>CM066997.1:34756133-36053633 GCA_033977485.1 Hydrangea macrophylla
GAACTCATGTGTGTTTGACATTGTCTTGTTTACTAAATGAGTCAGAAATTCAAGTTTGAGCTTAACTTGTTTAAATGAGCCTAAAATTTAAGCTTAATCACGGGCTTTTTCACGAGCCCTCTAAAATTGCATAAATCAGTGCAAAGCCATTTATCAATCTTATTCACGACCTTTTTCACAAGCTTACCAAAACTAAATAGTAATTAAATCGATTTGCATATATATACCAGTATACAAGCCTTTATATTCACAAGCTTTTTCACGAGGTTTCTAAAGAGCCTTACCCACACGTGTTCATGACAAGCTCTATCGAATCGAGCTCATGTGTATTTGAGCTTGATTAGCTTGTTTATTAAACGAGTCTAAGATGGTGTGTTTGATAACCCAATTAAGTGGTAAAAATGAAAATTTCCAGCGCTTAATTTTTTTCAGCGCGTTTGATAATGTACCACTTAATTGAAAAAGCAGCGAAAAATCCACTGAAAACGTTAAGTGAAAACTTTCTACTGAAAATAATCACTGAATGCAGTCTATTTTAATTCTTGAAACACTGTTTTTAGTATTGCAAATACAAATCACTTAAAATTTTCAGTACTTAAATTTAGCACTTAATTTTCAGTACTTAATTTTCAGTTTTATCAAACGCACCCTAAGACTGATCTAGGCTTGAGCTTGACTTATTTATTGAACCAATCGAGTCGAACTGAGTTTTTATCGAGCATGCTCGGGAGGGCTTATTGAATAGCTCAACTAGCATATGGCCCAAGTCGTCAACTTCGCCCCCAGTGGATAAACTCCTAAGTCTACCACTAGACGAAACATATCCGTTCAGAAATTGTTTTGCACAAAATCAATTGTTCATTGTCCAAACCGAACCGAAGTAACTCGAACCGGTTTGGTTTGATTGTCTATGAGAGTCGATATGCTCAATCTCTTTGTGGCGGCGGTGAGAAGCTTGGAAGCTTGGGGTAATAATGTCTTTTTCTATGATTTCGAATTTTTGCTCCGCTTTGGGTTGGTGGATATGCTTATTCTCTCCCCGGTGGCGACGAGGATTCTTAAACTCTACTTGACCATATTGCCCCTGGACCCACATTGAAATTCTCGTTCGACTTCAGAGAAATGTTCTTATTGATGTAAGAGTAATGTTTGGGCCACACCCATCCACAAGAAATTTGTGTACCCTCAAGGTAGCGCCTATGTGGTGCCTCACACCCAATGAGGTAGCGCCACATAGGATTGTTAGGCTATTTAAATTTTTTGTGATGGATTCCATTGTCCGTGTGGCATGCTACTATTGGGTACGGGGTACCAAATGACATGCCACGTGGTACCTTAGGCGTACCCAAAAATTTCTCCCCATCCACACCCATAAAGCATCTATACCTTGAGGTGGACTAATGAGAAGAGAGATAGAGTCCAATGTCAGTCGCTCTTTTTGGGTGTGGATGTTTTTTGGGTGTGGCCCTAGCATTGTTGTACGTATAAATATACCCCCCAAAAAAAGGGCAATGCTAGGAACACTAAGAGCAACTCCAATGGGGCTAGCCAAAAGTGTTAGGTAAAAGTGAAATTTGGCTCATCAAATAGTGCAATGGCTTGTCCACAAAACTAATCTTCTACAACCACACTAGCCAAATCCACTACCCATTTATTTTAATTTGTATTTTCTATTTTCATTCAAATAAGAAACACTCAATATACATGAATAAAAAAAAATAAAAAAATAGTGGTTGAAAGTGATGGCTCTCTATTTGGCTCTTAAGTTCTCACTCTCCATTTTGGCTCTTAAATTTCTCACTCTCCATTTTGCCTAGTCATTTGGCTCCTCCATTGGACCATCTATTTTTCAATTTCACTAGGGCAAATTGGTGGTTTGAAGGGATGGCTCTCCATTTGCCTCTCCCATTGGAGATGCTCTAACAAAATCCACTAACACTTACTAACACACTCTATGTCTCTCCTATCCACTAACACTTACTAACACACTCTATCTCATAGAGTGTGTTAGTAAATGTTAGTGGATTTTGTTGGTGCCCCAAATATTACTCCAAAAAAAAAAAAAAATCACTTAGAAGGTGTTACTCTCAAATCCTTGTATAACTTCGCCACTATATGCACACCCTTCCAATCCAACCCCTAATAAAATATCACGGCTCTCGGTCTGTGCCAAAGATTATTTGAAAGGCAAACAACTACTCTTCAAATAACCCGGCACAACTAATCACTGCAACGATTTCACACACTTCAGGACGAAAATTTAGGTGACTTTAAAAGTGTCGCTAATCAATAATGTTTGGCAACTCGGAGAGTAAACGGCTTGATCAGTTTGTGGTGTTGCAAGAAATGACAGCCGAATCAGACAGCATTACATCAACAATAATGTTAGGGTCACATCCATCCACACTCAAAAAATATCCACATTCTGAGGTGGACTATATTTATAGGTAATATTACTTTTATATTGCAGTTTTTTTTTGGGAATTGCTATATACATCCGTGTATTTGCTATGTATATCCAAAATTCCTTTATCTAATCATTTTTCTTCTAAAAATTCTCACTTTTGTAAAGTTGAGCGTGTACATAGCAAAATTAGCGGTGTACATAGTAATTCCTTTTTTTTTTTTTTATAATTATTTATCATAGGAATTGATAGCTTATTATAAATTGTTAAGCTTGACCGATTATAGAGTAATTTGGGTACTTGCGCTAAATTAAAAAAATAATAAAAAAAAGTAATTGGACAAATATGCAAGAAGGACTAACTTACATTTTTTAAAATTTAGGGGGGGATTACATATATTACCTATAATTTTATTTTGCTATGTAAAATAATTTTTTTCAAAAAAATGGGATGGACTATAGCCCACTACCGCGGAGTACCGCCCTTCACTACCTCCGCCATTGCCACAGACGTACATTTCAAACCCTAGATGTTTATTACATATTTAGACCATCTTGAATAATTTGCGTTATATTTGTCATGCCAATTTTATAGTTGGACATTTCCACACTTTTTTACTTTTTTTTTTCTTGCCACCTAACATTCCACTAGTATAGTTAAAAAAGGAGTGGAAAAAAAAAAGGTAAGATTAGTATGTGTAAAGCAAATGGCACAAAGATAGTACGTTGGAGATTCTATTTAATTGTTATTAGTGGTAGAGTCAAGATTTGATCTCATTGATCTCACAAGGGCATGGATGGGGTATGTAGCGTTACGATCTCTGTTTCTTTCTTTCTTTTTTTTTTTTTTTTTTTTTTTTTTTTTTTTTTTTTGTGTAGAAACATCAAAGTTTTAAGTTTTTAACATTTTAAAAGTCATAAATGGGGTGGTTCAATGGATTTCACAGTAACGAATTGATGGTTAAAACACTTATTCAAAGACAAATTAATCTCCTCATAACTCTTTCACAAAATATTGTGTTCATATGCTCAATTTATTTGTTTTGGTACTGCTTTCACTTACAAAATAAAGATCTTTAAAATGTTCAAAGTGGTCTACAAGGTCTTAAATAGTTGACACTAATTGAAAAAATAAGGTGCTTATATGCGAATAAAAATTACAAAAATTTAAGGACTAAAGTTTAATTCTAATTTGCGAAGTGCTGTAAATTAAAAAAATCATGACAGGCACAAATAAAATAGGGTAAATTACACTGACACCCCCTGAGGTTTGATACTTTGTCACTCACACTCACACTCACTTAGATTTTTAAGTTACACTGACCTTCCTTTAGGTTTATGGGTTGGTAACACTGACAGCCTCTGCCGTTAACTGACGTTAGAAAATGGCTGACATTAGCAAGTTACTTAATGTTTCAAAATGTCCAAAATAATCTTATCTTCTTATTCATTCTCTCTCTCTCTCTCTCTCTCTCTCTCTCTCTCTCACTCACGCGCACACACATACACACACCAAAAAAAAAAAAGGGTCTTCTATGAACACCCAAAAAAAAAAAAGGGCCATTAATCCTAGTCTAAGATCTTGAATGCACTCATAAATTCATTAATCTCTCAAGAGAGAAGTAATTAATTTTATTGTGACTTCAATTAGCCAAATCACCAATGAGAGAAATGAATATATATATGTTTATATATATACATACGTATATACACACACATATACATATACAAAAGATTAAGATTGAGAGTGCTCTCAAGAGTAAAATCAAATGAAATCACAAATATTCGATCTGTGTTTGTGAGGCTTCGAAGCAAATGGTTCGTGATGTTATTAATTGGGAACTATGGTAGTTTGGGGACAAAAACATTAGATATTTGCGGTGTGTTTATAACTTTCAAATCATTTCGACTGCCGACCCACTTTCGCCGTCTCGATGATTGAATTAGCCGATGGACCATAGTGACGGTTTAGTGGAGATCAAGATGGTGGGTGCAATGGAGGTGGTGATGCGGAGGTAGTGTGACTGGTAGCTGGAGGAAGGGGGAGGTTTGTGATAATTACAACAAAGGGATTACAGAGAGAGAGGGAGAGGGAGAGAGAGATGGATTTAGAAAGAGCTAGAGTTTCTACTGCTACAAGTAGAGAGAGAGAGAGAGAGAGAGAGAGAGAGAGAGAGAGAGAGAGGAAAGGTTGGGGAAGACGGGCGAATTTAACAAGGGTAAAAGGGGGGCTTCCTGATTTTTTAAATTATATATTTGTACTAAAAAAATAGTGTTGGCATGAAGACGAAGAATGACGCATGAAGACGCAGAATGATGAAGAATATGAGCTGAACTCATGTGTGTTAGTTGGGGTGTATATGAGCTGAACTCATGTGTGTTTGACATTGACTTGTTTACTAAATGAGTCTGAAATTCAAGTTTGAGCTTAACTTGTTTAAATGAGCCTAAAATTTAAGCTTGATCACGGGCTTTTTCACGAGCCCTCAAAAACTGCATAAATCAGTGCAAAGCCATTTATCAATCTTATTCACGACCTTTTTCACAAGCTTACCAAAACTAAATAGTAATTAAATCGATTTGCATATATGTACTAGTATACAAGCCTTTATATTCACAAGCTTTTTCACGAGGTTTCTAAAGAGCCTTACCCACACGTGTTCATGACAAGCTCTATCGAATCGAGCTCATGTGTATTTGAGCTTGATTAGCTTGTTTATTAAATGAGCCTAAGACTGATCTAGGCTTGAGCTTGACTTATTTATTGAGCCAATCGAGTCGAACCGAGTTTTTATCGAGCATGCTCGGGAGGGCTTATTGAACAGCTCAACTAGCATATGGCCCAAGTCGTCAACTTTGCCCCCAGTGGACAAACTCCTAAGTCTACCACTGGACGAAACATATCTGTTCAGAAATTGTTTTGAACAAAATCAATTGTTCATTGTCCAAACCGAACCGAAGTAACTCCAACCGGTTTGGTTCGATTGTCTATGAGAGTCGATATGCTCAATCTCTTTGTGGCGGCGGTGAGAAGCTTGGAAGCTTGGGGTAATAATGTCTTTTTCTATGATTTCGAATTTTTGCTCCGCTTTGGGTTGGTGGATATGCTTATTCTCTCCCCGATGGCGACGAGAATTCTTAAACTCTACTTGACCATATTGCCCCTGGACCCACATTGAAATTCCCGTTCGACTTCAGAGAAATGGTCTTATTGATGTAAGAGTAATGTTTGAGCCACACCCATCCACGAGAAATTTGTGTACCCTCAAGGTAGCGCCTATGTGGTGCCTTACACCCAATGAGGTAGCGCCACATAGAATTGTTAGGCCATTTAAATTTTTTGTGATGGATTCCATTGTCCGTGTGACACGCTACTATTGGGTACGAGGTACCAAATGACATGTCACATGGTACCTTAGGCGTACCCAAAAATTTCTCCCCATCCACACCCATAAAGCATCTTTACCTTGAGGTGGACTAATGAGAAGAGAGATAGAGTCCACTGTTAGTCGCTCTTTTTGGGTGTGGATGTTTTTTGGGTGTGGATGGGTGTGGCCCTAGCATTGTTGTACGTATAAATATACCCCCAAAAAAGGGCAATGCTAGGAACACTTACAAAATCCACTAACACTTACTAACACACTCTATCTCTCTCCTATCCACTAACACTTACTAACACACTCTATCTCATAGAGTGTGTTAGTAAATGTTAGTGAATTTTGTTGGTGCCCCAAATATTACTCCAAAAAAAAAATCGCTTGGGAGGTGTTGCTCTCAAATCCTTGTATAACTTCGCCACTATATGCACACCCTTCCAATCCGACCCCTAATAAAATATCACGGCTCTCGGTCTGTGCCAAAGATTATTTGAAAGGCAAACAACTACTCTTCAAATAACCCGGCACAACTAATCACTGCAACGATTTCACACACTTCAGGATGAAAATTTAGGTGACTTTGAAAGTGTCGCTAATCAATAATGTTTGGCAACTGGAAGAGTAAACGGCTTGATCAGTTTGTGGTGTTGCAAGAAATGACAGCCGAATCAGACCGCATTACATCAACAATAATGTTAGGGTCACACCCATCTACACTCAAAAAGCATCTACACTCTGAGGTGGACTATATTTATAGGTAATATTACTTTTATATTATAGTTTTTTGTGGGAATTGCTATATACATCCATGTATTTGCTATGTATACCCAAATTCCTTTATTTTAATCATTTTTCTTCTAAAAATTCTCACTTTTGTAAAATTGAGCGTGTACATAGCAAAATTAGCGGTGTACATAGTAATTCCTTTTTTTTTTTTTTTATAATTATTTATCATAGGAATTGATAGCTTATTATAAATTGTTAAGCTTGACCGATTATAGAGTAATTTGGGTACTTTCGCTAAATTAAAAAAATAATTAGAAAATGTAATTGGACAAATATGCAAGAAGGACTAACTTACATTTTTTAAAATTTAGGGGGGGATTACATATATTACCTATAATTTTATTTTGCTATGTAAAATATTTTTTTTCAAAAAAATGGGATGGACTATAGCCCACTGCCGCCCTTCACCACCTCCACCATTGCCACAGACGTACATTTCAAACCCTAGATGTTTGTTACATATTTAGACCATCTTGAATAATTTGCGTTATATTTGTCATGGCAATTTTATAGTTGGACATTTCCACACTTTTTTACTTTTTTTTTTCTTGCCACCTAACATTTCACTAGTATAGTTAAAAAAGGAGTGGAAAAAAAAGGTAAGATTAGTATGTGTAAAGCAAATGGCACAAAGATAGTAGGTTGGAGATTCTATTTAATTGTTATTAGTGGTAGAGTCAAGATTTGATTTCAGAAGGGCATGGATGGGGTATGTAGCGTTACGATCTCTGTTTCTTTCTTTCTTTCTTTCTTTCTTTCTTTTTTTTTTTTTTTTTTTTTTTTTTTTTTTGTAGAAACATCAAAGTTTTAAGTTTCTAACATTTTAAAAGTCATAAATGGGGTGGTTCAATGGATTTCACAGTAATGGATTGATGGTTAAAACACTTATTCAAAGACAAATTAATCTCCTCATAACTCTTTCACAAAATATTGTGTTCATATGCTCAATTTATTTTGTTTTTGGTACTGCTTTCACTTACAAAATAAAGATCTTTAAAATGTTCAAAGTGGTCTACAAGGTCTTAAATAGTTGACACTAATTGAATAAATAAGGTGCTTATATGCGAATAAAAATTACAAAAATTAAAGGACTAAAGTTTAATTCTAAGTTGCGAAGTGCTGTAAATTAAAAAAATCATGACAGGCACAAATAAAATAGGGTAAATTACACTGACACCCCCTGAGGTTTGATGCTTTGTCACTCACACTCACTGAGGTTTTTAGGTTACACTGACCTTCTTTTAGGTTTATGGGTTGGTAACACTGACACCCGCTGCCGTTAACTGACGTTAGAAAAAGGCTGACATTAGCAAGTTACTTAATGTTTCAAAAAGTCCAAAATAATCTTATCTTCTTATTCATTCTCTCTCTCTCTCTCTCTCTCTCTCTCTCTCTCTCACACACACACACACACACACACACACACACACACTCACACACACACACACATACACACACACACCAAAAAAAAAAGGTCTTCTATGAACACCAAAAAAAAAAAAAAAGGGCCATTAATCCTAGTCTCTGAAGATCTTGAATGCACTCAAAAATTCATTAATCTCTCAAGAGAGAAGTAATTAATTTTATTGTGACTTCAATTAGCCAAATCACCAATGAGAGAAATGAATATATATATGTTTATATATATACATTCGTATATACACACACATATACATATACATATACATATACATATACATATACATATACATATACATATACAAAAGATTAAGATTGGGAGTGCTCTCAAGAGTAAAATCAAATGAAATCACAGATATTCGATCTGTGTTTGTGGGGCTTCGAAGCAAATGGTTCGTGATGTCTGGCCGCAAAGGCAACTTCCAAACCCTCAAATATACCCAATCACACCAAATTGATGGTGACCCAATTACAACTTTTCTTGATTCATCGGAAATATACCCAATTTCAAACTTTTCTTGATTAATCAAAAATATACCCAGTCAAACCCAATAGATGATCAAGCCACGAAAGTTCAAAACTTTTGGAATGAATTGCCCAAAACTAAAAACCCAACACAAATAATTCGCACAATCATCACCGGCAACACTCAAAAACCCAAATGCAACATGAATAATTCGCATAATCATACATAATCAGCGGCAATCACAACCCAACTGTCAGGTGATCAAATTCTCAAATAGTTAAGGAGCTTCAAACTTTCTGAGAGTTATTCATTGGGAACTATGGTAGCTTGGGGATAAAAACATAAGATATTTGCGGTGTATTTATAACTTTCAAATCATTTCGACCGCCGACCCACTTTCGCCATCTCGATGGTTGAATCAGCCGATGGACCACAGTGACGGTTTAGTGAAAATCAAGATGGTGGGTGAAATGGAGGTGGTGATGCGGAGGTAGTGTGACTGGTAGCTAGAGGAAGGGGGAGGTTTGTGACAATTACAACAAAGGGATTACAGAGAGAGAGGGAGAGAGAGAGGGAGAGAGAGAGAGAGAGAGAGAGAGAGAGAGAGAAAGAGATGGATGTAGAGAGAACTAGAGTTTCTACTGCTACAAGTAGAGAGATAAAGAGAGAGAGAGAGAGAGGTAAGGTTGGGGAAGACGAGCGAATTTAGTAAGGGTAAAAGGGGGGGGCTTCCTGATTTTTTTTTAAATTATATATTTGTACTAAAAAAATTAGTTTTTACAGTTCAGTCCCTCTGATAATTATAAAAGCCCCCCTCATGACATTATAATATTATCATACTGTTTGCACCAAAAAACCGTCAATGGTTTTTGAGCCCGAGTCACGTGAAACTGGATAGAGGTGAGGCCGGGCTAAGAGATGTATGACTCATCGGACTTAAACGTAGAAGTGAGACCGATGATAGGTACAAGGCTGTTGGGTGTTGTGAGGAGAGCCCGATGGGAAAAATGAACATGTGTAAGGATTATCGGGCTTTAGAATAACATAACCCAATTCGCGGTTAGCCCGATGGTGGATTGAAGCAATACGAAGGCCAATCGGACACCGTGGAATGAAGGACGGACGTAGTAGTCCGATTGGCTATGGGCATTTGGAGAAAGGTAATCGGGCATGAGAAAAGCTAGGAAATGGGTAAAGCCCAATTCATCCAGGAGAGAAATTGATGAGGCCGATCGACTGAAAGTAAAAAGCGGTGCTATTCACAACTGTCAGGATGACGTCATCTCAGATTTTTGGGAACAAGAGTCCATTCAGGAAATAAATCTGATCGTGTCCAGCTGGATTTAGGCGTTTGATCCCTAAATTAAAGGGATTGATTCAATCAGAATCTGGATAAGGAAAGAATCTGGATAAGGAAGGTCTCTTGCACAGTCAGCCAATTAGCCAAGCAGTTTGGGGCGCAAGCTAAGGAGTCCTTGTCCAATTAGGAATCATCTAAGGCCGCTATAAATATTCAGGCAGGCCAACCAAGGAAAGGACTCCGCGTCATCTCGAAACAGCATACACACTGCATTCGAAGCATTCAAAGCATTCAAAGCACTCTTAAGTCTTTATGTTTTTCCAGCCTTCATAGCAAATAGGTTTGCCCTTTTTGTTATTTCTTTTTGTTCTTTTGGATAATCAGCCTGTTCTGGTTTGTTCTTTAGATCTGTTTATTTTTTCCAAACACTTAATAAAATCTTCGTTTTATTGAACCGTTTGTGATTGTTTACCTGTTAAACTCGACACTGTTTAGCTTGTGCGCTTCAGTACTACTAAGGAATTTACGGTGAGGGTACTTTTCTACTCACTACACACAATCATTCTGTTTAGAAGTCAGATTCATAAAGCCTTGTGTATCACTCACACAAGCGGTTAGGAAATTATTTTGCACGCACACACACACACACACACACACATCGAGCCTGTTTGGCTCTGGCACACTCGTGCAAATTACAGCAAACATTTTTGGCACGCCTGGTGGGACCCACTGTGTCAAGCCATGCCTCCGAAGAAAGACAAACAGACAACGAAGAACGGCCAAGACGATCCTCTTATGGACCCACCTGTGGAGGAAAGTGCCAGCCATTCTCTATAATATGGTAGTATCACGCTTGAGGCAATTTTAGAGGCTGTGAGAACGAACGTGGAGCCCATGTGGTAGGAATACAACGCGCTCATAGGATCAATGGGCAATCTCAAATCGGTCATCAACCAAACGACCGATGTCCATAAAAGTCAGGCTGACCTTGTCATAGAGACAAGGACCACCCACGTAAAGCTGGACCGCCTGTCGGAAATGATCGACAGGTTGTAGAGACCTAGAAGGCCGGAGGAAGCAAAGAGCAAGTCAATGGATCGGGCTCTGGCGCATCGCTTGAGTCCGATAAACCGAAAGACCCACCCTACATCTGTCCGAATCTTAGGGAGGGTAATGGGTCAGGCAAGCAATCTGAGTCACAGACCGGAATGGCTAGCGGATCGATAGTCACCGATCCCAACGGATCGACGACACTAGGTTTTGGTCGGTCTACAAGCCATACTGAAAGCTCAGTCGGCCATACACAACCCCCAGGTCACGCAAATGGGGGGCAAAGGAATAATGGTGGATTTTGGCCCCATCAGGCCAATAACAATCAACAGCAGGTGCCACCGCCGTTGGTACCCCCGTTGCGGAATGTTCAGCCCGTAGCTCCATAACCCATCAATAGGGAGGAGTTGGTGGCGGCCATACACGAAGAGTATGGCCCGTTTATGAGAATACTGGAGAGGCCGATGTACAGACGACCATATCCCCCTGAAATTGACCAAGTCATATTTCCTCAGGGGTATAAAGTACCAAATTTCACTCTGTTCTCTGGAGAGAGTGGACAGTCTTCAGTCGAGCATATTGGCCGTTTTATTGTTCAATGCGGCCATGTGGGTAGTAGCGACCCATTAAAGTTAAGACTATTCCCAAACTCGCTAACGGGCATGGCATTTTTGTGGTATGTTAATCACCCCGCCAATTCGGTGTTAACTTGGCAAGGGATGGAAGAGTTATTTCACGGCCAGTTCTATAGGACTGAGCCCGAAACATCGTTGGCAGACCTGTCCAGGATGATGCAATTAGTTGGAGAGACCGTAGAAACCTACATAGCCCGTTTCTGTAAGGAAAAGTATCGGTGCAAAATAGTTTTGCCTGAGGAAGAGTATGCTAAAATGGCCATGGGGGGCATGTCCTTTGAACTTCGCAAGAGGTTTGAGGGAACTGACTTCCGTGACTTATTCGAGCTGGCCTCACGGGCCGGTCGTTACGAGCGTATCCTTTTGGACGAGCAGGAGAAGAAGCACTCTTCCAAAGGGACATAATATAAGGACCCTAATTACGAGGTCCACTTAGCAGAGTGTGACCTCGAAACACAGAGCGATATGGCCGAGCTGATCTGTAAACGACCAATTGTATGCAATGCATTGAATAAGCCTGTTAACAACAATGCCGCTGTAAAGAAAATGGCGTTCGAGGCGGGAAAAAAATTATACTTTTGATATAACCATGGCTGATTAAATATTCGATGCCTTATTGGCCGATAAAGTGATCAAGCTGAGTGAAGGCCATCGGATCCCCAAGGCCGATGACCTAAAAAATAAAGAATACTGTAAATGGCACAATTCCTGGAAGCACTCCACTAATAATTGCGTTGTTTTTCGTAATTTTATATAGAAAAATGTAGAGAAAGGAGTTTTCAAGTTCTCGGACAAGGCTATGGGGATTGATGCAAATCTGTTCCCTTAAATTTCCAGCACCAATATGGTTATGCCCGATTTAACCAAACTTTCAAGGCCGAGGCCAAAGATAGACTTGACCGACAGAGAACTGGTGCCAAAACAGAGGGACGGGAAACAAATCGCTATTTCGGCCACTGATGGGCCGAAAGTGACGATCATGACCTCCAGAGGAGCTATCAAGAGCGTAAAGAGAGAGCCTGCAAGGCCGAGGAAGAAACGGCTAGATCCAGTACCGGAAAATTGATAGCAGATCTGCGACGACAACTGGAGTTCATCGAACAAGGCCTTTGCCCAAGATGCAAGGCTGATGTCAAGAAAGAAGTCTCGAGCCCGAGTAAGAGGCCGAGAAGCCATGAACATCGGGAATCAAGCCCGAGAAGGTCTGTATATGAGAGGTTGTCACTACCATGGCAAGGCCAGGCGAAGCCCGAGTGGCGGGCAAAACCTTCGTTGGTTCAACATATCGGCCAAGGTGAATCCGACCGAATGGGGGCAAAAAGTTCCCAAACAACTCCAAGGCCTCAGATGCAAGCATCAACCTCTAACAGGAGCCCAAGGATGGTGTTGCCACCCCGGCTAGAAGATCAGAAGTGGCATAGAGCTGAACATTCTAAATTCTCAGCACGGCCACAGTATAACAAGTCCCAAAAAAGGAGATATCAACGAATGAGACAGGCTGAGCGAGAACGCCAGTACTGGAAGAATCGGGCTGGAAATCCTCCTAAACCCACAGAGCATAACGGGCCCGATGACCAAGGACTCTCAACTAGGGTGATGCATATTGCCACTGAGCACCCAAAGGAAAGAGTCGGACGAGAAAAATCACAGGAAGGATGTAGAGTAACATCGGACAAGATGAATATGGAGTCCGATGGAGATTTGTCAGACTCGAGCACCTTGCATATTCAATTCGGGACTATTCCAGTAGGCCTGTCATCTAACATGGTGTTTATATTGCCTATGTCTTTCATGGCCAAGCCAGACCAGCTAGCGGCCATGGAAGGGGATGTAGTAGAGGGCCTGGCCAAGGACTCAGCCGTGATAGAAGATGTTTTTTGGAACAGGGGAGCGACCGTCAAACCTAAAGTGGTGGAGGCCACGAGCAAAAATGTGGATGCTACCGACGGGCAGACCGATCGGCCCAAGATCACTATCTAGAGGCCGAAAGGACATCAGACTGAGAAAGGATTATAGACCGGACCAGTCAAAGTTGTGTTCAAAAAACCAACATATCAGATGTCCCAGCATCTGAAGCCCTTGTACGTGAAAGGACATATTGAGGGAGTCCCGATAAACAGAATCCTGGTTGATGGTGGGTCTACCATCAACATTATGCCTCAAATAATGTTGAGAATCCTTCAGAAGTCTGAGTCGGAGCTAATTCCTACCGAAATGAATGTCCAAAGCTTCACGGGGGCACCTTCAAGAACCAAGGGTATCCTACCCCTTGAATTAACCGTTGGCAGTAAAACGGTCATGACTGCTTTTTTCATTGTGGAAACCTTGGCGGCCTATAATGCATTACTCGGCCGAGATTGGATACACCCAAATTACTGCATTCCCTCCATACTCCATCAGTTGCTGATTTTCTGGAGAGGTGATGAGGTAGAAGTGGTTGGGGCAGATACCAAGCCATTTGTAGCCCGTGTGTAAACGGCCGATGTAGTCTTATATGAAGATGACATCGGGCCAGTCAAGTTGCTGGGATGCAACAAAATGGGAAGACTGAATATAGCGACCTTCCTTAAAGAAAATTTGTCAAACATTAAAGCGTATTACCATAATCTCAGTCGGACAGAAGAATCAAGGCCGATTGAGATCATCGAATAGGAAGATGTCCATGGAGACTCCGATAATTGAAGAACAGAAGCTGCTGGCCCTCAAGGCCAGTATGGCCAGATGGTGTGCATACTTGGCCGATAGAAGATTGAAAATCGGCCCGGTGGACGGAATGATTAATCTGGCCGATTGTATCTATGAAGAGGAAACACTAAGAGAGGAAGAGATTCAAATAGACGAATTGGAGACGGCCACAGTAAAGCTTGATGATTTAAAGGCCGATGTCCAAGATCCCCTCTTGGAAATTAATCTAGGCAAAGAAGGAGAGCATAAACCTACTTATGTAAGTCAGATGCTGGATCCGTAGTGTCAGGCCGAGTTGATTGCACTCCTGCACAAGTACAAAGATTATTTTGCCTGGGAATATGACGAAATGCCAGGTTTGTCTAGGGAACTGGTGGAACACCGATTCCCAATTAAATAGGGGTTCAGGCCATTCAAGCAGCTACCTCAGTGCATGTCACCAGAGGTAACACTGAAGGTGAAAGAAGAAATTGAGAGACTACTGGACGCTGGCTTCATTCGGACAGCCCGATATGTTGAATGGGTCTCGAATGTGGTCCCAGTGGTGAAGGAGAATGGGAAGCTGAGGGTCTGCATTGACTTCAGAAACTTAAACTTAGCTACCCCAAAAGATGAGTATCCCATGCCCATAGCCGATCAGTTAATCGATTCGGCCGCCAAACATAAAATTTTGTCCTTCATGGACGGGCACTCGGGATATAACCAGATCTACATCGCCGAAGAGGATGTCCCGAAGACTGCTTTTCGGTGCCCAGGGGCGATTGGAACCTTTGAGTGGGTTGTTATGCCTTTTGGTCTGAAGAACGCTAGAGCTACCTATCAACGGGCAATGAATTCGATCTTCCATGATATGATTAGACAATTCATGGAGGTGTACATAGATGATGTGGTGGTGAAGTCAGGAGGTAACGTCGATCATTTGAGGGATTTGGAAAAAGCATTTGAAAGAATGCGGGCTCACAGACTAAATATGAACCCTCTCAAATGTGCATCCGTCCTAGTACATCAAAGAGGGATAGAGATTGACAAAAATAAGGCTCGGGCTATCCAGGCAGCAAAGCCACCAACTAATAAGAAAGAGCTGCAGAGATTACTCGGACGGATCAATTTCCTAAGAAGATTTATATCAAATTGTGTAGGGAAGACCAAAGTATGGACCCCACTATTGAAGATAAAGACCGATGAAGACTTCAACTGGGAAGACAGGCATCAGCAAGCCTTCGAGGGAATTAAACAATATTTGTCAACCCCCCCAGTATTAATGCCACCCAAGAAGGGTAGGTACCTGAAATCGTATATATCGGCCTCTGACTGTTCTATAGGAAGTATGTTAGCTCAAGATAACGAGCAAGGCAACGAATAAGCCGTTTATTACTTAAGTAGAATTTTGACTCCAATTGAGCAGCGCTCTGCGCCGATTGAGTAGTTATGCTTGGCATTATATTTTTCCTCACAAAAGTTAAGAACATATATGCTGCCCGTTTCCACTTACATAATATGTCAAACTGATGTGATAAAATATATGTTGTTAAGACCAATCATGAGAGGCCAAATTGGAAAATGGACCCTGTCCTTGATGGAATTTGCCATCCAATACCGATCGCAGCAATCGGTTAAAGGCCAGGCCATAGCCAATTTCTTGGCCGATCACCCAGATCCTACTGATTTGGGGGAACTGCCTCTAACACCCAAAGTCCTGAGCACGTCCTTAGTCCCATGGACGTTAATTTTTGACGGTTCCAAAAATGCAGAGGTGCTGGGGCAGGGGTGGT
Source organism: Hydrangea macrophylla (assembly GCA_033977485.1). NCBI lineage: Eukaryota > Viridiplantae > Streptophyta > Magnoliopsida > Cornales > Hydrangeaceae > Hydrangea > Hydrangea macrophylla. The sequence continues at coordinate 34,772,028 of CM066997.1, forward strand.
GATTGTATCACCCAAGTACAAGAAGACAAAAATGTCATTTTGGATCAATTTTAAATACACTAATAATCAGGCCGAATACGAAGCGCTTATCATCGGACTAGAAATACTCCTTGAAATGGGGGCATCATCCGTGCACATAAAGGGAGACTCAGGGCTGGTGATCGGATTAATAGCTGGAGAATTTCAGATAAGAAGTTGGGAGCTCTGCCCGTTCCACGCGGTGGCCACTCAACTCATGGAGGCATTTGATGATATTAGTGTGAGTTATATTCCAAGAACCACAAATACCAAGGTCGATAAGCTGGAAAAAATAGGATCAGCCTCATCTTCTCAGAAGAACTTAGAAGACCAACTCATCACTGTTCACGTCCGATCATTACCATCCGTTGCAAAGAGAGGTTGGAATGCTACCACCAATTCGGTCTTGATGGAGGATGACGATTGGAGAATCCCCATTATTGAATACATGAATCACCCAAATGTCAGGGTAGACCGAAGAGTTAGATTAGTTGCTGTCCAATTCGTGGTGCTCGATGGAGAATTATTCAAGAAACCAATCGGTGAAGACATGATCTTGAGGTGTCTAGGGAAGAAGCAGGCCATGCAGGTTATGGCCGAGGTACACGAAGGGATTTGTGGGGCACATCAGGCCGGCACAAAGATGAAGTGGTTGCTGAGAAGATACAATTATTACTGGCCCAGTATGTTGAAAGATTGTATCAGTTATGCTAAGGGATGTCAAGCTTTCCAGAAGCATGGTCCGATTCAGCATGTGCCAGCTAAAGAGCTGTAACCTATATTCAAACCATGGCCATTTAGAGGATGGGCGATGGATTTAATTGGCAAAGTCCTATCGCCATCATCGGGCCAGCACTGTTTCATCATAGTGGCTACGGACTACTTTACTAAGTGGGCTGAGGCCATACCTTGTAGAACGGTGAGTCAGGCCACTGTAATAAAATTCATTGAAGAACATATTATCCATAGCTTTGGCCTTCCAGAAATAATTACGACCGATCAAGGATCTGTGTTCACAGGGACAGAAACATCAGCTCTTGCAGAAAGTAGGGGGATCAAAATTCTCAATTCTACGCCCTATTATGCACAGGCTAACGGACAGGCCGAGTCCACAAACAAGATCCTCAAGGGGATTATTGAGAAAATGATTGTTGAAAATCCTAGGGAATGGGACAAGCTCTTGTCCGAAGCTTTATGGGCCTATTGGACATCTAAAAGGTCAAGTACTGGGGTCACACCGTTCATGCTGACTTATGGGCATGACGCTATGTTACCTATGGAAGTTACAGTCCGATCGGCCAGAAGAGCTTTACAGAATCAGCTAGAGCCTGCTGAGTACATAGAGGCTATGATAGCTGAGTTAAAGGGGCTCGATGAAATGAGGCTTACGGCCTTAGGTTCATTAAAAGTGCAAAAGCAACGGGCAGCCTGAGCTTATAACAAAAGGGTGAAGGAGAAGTCTTTTTGCACAGAGGATTTGGTATGGAAGGCCATACTACCTATTGGAGATATGGATAACCGTTACGGTAAATGGTCGGTCAACTGGGAAGGCCCGTTCATCGTCCATCAAGTCAAGAGAGGTGGTGCCTATAGGCTACGTTATCTAGATGGAACGGTTCATGTCCGATTAATCAATGGTCAGTATTTAAAGTCCTATTATCCTACGTTGTGGGAGACCATTGACCTTGACTATAAACCAAATCCTGGGTTGGAATATGATCAATTGATCAATTATGAACCTGAGTCCGAATGATTTAAAGAAAACATCATTTTGTATTAATAGGCTGAGCACAGCTTACTTACAAAAATGATGAAAAAGAAAATTTTTCTATACAGAGTACAAAATAGGAGTCGGCCTCTAGGCCGACCCAAAATTCATAAGTTTAGCCTTCAAGTCCTCCCAAGTCTTGATAGCTCCAGACAGATCCTGTTTTGCTTTTTCTAGCTTTTGGGCCCATGCTCGGGATATCGGGACACTAGCTTGCAGTTGATCACTGCACTTTTGGGCGTCGCCACCAAGTAAGGATAGTGCTTCATCAATTTTCCCAAGGGCGACGTTATTGGTGACAACCTCGGCCTCACACTGGGCGAGCTGAGTTTTAAGTGCAGCGATACGGTTTTGCAGCCAGGAGTCCCTTGCTAGCACCTGAGCTCGAGAGGCTTTCCCCGCTTTAAATTTAGCTTTGGCCCCTTCCAGAAACTTCAATGCCTTCTGCCGTGAGCCCAAGTGAAGCTCTGCATCAGCTTGAATCTTCAAGGCCGATCGATCCAGGAGACGGTAGCTGGGGAGTCTTTCTTGTATCTCGTGGAATAAGGATAGCTACCCGTCAGAAAGAGAAGGATCGGCCATGATTGTGTTCAAGGCTGCTTCAACGTTAGCAGCAGCAGGAAGGCTAGAGAGGTCCTGATCAGCAAGCCCGAAGAGTAGGTCCTTGGCTTGTTGAAGGCGTGAGGGTGAGACGGCTTCGGGCTCCAGTGGGCCAAGGTCAAAAACTCCTAGGTCCAGGCCAGAGAAGAAGTTATTGAAGGGAATGTGTGGCTCTGGACGCATGGGATCGGCCTATTCAAAAGAATAGCAGTCAGAAGTTGTCTCTTTGAGTTTATGAATGAAGTAAAGTAGACAGACTTCAATACCTGGGCATGGGAACCAAGCGAGGCCGAGATCTCTTCACGAACATCGGCCTCACTTGGTTGAGAAGTTGTGGGATGAGAGGAAGGTTGAGCCAGCCCAGAAGAAGAAGGAGCATTGCTGGTTTCTCCACCTGGACTGGTTGAGGCCGCTGTAGCCTGTAAAACTTCAGTCCCCGAGACCGAGCCCGAATCGTCAACACCGACCTCAACCCGTAAAGTTATAGAATCCTCAAGAGGAGGGTTAGCCTCGGCCACAACCAGTTCCACTATTGCAGGAATGGAAGGCCCGGTGGCTGCATTAGGTTCGTCTAGCCCTAAGGGAGCTCCAACTTCAGTGGGGACACCTGGTCAACTTCTTCCCCAGGTGCCTCTGTAGCAGCCCCAGCATCGGCCACGCCCTTACTGCTGGAAGAAAGGACGACTTGCTCGGGAACATGGCTGGAAGGAGCAATGTCTTCATCGCCACTTGAAGGAGTTAGCGGGGGTACGATGTGAAGCGGCATCACTCTCACGGTGACCCGTTCTAGGTAGGCCACCGCGGATGCCGGAGATGCAGGAAGAGTTGGAGGAAGAGTCTGAGGTTGAGTTGGGTGTGATGGGTCCTCTCCAGAGTGTTCATCAACAAGCTGAAAACAGAGGAAAAGAATTAGTACTGAATAGGCAAAATGGGCTTAACAGCTAAAAAATATTGTAAATCTAACCTAAGTTGAGGCCGGTGTTGTTTTCTGTTTCTTTTGAGCAGACCCCTTGCCCGGAGCTGGCTTGCTGGCCGGTCTCTTGGCCACTTGTTTGTGCCGGACTGGAGCTGCTGCTAGGACAGGAGCATCGGCCTCAGCGGCCGATGATGCAGTAAAAGGTACAAGGGCCTCGGCAGCAGTATCTTTAAATAGCTGGCCTGCCCGATCACCCCACTACTGGGTGAATTCTTCTGATACCACAGGCCGGGCAGAGAAGGGCGTGAAGTTGAATGCCGCTTTAAGCTTGTCCGACCATTAATTTATTTTCTTTACTTGCCCTTCATTGACAATAAGGCCGCGTTCAATCCAGTCCACGTTGACAGTGATGCCAGGGGGAACGGGCACGAGTTGGGTAAGCCCGAATTGGCGAGCGTAGAGGGGAGCAAAGTAAAATTCTGCCCCACACTTATTGTTGGCCGAAGGAATACTTAGGCTAAAAATTATGTCTCTAGCTACTAAGTAGCTAGAAAAGATTTCATTATAGGTGGACTGGGTGCCCGAGCCCCAATTAGAAGGGTTGTTGGAAAGTTAAAGGAATGAAAAAAATTGAAGTGAGAAGAAAGGGGTGAAGAGGTTTATATCCCTAGGGGAGCATCCTTGATAGAATAAAGTAAAACACTCCTCAAAGGAGTGTGAAGAAGGTGCTACGTCCATAAATTGGACGACAGAAATAGGAACATCGGCCATGTGTCGAATGGCTGATTGAAACTCTGGAAAGTAAGAGTACAGCCATAGTTGAAGTACCCATATCGGGCTCCCACCAGCTCCAAAGCCCGAATGGACGAAATCTGTTATGCCCGGACTAGGTGCGCCCAAACAAGTGTAGCCATGGCCAAGGGCTTCCCTGATGCGAGAGCCAAAGCCAAGGTGGTGTATTCTTTGGTGATGGCTTGGCTGGCCGAGCAGAAGAGGAATTTGTTGAGCCAGTAAATTAGGAAGGCGGTATGTTCGGCATCGGTCACCTCCGTCTCATCTGTACGAAACGGCCCTATCCCTGATAATTTCTTGCTGAGGATAGGCAAAGCTGGCCATTCCAACATCAAGCCCAGGAATAATTTCTTGCCCGTGAGGGCGAAGGCCGAGCAAATAGCTGATGTCCTTGATGGTGGGAGCCATTGGTCCGTAGCAGAAAAGAAAACCATTGCAGGATGAGGATCAAAATAACAAGGAAGAGAGAAGAAGAGGTCGGTCTATCTCTATTCTAGACCGACTGAGCATTATGGCATCGTAAATGCCTGTTTGTCTCCAGACAGTAGCCTTAGAGGCCGATACCCTAGCCACCCACTTATCCCAGTCTGCAGCAGGGGTCGGCCAGCCTCGAATAGGCTGGATAGTGGTTTGAACCTTGTTCCAGTGGGCAGGAATCTGCAGGAATGCTTCATTTTCAACCGACGGAAACAAGGGGAGGAAAGCCGCCGGAGGATGGCCGAGAAACGCCGCTCCCAAACCTGATGCTACTGGAGAACCGTCAGAAGAGCTATAGGGGGTCAAGTAGTTAGTAGAGATCTCAGCGGCGTGGGTTTTGGCTAGAGTCCTATCCTCCTTGCATCGGTTTTGCGGTGGTGGAGCGTCAAAAAAGGTCTTCTTTCCTTTGGAAGTGGTGGTCGGAGCAGTCTTAGGAGCCATATCTGTAGAGGAAAGTAGTTCGCCGGAAAAAATGGAGGTTTTAGAGAGAGAGGCTCTATTTGCTTGAGCTATTTAGAGAGAGAGAGAGAGTAGGAATGTAAATGAAGGAGGTAAGGATTTTTGAAAACCCTGCTGTTTAAATACCACGTCGTTTTAATCATGATGCATTAAATGTGGAGTGACTGGTGGGATTCTCCATGATCTGACATTCTCTGCATGCTTGACGCATGACAATTTTAAAATTCAAAATGTCACATCAATCAAGACGGGATGTTTGATATGACATTTTGGGGGGCAATTGTTTGCACTCAAAAATTGTCAATGGTTTTTGAGCCCGATTCGCGTGAAACTGGATAGAGGTGAGGTCGGGCTAAGAGATATATGACTCATCGGACTTAAACGTAGAAGTGAGACCGATGATAGGTACAAGGCTGTTGGGTGTTGTGAGGAGAGCCGATGGGAAAAATGAACATGTGTAAGGATTATCGGGCTTTGGAATAACATAGCCCAATGCGCGGTTAGCCCGATGGTGGATTGAAGCAATACGAAGGCCAATCGGACACCGTGGAATGAAGGATGGCTGTAGTAGTCCGATTGGCTATGGGCATTTGGAGAAAGGTAATCGGGCATGAGAAAAGCTAGGAAATGGGTAAAGCCCGATTCATCCGGGAGAGAAATTGATGAGGCCGATCGACTGAAAGTAAAAGGCGGTGCTATTCACAGCTGTCAGGATGATGTCATCTCAGATTTTTGGGAACATGAGTCCATTCAGGAAATAAATCTGATCGTGTCTAGCTGGATTTAGGCGTTTAATCCCTAAATTAAAGGGATTGATTCAATCAGAATCTGGATAACGAAAGAATCTGGATAAGGATGGTCTCTTCCACCGTCAGCCAATTAGCCAACCAGTTTGGGGCGCAAGCTAAGGAGTCCTTGTCCAATTAGGAATCATCTAAGGCCGCTATAAATATTCAGGCAGGCCAACCAAGCAAAGGACTCCGTGTCATCTCGGAACAGCATACACACTGCATTCAAAGCATTCAAAGCATTCAAAGCACTCTTAAGTCTTTATGTTTTTCAGCCTTCATAGCAAATAGGTCTGCCCTTTTTGTTATTTCTTTTTGTTCTTTTAGATAATCAGCCTGTTCTGGTTTGTTCTTTAGATCTGTTTATTTTTTCCAAACACTTAATAAAATCTTCGTTTTATTAAACCGTTTGTGATTGTTTACCTGTTAAACTCGACACTGTTTAGCTTGTGCGCTTCAGTACTGCTAAGGAATTTACGGTGAGGGTACTTTCCTACTCACTACACACAATCATTTTGTTTAGAAGTCAGATTCATAAAGCCTTGTGTATCACTCATACAAGCGGTTAGGAAATTAGTTTGCACGCACACACACACACACATAGAGCCTGTTTGGCTCTGGCACGCCCGCGCAAATTATAGCAAACACATACTATGCCCTCTCTCTTATGTTTTTGTGTTAATTATAAAATATATATAAAAAGTATTTATAAATAGGTCCAAAATATACACAAAATGTATAAATATGCCAAAATATGCATAAATAAATTCATAATATGTATATATTGGTCCAAAATTTTTTTTCAGGAGAACCCCCATACATCAAGCCCCCCTTGAACTGATTTTCTAGATCCGCCCCTGGGGAAGAGGGTATAACAATCTTTTTACCATATTTGTTAATGGAGGTAAGTACACAACTCTGATAGAGGGTGCTAGTGTAATGTCTGAAACCTTATAAGAGGTTTGTAATAAAGTACCAAACCTCAGAGGGTGTTACTATTATTTATCCAATAAAAAATATAGGATAAGTGAATAGTTAATGGGACAAGTCGCCCGAACTCGGCCTATGTGCCTACGGTAATTGAAAAGTTGAGGCCTCCTTCCATGCGTCTCTAAGACTCAATTTTTTTTGGTCAAATTGGTTCTTAACGGCTTCTTTAGGGTCTTCCATTCATAATCCCAACAAGCTTGAGTGTTAAAGTTCCAAGTGATAAAAAAAAAAGTTCCAGTTCCAACAAATCGTGCTAGTCAAATTTTTTGAGCCAAGGAAAACACTTAAGTGCAGTTCTTAAGGTATTTGTTTTACTATTTTTGAAGTGTGATCGGTCCATGTAACAATACGAAAATTCTATAAGAAATGTTGGAAAATAATGGAATGCTAAAGTGGGGGAGGTTTTCTCTTTGTAGGGGTGATGATGTCAAAATTCGGGTAAGTATAATTTAGAGAGAGAGGGATGAGCACAGGCAATTTGTGTGTGGTTCGGCCCCGTTAATGAGGTGACCTACGTCCACGTGTGCGTCGATGCGCTTCACTAACAGATCACCGGCGGCTGGTTGTGAGCCAACAAGATTGGCAGAACTACCAGAAACCGACCGGGTATATGCATAATAGTGATGTGATGTGCTATTTCTAGGTTAAGAATGTGACCCCCTTGATAAGGGGTGAGGGACCTCTTTTATAGGGGCAAGAGGCCACTCGTACAAGGTAAGTCTACCGACTAGAAAGTCTAATCTGATTACAACTGATTTACATGATTTTAGGAGAGTTTCCTAAGTGGTTTAGGAAACTACTTGCTCCTTCCATTTAACCTTCCAACTGGGATAGGAAACTGTTTGGAGGCTTGCAGGGCAAGCAATCACGTCTTCTAGACGCGCGCCCACGTGGGGCCAGTCTGGAACGAATACCTGAGTTAGGGACCGTACCAGGTAGTTCTACATAACAGCCCGGGTGACCTGGCTTCTCTTTGCTGAGGTGGCAAGACTTGACTTTGACCTGATGCTTTTGTACAAATCAGCTGCCCCCTATTTTCGAAGCTGATGAGATGCTTCATCGGATAAGGATTGAAAATTAGTACTGCTCTGGAAAACCGTCCGGGAAGGAGGTCGGGACCCTACCAAGGGTGCGACAGGTTGTGTGGGTCAGTCGGGGTTTGGACCGAGCGGTGTTCCGTGGACCCGGGGTCGACGCCTGCCACGTGTCAAGGAGTGACTAGTCTAGTTGGGATCCAACGAAGTCGGTGTGGATGTAACCGACTAGTCACGTGGTAATTGGACCGTCCCATCGCGCATTTAATGCATGCGCCTTTTGAGGCGACGCTCCATGTGCCCGAGGCGACAGTTGTGGGCAGTTTGAGCAGGAGACTTTCCTTGTTATTTGATCTTGCTTGATCTGGACTGTTGGCGCTGTGTATATAAGGAACACTTGTCCATTTCTTTCATTCTTCCTGCCAAGTGATAGAGACAACCGAGCGGTTTTGAGAGCAAAAGTTCCCAGTCGAGCATCCCGAGCCCTTTTCTCTGCTTTACTTCTTGTAAGTCTTTGTTTTTTCAATTTCCATTCACTGTTCCCTTCCATCTCTTCTCCTCTTTTTCTTTTCAGAGCGAGCTGGAGAGAGCTAGTTTGTTTGGGTTAAAGCAGGAGTGGGATTTCTTCTTTCTTAGGTTCTGTTTCTTCTTTAGATCAGGAGGCACGTTAGGTCAACTAAATCGAGCGGATTGTCCCAGGATAGTCTTGGCTGAGTGCCACCTTACCCTGAGGACCCTTTACTCTTTACCCTTTAGGCTTGTCACTTTATCACCATTATACCTCATGTTAGGAGTTCCCGACCCATATCAAGGTCGTCATCTATTTTCCCATCCCACTGTAGGAGGACCAGTAATGTGTCATTCCAGTTTTGATTCCTCCTCCCGGTCGAAAGACGAACAGTCGCGGTCCGGGACCCCGTATGTGAGCCTGCACATGTCATCCATTACACCATCGGACCGCCATTGCGAGGGTAGGATTTCAATTCGAGTGTTGGACGATGAATTAGACTAGGAGGACCTCGTAGCCTCTGCTTCCCGTGGCCCAGGAGATGAGACGCCGGGGGAGCCTGACCTCGGGGTTCACCTGCGAGTCTACTCCATCTACCTTGAGCGCCCAGGACCATGGCAGGATCAGGGATAGGTACGCCATTCCCGACAGTTGCTCCTTGGCCGTCAATCTTGGCAGAGCCCACCTATACCAGAGCCACCTGGCCTTTGTTTTTCCTTTTGCATTTTTTGTTGTCTTTGTCGGTTACTGACCGCGTGATCCTCTTTTTTCATAGAAATGGCTCTCAAAAGAGATGAGCAACTGAGGGCCAGACAGGCCGCCGCTACTGAGGCCGCTGTAGCCTGGATGGCAGAAAGAGGAAAGAGACCCATCGTTAAAGGCTCGGGCAGCAACCGCCCACTCAAGCAGTAAAGGAAGGGGCCGTGGGCTTATCAGATACCCGGAGGGACGTCGGCTCCCCCAGTGGCGGTGGTGGATGAGGTTACTCCCCGAGCGGATGTACCGTCTGGGACACCTATCAATGGGTCTACCGATATTAGGGAGAGAGTTAGACCAATCCTCCTCCCCAGCCAGGTGAAGCCATGCGCGAACATGTCTCCTAAGGCCTTCCAGGGGTGGCTGTACAGCCTAGCCCATCATGTAAGTATTTCTACCATTGTGATTTTAGTTTTCCTGATTTTACCCGCCCGGTAGCTGATTGTTGTTTCTTGTAGGTTGGCTGTATGGCCGCCGGAGCTGAGTCTTTTATGCCCTCCTTGACTGGGAGGGCTACCGCTGCAGAGGCTACACTATTAAGGGATCAGGCCGCTTTGGAGGCCAAGGAGTTTGCCCTGGCAGTGGAGAAGGACAAGGTCAGGGGAATGGCCCTGAGCCTTGGGGCTGCACAGCTAGAGTTGGCTTCTACTCTGGCGAACTTGGAAGCTTCCCAAGGGGTTGCGGCGGCGGCAGAGGTTCAGGCGAAGGCCTTGGAAGAGGCGACAACAGGGGGATCCACAAAGGAAGCCTTCGACGACAGCTTCTTCTAGGGCTACGAGGATTTGAAGCGGAGGCTTGTCCGGGATCACCCCGAGTAGGACATCTCTTCTTACGGGGGAATCGACTTGGATTACTGGGATGTAGGTCCCACTGCTGAAGATAGTCCTGCTGCTGGAGGTGGGCCTAATGGAGACACTGCCCCGAACGGGTGCTCTACTGCCGGAGATGTTGTTGCAGGGGGAGAGGATGAGGAAACTGAGAATGTGGTCATTGTGGATGACCCATAGCTTCTTTTCCTGCATTTTTTTAGGAAGGCTACTACAACTGCCTCCGAAGAAATGTAAATATTTCTTTTTTTTAATGAAAAGGTCCATTGAGGCCGTCTTTTCCATCAATTGTTTAATACTTCAGGCTTATTTGCGATTGCCTGTGTCTGACTGGTTGCGCATCCCATAGGAACCCTGCCTTAGAAAAAGTTTAGGAATGTACTGGTAGGAAGCACTCTATTTTTAGGAACCTGCTTTGAAGGTTGTGCTCGGTTTAATGTAGGACTTTGGTCCTATTATTACCTGAGCGGTTTCCTCGGACATGTAGGTACTTAGGAATGTTATGGAATTCTCAACCTTGTTTAATGCCTTATGACACGAGAATTTTTCTGTGTGCCCTTGTGCGCTATACCCAAGTGTAGGTAATCGTGCAAGTAGTAGTCTAGTTAAGTCAAGGTCAATCTCACAGGGAAGGTGTTAAACTAATTACTTAGATTAATCTCAAACCAGAAAATAAAATTTAATATTTTAAAGGAATGTAGAACACAAAGTCCCACAATTTGTTAACTACTAAAGATAAAAAAATTAAACTAGTTTAAACTAATTACTATCTAACTAATTAAAGCAATGATTTAAAACGTGTTTTTTGTAATAAAAGGAAATGTTGGGATTACACAAATCCACCGCGACCTAGCCATCTACCATGCAATTGCGTTGAAGCTCAATGGAGTACACTCTCTATAGTATTCCGTATTTCTCTTAGGATACAGAATCTATAGTCCTTTCATGACCGGGACTATATCATCACAATGGAGTTTGAAATACACAAAAGTGGTTTAAAACAATAGTTTAGACTCTCACCTACAATGGTATTAGCATTGAGGGTGGTTTGCAAAATATATTGAAGAAAAATGCCTCAAGGCTTAAAGTTTACAGACTGTTTTGACAAACTGAGCGTTTGGGACAATTTGATAACAAATCAGTAAAACAGAAAGTCTAGGAATACTACACAGAATGTCCTCAAGAATCAGAAGGTTCGATTGATCGACGCACTTTCGATCGATCGAATATCTTCATCTCTTGATCGATCGAACTGACTTCGATCGCTCGCCTGCATCTCTGTTTCGATCGATCGAGATTTCTCGATCGATCAAACACAGGAATTATTCTGCTGCATGGTAGAGGCTTGAGATCACGGTTTCATCATGATCTCCCAACCTGGGGACTACTCAGACATCGTCTGAAGTGTATCAGATTCGTTTTTAACGTAAAGTTCCATTAAAGGTGTGTTTGTTTGTGATTTTTGCATAAAATCTAAGAAAACTAACTATATAACTATAACTAACATTCAAGACTACTAGATAGCAGATTAAACTTCTATAAACTAAGTACAGAACGTAAATAAAGTAACCTGGAAATGAATACTTGTATTGAACTAATGAGGAATCCAAACAACCAATGTAAATCCTTGCTTAAACCTACAAACTAATCAAAGTAAAAGCTCTCTACTCCCTATAAACTGATGAAAATGAAATTGGGCGTCCTTATGGACGTACATAATACGAGTATTTATACGTAAGACCTAATGCTAGGGTTAAAAACCCGCTTCTACTGCATGCGCGTAAAATTTGATAAAAGCCATGTTCGATCGATCGAACATCCTTCGATCGATTGAACTTCTGGAGTCTTCGAGCGCTTGAACTCTCTCGATCGATCAAACCTTTGATCGATCGAATGGTCTTCAATCGATCGAGGTTCACTTTTCATCCTTTACTTGTCATCATTAAAAATCAGCACTTCCTTTTATCTTTTCCATCTAATTCTTTACACAGCAACAGTAATCTGCACAAACTACAGCTAAAACAAACAACTTATCATAGTTTAATCAAATTGTGTACAAACTAGCATTGTAATTCAAATTGCAGATAAATGAAGGAATTGTGAAGTAATTTAACACATTTTCTTCTTTTAGCGCGGTTGTATTTTACAAATACCCCCGCTTGTCACAACCCCCAACTAGCGAGTTGCTAGTCCCTAGCAATAGAGCGAAAATAAAAACAAGCTAAACTAAAACTATAATAGAAAAACTAAAATAACTAGATCCAGATTAACTAAATTAAAATAACAAGAAAGAAAACTACCTAACTCATTTTCGCAGGAATCGCGGTTGCATTTAGCAAATACAACAAGCCGTTAAATCCCTAGGTTCCCCCTAGTGGACGAGTGTTGTCTCGTGAGGGTTTGCAGTGTATGTACCCACAAAATTCTCTGATTTTAAGCTCAAAAAGATATAGAATAACTTTTAAACATTCCCTCTTCCATTCAACTATTAATTTAGCTCTACAAAACATATCATCCTCATTCAAACTATGAAAGAAATGCACATGCTCCTCGTGTCCCCAAGATAAAAATAACATATGCGTCACATCCATGTATCTGTGTGTGTGTGAAATTAACAGCTATACATCGACTTGATTTAGAGTTGTTTAAACTATCATACTCTCAGAACTTGTAGTTTCAACTCAATCCTCACACAGTTATTACACTCAAAAATGAACATCTCACAGAAACTTGGCTAATAATGATCGCACATGGTATGAAAGCTTTGATAGGAATGATTTTTTGGATACTAATGCTTTCATACTCGACTCTATAAAAGACGAACATTTAGAGTGTATAGTCTCATGAAAGGAATACTACTTACTAGAGGAGCGAAATACCGTGGATAACTCAAATTACACTTTCATATTTAAATTAAGTTATTGAGAATCATTAAGGCTTTGACTTTTCGATTTTTATTTAGTAGGGTAGAAATTAGAGGGGTAAGAAATTGCACATTTTCAGCATGTGGCTGTGTTCAGTAATTTCTTCACTTTATTCCAACCATCCTCTCCATACATATAAATATATATCATCATTTTTTTTATTTTTTATTTTTTATTTTTATATATGCAGCCCTTCTCACCACTATTCCCTCCTCATACTTCAACAATTTAATCACATTGGGTGTGCAATGGGGTATATGGAGGTCAAGGTATGAAAATAGGGATTTAGAATTTCATAATGGATTCGGCATTATTTACTAGGTGTGGGGTTAAAGACAATTCATATTCAGAGATGTTGATATAGGTAAATGGAGAAGGTAAAGAACAAATACGATGGCTTAAATCATTTTCTCAACTTCTTAATTTTTACACGTCAATGTTCATTGAGTTTAGTTGGTAAATCCTGAACGTTCTCCTCTAATAAGCAGCCAACATAAAGAATTAGAGACTATTCAACGAATTTAATCGGCATATTCAAGAAAAACAATTTGAATTTTAATGTAATAATTCCCTCAGAATTGAAGATTGGATTCAAAACTCACTAAGGGTAACTAGTTTTCACTACTTCATTATTTAAAGTACGAAAGCCGTATTAACTCTTATTTTAAGTTTTCTGCATAGCTATTAATACGTGCAAATGATTTGGATTCAAGAATAATCAACATATGCATTTATCCTAGAGAAACTAGAAAAACGCGTGAACTTAATTCATAAAAGGATGAGAATAAAATAGTTGTGTCATTGCTTGACAACAGGTAAATAGAAGTGGAGATTCAGAATTATTCTACCAATTTAATTCAAAAACTTACTTGTTTGAAAATTTTGCAAGGTTGTTGAATGTGAAATTTTTATAATTTACTTTAGTTGCTAGTGGAAATTGTATGACATACGCAATAGATAGAATGGTCCAGATTGCTACGAACTAATGTGCATAGGTGATTATCTATCTACATCCCACCCCCAACTGAAAATTGCAATGTTCTCAGCAGGCTATTTTCAAAATAGATAGATAGATATCACCTGATAAATATCATCATAAGAATGGCAACTGTAACAACCTGTACAGAAAGCATACAAACTCCAAGCAGCAGAGATCAAAAGAATATGAAATATAGAACATGGGACCCATACATAGAATGGAACTAGTCACTGGAAATATAATAAAGTGAAAGAACAGAACAGTGATAAAATGCACCATGCAACTAAAATATAAAATATACAACGCATCCAACAATACAAAATATCCCAACAGTATCCAAAAATATATCTAACAACCAACCAACACATCCAAATCCAACCACAATGATCAAAATATCCCAACAACCAATAATAAAAAATAATCCAAAACACCGATCCCCCAGAAACTAAACATCATCGGTGACGTCCGATAATATCTCAATTAAAACATCAAGAGCATCCCCACCGCCACCCTCAGCAACAGTCGGTGCTGCTGGGTCACTCGTGATCGTGGCAGCTGGAATAGATAAGGGTGTGTCAGCCACGACAAGAGGAGGTGGAAGTGGTATCTCCATAACAAGAGGTGACGCCGATGATGTAGAAGTAGCAGGATCAATCTGGGAAGATGGATCGGCAGATGATGGACCGATGGTGGATGGTGGAACAACAGATGTAGTAGGCGAAATGGTGGAAGTGTCTGGAGCAGCTGTAGGTGGATCGCTGGGTACGGCAGGAGCAGCTGTATGAGCTGCCTGGTCGACTCCGATCTGTATCAAGATCGCCTCCAGCAGAGTAGACATCAGATCCACCTTACCCTCAAGTCTAATCCTGGCCTCTCTCTCCTCCAATAGCAACTCATGAATAGTTGGGAGAGGCGCAGAAGAAGACTCTCCCTGGGTATGAGCCTGAGACCTCTGTCTCAACTCAAATCTTGCCACCTCCTCAACAGGATCTATCTCCTCCTCAGAATCATGCTCCTCAGCCTCGGTGGGCATCCCAGAAGCAGCACTCTCCGTATCGGTGCCTCCTCCTCTCCTCCTCTTCTCTCCAACTTTCGCCTTGCCTTTGCCCTGTCTCTTTCTCTTTTGTGCCTCAGACCGACGGGAAGCAGTCTCGCCAAAACGGCTACGAGACTGGGCAGTCATATCACCCGCCAATGGAAGTAGACCCGCCTGCTCAATAACCCTGTGAATGGCCCAAGCACCCTTCAGGTGCTTCTTGGCCTGAATGTAGCGAGTAGGGTGCCTCATGAAATCAATGTAGAGGCGAGGCAAACAGACAGGCTGCCGTGTCCCAATCGCATATAATACCCGGGCATACCACGCTGCAATCTCCTTCCAATAAGATGTCACTAAGAGGCAATTGCTGAGGGCGAGGTGCAGCATATGATAATTATCTGTGAGGTAAAAGTCAGGAATAAGAGCCTCACCATCCCAGCCCGGTAGAGCACCCCCAGTGATCTCTCTGATAATAATAGTCGGGGAAAGCAGCGGTGTGCCGGGGTGATGCGGACAAACACAATGGTACCCCAATAGCAGAGGAGACAGTGGCCGGACTAAAAATAATCTCTCGGCCACGGAAGAATGAGCGGAGTGTGAACGGAGCAACTGGATCCCTAATCATCGTAGCATACGCCTCCCGGATCCAGGATAGATTAACGTGCTTAGGCTGGGAGAGGAGCGTGTACCACTGTGGCATGGCGCGTATCCGTGCAAGATACCAAGGAGTAGCTAGCCATGCTGTCTCGAGGGGTCGCTCAAGCATGACCTTGCGCGACTGAAAATATCTGGTGAACCACACCCGGTCTTCGTCGTTTCTGAACCTGTGATCGGGTATAGGGTCAGGTATGGTTAGGTCAAATGGCTTGGCTTTATGATGCCCAGTGATAGGGTTCATTGTTTAGCCCTAAAACATAAGAAAGAAACATTAAAAACAGGGAAACCAGAAAAGGAAATGAAACTGTCACACTTCGATCGATCGAAGCTTGTTCGATCGATCGAGAATATTGCAGGTTCGATCGCTCGAGAAGGTTTGATCGATTGAAAGGATGCTGGGTTCGATCGCTCGAACCCAGTTTGATCGATCGAACACAGTGAAGTGGCAGTCTCGAGCGATGAGGACGGAAAAGGCCCACAAACATGAAATACAATAAGTCAATGAAGAAAAAGAGAAAAATAACCAATGGGGGGCACCCCCATATGAATTTGAAATGGAATGAACATGAGTGGGTTCTCGGGGCCTCACCTCGAGAGACGCGCAGAGTAGAGGATGACGGTGATGCCAATGATGATCAGGGGTCCAGGTACTCCTCAATTTATGTGGGTGTAAGTGGGAGGTCCAAAAATCGCGCGAGTCTCTTCTGTCTTCGAGCGATTGAGAGTTAGGGAGATGAAGAGAGACTGATGAAGATTCTGAATGAAGCCTCGTTTAAAAATAGGTCTCGATCGCTCGAGATGGTTAGATCGATCGAATCTTCGATCGATTGAGCCCTGATGAAGCGCTCGAGGTTCTGGTACGTTCGATCGATCGAGATGTGTTCGATCGATCGAACTTGAAAATTCTACAGGATCATAGAATTGAGAAATTATACACCCCAAACTAACCAACCTTGGTCTGGCCATACAGAATAGTGATAAAACAGTTCATTTACAGAACATATAAGCCAAAAACATCATCCTCATAGTAGAAAATTTGCAATTTTATATAAATAAATCTTTATAATAGCATCCATTTGCAATATTATTGCCCCCACATGGTATTTAAAACCTTATTGAAAAACAAAAACTAAAATAAAGCTGAAAATAACAAAACTTTGTTTAAGAATACACTCCAATTGATGAAAGAAATATGAAAGGACAAAAAAACAATTGAAGTATGAAGATTTCGTCTTCCACAACCTCCTTCTCTGCCGAAACTTCAAATGTAGAGTCTGAACTTGATGATTCCCTTTCCCAGAACAAGCGGAAAGCAGCGATGACATCATCGAGCAAGTCCGAACTCTCTAAGGAATTGATTTCACCGACAACAGGGGATCTGGATGGAGACAAGGATAACGGAGTGTAATTGCGCATCGGATGTTCCTCGTGCGGCGGAGTACCCGGGGACCTTATGTATGGTCCAACTCCATGAAAGAGGTGATGTGGAAGGTACAACGGTGGAAATGGTGGATTCATAGTGATATTCCTGACAAAGGGAAACAAAAACAAAACGGAGAAAATAAATTAACTAGAGCAAAAGAAGAAACAAACAGGAAGAATTAAATAAAGCAACATGAAAAGAAAGATAAAGGAATGTGACACAGAGTTAACCTCACTATTGGCCGGATATTCCCAGGTGCACTAGCAGGTAGAGGGCATTGAAGCCTGAACAACAAGTAACTGAAATACTCATAGATGTAGGGAACCACATGGATGACCATGAAGTCGTCAACATATGTGAATACGGCATTGTGGCATTCGGGCACCACATCTTGTAAGTCCTCTTCTTCCCATGACTCCCATATTGAGTCATTTTCCCACTGTTCCATCAAAGCGTCATCGACCTCCCACACAGCATATCCTTCAGGCTCTCCCTCCTCTTTAGGGAGTTCCATGTGCACAAATAGGTTAATCTAGAGGAGAGCAGGATCGTATAGGATGTATCCGTGGGTTAAGTCAACGACGTCGTCGGCTCCTGGCCCTTGGTATGGAGATAAGAAGAATGCTATTTCATCAGTAGTCCACAGTGGGTTCTGATATTCTGAATCAGCCCATGACCCTATCGAGTGAACATCGTCATCTCTCATGGTGGACAGCCTGCAAGAGATAGAAATGGAATAGCAGATTATGATCAAGGTCACACTCAAAAAGATATAAATAAACAAAAGAACAGAACAAAATGAGAAACAGCAAAAGAAAAAGTACAAAAACATTGATAAAACGCACTTGAGCATTTTAGGTTGAAGCATAGTCGGGCTCATCCAGTTGGATGTGCTCGATCTCGGGTTAGAAATCTTCTAAGAACGGTTTTACCCTTTGGCCATTAACTTTGAAACTTCCACCGTTCTTAGAATTAAATAACTTAACGGCCCCATGTGGAAAGACAGATTTGACTGTGAAGGGTCCTGTCCACCGAGATCGGAGTTTTCCTGGGAAGAGATGAAGGCGCGAATCATATAGTAAAAGTTTCTGTCCAGGCTCGAAAGATTTTTGAAAAATTGTTCTGTCATGGCGAGCCTTCAACCGTTCCTTGTGGAGTTTGGCATTATCATATGCATCTTGTCGAATTTCTTCCAGTTCTGCCAACTGCAGTTTTCGGAGATGTCCTCCCACTTTAATGTCGAAGTTTAATGAGTGTGTTGCCCAATATGCTTTATGCTCAATTTCAATAGGGAGGTGACATGCCTTGCCATACACTAGCCTATATGGAGACATTCCCAGATTTGTCTTGTAGGCAGTACGGTACGCCCAAAGAGCATCAGTCAGTTTCTAGGCCCAGTCTTTTCTGTTGAAACTAACTGTCTTCTCTAATATGTGCTTGATTTCACGGTTAGCCAACTCTGCCTGCCCATTCATTTGTGGGTGGTAGGCTAGAGCGATCTTGTGATTAACCCCGTATTTCTTGAGTAGTGACTCCAAAGGCCTATTGCAAAAATGTTTGCCTTGCTCACTTATTAGGGCTTTTGGGGTTCCGAAACGCGATAAGATATTTTCCTTAAGAAAGGACATTACTGTTTTATGGTCATTGCATTTCGTCGGTATCGCTTCTACCCATTTTGATATATATTCCACAGCAAGGAGTATATATTCACAGTTATTAGATTTAGGAAATGGGCCCATGAAGTCTATGCCCCAACAATCGAATATTTCAATTGTGATGATGGGAGTTAAGGGCATCGAATTCCTTTTCGAAATTGTACCAAGCTTTTGACATCGCTGGCACGATTTACAAAAAAGTATAGGCATCTTTTAACATGGTGGGCCAATAGAAACCGCTATGCAATACTTTGTGTGCAGTCTTTTGGGAGGTAAAATGGCCACCGCAGGCTTCAGAATGATAGGAGGCTAAAATTACAGTTATGTCCTCATTCGGGACGCAACGCCTGATGACCTGATCAGCACAATACTTAAACAAGTAAGGATCATCAAAAAAGAAATGGCGTGCAAACGAAAGGAACCTTTTCTTATCCTGATTTGACCAATGGCTCGGGGTCTCTCCTGTAACAAGGTAATTAATTATATCTGCGTACCAAGGCAAATTGGAGACAGCCATCAGTTGCTCGTTTGGGAATTCATCTTTTATAGGTACGGGCTCAGTGTTGTCCGTGAATGTCAACCGAGATAAATGGTCGGCGACCACATTCTCTACTCCCTTTTTATCCTTGATAGTAATATCAAATTCCTGGAGTAGGAGTATCCAGCGGATAAGCCTCTGTTTTTGCGTCTTTCTTAGATAGCAGGTACTTGAGGGCCGAGTGGTCTGTAAAACAGACTATTGGGGACCCTATTAGATAAGACCTGAATTTGTCTAGAGCGAATACTATTGCCAGTAACTCTTTCTCAGTAGTCGTATAGTTTATTTGAGTTTCGGTCAGTGTTCGGCTGGCATAGTAGTTTATATAAGGCTTGTTGTCCTTCCTCTGTCCTAGAACTACGCCAATGGCGTAGTCACCAGCATCGCACATTAACTCGAACGGCAAACTCCAATCGGGTGCCTGTATTATCGGTGCGGAGGTAAGGTGCTCTTTTAGTACATCAAAAGATATTTGACAGTTTTTCGACCATTTGAAAGGTGCATCTTTGACTAGGAGTTGGCACAGTGGTCGGGAGATTGCACTAAAATTTTGGATAAAGCGTCGATAGAATCCAGCATGTCCAAGAAAAGATCGGATGTCTCGGAATGTACGAGGGACAGGCAGATTTGAAATTATATCAATTTTTGCTTTATCGACTTGGATACCCTTATCGGAGATAATGTGGTTGAGGACAATTCCTTTGGTCACCATGAAGTGACACTTTTCCCAGTTTAGCACTAAGTGTTTGTCCTCGCATCTCGCTAACACATTCTCAAGGTTTTCTAGACAGTTATCAAAACTATGGCCGAACACCGAGAAGTCATCCATAAAGACCTCGAGTGTCTATTCAACCATATCACTGAATATGCTTAACATGCACCGCTGAAAGGTAGCAGGTGCATTTCATATGCCAAAAGGCATACGACGGTAAGCGAATGTACCGAACGGACAAGTGAAAGTTGTTTTCTCCTGATCTTCAGTAGCTCTTTCGATTTGGTTATAGCCACTATATCCATCCAAGAAGCAATAAAATTTATGACCCGCCACTCTTTCTAGCATTTGATCTATGAATGGCAATGGAAAGTGGTCTTTCCGGGTCACAGTATTTAACTTTCGGTAATCAATACACATTCGCCATCCAGTGGGGATGGGTGTTGGTACTAACTCACCGTCTTTGCTTGGGATAACTGTTATACCAGCCTTTTTGGGCACCACCTGGGTTGGACTAACCCAGGAGGTGTCAGAGATAGGATATATTATCCCAATATCCAGAAGTTTTAAGACTTCCTTTTTTACTACTTCTTGCATATTTGGATTCAGACGCCTCTGCATTTGTCACGAAGGTTTAGCATCTTCCTCCAGATATATCTTATGGGTGCAAATAGATGGCTTATACCTTTTAGGTCGGCAATAGTCCATCCCAATGCTCCCTTGTGCAGTTTGAGCATTTGAATCAACTTATCCTCTTGTTTTGAATTTAATGTGGATGAGATTATAACGGGATAAGTCTTTTCAGTCCCCAGAAAAGCATATTTGAGCTCTTTTGGAAGCTCCTTTAATTCTAGATCGGGAAACTGAAAGTTCGAAGGCATAGTTAACTTCGTTTTTGGAGGCAAGGGTTCATATGGTGTGACCCACATGTATTCCTCTCTATCTTCCTCTTTAGTTTCCATCATAAGGCAGTCATGATTTAGGGCAACATCCAATGGGGTAGAATTATTAGGTTGATAAGTAGCGTCGAATTGTGACACCACCACCTCTAAAGGATCTTTGTATTCTACAAGATCTACCTCTTCTTCAATGATCGTTTCGATGAAGTTAACTTCTTCTTCATCCTCGTATTCTTCGGGTCGGGGATTTGAGAAAATCTTGACATTTAAAGTCATGTTCCCGAATACGATGGTCATGATACCACTCCTTATTTTGATTGTGGCATGAATGGTGTTGAGGAATGGACATCCAAAAATCACCGGGATTTGTAAACATGGGTTAGACACAGGTTTAGTGTCCAGAATCACAAAATCAACCGAAAAGACAAATGTATCTATCTGTACCAGAACGTCTTCCAGTATTCCTCTAGGATATTTGACTGACCTGTCTGCCAATTGCAATGCAACTCGGGTAGGTTTGAGTTCACCCAACCCTAGTTGTTTATATACTGAATATGGCAGTAAGTTTACGCTAGCTCCTAGATCAAGGAGTGCATTGTCTATCCTTTGATTCCCAATTCTACACGAGACAGTTGGGGTGCCAGGGTCTTTAAGCTTTGGAGGCAACTCATTTTGAATGATTGCGCTTGCTTGGCAAGCGACATAGGCATATTTTTTTACACTTTGCCTCCTCTTGACCGTGCATAAGTCCTTTAGATACTTAGCGTAGGCTGCCACTTGTTTGATTTCATCGAGGAGTGGGAGATTAATTTTAACTTGCTTGAATAACTCCAAAAACTCCTGATTCTTTGCCTCGTGTTGGGGCTTCTTGAGCCTTTGAGGGTAAGGCACGGGAAACGGGCATTTAGGTAATTCGTCCTTGATGGGCTCTTTTCCAGGTCTTCTCTCAACTTCTACTTCTTTAGGAACATCCTCGTTTGATTCTAATGAATTGTCATTAATGGACGACTCCTTTTCTTGAGTAGATGGTTTAGTTTTAGTTACCACTTCTTCCTCTTCATACTCCACGGGAGTAGAATGAGGCATGCTTTTCCCTATGACTTTGCCGCTTCTCAGAGTCGTCACGGCTTTTGCCTGTTCATGATTGTAGACACCCCATTTTGTCGGCTATCGGATTTAGGAGACCCATAGCTTGGTGGTTCACAATGATCGCAAAAGACTCGAAAAGACTCTCGGAAGTCAGCTCCATCTCTCAGAATGCTCAGAATGACCAAAATGCCCCTAAAAGCCCGAAAACTCCCAGATTTGGTCCCAAAGTTTTGAAAACATGCTATGTCGTAAGAAAAGCGATAAAAGGAGCTTTAAAGAGAAATCAGATAAAATCGTCGGCTCCCAGAGACCCCCGGAAGTCCCGGAAGTTCCCGAAAAGTCCCCGTTGACTAGTTTGACCAAGGTTTGACTAGGTTTGACCAAGGTTTGACCAGGTTTGACCAAGTTTGACCAAGTTTGACCAAAATCGTCCGGATTCACCAAAATCATTTTAAAACATGGGAAAAGTGTTAAAGCAAGTTCCAAAAGAAAATCAAGCGAAAACATCGGCTCCCGGGAACTCCCGGAGGTTTCCGGAACTTCCCGGGAATCCCAGGTTTGACCAGTTTGACCAGAATTTGACTTTGGAATCGGGGCACCAAAACAATTTTCAAATATTTTTCATAGATACTAGAGGTCAATAGCTTTCCAACGGTATATCGCACATAATTTCTGGATTTAAAACGAATTTGTTATGAATTTCCAAAGGCGAAAAAGGCGATCAAATCGGCTTTTATCGCGAATACCGCAAAACTTTTCAAAGTGACCTATCCCCGAACTATTTTTTATGTAAAGTAGACTCCATTACCTTTCCAACGGTATATCACAACCTCAATTTGGAGTTCGTACGCATTTTCTGTGAATTTCGGACGAAATAGGGCCTTTTCGTGAATACCGGAACATCAGGGGGCCTAAACAGCATTATCCAGACGAAGGGAGGAGCAGTGCCGCCGCGGCACTGGCCCACTGCCGCCGCGGCAGTGGCCCAGTGCCGCCGCGGCACTCCCCTCCAGAACAGTGTATTTTTGTAATTAAGTTTGTGGTCCCATTTTGATTAATTAAAATCCAAAACGACGTAGTTTCATGATTTCAGATGTTTGGAGCCAATGGGAACACTTTCTAAATCCCAAAACCACCCCAAGTTGGCCTATATAAACACCCCATTACTCCTCATTTTAGGGGAGTCAAATGTGAGTTTTGAGAAAGTTTGGGAGAGAAAGTTGTAGAGATAAGGTTAGAGTAGAGAGAAAAGAAGCTTTCTTCTTTGATTTTCAAAACAAAAGTGAGTTCCAACTTTGTTTTTTACTTCATTACTTCCATTTACTTCAACATTCAATACTCCCAACCACCATTTTAGTGAGCATTTAAGAGAGTGGAAGCTTCTTCCATGTCTAGTGTCATTACATATGAGTGAAACACCAATCTACAAGTTCATGCTTCATGAATATCATCTATTGATCATCATCTATTTGCTTGTTTATTTATTGTTCATCTCTCCTTATCCCATTTCTTTTTGATTTTTCTTTATTTATTTGCTAGTTCATCATCATCTAAGTGATGACATGAAGTTTGGGGTGAGTGAATCCTTATGGATAGTAGCTCTTGACCTCAAAAACATGTTTGATAGATGATGATTATAACCTCAATACTTCCAAGGTATCCTTGGAATGTATTGAAGTTATGTTCAAAAAATGAAATAAATCTCTCCAACAATCTTGGAGATTCTTAATGATGAGTGTGGTGTTGGTATTCTAAGTGGTCATAATCCTCATTGAGTGTTGAAAATATGTTTTCAAAACATCTATTTCAAAACCCCTCTCAATCCCTCTCATTTGGTTTTCAAGAAACAAAACTTTGTTTTCTCTAAAATTTCCAAAACCATGACCCAAAACAGTGAGCTGTTCAGATTCAAAGATTTGTTTTGAATTAAATAACCAAGTTATGATGATGAAACCACTTGGAAAACCTTCCTAATACATCATAGTTTGTCCCTAATTTTTCTCATCAATTATAGAAATGTAAAAGTATTTGTTTTGGATGTGAGAAGGTCATATTCATAATCTGCCTCTGTTCTCACAGAATGTTCACCCCACTTCTTGCACTTATTCTGGATATTTTCATCACTGTACATATATCTTTTCCATTTTTTTTATAAAACTTGGGTGTCTTAGGAAACTTTTGGTGTATAATGGGTCATCATAAACCTTTTCTTTGATTTATGAAAAATCATACAAAATCATTCAACAGTGCAGTTTTTGTTTCTGAGTCATGTGTACATTCTGATTTCTTTCTTTTAATCTGTGATAGCTATTGATGTTTGGCTTTTTGGGTTATTTTCTAGACACAATAAGGATGATCTCTGATTTTTCTTACATTTTTCTAGGCACGTTTGACCTCCCATTATAATGTTGCAAAGTAACACATGCAGTCTGTCCACTATTCACAGCAAGCACATTTCAACTTTCATTCTTTGATTTGATGCTCATATGCATTCCAAATTAGCTCATATCTTAGGAAGTAGTTCATACTACATTTGTATATATCCCATGTTGATTTAATCCATTCATTCATGCACATTTTAGACTTCTAAGTCATTGTAGAAATTCATGTACACAAAACACACTACAACCTTTGCACATTTTTAGGCACATACAATACATTCATGCAAGATTTGGGGTTTTTGTAACTCTTAATCTAAGAAGATTATAAGGAACGAATTTGATCACACGTTCATGCTTCCTCTCGATCTAATCATCCTTTCTCATCCGTCCCGGGGATTGAGAGATCTTCTTTTCTCAAGGATTAACATGCATCACACTAGCTTGCTAAGCATACTTTGATTTCTTTGTCTATTTGTTTCAAGAACAATTCATATCCCCTTTAGATTAAGGAAACCTAATTACTTGATACATGATTAGACGATTTTCCCTAGGTTTATTTGTGTGATCTTTCACTTTACATTGCATGATATTTGACTTAGATCTTATGAATGATATTTTATCTTTAGATCTTCCATTTTTTTTAAGTTTCTTATGTGATGTAATATACTATCATAGTATTACTTGTTGAACCATACATAGTATAAGATGATTATTTGGATGCTAATTGAGGCCCGTTGAAAGACGGGGCGAGTTGAGGGTGTTTTAGTCGCGACAAAGGCTCCTTCCTCTCTCGTACCAAAACCCCGAACCAAGTTCTTTGGTTACGAAGGGCCGGTGCCCTTATCCGTTTGGGTGAGTCAAAATTAGGTTTCTTGGTTCCTTAAAGACCAAGTGGCGACTCTGTATCTGTTTTCAACAGACCTTTCATTTTCTTCCTTTTGATTCAAATCAAGTTTCAAAAACAATCTCAAACAAGAGAGAGAGAGAAGTGGTCCGATTCCGGTGTCCACAATGATTAGGGGGACCATTGTTGTATCCCTTAGGGTTTTGAAGTGGTTGAGCAGGAAACGTTCCACTCAACCCCTCTTGACGTGCATCCATTCTCTCTAATGTCGCGGACATTTTACTCATCATTTGAATTAACAGTTGTGTTAAATTCGCGTTAGAGAGTGGTTCTTCCTCTTGCACATTTTTGTGAGGTGGCACGTAAACATTTGCTTGTTGATTATTAGGGGGTTGAGCATTGTTGTAGTTATTTGCTCTATTTTGATGGAATGGCTGGGATTGCCTGTTGTATTGCCCTTGATATTGATTATTGTTATTGTAGGGCTGTTGTTGTTGATATTGGTTTTGGGTCCCAGCATTGTTTTTCCAATCGAACCCGGGGTGATTCCATCTATTGTTGTTATTTTGCGAATTATAATTGTAGGAATTCCCCGCCCCCCTATACCCTTGCATGGCATTCATTTCCATGGGGGGTTGTTCTTGAAAATACGGCACATTGGGACAGTATTGAGTAGTGTGTCCCAGCATGTTGCATGTGCCGGATGGTTCTTCAGGCAAAAACTGCCTAGAACTCTCTCCTTTCATTCCCAATTCTTCTACTTTCTTTGCTAGTTCTTCATACTTATTCATCAGATGATCCTCACTTTTTAGTTGATATAAAATTTTCTCTTCCACACAGGATATCTGTGAGTGTGGAACATCATCTGAATTTGACCACTCATGAGCGTGTTCAGCTAGCCACTCAAAATGAGCTACAGCTTCCTCCGTGTTTTTGCGAAGAAATGGCCCTGAACTCATGGTCTCGACCAATTTCTTAGTTTCACCATTTAATCCTTCATAAAAGTAGCTGATGGTTCACCATTTCTCGTACTCGTGATGTGGGCATGAAAGTAGCAAATCCTTGAAACGTTCCCAAGTTTGGGTGAATGTTTCATTGCTCTTTTGTTTGTAAGAATTTATTTGTCGTTTAAGCTCGGTGGTCATGCGAGGTGGAAAGAATTTCTTCAGGAAAGCAGTGTTCATCGCATGCCAGGTGTAGATGGAGTTTGGCTTCAAGGTGAGTAACCACGCTTTTGCTTTATCCTTCAGAGTGAAAGGAAATAACATTTGACGTGTTACATCTACAGGACAATTCTGTGAGAAAGTTTTACAAGCATCCTCAAAGTCCTTGACATGTAGATATGCCTTCTCGCTCTCCATTCCATGAAAGGTAGGAAGAAGTTGAATCATTCCATTGCGAAATTGGAATTCGCCTGCATGAGGTGGAATGAGAATACAAGATGGCATAGGCGCGTGTTCGGGTGTCATGAGATCACACAAAGGACGCTGTGAATCGTCAATTGGTACGACCACATTATCACCGTTTTTGCTTTGATTATCAGCCATTGAATCGATCGGTGGGGTTAATAAAACTAGAGGAACTGGATGAATAGAATGGGTATCCGTAAATTCCTTCGATGGAATTATCGGACATAAAGGGAAAGATCCTAAGAAATTTTTAATCTAAAGAATGAAAGAAAAAGAAAAATAGAAAAAGATAAGGAAAGATTGAGGTAATCGAAGCGTTAGCTTGTCGCCTTCCCCGGTAATGGCGCCAAAAACTTGACACGAGAATTTTCTGTGTGCGCTTGTGTGCTATACCCAAGTGTAGGTAATCATGCAAGTAGTAGTCTGGTTAAGTCCAGGTCGATCCCACAGGGAAGGTGTTAAACTAATTACTTAGATTAATCTCAAACCAGAAAATAAAATTCAATATTTTAAAGGAATGTAGAACACAAAGTCCCACAATTTGTTAACTACTAAAGATAAAACAATTAAACTAGATTAAACTAATTACTATCTAACTAATTAAAGCAATGATTTAAAACGTGTTTTTCGTAATAAAAGGAAATGTTGGGATTACACTAATCCACCGCGACCTAGCCATCTACCATGCAATTGCGTTGAAGCTCAATGGAGTACACTCTCTATAGTATTCCGTATTTCTCTTAGGATAAAAAATCTATAGTGCTTTCATGACCGGGACTATATCATCACAATGGAGTTTGAAATACACAAAAGCGGTTTAAAATAATAGTTTAGACTCTCACCTACAATGGTATTAGCATTGAGGGTGGTTTGCAAAATATATTGAAGAAAAATGCCTCAAGGCTTAAAGTTTACAGACTGTTTTGACAAACTGAGCGTTTTGGGACAATTTGATAACAAATCAGTAAAACAGAAAGTCTAGGAATACTACACAGAATGTCCTCAAGAATCAGAAGGTTCGATCGATCGATGCGCTTTCGATTGATCGAATATCTTCATCTCTCGATCGATCGAACTGACTTCGATCACTCGCCTGCATCTCTGTTTCGATCGATCGAGCTTTCTCGATCGATCGAACACAGGGATTATTCTGTTGCATGGCAGAGGCTTGAGATCATGGTTTCATCGTAATCTCCCAACCTGGGGACTACTCAGACATCGTCTGAAGTGTATCAGATTCATTTTTAACATAAAGTTCCATTAAAGGTGTGTTTGTTTGTGATTTTTGCATAAAATCTAAGAAAACTAACTATATAACTATAACTAACATTCAAGACTACTAGATAGCAGATTAAACTTCTATAAACTAAGTGCAGAACGTAAATAAAGTAACCTGGAAACGAATACTTGTATTGAACTAATGAGGAATCCAAACAACCAATGTAAGTCCTTGCTTAAACCTACAAAATAATCAAAGTAAAAGCTCTCTACTCTCTATAAACTGATGAAAATGAAATTGGGCATCCTTATGGACATACATAATACGAGTATTTATACTTAAGACCTAATGCTAGGGTTAAAAACCCGCTTCTGCTGCATGCGCGTAAAATTTGATAAAAGCCATGTTCGATCGATCGAACATCCTTCGATCGATTGAACTTCTGGAGTCTTCGAGCGCTTGAACTCTCTCGATCGATCAAACCTTCGATCGATCGAATGGTCTTCAATCAATCGAGGTTCATTTTTCATCCTTTACTTGTCTTCATTAAAAATCAGCACTCCCTTTTATCTTTTTCATCTAATTCTTTACACAACAACAGTTATCTGCACAAACTACAGCTAAAACAAATAACTTATCATAGTTTAATCAAATTGTGTACAAACTAGCATTGTAATTCAAATTGCAGATAAATGAAGGAATTGTGAAGTAATTTAACACATTTTCTTCTTTTAGCGCGGTTGTATTTTACAAATACCCCCGCTTGTCACCTTATACCGACCGGTTAATAGTCTTTCCCAAACTCTGCCTTAGCAAAAGCTTAGGACCGTAACCGGTAGAGGACGCTCGGTCTTTTGGGGACCTTTACGTCCTACTCGGTATAATGTAGGATTTTGGGTCCTGTTATTATCCGAGTTATTTCTCTGGACACTGTAGGTACCCGGTCTGTTAAATGGTGGCATCACATGCCGAGCCCCGTGTCCTATTGAATGCCCGGTGTGATTGCCTGTTTTGATTCGGAACACCAGTATCCCCCTACTCCCTAAGCTTTTGCCAAGGTGGGCATTTAGTGAGGGGATTGACCATAGGGAACCGACCTGGAATATAGGTGGTTGCAGGGTCTTTTGAGGCTTGCCATCATTAGCAGCCTAGGAGGATGTGCCCCCATCGTCGGTTGGAGACCTAAGCGAAGCCGGTGCTGCGGATGTAAGACTGAGGTCTTTTGCCTTGGGTGTCAAGCCGAGCTCTTTTGTCTCAGGTATAAATCTGAGGTCTTTTGTACCTCAGGTGTTAAGCCGAGGTCTTTAGTGCCTCAGGTGTTAAGCCGAGGTCTTTTGGGCACAGTACACTAGTAGGGATCACATCTTGTAGTAAAAATAGAAAATCTTTATTTCATATTTGAAAAATCGTAATAAATGCTCAAGTAGAGCTAAAAATTTCCTAACCAATGTTAACTCACCCTTATCCAAGTGTCACTGAATGTACTTACAGAGATGTTGCACGTTCTATGGGTGAGATAGATCATTTCTGTCCAGAGTTTGTAACCAGTATGTGTTCGGCCAGTTGACTTGGATAACCTTGTATGGTCCTTCCCAGTTTGGCCCTAGTAGACTATGGTAGACTGATTCACTGCCTTAAGAACGAGATCTCCCACCTGAAAGCTGCGATGCTTTACCTTGCTGTTGAAATACCGAGATACGCTCTGTTTGTAGGCTGCCACTTTCAGATATGCCCGATCTCTTTTATCCTCTATCAAGTCAAGCTCTCCTCTGAGTGCTCCTTCATTGCCCTGCTCGTTGAAATTTGCCACTCGGTAAGTAGGCAATCCGAGCTCCGTGGGGACCACCACCTCGAGCCCGTAGGTAAGTCAGAATGGCCTTTTGCCCGTTGCCGCTAGGGAAGTGGTACGGTAGGCCCACAGAAAGGTCGATAGTTCCTCTACCTAAAGCCCCTTGAGGTTTTCTAGCCTGGTCTTGATTGATGAAGAAAAGTCTGGTTTGTCACCTGGCTTGGCTGTTGGCTTGAGGGTGCTCGGGTGTAGAGTAGTGATTGGATATTCCATATCCCGAGCAGAATTTCCTGAAGACTGGGGTATCAAACTGCCTTCCGTTATCACTGACTAGGACCTTGGGAACACCGAACCGGCTGAGGATATTTCTCTCGATGAAGGTTTCCATCTTCTTCTCGGTGATTGTTGCCAAAGGCTTGGCTTCTTCCCACTTAGTAAAATAGTCCACGGCGATGACAATGAACTTGACTTGTCCTTTTCCCATCGGGAGGGGACCAACAATATCGATGCCCCACTGAGCGAACGGCCAGGGGCTGAGTATTGGTGTCTGGGGCTCTCCCGTGCGGTTGATCATGGGGGAGTATCTTTGGCACTTGTCGCACCATCTGACATACTCCTGGGAGTCCCTGCCCATTGTCGGCCAGTAGTAGCCTCGTAGCAGGGCTTTTTGGGAGAGTGCCCGACCTCCTATGTGGTTACCACAAACACCTTCATGGATTTCATGTAATATTGCTTGGACCTCTGTAGGGTGGACACAGCGGAGATATGGGATAGAGAACCCCCTTTTGTAGAGGATTCCATCAACGAGGTGATATTTGGTCGCCCGGTACTTTATCCGGCGGGCTTCTTCCTTCGTGTCCGGTAAAGTGCCAATCGTG
Source organism: Hydrangea macrophylla (assembly GCA_033977485.1). Classification (NCBI taxonomy): domain Eukaryota; kingdom Viridiplantae; phylum Streptophyta; class Magnoliopsida; order Cornales; family Hydrangeaceae; genus Hydrangea; species Hydrangea macrophylla. The sequence continues at coordinate 34,802,393 of CM066997.1, forward strand.
AGGAACATTGTGATTGGATCCATTCAGCTGGGGCCTAAGGCGACCGATTTTACCTCCACGCCCTCTAAGTTGGTCACACATGGCTCAGGTAAGTATTCTATCCTTATTCTGGGCAAGTCTGATTTAGACGATGAGGTGAGGCGGGCTAACCGATCAGCTCTCGTATTCTCTTCCCTCGGGATCTACGTGATGCAGAAGCCTTCGAGTTTCTTTGAAACCATCCGGACAAGGGCCAAGTAGGCTACCATGTTGTCTTCCCGAGCTTCATACTCCTGAGTGACTTGATTAACTATAAGTTGGGAGTCACTGTACCCCTGGACTTGCTGCGCACCCATCGAGGTAGCCAATTGTAATCCGATTAGTAGGGCCTTATACTTAGCCTCATGTTAGAGGCCCGGAACTTGAATTGCAATGCGTACTCTAACTGGATCACATCGGGTGTGGTCAGGACGATCCCTACCCCACTGCCTTATTTGTTGGATGACCCATCAACATATAGTACCCAGGTCAGGGTGTCAGGCTGTAGACCGAGTGGTAGGACCGACTGGTCAAGCTCTTCGACTGCCTCTTCCGGGTACGTGAACTCTACCAGGAAATCTATCACGGCTTGCCCCATGATAGCCGTCCAGGGTCGGTAAATGACCTCAAACTCTTCGAGCTCCAGTGCCCATTTAACGAACCTTTCGGATGTGTCAGGCTTGCTCAGGATTCGGCAGAGTGGCTGATCTGTAAGAACCACGATGATGTGGGCCTGGAAGTAGGGACGGGGCCTCTGAGCAGAGGTGATCAGGACAAAGGCTAGCTTCTCGATGCAGGAATATCTACTTTCGGCACCTTGGAGTGCCCAACTGGTATAATAGACTGGGAATTATATCCCGTGCTCTTCTCTGATCAGTGTTGAGTTCACTGCTGAGGGCGACACCGCCAAGTACAAGAATAGCTCTTCCTCCAGTATTGGTATCGAGAGCAGCGGGGGTAATGCCAGGTACTTCTTGAGTTCCTGGAAGGCCTGCTCACACTCTTCAGACCATTGAAAAGCCTTACAAAGGATCTTGAAAAATGGCAAGCACCGATCTGTAGCTCGGGAGACGAATCTGTTCAATGCGGCTACTCGTCCGGCTAGGCTTTAAATTTCTTTGGTCGACCTGGGCGACCGCATATTGATGATTGCTTGCATCTTCTCAGGGTTTGGTTCAATTCCCCGTTGCTGACCAAATGTCCCAGAAATTTCTCGAACGAGACACCAAATGTGCACTTGGTTGGGTTCAACCTCATCTCGAATTTCCTTAAGATGCTGAAGGCCCCGGCTAAATGCTCGAGATGGTCAGACTCATCTCAGCTTTTGACCAAAAGATCATCGACATAAACCTCTATTGATTTCCCGATTAGATCTTTGAACATGTGATTGACCAAGCATTGATAAGTCGCCTTGGCATTTTTGAGGTCAAAAGGCATCACTTTGTAGTAGTACGTGCCCTGGTCTGTGATGAAGGAGGCTTTTTCCTTATCCCCAAGATACATGTTGATCTGGTTGTACCCGGAGTTGGCATCCATAAATGAGAGAAGTGAATACCTGATCGTAAAGTTCACAAGGAGGTCTATCCTAGGTAGCGGATAGCAATCCTTGGGGCATGCCTTGTTTAGATCGGTAAAATCGACGCACATTCTCCACTTTTCGTTGCTTTTCTTGACTAGCACCACGTTCGCCAACAATTCGGGGTAGTGGATTTCTCAGATGGACTTTGCCTTTAGGAGCCTTTCGATCTCCTCATGCACTGCCGCTTATCTCTTTGGAGCCATGCCCCGTGTCCTTTGCTTGACCGATTGAGAGTCAGGGTCGATGTTGAGACGGTGGGATATAACTCAGGGGTCAATCCCAGGCATGTCTTCATGACTCCAAGCGAAGATGTCCTGACTCTGCTACAAGAACTGGATCAACTCTTTCTTGAGGCTTAGTTACAGGTTGGTCCCGATGCTGGTGGATTGATCGGGAAACTCAGGGTCCAGCACTGCTTGCTCTAGCTCTTCTACGGGGCCCATTCCATCATTTTTGTCCCTCGGGTCCATTTCCTGAATGCTTAATGTTTCTGTGATGGCTTTCCGGCGTAGGGAGCTAACGTAATAGCTCCGGGCGGTCGCCTGGTTCCCTCGTAAGCTCCCGAGACCGTTGGGGGTCAAAAACTTGACCACCAGACTGTATGTTGACACAACCACCCTGGCTTTATTGAGCGTTGGTCTCCCCAAGATGACATTGTAGGCCGATGGTGCCTCTACCACCACGAAGTTTGTTAGTACGCTGACTTGCTGGGGATAAGTCCCCATAAGAACTGGGAGCTTAATTGTCCCGAGCGGTTGGGTGCTTGATCTATTGAAACCTACTAGGGGAGTGGCTACAGGCCGGAGCTGATCCCTTGATATTCTGAACTGGTCGAACGCTGAAATGAATAGGATGTCAAAGGAGCTGCCCGTATCTACTAACACCCTCTTGACCACATAATTTGCTATGAAGAGCGTCACCACCAGTGGATTGTCGTGAGGACAGTTCAGGTCCTCTACATCATAAGACGAGAATGTTAACACATCGGTTGGTTGGGAGTTGGTGGATTGGATATGCTAGACATCTGCTCGGGATACCCGGGCATGCCTCTTCCTCACCGATTGTGAGTCCCCTCCACCTGAAGTTCTTCCAAAGATCACGTTGATTTGCCCGAGGGGTTATGGCGGCTCGGGCGCTCGGGCACTCGGGCATCTTGCCAAGGTCGCCTATTTGTTGCAACAAACTTGGCGAGGTGACCCTGTTCAATCAGCTTCTCGATGGTGATCTTAAGCTTGAAACAGTCCTCTGTGTTGTGGCCATGGTCTTTGTGGTACTGGCAGAATTTGTCCCGGTTTCTCTGCTGATTGAAATGGTCGACGTACTCTTTTAGGGATTCCCCCTTGTGCTGCTTGATGGTCAACAATTGGGTATCCGGTTGTGATCAGTCTTGCATTCCCACAAACTGGCTGATGAAGAGTTTGCTCAGCGTCTTGAAGTCATTGACCGTCCGGGGTTTAAGAGCATAGAACCACTGTGTGGGTGGCCCTTTGAGGGTGCTTGGAAAGGCCAGACATAGTAGCTCGTCAACGGTAGTGACTAGCGCCATCTGGGCGTTATAAGAACGGATATGGTCCACCGGGCTTCCCGAACCGTCGTAGGAGTCCAGATGCGGTGGTTTGAATTTTCGCGGTACGGGGATCCCTGTGACTCGGATGGTAAAGGGGGACTCGGTCTCAGTGTTGGTGTGATCTACTGGAAAAATAGGTTTAAAAATTATTTTAAATGCGCAGCAAAAAGATTAAGTTTCAAAAAACTTATTGGTAACCCAGGATCTACTACTCGTTAATTCCATAGACGCGTATACTCAAGAGGGAAAAGAATTATACCACAGGTCTTGAACACTATTCTAAAATCTTCAAACTCCTTGATGGTTCAGCAGCCTCCACTAGGTTGTCTTCACTCTTATAACTCCTGCGGATGCTCCCAGAGAGATTAGGATTGGTGGGAACCCTAATAGAGAGGATGGGGAAGGTTTAGGGAAACCTAAACAGTTTCTGCAGCTTCTACGTATAAAAAGGACTATTAAAACATTCAGTACGCAGTTGCCCTATTTATAGATTTCCCTTGTATTCCTTGAGTCCCATTCACCTCTCATGATTACCAAACATGTTGATAACTACTTATCAACAAGACTGCAGTTCTCATTAATCAACATGGTGGCATTCTCAAGGGAATGCTTACTCATCATCAGAGGGTAGATTCTATCTTGACAATATATGTTCACAACCCTATGAACATGACATACCCAAGATACCCATGTGTTGATCTTCTATAGACCTTACTGATTGGTAAGTAAAAGCAGCCATATCCACAGTCTGTGTTCATAATCGTCTCAAGATTGAGAACACGTACCTTATACAAGTTATCAGTTCCTTTTGACTGTTGACAGCGTTGAGTGTCAATAGGAAAGCTCATGTCCGTCAATGCACTATAAGAACTAGCATATTAACTAAGAGCTAAACTCTAGTGATTGAGATTCATCACTCTATTCATTGGTAGTTAATCATGCTACAGTGTAAACCTGATGAGATATCCGGTCTCATCATCCACTATGACAAGTTCTAAAGTATCAAAGAACAGTAATTCGTATCTCACTTGAATGTATCTTATACACACACAAATTGCCTACTATGATACTTAAGGATTAACAATCATCTCATGAAAGAAACATACACAATGAAATGTAAAGCTGATATCCATATATTAAAAATGTCAATGTCTCATACATAAAGTAATGGTTTGAGGGCACAAACCCAACAAACTCCCACTTGCACTCACAACCATACAGGATTACATCTGAGACCTAGACTATCTAAATGACAATCAAAGACCTTCTGTGGCAAGGCCTTTGTAAACGGATCCGCAAGGTTGTCAGAGGTAACAATCTTGATAGTCACATCTCCACGCTGAACAATATCTCGAATTAGATGATATTTTAGCTCTACGTGCTTTTCCTTTCCGTGGTTCCTTAGCTCCTTGGACTGAGCCACTGCCCCACTATTATCACAACAAAGCGTAATAGGTGACAGCGACGCTGGTACCACCTCGAGCTACATAAGGAACTTTTTGAGCCAAATAGCTTCCTTTACGGTTTCACAAGCAGCCACATACTCAGCTTCTGTAGGTGAGTCAGCAATGCATTTCTGTTTAATGGTCCTCCAACTAATAGCACCACATCCCAAGGTAAAGAGATGACCAGACGTTGATTTCCTTGAATCTTTATCTAACATAAAGTTCGAGTCAGTATATCCCACTGGAATCAGTTCACTACCGCCATACATAAGCATGTAATCTGTAGTCCTTCTCAAGTAGTTAAGAATGTGCTTAACGACTGTCCAGTGCTCTGGACCTGGATTTGATTGATATCTACTAACCATTTTTACGGTAAAGCAGATATTTGGTCTAGTGCATAACATCGCATACATGAGACTTCCTACTGCTGAAGCATAGGGAATTCCTACTATGCGATTCCTCTCCTCCTATGTCTTTGGACACTGGTCCTTGGAGAACGTCAAACCATGCCTGAAAGGTAACAAACCTTTCTTCGAATTATCCATTGAAAACCTAGTTAGCACCTTATCGATATAACTAGCTTGAGATAATCCCATTATCTTTCGCTTGCGATCCCGAAAGACCTTTATCCCAAGGATATCAAAAGTACTAGCTAGCCAAACTGCCTCTCCTAGATCCTTCATATCGAAAGTACTAGCTAGCCAAACCTTGACCGTTGACAATACCGCTACATCATTCCTAATGAGTAGTATGTCATCAACATAAAGCACAAGAAAAGCCACCACTTTCCCTTCACACTTCTTGTAGACACAAGGTTCATCCAGATTTTGTATAAAACCAAACGATTTGACTACTTGGTCAAAATGAATGTTCCAACTTCTAGATGCCTACTTAAGCCCATAAATGGACTTTTACAACTTGTATATCAAGTTACCTTTCCGACCAGCTATGAACCCTTCTGGTTGTTGCATATAGATGTTCTCCTCAAGATTGCCATTCAAGAATGTAGTCTTGACGTCCATCTGCCAGATTTCATAATCTAGGCATGCAGCAATGGATAAGAGTATCCTGATGGACTTGAGCATGGCTACCGACGAGAAGGTTTCCTCATAGTCAATGCCCTCCCTCTGAGTATAACCTTTCGCTACAAGCCTAGCCTTAAAGGTCTCGACCTTTCCATCAGATCCTCTTTTCCTCTTGTAGACCCACTTGCAGCCAATGGGTTTAATATTGGCTGGAAGTTCTACAAGATCCCAAACCTGATTGGAATCCATAAATTTTAATTCAACCTTCATAGCTTTAACCCAATGAGCTGAGTCTACATCAGCCATTGCCTCTTCATATGTGGTAGGATCAGATTTAGATTCTATGGAGACAACTTTAAAAAGTTCTCCTAAGAACATGTATCTATCAGGCTGGCTGATAATCCTCCCACTACGACGATACTAGTAAGGAAATGGGTGAAGAAGTGGTATTTTCTTGATTTACATCGTTATCAACTGCGGGTTGGACTGAGGGCGCTCCTTCCATATCTCTCAAATCTATCCTTCCCTTAGGTTTATGGTTCATGATATAATCATCCTCCAAGAAAACAACATTCGTACTAACAAGCACTTTTTATTCTCTTAGATCATAAACATATCATCCATAAGTACTCTTTGGATACCCTATGAAGTAACATACTTCCGATCTAGAATCCAACTTACTTATCTTTCCTTTCAGCACATGTGCCGGACACCCTCATGTCCGGAGATGTTGCAAAGAAGGCTTGTGCCCAATCCGCATCTCCCGTGGTGTCCTAAGAACATATTTGTTTGGTACTAGATTTAGTATGTATGCAGTGGTTTCCAAAGCATAACCCCAAAAAATAATGGTAACTCCGAATAACTCATCATCGACCTAGTTATGTTTAAAAGAGTCCGATTCCTTCTCTCTGATACACCATTTTGCTGAGGCGTACTAGGTGCAGTCAACTGTGACAGAATCCCATTCTGTATGAGGTGATCAATGAACTCATTAGAGAGGTACTCGCCACTTTGATAAGATCGAATGGCCTTGATATGTGTGCCCAATTGCTTTTCCACTTCAGCCCTAAACTCTTTGAACTTTTCAAAGACTTCAGACTTGTGCTGCATTAGGTACACATATCCACACCTAGAGTGGTCATCAATAAATGTTATGAAATACTCATAACCACCCCGTGCTCTAATATTTATTGGTCCACACACATCAGTATGAACTAATTCCAACAATGCATTGGTCCTATTGCCCTTTGCGGAAAAGGGCCTTTTGGTCATCTTACCCTCTAAACAAGACTCGCATACTTCTATTGGTTCGAGAACCAAATCGCCCAAGATCACTTCTTTGACTAGTCTGCCAATCCTATTTAGATTGATATGCCCAAGCCTCATATGCCAAAGCCTTGTTGAGTTAGTGGAAGGTTCCTTTCTTTTAGATGGTACAGTCACCATTGAGTTATTAAGTTCCATACAAGAGTCTTTAGAAATATTGGGAGTAATCACATACAAGCCATTAGTTTTAACACCAGAACATATAAAAGAACTATTTCTTTTAATGACAACGTCTATTCCAAAATGAAAAGAATAGCCATTATTCGATAAATTTGAAATTGAAATTAAATTACGTCTCATTAAAGGGGCTTAAAGTACATCTGATAAAACTATTGTCTTATTGTCCAAAAACTCTAAAACTACTACTCCTATAGCAACCGCAGAAACGGTTGCACTAGAACCCAGAGTCAGCATGATCTCCCCATCACTATGACAAGTTCTAAAGTATCAAAGAATAGTAATTCGTATCTCACTTGTATGTATCTTATACACACACAAATTGCCTACTATGATACTTAAGGATTAACAATCATCTCATGAAAGAAACATACACAATGAAATGTAAAGCTAATATCCATTTATTAAAAATGTCAATGTCTCATACATAAAGTAATGGTTTGAGGGCACAAACCCAACATGATCGTGGCGCGGCTTGCGGCTTAGCTGCTCGATTTGCTTTTGCAGATCCTCAATCTAGGCCTTAACATCCTTCTGACCGGTCCTCTTCTCTGTATTCACGCGGTGTACTGGGTTAGATGAGGAGGTTTTTTCTTTGAAGTACGTGGTCCTTGGGGATGAAACCTGGCTCCAAATTCGGGTAATCGTGTGCCTGAGATCCTGGCGGCCCATGGCCGGGGGATCTCTGACCGAATCCCGGGTGATTTGTTGTTCTTCTCCTCTGGTAGCGTGCCTACTATTGATGATGTCTCGGGCGTCCCTTGTCCGACCCGGGCAGCCTCGGGCGCCTTGCTGGGTCCGTTTGGGAGCCCGACTACGCTCATCATTCTCGAGTCGTCCCCTAGCCTACGGGGACAATGGCTCAATGTAGGCACGCCTTCAGGGTTTGATCGACTCTCGATCAGGCACGGTCTTCTTGGGCTGATCCTCGATTAATGGGAGCTTCTCTTGTCGGGCCAATAGTGCTTCAATCTGTTGTTGGGTTCGCTGCTGGCTTTCCAAGAGTTGCGCAAGAGCTGCGGTAATCTGCTCGGGGGTCATGGAGGCAGCCGGATGCCCGGATTGCGACTCCGCTTGACCCGTCGAAGTAGCGGTCTTCTTACCTTTCTTCGGCGCCATGGCAATCAGCCAAAAGATTTGTTTTTAGAGGAAACCTGTCATTCCCACAGACGGCACCAAACTGATGATGCCAAAATTTAGGTAAGTATAATTTAGAGAGAGAGAGGGATGAGCACAGGCAATTTGTGTGTGGTTCGGCCCCGTTAATGAGGTGACCTATGTCCACATGTGCGTCGATGCGCTTTACTAACAGATCACCGATGGTTGTTGGTGAGCAAACAAGATAGGTGGCACTACCAGAAATCGACCGGGTTTATGTGTAATAGTGATGTAATTTGCTATTTTCTAGGTTAAGAATGCGACTCCCTTGATAGGCGGTGAGAGACCTCTTTTATAGGGGCAAGAGGCCACTCGTACAAGGTAAGTCTACCGACTAGAAAGTCTAATCTGATTACAACTGATTTACATGATTTTAGGAGAGTTTCCTAAGTGGTTTAGGAAACTACTTGTTCCTTCCATTTAACCTCCCAACTGGGATAGGAAACTGTTTGGTGGCTTGCTGGGCAAACAATCACGTCTTCTAGGAGCGCGCCCACGTGGGGCAGTCTGGAAACGAATGCCCGAGTTAGGGACCGCACCGGGCGGTTCGACATAACTGCCCGGGTGACCTGGTTTCTCTTTGCTGAGGTGGCAAGACTTGACTTTGACTTGATACTTTTGTACATATCAAATGGTACCAAAACTCATACAAGAAAAAATGCAAACATATTATAATGACAGATCGAGGTTGCAAGGGCAATGGTTTAAAGACAGAATTTCACCCTGCACAACGTTTGCTTGCAGTTCTACAGTGACTGTCTAAGAGGATACTACAATCTTAATCAGAATGGAGCAACAAACCAAATATAATTCTGGCGAACTTTGGGTATACTTGCTCTGTAACACAAATTAAAACGAAACTGTGCAAACTGAAAACTGAAATGAAATAGGAAATACAGAGATTGTAAAGAGATGGAATCACGAAACCCTTTAACTCAGAAAATGTGATTTCCAATATGTATGTTATTATGTTATTATGTCACCTCTTTAAATCATAACCGCAAGTGGTATATATATATAAATATATATATATATATATATATAAGGGACAGACACATGCGTTGCACGTGTAAATCCTCCTTTCTATTAGCTTTGTTGGCTTTTACAATTTAGCTACTTTTATATTTTGGTAATCTTAAATCTCATTCTCAATTATGTAATAATTTAATAAATTAATAAAAAATAACAATGTCAGTATTTCTATATTATTTGTGTTAATTTATCTTCGTTCCTATAAGTTTTATAATCATACTGAATTTAGAAGTCATAATTTTGAAGTTATTGACTTCTAAATTCAGTATGATTATACAAATTATAACAAAAAGATCAAAATATTAGCATATATATATTGTGTGTATGAATTCAATTTATAGATATTTGTATATGTAATATTAACATATGGAATTATGTGAAATTAAATTTTAAAAATTAAAACACCATACAAAATTGCGATTTGAGCTTAGTTTAAACTGAAACTAAGTTGTCGTCTGGGATCTTAGCAATATTAGAAAATAACATTGTGGTGTTAAAAATGCATAGAATGACTTGCAAATTCAGGGTTTAGAGTTTAGGGTATCAAAATAGGCATTCAATAGACTTACATGCAAACATGAATCATAACCCTACCACATAAGATTTGGGAAGCATAGCATTACTCAAATTATATTTATATTGGCATGTGTGCGCAATAAGACCAACATAGTTATTATGATACAAGTTATAATTGAAAGAGCAAAATATAAGTATATAACCATGTGTGTGTAATCAAAGTATAAAATTAACCATTTAAAAAAAAAAACCCGGGTGTGCCAAAAGATGACCATTCTGTAATTTTTCTTCCAAAAATTTATCTATGTATAAATATTATGTAAGTAGCCATTTTTGTTATTTTTTTTTTAAGCCAATTGTAATTCTGGTTACAAAAGTTAAGTATAAAATTAACCATTTATTATAAAAAAAAAAAAAAAAAGGGTTGTGCCAAAAGATGATCATTTTACAAAAGTTGACCTACATGTAAATATTATGTAAGTAACTATTTTTGTTCATTTTTTTAGGCTAATTGTAATTATGGTTGCAAGTTGATTGAACCTGAAATACTGAAGTTAAAGTTGATTTAATTGTCATTATGATATTGATTAAAATTTGAAAAGTTGACTTGAATGTAATTGTTGTGTTAAATGACAGAATTACCCTTAGACAAATTAATATATCTTTATGTAATTGTACACATCTACGAATAATTATGGTATAATAAAGGGATACTACAGTATTTCACTAACTTTACAATTACCATAAGAGACAAAATAAACAGAAAATACCAAAATTGGAAACATCAACTTGAGTTTGCACGGTTCCATAAGGCGCTTTAGTTTCTTTATGTGACTTATCAATGTAATGGATGTTACTCTTCATTAACAATTGTGAATGTTCAAATGAATGCACCGCTTCATCAAGGGGTTGTTTTGATTTGACGCAAAAACCAATAGCCTTAATCTTAGTTGTGGTCGTCCAGATTAATGCACCCAGTCATGTTGCACCATGTTTGGCTTTGCATTTGCAACAAACTGTGTGGAACTTGGGATAATAATTATCCAGTACTTCATTACACTTTTTATTTTTGCTAAACGAGAGAGAACTTTATTGAACAAAAGCGGGAACAACTATTCTCTTTTGATGAATATTTATGGGGGCAAAAACAAAAAAAAGGGATGTCATCAATAAGAATTGGCCCCGAGAGATTACATCAATGGGTTCAGTGGGCCAAGTTGTGAGCTAAAAATTAGCAGATCTATGAATTTTAGACACATTACAAAAACCACCAAACGCAGAGATAAGTCTCCTACAGTGGCGAATAATGGAATCATCTCCCACTCGGGAGTGGATGACCAATCAGAGAGGGGGTTGTAAACGAGAAGCGAATCCCCTTCAACAATAAAATACTTCTAGCCCAAAGAGGCTGTCATCTGATTGGCCCATGCAGTCGCACGAACTTCACTACACATCATAACAAAAGGGTATGCTATGGACACACCCAAAACACACACTCAAATACCCAAAAATACTCTTTACTTTTATTCACACTATAATTCCAACAAGAAGAAGTAGCAAATGTTGTCCTTTGATTGAAGAGTCACTGACTCACTATGAATGGCCTTGAAAGTAGATATAACTCTTTAAGCAAAAAAAAAAAGTAGATATAACTCTTTCAATTGATAATTGCCCTTTCAAACATTCTAAGGGTCAGTTTGGTGATGAATAACATGGTCCGCCTTGATGCAAATATTTTTCTTGGTCATCCCAACTATTGCTTTTATAATGTTACAAATAGTTTATTTAATACCCTAAACTCAGTAGATGTGGACACCATTTCGTAAGTATCGAATCATCTTGGAGATAACACTCACTCATTGTCATATCCATTTTGATACGAGTTTGATAGTATGGGAAAAATGGTCCACTAAAATATGTTCGAATTATTTTAAGAAGATTTCTTAGCTTCTTTTTTTAATGTTTTGTTATTACATAGTAAAAGGATTGGAGAAAGAGATCATTTTTATTCATGTACATCTCTGATATATATAACCTAACAAAGAACTAAAACTGAAAAGAGAATAAATCATAAATAAATGAGAATAAAGTAAATAAGTAAAGAAATAAATTCGGTGAACATGACCAATAAATACAGTGATATTTTATCATAATTCCAACACTCCCTCTTAAGTTGTCGATGAGTACCAGCTTGAAAACTGATTACTGTAGCATGGTAGGACCAACTGATTTTGTGAGCATATCGGCTGTTTGATCAGATGAGGGAACAAAGCTTGGTGTGATAAGAATTAAACAAACTTTTTTCCGAATAAAGTGAATATCAACCTCTATGTGTTTCGTTCTCTCATGAAGAACATAGTAGGAAGATAGCATGATAGCGGCCTTATTATCACAGAATAATGCAGATGAGTTCATTACTGGAAAGCCCAACTCAGTTAGGAGAGAATAAAGCCAAAGAAGTTCACATGTGCCCTAAGTCATGGCACGATACTCGGTGTCGACGGAAGACCAGGAGACAACCGCTTGCTTCTTACTTTTCCATGATATGAGGTGACTACCACGAAAAGTACAAAAGCCAGAAGTGGAGCGTCTATCACTCTTTGACCTCGCATAATTCGCATTTGTAAAGCATGAAAGACCTGACTGTGCCCCAGTCTTAAAGAAAAGCCCAAGACTAGGACATGTCTTTAGATAACAGAAAATATGATAAATAGCATTTAAGTGGGATGTACGCAGTGAGGGCATAAATTAGCTCACAACACTAACAGTGAATGTAAGATATGGTCTTGTGTTCGTCAAATAAATGAGATAACCCAGAAGACATTGATACACTGATGGATCTGGTATAATTCCCCTAATTCCGCTAACAACTTAAGATTTGAATCCATAGGAGTAGAGGCAGGCCTACACCCCAAGCATACCTATATCCTGAAGGAGATCAATAGTATTCTTTCGCTGAGATAGGAAAGTACCCTAACGAGACCGAACAACTTCAATATCTAGAGCATATCGGACAGGACCCAAATCCTTGATGTCAATCGATATCCCAAAATCACGTTTCACCTAGACAATACCTGGAGCATCATCTCCAATAATTATGATGTCATTAACATAAACAGGATGATAATGTGTTGTCGCCCAGACTCGCATCGAATATGCATGCGTGGTCGGAGTGACACCGAACAAACCCCATAGTAAGAATAACATCACTAAAACGGCTAAACCATGCTTTGGAAGATTGCTTAAGGCCATAGAGGGATTTTGGAAGGCGACAAACTTTTCAGAATGCTCCCGCTGAGCCTGAAAACCCAGAGGTGGATTTGTCACACCCCGGAACAGCAAAAATAGAGAAAAACAAATTCTCTTTTTGGGTCTATAGGGAATGACGGGTGAAGTCACTCAATTATCCACACCATACAGCACTAGTTCAATTATTAAAACAAGAACAATGACATAACCATATTGAATATATTACAATTATCCTAGCTATTACAATATTAGAGTCGCAACAGAAAATAAAAAAGGTTTGGAAGCAACATATGTCCAAGTACCAATTATAAAAGTTCAACAAAAATATAAAACTAGATATCCATTTCGGACTTCAGCTGGCGTAAATGTAATCGTCATCATAGTAATCCTCTCTAGTATAACCATCATCGGTGGGGGCCAACCTCTGCATAACCCCCTTCTAGGTAGTAGCCATCATCGTAACCTCCGTCACCTGCAGGATTAGGAACAGGGTAGTCTGGGCGAGGAATGTCCAGGCAATAACGGCCATCAGCTTACTGAGAGCTGAGTGAGTAGAAACGGTACCAATTATATAACGTATAAACAAGTATGAAGTACATAAGATATGTTCTACAATAGTAATATCTTTTCTTCCATTCAAACATCGTTAACCAACCCTTTTCATCTTATTATTCAAAGACCGATACTCAACATACTCTTGACTGAAAGAACAGACTCAATCACGCAACTCGTAATGATATACCATTATCCGTCCATTTCTTTGAAGGACATATTCACAGCCACACTGCATCATGGACACCACGCCAGTCCATCCCTCGCTTTTAAGGACATATGTACAACACACTACGTATTCGGGATATAACATTTGAACAAAAGCGTATCAATCTAATGCCACGACCTTACGACATCTACTAGTAATCCCAGCCCAATGCTTTTAAGGATATATTCACAGCCCACTGCTTTTAAGGGCATATCATACATAACCTGGCTATCTTAGGACTACTTGGTCCCACCCACTACATTTAAGGATATAATATGACCAAGTGTCCACCCGCGTACAAATTTCTAGAACGTATCGAACATACTTATCGCTTTACTACTAACGATTACATGACATTCCCTTGTGGCCTGACTACTCTGATTGAATGAAATGGATATCAAACTCGACCATGAATGACACATAACAGCCGTCATAACGTTATTCCTGAAGGAATTATGTTATGAAAAATATAATTTGCAGCAGAAAATAAGTTTGAAAACTTTTGCATCTCAGAAACTACTGCTCATGTGAATCTAGTAACATGTAGAGAAGAAGAGTACCTTAAGGTCTTGAACCCAATTCAGAATACGATCAAACTTCGATTGGTTCTTCTTCTCAATCAATCCAGTAGCTTCCTATAGATGATCTTCACTCTTATGTCTCCGTTGAATGAGTTCGCGAAGACTAGAACTTGTGGGCGATCAACTAGAGAGAGAAAAGTCATAAAACAGTATCTGGAGACCTTGGGCTTCAAAAATGATGAGTTAATTTATCCTAGATGTAGGTCTCCTATTTATAAGTATATCCACCGACCTAAGGTCCAATCGATTTCCATAAATCCCAATCGATTGGTTGGTCACCAATTGATTGCCCTCTTTTTCCTCCTATCTTCTTTGCATCCTTTAGAGCTAAGAGTGGGACCTCCTAGATTCTTTATTGTTGGCTCGAATTAATTATTAATTCCCATGATCAAACTCTTTGATTAGCAAATTAACTAATTAATCAGTTAACGCTTACTCCACTGTAAAATGTTAATTGGACTCCAACACAAAAAAATATATCCGAAACGATAACTAGACTAGTACAGTTGTACTAATGTCCCTCTACCGTCAGCATTCATAATCATTTTCAGGTAGTCGGATAAACTGTTTCTGTCAACCTGAATGATGATTACCTCTTCTATTCCTTGAGTTTTATCCACATCCTCATGATCACCAAAGATGTTGATAACTACTTATCAACAAGATTGCAGTTTTCAGTAATCAACACGGTGACATTCTAAAGGGATTGCTTACTCTTTATCAGAGGGTGGATTCTATCTTGACAATATATGTTCATAACCCTATAAACATGATATACCCAAGATACCCAAGTGTTGATCTTTAAAACCTCACTAATTGGTAAGTCAAAGCAGTCATACCCACAGTCTGTGTCTATAATCGTCTCAAGATTAAGAACACCTACCTTATACAAGTTATGAGTTCCTATCTACTAATGTCAGTTTTTAGTGTCGATAGGAAAGCTCATGGTCCGTTAATGCACTATAAGCATTAACATATTAACTAAGAGTCTCATACTCTAGCGATTGAGTTACATCACTCCATCCAATGGTAGTTAATCATGCTACAGTGTATACCTGATGAGATATCCAGTCTCATAATCCATTGTGACAAGTTTTAAGTATCAAAGAATAGTACTTTGTATCTCCTTGTATGTATCTCATATATATACGAATTACTTACTATGATACTTAAGGATTAGAACAATCATCTCATGACACATACATAATGAAATGTAAACTAATATAAACATATTAAATATCAAATGTTAAATACATAAAGACCGGGTTTGAGGGCACAATCCCAACAAACTCCCACTGGCATCACATCTCCACGGTGGACTATATCTTGAATGGGATGATACTTCCTTTCTACGTGCTTTCCCTTTTCGTGGTTCCTTGGCTGCTTGGACTGAGCCATTGCCCCACTATTATCGTAGTATAGCGTAATAGGTGACAGCGACGCTGGTACCACCTCGAGTTCCATAAGGAAGAGCCAAACAACTTCCTTTGCGGCTTCACAAGCAGCCACATACTCAGCTTTCATAGTTGAGTCTGTAATGCATTTCTGCTTAATGCTCCTCCAACTAACTACATCACTTCCGAGGGTAAAGAGATGTCTGGACATCGGCTTCCTTGAATCTTTATCTAATATAAAGTCTGAGTTAGTGTATCCTACTGGAATCAACTGATCGCCACCATACATAAGAATGTAATCTTTAGTCCTTCTCAAGTACTTAAGAATGTACTTAATGGCTATCCAGTGCTCTGGACCAAGATTCGACTGATACCTGCTAACCATGCCAATGGAAAAGCAGATGTATGGTCTAGTGCATAACATCATATACACGAGACTTCCTACTACCGAGGCATAGGCAATTCCTGCCATACGATTCCTCTCCTCTTGTGTCTTAGGGCACTGGTCCTTGGAGAACTTTAAACCATGCCTAGAAGGTAACAAACCTTTCTTTGAATTATCTATGGAAAACCTAGTCAGCATCTTATCGATATAACCAGCTTGAGATAATCCCATTATCTTTCGCTTACGATCTAGAAAGAGCTTTATCCCAAGGATATAGCTTGCCTCTCCTAGATCCTTCATATCGATAGTACTAGCTAGCCAAACCTTGATTGATGGTAATGCCCCTAACCCATTCCCAATGAGTAGAATGTCATCAACATAAAGCACAAGAAAAGCCACCACCTTACCTTCACATTTCTTGTATACACAAGGTTCATCTAGATTCTGTATAAACCCAAACGACTTGACCACTTGGTCAAAATGAATGTTCCAAATCCTAGATGCCAGCTTAAGCCCATAAATGGATTTTTATAGCATTTGCTAGATCAGATAATCTAGGCATGTAGGAATGGATAAGAGTATCTTGATGGATTTGAGCATGGCTACCGGCAAAAAGGTTTCCTCATAGTTAATGCCCTCTCTTTGAGTATAACCTTTCACCACAAGCCTTGCCTTAAAGGTCTCAACCTTTCTATCTATCCTTTTTTCCTCTTGTAAACCCACTTACAGCCAATGGGATTAATATTGGTTGGAAGTTCTATAAGATCCCAGACTTGATTGGAATCCATAGACTCTAATTCAGCCTTCATAGCTTTAACCCAATGATCTGAATCAACATTATCCATTGCCTTATCGTACGTGGTAGGATTAGATTCAGATTCTATAGAGACAACTTCAAAAACTTCCCCTAAGAACATGTACCTATCAGGCTGGCTAATAATCCTCCCAATACGATGAGGTACTGGGGCAAAAATGGGTGAAGATGTGGTATTTTCTTGTCTTTCATCATTTTCAACTGTTGGAGGAATAGATGGCTCTCCATCTATTTCTCTCAGATCTACTCTTCCTTTAGGTTTATGGTTCATGATATAATCATCCTCTAAGAAGACAACATTTGTACTACTAAACACTTTATGTTCTCTTGGATCATAAAAATACCAACCATAAGTACCCTTTAGATACCTTACGAAGTAACATACTTTCGATCGTGACTCTAATTTGCTCATCTTTTCTTTTAGCACATGTGCTGGGCACCTCCATTTCTGGAGATGTTGCAAAGAGGAGTTGCGTCCAATCCACATCTCCCTGGTGTCTTAGGAACAGATTTGCTTGGAACTAGATTTAGTATGTACATAGTAGTTTCCAAATTAAAGCATAGACCCAAAGAAATAATGGCAACTCCGAATAACTCATCATTGACCTAATCATGTCTAAAAGAGTCCGGTTCTTTCTCTCTGTTACACCGTTCTGCTGAGGCGGTACCAAGTGCAGTTAACTGTGACGAAATCACATTCTGTACGAGGTGAGCAATAAACTCATTAGAAAGGTATTCACCACCTCGATCAGATCGAATGGCCTTAATTTGTGTGTCTAATTACTTCTCCACTTTAGCCCTAAACTCTTTGAAATTTTCAAAGGCTTCAGACTTGTGCTGCATTAGGTACACATATCCATACCTAGAGTGATCATCAGTAAACGTAATGAAATACTCATAACCACCCCGAGCTCTAATATTCATTGGTCCACACACATTAGTATGAACTAATTCTAACAATGCATTGGTCCTGTTGCCCTTTGCAAGAAAGGGCCTTTTGGTCATTTTACCCTCTAAACATGATTCACAGACTTCCATTGGTTCAAGAACCAAATTGCCTAAGATCCCTTCATTGACTAGTGTGTTTATCCTATTTAGATTGATATGCCCAAGCTCATGTGCCTAAGCCTTGTCGGATTAGTGGAAGGTTCCTTTCTTTTAGATGGTGTAATTACCACTGAGTTATTAAGTTCCATATTAGAATCCTTAGAAATAATTGGAGTAATCACATACAAACCATTCGCCTTAGTACCAGAACATGCAAAAGAACCATTTCTTTTTGTCATAATTTCAGTTCCAAAAGAGAGAATGATTTTTATTTGATAGTTAATTACGTCTCATTAAAGGGACATAAAGTACATCTAATAAAACTAAAGTCTTATTATTTGGAAATTCTAAAACTACTACTCTTGTAGCAACCTCAGATACGGTTGTGCTAGAACCTAGAGTCAGTATGAACTCCCCATCACTGCACCGCTTGGTTGATCTGAACCCCTGCAATGAATTACAGATATGTTTAGTCGCACCAAAATCAATGCACCAAGTGTTTAAAGTATCCATTGTAAAACTTACTTTAATCATACATATGTGATTCGACCATACCTTGAACTCTTGTAGCTAAGAATTCTGGACAGTTCCTCTTCCAGTGGCCTTTGTCCCTGTATTGGAAACACTTTCCTATACCCTGACCAACTCCCTTCCCTTTGCGCTTTCCTTTTCCCTTAGATTTTGCAATCTTTGGGACTGGTCCAACACTTGGACCACCAGTACTTGCTTTTTTCTTCCCTTACTTGCCTTATGGGGTAGATCGAGAAGAAGTGCCTTTTTCAACGTTCAACACGTTGCCCCCAGGTTTGATCACCCCTTCTAATGCCTGAAGAGAGCTCATTAGTTTGCTCATTGAGAAATTCATTTGATTCATATTGTAATTAAGTTTGAATTAAGAGAATAATGGTGACAGTGAATTAAGGATCATGTCAACTTGGGTCTGTGCGTCAATGTTGGCATCCAGAGTCTCCAGTTCATTTAAATAACCAATCATTTTTAAAACGTGCTCTCTGACTGGACCTTCCAACATTTTAGCACTCATGGTTTTCTGCATGATGATCTGCCTGGCAGGTCTGCCATGCTCCCCAAACATTTCTTTTAGGGAAGTCATGATGGCACTTGCAGAATCATTCGATTGGAATTAATGTTGCAACACACCAGCCATAGAGGCTAATATGTAGCAACGAGCCATCCCGTTTGACTTCTTCCATTTGTTGAACTGATGTCTAGTAGTTGTAATAGCATTTGCTGCGGGTTTGGCAGGGCAAGGGTTCCTGAGGATATGTATGTGATCCTCCGCAGTTAAAACAATGTCCAAGTTTTATTTCCATTCAACAAAGTTGTTTCCAGTTAATTGTTTTCAGTGAGTATATTAGCAAGTGGACTGAATGCAGAAGACATGATGAAGACTGAAAACAAAACAGACACAATAATATGGATATCAGAAATAAGACAGTATAAAATAAAAGAATCCTCAAAACTCTTATTAAATAACAAAGTCACCAGAATATCAAGATGAAAGAATAAAGCCTCCATGTGGTGGTCAATTTACGATCTCTCGACTAATCATGACTTGTCCGCTATGCAACTCTTGCAAAATAGGTCATGACTTCCGAACCATTTTGATCTCGTAGTTTCTGAATAATGCCCCGTGTGGGATCCTTTATTCATATAGTGTGTACCATTAACTAGGATCCAATCACAACCGCCTCAAGTAGTGCCTCCGTGTG
The DNA here is from genome assembly GCA_033977485.1 of Hydrangea macrophylla. Taxonomy (NCBI): domain Eukaryota; kingdom Viridiplantae; phylum Streptophyta; class Magnoliopsida; order Cornales; family Hydrangeaceae; genus Hydrangea; species Hydrangea macrophylla. Next base: position 34,822,196 of record CM066997.1, read on the forward strand.
GTGGTCACCCTCTAATACGTCTGATTAATCCTATCCATAGGAAGTTCACTTCTAGTAAACAATGAGTGGTGTACCCTTCGTATGGAATGATCACCCCTAGCGAGGTGACACAGAATGCACTACTCATCTTATAATGAACCGTTAATGGAAGATCGTGAGAGTTATAATAATAAGTCCCTCTCCCACTAGATTTATTAGTTAAGGAGGATTTTGCTTTTAGAGAAATTGTCTCTTCACATTACCCATAAACATCCAATGTTTACTAATGTGTCGAAGACTGGTTTTGAATTTTATTTTAGAAAACTTATTTTGTATGCATGCATCAACAATATAATGAAATTCCAATCACAAACAAGCATATAAAATAAAAAACTAAAATGAAATAAGGACATATGAAATGCATCTATCTCCCATGGCTCTATATTCATAGATTCATCTCTTGGTTTGATCGTCTCTGGCTCCATCTTTATGGACAATGGCTTCTCGCTCCATCTTCATGGACTATCCTAGAGATTACATTTGTCTTATACCTATTTCGAGGTTTACAATTGATCTAGGAAAGTGAAAATAATAAACAAAAGGCTAGAAAAATCTGTGTGACTCTCCTTTTTGTAGGAATGAAGTCACAACACCCTTTAAATATGCCTTAAAACCAAACCATACATAAAAATACCAAACACAAATATTGAATACAAAAATTTAAAACTGATCTTGGTGCCATAGGAGACAGCGGTCTAAAGCTAGGTGCAAAAGGTTAGACGTACATATATCCATACATATATGTACAACAATATACTAGCTGGAATTCCTAGATGACATGCACAATCCACAAACCATATTCATGAATGTTTAGTCCCATAAAATAGTAAACCATGTTCTCCATTTGACCCAATCGATTGCCATTAATGCCAATCGATTACTTATCCCAATCGATTGGTTCTTATTCCCAATTGGTTGGATTAAGACAGTAAAGAAAAACTTTTAAAATATTTAGAAATTGTTTATAAAACTTTATTGGACTTATAAAATTTTCCGAGAAGATATTATGGATAAAAACAATGGCAATTGATTGGATCATTACCCCAATCAATTGCATCCCCCAATCAATGCCAATCGATTGCATATAATAGCAATTGATTGTCATATCTAGATCTATGGCAATCGATTGGATAAAGACCCAATCGATTGCCTTGGATCCCAATTGATTGGTAACAGAAACCAATCGATTAGCACCTTTTTAATCCAGAATCTCACAAATCTATTTTTATAACCTAAACGATTATAAAAACATGTTTTTGTGATTTCATTTTTATAAATAAAAAAAAACTAAAACTACATATGCAATCAAATCTAGACTTCCTAACCATGTTACTAGATTTGTTTGAGCGATGCTCTGATACCAATTGAAGGAATTATGTTATGAAAAATAGAATTTGCAGTGGAAAATAAGTTTGAAAACTTTTGTATCTCAGAAACTACTACTCATGTGAATCTAGTAGCATGTAGAGAAGAATAGTACCTTAAGGTGTAATACCCTGCATTTCTGGAGTGTATTTTATTAAATAAGACTTTGTATTTATACCTGTATAACCCTTACCTTTTATTTGGTAAAATTTATACACCAATCGATAGCCTTTGCATTCCAATGGATTGCCACTTTTTGCATACCAATCGATTACCATCTTTCCCAAATGATTGCCATCCTACCGACCTGAATTCATTACGTGGCATATACCAATCGATTGCCCTTGACTCACAATCGATTGCCATGAAATATTTGTAACCAATCGATTGTTTCTGCTTCAAATCGATTGCCATCTGCAGAGATAAGTTTTCAACTTTGATTCAAGTGTTGACACATGGTACTCTCAATTTTTATATATCTGAGCTAGTTTGGGCATTGGAGAGTTTGTTGATTAGATTTCTTTAGAGAGAGTGATATATATAGTATATACACACATATATCTATACATATATACAAATATACATCCACACACACACACACACACACACACACATACACTATCACGAAAACGGAGAGGAAGAAGACAGAAGAACAAGGAGAAGAAAGAGAAGAAGGTGACAAAGAGAGATAGAGAACCAGAGAAGAGAAAGTGAAGGAAGTGGGGAGAGAAAAACATGAAGGTTTTAAGCCAAACACACCCTTAGGTGAGTCCTTACTCACTTGGTCCGTTTAATATAATGTTTTATAAGTGTTGGTGATGTTTAAAGGTATTAAACACGTCCTGAAGACGTTTATATATTATGTTTTACAAATCTACTAGGGAAGACGAAGTACCAATCAATTGGACTTTTCCCAATCGATTTACATCAATTGAGTCCCAATTGATTGGAGATATTCCCAATCGATTGCCTCTAATTGTATCCCAATATATTACCAAAGTTATCAATTGATTGTCTTGGTTTTAGATCCAATCGATTATCATTTTCCTCAATCGATTAGCATTTACAGAACATGGTTAGTTCCTCTTATTTATTATATAAAGGGTTCGATCATTCGATTTTTGATTGGACTTTTATTATGCGATTATGGGTTGATCAGGGACAATATGACAATAAAGATTAGTATGATTAAGAATAATGGATTAACGTGATGACGGTAGATACTATGCGGTTCATGTATAAGTTTGATATCTGTTCATTTTAATCAGAGTAGTCAAGCCACAATGGGGATGTCATGTAATCATTAGTGGTATAATGATAGGTAGGTTTGCTAAGTTCTGGGATGATTACGGGAGGAGCTATTTCCCAAACGCGGTAGACAATGAAGGTGTCTATGACATGTGGTGGCTTGGTAAATAGGTATTCTCAAACGCGATAGACAAGTGAAGGTGTCTATGACTTGCGGTGGCTGAGAATATGTAACAGACGATAAGTTGTGGCAATAGAATTGATGTGTCCATGCTTAAAGCATTAAATCCCTGACATGCGATGGACTGTGCATATGTTCTTTAAAATAGGGGTATGGACTGACGTATTATCTATGACTTGTGGGGTACGCAGTAGATGACCTCTATGACTTGCGGTGTTATACGGTAGATGGTATCTATGACTTGCGGTGACGTAGTAGACAGAGCATTGGTGTATCCAGGAGTTTTACAATCAAGTCCGTTATAACGTTAGTATGTTCCATGTTTGCTATTAGCATGACAATAAGGGTTGAGTAAACGACGCGGGGATAAGAAAGTGAAAGATACTATTGTAACTGACACGACTAAATAGTTGTGCGCTCTTGTGCAACACCCAAGTGTAGGTGATCGTGCAAGTAATACTGGATAAGTCCAGGTCGATCCCACAGGGAAGGAATAGGAAGAATGTCTACTAAGTTATAACCTAAAGCAAAAGATAAGAAAATAAGAATATAGAAGTGGAGGTTCTACGAATCCTAATTAATTAACTTAAACTAAATAGCAAACTAAATCATAAAGAAACATAACTAATTAAACATATAAATTAAAGGTGTTGGAAACACGTGAATCCACATTGATCCTAACCATCTACCATGCAAATTCATTAACGTTCTGTGGAGTTCATTCCTCTTCAGTATTCCGTATTTTTCTAAAGATAAAGACTCAGTAGCCCTTTCATGACCGGGACTACATCATCACATTTGAGTAAAATACATGGAAGACGGTTTAAAACAATGGTTATTACTTGCACTCTAAATGGTGTTAGCATTCAAAGTGGTTTTCAAAAGTCATTGAAGAAAAGGCCTTAAGGCTTAAAGTTCTAAAAACTGTTGTGACAAACTGAGCTTATTGGGACAATTTGATGACAGATTTCTAAAACAAAAAGTCATGGAATACTTAAAAGAATCATCTCAGGATTTAACAAGTTCGATCGATCGAAGCGCTCTCGATCGATCGAACATCATCATCCTTCAATCGATCGAAATGTCTTCGATCGCTTGACTAACTCTGGTTCGATCGATCGAAATACCTTCGATCGATCGAGCCCAGGTTTTCTATAGATTGCATGGAAGAGGCTAAGAATCAATATATCATCACATATTTCCAACGTCTAAACTACAAAAACATGATTAAACTAATACAGGAATAACAAACTAGAGCAATCATAGCATATAAACTAATAGCAATCAAATAACAAGGATTGGAAAGAAAAACCTGGATATAATCTGAAATAAACTTGAAATAAACATGAAAGAAACTTGAATCTTCAATAATCTTCAGTGTAACAATGAAAAAGAGGAAGAAAAATAAGAATCTAACCTAATCTACTCCTAATCTAACCCTAAAACTACCCTAAAACTGCTGTTTTCTGCGTTCTGGAGCGTCCTCCCTTCGTCTGGCGTCAAAACGACGTATATATAGGGTTCCCGCAGAGTTTACGCAACTTTTGGGTGATTAAAAAGTTCGATCGATCGAGCTTAGTTCGATCGATCGAAGGTTCGATCGATTGAACTCTTCTTCAATCGCTTGAACTCTCTGATTTTGACAGCTCTGCACACCGATGGGAGAATGGCCATAACTTTTCACTCGGACCTCAGATTGACCTCCCGTTTGCGGCCACGCGACCGTAACTCAAAGATCTACATTTTATGTCTCTGGAAAAATCTTCCAAATCTGAAGTCATCATTGTCAAAATTGGCATTTTCTCAGCTGCTTCTGTTGTTCTATCCACCAGAATCACTTTCTATGCAATTTTTGCTTTCCATGACCTGTAAAATAGTGTAAAAACACATGTTTGAGTCTCAACATCATAGAAAACACTTAATCATTGATGTGCATCTAAATCTAGGGACTTGGGGATAAAAGTATGCATAAAAGACCGTGTAATACGCTATAAACATGCACTTTTCACCACGAATCACACCCCCCAACTAGCTCGTTGCTAGTCCCTAGCAATGAAGCGAACTACAGCAATGTTTATTTAACTCTAAAAATTGAAAACAAAAGAAAGTAAAAATCCTAAATCACTTTCGCAGGAATCGCGATTGCATTTAGCGTATGCAACAAGCCTTTAAACCCCTAGGTTCCCCCTAGTGGACGAGTGTTGTCTCGTGAGGGTTTGCAGTGAATTTACCCACAAAATTCATGTTTATGGTAATGGTTCTCATTTAAATGTTTTCAAGAAATATTCCTCTCATTTAGCAATGTAGTTAAGCTCAACAATCTCATGAAACTCTTTAGTATGCCATAGCAATGCAACACACACATTACAGTTAATCTACCATCAAAGTCATTAGAATATTCCATACCTGTTAATCTTCAAGTGTGTGTGTGAATGGACAACCAAAATACAAAACTTTAATTTCAAAGCTCGCATAACCTAAGACGCTATCAAGACGTTCATTTCGACTCAACTCTCACCAGGATTACTCTCTCAAGATGAAATCACTCCGAATTAGGTGTAATAATTATCACTCATGATATGGAAGTTATAAAGAGTAAATGTAAATGGAATCTAATACTTCTCATATCTAAATTGAAAAACGGAAATTTTATAGTGCACAAAGTCTCAGGAATGGATACTTTTCACTAGAAGAGCGAGATACCGTGGAGAACTCTCTCATTACCTTAACTTCAGATCCCATTTACCTACAATCATTAGGACTTTGAAAAAGAGGTGTTAGGTGAAAGAAGAAAGATGCTTGTGATATTCAATTGGGTCAAAGGATGTGATTGGAACGTCTACTACAACTTTTCAAACTTCCACATCTCCAATCTCTCTCTTCTTCTTTTCTTTTATTTATTTTTTCACACTCTTCTTTTCATTCCTTTTTTTTTCCTTTTGTAACAACCATTGGCATTTTTTTTTTCTTTTCTTTTTTTTTCATGCTTTTCTTTTCATTTTTTTTTTCTTTTTCTCTTTCTTTTTTTTTTCTTTGCCAACTTTCCCTTATTCACACTACCAAACTTCTTGTCAAGATAACACATCCCAATCACTCCTAGATAAAGAAAAGAACTCAAACTCGTAATATGGAGTTAGGTTTAGATTTAAGGAATTGTATAGACAAGGCGACTATGATAAGCTCAAGAGGTGAAGTAAAGGAATAGCATAGAGGTAGGCCAAGGCTGTATTATCCATGTATGGTCAAAAGATAGCCTAAATCATCTTCTAAGTTCATAGGATTATTCATTTCAGTAAATTCAAGAGCTCTAAATTTTGGTAAATCCTGAACGTTCTCTTCTAGTGATCAGTTAAAATGAAGAAGAAAAATGAGACTTTCAACGAATGAATACGCTTTTCAAAAAGTAAGAGTAATTTTATAAAACCCTCAAAAACAAAGAATGGCACAAAAGCTCACTTGGGTTATTAGTCTCCACTACAGTCTTTCAAGACACTTAAACTATGCTTACTAATCCATTTTAGCTAAGTACAAGGTTGTCACAACGTGCTCAAAGTATTTGAAGATTAAAAGGCACAAAACATACTATAACTAAGATAGTAAGCAAACTACCATAGTGTATCACATACTAATAACATACAGAAAATAACACTAATACATCATTACTAACTACATTAACTATGAGAGAAATACAAGAACCATTTTATTATCTTTAAAAAATAAAAATTAAAATTTTAAAATTTTTGCAGATTTTAATTTACTGAGTTACATGTTGCTAAGCAGGTATATGACACTAAAGTACAACAAAAAGATATGAGGCATGCAATGACTCACTCCCCCCCAACTAAAACTGGACATTGTCCTCAATGTTCTAAACTAAGCACATGGACATGTAAAGTAAAGCGAGGGAAGGAAGGATTTTACCTCGAAGCGTTAATATCCATTTTTTTCAAGCTACCTGCAAGATCATTAGTAGCAACAAGGAAACATAGATACAACTACTCAGTAAATAAATTCGGTTAATCAAGATTTTTATCATAGATTAACAACCGAAATTTTTGAGGATCTTCCCAATAAAATAATTTAACAGTGAGAAGAATGTTGGGATCCTCATAAAAATGCAACTCCCCCCAACTAATGTCAGGCTCAAGGTCAGAGGAGATGATGCAAAACCTATGGCTTCCAAATTTTTTTGGGACAGTTATAAAAGGAATACCACACTTTTTAGGAATTATATGCAAGAAACGATCTTTGGTGTTGGTATTTTCTATAACAGCCTCTATTTTAATACTAAAAACAGGGGGAGGCCATGGTTCAATAAAAGGGGCAGGGTCGAAGTGATGTTCTAATGAAGCTTCACCACCCACCGCTTGTCCTAGAACAGAATCTATGGAGATATAATCATAGGAATTGAATTTCTGTTCTATGCATATGGTTTTGGACTGGACTTGGATAAAGCTATCTATTTGGGCATCAATGTCATAATCACTCAAGAAGGTCAAGCAGTCTGGAAGATTGCTAGCTTCTTGTTGAATTTTAAGATCATCTAAAGTGGGCCCAATATTTTCCAAGTCTTCTCTCAAAGAATTTTGAAAGTTAAAATTTTGTGAAGAACATGTGCTAGTATCCTTACCATCCTCTTCCACAACACATTCTGTTTGTTCACGAATGGGGTACACATAACATTCAAGCTCAGGACGAGAGCTTTGATTGATAGCAAGGATAGGTGATGGGCAACTTGGTGACACCACCTCTTCGGTCGAAAGAGGTGAGGGTTCATGAATATCACAAGAATCTAAATCAGATTTAGATTTTTCAATTATGTCCTCTCTAGGGTCACTTTCAAAGGTAGGGGTAGAGTCAACAGGGGACTCTTCCTTTCCTAATTGCGTGCAATCACCTAAACTCTCGTCATCTTTTAAAACCTCATTCTCATCCTTGTAACTCTCCTCACTATATATGTCATCTATTGAGGTGCTCTGGACAAAGAGATTGTGCAGTTTTATCCAGGCAGTGAAGGAGTTGATGTCTGGGGTTGTATGTTGAGGAGAAGATGGTTCTACAACTTCATGCTCAATGGTTTGGTTTTGGAGTTCTTGTTGGGTTATTACTTTCTCAAATGAGTTGTTAACCTCACTCGGTATGAACCCATCATTGTCCTCTAATTCCATTCCATTGTTAGTGTCTTGAAATTCAGGTTGTAGCGTTGAAGGACTGGTATAGTCTTCTAAAGGTTGGCTATCAAATGCTTGTTGATATCTAGCTCCTAATTTATCAATTGCACTCTCTAGCCTTTTCATTTCACTAAGCAGCAATTCTAACATACCATTATCCTCAACTTGGTTATTCTCCTCATTATAACTATATGAAGTTTCACCCCATTGTTGTTGGTAATAGTCCCCTTCCCATTGTGTTTGTGTGCAAGACTCCCCAGAAGGAAAGTCTTGGTGCATTTGGTAATCGTGGGAACTACTACTATATCCTACACTATCATTTTGGTTATATCCCCATTGCGATTGATAGAACTCTCCAGGTGGAGGTTCTTGATACGTTTGATAACATGGGGGACTAACACGATGGTTTTCCCATTGTGGTGATTGGTAGAACTCAGGTTGATAATGTGCATCATATGTGGGTGGTGCTTGCCAACTCGGGGTATAGTTATCATTACCTAATGTGTACCCATTCGTGGTATTTGTGTTGTATGGAGGGTAATATGGATAAGACATGTTTACCCAAAATATTTAAACAAAAGAATTTTTTTTTTTTTTCTTATGAGAGAAAGAGTCCAATGATTTTTTTTTTTTTTTAAGTAAAAGAAGAAAAATGGAAAAACTTAGTAAAATCCTAACCTAGTTGCCTTCCCCGGCAACGGCGCCAAAAACTTGACACGACTAAATAGTTGTGCGCTCTTGTGCAACACCCAAGTGTAGGTGATCGTGCAAGTAATACTGGATAAGTCCAGGTCGATCCCACAGGGAAGGAATAGGAAGAATGTCTAATAAGTTATAACCTAAAGCAAAAGAAAAGAAAATAAGAATATAGAAGTGGAGGTTCTACGAATCCTAATTAATTAACTTAAACTAAATAGCAAACTAAATCATAAAGAAACATAACTAATTAAACATATAAATTAAAGGTGTTGGAAACACGTGAATCCACATTGATCCTAACCATCTACCATGCAAATTCATTAACGTTCTGTGGAGTTCATTCCTCTTCAGTATTCCGTATTTTTCTAAAGATAAAGACTCAGTAGCCCTTTCATGACCGGGACTACATCATCACATTTGAGTAAAATACATGGAAGACGGTTTAAAACAATGGTTATTACTTGCACTCTAAATGGTGTTAGCATTCAAAGTGGTTTTCAAAAGTCATTGAAGAAAAGGCCTTAAGGCTTAAAGTTCTAAAAACTGTTGTGACAAACTGAGCTTATTGGGACAATTTGATGACAGATTTCTAAAACAAAAAGTCATGGAATACTTAAAAGAATCATCTCAGGATTTAACAAGTTCGATCGATCGAAGCGCTCTCGATCGATCGAACATCATCATCCTTCAATCGATCGAAATGTCTTCGATCGCTTGACTAACTCTGGTTCGATCGATCGAAATACCTTCGATCGATCGAGCCCAGGTTTTCTATAGATTGCATGGAAGAGGCTAAGAATCAATATATCATCACATATTTCCAACGTCTAAACTACAAAAACATGATTAAACTAATACAGGAATAACAAACTAGAGCAATCATAGCATATAAACTAATAGCAATCAAATAACAAGGATTGGAAAGAAAAACCTGGATATAATCTGAAATAAACTTGAAATAAACATGAAAGAAACTTGAATCTTCAATAATCTTCAGTGTAACAATGAAAAAGAGGAAGAAAAATAAGAATCTAACCTAATCTACTCCTAATCTAACCCTAAAACTACCCTAAAACTGCTGTTTTCTGCGTTCTGGAGCGTCCTCCCTTCGTCTGGCGTCAAAACGACGTATATATAGGGTTCCCGCAGAGTTTACGCAACTTTTGGGTGATTAAAAAGTTCGATCGATCGAGCTTAGTTCGATCGATCGAAGGTTCGATCGATTGAACTCTTCTTCAATCGCTTGAACTCTCTGATTTTGACAGCTCTGCACACCGATGGGAGAATGGCCATAACTTTTCACTCGGACCTCAGATTGACCTCCCGTTTGCGGTCACGCGACCGTAACTCAAAGATCTACATTTTATGTCTCTGGAAAAATCTTCCAAATCTGAAGTCATCATTGTCAAAATTGGCATTTTCTCAGCTGCTTCTGTTGTTCTATCCACCAGAATCACTTTCTATGCAATTTTTGCTTTCCATGACCTGTAAAATAGTGTAAAAACACATGTTTGAGTCTCAACATCATAGAAAACACTTAATCATTGATGTGCATCTAAATCTAGGGACTTGGGGATAAAAGTATGCATAAAAGACCGTGTAATACGCTATAAACATGCACTTTTCACCACGAATCAGTAACACTATATCTTAGACACTTTCATAACTTGTTATTACGTTATATCATTGGTTCCCTATGAGTTTCTATTCACTTCGCTCTCAGTAAGTTGACGGCCATTATTGCCTGGACATTTCCTGTCTAGATTACTCTGCCCCAGTTAATGCAGGTGATGATGCGTATGGCGATGGCTACTACCCGAAGGGGGATTAAGCTACGGGTGGCCCCACTAATAACGATTATCCAGGGAAAGATTACTACGCTGACGACTACCCTTATGCCATCTAGAGATGAAGTTATATTTAGTTTATATTTATGTTGTGTCTGTTCAAATTTTGTAATGGGTACTTGGGCATTTGTTGTCTCCAGACTTGTTACGTTCCTGAGGACCACTCTGATGTTTGTACTAGATACAACTACTGTTATATCCAGTTTGTTTATGTTACTATTCTTATTCTTTTGTTGATTGGTACTGTGTGGTGTGGATAATTAGTGACATTCACCCGTCATTCCCTATGGACCTAAAAAGGAAATTTATTTTTCTCTATTTTTACTACTCCGGGGCATGACATAAGCTCTTGAACCCAATTCAGAATATGATTAATCTTTGATTGGTTCTTCTTCTTAATCAATCCAGCAGCTTCCTCCAGATGATCTTGACTCTTATGTCTCCATTAGATGCACTCGCGAAGACAAGAACTTGTGGGAGTTCAACTAGAGAGAGAAAAGGCTATGGAAATATTATAAAACAATTTGTGGAGACCTAGGCTTAAAAAATGATGAGTTAACTTATTCTAGACATAGGTCTCCTATTTATTAGTATTTCCACCGACCTAAGGTCCAATCGATTGATTGCCATAAATGGCAATCGATTGCCATAAATGGCAATCGATTGCCTATCCAATTATAAATCAGTTTGTGGAGGGCTTAAAAAATGATGAGTTAAATTATTCTAGATGTAGGTCTCCTATTTATTAGTATTTTCACTGACCTAATGTCCTATCGATTGCCATAAACCCCAATCGATTGGTTAGTCACCAATCAATTGCCCTCTTTCCCTCCAATCTTCTTTGCATCCTTTGGAGCTAAGAGTGGGACCTCGTAGGTTCTTTATTATTGGCTTGAATTAATTATTAATTCCCGTGATCAAATTCTTTGATCAGTAAATTAACTAATTAATCAGTTAACGTTTACTCAACTATAAAAATGATAATTGCACTCCAATGCAAAGAACATAACGGAAGCGATAACTAGACTTGTACAGTTGTACTAATGTTCCTCTACCGTCAACATTTGTAGTCATATTTAGGTAGTCGGATAAACAGTTACTATTAACCTAAATGATGATTACCTCTTCCATACTTTGAGTTTCATTCACCTTCTCATGATCACCAAATATGTTGATAACTACTTATCAACAGGACTGCAGTTCTCAGTAATCAACACGGTGACATTCTCAAGGGAATGCTTACTCTTTATCAGAGGGTGGATTCCATCTTGACAATATATGTTCACAACCCTATGAACATAACATACCCAAGATACCCAAGTGTTTATCTTTAAGACCTCACTGATTGGTAAGTCAAAGCAGTCATACCCACAGTCTGTGTCTATAATCGTCTCAAGATTAAGAACACGTACCTTGTACGAGTTATGAGTTCCTATCAACTAATGTCAGTTTTAAGTGTCGAAAGGAAATCTCATGGTCCGTTAATGCACTATAAGCATTAGCATATTAACTAAGAGTCTCATACTCTAGCAATTGAGATACATCACTCCATCCAATGGTAGTTAATCATGCTACAGTGTATACCTGATGAGATATCCAGTCTCATAATCCACTATGACAAGTTCTAAGTATCAAAGAATAGTACTTTGTATCTTCCTTGTATGTATCTCATACATACACGAATTACTTACTATGATACTTATGGATTAAAACAATCATCTCATGACACATACATGATGAAATGTAAACTGATATCAATATATTAAACATCAAATTTTAAATATATAAAGACTGTGTTTGAGGACACAATCCCAACAAACTCCCACTTGCACTCACAACCCACTACATCTAAGATCTAAAGAATCTAGTTGACGATCAAAGACCTTTTATAGTAAAGCCTTTGTAAACGGATCCACAAGATTGTCGGCTGTCGTAATCTTGGTAACAATCACATCTCCATGAAACAATCATCTCAAATGTCAAATGTAATGAAATGTAAACTGATATCATGACATATACATAATGAAACAATCATCTCATGACACATACATAATGAAATGTAAACTGATATCCATATATTAAATGTCAAATGTAAGACCGGGTTTGAGGGCACAATCCCAACAATTCCATTATTCATAACCATATCATTCTTTGGTATCACCTTATCCCTAATTACTCGATAGTCGTATAATAGAAGTACGAAATGATATTGGAATAATCAAAACATTTATTATAATAAACTAGAAAAACTTACCATGTTCTGCAACTGCCAATGGATTGGGACAAGGTCCAATGGATTGGGACAAAAGCTTATAACAATTGATTGGGAAGAATGACAATCGATTGGATCCAAAACAATACCAATTTTACAAACTTTGGAATTTGATTGGGTTACCACTATCGATGGAAAAACTACCCAATCGATTGGGTTCAGACTGATAGCAATCAATTGGAAAAAGTCCAATCGATTGGGACTTCGTCTTCTCTAGCAGAAACTCAGTCCAGAATATATACACGTCTTAAGGATGTGTTTGTTACGTCTAAACCTCATGAAAACTTGTAAAAACATTAAATAAAGGGACCAAGTAAGTTTAGAACTCACCTAAGGGTGTGTTTGGGTGTTGTTTAGCTATGGAAGCTTTAAGCTTCCTCTCTCTTCTCTTTCCTCCTTCTCTGCCTCTCTCTACCTTCTCTATCTCTCCCTTCTTCTTTCTTTCTTTTTTTTTTCTTTCCCTTTCTATTTTCCTCTTCTTCTTCTCCAGCCCAATAGTGTGTGGGTGTAGGTGTGTGTATGTGTGGTGGTATATATATGTGTATATATGTATATGGGTGTGTGTATGTAGATATACTCTCTATCTCTAAACCCAAATTGTTGAAAAGAGTCCAAATGGATGAAATGGGTATGTATATATAGAGGGAAGGGAGTGCCACATGTCAAGATCTTGTGAAACTTGAAAAACAATATCTACAGATGGCAATCGGTTGGGACCAGTGGAAATCAATTGGTATTACATATTCGAAGGCAATTGATTAGAATGAGGGGCAATAGATTGGGATAATGCCACATTATGAATTCAGGTCGGTAGGATGGCAATCAATTGGAAAGAATGGCAATCGATTGGTAACCAAAAAGTGGCAATCGATTAGGATTCAAAAGTGTCTAACAGAAGGGTAAGGGTCTTACAAGTATACATGAACGATTACCATGTCTTTTTATTAATATACGTTCCAAAATATAGGGTATTACAAGATCAATGTAGATAGTCTCGGACATGTCACCATTAAGGAATGCATTCTTGACATTCAGCAGATGGAGGGGCCAAAATAGGAAGCTGCCAGAGAAACCAGAAGGCGGACTGTATTTAATTTAGCCACGGGGGAAAAGGTAGTACCAAAATCTTTACCCGAAACCTGGGTAAAAATTTTCGCAACAAGACGAGCTTATATCGATCGATAGTACCATCCACCAAATATTTCAGACTAAAAACCCACTTACACCCAACTGCACATTCACCAAAAGGGAGAGCAACTAGCTCCCAAGTCCGATTATGCTCAAAGGCATCCATTTCTGCCTTCAAAGTTGTAACCCATTTAGGATTCTGGAGAGCATCAAATAGAGACTGAATTAACCTGAGTAAGAAAAGACTAGTAGGAATCTGACAATTCCTGATAAGAAATATACTTTGTAATAGGATGATTAGTACTACTCGAAAAAAGAAAATGAAATGGAGGGCGACGAATACAGGTAGGATAACGGGGAGGAGCAGCATTAGAAACTAAAGGAGGAGGTGAGATACCTGATTCCAGAGAAGAAGTTGGTAGGGGATCTGAAGAGCGTGGGCGGTGAGCATACACATGTGAGGGATCAGTCGTGATAACCGAAGGTAAGGATACACTGGGAGACTCGTGTATACTGGAGGACTCATGTATAGGAACCGGGCATGGAAGGACAGAAATATCTTCCATAATAGTCTCCATGGTAGCTTCAGGGGTAGGAGAAGAACCTATATAAAAAGGAATAGTTTCCAAAAAAGTGACCTCCAAAGGGTGATAAAAGTAACGAGTGACAGGATCATAGCACCTATACCCTTTGGATATGGAGGAATACCCTAAAAAGACACATCAAACAACTTTAGCATCGAGTTTAGTACGGGTAGGGCTTCTATTTTGAACAAAACAAGTACACCCAAATACACGTGGGATAATAGGAAAGAGGGTACTATCAGGCTTAAGGATATGGAGAGGGGCCTTTCCTTGTAGGACACGACTGGGAGTTTGATTTATAAGGTAAGTGGCAGTGAGAACAACTATGTGCCAGAAATACTTCGGAACACCCATACCAAATAAGAGACACCTAACTACAGACATAATATGACAATTTTTATGTTCCGCCACACTATTCTACTAAGGGGGTGTAAGGACAAGTGAGTTGTTGGAGAATCCCACCTTTATTAAGTTCAGACCTAAACTCATCCATTATATACTCTCTACCATTATCAAACCGAATATTACACACAATAGTAAGAAATTGGGTTTTAATCAATTATAGAAAATTTCTAATGTGAGTGAAAACTTCATATTTTTTTTCTTCATGAGATAAACCCAAGTATAACGAGTATAATCATCAATAAACGTGACATAATACTGGTGGTGAGATAGGGCTGTGACAGGTGAAGGCCCCCATACATTAGAATGGATAAGATCAAATGCACTACGTGCCCGGTGCATACTGGGAATATAGGTAGTACGAGTATGATATGATAGTTTATACACAAAAAATTTAAAATTAGAATCCTTGTAAGCTTTATTTAAAGAGGGAAATAACAAACACAAATACTGAAAATTCGCATATCCTACACGAGCATGCCACAACTCTAATGTATGAAGAGAAAAGACATAGTTATTCGAGACTGGCAAAACATTATTTGAGATTGGCAAGACAGATGCTTATAAACTGGAGGAGGACACCCTGGAAGATGGAGGATCACCGAAGTAGTAGAGACCGTCACGCTCATACCCCCTACCAAAAATCTTCTTCGAAGTTAGGTCCTGCAAATAAGAACAATTAGATAAGAACACAACAACACAATTATGGTTTTTTGCAAGACGATTAACAGAAAGAAGATTATAAGCAAAATTAGGGACATAGTAAACCGAGAAAAGAGTGATGTCAGGGGACAAGCGAGCATCACCCTGACTATGAATGGGGATCGAAGACCCAACTGTAATACGGATAGACTGATCAATGGAGGTAAAAGGAGATGTAAACATAGAAGGCTCACCAATCATGTGATCATTGGCACCCAAATCCAGAATCCAGGGAGGATGATTTGACTTACCATGAAGGGCAGTAGGAGTACCTGTAGCAATAGCGGTAGTGGTTCCAGAAGATGAGCAACAAGCATCGAAACCCATATGTGAC
Source organism: Hydrangea macrophylla (assembly GCA_033977485.1). NCBI lineage: Eukaryota > Viridiplantae > Streptophyta > Magnoliopsida > Cornales > Hydrangeaceae > Hydrangea > Hydrangea macrophylla. Next base: position 34,838,168 of record CM066997.1, read on the forward strand.
TGAAGATGGGCAATTGGGGACTACAGTTGCCCATATTCGGCTGGAGAAAGAACAACTTCTTTTTTCTGTATTAGCCATGAAACTATGCAAGAATAGATAACCAAGAAGAAATCTGAAACACACGTCCTAGAAGGAATCAACAAGGACAGTCGGAAAACACAACAGCAACAATCACAGCCGGACACTCAGCGAAAAAAAGACGGGGACAACCGGGGACTCGGTCACCCATACATAAAACAAAGAGCACTAAAATGGCTCTAGCACTAAAATGGCTCTAGAACATCACAAACAGGCCCAACACGGGCAAGACGAGTAGCCCGAAGGCTACTGAACAGAACCGAGGGGCTTGGTGGTGGTGCCGCTAGTTGAGTAAGGAAGCGGCGGCACAGAGGAGGGGAGATAGGGTTCAACTACGCTGTGGCTAGGGTTAGTAGTTGTCGGCTCAAGGAGTGGGGATAGTGGAAGGTGTTGGCGCAATGGTGGTGGTGGTGAGTTAGGGTTAGGGAGGTGGTGTGTTGGCACTGATACCAAAAAGGATTGGAGAAAGAGATTATTTTTATTCATGTATATCTCCGGTATATATAACCTAACAAAGAACTAAAACTAAATAGAGAATAAATCAGAAATAAAGGAGAATAAAGAAAACAAGAAGAATTAAAAACGATCAACATGACTAATAAATACAGCGATATTATATCCTAATTCCAACAATAGTATTTTAGGGGAGTTGTTTAATTTGTTATTCTAGTTTACTAAGTCAAAGGTGAACCTATTGCTAGGGGATGTTGAGTCATTTTAGTAGTAGTGTGTTAGTGAGTTGCCAAACATATATTTAAAGATGAATGTTAGCTATGAATAAAAAAAAAAATGAGAATAAAATTTGTATAAATACGTGTGTGTTTTGCATTGAGCTTTTGCTCTTGTAGAGGTCTGGGTCTCCTCCATTCGAATCAAACTGGAGGTCTTACCCCCTCGAAGTGGCATTATTCTTCTTGCTTCTTCATTTGTATTTGTTATTCTAAGATACAACTGTTGAAGTTCGATATACATTGTTGAGCCTATTCTCTAATAGCTTAACCTTTTAGAATAGTTGATAACTTAACATGGTATTAGAGCCTTGTTTGTGGGAGGTCCTGGATTCGATTCTTCATCACCGCTTTGTTGTGCATATTTGTACTTTGTTATTTGTCTCCACTATGATGGAGTTTGATCTATTTGCTCTCCACGTGCAATTTAGGATTGCACGTGAGGGAGGGTGTTGAAGCTTGATATACATTGTTGGGCCCATTCTCTAACAACTTAGGCTTTTAGAATAGTTAATAACTTTATACCAACCTTATGGGTTAGTATCATATTTAGCCGTGTAAGAAATATTAAACCCAAATGCCACTATGTATGCTTATTCTATCCTTTCCATTTTTGGACAATAGATGCTACACCCACTCACAAATATATATATATATATATATATATTAAAGATTCTCTAAAGAGGGAGTCCTCTCTTTATTAAAGAGAGGATTTCTGTTTTAGTCGTCATATCGTGTTTAAAAATTGTTAAATGACAAAACTGCCCTTAATGAAAACACGATCTGACGGTCAAAACAGAGGCCCTCTCTTTAATAAAGAGAGGGCGCACTCTTTAGAGCCTGACTGATATATATATATATATATATGTATACGGTGAGGTTTTTAAGTAAACATGGTTGAATGAACATTAACCTAAAAAATATGTTCACTGGGTTAAGAGCCTGACCGTATATATAGATATATAAATATACATGTATGCATGCACACATGAACGTAAATATAGTGTGGTATACATAATTATTGTACATATGTAACAAATCATGTATTGTATGTGTGGCTACAATGAACATTTTCTTTGTTAAATCTTCGTCTTCTCAATTTAATTTAATAGTTCTATTCTAGTCTTAATTATTAGTTTGTTTTTTTTTTTAATCAGATTGGATCGGACTGAATGACTGCGCATTGAGAGTTAACAAAGGGAAAATTGTATCACACATTGATCAAGTGGCTTTGGTTACATTATATATACTATTCTGTATGTCCCATATTAAGATTCCCTTTTGAAAATTATTTCAACTTTTTAATAGAAAATTTTTTATTGTTGTAAAATTTTACACCTTTCCATTATTGCCATTTTTGAGCTTCAAAATTCTAGTGTCGCATATCAAAGAAAAAGTGAGTTTTATATAGTAAAAGGTAAATTTGAAAAGTGTGTGGTTAAAATACATTGACTTTTCAAATAGACTCTTAAAATGAGACATCAAAAAATAGAATCAATGACTCTTAAGTTTGAGACGGAGATTGTATTAAATATTAGTGCTAAAATGTCATGGTTGGGTCCAAATTGTGAAACTAGGTCGCAAAAGTGTTGTAACCTTCTTTGAAAACTACTTTTTTTTTTTTTTTTTTGTAAATCAAATTGGTTTTCAAAGTTACGAAAGTTTGGGACCTAATTATACATTTTGGGACATATGTTATACAAGCTTGACAAACAAATTATGATATATGATCATACAACCAAATTTTAAAAATATATAGATTTAGATAATATTAAAATACTTCATTTCAACAATAACAATCCTTGAATCAAACATACCAACATACATGACGTGTCCTCTTAAATCCAAAACTATTCAAGAACCTCAAAAAAATTTCAGCATCTAAACAAAGTTCCATCGCAAAAGATAAATAGAATGAGACGGCGAAAACCCAAACTCGTTTATTAATCGTGTTAGACGGATTGTTCCATTAATGATCCGAACTCGCATAAGCTAAATTCAAATGCGCTTATTTTGTTTTTTAACTCAAGTCCTGTTATCGTGGCGAGTCAGAAATTGTCACCCCTAATTGAGAGTGGAGGACAAAACTTGCATTTTGTGTTGTTGCAGGCCCACAACACCTAACTTGATATATTGTTGACATTGTGACAACATTTCATCTTGGATAGGCATATTCCCATTTAATTGTGTAGTATACAAATTTAAGGGTATACATAAAAAGTGTTGTCTATCCAATTAAAAAAACAAAAGTGTTGTTTAATACCAAATAGCCTGTCTCCCAATTTATCTTTTCTATATATTTTTGGCTTTGGGTGCATCAAAAAATATGAAGGAAAAGACTTCATTCCTGAGATACATTATTGGAAATATACAGAAATGGTGGTCTCATTAACACTCATGACAAGTACATCTGCAATTTCATTGCCAATGATGAACTCACAGATTAGAAGGGTCCAAGATCAAAACTATGAATCTTTAAGTGAATTTCCTAGTGAAGTGCCAAATTTGTGTGCTAAAATTTGTTCTTCTCAGCAGCCTCAAGTACCGGCTTTGGACCAAGGCTCATCCCATTCAAGTACCATTCAAAACCAGTTTAGGCCACCAATCTTCTATGGTTCAGTCATTAAATCAGATCAATATTGTTGTAAATTTGATTCAACAGAGCCAAGTCATTCATATCTTCAATCAGGAAATTCCAAGTCTGCCTTAGTCAATAATGATCAAACCAGACACCCTTTTCGTAGTTTTGATGGAAATCACATTCAGAAAGTGAGAATTTCTAGCCGCTCCATCTTATATATTTATATATGCATAGAGAGATATCATTTTAATACATGTAAACTGATTTGGGTTTGTGCATATATGTTTTCCTATTACAGGTTGAATGTAATTTGTTGAGCTCTCAACTTGGGATTCAGCAGGAAAAGAAGCCTCCATTTTGTTCTAGTGGAATTCTCTCTTTTTCTTCTGGTAATTCTTGTCCATCGAGGAACTCGATTCCAACTAAAACTCGGATTAGGTGGTCTCAAGATCTTCATGAAAGATTTGTTGAATGTGTAAATCAACTTGGGGGTGCTGAAAGTAAGTGATACAGATTATACATACAGGTTAAGATATATATATATATTATAAATAGAGGTTAATTGATATTGTTTATATTTATTTGGTTTTGTGCAGAGGCAACTCCAAAGGGAATACTTACGCTAATGAACTCCCAAGAATTGACTATCTTTCATGTAAAAAGTCACTTGCAGGTTTCATACTTCATTCCCAATTTTTTTAAGCTATTTGAAAGCTTCTTTTTATTCTTTTATTTATTTTTTTTCCTTTTTTCTTTTCAAATATCTGAATCTGTTTTATTGTTTTAATTCTTTTCTTTTCTTCAGAAATATCGTTTTGCCAAGTACATGAAACAAACTACAGAAGGTAAACTTTTGTCATTTGTGCTATAAATTGAATTCATTTTCATCTATGTCCACACGGGTGCTGCCCATCCAGCAGCACTCCTGCTGGCTGCAGAGGATCCTCAACCGTAAACTAGACTTATAGTACTCTGCTTGTTTCAGAAAGGAAATATAAATTTTGATGCTTATGTTGCACGGAAGCACCCATAAAGAAATAAAAAATCAAATCCACATAGAATAAATACGAGAAAGAACGAATGAACAAATACACAAGAATAAGAACACCAAACATATGGGGTTCAGCACAAGCCTACGTCCCCGAGTGAAAAAGGAACAATTCACTAATTCAAACAAATGAATTAGTGTATTCAAGAGAGTTTTGTTGGAAATCTACTTTGAAAATTTCTAGAGTTCTCTAGAAAAATGTAGTGGGTAGTTGGTTAATTTGGTGTAATGTTTAGTATTTCTAAGTGAGGGTTAGGTGAAAGAATTAATTGAGTCACTAGAATATTTTATGTACAAGTATAAAAGGATCAAACACTTTATTGTTATGTAAGCTCCTCAAGTTGAAGTAATAAAAAAAAAATTTGGAAGAAGGGCAAGTCCCGGAGCTCTGTACACCATTTGGTGTACATCTCTAAAGCAAGGTTTGTGATCAATCTTGACCACCAAGAGGTGTAGTATCTTAGCACCCCAAAATTCAAGATGGTATCAAAGCTCCCCAAAAATTCTAACAAGTTTCACACAATCACAAAAGCTCTCACAAGAAAGCTCACAAATTCAATAAATTTGATCTCTCGAACAAGCCTCACAAAACACTCCAGAATGCTTTCTAATGAAATCCTAATGAACACAAAGGTTCTCCAACTAACCAATCAAGGTTCATCCGAATTGGTTCTCCAAAACAATATGTGAGTATTTATACGATTTCCCATAAATATATCCCAAAAAAGGAGTCCTAAAGCAACTTTGATTGCCTTTCAAACCGGACTTGAAAAATTGATCTGTCGACGTGCCTTCGATGCACTTCAAAACCCGTTTGAACATCGCTCTAAGATTTTAGGAAATCCCATAATTTCACAGCACATTCAAATGCCACAAAGGCCATTCAGAAGCCAAGAACCAAATAGAGCCATTGAAAAAAACCAACTGCGTAGACAATCCCAACCCTTAATGGTCAGCACGTACAGTTCTGTGTTATGTTTGTTGGGTAGTTTATTAGTTCAAACTTCATTCTAAGTTACTTAAATCTAACTCTTTTAATTTACTGGAAGCTATTATACATGACAATAAGCTATACATAACTATGAGCTACTATTCTTTGTACTTTCTATTTTTGAAATTGTCGATGAGCTTGAGAATTCAAACGGTTCAGGTATTTAAATACACCACCTTACTTATTGAGTATATCTTTAAAGTTTTATACACACTACATCTGTTCATTGTAGTTTAGACTTACAGCCCAAAGTTCCTTTTTTATTGCTTTTATGCAATATTGTTCACTGTCAGTTTTTGTTCAAATGTTTCTTTGTTAAAGGGAATGTGATGTATGTCTCAGACGCAGAAAAATCCAAGAGGGAGACTTCCCCAAGTTTGATGCCACAGCTTGATCCAAAAACGTAAGCTTTTGAATGTACTTCCTTCCTTACTGTGTGTAAGTTTGATATACATTTTTGGATCTATTGTCCAATAGTATAAGCTTTAATTTGGAGCAATTGATGATCTAACATGGTTTTCAAGCACTGGTTTTGGGAGGTCTTAGTCTTAGGTTCAAGTCTCTTCTTGCGTGAGAAATGGGGCCCACAGGAGAGAGGGATGACCCATTACTTAACAGCTTAAGCTTTTGAAGCAACACATGACCTAACTCTTACTATGTCGCACTGTAGTTGGAAGTATATATGTTGAGGAGAGCTTGAAATACTTAGTTAGTACTATGGTGATGGAGGGTGTCAGAGCTTGGAGCATCTCCAATGCTAGAGTCAAATCCATTATCTAAAACTAAAATTTGATAAAGTTAAACAAAATGTGTGCTCCAATGCAAGGTCATATGTGTTGTCAAAATTTGAGAAAGTCTTTTACTTTCTCAAATATAGCATAGGATTTGGTTTTGCCAAATTTTGACCATAATACTTTTTTCTTTCTTTTTCGTTCCTAATGCACAACAACAATCCATTGTACAACATTAATTGCTTTTGCATTAAAAAGAGTAATTCTTTAGTGACAACTTTCATACAACTTTCATACAACCTCTTAAAAAGATGTGTCTATCTCTCTCCTGTGTATCACTGGACCCCACAGTGACACAGGAGAGAGATAGACACATCTTTTAGGAAGTTATATGAAAGTTGTCACCAAAGAATTACCCCATTAAAAAATTGTCATTTTTATTAGTTGCGGCAAAACTAGTGTACAAAACACACTGCCCAATTGTCACAGCCATGTCCCACAATAGCGGAACCGAAGCCCGTGGCACGCCACCGAGGCTAAAACAATTCATTAACGTTCCCAAAAATTTATTTTTAAGAACACACGCAGCGGAAAAGAAACATAACTCTCGTTCTAGTACGTACCGGAGCCAACCGAAAATACACTTGTCGCCCGGAGGCTTCAAAATTTGATTCGACAAATTTTCCTTAAAAGGGTCCCAAAAGAAGCTTAAGTTTGTAATTAGAACTTTTGAAAATATTTGGAAGTAGGAGAACAAACAAGCTGACAGGGGCATCTCGACCGGTCGAACGTCCCTCTCGACCGGTCGAAAGTCCCTTCGACCAAGTGCCTTTACTGAAGTTTCAAGCAAAGGGGCATTCGACTGGTCGAATGGGTACCTTCGATCGGTCGAAAGTCCTTCGACAGCAAAGCCACTTGTTTCTGTCCAACTTTCGACACGACAAAAAGTGTCATATCCAATTCTAATTCTATAACAAGTTCCTTATGAAAGCAAGGTAACAAACGTTCTCGATTTCAAAACTACGGGATAATCACGATGAGCCGCCATCAAAGTGAACTCCCAATACCCCGCAATCACGCCTCCGATTCCTCGCCGACATTAATACCTACAATGGTTATTTAAATAACCACACATATTTCGATTTGTTTAAGCTAACGCTTCGTGAATAAAACAACATATGCATATGAATGACAAACATGCTCGTATTCACATCTCTACATTTCATACTAGTCGCTGGAGACTCACGTGCTCGTCCATACTCCCAATCCGCGACTCCTCGCCAATTAGTCCACGCAAAAGGGTAAGACCCACGATTCTTCTCTTCAATCGTGCGACCTTAATGCCTATACGGCTCCACAAAATGGCTCGATGACCACGTACTCCTTCTGACCCAAATAAGCAACTCAACATGCCCAAATACATATCACCATGCTCGCGGTAAACAAAGCATTTCACCGTGCTATGGGGCCTACTTATCAATATAATTGCCCAATATGAACTACACAATACATCTATAAACTAACACATGCTATTCATACAAAACATGAATACATGTCAAGAAATCATTCCAAAAACATAGTTGAATCACGCACCTCCGAATAACGCTCTTACACTACGATCCAAGGAAAACCCGTGCACAAAGAACGTGCATAAAAGCTCCTAGTATAGTTCCTATGGATCAAAAGTCCGATTATCAGCTTTTATGAAAAATTATAGAAAAAGGCTTTTCGAAAAACTTGGCCAAACAAGGCCTAATAGGTATCAAAACGAAGCTCTTACCTCAAGGAGCTCGAATATGAAATCTGGGAGAAAACAGATATATTCATACTAGTTTGGGAGAAAACAGACTGACAGAAGGTCGTCGTTTGGCGTCGAAAAGCTCGAAGCAACTATATCTCCCTTTGGCCTCTTTTTGAGTTTTAGGTTAGAAGTTATGAAAATTATGAAAGTCATAGCTTTCTATATATAGGCAACATTTTCTAAAATTGTGTTTACCTCCCTACGAGTTTTCAAAACTCATAGACAGTCTCTGAAACTTTCTACACAGCTAATTCATAGCTTCACGAGTGAAACTTCAAAATTACAAAAGTTTCTAAGTTCCGTTTGGTTGCTAAAACGTGAATTTCTACATGATTTTTATGAAATTGCTAATTAGCCTACCAAATTAATAGCGTGTTAATTCGTCCTCACCAGGATGCTAAAACTAACAACAGATATAAATTCTAAACCATAAATAATACAGATATTGAAATACACAGGTAAACATTTATTTCCAGATAAACATTTAAGGTATTCCACAGTGACCGTCTCAATCTCGGAGAGACGTCACAACAACAAAACACTCATTCACACCGTCTCAAAGATTTCTCTAACACATACATCCAAATCGACTCGTGAGTCAAAACTCACTCACACATGTGCCAAAATGCACAACACATCACATTATCATGCAAGACAATGCAATGAAATGCAATAACATGATTACGGGTGTTATAGTTCTCTCCCCCTTAAAAGAAGTTTGTCCACAAACTTTCAGTACCATCTCATCAATTCAGAATGACTTTCTCACAAGTACTGCCAACGTTCATTCATCATAACCCACACATCTCTACTGAGATATTATAATCTCACGAGGAAAAATAAATCCTCAAGCTCTGAAAGAAAGTAAATCCCCAGAGTTCCTATCTCAATCCAATTAAAGCTTCAAACCGCATTCTAGTAATTATCGAACTACCTCGATAAGTAAGGACATCAATGCCTGAGTAGATATACTCAAAAGTCAAATCTGACATTTCACATCACATCACCAACCCATACATGCTTTCATTGTACTTGTCACATATCTTTTCTAAACTCAAAAGTCTCATCACAATACCCAAGTCAAAGGAAATAACTCCTCTCACTTTCACCCATCTTCCCTTTGGACTAAAAGTCATTTCCAACGTGTCTCAACTGGTTAACAACCATACTTGATTCTTCATCTCGAAGTGAACCAAACTGAGTACTTTCATGCATATATACTATGTTGATAAGTCAATGCCTCAACCAAATATTTCATATACCATAGATTCAATCCCTTATCCTGCTAATCGCGGAATACTTGTAGAACGATAACACGTTTTAAAACGACTTTCATTCCTTTTCAAATCCCATTCGGTTTAATCTAACCTCGTATTATACTTCCAATCATACATGCCTTGTAAGATACTATCCAGATTCCTAACTGACAATTTCATATCACTCTACTTCTTCGAGCCCACCTGATGTCCCGAATAGTTAAACACATTTGCCCCTTTATCTCTCACATTCTGTACTCGAGCTACCGTCGACTAACGTAGAAGATTTAACGTTACACCTTCAATTAAAACTTTTAACAAAGTCAATTACATATTCTCCCTTTTTGTTTTTAAAATATATCATTTTAAAATTTTGCATAATATTTCCACATATAGTTACCCCAATATCCGTTGCAACAAATAATGTTGTGATCCCAAACTTGACTTAGTCAATCATACACATACCATAGAGTTTATAAAATGTACTCCCATGTTCATAACATACCTCGTTCATGTCTTAAACCCTTGGCCATTCACAATCTATTCTTATTTGTGTAGTGTACACACACTCTGAGCCAATTATTTTTCTGTCAAAAATCTCAACAACAATGTACTCCATTCCCACCTCATACCTTACTCGTATACTATCCTTTAGTCTATCAGTCCATGTAGATCCACCACCATTTACGTAGTTATATGACTCCATGAGTCTCTAGTGTTTCACTTCCACCCTTACACAAGCTCATACCAAGCGTACTCATGTATCTCAACTCTTACTGAATTTCTGACAGCCCTCTACACTGAACATATATTCCTTGTATAACATCTCAAGGCTTCATACCTTATTTAACGATTTAATATTTCATAACTCTAGTCAACCTGACTTAACTCCAATTCAGATTCTCTAATCCTTTAGATTTGCCATTCTGATCTCAAATTCATTGTTCTCGAAGAACCTGCTGTCCCAAGTATTTCATACTATTCCCGTAACCATCTAAAGACAATTCAATAATTTGGTCTTCCCAATCAAGTGCCATAGTCTCACTGTGTTTGATAAATTTCTTATCGACTTTCAATTCACATACCTTTCGTGACAATACTCAAGTCAACTCGTTTAACAGCACTACTTCCAACTTACTAATTCCAAGTGTATAACATTTCACTAACCCTTTAATTTAGAATTTCCAAGTTGATAATCTACTCACGTAGAACTCATTCATTTGATGACCACCGTTTTGTCTCAAGCACTAAGCATATCATATCCCTCCAAGATACTCGTCTTCCAAAGTCCACTTGATACCTTATTACAAGTATTTAACAATGTTTTCTTACTCAAACAAAAGTTTGATTTTTAAAACATTTTAAACACTTAAAATTTTCTTGGGATGAAATTCAACATTCTCAAAATCATCCAACCTTATTGGAATTCAGGACGACCGAGATAGCATTCTGTTACATTTACCATTTTTGTCTGACCATTTTACATTCCTTCTATCATATTCGATAATGTACGCACGTACTACCACGTCTTTATCTCACTCTTACCGTTCATGTTCACTTATTCATTGAAGCCTCATCTTCCCAATTTATATTTTCACCTTTCTAACTTGACTTACCTAAAGTCACTTTACTTATCCATTTCCACAACTGCTCTTGTTTAGTATCGTAATAATTCTCATACTCCAATCCCTCGTTGGCAACCACTCAATTCAAACACTCAACGATATTTTATAATCATGAAAAGATCTTTCATTTTGTTTGAAATATGGAAATTAGTAAAGAAAGCATGGATTAGACATCTTAAAAGAACTTTTTTGGCAAAATAGCCCAAGGGCAAAAATGGTCATTTATAAAGTATGGTTAATTTTTACACCAAAATACATCTCTTTGAGTCCCGGTTCCAACGCAAGAAACGGCGCGCGAATCTGAATTTTCTACAAAGAGTTATGCTAGTTTTCGTAAAACTCGACGAAAATTATCCTTGAAATCACTGTTTGGATCAGAGTGGTATTCGACCAGTCGAGCTGCCCCTTTCGACCGGTTCAAGTACCCCTTGGACCAAATTTTACTCCATTTAACATTTTTAAAAGTCCCCAACTTCACAAGGCATTTGGGGCTACTTCCCAACCACCTTGGAACCACCCGCAAGTGCCCAAAAGCATCAAAACTCCTCGAATCACACAATTGTTGGACTCAGATTCAGGTTTATCCTCATTACAAGCCCTTGTAATGACAACCTCCTCTACAAGATTCTCTATTATATGAATGATATCCAAATATCAACTCGATTCTTCTGACTCTCTTATCACGTTCAATCAATCACACTTACCTTTTTCCCTTAGTCTCATGTTCTCACTTCCTTCATTCTATGTCCTTGGATAACCCATCTCAACACCAAGGAATTCTTATTCCTATTCATTTCCATTCATAACCACTCATCTTAGATCAAGCCTTAAATCCTAACATTTTAACTTATTCCATCAATCCGGTAGCATTCGCTACTAAGCCTTATACTATATCTGATTCCACTATGGTACCACGACCATTCGGAACTAGGTTCAATTGAGAGATTCCTCAATAACCATAATACTCACAATCCGTTGAGATATTCTTCAACCCCCAATACATACTGTAAGATAGGTTGAGAGATTCCTCAACCATCCAATACATACCGTAAGATAGGTTGAGAGATTCCTCAACCATTCAATCATCTCAATACCGTAAAATTAGTTAAAAGATTCTTCAACTACCCATCATACATTTGTAAAAGATAACCATAAGATAATCTCGTACGATCACGTCGTAGATTAACATCATAGGGAAACACCGTAAGAAAAGGTGAGAGATTCCTCACCTATCCCATACACGAGCAATACACTCTGCTGGACTATCTTTTTGTCATAAACCCCAACTATCCATCTCTATTCTCTCACGTCACGACTTTTAGCCCATGTCTGAGACGGAACTCTTATAAATCAATCTCAATTCCAAAACTCGACTACGAATAATCACCTTTCATTCTTTATGTGGACTCTAAGAAAATATCTCCTGACATTCACTACTCAAACTCCGTTCTCGGTTAAAAGCCCTCAAAGAGCACTTAATACTATCACTTTAAATAATTACCGATTCGATCCAAAAATCATTTGGGTTTCGTTGAAAACAAAATGCTACTTCTCATTACCACCAGGATATCATCTCCCCCTCTTGTCACAACACACGGTCTATGATAACTCATGGCAACCTTCATTTCATCACACAACTCTACAACCATATCATTTTGTCGATTCATGAATGTAGTGACAACTCTTACCGGCTCAGTCATGATGAGTCAAATATTCACCCTACTGAGCTCAATGCACAAAGACGATGCATGTTATGCCATAAGATATACATATGCACAGTTCATCGTTACAATCAATAGATACTAACATATGAGCATTTCTACAATGATAACAACATTATCTTCATAAACATATACTTTACTCAACGTCACTCAACATATAATGTCACTTGTCCCCAAGGCTCTAAACCTAATGCTCTGATACCACTAAATGTCACAACCCGGTCCCACAATAGCGGAACCGAAGCCCGTGGCACGCCACTGAGGCTAAACCAATTCATTAACATTCCCAAAAATTTAGTTTTAAGAACACACGTAATGGAAAAGAAACATAACTCTCGTTCTAGTACGTACCGAAGCCAACTGAAAATACACTTGTCGCCCGGAGGCTTCAAAATTTGATCTGACAAATTTTCCTTAAAAGGGTCCCAAAAGAAGCTTAAGTTTGTAATTAGAACTTTTGAAAATATTTGGAAGTAGGAGAACAAGCAAGCTGGCAGGGGCATCTCGACCGGTCGAACGTCCCTCTCGACCGGTCGAAAGTCCCTTCGACCAAGTGCCTTTACTGAAGTTTCAAGCAAAGGGGTATTCGACCGGTCGAATGGGTCCCTTCGACCGGTTGAAAGTCCTTTGACAGCAAAGCCACTTGTTTCTGTCCAACTTTCGACGCGACAAAAAGTGCCATATCCAATTCTAGTTCTATTACAAGTTCCTTATGAAAGCAAGGTAACAAACGTTCTCAATTTCAAAACTACGGGATAATCATGATGAGCCGCCATCAAAGTGAACTCCCAACACCCCGTAATCACGCCTCCGATTCCTCGCCGACATTAATCCCTGCAATGGTTATTTAAATAACCACACATATTTTGATTTGTTTAAGCTAACGCTTAGTGAATAAAACAACATATGCATATGAATGACAAACATGCTCGTATTCACATCTCTACATTTCATACTAGTCTGGGAGAAAACAGACTGACAGAAGGTCGTCGTTTGGCGTCGAAAAGCTCGAAGCAACTATATCTCCCTCTGGCCTCCTTTTGAGTTTTAGGTTAGAAGTTATGAAAATTATGAAAGTCATAGCTTTCTATATATAGGCAACATTTTCTAAAATTGTGTTTACCTCCCTACGAGTTTTCAAAACTCATAAACAGTCTCCGAAACTTTCTACACAGCTAATTCATAGCTTCATGAGTGAAACTTCAAAATTACAAAAGTTTCTAACTAAGTTCCGTTTGGTTGCTAAAACGTGAATTTCTACATGATTTTTATGAAATTGCTAATTAGCCTACCAAATTAATAGCATGTTAATTCGTCCTCACCAGGATGCTAAACTAACAACAGATATAAATTCTAAACCAGAAATAATACATATATTGAAATACACAGGTAAACATTTATTTCCAGATAAACATTTAAGGTATTCCACAGTGACCGTCTCAATCTCGGAGAGACGTCACAACAACAAGACACTCATTCACATCATCTCAAAGGGTTCTATAACACAGACACCCAAATCGGCTCGTGAGTCAAAACTTACTCACACATGTGGCAAAATGCACAACACATCACATTATCATGCAAGACACTGCAATGAAATGCAATAGCACGATTACGAGTGTTATACCAATGTACAAGATTAATAGCTTTTGTGCCAATTAAATGACATTTTGGATGACTTTTTGCATTGGAGCATAATTGTCAAATTATAGATTTTTGACACCGTAGCTAATGATTCCAAAAATTGGTAAGAGTAAAGTAAAGCAATTTTAGGAGAGAGAAAGAGTGGGAGACTATTTTTTGTATGTGGTTCGGCCCTGTTAATGAAGGTACCTACGTCCACGGGTGTGTTTGAGCACGTTCACTAGCAGATCATCGGCGGGCCTGGTGAGCCAACAAAGAGGGGCGGCACTACCAGTAATACCGGCCATGTGTATGCGTACAATGGTGAGTTATAGAGGTACTGTGTAGACTGAGAAGTTGGCGGCCCCTTCAATGGGGGGTGAGAGGTCTCTTTTATAGATGTAAGAGACCTACTCATACATGAATAAGGAAATATAATCCTATTGATATAGATTGACATTAATTATGGGGATTTCCTAATTGGATTAGGAAATAGTGTGCACTTTCCATTAGTCTTCTAGCTTGAGTAGGAAACTGCCCGTAATGATCGGGATCATGCCTGTGGGCCCGGATGAGCTGTTCCCACGACGGGATGTGCATGTACGGTTTTCCTGACCTGTTGGCCAGGTCGTGAATGAACCGCTCGGGCTGATGCTTCTGAGGAGTTGTGCATGATTTGCCCAGGGCATGGACTAGCTGCTGATTTGAACCGCTCGGTCATAAGATAGAGCCAATTTTGGGTATATCAGTAGCATTACTAAAATATAAGTTTGAAAGATGCAAAATAGCTGTTTGCATTAGAGATGCTCTTACTGTACATTAGCACATTCTCTGACAGCTTATACTTTTCACGATTCAATTAGATAAAAAGGAAATGAAACTTTAATTCCGTGAAAGCTAATTTATAATACATTGTAGATGTAACAATAATCTCTATCCATGTATTACAGTGGAATGGAGATCATAGAGGCCCTAAGACTGCAAATAGATGTCCAGAGGCACCTATACGAACAATTAGAGGTTTGGGTTTGTTATCTCTATTTACTATTCTATCACTTGAGAGCGAGCGACTAACATCACAAACATACCTTAAATTTGATCTTTTCCATTCTCTGCTTCAGATTCAAAGAGATTTACAGTTGAAGATTGAAGAACAAGGGAATCAGCTAAAGATGATGTTAGATCACCAAATGAAAACAAAAAAGATGGCCGCCATTGATGACACCAAAGCATTTGAAGATTTATGTGAGAACACTTCTGAAGATATATGCCATCAATTTGAGAGAAAGAGCTATGTGGACTTTATCTAAAGAAAAATTAATTATGTGTGTGAGAGTTTGAAAAAGGACGCAATTTTGTAGCATAGTCTTTAGGCTTTGTTTGGTTTGCGGATTTATCAAAGGAAAAGATAAGGGAAAGGAAAAATATGCCCTTGTGTTTTCTTCCGTGCTTAATAGAACTACACGTGAAATGTAGAAAAGTGACACAAAAATTAACTTTGAAAGTTATCATTTATTTCTCATCATGTTTTCCTTTCCTTCCTATTTTCCTCCTTATATTCCCTTATAACCAAACAAAGGAAAACTCTTTTTGTAATGTTGGCCTTTCTTTTCTTCATTAAACCCATGAACCAAACAAAAAACCTTAAGAGTTTATAACAATATATGGAATATGCACATTGGAAGCAATAAAAAACTTGGAGCTCTAATGTAGAACATGAAGAAGATATATGATGTGGCCATATGGCCAAAGACAAGACCAACCACACCAGAAAAGTCCATGCAAACAGTCCAACAGTCAAAAGTCTGTGTTTTCTTGTGGTTTGAGGTGTATGTTGTTCTTCGACCAAATTTCATCACTTAGATCTTTTTTTTTTAGTAATTTATTTTCCATCACTAACTCCATGTAAGAAGCCCCATTCTGGATACCACTTGTGGCATTATTTGTCATTTTTGGTAATTTTTGGCATTTTATTAGGATTCTGTTTAGCACAATATTTAGCATATTATATTATGAGTCTTGTGGCATTTTGTTTTTTCGCATAATAATTACAGCTTTGCCTTCAGAATTGTTCACTCTTTGTTGATGGATTTCAATGTTAATAGCTTTTGCTATGTCCTATACCAAACCAAACCAAACCAAACCAAGCCTTGTGTCCCAATCAATTGGGGTCGGCTATATGAATCCTTTTTCTCCATTCTGCACGATCGATCTAGAGCTATATGCTCATTTAAATTATATATTCATATCTTGTTGCACTACATATTCCTAAGTCAGTATAGGTCTGCCTCTCCCTCTAACCATTCCAGGCACTACGATCTTATCACTTTTTCCCACAGGTGCATCTACAGGTCTTCGTTGCACATGGCCGAACCATCTAAGTCTATTCTCCCTCAACTTATCCTCAATATGTGTCACTCCTACAGTCTCTCGGATGTACTCATTTCTAATTCTATCTTTCCTAGTCTTACCACACATCCATCTTAGCATCCTCATCTCCGCTACACTCACTTTGCTATGTCCTATACTGAATCGTAATAAAGAAGCTACAGAGTGTAGCTGGAGAGACAATGTATCAGTCACTAATTTCCTTAAGCTCGAAGGGTTAAGTTATTCATGAGAAAAAAAATTGAAGATTTTAATTGTGATATGTATACATAAAATAAAACATCGGATTCAGAGGGAAAAAATGGATGCGAAGAAGAAAGTTAAACTTAGGGCTTGTTTTGTTCATTGATTTAGCGAGGGACAAGAAAAAATAAAAAAAGAGAACATAGAGGAAAATATTTTCCTTTGTTTGGTAATTAATAATGAAAATGATGAGGAATATGCGAAAGATATGAAAATATATCCATGAATAAATTAAATATTTTTTAATTTTGTAAGTCATTTTCCTTCCGCTTTTTCTTATTTAACAGATATGTTTTGAAACTTTTTACATTTAATTTTTAACGTTCAAATATAAAGGAAAACACAAGGGATTAGTTTTTCTTGTTTGTTTCATTTCCCTTCTCTTTTCCTTTGCTTAAACCCATGAACCGAAACGGAGAAAACAGACTTAACAGTGGCCTTATTAGAAAGAACATATAACTTCTAAAGTTTTTTGTTTAACTATGGGAAAAGTTAGCCATGTTTTGAATAATATAAGCCAAATCCATTTTGGCACTGTTTGGTTCACAGATTGTGTGACAGAAAGGAAAGGAAAACAAAAATATTTTTCTTTATTTGGTTACCAAGGAAAATAGGAAGGAAAAGAAAATATAGTAAAAAGTAAATTAAAAATTTTGAATTTGTGAATCACTTCGCTCTTTTATTTCCTAAGTTACAACAATATTTTACAAATTTCAAAATTTTGTTATTACTTAAGAATGGAGGAAAATACAAAGGAATTTACTTTCTTTCTTGTTTTGCTCTACCAGAATTTGCAAAACAGACAAATGCTAAATACATCCATTGGCATCCCAATTTTATCATGCAGGGCATTTTCGTTGATCTCCTAAAATGATTATATGTGAGATACGTAAGCTCCTTTTGGTTTGTGATATTGATTATTGAGAAGGAAAGGAAAACCAAGTTTTGTTTGGTTATTGGATTTTTGAAGGGAAAATAAAAATGAGGGAATTAAATTAGTTTGAGAGCATTTTTACTCACCCCTTTTTGCTCACCCTTTCCTCATTTATGTCTCTATTGGGTGACATGTGTCCCATTCTATTCTCATTTTGTCTCTGTATTATCAACATAATTACTAGAATGGGACACATGTCATCCAGTGGAGGCATGGTGAGTAAGGGTGAACAAAAAAGGGTGAGCAAAAGGAGTAATACTTCACACGCAACTTCCACGCAACTTTTTGTTCACAACCCAAAAAAAATGTCTCTCTCTCACCTGTGATGTCAGTGGACCCCATAGTGACACAGGAGAGAGATAGACACATTCTTTAAAGTTGTGAACAAAGGTTGTGTAAAGATTGTGTGTGAAGTATTCCTCGAGCAAAAATGCTCTCAATTAGTTTCCTTGTGTTTTTCCTCTTGTTGTTCTCCATGCTTAAATCACATTAAAAGCTAAAAATTATGAAAATATGATTGTACAGGCCCACCCTGGAAATAGTCCACCAAGGTCATTGCCTAGGACCCCCAAATACCATTACAATTTTATGGCCCCCAAAATTTCCCAACCGGACCACTTGTATTAGTCACATAAAGCCCAAACATATCCTAAAACCAAGCATAATGTTATGCTTCCTCAATTTTGTATTCGGAATGTGGTTTCCAGTACATGTAGCAGTGGGACTACATTCAATAATAGTGGGATCACTTTAATATCCTCCAATAAAAATCAAGTGAGGCCATCGCCACAAGTGTGAGGAATCACGTTTGGGATGCAATTTTAGACTACTACTATGCTTCCTAAATTGGCTAAATTACCCCCAACTACTATCCCACATAGGCCCTAATCCCCTTCCCCAAACACACCCTAGCGTAAATGCCCTAAGCTTCAAGGGTTTGTTCTAATGTCTAACTTATGGGTTGTTCTAGGGGGTCTAACTGATAAGGTTTCTTTTATAAGTAATGACTTTGGCGCTATTCACCTCTGTCTCTCAATTGTAGTTATTTGGCATACATCAACTTGAAGATAGTTCAAATTTTAGAAACTAAGACAGAAAATTGATTTCTACGTAAATTTGTGAGATCAAATTAAGTCAAGGTGACTTGCAACAAGATTAAATAGTTAAAGCAATTAGATTAAATAATGTTATCAATTGAAAAAGATAGGATTGAAAAACTTAATTATACAAGTTTTAATTAGTAATTTTGCAGCTAAAATGCAAGAAGGGTATTGTTTTAGTGATATATTATAATATTTTATCTTGTTGTAAAGTGAATTGGTTTAAGCAAATTGTAAATGCCAGGTTTATGTTTTTGCATCGCATGTTAGTTATATGCTTCAATGAATTTTGTGGCTAAGAGTAGTTTGATATCTTATGATAGCTAATCCGTGCTAACATGTAGAAGGCCCCATTTTAGAAGCTCACCCAGGGCCCCTAAAACTCAAGACTTTCAATCGATCAGAACAAGTTCGATCGATCCAACTTAACAGAATTCAATTGATCGAAATTGATCTATTCGAACTGTCAATCTATTGAAACTAATTCAATTGATTGGTTCATCATCCTCATGTCTTTCTAAACATTCTTGTGGAGCTAAGAGTGGGACCTCCTAGGTTCTTTATTGTAGGGTCAGATCAGTTGTTAATTACTATGATCAAACTCTTTGATCAGCTAATCAACCAACTGATCAATTAACGTTAACTCCACTATATAACGATAACTTGAACTCTTGTAGCTAAGAATTCCGGATAATTCATCATCCAATGGCCTTTGTCACTGCATTGGAAACACTTTCCTTTGCCTTGACCACCTCCCGTCCCCTTACCTTTGCCCTTTTCCTTAGATTTTACAATCTTTAGAACTAGTCCAACACTTGGGCCACCTGTGCCATCCTTCTTCTTTTCTTTCTTGCCTTTCGGCGTAGATCAGGAAGATGAAGTGTTTTTCTTAACATTCAAAATGTTACCCCCAGGTTTGATCATCCCTTCTACTGACTGAAAAGAGCTCATTTAGTTTGCTAGTTGAAAATTTCATTTGATCCATATTGTAATTAAGTTTGAATTGAGCGAATGATGGTGACAGTGAGTTGAGGATCATATAAACTTGGGTCTGAGCATCAATGTTGGCACCCAGAGTCTCCAGTTCATTTAAATAATCAATCATTTTTAAAACATGCTCTCTTACTAAAGTTTCTTCCAACATTTTTGCACTCGTGATCTTCTGCATGGCAATCTATCTAGCAGGTCTGCCATGCTCCCCAAACATTTCTTTGAGGGAAGTCATGATGGCACTAGCAGAATTGTTCGATTGGAGCTGGTGTTGCAACACACCAGCCATCGAGGCCAATATGTAACAACGAGCCATCCCATTCGACTTCTTTTACTTGTCGAACTCGCGTCTGGCATTCGCCAAAGTATTTGCTGCGAGTTCTGTAGGCATGGGGTAGTGAGGACATATATTTGATCCTCCATAGTTAAAACAATGTTCATATTACGTTTCCATTTAGTACAGTTGTTTCCAGTTAGTTTATTCTGTGTGAGTATGGTGGCAAGTGTACTAAATATAGATCCAAGCATTATGAATTCTGAAAAAGAATAACCGACATTTTTATATAGATATCAAAATTAGATAGCATAAAATAAAAGAATCCTTAAAACTTTTATTTCATAACAGAGTCGTCGGAATATCAAAAAAAAAAGAATAAAGACTCCGTCTGGTGGTCATTATTCGATCTTTCGATTAATCATGACTTTTCCTCTATGAAACTCTTGCAAAATAGGTCATGACTCCCGAACCAATTTGATCTCTAAGTTTCTGAATAATGCCTCATGTGGGATCCCTTATCCATAGCTTAGCTAGTATGTACCATTAACTAGGATCCAATCAGAATCTCCTTAAGTACTGCCTCAGTGTGGTGATCACCCTCTAACAAGTCTGATTGATCTTATCTGTAGGAAGTTTACATCTAGTAACCAATGAGTATTATACCCTTTGTATGGAATGATCACACATGGCTGGGTGGCACAAAATACTCCACTCATCTTACTGTAACTGTTAATGGAAGATCGTTGACACGAGAAAAATCTTGTGCGCTCTTGTGCAATACCCAAGTGTAGGTAGACGTGCAAGTAATATCTGGTAAGACCAGGTCGATCCCACAGGGAAGGTGTTGACCTATTGAATTAGACTATCCTCAAAGAAAACAAAATAAAATAAATAAGTTTGAACGATGGTGCGGAACACAAAGTTCCACAAACTAGGATTACTACTGAAAATAATTAAAATTAACTAAACAATCTAACTAGCTAATTAAAACAGTACTTGAAATTAGGATGTTTAACTTTAAAAGAAAGTGTTGGGATTACACGAATCCGCAGTAACCTAGCCATCTACCATGCATTTACCTTGAAGCACAATGGAGTACATTACCTACAGTTTTCCGTATTCCTCTAAAAATAAAGAATCCATGGCCCTTTCATGACCGGGACCATATCATCACAGTTAAATTAAAATACGTAAAAGCGGTTTAATTCAATAGTTAAGACTCGCATCCTCAATGGTGTTAGCATTGAAGATGGTTTGCAAAATGTATTGAAAGAAAATGCCTTAGGGCCTTAATTTTAAAACTGTTTTGACAAACTGAGCATTTATTTGGGACAGAATGATAACACATCTTAAAAGAAAAGGTCCTGGAATACTGCAGGGAACATCCTCAAGAATCAGGGAGTTCGATCGATCGACGCGCCTTCGATCGATCGAAGACCTTCATCCCTCAATCGATCGAACTGACTTCGATCGCTTGACTGTCTCTGGTTCGATCGATCGAACTAACTTCGATCGATCGAACACAGCGATTATTCTGCTGCATGGCAGAGGCTGGAGATCACTGTTTCATCGTGTTCTCCCAACCTGGGACTACTCAGACATCGTCTGGAGTGTCAAAGATTGATTTTTAACGTAAGAAAATTTTAACACCTTGTTTGATCGTGAGTTTTTCATAAAAACTTTCAAATCTATGGTTTTAACAATATTTAGCATGCAATACTATAAAACGAGCGATTAAACTACGACTACCAAAAGCAGAATATAAACGAGTGATATATAGTTAACCTGGAATGAAGAATACTAGTATTTACTCAGAGAAATCCAGTCCACAATGTAAAGATTCAATGAAAACCTACAAAACACAAGCAAACTCTCTATCTCTCTCTCTAAACTGTAAAAATGTAAAGTGGGCGTCCCCCTGGACGTGTACAATACTCCTATATATAAGAAAACCTAAGAAACTAGGGTTAAAACCCGCATTCTGCTACGCACGCAAATGTTACTGGAAATACCCCGTTCGATCGATCGAACTGCTTTCGATCGATCGAACCCTTCTTAGAGCGATCGAACTCCACATTTCAGCTTTGACTTCTTTTGTTTGCATTCCAGCATTCCATTTATTCTGATGTTCATCTGTTTAGTCCGCACAGCAGTGATCTGCATAAACAACATCTAAAACAATACAACTTATCATAGATTAATCATAATGTATAAAAATTAGCCTTGTAATGCAAATTGCGGATAACACGGGAAGTTGTGATAAAAACTAATACAATTCTTCCTTTTAGCGCGGTTGTATTTTACAAATACCCCCGCTTTGCACAACCCCCAACTAGCTTATTGCTAGTCCCTAGCGATAAAGCGAAAATAAAATAAAATAAAAACTCCTAAACTAATACTACCACGACTAAGAAACAAAGAAAAACTAAAAACAACCTAAACTAAGATAGAAAGAAAAATCCTGACTCACTTTCGCAGGAATCGCGGTTGCATTTAGCGAATGCAACAAGCCGTTAAACCCCTAGGTTCCCCCTAGTGGACGAGTGTTGTCTCGTGAGGGTTTGCAGTGAATATACCCACAAAATTTCAATTTTAAGCTCAAAAAGATTTAGATTAACTTGTAGAATTTCCCCTTCCATTAACCTGTTAATTCAACTCTACAATAATATAATATCCTCTATCAACCCATGAAAGAGATCCACATGCTCCCCTATATTACCAAGTAAAATATACAAATGTATTACCATCATGCACCCGTGTGTGTGTGAAATTAACAACCATGCATCCAACCCTTATTAAGAGTTATCTAGACTATTGCACTTTGGAAACTTGCAGTTTTAGCTCAATTCTCACATTGGTCACACTCAAAAAGAACGTCTCTCAGAAACTTGCTTTACAATGATCGCACATCGTATGAAAGCTTTGATAAGGATGATATTCTAAGTGCTAATGCTTTCATACTTGACTCTAAGAAAAACGGACATTTAAGAGTGTATAGTCTCATGAATGGAATACTACTTACTAGAGGAGCGAAATACCGTGGACAACTCAACTCACACTTTCATGTTCAAACCAATTGTTGAGAATCTTCAAGACTTTGAATTATGGCTTTTATTTAGTAGGTGGGGGTGTTGTAGAGAAGAGTGTGTTTTTCAGTATGTGATGGAATTTCCACTTCTCTTTTTATTCTTTATTCTTTTCTCCACCCAATCTCCCATTCATTTCATATACTCTTTTCTTTTTCTTTTTTTTTTTTTCTTTTTTTTTTTTTTTTACTCCTTCATTCATCATCATTATTCTTTTTTTTTTTTTTTTTTTTAGTTGGAACATCCCCACAACAACTTCTTTCCATTTTACATACTTTGATGACTCATTCTCAATAAATTTATCAAACGGTTCAATGAGGTCAAGATATAGATCAAGGATTTGGATTCTTGTGATTTCATTGGAAATATTTATTTTAGGTGGGATCAGGGGTGAAACGATTCAATGAATGAGGGTGAGCTATATTAGGTAAAGGAATGGGTAAACGATGGCTTGAATCATTTTCTCAACTTTCAATTTTTAGCACTTAAGTGTTCATCGAGTGTAATTGGTAAATCCTGAACGTTCTCCTCTAACAAGCAGTCAAAATTTTTAACGAAGACTGAGACTTAACAACGAATTCACAAGTATATGCAAGAAAAACCATTCGACAATGTATGAGAATCCCCTCAGAAATGACGATTGGCTCAATAGCTCACAAAGGGTTATTAGCTTCCACTACTTGTTCTTTTCGCACAATATTCATTTTAACTCAATTTTCAGGTTTTCTACATGGCTGCTAATTAGTGTGCAAAAGTATTGGGTACATAATAGCTTTACAGATGCAATTCATTTCAGTGATACAGAAAAAACGCGTGGATTTAATCCATAAAAAGATAAGAATACTACAAATGTGTCATTGTCTAATTAACAAGCAGGAGAGGTTATTCAGAGTTATTCTATCAATACGATTCAATAAAAATTTTTCAAATTTTAACAGACTGTGTTCTCATTAAATTTAAAACATTACCAAGTGCAAAACCTGATCATTACGAGTGTATACCTATCTATTATCTCCTACCCCCAACTGAAAACAACAAAGTCCCCAGAAGTTGATTTTCAATAAATAAAATAGATGGGTATCACCTGTATGGAGCAAATTGATGATCTCAAGCGAGCAACCTAGCATAGAAAAGTAGAACACAATCTCCAAAATAGACGGGATCAATAGATAAAAATAATACGATAAAACCATGATCCAAACAAACTAAACCACTGGAATATGAACAGAATAAAATAAAATAAAAGCAGTGATAAATACTGTCCATACAAAACGAACTAACTAAATAATCCAACCCAAAACCACCAACATATACAACCAACCAAAACCAAACCCAAAATCAGTACAATAACTAACCAAAATACATAAATACCACCTCCCCAACTAAAACTAATCGACCCCAGACGGCGTATCATCTGCTACATCAGAAGGGATGTCGATGGGAGCAGGCGGCAATACGGTAGTAGCAGGGGTAGTAGTAGATGGCTCGGAAGCAGTGGTGGAAACAGGATCAGCAGCCTCAGAATCTGGGGCAGCAGATGATGGATCAGTAAGTGGTGGATCTGTAGGAGTAGCAACATGCGATGGATCAGCAGCAGGCTGAGCAGAAGGGGTGGCTGTGGGATGGTGAGCAGAGTGAACAGCCTGATCAACCCCTATCTGAATCAATATAGACTCCAACAAGGTCTGTATCTGATCCATCCGACCCTCGAGTCTAATCCTGGCCTCTCTCTCCTCCAATAGTAGCTCGTGAACTGTCGGGAGAGGCACAGAAGAAGAAGACTCTCCCTGGGCCTGAGTCTGCGATCGCTGTCGCAGCTCAAACTGCCGAACCGCAGCAACTGGATCATCCTCATCATCATCCGAATCAAGCTCCTCCACCTCGGTGGGTGTCCCTGAAGCTCCCGCCTCCGTGTCTGTACCACCACGCCTCTTCTTCCTCCCCCTCACCTTCGCTTTCCCTTTCCCCTTTCGCTTCCTCTTCTGGGCGTCGGAGCGGCGAGCAGCCGCCTCGCTAAATCTGCGGGGAGAAGGGCGGACATCGTCACCAGCAAGCTCGGGGAAACCGGCATCAGCCATAACCCTCTGAATAGCCCAAGCACCCTTCAGGTGCTTCCTGGACGAGATATAACGGGTGGGGTGGACCATAAAGTCAATATATAGGCGTGGTATACAAACTGGCTGACCCGTCCCCACTACATATAAGACTCGCGCATACCAAGCCGCGATCTTCTCCCGATAGGAACTCACTAGGAGGCAGTTGCTAAGGACCAAATGAAGCATGTGGTAGTCATCAGTGAGAAAGTGGTCCTCGATCAAAGCATCGCCATCCCAAGACGGAACGGCGCCTCCAGTGAGCTCACGGATAATAGTGGATGGTGGGGTCACTGGTGCATCAGGCCGGTGGGGGCAAACATAATCAGGTACCTCTGGTACCCCCAACGCAGCTGAGACGGTAGCGGGACTGATGATGAATGGGCGACTCCGGAAGAAGGCATGGTAGGTGAATGGTGTATACGGGTCGCTGATCATAGTCGCACACGTACCTCGAATCCATGATAGATTGACACGCTTGGCCAACGACAGGAGATGGAACCAGTGAGGCATAGAGCGGATCCGTGTAAGGAACCATGGGCTCTCCAACCAGGTGTGCTCAATAGGGCGCTCGACCATCACCATCCGTGTCTGAAAATGCCGCTCAAACCATAGCCTGTCCTCGTCATTCCGGAACTCGTGTGCGGGTACCGGATCTGGTATAATACGGCTGAGGGGCTTAGACTTATGGTAACCCGTCACTGGATTCATCTGGCAGTCCTGAAAATAAGACCACACAAGATACAGATAAGAACAGGGAGAAGAAGAAACAAAACTGCCACTGCTGGAGTTCGATCGATTGAACTGAGTTCGATCGATTGAACTGGAGTAGACTTTGATCGCTTGAACATTGTTCGATCGATCGAACATCTCCCCTTCGATCGCTCGAATTCAGTTCGAGCGATCGAACACAGCGATCGCAGAAACGAAAAGGAAACAAAAGTTACGCTAACAAAAGAAGATCCTAAGACCAAGGGGACACCCCCTTGGGATTTTCTAACACGAACATTAAGGAAAAGGAAGACACAAACAAGTGGGGCCTACCTTGGTGAAGAACCCGCAGTGGAGATGGAGATGATGATGATATGACGATGAGACTGATCAGAGGGTTAATCAGGGCGTCTTATTGGATGCCAGAAATCGGAAATTGCCGAGTCGCCCCCCCCCCCCCCTCTGTCTTCGAGCGATTGAAAGTGAGAGTGAGGGAAATGAAAAGGTGTCCTGAAGACGCCTCGTTTAAATGCTTCGTTCGATCGATCGAACTATGTTCGATCGATCGAACACAAATCCCTCAATCGATTGAACATAAACTACAAGCGCTTGAACATCCAGGTTTCGATCGATCGAACTGGGTTCGATCGATCGAACACAAAAATTTCAGAATTCAATGGGATATAAACCACATCACACCTAACAATCAGAAACCATTCTGGACATGCAAAGAGACTGAAAAGCAGTTGAATTACAGGCATGTGGGACAGAAATTCATCCTCAGAATAGAAAATCGCAATTTATATAAAAATAAAACGTTATAATTGCATCCAAATTGCAACATTATCATCCCCAACTGTGGTTAAAACCTTATTTAACTAAAGAAAACCAAAAATAAAACTAAAACTAAAACCAATAACATTTTTGTCAAGGATTACACTCCAGTTGATAAACAAAAGATGAAATTGAACAGAAACAACTGAAATGCAGCACTAGTCTTCGAGTATAAAGATTTCCTCTTCCACAATCTCTTCATAACCCGCCGAATCTTCAGAAGTGAAGTCCAAACTCGATGATTCCCTTTCCCAGAACAATCGAAAAGCAGCAAGGACATCATCAAACAAGTCTGGAGTCTCCAAGGAATTGAAAGCCCATGTAAGAGGTGATCCGGATGGAGACAAGGATATCGGAGTGTGATTGCGCAACGGACTGTCCTCTCGCGGCGGAGTGAGTGGGGGCCTTATGTAGGGCCCAAGACCATGAATCAGTTGATGTGGAAGGAATACCGGGATGCCATTTAGGAACATAGTGACAATCCTGGACAAAAGACAACAAACTGAAATTAAAACGCCAGAACACAAGAAACACAAATTAACACAAAAAGAAAAACAAAAAAAAGAAACAAGAATACAAAGAACTGTGACAAGTCCCAACCTCACTATTGGCATAGGTTCCCAAAATGCACTGGCTGGTAAGGGGCATTGGAGCCTGAATAGCAAGTAGCTCAGGTGCACATAGCGGTATGGGATCAACTCAGGAACAAGGAAGTCATCCACAAAAACAAAGACGGCATTGTGGCGATCTGGGACGACATCCTGAAGGACATGATCCCCCCATGGCTCCCACATATCATCATTTTCCCACTGTGCCATGAGTGCATCATCCACCATTCGTCCCATGTACAGGTCTTCTTCCTCATCCACCTCTTCGTAATCCTGAAATCCCATATTTTCGTATGGATTGATGTCCAGGAGAGCTGGTGGATATGGAATGTACCCTTGAGCAGCATCAATGAGAGAATGAGCTTCAGGATCTTGATGAAGCAAGGGGCAAGGTGTGAGTTCACCCTCAGTCCAGGTGCCACAACAACATTCTGAATCAGCCCAAGAACCGACAGAATGAACATCATCACCTCGCATCTATGCACCTGCAACAGAGTGGTTTAAGGAATAATGGATTAGAACTACATCACAAACACGAAAGAAAGCACAAAAACTTAAAAACAAAATAAAGAACTAACATGCAGGGAAAGAAAAGAAATACAACAACAATTTGGAATTCCACTTTGGATTTTTAAGTGGTGGAATAGTTGGGCTCATCCAGCTGGATGTGCTCAACTTCAGTGTGGAAATTCTCCAAGAACGGCTTCAATCTTTGGCCATTGACCTTGAAACACTCATCGTTCTTTGGATTGACAATCTCAACCGCCCCATGTGGAAAAACAGTTTTTACGATGAACGGGCCTGTCCAACGGGAACGGAGCTTTCCTGGGAAAAGGTGGAGGCGAGAGTCATACAGCAATACTTTCTGCCCCGGCTCAAATGATTTACGAAAAATCATACGATCGTGACGAGCCTTCAACTTTTCCTTATGCAACTTTGCAGAGTCATACGCGTCTCGTCGTATTTCCTCTAGCTCTGCAAGTTGGAGCTTGCGTAGCTGACCTCCCTCTTGAATATCAAAGTTCAATGAGCGTGTCGCCCAATAAGCTTTATGTTCAATTTCAACAGGAAGGTGGCAAGCTTTCCCGTAAACTAGTCTATACGGGGACATACCAAGATTCGTCTTATAGGCAGTACGGTATGCCCATAGCGCGTCAGTCAATTTGTATGCCCAGTCTTTTCGATTGGAGCTAACCGTCTTTTCGAGAATATGCTTGATTTCTCGGTTAGCCAATTCTGCTTGCCCATTTGACTGTGGATGATAAGCAAGAGCGATTTTATGATGGACTCCGTATTTCTTGAGAAGTGACTCCAAGGGCCTATTGCAGAAATGCTTGCCTTGGTCACTTAGTAAAGCTTTCGGAGTACCAAAACGAGACAAAATATGCTCTCTTAGAAATGACATGACCGTTCTGTGGTCATTTCGTCTCGTTGGTATCGCTTCTACCCATTTCGATACATACTCCACAGCAAGGAGTATGTACTCACAGTTATTCGACTTGGGAAATGGGCCCATAAAATCTATGCCCCAACAATCAAATATCTCAATTGTGATGATAGGGGTTAAAGGCATAGAATTCCTTTTAGAAATGGTTCCAAGCTTTTGACAGCGTTGGCATGTCTTACAAAAGGAATAAGCATCTTTGAAGACTGTGGGCCAGTAAAAACCGCTTTGTAACACTTTTTGTGCAGTCTTCTGTGACGCAAAATGGCCACCGCATGCCTCAGAATGGCATGACGCTAATATTACGGTTATATCCTCGTTGGGGACGCAGCGCCTGATGACCTGATCAGCACAGTATTTGAAAAGGTATGGGTCATCAAAGAAGAAATGGCGCGCGAACGAGAGGAACCGTTTCCTATCTTGGTTCGACCAGTGAGTCGGTGTCTCACCCGTGACCAGGTAGTTTACCACATCAGCATACCAAGGCAGACTACTTACTGCCAGTAGCTGTTCGTCTGGGAACTCATCTTTAATGGATTGGGATTCAGTGTTGTCGATAAAAGTCAACCGGGATAAATGATCCGCAACCACATTCTTTACTCCCTTCTTGTCCTTGATTGTTAAATCAAACTCTTGGAGTAAGAGTATCCAGCGAATAAGCCGTTGTTTAGCGTCTTTCTTTGACAAAAGATACTTGAGGGCCGAATGATCTGTAAAACAAACGATTGGCGACCCTATCAGGTAAGATCTAAACTTGTCCAGAGCGAATACTACGGCCAGCAGCTCCTTTTCAGTAGTAGTGTAATTCATTTGAGCTTCATTTAAAGTTCGGCTGGCGTAGTATATCACATGTGGCTTATTGTCCTTCCTCTGGCCTAAGACTGCGCCAATGGCGTAATCACTAGCATCGCACATTAATTCAAAAGGCAAACTCCAGTCGGGTGCCTGTATTATAGGTGCGGAGGTGAGGAGATCTTTTAGATCCTCGAAGGACTTTTGGCAACTCTCTGACCACTCGAAAGGTGCATCTTTGACAAGAAGTTGACAAAGGGGTCGAGAGATTGCACTGAAGTTCTGGATAAATCGACGATAAAAACCTGCATGCCCCAAGAATGAACGGATGTCTCTTACTGTACGGGGGACAGGTAGATTTGAGATTATGTCGATCTTAGCCTTATACACTTGGATTCCTTCATCGGATATTATGTGGCCTAGAACTATACCCTTGGTCACCATAAAGTGACACTTCTCCCAATTCAAGACTAGGTGTTTGTCCTCACACCTCATTAAAACCTGCTCGAGATTGCTGAGGCAATCCTCGAAGCTATGGCCGAATACTGAAAAGTCATCCATGAAAACTTCAAGGATGTTTTCGACCATGTCACTAAAGATGCTTAGCATGCACCGCTGAAAGGTAGCCGGTGCATTACATAAGCCAAACGGCATTCGTCGGTAGGCAAAAGTACCGAATGGACACGTGAACGTGGTTTTCTCCTGATCTTCAGGAGCAATCTCAATTTGATTATATCCACTGTATCCATCCAAGAAGCAGTAATACTTGTGACCCGCCACACGTTCTAGCATTTGATCCATGAATGGCAAAGGAAAATGGTCCTTTCGGGTCACAGTATTTAACTTCCTGTAGTCAATGCACATCCTCCATCCAGTGGGGACACGTGTCGGTACTAATTCACCCTCTTTGTTTGGGATGACCGTTATGCCTGCTTTCTTTGGAACTACTTGGGTAGGACTAACCCAAGGACTATCAGATATCGGATATATCATCCCAACATCAAGTAGTTTAAGCACTTCCTTTTTAACTACTTCTTGCATGTTGGGATTCAGATGCCTTTGCATTTGCCTTGAGGGTTTAGCGTCTTCCTCCAGATATATCTTATGCGTGCATATGGATGGGCTTATGCCTTTGAGGTCAGCAATTGTCCATCCCATAGCATCTTTATGCTTTTTCAGCATTTCCACTAGCTTACTTTCCTGTTCATGAGTTAAAGTAGATGAAATGATCACAGGATAAGTTTTTCCAGTTCCTAGGAATGCATATTTCAGCTCTTTTGGAAGCTCCTTCAATTCTAACTCCGGGAACTGGAAACTAGAGGGCATTACCAACTTGGTTTTAGGAGGCAGTTGTTCATATGGCATTACCCACATGCAATCGGCTCTATCCTCCTCTATCGTATCCATCATAAGACACGTCTGGTTTAGGTCAGCATCCAATGGAGTTGACTCTGCAGGCTGATAGTTATCGCCAAATTGAGTCATCACAACTTCCAAAGGATCTTTGTAGTCGACCAAGTCAACTTCGTCTTCAATGACCGTGTCTATATAATGGATTTCCTCCTCATCATCGTATTCTTCAGGTCGGGGATTAGAAAAGATCTTGACATTCAATGTCATGTTCCCGAATATGATTGTCATGATACCACTTCTAATCTTGATTGTGGCATCAATGGTGTTGAAGAACGGCCGTCCAAATATAACCGGGATATGTGCACCAGGATTAGACATAGGTTCTGTGTCCAATATCACGAAATCAACCGGAAAGACAAAAGAGTCTATTTGGACCAGGACGTCCTCTAATACCCCTCTAGGGTACTTCACAGATCTGTCTGCCAATTGCAAAGCAACTCGAGTGGGTTTGAGTTCACCCAACCCTAGCTGTTTATAGACTGAATATGGCAGCAGGTTCACGCTTGCTCCTAAATCGAGGAGTGCGTTGTCTATCTTTTGATTCCCAATTCTGTATGAGACAGTAGGTGTACCGGGATCTTTGAGTTTTGGAGGCAACTCATTTTGAATGATCGCGCTTGCTTGGCACGCGACATAAGCATGTTTCTTCACGCTTTGCCTCCTCTTGACCGTGCATAGATCTTTGAGATACTTAGCATAGGCCGGCACTTGCTTGATAGCATCTAGGAGTGGAAGGTTAATCTTAACTTGCTTGAACAATTCCAGGAACTCCTAATTCTTTGTCTCATTCTTGGGTTTCTTCAATCGTTGAGGATAAGGTGCAGGAAAGGGGCATTTTGGTGGTTCCTCCTTAACAGACTCCTTCCCAGGCCTTCGCTCAACTTCTTCTTCTACTCTAGGAGCTTCAATGTTTGCCTTTATTGGTTCGTCATTAGTAGACGGCTCCTCCTCTCGAGTAGATGGTAGCACAACTTCTTCATCCAACACTTCCCCCTCTTTGTACACTTCGGGAGTGGACAGAGGCATGCTTTTCTCTATGATTTTTCCACTTCTCAGTGTGGTCACAGCTTTAGCATGTTCTTGATTGGTAGGACCATTGTTATGTCCCTTGGGGTTCTGAAGTGGTTGGGCAGGGAATGTTCCTCCTGAGCTCTCTTGCCGTGCATCTATCCTCTCTAATGTAGCAGACATTCTACTCATCATTTGGATGAGTTGCTGCGTTAGATTGGCATTAGCAAGTGGCTCTTCTTCTTGTACCTTTTTGTGCGGTGGCACATAGGCATTGGTTTGTGGTGCATTGGAGGGTTGAGCTTGATTGTAATTATTAGTTCTGTTTTGATTGTAAGCTGAGACGGCCTATTGTTTTGCCCTTGATATTGATTGTTGTTGTAGGGCTGCTATTGATATTGATTTTGGGCCCCAGCATTATTTCTCCAATCAAAACTGGGGTGATTCCATCTATTATTACTTTGAAAATTATTGTTGGAATTCCCCGCCCCTCGAAAACCTTGCATGGCATTCATCTCTACAGGGGCTTGCTCTTGAAAATATGGCACATTAGGACAATATTGAGTTGTATGTCCCAACATGTTGCATGTGCCACATGGTTCTTCAGGCATAACTTGCCTAGAGCTCTCTCCTTTCATGCTTAACTCCTCTACCTTCTTCGCTAGCTCTGCATACTTAGTTATGAGGTGATCTTCATTGGTTAGCTGATATAGGCTTTTCTCCTCTACACAGGATATCTGTGAGCGTGAGATATTGTCAGAATTTGACCATTCATGAGCGTATTCAGCTAACCATTCAAAATGGGCTTCGGCCTCTTCAGTGTTTTTTCGCAGAAATGGTCCAGAGCTCATTGTTTCCACCAACTTCTTTGTTTCACCATTCAATCCCTGATAAAAGAAGCTGATAGTTCGCCATTTCTCAAACCCATGGTGTGGGCATGAGAGAAGCAAATCTTTGAAACGCTCCCACGCTTGTGTGAAGGTTTCATTGCTCTTTTGTTTATAGGAATTAATTTGACGCTGAAGGTCTGTGGTCATGCGAGTAGGATAGAATTTCTTCAGAAACGCGGTGCTCATCGCATGCCAGGTGAAAATTGAATTAGGCTTTAGGGAGTGAAGCCACGCCTTCGCTTTATCTTTTAAAGTGAAGGGGAATAGCATTAGATGCGTCACCTCCCTAGGACAATTTTGCGAGAATGTTTTGCAAACATCCTCGAAATCGGTGACATGTAAATACGCCTTCTCACTTTCCATCCCATGAAAAGTGGGAAGCAATTGAATCATCCCATTGCGAAACTGAAATTCGCCATTATGCGGTGGGATTTGAATGCAAGAGGGCGTAGGTGCATGTTCTGGTTGCATAAGATCGCAAAGAGGACGGAGTGCCTCATCAATTGGTACCACAACATTGTCACCATTTTCACTCTGATGATCATCCATTGATGCAGTTGGAGTGGCTATTGGGTTGATGGAGCTATCAGAGTCAGACAGGTAGAAAGGATTTCCAAAAATTCCTTCAATAGAATTATTGGACATGAACTAGGAGGGTTCCTAAGGTGAGAACTTACCTAAAAGAACTGAAAAGAAAAGAAAAGAAAAATAGAAAGAGATGAAGAGAGACTGAGGTAATCTAAGGAATTGATCGTCGCCTTCCCCGGCAACGGCGCCAAAAACTTGACACGAGAAAAATCTTGTGCGCTCTTGTGCAATACCCAAGTGTAGGTAGACGTGCAAGTAATATCTGGTAAGACCAGGTCGATCCCACAGGGAAGGTGTTGACCTATTGAATTAGACTATCCTCAAAGAAAACAAAATAAAATAAATAAGTTTGAACGATGGTGCGGAACACAAAGTTCCACAAACTAGGATTACTACTGAAAATAATTAAAATTAACTAAACAATCTAACTAGCTAATTAAAACAGTACTTGAAATTAGGATGTTTAACTTTAAAAGAAAGTGTTGGGATTACACGAATCCGCAGTAACCTAGCCATCTACCATGCATTTACCTTGAAGCACAATGGAGTACATTACCTACAGTTTTCCGTATTCCTCTAAAAATAAAGAATCCATGGCCCTTTCATGACCGGGACCATATCATCACAGTTAAATTAAAATACGTAAAAGCGGTTTAATTCAATAGTTAAGACTTGCATCCTCAATGGTGTTAGCATTGAAGATGGTTTGCAAAATGTATTGAAAGAAAATGCCTTAGGGCCTTAATTTTAAAACTGTTTTGACAAACTGAGCATTTATTTGGGACAGAATGATAACACATCTTAAAAGAAAAGGTCCTGGAATACTGCAGGGAACATCCTCAAGAATCAGGGAGTTCGATCGATCGACGCGCCTTCGATCGATCGAAGACCTTCATCCCTCAATCGATCGAACTGACTTCGATCGCTTGACTGTCTCTGGTTCGATCGATCGAACTAACTTCGATCGATCGAACACAGCGATTATTCTGCTGCATGGCAGAGGCTGGAGATCACTGTTTCATCGTGTTCTCCCAACCTGGGACTACTCAGACATCGTCTGGAGTGTCAAAGATTGATTTTTAACGTAAGAAAATTTTAACACCTTGTTTGATCGTGAGTTTTTCATAAAAACTTTCAAATCTATGGTTTTAACAATATTTAGCATGCAATACTATAAAACGAGCGATTAAACTACAACTACCAAAAGCAAAATATAAACGAGTGATATATAGTTAACCTGGAATGAAGAATACTAGTATTTACTCAGAGAAATCCAGTCCACAATGTAAAGATTCAATGAAAACCTACAAAACACAAGCAAACTCTCTATCTCTCTCTCTAAACTGTAAAAATGTAAAGTGGGCGTCCCCCTGGACGTGTACAATACTCCTATATATAAGAAAACCTAAGAAACTAGGGTTAAAACCCGCATTCTGCTGCGCACGCAAATGTTACTGGAAATACCCCGTTCGATCGATCGAACTGCTTTCGATCGATCGAACCCTTCTTAGAGCGATCGAACTCCACATTTCAGCTTTGACTTCTTTTGTTTGCATTCCAGCATTCCATTTATTCTGATGTTCATCTGTTTAGTCCGCACAGCAGTGATCTGCATAAACAACAGCTAAAACAATACAACTTATCATAGATTAATCATAATGTATAAAAATTAGCCTTGTAATGCAAATTGCGGATAACACGGGAAGTTGTGATAAAAACTAATACAATTCTTCCTTTTAGCGCGGTTGTATTTTACAAATACCCCCGCTTTGCAATCGTGATTGTTAAAAATAAGACCCTCTCCCACTAGATTTCATAAATAAGGATTTGCTTTAAGAAAAATTTCTTCACATAGCCCATAAACATCCAATGGTTGCTAATGTGTTGAAAATGTATTTCATTTTTATTTTAGGAAACTCATTTTTGCATGCATGTAGTAACAATATTTAAAACACCAATCACAAACAAGCATATAAAAATGCAAAACTAAAGCATTCACAAATGCCTCTATCTCCCATGGCTCTATCTTTATAGATCTACCTCTTGGTTTGGTCGCCTCCGGCTCCATCTTCATGGATTTCCTATACTATTACAAAAAACCTATGCTTCTTTCGAAGCTTACAATTTTTCTAGAAAAAGAAATAACAATAAATAAATAAATAGGCTAGGGAAACCGGTGTGAATCTCCTATTCGTAGGAATGGAGTCGCAGCATCCTATACACATGCCATTAAAATCAAATCAAAATAAAATACAACACCAATCTCAAAATACAATAAAATTTGAAAAACATCGGTGCCATGGGAGATAGCGGACTAATCCTTGATGCAAAAGGGTTAGTTGCACAAATATTCATGCATACATAATATAATATATGTTCATTGGAACGCCTAATTGAATTGCATACCTCATAAGACACTTTATGAGAAGATTTAGAATTTGAAACAGCATCTCTAGTTCTCTGTCACCTTCGATCGATCGAACTTTCAATTGATCGAACTAAAAAGTTCACATATAGATTTAAAAAAATTTAGAATAGTATAAAAAATTAAAATAAATAATTTTTAAAACTTTTAAAACTGTGAAAGGCATCTAGACAGAGAAACACGTTCAATCGATCGAACTGGGATCAATCGATCGAACGAAACAGTTTTCGATCAATCGAAATTAGTTCGATCGCTTGAACTCAGCATTGTTTCGATCGATCGAACACAGACAGTTTCAATCGAAACTGCCATGCATCCAATGCAATCACATATTTGTTTTCTACTGCGAAACTGCTGTAGAAACAGATCTGTGACGATGCAGTTTCAAAAAATAGTCCTAAAACCATCATGCAAATCAAAACTAGTGTTCCAAAATGCATCTATAGATCCAAATTAGCCTGGCTCTGATACCAATTATAGGAATTTAGTTTACAAAAACTTTAAATCATATGCATAGTGGAAAACAAGTTTGAAAAACTTTATTGGTAACCCGGATCTACTACTTATCAATTCTATAGATGCTTAGGGAGAAAGTTAGTATACAATACCTTAGTGTCTTGAACCCAATTCTGATTTCTTTATCTTCCAACAGCTTCCACTAGATAATCTTCACCCTTATGACTTCTATGAATGCTTCGAGAGAGATTAGGGTTGGTGGGAACCCAAATAGTGAGGATAAAAAGGCTAAGGAAACCCTAAAACAGTATCTGCAACTTTGAGTTAATAAAAATGACGATCTCAATATTCTGCACACAGCTGCCCTATTTATAGATTTCCAAACCAACTTTTGAGTTTCAATCGATCGAAACTCTTTCGATCGATATCGAACGTTCAATCGATCAAAACAAGTTTGATCGATCGAGCTTAACAGAGTTTCATCGATCGAAACAAGTTTGATCGATCGAACTGTTAATCAATTGAAACTATTTCAATTCATTGGTTCATCATCCGCATATGTCTTTCCAAACATTCTCGCAGAGCTAAGAGTGGGACCTCCTAGGTTCTTTATTGTTGGTCAGATCATTTGTTAATTACTATGATCAAACTCTTTGATCAGCTAATCAACCAACTAATCAATTGACGTTAATTCCACTATATAACGATAACTGTACTACAACGTAAAAGAACAAATCCAAAGCGATGACTAGATTTGTATGGTTCACTAATGTCCCTCTACTATTAGCATTTATAATCATATTTAGGTAGTCGGATTAACTATTACTGTCAACCTGAATAATGATTGCAGCTTCCATTCCTTGAGTATCATTCACCTCTCATGATTACCAAATATGTTGATAACTACTTACCAACAAGACTGCAATTCTCAGTAATCAACTTGATGACATTCTCAAGGGAATGCTTACTATTATCAGAGGGTAGATTCTATCTTTACAGTATATGTTCACAAACCTATGAATATGACTTACCCATGATACCCAGGTGTTGATCTTGCAAGACCTCACCGATTTGTATATCAAAGCAGTCATATCTATAATCTGTGTCCATAATCGTCTCAAGATTAAGAACACATACCTTATACAAGTTATGAGTTCCTATCAATTGTGGACAGTTTTATATGTCAATAGGAATCTCATGGTCCGTCAATGCACTATAAGTATTAGCATATTAGCCGAGAGTCATACTCTAGTGATTGAGATTCATTACTTCATCCAATGGTAGTTAATCATGCTTCAATGTCTACCTGATGAGATATCCAGTCTCATTATCCATTGTGATAGTTGTAAGTATCAAAGAATAGTAATTCGCATCTCATACACACACGAATTACCTACTATGATACTTAAGGATTACAAACAATCATCTCATGAAATATACACAATGAAATGTATAAATGATATGCATATATAAAACACCAAATGTTACTTACATAAAGACCGAGGTTGAGGGCACAATCCTAACAAAGAGAATCTGAACTATTAGGATTAATTCCTTCTTATTTAGGTTACTTAAAAAATACAATGACTAGCGGTGGTAAAAAATATTGTATTTTTTTTTGTAGATGACTACTCTAGATGTACTGTTTTATTTGCTTCGATCTAAAGATGAAGCATGTGATATGTTTATTAAATATAAATCAGAAGTTGAGAATCAATTGAATAAAAAGACAAAGAGACTTAGGTCCGATAGAGGTGGAGAATATGAAGATGGTCTTCTTGGTGAATTTTGTGAGAAACATGGTATAATACATGAGACTACACCTCCTCACTCTTCTACCTCTAATGAGGTAGCCGAAAAAAAAAACTTTAAAAGAGATGATGAATGCTTTGTTGATTAGCTCTGGAGCTCCTCCTAGTTTATGGAGAGAAGCTATTTTGTCTCCATGTTTTTATTCAAAATAGAGTACCTTTTAAGAAAATTAGTACAACACCTTATGAGTTTTGAAAAGGTTATGCACCAGATTTAAAGTATTTAAACATTTGGGGTTGTTTAGCTAAGGTTTTATTACCTGAACCTAAAAAGAGAAAATTGGTTCTAAAACCTTTGATTGCATGTTTATTGGTTATGCTTATAACAGTGTTGCTTATAGATTCTTAGTTGTTAAAAGTGAGGTTATGGATCCTAATACAATTGCTGAAACCAAGAATGCAAATTTTTTTGAGCATGTTTTCCCTTTAAAAACTCGTGTAGATAAAATTGCTCATGTACCTGAAATTGCTTCTTTGGATAAATCTATTGATAATGAGAATGTTGAAAGTTGAATTGACAAGGACTGAAAAGGTTAGAAAAGAAACAAATCTAGGAGATGATTTTTATACTTTTCTTGTTAAAAATGACCTTCTTACTTATACACAAGCTATTACTTCTCACGATTTAACTTTTTGGAAGGAAGCTATTAACAATGAGTTAGATTCTATTTTATCTAATCATACTTGGGAGTTAGTAGACCTACCTTCTGGTTCTAAAGCTGATGGATGTCAATGGATTTTTAAAAAGAAGCTTAAACCAAATGGGTCCATTGATAAGTATAAAGCTAGATTGGTAGCTAAAGGATATTCACGTACAAAAAAAAAGATATTGATTATTTTGATACTTTTGCTCCTGTGACTCTAATTTCTTCTAATCGAATTTTAATTGCTTTGGCTGCTATTCATAACTTAGTTATTCATAAAATTGATGTTAAGACAGCTTTTCTAAATGGTGATATGAATGAAAAAAATTATATGGATCAACAGGAAGGATGTGTTGTTTCTAGTAATGAGCATAAAGTTTGTAAACTTGTGAAATCTTTGTATGGTCTTCAACATGCACCAAAACAATGGCATGAAATTTTGATCAAGTTTATTGTCTAATGATTTTTTGATCAATGAGCCAGATAAATGTGTTTACAGTAAATTTGATGGCAATGTTGGTGTTATTATATGCATGTATGTAGATGACAGCTTATTATGGTACTTGTTTAGATGTTGTGATTGAAACTAAAAAGATTCTTTCTTCTAGCTTTGATATTATAGATATGGGAGAGGCATATTTTATACTTGGTATTAAATCAAAAAATCCAATAGAGGGATTATGCTCTCACAAGAGCATAATGTGGAGAAAATTTTAAAGAATTTGATCATTTTGATTGTAAATTTGTGGCTACTCTATATGATGCTAATTCTATATTAAAAAAGAATAAAAAAGCTAGTGTTTCTCAGAATGAGTATGCACAAGTCATTGGTAGTTTAATGTACTTGATGAATTGTACTCATCCTGACATTGCATATATTGTTAGTAGGTTAAGTCATTATACCTAAAGTCCAAACAGAGAGCATTGGACAGCTTTAAACAGAATACTTAAATATTTGAAAAATGAATAAATAATTATGGATTAATGTATTCTGGTTTGCTTGCAGTTTTAGAAGGATATAGTGATGCTAACTAGAGTTCAGATTCAGATGAGACAAAATCAACTAGTGAGTAAGTTTACACTTAATAAAGGGTGTAATTTCTTGGAAGTCGTCCAAGAAAACATACCCAGCTAAGTCAATGATGGAATCGGAGTTTGTAGCTCTTGAGAAAGCTGGCACTGAGGCTGAGTGGCTTAGAAACTTCTTAGCATATGTCCCTATATGGAATAAGCTAGTTCCATCGATATCTATACATTGTGATAGCCAGGCTATTATTGTTCGAGCTATAAATAAGTCCTATAATGGAAAGAGTAGGCATATACACCTAAGACACAATATTGTACGGCAGCTGCTTGATGATAGAGTTATATCTCTTAATTTTGTAAGGTCGGAAGTTAATTTGGCTGACCCTTTTACAAAACAACTAGGAAGAAAACTAGTGTATGAAACATCGAGGGGAATGGGGCTTATGCGTACAACAAAAATCAATAATGATGGTAACCCAACCTATGTAATTGGAGAACCCAAGAAATAAGTTCATATGGGTAATAAGAAGTCATTAGTTAATTTGAGATGCACTATAATTTAATTATCTTTTTGTCCATTCCTATGGTGTATAGTGCAATTGTAATGTTTAAAGGTTGAGTTAAACTTTTAATGAATTCCATAGTCCATATTAGTTGGATGGTATGTTTAATTGTAATACATACTTTATGGATTCACCTATATAAGTGTGAAAGTAGGGCCGCTTTCTATGGAAACTTGGGTAAGTTTTCTAGAGCACTTATGAAAACCCAGGACAGGCGTAGGGTCGAGAGGCGTCACACCGATTAGAGTTGCTCAGATTTTGAGGAATCAATGTAGGTGTAAGACGATTGATTTACGATAAGGGATTATGGCTCATAGAAATGTTATTTCACAAATTTCTGTAATATCACTTCTTATATTCCTAGAGACTAAAGGCACCAATTATGATGCTTTAAGTTCTCTTGCGCCACTCCCTTTTATTTTTTATTTTTGTTGATTTTTTTTTTTTTTTGGGGGGGGGGGGGGGGGGATTGTTGGCCTTTTGTGGATTAGTCATTTCTTTAGTTATAACATTTTTGGGCCTTTTAATATAAAACCAAACAAGGCATGGCCTCTTGTATTTCAAAAATCCAAACCCAAGCTAAAAGCTTGATTTGACGACTATCCCACGATATTTTACAAGACCTTTCCACTCCTTTTATATACTCTCCTTCCATAAGCTACTAAGCTTGTGTTGGGAAAATGTTCACTCACGCACGCGCTGGGGGGGGGTGCAAATCATGGATTTGGACCATCAGATTTGGCTTGAAAATCGTGACTTGCGCAGGTGCGTCCTGCGGACACGAATGCAGCTAAAATTGTACTCTTACGCATGTGGGTGGTACTGTTAGGTTTTGTTCCTAGTATTAAATTTTGGGACTGTTGGAGAGTTTAGCACATGTTAAAAAATTGTATTAATTCTTTTGTGACTGTTGGAGTGTTTAGCACATGTTTTACAAAACTATTTTAATTCTTTTGTGATTGTTGGGAGGAGATTAATTCCTTGTGACTATTGAGGGGAATTAATTACAAATGTGACTATTGGGGCTGCCTAGTTCACTATAATATATGGGTTACCTTGTCTTTTAGATATACCTTTTTTCAGATTTCTCTTCCCCTTTCTATTTCTAAAAATACACTTTCTGGAAAATATCCCTTCACTTCTTTTGGAGCAATTCTGAGCACTCAAGTATTCTTCCAATTCGAATGCACGTTTGGAAGAGTTTGATTGCAATACCCTATATTTTTGTATATATATAAGACTTGGTATTGGTTCTTGTATACTTGAATGACCCTTACCATTCTGTTGATAAACTTTGGATACCAATCGATTGCCACTTTTGAGATCCAATCGATTGACATCTTTCCCAATTGATTGCCATTATAATACCTAATCCTAATCTATTGGATACATTGCCCATGTATCTAATCGATTGCCATTGTAATACCTAACCCCAATCGATTGCCAACTTCCCCAATCGATTGGTGGCAGCTGAACTTAGCCACCACGTTTGGTTTTGTGTGGCTGTCATTTAAACCCCTCCCCTCTTTCATGTATCTGTTTGGTTGTGTGTTTGAGAGAGATATATACATATATACATATATACATATTTATATACACCCACATATATATATACTGTATATATACACACAACACATACACTCTCAAAAGAAAGAGGACAGACAGAGGAAAAGAAGGAGAAGAAGAAGAAGAAGGAAAGACAGAGAAAAGAGAGGAGGAGAGAGAAGCTCACCAACCACCCCGAGCTCCGACGAGGACCGCCACTGTGACCCGACCCCTCTGGTGAGTTCTAAACTCACTTGGTAGCGTGTTTAGATTGTATTACATGTTTCAAAAGAAGGAAAGAAACGTAAGACATCCCTCCCATAATTCTGTCTGGACTGCGTGTTCTCAGGGAAGAAGACGTACTCCAATTGATTGGGACTTTTCCCAATCGATTGCCATTGTTGTGACCCCAATCGATTGGTATTTTTCTCAATCAACTAGTAGTAGTTGCTGCCTAATCGATTGGCCTTTTGTGCAATAGATTGGTATTGTCCTAGATCCAATCAATTGGTATGTTTTCCTAGTCGATTGTCATTATCCTTACCCTAATCGATTGGACCCTGACCCCAATCAATTAACAATTGCTGCTTTTTTATTGTGCTTCAACCCTCGCATGAATACAGTAGTAATGAAAGTGATAATGATATGCCATGATGTGGCAGCCTTGAGAATAATGTACTATTGGTAATGACGTTAGCGAACGTATCGATCATGAACCGAATCGATCGATTTTCGTTTAGTATATCCTGATGAGTTGGCCACATGGGAGTGTCGAGAGTAAGTTTGGTTACAGGTCAATAAAAGTTGGTATGGGTGACACTTTATGCATGGACGTACATTAATTTCCGATGTCTAAATCTATGTGGACTGCAATCATTGTTCATGGATGGACATAGATTGACAGTGTCCTAATGTGGACTGCAATCACTGATCTAGAGGTTTGACTGCGTGAGTCATGGTTTAGTGTGGTATACATTGATTGACGGTGTCATACC
Organism: Hydrangea macrophylla; assembly: GCA_033977485.1. Classification (NCBI taxonomy): domain Eukaryota; kingdom Viridiplantae; phylum Streptophyta; class Magnoliopsida; order Cornales; family Hydrangeaceae; genus Hydrangea; species Hydrangea macrophylla. Next base: position 34,881,215 of record CM066997.1, read on the forward strand.
CCGATGCAGCAAAATTAGAGAAAAATTAATTTCCTTTTTAGATCCATAGGAAATGACAAGTGAAAGTCACTAAATATCTACACCACACAGTACTAGTCCACAAAGTAAACAGGAATAGTCAAAACTGAATATAATAACAGAAACACTATTACAAACATCAGAGTGCGGTTCGCAGGATTATAACAGGTCTAGAGACAACATATGCCCAAGTACCCGTTAAACTAAAGTTCAACGGAAATAACGGAAATATAAACTAGATATAACTATCTTCAAATCTTCAGCTGGCGTAATCATGAGCATAACCATCTTCTCCAGCATAACCGGCATCAGTGGGGCCAGCTTTTGCATATTACTCCTCAGGGTAGTGTGGACACGCGGCCTTCGTGAGCCCACCCCCGGTTTTACTTCCGGGGTTTCGGAATTGATTTTCCTTTAGTTTTGAAATCAAAGTTGATTTGAAGAAAAGAAGGTCTGTTGAAAATAGATACAGAGTCGCCACTTGGTCCTTAAGGAACCAAGAAACCTAATTTTGACTCACCCAAATGGATAAAGGGCACCGTCCTTTCATAACCAAAGAACTTGGCTCGGGGTTTTGGTACGAGAGAGGAAGGAGCCTTTGTCACGACTAAAACACCCTCAACTCTCCCGTCTCTTGACGGGCCTCAATTAGCATCCAAATAATCATCTTATACTATGTTTTGTTCGAAAATTAATATTTATGATAGGTATATTACATCACATAAGAAACTTGAAATGGAAGATCTAAAGATAAAATATCATTCATAAGATCTAAGCCAAGTATCACACAATGCAAAGTAAAAGATCACACAAACAAACCTAGGAAAAAATCATCTAATCACATATCAAGTAATAAAGTTTTCCTAATCTAAGGGGACATGAATTGTTCTTGAAACAAATTAATCAAAGAAATCAAAAAAATGCTTAGCAAGCTAATATGATGCATGTTAATCTTTGAGAAAAGAAGACCTCTCAATCCCCGGGACGGATGAGAAAGGAAGAATTAATTAAGGGGGAGCATGAACGTAAGATCAAATTCATTCCTTATAATATTCTTAGATTAGGAGTCACAAAAACCCCAAATCTTGCATGGATGCAATGTATGGTCTTAGGATGTGCAAGGTAGTAGTGTGTTTGTGTTTATGGATTTCTAAAATGACTCAGAAGTCTAAAATATATGCATGAATGCATGAAGGAAATCATTATAGGATGTATACAAATGTATTATGAAATACTTCCTAAGATATGAACTAATTTGAAGTACATATAAGCATCAAATCAAAGAATGGAAGTAAAAGTATACTTGCTGTGAATAGTGGACAGAACAATGACTTTATCTTGTGGAAATTGAAAAGTAGGGGTAGAAATGTTTTAAATGCATGATGTTTTATGGAGATCATCTTTATTGTGTCTAGAACTCAAATCAAAAATCTAATCTTCAATAACTATTACAGATTGAGAGAAATCATATAAACAATAGAGGTTACTCAGAAACAGAGTCCGTATTGTCAACTGAAATGTTGAAAAATCTTAGAAACTGAAAACAAAACATTTGGAGGCCCACATTATACAGAAAGTTCCTAAGATACTGAAGTTCAAGGGAAAAATCATTTGGGACCACACGTTTTGGAAAAGTTTTCTGGAAAACAAGTTGAAAGTCAACCAAGCTGCTGTGATAGCAAAAACAGAATATCTGGAGAGAATGTTTGGACCAAAATGGAATCCTTCCAAGTGCTTTCAAGCCAAGCCAAAAATCATGGGTGTTCTATAATAAGTTGGGAAGACTTTCCAAGTGTTCTTGCTTCCATACATTGAGTATTGAGTTCTAGAGAAATCTTTGAACTCAGATCATTCACTGTTTTGAAGATTTCTTGAGAAAGCAAGGGCTTTATTTCTTGAAATAAAAAAAAGGGGGTTTATGAGGGCTTTTGAAATAGAGGTTTTGAGAGTTTATTTTCAGCATTTAAATGCAAGTTATGACCAGTTGAAATATCAACATTGAACTCATATCAAGAACCTCCAAGATTGTTGGAGAGCATTGTTTCCATTTGAGCATAACTTCCAGAATATTTTGGAAGTATTGAAGTTGGAATCATCATCTATCAAACATATTTTTGAGGTCAAGAGCTACTATCAATAAGGATTCACTCACCTCAAACATCATGTCATCATCTAGATGATGATGAACTAGTAAGTAAATAAAGAAAAATAAAAAAGAAATGAGGTAAGGAGAGATGAACATTTATACAAATAAGCAAGTAAATAGCAATCAATAGATGATAATCAATGTGATATTGGACTTGTAGCTTGGTGTTTCACTCATAGATATTGACATTTGGACATGAAAGTAGCTTCCTAACTACAGAGTTCTCAAGCATGGTGATTGGGGGGTACTTGAGTGTGAATTATATGAGAGATAATGAAAGAAATCAAGATTAGAACTCACTTTCTTATAGAAAATCAGTGGGAGAAGCTCCCTTTCTCTCTTCTAAACCTATCTCTATTTCTCTTTCTCTCTACAACTTTCTCAAACTTTGCACTTACCCCCCCCCCCCTCCCCCCCAAAATGAAGAGCAAAGGGGGATTTATATAGGCCAATTTGGGGTGGTTTTGGGATTTAGAAAGTGCTTCCATTGGTCCCAAACATCTGTGAACATAAAACTACATCGTTTTGGTCTTCAATTATTCAATTTGGCCCCCAAAATAAATTACAAAAATAGACTCTACGGGGGTTGACTGCCACCGCAGCACTGGCCATGTGCCATCGTGGTAGCGGCCCAGCCGCCGCGGTACTGCTCCTTAGATGCCCTGAAATTTGTATGTAGTCCCCTAGAGGTTCCGGTATTCGCGAAAAGGCCCTATTTTGTCCGAAATTCACAAACAATGTATATGAACTCCAAACTGAGGTTGTGATATACCGTTGGAAAGGTAATAGAATCTAATTTACATAAAAAAAAAATAGTTCGGAGATAGGTCACTTTGAAAAATTTTGCAGTATTCGCGATAAAAGTCGATTTGATCGCCTTTTTCACCTTCGAAAATTCATAATAAATTCGTTTTAAATCCAAGAATTATGTGCGATAGACCGTTGGAAAGCTATTGACCTCTAGTATTCATGAAAAATGTTTGAAAATGATACGGTGCTCTGATTTTAAAGTCAACTTTTGGTCAACTAGTCAAACCAGGGACCTCCAAGAAGTTTTGGGAACCTCTGGGAGTTCCCGGGAGCTGACGTTTTTGTCCAATTTTCTTTTAAAAATTATTTTAGCACTTTCCACATGATCTAGAATGATCTCAGAGCTTTTTGAAAAATTTGGACGATTTTGGTCAAACCTTGGTCAAACATGGTCAATCCTTGGTCAAACTGGTCAACGGGGACTTTTCGAGAACTTTCGGTCCAAATCTGGGAGTTTTGGGCTTTCAGGGGCTTTTTGGTCATTCTGAGCATTTTGAGAGATAGAACTAACTTCCAGGAGTCCTTTTTAAGTATTTTTCAATCATTGTGAACCACCAAGCTATGGGTCTCCTAAATCTGATAGCCGACAAAATGGGGTGTCTATAGTTTGCCCCTCTTTGGCATGAACTTGCGAGACAACGCATGTCACAAGTGAGTGCCAAAGCTTTGAAGAGACAGGTCTTTTTAGAGGCTATAGATTTAGGATAAAAGCATTGCAAATGATAAAAATTATGATGCTAAGGTTAGTGTTGGTCGTACTCTTCGTGAGCTGCCTACGTATCCCAAGGGGAATCAGACCCAGATGTAGTTCGGGTCACAAAGGAACAAATAACATATGCAAAACAAGACAGGCAAATTCTATGCTATGAGGATGATATGCAATGCATAGATGTGGTATGAACTGTGTACTGAGTCCTTTTGTGATTCCATTATGACTATGGTATATTTGCCAACTTTAATGGGTTTTATGCATGCTCTTTATGGTACCGATGATTCTAGCATGAACTAGTGCTGTAGGGTATGCCACTCTGAGTGGGCTTGTGTTGTGCTAGTACTTCCTTGACTTTAATGCAGTGGTAGATCCCGTTAAGGACACCAAGGTGTTGAAGACTCTGGGTCTTGGAGCAAACTTCTGAATCTCGACTAGTGTGTTTAGCAAGCAAATGGGATCGGATGTGGGGTCCTTGAGGACGATAATTAAAGATGAAGTTTGACAAATAACTAATGGACATGGAAGCCCTGGACACAAAAACCCTAAGAATTCAAGTGACGAACATGAAAACCAGAGATGTCAAGCGTCGGACACGGATGCGCCATTAATGGACATGGAAGCCCAAGATTTTGAACGAGAATGATGAACACAACATATTTTGAATGAGAGTGATGGTAAACTAATGATGATTAATGGACTGACAATTCAAGAATCGAGATGACGAGTAGACAGTGAACTACTGTGACTGTCATGGGTTGGACCAACGGTTGGACTAACCGTGATTAGAAGAACTGACCATGCACTAATTAAGGTGACGAGTTAACAATGAACTATTATGACTGTCATGGATTGGACTGACGATGTACGAATCGAGATGATGAGTCGACAGTGAACTACTATGACTGTCATGGATTGAACTGATGATGTATGAATCGAGATGACGAGTCGACAGTGAACTACTATGACTATCATGGATCAAACTGACGATGTACGAATCGAGATGACGAGTCGATAGTGAACTATTGTGACTGTCAAGATTGAACTGACGATGTACTAATCGAGATAACTAGTACTGTGACTATCATGGATTGAATTGATGATGTACAAATCGAGATGACGAGTCGACAGTGAACTACTGTGACTGTCATGGATTGAACTGACGACGTACAAATCGAGATGATGAGTCAATAGTGAACTACTGTGACTGTCATGGATTGAACTGACGATGTATGAATCAAGATGACGAGTCAACAGTGAACTACTATGACTGTCAGGATTGAACTGATGATGTACTAATCGAGATGATGAGTCGACAGTGAACTACTGTGACTATCATGGATTGAATTGACGATGTACGAATCGAGATGATGAGTCGACAGTGAACTACTGTGACTATCATGGATTGAACTAACGATGAACGAATCGAGATAACGAGTCGACAGTGAACTACTATGACTGTCAATGATTGAACTGACGATGTACGAATCGAGACAACGAGTCAATAGTGAACTACTATGACTGTCATGGATTGAACTAATAATGTACGTATCGAGAAGCCTGCTGGGGATAAAATTGAATTTGCTAGGGATGAAATGACTCTTTTGAGAGCCAATGGAGTAAGTGATTGTACTGAAGATGAATTGAACTTGTTGGAAGAAAAATATCTCTTCTGTGGATAAGGTTGTTAGGAATGAACTAATTATGTGGGGAAGGTGACAACCCTTTTTGAGATGAAAATGGTTTATTCTAAGGAACAGATGTGGTTTTGACTGGGATACACCACATTTGTTCAGGGACTTTTCTGGAGATGAGTTTACTGAGGATGAGACGATTCTACTAGGGAGGGGATGGTTGCACTGAGAATAGAGCAAATTCGCTGGGGATGAAGGAAATTTGTGACATGATTTTGATTTGGTTGGTGAGGAACTGGAGGAAGATAGCCAGTGGATCTTACGGACTGATTTATATCAGATGACTATGATTGGGGTGTCACCAATGCTCGAGATTCTTGGGACTCTTATCATGTTGCATCCTTCACAAGTGCACGATGTTCGAAACTTCTGCTTATTTCCACAAGTTTTATAATGTGGAATCACTTTAAACCCACACATTTGAGACCATTTTGGACGAATGGAAGTGATAGGAATGATGATGGAAAGATTTGTATGAAACCTTAAACTTTGATGCACTTTTATTACTGACTCAACCAAAGAAGGATTGACTCGTTAAAAGTAACGACACGAAGCGCCCAAATTGCCATAATTTAATGTGTCTTTGTCATAAATAATGTACCGCTTTTCTCATTTGTGCACTCCTCATCTTAATATGATAGCACTTTACTGATGAATCTGGTTTTTGAAAATTCCTCCCTATTGATCTAATCAATTCTCTACTTCTCCTAGGAAGTGCTTTGAATTAGTGCCTTAGCTTTTAGAATAAAAAATGCTCTATTTCAAAGTTTTCAAAATAACTTGGTGACTTGAAAACTAACCCTTGGTGTGAAGGGATCGTGTTAGGCAAATGGAGTTTGCTCCTAGTTTGAGGTGTAGGAAATGGAATTCATAGGCAAACGAGGTGGGTGACCGAAGTTTGCCCCTAGTTTGGATGATGGTTTATTGGAGGCTCTGGGCAAATGAGGTAGGTGACCGAAGTTTGCCCCTTGTATGCAGGGTAGATAGTAAAATTCAGGCAAACGAGGCGGGTAGCCGAAGTTTGCCCCTAGTATAGAAGGTGATTTCTGGCTTGAGGCAAGGACCGTGACTTTAATCTCTCATATGCTCATAACTTTTTCCTAGGTACTGGTGAGGTGACCTAGCGAGCTCTTTTCTCTCTTTTGTAATTCCTCACCTAGGATTTAGCTCTAAGTTTTGCTTAGGCGTCCTTTCGGATTTGCAACCTAGCGAGCCATCCTTCTTTTCTTTTTGAAAGTCTGCCTACGTACCCCCGAGTGGGGATCAGGTCCAACGTAGTTCGGGCCAAAGTCTTGAAAGAATGGGGGATTGATTATGATGGTGTCGACCGAACCGATGCGGTTGCCTACGTATCCCCGAGTGGGAATCAGGTCGAGCGTAGTTCAAGGCAAAGGTTCTTGGAAAAGTTGAGGTATGAGGGCTTTTTAAACCAATCGTCAAAGAAGTTCAATCCTAGCTCACTTGTGGTAGCCTTGAATAAGAAGATTCAGTTTCGGTCTCCCTTTCTTTTCTTTTCTTTTCTTTTCTTTTCTTTTTGAGGATTGATCCTTTTCACTTTCACCAAGCCAGTCAATTTTACTTTTCATGTAGTTTATTCTTGTGAGATCTTTTGATCACAATCTTAGAATTCCAGAATATGCATGTTAGTTCTCAAAATTTATTTGTGGTCGTTCCGAGCCTTTTGAAATGTGATCTAGGCATGTTCTCATGATGTACCTTGAAGTGTACAATTCTCTGTATCACCAAAATTTTCTTTCATTCATTTTCTCCATTATTTTGACTGGCTAAGGTCAAATCTTGAAAATCAATACCTTTTCAGCTCTAACTTTTGCCTAGGTGCCCTTTTGGGTTTTCAACCTAGCGAGCTTTTGTTTTCTTTCTTTTTCTTTCTTTTTTTTTTTTGCTTTTTTGGGAGAAGAAACTCATTGAAAGTGTTTGGCTACCATCAAGGACTAAGTCTGCACTGCTTTCAATAGACAGATTGTATGGCTCCCCATTGGATTGGGCTCAAGGCTTTGAAATGGTGGGAAAAGGGTGTTGGGCAAGCCCTAAGTCAGTTTCAAGCATGTCTTTTCAAGATTGAGGCAAGAGCATCTTTAAATTCTTAAAGTAAGGCTAATCAATTCTCAGCTCTTCATCGGTGTCAGCGTGAAATCGACTTTGACTTTTTAGGATTCTTTTTTGTTTTGTTGCATAAAAATTATTAGCAGAGTAATATCCATGGTAATTTAAAAAGTGACACTTCAGTTTAGTGATTCATGTATTTATGACTAGGCACATCAGATTAAGCAAAATGAGACTTCATTCCATCAATAGAGAAGGATTATAGACTCATTAACAACTCGATGACAGACAGATTCGACCACAAGACTAAACTTGAAATAGACTCAAAACATACGACAGACTCGACTAGACTCGACCTGGTTTCAAATGGAGTGTCTTTGCGACCCACTTGTTATTCTTATTCAATTTTTTTATCAGAAGTTCCCGACACCATCACTCTACTGTGTAGCTTCAACATTCATTGGCATCATCAAAAGGGATCACTCGAGCGGTTGATCCAAGCCAAGATAGTGGATAGGATTAGGATGGGGTACATCCTCTATGAGGTTTTGAATGTCATGGCGGAGGCGAATGCATTGATCGGTGGCATGGCCTAGATTTTGGTGGTAAGCACATCGTAGGCTTATGTTATAGTGCAAGGGTATGGGATCCGATAGCAGCTTGTGAGGGAGGAGTTGTAGGTGGCCCTTTCTGAGTAGGTGGTCCAAGGCTGTGGAAAGGGGAACATCATGTTTAGAGAATTCGCGAGGGCCTTTTGGGCGATTTAGCGAAATAGACTGGTATGGACGAAGAGGGTAGTCCATTGGTTGGTTACTAAGCGCACTGACATCTGAGGAGGCCAGGGGATAGTTGGGTCTCTTGGACTGGTGATGGGGTTCATCATTCTTGAACTTTCCTTCTCTGATGGCATCCTCTATTCTGGTGCCTATTTCAAACAGTTCTTCAAATGTTGAGATGGACTGGTAGAATAGTTTGTCATGGTACACTGGTTGTAAGTTCTTGACCAGCATACATACTTGCTCTTTCTCAATAGGTCTGTGGATCATTTGGGCCACTTTATTCCTCCATTTGCTAAAAAATGCAGCGAAGGACTCATTGATGTTCTGCCTGGTCGTCTCTAGGTCCCGGATGGTGGTATCAAACTCTTGGTTGTAAGAGTAGTGATCAATAAAAGTTCTAGCGACATCTTCCTAGACTTGGGTCTTGAAGGCTTCAAGAGTTAGGAACCAGGATAGTGCGGCATTCTTGAGGGTTTGAGGGAACAACATAACTATATGCTCATGAGTTCATCCCATAGATTGGAAGATGTTCATGCACAACTTTATGTGACTTTTTGGGTTTTCGGTCCCATCGAAGCAATCAATTTCTGGCATTTGGAAGTTCTCAGGCAGTCTCACTTTACAGGTTCGAACAGGCCTTCCAGATCTAGCATGTAATCGTTAACTCCCTTGCTCTTTCTTAGCACACTTTCCAGCTTGTCTACTTTATCCATCTTTTCTTGAAACTTTTTCTCATATGCAGGTGGCAGGACCCATGAAACCATTCTTCTTCTCCGTTATTCTTATGTACAACGACGGGAGGTACAAACCCAGGTGGTGGTGGTGGTGGTGGCATGAACCCTACTGGTCCTGGTGGGAACCCATGTGGGTACTGTGGCTGCTGCTGTTTCAGTTTTTCCATGAAATTCTTGGGCCATGCGATCAGATTACTGGCTTATGGTTGCTCCTAACCCAGTGACTTTTTTTTTTCTAATTCTTCCTGATTCATGTTGGAATGACTTAGCGGGCTAATTCTGACTAAATGATTGTTCAAACTTCTGACTCAGGACGACGATCCCAGCTGCTAACTTCGGGAATCTATACTAACCTACAGATTCAAGAGGAGGGGTGTATCAAATTCTGATAGTGATGACTAGACAAACAATGATGGTGATGTTAACGAAGATGGACTGACTTATCTACAGACTGACTGAGACACTGTGTGCAGACTGATGAGAATGGTGCATGCACATGAGACAAGCATGCAGATGCAAGCCCTAATATATATGATGCTCCTATTTATAACAGATTGTTGTTAAAAAAGTAAGGTCCTAGCCATATAGAGTGTGCTAACCTTACTTTCCAGCATGATCACCAAGGGATAATAGGGATTTTTGGGATATTTCGGGAAGTTTGGATAGTTTTTGGGAGAAACAGGGATTTGGAAGATTCGGAGGAATTTCCAGAAGTTATGGGAGTTTCTAGGAGAAATAGGGATTTCTGGTTGATTTGGACTGAACTTCTGGGAGAAACTAGTATTTTGGGTATTTTTTAGAAATATGGATAGAGTTTCTAGGATAAACAAGTATATCTGGGCATTTTTAGGTGATTTGGGCAGAGTTTCTGGGAGAAACAAGTACTTTGGGTATTTCTGGGAAATTTAGATAGAGTTTCTGGGAGAAACATGTATATTTGGTTGAGTCAGACAGAGTTTCTAGGAGAAACAAGTATATCGGAGTTTCTAATGAAAAACTGAGGTTTCTAGGTAATCTGGGGAGAAACAGGGATTTCTGGGTGAAACTAGAATTTTTGAAAAATCTGGATAAATTGGGCAGAGTTTCCGAAAGAAATAGGTATATATGAGAGTTTCTACGAGAAACAGGGATTTTAGAGTTTTTGGGTGAAACAGGGGTTTCTGGGTGATTTGGACAGAGTTGCTAAGAGAAGTAGGGATATCTGGATAGTTCGGGTAGTGTTTTGGGAAAAACAGGTACATTTAGGTGAGTTTCTGGGAAATGGGAATTTCTGGGAAGCTTGGGTAGAGTTCAGGAGAAATATGGATTTTTTGAAATTTTGGGTGAAACAAAGATACCTGGGGAGTTCGAACAGGGTTTCTGGGGGAAGCAGGAATATCTGGGTAATTTGGACAGAGTATCTGGGTGGGACAAGCATATCGGAGTTTTTGTAAGAAACTGAAATTTCTGGGTAATCTGGGGAGAAATAGGGATTTCTAGGAAATCTGGGTGATTCGGACAGAGTTTCTAGGAGAAACAGGGATATCCTGATGAGTTGGGCAGAGTTTTTGCAAGAAATAGGGGTATATGACGGGAACAGGTGATGATGGTGGTCATACCGTCTAGAAAGTTTTCATACTCTTATGTCTTAGGACCAACAAACAAGGTTTGCGGTGTATATCTTTGTAAACATGGAGCAGACACCCTTGTCATGGTGCCTAAGCATGTCAACTCAATGTAATCACATGTGAGTGATTGCCTTAGGAATCATAAGAAAGGGATTCTGTTCTATGCCACAGAAGCGTCTACACCGAGCAGGCAATCCCACCAAGGCATACAGCAGTTATATCACATTGTCCTTCTGAAAAGATAAATGAACAGTCCTATGAAAAGTTCTATAGAAATCTATATACAAAGGCTGGGTTTAGTCAAAGAGGGTCCGTTGACGAGAGTTCCAATATACCGTTAGAGAGACAGTACATAGGTTTTTACTCTTTTTGATATACCTTGGAAGGTACAGTATCAACGGTGACTTGTGCCCTGGCACAGCAAGACCTGAACAATGTCAGTGCCGCGTTTCAGACACAATTAGAGGGGGAAATGCAGAAGTGCAATACGGTGAACCAGACACAGTAAAAAGATGATTTTAAGGATGCTTCTTATGAGTCAAACCTTTGTATTATTTTGTTTTAAAAAATAAAAAATCCCCAGCAGAGTCGCCAGATTGTGGACACGCAGCCTTCGTGAGCCCATCCTCGGTTTCTACTTCCGGGGTTTCGGAATTGATTTTCCTTTAGTTTTGAAATCAAAGTTGATTTGAAGAAAAGAAGGTTTGTTGAAAACAGATACAAAGTCGCCACTTGGTCTTTAAGGAACCAAGAAACCTAATTTTGACTCACCCAAACGGATAAAGGGCACCGTCCTTTCATAACTAAAGAACTTGGCTCGGGGTTTTGGTACGAGAGAGGAAGGAGCCTTTGTCACGACTAAAACACCGCAACTCACCCCGTCTCTCGACGGTCCTCAATTAGCATCCAAATAATCATCTTATACTATGTTTGGTTCGACAGTTAATATTTATGATAGGTATATTACATCACATAAGAAACTTGAAATGGAAGATCTAAAGATAAGATATCATTCATAAGATCTAAGCCAAGTATCACACAATGCAAAGTAAAAGATCACACAAACAAACGTAGGAAAAAAATCGTCTAATCACATATCAAGTAATAAAGTTTTCCTAATCTAAGGGGACATGAATTGTTCTTGAAACAAATTAATCAAAGAAATCAAAAAAATGATTAGCAAGCTAATATGATGCATGTTAATCTTTGAGAAAAGAAGACCTCTCAATCCCCGGGACGGATGAGAAATGAAGAATTAATTGAGGGGGAGCATGAACGTAAGATCAAATTCATTCCTTATAATCTTCTTAGATTAGGAGTCACAAAAACCCCAAATCTTGCATGGATGCAATGTATGGTCTTAGGATGTGCAAGATAGTAGTGTGTTTGTGTTTATAGATTTCTAAAATGACATAGAAGTCTAAAATATATGCATGAATGCATAAAAGAAATCATTATAGGATGTATACAAATGTAGTATGAACTACTTCCTAAGATATGAACTAATTTGAAGTACATATAAGCATCAAATCAAAGAATGGAAGTAAAAGTATAGTTGTTGTGAATAGTGGACAGAATAATGACTTGATCTTGTGGAAATTGAAAAGTAGGGGTAGAAATGTTTCAAATGCATGATTTTTTATAGAGATCATCCTTATTGTGTCTAGAACACAAATCAAAAATCCAATCTTCAATAGCTATTATAAATTTAGAGAAATCATATAAACAATAGAGGTTACTTAGAAACAGAGTCCGTATTGTCGACTGAAATGCTGAAAAATCGTAGAAAATAAAAACAAAACATTTGGAGGCCCATATTATATAGACAGTTCCCTAAGACACTGACTTTCAAGGGAAAAATCATTTAGGACCACACGTTTTGGAAAAGTTTTCTGGAAAACAAGTTGAAAGTCAACCAAGCTGCTGTGACAGCAAAAATAGAATATCTGGAGAGAATGTTTGGACCAAAATGGAATCCTTCCAAGTGTTTTCAAGCCAAGACAAAATCATGGGTATTCTATAATGAGTTAGGAAGACTTTCCAAGTGGGCTTGCATCCATACATTGAGTATTGAGTTCTAGAGAAATCTTTGAACTCAGATCATTCACTGTTTTGAAGATTTCTTGAGAAGACAAGGGTTTTTTTTCTTGAAATCAAAAAGAGGGGTTTATGAGGGGTTTTGAAATAGAGGTTTTGAGAGTCTATTTTCAGCATTTAAATGCAAGTTATGACCAGTTGAAATATCAACATTGAACTCATATCAAGATCCTCCAACATTGTTGGAGAGCATTGTTTCCATTTGAGTATAACTTCAAGAATACTTTGGAAGTATTGAAGTTGGAATCATCATCTATCAAACATATTTTTTAGGTCAAGAGCTACTATCCATAAGGATTCACTCACCTCAAACACCATGTCATCATCTAGATGATAATGAACTAGTAAGTAAATAAAGAAAATTAAAAAAGAAATGAGGTAAGGAGAGATGAACATTTATATAAACAAGCAAGTAAATAGCAATCAATAGATGATAATCAATGTGATATTGGACTTGTAGCTTGGTGTTTCACTCATAGATATTGACATTTGGACATGGAAGTAGCTTCCTTACTACAGAATGCTCAAGAATGGTGATTGGGTGGGGGGGGGGGGGGGGGTATTTGAATGTGAAGTATATGAGAGATAATGGAAGAAAGCAAGATTAGAACTCACTTTCTTATAGAAAATCAGTGGGAGAAGCTCCATTTCTCTCTTCTAAACCTATCTCTATCTCTCTTTCTCTCTACAACTTTCTCAAACTTTGCACTTGCCCCCCCCCCCCAAAATGAAGAGCAAAGGAGGGTTTATATAGGCCAATTTTGGGTGGTTTTGGGATTTAGAAAGTGCTCCCATTGGTCCCAAACATCTGTGAACATAAAACTACATCGTTTTAGTCTTCAATTATTCAATTTGGACCCCCAAAATAAATTACAAAAATGGACTCTGCGGGGGTTGAGTGCCGCCACGGCACTGGTCATGTGCCGCCACGGCAGTGGCCCAGTGCCACCGCGGCACTGCTTCTCAGATGCCCAGAAATTTGTATTTAGGCCCCCAGAGGTTCCGGTATTCGCGAAAAGGCCCTATTTTGTCCGAAATTCACAAAAAATGCGTATGAACTCCAAACTGAGGTTGTGATATACCATTGGAAAGGTAATGGAGTCTAATTTACATAAAAAATAGTTCGGAGATAGGTCACTTTGAAAAGATTTGCGGTATTCGCGATAAAAGCCGATTTGATCGCCTTTTTCACCTTCAGAAATTCATAATAAATTCATTTTAAATCCAGGAATTGTATGTGATATACCGTTGAAAAGATATTGACCTCTAGTATCCATGGAAAATTTTTGAAAAATGATACGGTGCTCCTGTTTTAAAGTCAACTTTTGGTCAAACTGGTCAAACCAGGGACCTCCAAGAAGTTTTGGGAACCTCTGGGAGTTCCCGAGAGCTGACCTTTTTGTCCCATTTTCTTTTAAAACTTGTTTTAGCACTTTCCACATGATCTATAATGATCTCGAAGCTTTTCGGCAAATTTGGACGATTTCGGTCAAACCTTGGTCAAACATGGTCAATCCTTGGTCAAACCGGTCAACGGGGACTTTCCGAGAACTTCTGGGACTTCCGGGGGTCTCTGGGAGCTGACGATTTCATCAGATTTTGCTTCAAAAATCTGTTTTTGCTTTATTTTTATGACATAGCATGTTTCCAGAACTTTTGGTCCAAATCTAGGAGTGTTTGGGCTTTCAGGGGCTTTTTGGTCATTCTGAGCATTTTGAGAGATAGAACTAACTTCCATGAGTCCTTTTTGAGTCTTTTTCGATCATTGTGAACCACCATGTTATGGGTCTCCTAAATCTGATAGCCGACAAAATGGGGTGTCTACAGGTAGTAGTCGTCATCATAAGTTCCATTATCTGCATTAAAAGGGCCAGGATAATCTGGATGGGGAATATCTAGGCAATAATGGCTGTAAGCTTACTGAGAGCTGAGTGAATAGAAACTCACAGGGTATTAATGACATAACATTTAACAAGTTACTGAAGTCATAAGATATAGTGCTACTAAATAATATCTTCCCTATATTCCAAAGTCGTGAAACAGCCCTTAACGTCTTTTTATCCTGAGATCGATAATCAACATACTCTGCTTAGAAAGAACAGACTCAATCGTTTCACATATATAGACATACCATTATTCTGTCCATTGCTCGTTAAGGATATATACCATCCACCGCAATCATGGACACCACATTAGTCCATCCCCCGCTCGTCAAGGATATAAACCTTCCACCGTATGTCAGGGATACAACGCTATGAACAACAGTATATCAAATTTATTGCCACGACTTATCACTGTATACCAGTGATCCCCATCCACCGCTCGTTAAGGATATAAACCATCCACCACTCGTTAAGGATATAACATGGATCATCTAGCTTCCTTAAGAATACATGGTCATGACCACTGCTTGTTAAGGATATAAACCATCCACTGTATGTGAAAGCATATCATGACCAAGCGTCCGCCCACGTACCATTTCCAAAACTTATCAAACCTACTTAAGATTAGTACTACTTACACATGACAATTCCCATATGGCCTGACTACTCTAAATGAAATGAACGGATACCAAACTTATACATGAACCTCATAGTATTTAACGTCATTACATTAATTCATTATTCTTAAGCATACTTATCTATGTTGTCACATTATCCCGGATTAACCCACAATTGCATAATAGAAGTTCGAATTGCGAATTGAAAATTCGAACCCCTTATAAAATAACCAAAAGAACTAAACCATATTCTGCAAAGTTCGATCGATTGAACTCACTTCAATCGCTCGAGAATCGTCTTCTCTAGCAGATTCGTAATAGCAATGTATAAACATCTAAGGGACATGTTAAATACGTCTAAACATCAAATAAACTTATAACACATTATATAAATGAGACCAAGTGAGTAAAGACTCACTGAAAGTCGCTAAGGGCGCGTTTGGCAAAACTTGAACTCTGAACTTTAATGGCGGCTCTTCCTCTCTCTATCTTTGCTCCTCTGTCTCTCTCTCTGTCTCCTCTTTTTCTCTGTCTCCTTCTCTTCTTCCTCTCCTCTATTTCTTTCTCTCTCTCCCAGACTGTGTATATATAGATGTGTATGTATAATATATGTATGTGTGTGTATATCAGCACAACACTCACAACTCTCTCTCTCTAGCCTCTCAAGTTTTCGAAAACACAATCACACACACGAACACAGAGTATATATAGAGAAGAGGGGGTGCAGATGGTGATTTTTGCGTGAAACCTGAAAATTCTGATAATTACATGTTCAATCAATCGAAGGTAGTTCGATTGCTCGAGAGCAGATCGGTCAGGTCTGATCGATTAAAAAAGGTTTGATCGATCGAAGTGGGGACCACGTCATAAATTTATGTCAGCCGGGTTTCGATCGCTTGAACAATGCTCATCGCTTGAACTTAGAAATGTTCAATCACTTGAAAGAGGTACGATCGATCGAAGATAAAATCTCAAGTATAAACAAAAGAAGTATAAAGAATCTCTTGTATAAATACTTAATTGAAAATACAGGGTATTACATCATCTACCACTCATTAACGATTTTGTCCTCTAAATAAAAGGCATACAGAGTTAAAAAAAAAAATGAAAACTTCTCATGCATCTCTGACTCTAGCTCCCACGAAGCTTCTCCTTCATCATGATGCTTCCACTGGAACTTGACTAATGGAATTTCCTTATTCTTGAGCTTCTTGACCCTCGATCTAGAATATGAACCGGTCCTTCGTTGAATGTAACGTTGTCGTTGACTTCAATATCTTTGAAGTTGATCTCGTGTGCTGGGTTATGAGCACACTTCCTCAGCATACTAATGTGGAACACGTTGTGCACTCCTGACATCTTCGATGGCAATGCAAGTCGATAAGTAACCTTCCCAACACGTTCTAGAATCTCGAATGGTCCAATGAATCGCGGTGATAGCTTGCCTCTCTTCTGACCAAATTTGACGATGCCTCGGACAAGTGAAACCTTGAGTAGCCACGTGATCTCTAACTGCAAACTCTAAGTCTTTGTGTTGCTTGTCAATATAACTCTTGTGTCGGGTCTGAGCTGTCTTCATCTTCTCACGTACAATCTGAATCTTCTTGCTGGTTTCTCGTACCATCTCTGGCCTAAGAAGTTAAGTATTTTCAACTTTGGCCCAACACAACGACGATCGACAAGGTCTTCCGTATAAATCTTCAAACGGCGCCATCCCTATACTCATATGATAACTGTTGTTGTAGGCGAACTCGATTAAAGGTAAGTGTGTCTCCCAAGAACTCTCGAAATCAATAATGCAAGCGCGTAGCATATCTTCCATCACTTGATTGACTCGTTCAGTCTGTCCATTGGTCTGTGGATGAAAGGCTGAACTCAAGTTTAATGTTGTTTCCATCGCTGTTTGGAGACTCTTCTAAAATTCTACAATAAAGCATGAATCTCGATCTGACATGATAGAAACAAGTACACCGTGTAACCATACAACATGTTGTAGATACATCCGGCTCAAACGTTCTACTGGATACGTCATACTGTAGGCGATAAAATGTGCCATCTTTGTAAGTCGATCCACGATTACCCATATAGCATCATGGTTCTGCTGTGACTTCGGCAATCCTACCACGAAATCCATGGTTATGTTTCCCATTTTGATTGAGGAATCAGTAACGGTTGTAGAAGTTCAGGTGGTCTCTGATGTTCTACCTTTACTTGCTTACAAGACATTGGGCTACATACTCAGCCACTTCTCCCTTCATTCCTTCCCACTAGAAATTCCTCTTTAGATCCTTATACATCTTCGTACCTCCAGGATGAATAGTCATCCGTGACTTATGTGCTTCATCCAATATTTCTTTTTAGAGATTTTTTTCGTCAGGTACACAGAGTCTACCTTTACATCATAAGGCTCCGTCTATACTAATACTTCAAACTTCTAGTTCTTTCGCTGACATCTTCGCAAACCATAACTTCAAATCTTCCTTCGCCTGCTGATCTTCTATGATATGGCTAATTATGGTTGTCTATACCATAAAACATCCAAAACGCTGTCCTTCTAATTGAGGTTTACGACTTAAAGCATCTACTACGACATTTGCTTTACCTGGATGGTATTGCAATGAAAAGTCCTAGTCTTTGAGTAACTCCATCCATCTTCGTTATCGCATGTTCAACTTCTTCTGAGAGAATAGATATTTTAAGCTCTTATGATCGGAAAATAGATCAAACTTTTCTCTGTAGAGATAGTGTCTCCAAATCTTCAATGCAAACACTATTGCTGCTAATTCCAGATCATGCGTAGGATAATTCTTCTCATGTACCTTCAATTATCTGGATCCATATGCAATGACATTCCCGTCCTACATAAGTACACACCCAAGTTCTTGGTGCGATGCATCACTGTAGATTATATACCTTTCTCCATTCTTAGGTATCGCGAGTACTGGTGCAGAAGTCAGTCTTTCCTTTAACTCCTAAAATGCACTCTCATGCTTGTCTATCCATTCGTACTTTGTCTCCTTTCTTGTCAAATTTGTCAATGGTCCTACTATCTTAGAAAATCCTTCTACAAATCTTCGATAATATCCTGCTAGACCAAGAAAACTTCTAACTTATGTAGCATTGGCTAGTCTATTCCAACATAAGACTGCATCACTCTTAGATGAGTCCACTGAGATACCATCTTAAGATATAACGTGTCCCAAGAATTTGACCACTTGTAGCCAAAACTCACACTTACTGAACTTAGCATACAACATACTATCTTAAAGCGTCTGCAAGGCAATCTGTAAGTGCTCCTTATGATCTTGCTCCGTCTTTGAGTAGATCAGTATGTTATGAATACTATAATTAATTTATCCAGATATGGTCTGAATACTCTATTCATCAAGTCCATGAATACGCTGGAGCATTCGTTAATCCAAAAGACATGACTAGAAACTCATAATGCTCGTATCTTATTCGGAATGCAGTCTTCGATACATCCTCCGGTCGAACTAATAGTTGATGATATCCCACATAGATCGATCATTGAAAAGATCCTTGATCCTTATAATTGGTTGAATAGGTCATCGATCCGAGGAAGTGGATATCTATTCTTGATCGTAACCTTGTTCAACTCCTTGTAGTCTATATAGAGTCGAAGTGTTCCGTCCTTCTTCTTCATAAACAGAATTGGTGCTCCCCAAGGTGACGTACTCAGACGAACAAAACCTAAATCTTCAAGCTCCTGAACTTGCTTCTTCAATTCCAATATCTCAGTCGACGCCATCCTATATGGAGTTTTAGATATTGGCAATGTGCCAGTACTAGTTCCATACAGAAATCTATTTCTCTTTTCGGTGGAAGTCCTTTAATATCCTAGAATACATCCTGAAAGTCTTGTATGGTAGGAATCTGGTCCATCTTGAGTTCCATACTATTACTACCAATCGTAGCTAAACCACTTGTCAAGAATATATCGCTCGTTGGCTGACACTGAAATCTAGTCGTCGGTCGTCCTGGTATCAAAAATACAATCGTCCTAGTAGGGCAGTCCAAATTAGCCTCATACTTAGTCAACCAATCCATTCCTAGGATAAAGTCAAACTCTGACATTGATAGAACCACTAAGTCTGCTGGAAGATTCCTATCTCCCAAGGTCAAAGGGCAATCTTTGCACACTTTAACCAACTTAACGCTCACTCCCATGGTGACACAGCATTAAGTGCTGACTCAAGTGTCTGGGGTTCTAAACCCAACTGACGCACAATCTTAATAGCAATAAACAAACGTCCAACTCCAATATCGAATAAAGCATTAATTGGACTATAAAAGAGTAAAAGCGTACCTTCTAAATGTTGCTACTCATCAGCATTAAAGCCTACTTCTGCTAGGATGATAGCATTCACCCTTATTTGATCTAGAGGTCCTTAAATTCCTTGAACTGGTGCCCCATAGTATCCTCCTTGTGGTGCACGACAATCCTTGCTCAAGTGCCCTGGTTTGTTGCAATTTCGACAGTTAGCACCCATCCGGTGGTTAACCCTAGAAATTGTGCGGAACTTTGCAATGTGCTCTGGCTTCCCACAGTTAAAATATCCTCCGTTATTGGTTAGCGGAGCTGCTAACAGCGCCTGAGGCTGGGGTTCCTACTGGTGATATTGTTGAGGTCAAGAATGACCTTGTTGTGGCTTTCTGGTTCCCTCTCATATTCTCTTGTTTCCCTGAAAATTTCCCTAGGGTCTCTAACCCTGGGTATTCTCGGTGGTTGATTTTGGAAGCTTCACTGTTGCTGAAAACTCCTCTACAACTGGGGCTGATTCATCTGTTGTCGCTGTGTGGGATAAACATACTTTTCTAATCCTGTAGCAAATCTGACAGTCCTTTTAAATGATTTGGTTTAGATGACCAACCATCATATGTCTGAGGTGGGGGTTCAATCCTTGGTGAAATCTCTTCACCTTCTTCTATGGAGTGTCTATCATATGTTGAGAAAATCGGGATAGACACTCAAATTGTTTGGTATATTCCCGTACAATCCATCCTCCTTAGACCAGATTAAGAAAGTTCTTCTCCTGTTGATCTCTCTCGTCTTCGGGGAAGTACTTTTCCAGAAATCTTTCTCAGAACATCTCCCAAGGCATCATCCTTGCAGCATTTATCCCTACAGTGGCTCGCTCAACTTCCCACCAATCTGCGGTGGCGTAGGTGAGCTGAAATGTAGCTAGACGATGCTCTCTTGTGTACTGCATTCTAATGCTTCAAAAATCAACTCCGTTTTTCTTATCCATTGCTCAGCTTTCCACGGTTCGGTTAATCCATCAAAATTTTCAGGACAGAGTCCATGAAAGTTTGCTAATAACTTGTCTCCAGTTTGCCTTGGTTGAAACGGTGCCGCTGGGGGTTGAATAGGCCGCTGATTGGTGGCATGGTTGTAGGTATCCCCTACACGCTCCATTCTCTGCATAAATGCTTCAAAAACTCCAGATGGGTCCATTCCTTCTGGAATAGGTGCTCCATTACGCACTTGGTGATTTCTCAAAGGTCCCACCATAATGTGCAGGGGAGGTGCACCTACAAAAGACCTATCAATAAGTAGAACGTCTTCTCACAGAAGTGAAATTCAGATAAAACGAGAAACAAGGATTAACAGTTCTATTAAACAATACATCACAAACTCAAATATACGATCAAAAGCAAAAGCACTGCTTGTAATAACAAAAGATGTACTGTATAGTACACACTAGTCAAACTGTGAACCACATGGGATAAGGGCTAAACAGTACTAAAGTCAGCTAGTATAATACTACTACTGGTAATGTCTATACAAAGCTATGGTTGATAGCTATCTTTCAGGCTCCCAAAAACACGTTTGGATAACATGTCCTGACATAAAAAGAACAAAAACTAAACCCTGCAGATCCTGACTCAAAAATTGTCAGCATCTGATCCTGGTAGTGGTGCCTCATCCTCCGAAACGATATCCATCTACTCGAGTGGATCATCCTCAACTGGTGCGGCAAGATCTTTGACTACCACTCTGATATCCCAGTCCTCAACTACGTCCTCTGCTATCATTACCCGATTAGCAACGTTGACGGCTACAGCAGTGAATCCATCAGTTATGTCTAATGCTCCGGCTAATGCAGCCTCTTCCATAACAAATCCAACTAGCTGTCCAAGCATCTCAACTATCCATCCTACTGCCATATCAACCATGGCTGCCATGTGTACTATAGGTCCGGTTGGCAACTAATGCACTACGGGTATCTCCGGCATAACTACCTCCTCATTGGGAACATCCTCCTCTACTACCTCCATGATCACGTCTCCCCCTACTACTATATCTACCTCAACAGCCTCGAGGTCCTCTGGCTCCTGTCTGGGTCAAACTCTGGCTCCTCCAGGTCATCCTCTAGCTCATCATCATCGTCGTCTACAAGATCCTCCTTCGCTGGGTCCTCATCGTCCATAGGCTCTTCCTCTCCATCCCGTCAATATCCTCATCAGGATGCTCATCCTCTAGCTCTGGGTCCTCCTCACCCTGAATCATCTTAGGCTCTGGAACTGGTATATCGAGTACCGGTGATGGTAGTGTTGCCAGTGCTGGTGCAGCTACAAGCTCTGGTGAAACAAGCCCTGCTAAAATAACTCACAACTCAATCTTATCTACCTCTGGCTTACTTTGAATCAATTTAGCCATCTCCTGGTATACGGATGCTCGGGTCATAACGTAGTGATACGCATCCATATGTATCTCGGTCGGGTGTGTCGTGCCCACAATATAGAGAGAAGTCCATAACCTCTCCTCCAAGTAATGACTAGCTGTCTAGCAATTATGGCTCTGGTAAATCTCTAGTATGGCTGGCTCCACAGTGTCGCCATGAATAACATGTCCCCTAAAAAATCATCTACGAACAGGTGGAGATCCGGATCCATGCTAACCTACAAAGGAAACTATCTATCGTTAGGAACACGAACTTATCTTAAACTCATGTCTCATCTTAGGAAAATCTTAAATACTAGGACCAGATGGTGTGGACTTGTTAGTGAACAAAAGTATCACAATCTAGGGCTCTAATACCAAAAATCCTGTCACGCCCCGGAGTAGCAAAAATAGAAAAAAAAATAAATTTCCTTGGGTCCATAAGGAATGACAAGTGAAAGTCACTAAATATCCACACCACACAGTACTAGTCCACAAAGTAAACAGGAATAGTAACAATTGAATATAATAACAGAAACACTATTACAAACATCAGAGTGTGGTCCGCAAGATCACAGCAGGATTGAAGACAACATATGCCCAAGTACCCGTTAAACTAAAGTTCAACAAAAAAAAACAAAAATATAAACTAGATATAACTATCTTCAAATCTTCAGCTGGCGTAAGGATAATCATCAGCGTAACCTCCTTCTCCAGCGTAACCAGCATCAGTAGGGTCACCTTCTGTATATTCCTCCTCAGGGTAGTAGCCATAATCATAAGTTCCATTATTTGCATTAAAAGGGGCAGGATAATCTAGACGGGGAATGTCCAAGTAATAACAACCATCAGCTTACTGAGAGCTGAGTGAATAGAAACTCACAGGGTATCAGTGATATAACCTATATTGAAGTCATAAGATATAGTGCTACTAAATAATATCTTTCCTGTATTCCAACGTCATGAATCAACCCTTATCGTCTTGTTATCCTGAGATCAATAATCAACATACTCTGCTTAGAAAGAACAGACTCAATCGATTAACATATATAGACATGCCATCATTCTGTCCATTGCTCATTAAGGATATATACCATCCACCATAATCATGGGCACTACGTCAGTCCATCCCCCGCTCGTTAAGGATGTAAACCATCCATCGCATGGTAGGGATACAACGCTTTGAACAATATCATATCAAATCTATTGCAACGACTTATCGTTGTATACCAGTGATCCCCATCCACCGCTCGTTTAGGATATAAACCATCCACCGCTCGTTAAGGATATAACATAGATCATCTGGCTACCTTAGGACTACATGGTCTTGCCCACTGCTCGTTAAGGATATAAACCATCCACTGCATGTGAAAGCATATCATGACCAGGCATCCGCCGACGTACCATTTCCAGAACTTATCAAACTTACTTAAGCTCAGTACTACTATCGACACATGATAATTCCCATGTGGCCTGACTACTCTGAATGAAATGAATGAATATTGAACTCATACATGAACCACATAGTATTTAACATTATTACGTTAATTCATTATTCTTAAGCATACTTATTTGTGTTGTAATATTATCCTAGATTAACCCATAATCGCATAATAGAAGTCTGAATTGTGAATTAAAATTTGAACCTCTTATATAAGAACTAAAAGAACTAAACCATGTTCTACAAAGTTCGATTAATTGAAACCATTTCAATCGATTGAGGAAAAGAAATGTTCGAGCGATCAAAGTCTGTTCGATCGATTGAACCTTCGATCGATTAAACTCAGTTCAATCGCTCGAGAATCGTCTTCTCTAGCAGATTCGTAATAGCAATGTATAAACATCTAAGGGACATGTTAAATACGTCTAAACATCAAATAAACTTATAACACATTATATAAATGAGACCAAGTGAGTAAAGACTCACTGAAAGTCGCTAAGGGCGCGTTTGGCAAAACTTGAACTCTGAACTTTAATGGCGGCTCTTCCTCTCTCTCTCTCTCTCTCTCTTTGTTCCTCTGTCTCTCTCTGTCTCTATCTCCTTCTTTTCTTCCTCTCCTCTGTTTCTTTCTCTCTCTCCTAGACTGTGTATATATATTTGTATGTGTATAATATATGTATGCGTGTGTATATCAACACAACACTCACAACTCTCTTTCTAACCTCTTAAATTTTAGTAAACACAATCACACACATGAACACAGAGTATATATAGAGAAGAGGAAGTATAGGTGGCTATTTTGCATGAAACCTAAAAATTCTAATAATTGCATGTTCAATCGATCGAAGGTAATTCGATCGCTTGAACTATGCTTAATCGCTTGAACTTAGAAATGTTCGATCGATCGAAGATAAAATCTCAAGTATAAACAAAGGAAGTATAAAGAACCTCTTGTATAAATACTATTTGAAAATACAGGGTATTACAAACGGTGTCATAAATTATTTGGACTGCAATTATTGGTATATCCATAGCATACATTGATTGACGGTGTCCTTACGCACGTGGACTGAAATCAACAGTATGTCCATATTGTGATTTAGGGTGATGTATATTGAGTGACGGTGTCCTAACAAATGTGGACTACAATCATTGGTACATTCCTGGTATGGCATGGATTGATATACTCCAATCAATGGTGTCCTAACGTATATGGACTGTGGTCAAGGCTATATCCGGATAATCCTATTGTCAAGTTGTTCATTGAATTCTTAGAGTATGTTGGTCTTTTCGTAACAAGATGTTTAAATGGTTGGTTTGAAGAGAAGATACTATTAGTGGAACATAATCTATCATTTCATAACTTGTAATAACTTTATAATTATGGTACCTCATTAGTTTCTACTCACTCAGCTTTCATTAAGCTGACGGTGTTTATACCGCTGGACATTTCCCATCCAGCATCCCCGGTATATGCTTATGTAGGAGTAGGACCTGAGGGCGAGTACTTCTATAGAAATGAAGGCTATGCTAAGGACATTCATGCTATTGATGGCAACATTGGGGAGGACTACCATGCGGATGGCTACATCTATGCTAGCTAAAGACTGCATATTGTAGCTCTTTATAGTTATGTTTTGGATATTTAGTATGTTGCATTTAGTGTATGTCATTTCAGACCTTAGTTCTTCTACGTTCTATAGACTCTGATTATAATAGAGTAGTAACTTTATGATTTATATAATGTGAACTTAGAATATATATTACTGCCTCTTTATACTCTGTTGTTTAGAACTATGTGGTGTGGACAATCATGTGACTTTACCAGTTATGGCCTACGGACCCAAAAAGGAATTTATTTTCTTAATTTTTGCTGCTTCGAGGTGTGACAGGATTTTTAATATCAGAGCCCAAAGACTTGTCATGTACTTGACACGCTCACTGATTGTCCTACACAGTTATACTTTGAACCTTAAGATTCCCTGAGATAGGTTCTGACTCTGTGTATGCTTTATAGCTATCCGTACGAGGAGTTCTTTCGCTTGTAATGTGATAACTATTATTATGGTTTGTAGATACCTTCTACTATATTCGTATTTTTGTGACCAGCATCTAATCGAAAGATATTTTTAGGTACACAGAACACGGATCACTATGGTGGGACCTACGAGGAACCAAACATGACTTGGAGCACCCATTCCTCAAGGTATGGATCCAACTGGCATCTTTGAGGCTTTTATGCAACAGATGGAACACGTTGGCGATACCTACGATCATGCTACTCATTATGCCACCAACAACAATGGTAACAACAACCACGGCATACCACTAAGGCAGACAAGAGACAAACTACTAGAATGGTTTTATGCTCTATGTTTGGAGAAGTTCGACGGCATGACTAAGCCATGGAAAGCTGAACAATGGATACGTGAGGTGGAATTAATATTTGAAGCTGTCAAGTGTAGTGAGTTGGACATGTGACGCCTGGCTGTATTTCAGTTGACTTACTCTATCGCCGATTGGTGGAAAGCTGAGAGAGCCACTATCGGAATCGACAGTGCTAGAAGAATGCCCTGGGAGACGTTCAAAGCTAGATTCTCAGAGAAGTACTTCCCAAAAGATGAGAAAGATCAATAGGAGAATAATTTCATAAACTTGGTCCAAGGGAATTGGACGGTACGAGAATATACAACACAGTTCGAGCACCTCTTCCATTTCACACCACATATGATGGACATTTTGCCGAAGAAGGTTAAAAGATTTCACCAAGGACTCAACCCTCACCTTCGGCATATGATGATAGGCCACATGGGCCAGACGTTTGAAGGGATAGTCTGATTCGCTTCGAGTTTAGAGAAGTATGCTTACCCAGTTCAGAGGCCATAACCGATGGATCAACCGTTGCCACCAAGGATCTTTCCACAGGGAGATTTCTCAACCCCACCACCAAGTCAAGTACAAGAATGGAAATCCCCGATCTATTTCCAAGTGAACAAGCGTACGTGGGATGGAATAAGGAAGCCCCAATCTATCTTTCCTCAACTTCAATGAATGCAGCAACAAGAACCATTCCCTCAGCCATTGCCTGCTGCCCTATACCAGAACCTTGAAGTATATTTTAACTATGGAGCACCCGGGCATCTTGCTCAATACTGCCCAACTCCCAGAGTCAATCATCAGACAAACTTCTTGTACCATAAATGCCATAGACGAGGTCATTTGAGCAAGGATTGTAGATCAACTCATGCAGGATATTATGGACCGTCATCTCAGAGATTCCTTAAACAAATTCAGATGAATGCCATCATCCCCGAGAAAGTAGGATTCAACTTAGAGGAGTAATAGAATCTAGAAGGTATACTTACGTTAACAGACTGATAAATCAGAACTTTATTCGATGATAGTACATTCTATTATTTTATTATTGTTAAGGTTTTTTTTTCTTCAGGATCTGAGTTTAGTACCCCAAGCACTTAAGACAACCTTTAATGCAGTATCACCTTTGAGGAGTAATCATTCAGTTGATTGAGATGAGCAATGATTGTCCATTAACCCTAGAATCAGTAATCGCATTAGGTTGTATCGAGCCTTTAGATCTTTGATTTAGATTCATGTGTCAGTACTGATGTTAAGACAGCTAATTCAAGCTAGTCCGATTTGCAAACCATACATAGATTGTCTAAACTCCTGTAGATTGGACCCATTAGAAGCAGTGATGAGTCAGCAAGGAGTAGCTGCAGATAATAAGATAAGAACAAGCCTCGATCAAGGACAATATTGAGTAATCATATTCTTTATACAAATTCAACTCTTTATGAGTAAATATATGCCTTATCCTACCCATTTCTTGTAAATGAGGTCTTCATATATTCAGTCAGCATTTCTAGTTTTTGAAAATGGTTATTGTAATACCATTCCTTGTGAGAAGTTCGAATCTCCTTGAACTTTGGACAATTTCTTCAGTCATCATTCTTTAATTATACTTGATCTTCTTGACTATTGATAATCCATTCGGGATTGTGTTCGATTGCTAATACTACAAGTTCATTCTGTTGAACTTTTTATTCATTAAACAAATTCTTGTATGTTCACTATCTTTGAAATATATTCTAAATGAGTTCTCCGTCTTTGTTCATACTAGGAACTCAAAACCATTACTCTCCTTTTAAGGATCTTTTGATCGGTATTACTCAAAACCTTACGCTGTCAATTATTTTCATTACCTGCTAATCTTGAAATGTTACCATCACTTCCATTGTAATCGGTCATTCAATCACTGTTAGATGTACAATACTGAATGAATCATATTCTTTCTAATATTGTACATATGTTTGTAGGTACTCATATGCCTTTTGAGATTTAACATCATTATTTTGTTAATAAGGCCTCATCTGGATTACTTCAAATATGAAATGAGTTACCTCTTATTTTTTACCCTGAGAGACTTACGATGTTCGGTTAGTTATTACACTATCTTTTGAATCCTTGAGATCTGTGGACACCCCAATTTTGACCAAACGTCGAATTAAGGAGAGTGTCACCTCCATATCCGATGATGATAAAGATCGAAAGATTTGAAGTATTCCAAGCTCTTCAGAAAGTTCTCCAAACGCGATAAAATTTCACAGAAAGAAGAAAACACCAGGTATTTAGGAGAATTCAGGTATAAAACACCATTTTTGGAAAAGATCTTCGAAAATAAGTTTTTTTGCAAGAAAAAGGAGAGAAGAAAAGACCTAAAAAGAGAAGTTTAGCAGAAAACGGCACACGGCAGTATTTCGCGGCACTCAGTGAGTGCCGAACGGCATTCAGTGAGTGCCGAACGGCAGTCATAGAATGCCGGCCCAGCATTTACCAAGTGCCGCCGACATTTTCTGACTGCCATTTGCTTTTAAAGTCCGTATTTTGTGTTACAATACGTATGTGTATGCGGATAAAAATAAAAAACTGATAAAGTAAGGTTGACAAAGATGCGGCAATCAATAATTTGGCGCGGCACTTACTGAGAGCCGCGCGGCAGTCATAGAATGCCGTCGCGGCTTTCACGGAGTATCGCAGCATCATTCACTGACTGCCACAAAAGGTTTTGACTGCCGCCCTGTGCAGCAGTCTATCTATTTTCAAAAAGTACGCATTGTACCACCAAATGCTGTATTTACAGCTGTTTTTTACTCTGAATTCACTGAAATTACCTAGGTATTTTTGTCTATAAAAGAAGGAGGATCTCCCTTGACAATGGACACAAGAAAAATCACTACCATTACACCAACATTCCTTGAAAGAGAAAAGAGAGAGTTTTGGAAAACTTGAAGAAGAGTTTAGGAAATCTTCAAAAGAAAAGAAGCTTTTGAGGATAGTTTGGAGGTGATCCTCTAACCATAAGTTGTTTATTTGCATTCCTTCATTTTTATCTTTAATCCTCAAACCACTTTGTTTTCTTTGTTTTATTTCTTTTGTTAGTCATGCTTCTTTCTTGAGACTCTTAGAGATTCTCAATATCTCTCTTGAAATCTCTTGAACATGATCTTTTGAATCCCATACAAGTTTATGCTTCCCATGGGAGTCAAAGTTTGATCATCACTTCATTTTATAAGCAAATAGATGGATCCAAGTCCATACTCATGACTTGGGTCCTCTAAGCTTGATGTTTCATGGAATCCTCTCTATATTCCTTTGAGACTCATGAGTAGTAGTCATGTCTTCATCTCCAATGGCCATCAAATGGTAGGAGAAAGTGGTTTTGAGTCCAAGCCCATCTCAATGGTTTAGATTCCTTATCTTGAGATTTCATGAAGTCAATTCATACTTCACTTGAAATCTACAAATATGAAGGTCTTTAATCTCCAATGACCATCAAATGGTAGGAGAAGTGGTTCGGTTTAAACCCAACTTCATGGCTTAATAGTTGGAGTTACCAAATAAAAGTTGAACTTGACAAATGAAAACAAGTGAGTTCACAAACTATTTTTGATCAAAGATTTTTAGTTCAAAATCTTACCGTTGAAATCAAGTGAAACCAACGGGAAAGTATCAATAACACAATATTCTACCACTGTAATATTTGTTTTAAGGTGGTTTCATGTTTAAAATGGTTTGGTTATGAGTTTTGTGAAGTAACAATAATCTGTCCAGAATTACAGAACAGTAACATTCTTTTGAAATAAGTAAATCAGAGTTCTAATAAAGTGTTTGTGACCCAAAAAAAAATTTTCTATGAGGTTCAATGTGTTAGGAAGATACCCTAAAAAGAACAAAGCATTTCTGATCTTTTTGCTATTTTTAAAAAATCAAACAATATCTCTGGACAGAGAGTTGTACATCTCTGAGTGATGTCTGGTTTTTGTCCATTTCCCAGAGATCTAACCGTTGAAACTTTGATTTTCTTTTTGATTTGGAAACTAGACTCACAGAGGCATCTTGTGTTCAAAATTCACCGACATCAAACCATGGAAAAAGGGCTTTTTCTTTTTTTACCGTTCTGGTTTGCTCTCTGCAATTTTTAGAATTTTATGACACATTTGACCAACTTTGTACATAATGGTCCAAATGATTCTCCTATGACTTAGGGCTTAAACCATGTCTTAATAATGATTAATTAGACTTAAATCCAAAGGCTAAATGATCCAAATCAATGAATAAATTCACAGTTAATAGCCTACTCTTGTTCATATTCATGAATTCATATACATTCATCATTGCATGTTGATACTTGTAATTAGGACTTGTTTAAGCTAGAACATGTTACTTAGGATTCTATAATATATCTCGTTTAAAACATGTGGACTAACCCTTTATTTTGTAGCGCTATTGAGGTACGATTTCTCAACCCCTCTCTAGTTTATTATATTATTTGATTTTAATTAATTTTTTACTTCAAGCGCGACACCTTAGAATTAGGACTTGCTTTACTTGTATATATGGATTAGAGACTCTATTCCTAGGTTTTATCTATTTGCATGCATTTGCACGTTTAATATTCGCGGCCCGATCCCGGGTAAGTTCTCTAGTTCTCTATTTGCATATCATATTGCCTGCTACTTGAATTATGTGATTTTTTGAATGA
Source organism: Hydrangea macrophylla (assembly GCA_033977485.1). Taxonomy (NCBI): domain Eukaryota; kingdom Viridiplantae; phylum Streptophyta; class Magnoliopsida; order Cornales; family Hydrangeaceae; genus Hydrangea; species Hydrangea macrophylla. The sequence continues at coordinate 34,911,562 of CM066997.1, forward strand.
TATTTTATCACTTGCAATCTTACACCCTTTAGACATGCTTTTGTAATGTATACTTATACATATGTATTAGTTGAGGGCACATTTAAATTAATAAATCGATTAAAAGGATGTTAAGTAGAGGCCTATCGCGAGATAGGATGAGAAGGGGTGCTTTAGTCCGATGGGCTCCTTCCCTTCTCATTCCATAATCCCCATACCTAGTTTAATCTTTGGTTTCGCAAAAGATCAGTTTCCTTTTGAAATGGTTTCTTAATTTTTCCTTTTAAAAATTAAGTGGCGACTCATTTGTTTTTTTGAAATTGATTTTGAGAAAGTATTTTAAAAGAAAAGCTGTGGGTAAGAAAAATTGCGATATCCACAATCTGGCGATTCTGCTGGGGATCGAACCCAGAATCTCTGGTTTCGCAGACCAGAATTCTGATTTTGGGTTCACTCGAGGATTTGACTTGAAAAATATCCTTTTAATCGAATTAATTAATCTTTGTGTGCCTGTTGCATTTCACTTGCATGTCCAGCCAAGTCGATTGCACGGAACTATGACCTTGGAGGCTCGGGGCAACCCGGTCGGTCAAGTCATCATGGGACTGTATGATCACCCTTGATCTCGTACCATGATTTGGTATATTAAGCATCCTATCGGATGTGTGTCAAGGGTCCCTTATTTGACCAAAACCCAGCTTTTGCATAGTAGTTCCTATAGAACCTTTCAATCTTAGGAAATCAACTCTTGATTAGGATTATATGCTAGGAAATTTTGTATGCCCAGAAGGAATTACTTGAGATGATGACGATACTTGCTTGATGAAAGACGTATAATCTTTTAATCACCTTTTAGCAATTTCTCCTCATATTCCATGATATTTGGAGAACATGTCGAACCCCGATTATAAGATTATACTTCTTATATCATGTTAGCTAAGCATCATTAACCTTGTATGTATCCAAACCCATGGAAAGTACGGTGATAATCCGATCATGTGACCCTTCTAACCAGAGAATTTTAAATCAATCTTTGAAAGCAAAATAAGATTTCCGCGGCCTTTATTCAAAACTGCTCTTTCAAAACAAAAAAACTTGGGAGTTCACTTTTTGATTAAAACTTCAAAGCCAACCCAAAATTATTGGAAAATTTTGAAAAAGTTCACCAACTAAAACGCTTTTCAAAGCAGAAGTTTTGACCCAATCACCTTTTTGAAGAGTAAGATCCAAAATTCTTGAATTGTTTTTAAAGATTTCATCAAAAATGCTTCCCAAATGAATTTCGAAAACCCTAAAATTTCCAAACTTTGAAGGGTAAAGAGGGTCACAATGAAAAGAGGAATTGGCACACTTGACATGGGTGAGGATTTTATGTGTTTATGTGTTTACCTGTTAGGATTAGAATTTTCCTTTGCTTTGGCATATAGAGTAGGCACACACACACACACACATACACACACACACACATGCATCGCATCCGCATGACATATATAAAAAGAGAGTTTTTACCAAGTATCCTTGTGTGACAAAAGGAAGTAGATAAGAGTTTTTAAAAGAAAAATTTTAAAATTTGTTATAGAAGGCGAAAATAGCGTCAAATTCAAATCAAGCCTGGTTTAGGGATCCCACGGCAAGGCTGGACGCTGAAATGGCAGGAGAAAGGAACAACGAGGAAGTGGCCGGGTTGAGAACACTGGTAGAACAACAAGCAGAACAAATAAGGCGGCAAGCCGAAAACATGAACCGTATGATGGGAATGATAGAAGCACTGAATCGCCGACCACTGCCTGTAATTCCACCGGTTATGGACCCACCTCTAGGGAGGGGAGGAGATTGGTTCGATGATCTAGAAAGGACTGAAGCACCGAAAGCATAGAGAGAAAATATAGAAAAAGAAAGGGTCGAGACAGAGAAACTGATAACCAAGAAGGTAGAAAAATTAGAAAGGGTAGTCCAAAAGGATCACGGAGTTGACACTTTTTTGCTTGAACTAGAGGGATTGTATGAAGGGGTGCAGGAAACATTGCCTGTCGGTTTCAAGATGCCAATTTTTGACAAGTTTGATGGAACTGGTAATCCTCGCAGTCATATACGGATGTGCATTGGGGCTTTCCAACCCAGTGGTTTGAGCACTACGATGATGGCCATTTTGTTTCAACAAACTCTGACCGGAGCTGTCCTGGCATGGTACCTCACGATCGAGCCAAGTAGAACTAGGATCTGGGAAGAAGTAGTGAAGTTGTTCGTGGCCCAATATGAATACAACCAAGATATAGATGTGACAATCCGAGATTTAGAGACCACCAGGCAGGGATATGAGGAATCATTTGCTGAGTTTTTAAGTCGATGGAGGGGTAAAGCAGCCAAAATGGTTCAAAGGCCATCCGAGAAAGAGCAGATCAGAATGCTAATGAAAATTTTACAGTCGGTTTACCAAGAGAAGATGAGGTTCCAATCAATCAACACTTTTGCTGAGGTTTTTGATGTAGGGACAAGAATTGAAGACGCAATCTGTGAAGGGATAATCAAAAGAGAGAATCAGGCAAACAAATATGTGGAACCAGGATCCGATGTTAACAATTTGGCACTACCACCTCAACAGAATGGCCATGATCAAAAAGGTAATCGGTCAAGGTCTAATCAGGGTCGACATGGAGAGACCGCCGAGTTTGGGATACCGTTGAGTGTGGCATTAGAACAGGAAGTAAAGAAAGGATACTTGAAAAAGTTGGATGCACAACCCGTGCCTGATCCCATCCCAAAAGGATATGAGATTGACCAGTATTGTGCTTATCACCAGATGTTGGGTCATGATACTGACCACTGTATGAGGTTGAAGCATGAAATTCAAAGATTGATTGAGAAAGGGATTATGACACATGCTGTCGGGGAATGATGAACCCAGAGGTTCAAATGATAACAGTGAAGTGATAGCGTTTGGAACTGCTACTGCTAAAGCAAATGTGGATGCTCTTGGAAATCTAGTCAATTGAAAATCGTCTGTGACACTCCAGTTGAAACAAAGTCGAGTCCCGTCTGAAGTCGAGTTATGTTAAGATGTCAAGTCCAGTCAAGTCTTCTGGTCAGTCTGTTATCAAGTTTGTTTGCAAGTCTTTGTCGAGTTTATCGAGTCGAGTGATGTAATCCTCTTTCCCTACTAGTTGAATAAAATCTCATTTTTTTTATTTAGTGTGCTAAGTCGTGAATGTATGGATCATTAAGCCAAAAAAAAAAGTCACTTTTTTCAAACGATCATGGAAAATACTTTGTTAAGAAATCTTTGCATTGAAAAGGATCCCAAGTGATCAAGCAAATTCTGTCCCCAAATCCAAAGAAGAGTAGAGAATTGATTAGCTTTAAAGATGCTCTTGCTCAATCTTGAAAAGATGAACTTGGAACTTGAAGCTTGCTCACCATCGCCTTCTCTCAAATACCAAGCCTAAAAGATGAGCCTAACCAGCCTAAAGCCATAAACTTGGTCCTTGATGGTGGCCAGACATTTTAAATGAATTTCTTATTCCAAGAAAAATAAAATAAAATAAAATAAAATAAAAAGAAAAAAAGAAGAAAGAGCTCGCTAGGATGAAAACCCGGAAGGGCGCCTAGGCAAAAGTTAGAGCAAAAAAATGACGCGTGTTGATTTCAAAAATCCTAATCCTAGCCAGTCAAAATCATAGAAAAAAAGGGCAGAGAATAGATAAGAGTGAAAATTCTTGAGCACTTCAATATAGATCACTGGCACATGAATTATCTCAAGACTTTGTGTTGTTCTAAACAAAGAAAAGAAATTGAAAACGAAAAGAGAGACTTATCAGCTTCAAGCACAAACGCTAAGTGGGCCTAAAACAATGCAAAGATATCTTGAGAGAAAAATAAAGAGTGATTTGGAGGGCTAATACTGCTTTGTGAATATGATAGAGTATGAATAAAGCATGATGAGAGTTGTAAAGATTAACTAGCTAGTGAAAAGGTTAAAGAATCAACCGTCAAATAAAAGAGGAGAAAAGAAAAGAAAAGAAAAGAAAAGAAAAAAAAAACAGAGAGGAAAGAGAATAAAATAAAGGAAAAAGTAGTTCATCATGCTACACAAGGGCTACCACAAGTGACATGCACTCCCTAGACCCAAAAGGCAACATGGCTCGAAAAGCCCACCAATTCTTGAAGCCTAATTCTTTCAAGACCTCAAGAGTACTTGAACTACGCTCGACCTGATTCCCACTCGGGGATACGTAGGCAACCTGCTCGATTCGGTCTCCACCAATGATCTGGTACTTTATTTAAGCTTTGGCCGAACTACTCTGGACCTGATTCCCGTTCAGGGATAAGTAGGCAAACCTTGCAAGGTTCTCAATCCATAAACATCCCTAAACTATAAGCATCACCCTTTTGCGCCTTTGGTTTCCTTCTTTCAGATTAGGGGCAAACTTACGTTTGCTTGGAGCCACATATATATCGCCAAACCAAGGGCAAGCTTCGTTTGCTGAACACCTCATTTAATCCCAAAAGCAATGCCTCCGAGTCTTATTCAAACTAGGGGCAAACTTCGTTTGCCAAAATCCCTCTATGTCAGAAGCAAGTTCTCAAGTAATCAAGTTCATTTTGAAAGGATTGAAACAGAGTGCCTTTCATTCTATAAGCTAAAGCACTAATTTGAAGCACATTCTAGATGGGCAAAGAATTCGCTAATCAAAAGGGGAAGTTTTCAAAGTTTAGATTTATCAACAAAGCACTACCATTTGTAAGATGGTGAATAAATTAAAGGTGAGATGATACAGTTAATCACAATGAAAGCACATTGATTCATAATGAATGAAGAGTTTGAGTCAGTCATTTTGAGTAACTAGCTTTGTCAGGTCTGTCCTCCTTTGATGAGTCAATAAATGGTCTCAAATGTATGGGTTTAAGATGATGAATAAAGATTTGAAAAGTCTTCATGAGCATCCCAAGAGCACACTATCACAGCATAAAGTTGTAATATAAGAAGAGTCCAAGACTAGGGACAAAGGTGACTTCCCTCTTTTGACAGAATCGATGGGTTTCTTCCAAAGGTCCGCGAATGCAGAAAATCATTCTTTATATCAACTCCGTTCAAATTCTTTGAGTCTTGTTTAGAAATAAATTGAATTGAGTCTGATCGACTCCTGATTTTAGAAAATGAAATCGAATTGAGTCTGATTGACTCCTAATAAGTGGAATTCGAACATGATTTGAGTCAAAATGACTTCGAAATTTGGTGAAATTGAATTTGTTTGAGTCTGACTGACTCCTGATATGAAAAGTGAAACAAATGGAGTCTGATTAACTCCTGATTTTGAAAAAGTTGAATTGATTTGAGTCTGATTGACTCTCGATTTAAGAAATTAAACTGAACTGAATTGATTTGAGTCCAAATGACTCTCGATTTTTTTTAAAATTGCAACATAAGTCCTTGCGAGGCCGTTGATCTCTACTTTTGCAACATAAGTCCTTGCGAGGCTGTTGATCTCTGCTATTGCAACATAAGTCCCCAAAAGGGCTGTTGATTGTCACTTTCGCAACATAAGTCCTTGAAAGGCTGTTGACCATCGTTCTTGCTTGTAAGCCTCTGAGTGGCTATTGACCAATATCGTACCATGTTGTTTAGTTCTTTTCTAAGCTTTAGTCCTCAATGGCAGTTTCTCTAAGCGTTAGTCCTCAATGGCAGCTTCTCCAAGCGTTAGTCCTCAATGGCAGCATTATGGGTGTTAATCCTCAATGGCAACCTTGCATTAGTCCTCAATGGCAGCACCATCGATGTTAGTCCTCAATGGCAGTACCATCGATGTTAGTCCTCAATGGCAACATTGCGTTAGTCCTCAATGGCAGCATTATCAGTGTTAGTCCTCAATGACAACCTTGCGTTAGTCCTCAATAGCAACCCTGTATTCATTCTCAGTAGCAGTATCAGTCGATCAGATGACCCTCAAAAGACACCGAAGTATAAGATGCAAAGCGCATTTCAGTCTTTCAGCACATTTCCTGATTCGGCACCGGAGTCTAAGACGCAAAGCGCATCTCAGTCGATCAGATGACCCTCAAAAGACACCGGAGTATAAGACGCAAAGTGCATCTCAGTCTTTCAGCACATTTCCTGATTCTGCACCGGAGTCTAAGACGCAAAGCGCATCTCAGTCGATCAGATGACCCTCAAAAGACACCGGAGTATAAGACGCAAAGTGCATCTCAGTCTTTCAGCACATTTCCTGATTCAGCACCGGAGTCTAAGACGCAAAGCGCATCTCAGTCGATCAGATGACCCTCAAAAGACACCGGAGTATAAGACACAAAGCGCATCTCAGTCTTTCAGCATATTTCCTGATTCGGCACCGGAGTCTAAGACGCAAAGCGCATCTCAGTCAATCAGATGATCCTCAAAAGACACCGGAGTATAAGACGCAAAGAGCATCTTAGTCTTTCAAAAAGCATTTCCTGATTCGGCATCAGAGTCTAAGACGCAAAGCGCATCTCAGTCGATCCGATGATTCTCAAAAGACACTGGAGTATAAGGCGCAAAGCGCATCTCAGTCTTTCAAAAAGCATAGTTTTTAATTCGACACCAGAGTATAAGACGCAAAGCGCATCTCAGTTGATTAAATGATTCTTAAAGAATGTCGGGGAATTAAGCATAGGAAGCGCATCTACGACGGTCGTGACTTTCCCAGAATAGAATGACATCATAAGTAGAATAGCATAGGGTGCATTTTTTTTCTAAGAAATAGCAATATGTTGCTAAGGCATTATATGGAGCACGAGATTGCTTGAGCACTTGCATCACGATAAGATATGTGCATTCATCTGTATGACTATTTGCGCTTGTGTGTGTTTGACCCTTGACCCGAACTACGTCTTGGTCTGATTCCTGAATGGATACGTAGGCAGCTCATCATCGAGCACGACCAGTGTGAACCATTGCCACGCACATGTTCTCTTTTTGCAACGCATTTTGTTTTTACCTAAATCCGACAGTTTGGTCAAATGCTTGTCTTCACACAGGCTTCGACATTCGCTTGTGAAAAGCGTTGCTCCACAAGCTCTGTCGAAGAGGGGCAAACTGTAGACACCCCAATTTTGACCAAACATCGAATTAAGGAGAGTGTCACCTCCATATCCGATGATGATAAGGATCGAAAGATTTGAAGTATTCCAAGCTCTTCAGAAAGTTCTCCAAACCCGATAAAATTTCACAGAAAGAAGAAAACACCAGGTATTTAGGAGAATTCAGGTATAAAACACCATTTTTGGAAAAGATTTTCAAAAATAAGTTTTTTTGCAAGAAAAAGGAGAAAAGAAAAGGCCTAAAAAGAGAAGTTTAGCATAAAACGGCACACGGCAGTATTTTGCGGCACTCAGTGAGTGCCGAACGGCATTCAGTGAGTGCCGAACGGCAGTCATAGAATGTCGGCCCGGCATTTACTAAGTGCCTCTGACATTCTGACTGCCGTTTGCTTTTAAAGTCCGTATTTTCTGGTACAATATGTATGTGTATGCAGATAAAAACAAAAAAACTGATAAAGTAAGGTTGACAAAGATGCGGCAATCAATAATTTGGCGCGGCACTTACTGAGAGCCGCGCGGCAGTCATGGAATGCCGTCGCGGCTTTCACGGAGTGCCGCAGCGTCATTCACTGAGTGCCGCAAAAGGTTTTGACTGCCGCCCTGTGCAGTAGTCTATCTATTTTCAGAAAGTACGCATTGTACCACCAAATGCTGTATTTACAGCTATTTTTTACTATGAATTCACTGAAATTACCTAGGTATTTTTGTCTATAAAAGAAGGAGGATCTCCCTTGACAATGGACACAAGAAAAATCACTACCATTACACCAACATTCCTTGAAAGAGAAAAGAGAGAGTTTTGGAAAACTTGAAGAAGAGTTTGGGAAATCTTCAAAAGAAAAGAAGCTTTTGAGGATAGTTTGGAGGTGATCCTCTAACCATAAGTTGTTTATTTGCATTCCTTCATTTTTATCTTTAATCCTCAAACCACTTTGTTTTCTTTGTTTTATTTCTTTTGTTAGTCATGCTTCTTTCTTGAGACTCTTAGAGATTCTCAATATTTCTCTTGAAATCTCTTGAACATGATCTTTTGAATCCCATACAAGTTTATGCTTCCCATGGGAGTCAAAGTTTGATCATCACTTCATTTTATAAGCAAATAGATGGATCCAAGTCCATACTCATGACTTGGGTCCTCTAAGCTTGATGTTTCATGGAATCCTCTCTATATTCCTTTGAGACTCATGAGTAGTAGTCATGTCTTCATCTCCAATGGCCATCAAATGGTAGGAGAAAGTGGTTTTGAGTCCAATCCCATCTCAATGGTTTAGATTCCTTATCTTGAGATTTCATGAAGTCAATTCATACTTCACTTGAAATCTACAAATATGAAGGTCTTTAATCTCTAATGACCATCAAATGGTAGGAGAAGTGGTTTGGTTTAAACCCAACTTCATGGCTTAATAGTTGGAGTTACCAAATAAAAGTTGAACTTGACAAATGAAAACAATGAGTTCACAAACTGTTTTTGATCAAAGATTTTTAGTTCGAAATCTAACCGTTGAAATCAAGTGAAACCAACGGGAAAGTGTCCATAACACAATATTCTACCACTGTAATTTTTGTTTTAAGGTGGTTTCATGTTTAAAATGGTTTGGTTATGAGTTTTGTAAAGTAACAATAATCTGTCCAGAATTCCAGAACAGTAACATTCTTTTGCAATAAGTAAATCAGAGTTCTAATAAAGTGTTTGTCACCCAAAATAATATTTTCTATGAGGTTCAATGTGTTAGGAAGATACCCTAAAAAGAACAAAGCATTTTCGATCTTTTTGCTATTTTTAAAAAATCAAACAATATCTCTGGACAGAGAGTTGTACATCTCTGAGTGATGTCTGGTTTTTGTCCATTTCCCAGAGATCTAACCGTTGAAACTTTGATTTTCTTTTTGATTTGGAAACTAGACTCACAGAGGCATCTTGTGTCCAAAATTCACCGACATCAAACCATGGGAAACGGGCTTTTTCTTTTTTTAAAATTCTGGTCTGCTCTCTGCAATTTTCATAATTTTATGACACATTTGACAAACTTGGTACATAATGGTCCAAATGATTCTCCTATGACTTAGGGCTTAAACCATGTCTTAATAATGATTAATTAGACTTAAATCCAAAGGCTAAATGATCCAAATCAATAAATAAATTCACAGTTAATAGCCTACTCTTGTTCATATTCATGAATTCATATACATTCATCCATGCATGTTGATACATGTAATTAGGACTTGTTTAAGCTAGAACATGTTACTCAGGATTCTATTATATATCTCGTTTAAAACATGTGGACTAACCCTTTGTTTTGTAGCACTATTGAGGTACGATTTCTCAACCCCTCTCTAGTTTATTGTATTATTTTATTTTAATTAATTTTTGACTTCAAGCGCGACACCTTAGAATTAGGACTTGCTTTACTTGTATATATGGATTAGAGACTCTATTCCTAGGTTTTATCTATTTGCATGCATTTGCACGTTTAATATTCGCGGCCGGATCCCGGGTAAGTTCTCTAGTTCTCTATTTGCATATCATATTGCCTGCTACTTGAATTATGTGATTTTTTGAATGATATTTTATCACTTGCAATCTTACACCCTTTAGACATGCTTTTGTAATGTATACTTATACATATGTATTAGTTGAGGGCACATTTAAATTAATAAATCGATTAAAAGGATGTTAAGTAGAGGCCTATCGCGAGATAGGATGAGAAGGGGTGCTTTAGTCCGATGGGCTCCTTCCCTTCTCATTCCATAATCCCCGGACCTAGTTTAATCTTTGGTTTCGCAAAAGATCAGTTTCCTTTTGAAATGGTTTCTTAATTTTTCCTTTTAAAAATTAAGTGGCGACTCATTTGTTTTTTTGAAATTGATTTTGAGAAAGTACTTTAAAAGAAAAGCTGTGGGTAAGAAAAATTGCGATATCCACAAGATCTGTCTCAGAAAACTCATCTGTTATGAGACTACTCGTCTAATCTTGGTGTAATACACAATGACTTAGGAATTCAGGGGAGATTAAGAATAGGATTTCATCATTGCCTTGGTCACATAATAGTTGAGTGACCTCACATGTTAGTTGAGTGGATATACAGCCGAGACCTGAAGATAGAAGATAGTGAGATTTGACTAAACGTGACGTATGATGTTTCAAGAACGTGCATGAAGCACATAAAGATCTTCTCAACTGATGCAACAGTGGAATTGCCTTCAACAATCAAGAGTCAGACAAAAGGCCGATCAATATGTTATCCTCAGAAGTTGGCCCCATCGATGTAAACAAAGCAACAATCTAGGACTTGTTAAAAGTCAGTAGCAGCCAGCCCGGATGCATAGATCTAATAATGGAAGAGCATATGGAGAAGCTCACATTGTCAACTACAAAGGGCTCGTGGTACATCAAGTGCAGAAGAACTTGGGAACTCACATATCTCTGATTAACGATTGCTTACCATAACGGAGTCAAGTATGGGCATGACAACATTCGAAGTCCTAAACCAAAGATAGTGCCAGTCGTCGATACATTAAGCATAGATCGAAGGAGAAGAATTCCTTGGACGCAGCCCTGTCCAATGATTAGTAAGAAAATTTACTATGCTACAACCTCCGCATAAATACAGTAGTAATGAAAGTGATAATGATAAGCCATGATGTGGCAGCCTTGAGAATAATACACTATTTGTAATGACATTAAGGAACTATGCACCAATAGTTTCGATAAAGGTTGGACTTTTGTGATTAAAGGACAACATGTTGAAGATAATTGGGATTTTTTTTTTTAGAGACTTTTCACATGTTTTTTTCTTTTAGTAACCCAAAGAAGGGAAAAAGAAAAATGCATTGTATGAGGTATAAGGCCAAACATACCCTTAACATTTTAAGGAGAACTCTTTCCCGCTTGGTGGACTTTCAAATGTTGAAAGGGGGCCATTTTCTCTCCATTTCTCACGTTTGGTAATTTAAGTGTGGAAAAGAGAAGATAATATATGGAGAGAAAATTGTAGAGAAAAGAGCTCACTTTTATTTCTCTCCAAATCAGAAAGAAGATAAACTTAATTAAATTCTAAGTAAAAGACCAATACATCCCTACATTCTCATTTATTCTAACACATATCCTTAATAAGGGGAAAAATAAATTTATTACATAGAAATTTGGTATTAAATCCCTCTTTACCAAATGCATTTGGTTATAGGACACAAAGAAAACTTTTATAGTGATAAGTCTCTAGATGCTAAAATATTATAGCCTAAGGTCCTTTGACCATTGACCATCTATTTTTTGTTACAACCTTACCACTCCTTCTTCTCCAACACAAACAGACTCCATCCCACCAATCTGTGTATTTTTCTCCTCCACCGCCACTGGCTACGGCCATCACTAACCACCACCGTCGATGGCCATCTTGCAACCACCGTTGACGAGACCATCACCACCTTCAGTCAGATCATCTTCCACCTTTGCGACCACCTCCGCGACCACCTCTCTCTCTCTCTCTCTCTCTCTCTCTCTCTCTCTCTCTCTCTCATTTTCATTAAACTTCACTACCACAATCACTAACGAGATCGCCATCGCCGAAGATTATCGTCGCCACCACCACCATCGTCGCCACTGCTGCCATCGCCAAGAACCGACGACAAAAATAAGAGAGATGACCGAGATCTTGATCCAAATCTAGATCTAGATGTAGATTCGATCTTCCCGTGAGCATCTTCTTCATTGTTGTTCTTCTTCTTCTGGCATAGATTCTTCGCCGGGATGATGTGGTGCTTTTTTTTTGTGAAATTTATCCAAAAAACAAGTCAGTGAACTTTCTCAACATTTTTTTTTTCCAGATTTTGATATCAACAATGGTACGTGTTTGATAGATCTCGTTGAGTAGGCTGTAAAAATATAGATTTTATGCACACAAAAAAAACAAGTTATAGATCGATATGAATGCTCAAATTTGAAAAAAGCTTTTGCAATGTTTGTTAGAACACATTTTTTGTGAAATTTCACAACTTTTTTTAATTTGGGTCAATTAGATATAAGGACATTATTGTAAATATGTTGGTTTAAGGACAACTTAAAACGGATGTTGATTCAAGTCCCTCAAAACAATTTTGGACGAAAAAATCCTCCTTGGCTACCCAAGTGCACCACACACGCCCACACCTTAGCATTTAAAATCTCAACGGTAAGGAAAAAAAAAAACAGCCACAAATATGGGCCACTCATGCACAGCACCTTTCCTAGCCACTCACACGAGTGGCTGTACTAGATAAAACCTCATTTCCAAATTGCTTTTTAAACTTTAAACCTCCATAACTTTGATCTACAACTCGATTTTTACAAAATTTATACCATTGGAATCATGTCGACAAGAGCTACAATGCTTATAACATTGTTGATATATTTTGAGCAAAAAAAAAAAAACTAAATGCCTTGATAGCCTTGTTCCTAAAAGGTGGTGAAATTTCTCCACATTTTAAAAGTGATGAAATTCCATCACTGCTTTGAGCACCTGTTAAACCACTGATGTAATTTCACAACTGTTCAAAAGTGGTAAAGTTTCACCACTAGTTCACTATTATTTTGAGCACATTTAAAAATAGTGGTGGCATTTCACCACTTTCAATTCTAAGTGTCAAAACTTGTGAAATTTATGAAAATTCTCCACATTTTGGTGAAATTTTACCATTATTTTGAGGAACAAGCTTTCAAGGCATGTAAAAAAAAATTTGCTCAAAACATATCAACAATGGTATTAGTTTTGTAGATCTCGTCGACACGAATCCAATAGTATAAAATTTGTAATAATTGGAGTTATATATCAAAAGTTATGAAAGTTTAAAGTTTGTAAAACAATTTCAAAATAAGAGGTACTATTGTGTATGCACTTATACCGTGCGAGCAGACTGGGGAGTGAGACGCTGGGAATTTCTGAGGTTCATGCACTCACATGTGTGATTCCTTTTGGGAATTTCTGAGATATGTATGGCACATGTGACAAGGGTAATGCTAGGTTTTTGATTTTATTTTGTCCTCTTGTCTAGGACATTTATTTGGTAAGAGCAACTCCATAAGCTCTTTATTTTAGCTAGAGTAGCCAGTTGATTTCCAAATTTTCAACCTCCAAGAGGCTCGCCTCTCAGCTCGTCAATTTGGCATCAATAGAATCACTCCCCAGATTTGGCATAAAAGTCTGGCTCGCCACTTATCTCGGCGAAATCCCAACGGGCAGGAAATCAAATCCCAACAGTAGGAAATTATTGAAAGTATAAATGGGGAAGAAATGGTATAGAGTCCAAATGGTATATTTGAAACCCCAGAAAATCACTATAAATCCAACACACAATCCTTGAATACAATCACATGTTGCCACACTATTGTTGTCACCGGAGTAGTTGTCGTTGCTAGATTGCGAAAAACCGTGAATGGTAAGATTAATTCCTTGTAGAAGGTTTGGGTGAGAGCATGGAGATTGGTAGTGGTGATGGTGTTAATAGCTGCCGACAGTGGTGGCCGCTAGTGCCTGGGGGTGGCGTCCTAACTCCTCATCTCCCTGTTCTCCCATGGATGTTTAGCTAGGTTTGGTAAAGTAAAGTAAATGGGGTTTTGACTTTTTGATCGGTGCTCATTGTAGAGCTACTGCAAACTTTGATTTTAATCTACTTTCCAACCAATATATATTTATATGTATTATTATAGGGTAAAAAGCATTTTGCATCCCTCCCTAATGTATACACCATTTGGACTTTAAACCCTAATGTTTCAATTTTCTTAAACTGCTCCCTAATGTATACAGCGAGTTGCAATTTGGCCCTTCCGTCAAAATTTCGTCACAACTAACAGAAACTCGCCCATGTGCGAGTCATGTGAATGATTTAAGGGTATTTTAGTCATTCGCCATAAATTAAAAGCACTTTGCACCCCTACTATTAGTTAAAATGGATAAATGTCATTTTGACCCCCTGAGGTTTGCTTTAATCACACTAAGACCCCCTCACATTTTAGTAATATCACCTACACCCCTTGAGGTTTGAAGCGCGTACCACCTAGACCCCCTCCGTCAATTCACTAATAAAAAAGTGATGAACTGACAAAAAAAAATACAAAAACAACCCCAGAAAGTTTGGTCCTTGTGTTATTTTAGTCCCTGTAGTTTCTATTTGGTCAATTTGGGCCCTGAAGTTTTAAATTAAAGCAATTTGATCCAACTGTTCAATTATGTGAGAAAATTGACAAAATTTACTCACATACTATGCATTGTCACACTTTTTAAGGGAAAAATGGAACACCACTGTAGACACCCCGATTTTGACCAAACGTCAAATCCAGGGATTGGTTACCTCTAGAAGACCGATGATGACGACGACCGGTAAAATTCGAAGATTTTCCAGAGGATTCAAATTCTTCAAAGATTCTTCCAAACAAAATTCAAAAAAAAAAATCAAAGTAAGAGAGAGAGAGAGGGAAAGTAGGTACTCGGGGGAAACCCGAACGTTGAAGAACATGTGAGAAAATCAGTCTAAAAAAAATATATATGTATAATTTTAAAGAAGAAAAATAATATGAAAGGAGTTTTCAAAAGAAAAGAAAAAGAAAAGAAAAAAAAAAAGAGAAAAAGAAAAAAGAAAAGAAAGAAATAAAAAGATAGTATATACCATGTATATAGGTGTATCTTAATAAAGTACACCACAAATATAAGTACATTAGTATATACTTTGCTAATAATTAGGATTGTGGTAATGTATATTTTGAAAATTAAAAAAAGGGCAAAAATTCTGTTAGCCCCGGCACGCGGAAAAGCCGGCGGCAGCCCGACATTCAGTGAATGTCGCCGGCAGGCATCGAGTGCCGCTAGCTGTAACAGACTGTTTTTTTCACATGTTCTAGAAGAAAATTTTGCACATGGGTTTTCACCCGAATTTACCCATCTAACCTTGAATTGGTGGTCTATATAAACAAACTTTCATCTTCATTTTGGGGTACTCACACATATACTTGAATTAAGAGAGAGAAATACAAGAGTTATATACATACATTAGAGAGAATTGAGAGAAAGAAGATAGACTTTTCTTGAAGAATTGAAGAAGAATTTGAGGATTGTTGGAAGAGCTTCACAAGAGATAGAAGAATTCTTTGAGGTCATAGAGGTAACCTCTCAATCTTTTGTAGAATTAGGAGAACTCAATCACAAATTCATAGTTCTAGGAAATTTTACACATTTTCAAAACCTCTCTTCCTATCCCATTTCATCACACACCACTTAGAGCTTGTGATTGAATTTCATAATGTTTCATTAATTTGGATCCAAAAGAGAGCTTTGGATTTAAGTTAAAAGAGTTTTTGGACTTGAAATTTTCAAATAGCCTTTGATTTCCTTTCTTTTATTTATATTCTTCTCAAGAGATCTATGAGATCTTCAATATCTTATTAGGTTTCTTTGAGTTTGATCCTTTAATTCCCTATGATCTTATGATTTATATGGGGATTAAAGTGAATCATGATCATCTCTACATGTAGTTTGTTGAAATTAAGTCTTAACTCATGGTTTGAAATCTCCTTACTAAAAAATCTTATGGAATTCATGCTATATTCCATAGAGGTTTATGTAGTTGGGATTTCATTTTGTCTCCAAGGACCATTAACTTGGTAGGAGAAATAGTAATATGATATTCTTCAAGGACCATACATTTGAGAGAAGAATTGAATGTAGATTTTCATTTAAAATAAGTTGGGCCTTAAGATTCTCTTGATGGATCTCCAATTATGTGATCTATGATAGGAATCCATCAAGGTTAAATCTAGGGGTTTCTCCCTATTTCACCATTTGTCTCATTAATCATAATCAAACTTGATTCTAGTCCTTTCTAGGATCATGGATCAAGTTGGTTTTAAACTATGAACATCAACTTAACAAAGGTGCAGTGAATCCATAAACCAATTGTGATCAAAGATTTTTTATAGAGTCATGATTCATTGGAAATGGATGAGACCAATTGGAGGGTGTTCATAACCTATCTAAGAACCTCTGTGATTTTTGTTTTGATGAAATTCCATGCCTAAGATGGTTTGGTCTTATGATTTCAAAACATGCAACTCTCTGTCCAAAATTTAAGAACAGCAAATCCATTTTGAAATTCATAAATCAGAACTTTAATGGAGTTTCCCGGGTCTCTAATAATTGTTTCTAAGTACCTTAATGTGTTAGGGAGATACCTTAAAAAGATCTAAGTGTTTCTCATTCATTTACTATTTTTAGAAAATCGTACAAGATCTCTGGACAGAGAGTTGCAGATTCCTGAGTGATGTCTAGTGTTTTCCATATTCCCAGAGATCTAACCGTTCAAACCTTGATTTTCTTTTTGGGTTATAATCTAGACTCACAGAGGCATATCATATCCAAAAATCATTAAGATCCAACCGTTGGATGTATGGTTTTTCTATTTTTTAAGATCTGGTCTGCTCTCTGTAATTCATAAAAAACTGCTACTGTTTTTGTCTAATCTTATTTATTTCAACTCAAATGGTCTCCTAATGTCTTGGGACCCAAATCATATTTTGAATAATGATAATTTAGCTTAAATCCAGAGGCTAAGTGATCCAAATTAGTGAATAAATCCATGTTTTATTCTTGTTCACATTCATTCATTCATGTACATCAATGCTTATGACTAGAACTAGCTATTGGATAAAATTGGATTTCATGCTTGCTAGATCTAAGCTAGAGAATTAGGATTGATTGTTTTGATATCATATTATTATGTGAAGCATGTGGACTAATCTTTGTTTTGTAGCGCATTTAAGGTATAACTTCTCATCTCTTCTCTAGTTTATTCCATTTTTTAATTCTTTGATTTTCAACTCCATACGCGACACCTTAGACTAGGTCTTGCCTTATGTGTTTATATATGTTATAGACCTCTTCCTAGGTTTATTTTATATGTATGCATTGCAAATTTAAATTCGCAGCTGGACCCCGGGTAAGTTTCCTAGTTCCTTATTTGCACATCATCTTGCTTGCTATTTGAACTATGTGGCTTATGATGATATTTTATTATTAGCAATCTTGCACCCTTTTTAACATGCTTGTGTAATGTATTATTTATATGTATGTATTAGTTGAGGGCACACTTAGATTATTAATTTGATTAAAAAGATGATGAGTAGAGGCCTATCACGAGATAGGATGAAAGGGGGTGTTTAGTCCGTCGGGCTCCTTCCCCTTTCATTCCATAATCCACGGACCCAGATTATCTTTGGTTTCGCAAAAAGATCAGTTTCCTTTCAAAATGGTTTCTTAATTTCCCTTTAAAAAAAATTTAAGTGGCGACTCCTTGAATTTGAAAATTATTTGAAAAGTGGGGCCAAATGCCGGTATCCACAATCTGGCGACTCTGATGAGGATCGAACCCAGAATCTCTGGTTTCGCAGACCAGAATTTCTGATTTTGGGTTCACTCGAGGATTAGAGTTGAAAGCATCCTTTTAATCGAATTAATTAATTTTTGTGTGCCCGTTGCATTGCACTTGCATGTTTCGACAGTCGATTGCATGGAACTATGACCTTGGAGGCTCGGGGCAACCCGGTCGATCAAGTCATCATGGGACCGTGTGATCACCCTTGATCTCGTACCATATTTTGGTATATGAAGCATCCTATCGGGTGTGTGTCAAGGGTCCCTTATTTGACCAAAACCCGGCCTTTGCATGGTAGCTTCCATAGAACCTTTCGATCTTAGGAAATTAATTCTTGATTAGGATTATGTGCTAGGGAGTTTTGTATGCCCGTAAGGGATTATTTGAGATGATGATGATGCTTGCTTGATGAAAGATGTGTAATCCTTTAATCACCTTTTAGCAATTCCTTCTCATGTCCCACGACATTTGGGAGCATGCTGAATCTTGATTATAAAATTACATCTCTTATATCTTGTTAGCTAAGCATCATTGACCTTGTATGCATCTGAATTCATGAAGAGTATGACAACAATCCGATCATGTGATCCTCCTACCCAAAGAATTTTAAATACATCTTTAAAAGCAAACATACTTTTGCCAAAGTATTCAATCGTTCTTTCAAAAATCTTTGGAGTTTACTATTTTTTTATTAAAATTTCAAATCAATCATCTTTGAAGGAAGAACCCTAAATTCTTGGAACCCAAAAATTTTGAAAAGTTTCACCAACTAAAGAAACACTTTTCAAAGCAAAATTTTGCCCCAATCACCTTTTGGTTGAGGAATATAATCCAAAATTCTTAAGAATTATATTTGAAAGACCTCCCTAATTAAAGAAATTCTTTTCAAATGAATTTTAATGCAAAGTTTCAACCCAATCATCTTTTGTTCAGAAATGTTGCCTTCAAAGGAAAGCTCTTTAAGAATTTTGAAAGATCCCATCATCTAGGGAAATGCTTGTCAAATGAATTTCAAAAATTTTCAAATTTTTGAAGGGGTAAAGAGGATCACAATGAAAGGAGAAATTAGCGCACTCAACATGGATGAGGATTTTATGTGCTTATGTGTTTATGTATTAGGACTAGGATTTTCTTTTCTTTGGCATATAGAATAGGCACACACACACACATGCATCGCATCCGCATGACATATGAGCCATTCATAAGAATTCTACCAAGCATTTTCTAAATAAATAAAGTTGTTTGAAAATTGATTAAAAATAAAAAATGGTTGTAGGCAAGATAGCATTGAACACCAGGACGGTTTAGGTTAGGGATTCGAGTGCAAGGTTAGTACGAAGAGAGCCAGAGACAGAAAGAGAAATGGATCATGAACAACATGCTGCAGAAATAGCCCAGTTGAAAGAGAGGATGGACCAAGTGATGGCCATGTTAGAAACATTGACCCGTCAGAGGCCGGTAATTGATCCACCAATAATCAACCCTCCTCCTCCACCTTTTCGGGGTATAGAAGACGAATGGTTTGAGGATCCAGAACCACCTAGAGCTGATATACCCAGGGCAGAGAGAGAGAAAATTGAGAAAGCTGAGAAAGAGCGTATCGAGATGAAGGAGAAGGTGGAGAAGCTAGAGAAAGTTGTCTGCAAGTCCAATGGGGTTGATAGCTATCTGCTAGAGCTAGAGGGATTGTTTGAGGGAGCTCAAGAAAAATTGCCAGCCGGTTTCAAGATGCCTGAGATCGATAAGTTTGATGGCTCTGGCAACCCCAGAAACTATGTGAGGATGTGCATCGGGGCCTTTCAACCAAGTGGTCTGAGTCCTTCCATGATGTCCATGCTGTTTCAACAAACTCTGACTGGGGCAGCTTTATCCTGGTATTTCACATTAGAGCCAAGCAAAAGTCGTATATGGGAGGAAGTAGTGAAAGCCTTTGTCACCCAATATGAATACAACCAAGAACTCGATGTAACTGTGAGGGATCTGGAAACAACCATGCAAGAGAATAGAGAGTCATTTGCTGAATTCTTGTCGCGATGGAGAGGGAAAGCTGCAAAAATGACCCAACGGCCATCAGAGAAAGAACAGATACGGATTGTAATCAAGAACCTGCAAAGTGTTTACCAGGAGAAACTAATGTATCAATGTATTCATACCTTTGCTGAGTTGTTCAAAATTGGGACAAGGATAGAAGACGCCATTAAAGACAGAAATATCAAAAGAGAAGATCCAGTGAACAGGTATAGGCGTCCAAATTATGGGGCAAGAGGAGGGAATTCAGGAAGCCATTCAAATCCTACAGATGTGAATGCACTAAGCGAACCAGAGAAGAAGTTTGATATCGTCAAAAATTACCCGAAGAGAGGAGGAGATAAACCTTTAAGGAAATTCTCAGATTTAGGAGTATCATTGTCCACCGCTCTGGATAGGCTACTAGCAAAAGGGCACCTCCACTTATTGGAGCCACGACCAAGACCGAATCCACTACCTCCAAATTTCAAAACTGATCTTTACTGCAAATTCCATCAAGAGCAAGGACACTCGACCGATCGATGCTTGAGGTTGAGACATGAAATCCAGGATCTGATAGATAAGAAGGTAATATCTGAACCACCCACCAACTCGTCGAACATCACCAAGAATCCACTACCAAATCATCATGCGGTACCGCCACTTGGGATTTACTGTCTGGAAAGTGGAGAAAGCTCTTTTGATCCATCAACATTGATCACTAAGTTGGGGTGTCCGAGGAAGCTTCATCAGATACAGGGAGATTTGGACATTTGCACTTTGGGCGAACTAATTGAAGGAAGAAAGGGAAAGGTGATAGGAAAAGCTCCTGATGCGGATTGGTGGACACCTGAAGAAGGCAGCTCCATTTGGTACAAAGAGGGTGACATTCAGGGCATTAGTAAAGTAAAGGATGATCTTTGGTATGAAAGTGAGAAATAAGATGAAAATCCGGGAGGCACTGAAGCACAAGATGATCTTTGGTTCAAAGAAGAGGTCAGTCATCTAACACGATCAGGGAGGCACTTCAGACCACATGAACTTGAGGAAGACCACTCAGGTCAAGAGTTGGATAAGGGAAAGGGGAAGCTAAATGAGGAAGAAGAGGAAGATAGGGTTCTGAGGCAGATGAAGAAGACGCAAGCAAATATCACTATATGGGGTTTATTAATCGCTTCCAAATGTCATAGACAAGCAGTTCTCGATGCTCTTAATCAATCTGATGTCTCCATTAATATCACACCAGAAGATCTTGTCGGTATGATCAGTAAGAGCTCGGCTCCCGCTATCTCCTTTACTGAAGCTGACTTACCCCCTGGGGGACCCGCCCACAACAAGCCATTGCACATTACCGTCGAGTGTCTAGGAAATTCCTTGCCTGCTTGTCTTGTTAACAACGGGTCCGCATTGAATGTGTGCCCATTTCGAACAACTAAAAGGATGGGGCTTGATGAATCAACGTTTATACCATCGGAGCAAAAGGTAAGGGCCTATGACAATACTCAGCGGGCAGTTATGGGAATCATTTTTCTGAATCTATCTATTGGGACCGGGGAAAAAGAGGCAGAATTCTAGATTATCGATATTCCTGCATCTTTTAATCTACTTCTGGGGAGGCCATGGCTGGACAGTTTGGGCGCCATCCCGTCAACCATCCATCAGAAGGTCAAATACATTTGGAAAGGTAAAGTTTGTGATGTTTTAGGAGACAGTTGGATACATGCACCTGGGGCTTCATCTAGTGCCCCAGTTCTGGAAGTACAAGTACAAGGGGAAGAGACAAGCTTGGGTGGGTTTGAGTTCATCAACATGGTAGAAGACAGCAGGCCAAAAGAGTTTTTACCACTCTATTTCGATCAGTACGCAAGCCCGTTGGTGACTGGAATAATGAGAAAGATGGGATTCTTCCTGGGGATGGGTCTGGGTAAGAAGCATCAAGGAGTGTTCGAATTTCCAAACATTATTACGCAAACACATACCCGCGGGTTGGGATATCAGCCGTCAAGGGAAGAAATGAAGAAAAAGAAGAAATCGGCCGATGCGCCAATGGAACCATACTCAAAAACTCTCAATGGATATTTCATCAGAGAAGGAGAGGAGTTCCCATTTTGCGATTTCCCGAAGCCATGGTTGGATAAAGTGGAAAAACGCATGAAGCCGGGGTTTGAGATCTTCTTTGCACATGACTTCTCTGACTATGAGGACCCTTACCTAGAGGTACCCGAGAAATCCACCACTATTCAGGATTGGGTGTGCACCTTGGATAGCCTGGCAATGAAGGACCTGCTGGAAGAAGAACACAGAGGGATCGGGAAGGGTAATACTGGGGAAAGCATGATTAAAGATGGGGAGAACAGAGGTGAATGAGGGGGCAAGGAAAAGACAGAAAGGGAGAAATTAGAGTTTGGAAAAGAATCAGAGGAAGAAATGGGGGAAATTACTCAGACAGAGGGCCTAGAAGAATGCTTCATCACTGACCTTGGAGGGGAAAAGAAGAAAGAATGGGTTTTTGAGTCTAGTAATAGGTATCCCCCTCACCCAGAGTCTGTATTAGCCCAAATGAGGCATCTTTCAATTTCCATGTCTATTGTAATCGCTCCCAAGAAAATTAATGAGAATATGACTAATTCTGCTTACTCGACTGTGCATAATAATTGTGATGTATGTGATGAATGTAGTGAAATACCAGATGAATTGCAAAAATTAATTGAAAAGGAAAATGAATCTGCATGTAAAATCATTGAAGGCACTTTAACAATTAATTTGGGAAATGAAAATAATCCACAAAATGTTTCTATTGGCTCCACACTTAGTAAAAAGGAAGGCAAAGAGTTAATCAATTTATTAAGTGAATTCAAAGATGTCTTTGCATGGTCCTATGATGATATGCCAGGGATTGATCCAGAAATAGTCCAACATCATATTCCCCTTTTCCCGAATTCAAAACCCGTAAAACAAAAATTGAGGCGGATGAGGCCTGAATGGGCGCTAAAAGTGAAAGAGGAAGTCGAAAAGCAGCTGGGAGCTGGATTCTTGATTGTCACTGAGTATCCAGAATGGGTCGCTAATATCGTACCAGTCCCAAAAAAGGATGGTCGCATTAGGGTTTGCGTGGATTTCCGGGATTTGAATAGAGCCAGTCCTAAGGACGATTTCCCACTACCTCACATTGATGTGTTAGTAGACAATACAGCGGGACATGAACTCTTATCTTTCATGGATGGGTTCTCAAGGTACAACCAGATGTTGATGGCACCCGAGGATAGGGAAAAGACTACCTTTATCATACCATGGGGGACTTATTGTTACAGAGTTATGCCATTTGGGCTTAAGAACGTGGGGGCGACTTAGCAAAGGGCCGCCACCACCTTGCTACATGACATGATCCATAAAGAAGTAGAGGTGTACGTGGATGACATGATAGTGAAGTCCAAGGAGAAGGAAGGGTACTTGAAAGCACTAAGAAAATTCTTTGAGAGATTGAGAAAATTCAGAATGAGATTAAACCCGCAAAAATGTACTTTTGGGGTTACCACGGGAAATTGTTGGGATTTCTGATTACACAGAGGGGGATTGAGGTAGATCCGACCAAAATTCAAGCCATAACCAAAATGTCGTCACCCCGAAATGAAAAGGAGTTAAGGGGATTCTTAGGGAGAATACAGTTTATCAGCCGTTTCATATCTAAACTCACCATGACCTGTGACCCGCTATTCAAGTTGTTGAGGAAAGGGGAAAAGTTTGAATGGGATGACCAATGCCAGAAAGCCTTCGAGAAAATCAAAACCTATCTCCAAAACCCACCTGTCTTATCACCTCCCAAACTTGGGAAGCCTTTATTGCTTTATCTATCCGTTACCGAAAATTCCATGGGGTGCATGTTGGCTTAGGAAGAGGAAGAGGGGCGCGTAGAGAAAGCCATATATTACCTTAGTAAAAGAATGACTGGGTATGAGTTGAATTATTTGCCATTGGAGAAAGCATGTTGGGCTTTGGTATGGTGTACGCGTCGCCTTAGGCATTACATGTTAGCTTTTCCCGTCACCCTAATATCCCGAATGGACCCACTTAAATACCTCTTTGAAAAACCTGCCTTAACCAGTAGGATTTCTCGCTGGACCATGATGTTAGCTGAATTTGATATCAGATATGTCACTTCCAAATCTGTCAAAGGGAAAGCTGTCTCCGAATACTTAGCCGACCTTGCCATAGAATCCGAGGAGAGGGGAGAGTTTAAGTTTCCCGATGAGGGGGTGATGAAAGTAGAAGAAGATCGGTGGAGAATGTATTTTGATGGAGCATCCAATCAGGTAGGATACGGAGTCGGAATTATCCTCATATCACCTACAGGAGCCCCCACCCCGTTGGCCGTTAAGCTTAAGTATAACTCAACCAACAACACTGCAGAATACGAAGCGTGCATAATTGGGATGGAAGCAGCCTTGGCCTTAAATATTGATGAGATTGATGTTTTTGGGGATTCAAATCTGATAATATCGCAAGTAAGAGGTGATTGGAGGATAAAGCTGAGAAATTGAGACCTTACCATGAATACCTAGAGAGCCTAAAAGTACAGTTTAGAAAAATCTCATTTTATTACCTTCCTCGTGAGGAGAACCAACTAGCTGATTCTTTAGCAACTTTGGCCTCAATGATCCAAATCCCTATAGGAGTTACCATGATTCCTCTGTCCATAGAAGAAAGAACCCGACCCTCATATGAGAGAATTACAGCCATTAAAGGAGAAGAGGAAACAGAAGTACCGTGGTATACAGACGTTTGGAGGTTCATTAAGAGAGAAAAATACCCTGAAGGGGCGTCAAAAAAGGATAAGAAGGCAATTCGAAGGTTTTCAGCTCAGTTTGTGATTTATGCAGGAAAATTATGGAAAAAGTCCTATACCGGTTATAACCTGGAATGTCTGCATGGAGGAGAAGCAAGAGAAATGATGGAAGAAATACATGAAGGAGTCTGTGGGCCCCACATGAACGGATATATGTTGGCCAAAAAGATAATTCGGCAGGGATACTATTGGACGACTTTAGATAAGGACTGTTGTGAATATGTGAGGAAATGTCATAAGTGTCAAATCCATGCAAATCTTATGCACACCCCACCTTCCCAACTGTACAGCATGACCACCCCCTGGCCGTTCTCTGTATGGGGTATTGATATCATCGGGGAAGTAGTTCCGAAAGCTTCAAATGGACACCGGTACATAATCGTGGCAATAGATTATTTCACCAAATGGGTAGAGGCGGCATCATATGCAACTCTGAAGGCCAAAGATGTGGCAAATTTTATAGAGAATAACATAGTCTGCAGATACGGGGTGCCAAATGAGCTTATTTCTGATCATGGGAGCCACTTTCAGGGAGAAGTTATCCCACTCTTAGAGAAATACAAGATTACCCATCATCAATCCTCACCATACAGACCCCAGACGAATGGAGCAGTAGAAGCTGCAAACAAGAATGTAAAGGCAATCCTGGGAAAGATTATAGATACATACAGGGATTGGCATGAGAAGTTACCATTCGCTTTATTGGGATACCGAACTTCCGTAAGAACTTTGACAGGGGCTACGCCGTATTCATTAGTCTATGGGATGGAAGTTGTGCTACCAGTTGAGGTTGAAATACCATCTTTGAGAGTTTTGGCCGAATGCGAGGTAACCGAACTTGAGTGGCTGCGGGGGAGATATGAAGAATTGATGCTATTAGATGAGAAAAGATTGGCTGCTATAAATCACACTCGGGGATATCAGAAAAGGATAGCTCGTGCTTTTAACAAAAAGGTTCGCCCAAGGAAGCTTGCTGAGGGTGACCTGGTCCTCAAAGAACTTAAAGCGCCCATTTATGACCCCCGAGGTAAATTCAAACCCAACTGGGTTGGACCATATATCATTAAGACGCTCCTCTCCGGAGGAGCTGCTTATTTCATGGACCTAGATGGAGTTGAGTTTAGACAACCAGTTAACCTCGATCGCCTCGAGAAATATTTTGCTTGAGACCTTGTTGTTTCAAAACCTCCAGAGTTGATGAACTACGCTTGACCTGATTCCCGCTAGGGGATAAGTAGGCAACCTGCCCGGTTCGGTCACATAAATAAACTTGCCTAAAAGGCACTTCCCTTCTGACCTTAACTGAACTACTACGGACCTGATACCCGCTCGGGGATAAGTAGGCAGGCCCACAAGGCCCTCGGTCCAAATAAAACCCCAACTCTTGATGTAACTCAATATCCTGAGTCTCCTTATGCCAAGATAGGGGCAAACTTGCGTATGCCCAGAGCTAGAGTCAAAGTCCCTATACTAGGGGCAAACTTCGTTTGCTAAACCGAAGAACCCAGAAAGTACCTAAACTCATTTCTGGATCTACTGGCTATCAAAATAGGTACTATGTGAAAGCAAATGAGGATTCATGGTATAGAATGATTAAAACTCTAGAGCAAAACTCAAAGCAAAGTAATAAGAGTTAAGAGAGACATTAAAAGGAAAATTTTCATAACCTGAAAAGATGGGAGAAGTGCAAACTACGATTTGACATGATTAAAACATTTTTCCTAATACAAAGAAAAGCCTTTTTGAAAAATTGAAATACATCACAAAAAGCGCAGTAAGAGTCAAGTAGGATCTGCCAGAAGTTTCTTTTTGGAATCTTGTTTTTTCCTTCTTTTGTTTGTCTAAAAGCTATTTTCCAACCAAAGTCTCGGCAGTAGGTAGAATCGAGGAAGGGACCCTCCAGAAAGGAGCCGACACTCTGTCATGCCAAGCCTCGGCAAATAGTCTCATGGTGGAAGGACATAGAGCGCAGCTCCTCGAAAAGTCGACTGTAAAAGTGTTCGGAACATCCTGAAGCAACCCAAACTGGCGAACCATCCGTCCGGGGATATAAAAAGTGGTGACATGCAGACTAGGTAACCAAACCCCCGGACAGCCAGGAAGCCGCACGGTGATAGAACAATAGGTCCATCGAGGGCACACCCAGCAAATATCCCCACGATACAGGTTCTGAAGCCAGGAAAGCCAGCCCTCAACTGTATAATAGAGAGAACGAACATCCAGGCGATCATAGGGAAGCAGTCTCCCAGTAGGAGGGTGAGTAAAGAGGGCTAAACGCTCAAGAAGCCAGACCTGTAAAATATAAGGTGACCCTGAAAGCAACATCGATCCAGTGCTTTGTGCATGATCCAAACCCAGTAAGGTTTCTCCTAGAACAAGCATGATAGCACTCCGCATTTCTCGAAGACCGCAGACGATTGGGATAAGGATGTCAGAGGAAGACTGGAATAGGAAATGGGAGAGCATAGCCAAAGAAAGGGCATTACGTCTAATAATCTGATATCCTCCATCATCAGGATCACCCACGGGAGCATAAATAGAAAAGAGTCGGTCAAAGTCGATACGCCAGTCGCGAACAAAAGAGCCGGCAGCACCTCAGGAAATACAAAGAAGAGCCGCTAGATCTTGGATGTACCCTGCCTGTATCTGGGGGATGATCAAATCAGCATAAGGGTCGGTATGGAGAATGGCGCTAAATTCCTCAAAAAGAGGGCAAACCTCTTCATGACCAAACCGGAAGACGTGCAAAGAAGGGTCCCAACATGAAATAGCCGTTCAGAGTAAGCTCTCGTCTAGAGCCATACGGCGGAATGCGAAGAGGTCATTCAATCTATGACACTCAAAGTTGAGTCGGTCAATACCAGAAAGGGAATTCATCCACGGGTATAGAATGTCGGAGCATATGGGAGCCATGAAGAAGGAGAGCAAAAATAGAAGAAGGTTATGAATGAAGAAGAGGAAAAAGGGGTCTTAGGAACTTTCAAAAAGGTGTAAAAATGAGCAAATGGCACTTTTTATAAGAAAAAGGTTCAAACCGGCACTCGATGAAAAGCAGCGGCACTCTCCGAGTGCCGGCCGGCAGTCACTGAGTGTCGCACGGCATTCAGTGAGTGCCGGTCGGCAGTCACTGAGAACCGCACGGCATTCAATGAGTGCCGGCCATCCTCTCCGAGTGCCGGTCAGAGTTTAAAATCCTCATGGGTTAATTTGTAATAGCCCAAACCTGCATAGAAATTTGAATAAAAGTATCACCATTCCATCATTTAAGCACCATTCATCAATAAGTCAATAAAGTTCTTTATATTTTGAGTAAATAAAGGGAATAATGTCTAAGGTCTAAAGCTAAAAAAAAAAGAGAGGGAAAAAGAGGTAATCGAGCATGAATATAAACAGAATTCAAAAATTGGCACACAGGCCACCATGCACGAATGCCATCAAGCCGCCTAAGTAAATCTGTTAGGAAGGAAAAGTTTGGAGTTCTTGTCCTCACAGGGACATAACATAATAAGAGTTAAGAGAGGCCAGTTATCCTCGTCGGCGATGAGGATTTCTTCTGGGTGTCTGCGGAGCTGTCTGACTTCCCCCAGCCCCACCGCCTCCACCATCTCCACCATCTCCACCATCGCCTCCATCACCACCTTGGCCGCTGCCACCAGCACCTTCTTGATATCCACCGCCTTGACCCAGCTGAAACTCTTAGATTTGCCTCCTCAAGGCAGCAATCTCAGCCTCCTGAAAAGACAAAACAAAATGAAGAATAAGTAATAAGTAAAGAATAAGAAAAAAGAAAGGAAGAAAAGAGATAAGAATAAGATGAAAGTGAATAAAATGGCAATACCATAGCTCTAGCCTGAAGGTCAGCAGTGGCCCTCGCTCCATCAGCCTGGAGGGAATTTTGAACACAGTCGCCAATATGAGGATAAAAATTGGAATTGTAAAGAAAGAAAGAAAAAAAAAGAAGGAAAAGAAAAAAGAAAACCAATAAAAGTTTGTTTCCAGAAAGAGATTTACCCTCCATTCGCGTCCATGAACCCAATGTTGGACAGTATGTGCATACGATAGACCTTCCTCTGTATAATCTCTAGGGACTGTATCGTATTGCAGAGGGATGGATGGAACATTCTGGGTATAAGGGTCCAGCTGATACATGGTCTCCTGGCCCATGTGAACCATGGGAACATTCCAGTTCCACTGTGGGAGAGCTGGAACAGGCTGTAAAAGAGAGAGAGGGAAATCCTAGTCTATGTGAATATCATTGCAAAATAAAAGGAAAAGAAAAAAAAGAAAATGAAAAGATGAAATATCTGTTACCCGGGTAACATCCATGAGAGGAAAGTTGTGCATGAGGGAATTCAGCCTAAAAACTGGATAGCCATCTGGATCGTCCAAATAATTTGCAATATTCTCCCCACCTAGGGCAGCAATGAGGTCCCCATGATCCAGAGTCTCAGTGCTCCTCATAGTAGCGGGAGGAGCCCTAGGCACATAAAAGGCAGGGGCAGCAAGTGACTGCCTGGTCACCCTCTCACCAAGATACCACTCCCGACACGCCTCCCCTACCATCAAGATTCTCATCCTGGAAAAACCCACAGCAGCTTGGATGTCTGCATTGGCTTCTGAGAGGGCCGCCTCCCAAGGATTCCATACCACATGCACCTCCCGCAAGTTGGTAAGCAGGTTGCTGTAGCCTACAAAATTGTGGGCTCCAACCTTCCGGCCTGTCGCTCCTTTCCTCCATTTCAAACCTTGTGGCATACTCGCAGCCTTGCCTCCCCGGGTACTAGGAGCCCTCATGCCAAGGTATTCATGAGACCATATCTGCAAGGCAAGGAAAAATGAATTCGGTCAGCAAAATAAAATCAGAAGAAGTGAAATAAAAGAGTAAAAGGTATATGTCAATGAAATTTTACCTCCCAAGCTCTCCAGTACCCGCCAATAGAAGGTGAGTTTCCCCTGGAAACCTCACTCATGTGGTTATAAAGAGTGGCCAGCCCTGCCCCTCCCTATTTGTACTGGGAGATGCGGTCAGTATCTACAAGAGAAGCTAAATACCCAAGGTTGATTATATCACCCTTTGTGCTCATCAGCGAGCAACCCAGCACGTACATGATGAAGGCCCTAGCCATCTGGTCATCAGTAAAGACCTGACCCTTGAAAGTATCCAGGAACCATTTCGTGGGTACTATGAAGTCTCCTGGATGAGCCCCGAGTAAGTCGATAATCTCTTCATGACGAGTCTGAAGATCGTCGTAGCGAGCAATGGGGAGCCCGCCGAACGGAACACCTGTGATCATAGCAAAGTCCAAGGGAGTCATCGTCATCTCCCCAAAAGGCAGGTGGAAAGTGTTTGTTGTATCCCACCATCTCTCTGCCAAGGCCTGGATATGAGTCCTATCGTTTGAACTCTTCTCTAGAAGTAATGCAAAGAGTCCAAATCCGGCATTGTTAACCAACGTTCTGACCTCGTCATAAAGATCCTCATACCACCTCCGACCGTGAGCCATACTCCCATGGCCTTTTAGGACAAATTCTGGAGTCTGCAAAAGAGGGAACAAAACAAAAAGAGAGAAGAGAAGTAAGCTGAAAAGAAATAAGTAATCAAATTCTTTGAAAAAAAATAATAAAATAAAATAATAAAGAATGGTGATCTTTGAGTCCAGGTAACTTATTTCCAGGGTTAAGAAAAGTTCTCGAGTCTAAGAGACCTTCTGTTTCAAGAAATAAAAAAAAATTCTTTTGAGTCTAAGCAACTCATTGTTTCAAGAAATAAAAATTCTTTTTGAGTCTAAGCAACTCATTGTTTCAAGAAATGAAAATTCTTTTTGAGTCTAAGCGACTCATTGTTTCAAGAATAAAAATTCTTTTTGAGTCCAAGCGACTCATTGTTTTAAGAAATGAAAATTCTTTTGAGTCCAAGCGACTCATTGTTTTGAAAATAAAAAAGAGTTTTTTTTTCCTTTCTTTCAAGACTAAGCGGCTTGTTGGCAGTAAGTTGTAAGTTCAGTAGGAGCATGGTCTATGTAAAATTCAAGAACTTCACAAGGTCGGTGCGACCCTCATTAGCAATGGGCAAACGAGATAGAGGAATCCATGAGCATAAGAAGTCAATGAACCCAATTAAAGGCAATAAACAAGAGGCATAATGTTGGGCATTGAACCCCAAACCATGGCAAGAAAATTAATCAATAAAAGGGAGATATCACAAATATGTGCACAAAATCATGGGGGGCATCCATACATACATCATTCATCCTACATTGCATAGCATTGCATTATTTCATCATAAGCACAAAAGGATTTAGGAAATATACCAATCTGTTGAAAGCTCGTGCCGAGATGTGCGCTTCAGTGTCGGCAAGTAAAACCGATGAGTTGTGGCCGGGGTGGGGCTTATACGTCTTCCTAGGAGGACCATGAGACCCTAAACCACTAGCCATGGAAGAATCTACAAGCAAAAGAGGAAGAAGGTTAAAATTTCATATGTAATTCATGAGGAAACATGAAGATGATCTTTGAGTATAGAATCAAATAAAGATGTAATCTTGATGGATAGAAAGTAATCTTACCTTGTTTGATTATTGATTCTTGAATAAGGAGTGAAATCTTAGAGGGAATATCCGAAATAGGGAGGGAGAGATAATGAAAAGGAAGAAGGAAAATCATGTTTTTAACACACTACTGAACAGGCCGACACTCGACGAAAAGGCACCGGCACTCAGTGAGTGCCGCGCGGCAATTGATGGAGTGCCGGCCGGCACTCAGTGAGTGCCGCTCCCCCTCACCGAATGTCGTCCCGTGTGCCAGGTGGCCCTATTCCTCCTAGTTTTTATATTTATAACAAGAACCACCGAATTTTGCTCCTATGTCCTCAAAGTTTTTCCCTCGTTTCGAAAGGACCCCTGAAGTTTGAAAAATGAGTTCTTAAACCCTTTCGTAAATCAAAATGAGCCCTGGATGTGAGGAATTTTTGTCCAAAAACACCCAGGTTTAGCAAATAAACTAAGTTAGGTCGAATCGACTTCGGATGTTGAAATTTTAATGTGATTGTAGTTTGATTGACTCCAGAATTCTGAAATTTTGATTTTAATTGGAGTCTGATCAACTCTGGATTTTTGGGACATTGAACAAATTGGAGTCTAAGTGACTCCAGATTTTCAGAAGTCGAACGAATTGGAGTCTAATCGGCACCAAATTTTTAGCGATTTAGTTTTATTGAAGATTGATTGACTCCAGGTTTTGAAAGATTTGGTCTAATTGGAGTCTGATTAACTTCGAGATTTCAAGGATTGATTAACTCCAGATTTTGTAAATTGAATAATTTGGGGCTTAATTGACTCCAGATTTTGAAAATTCTTAAGTCTGCGGGACTCCGGATTTTTTGGAGTTTTAATTAAATTTGGAATTTGATTGATTCTCGATTTTTTTTTAAAATCGATTTTGAGCCTGATTAATCCTGAATTTTCAAAAATTAATTTGACCTAAGCTTGAGTGGCTCCGATCTTTGATTTGATTTGAGCTTAGTTGAAAAAAAAAAAAGAGGGAAAGAATCTGATTGATTCTAGATGTTGCGGATAAGGGTAAATTGGGGTTTTAATTGACCTCATACCTTGAAAGTTGAAATGATTAGAATATAACTGAATACAGATTCTGAAAATAGATTTATTTTGGCTCCAGGTTATGAGAAAATTGAGCCGATTTTGAATATGACTGATCTTTGATATGAATCTGAGAAGTTCCAGATTTTGGAAAGTTAATGCAGAGTGAGATCTTGAAAAATTAACCCCTAGGAAAAGAGGGGAAATAGGGAATTATGAATCAAACCGAACAGCTTTGACTTTGCCTCATGAAAAAATGGGTGTCCTCAATTGTCGCAATCTTTCAGCGTGCTACCTGATTCGACTTTGGAGCGTAAAGCGGGAAGCAGCTCAGTTGATCAGATGATTTTTTTTGGAAGATTATGGAGCGTAAGGCGGGAAGCGGCTCAATCATTCAGCGTGCGACCTGATTCGACTTTGTAGTGTAAGGCGGGAAGCGGCTCAGTCGATCAGATGATTTTTTGGAAGATTATGGAGCGTAAGGCGGGAAGCGGCTCAATCTTTCAGCGTGCTACCTGATTCGACTTTGGAGCGTAAGGCGAGAAGCGGCTCAGCCGATCAGATGATTCTTGGAAGACACCGGAGTATAAGGCGCGAAGCGCATCTCAGTCTTTCAGCGTGCTACCTGATTCGACTTTGGAGCATAAGGCGAGAAGCGGCTTAGCCGATCAGATGATTCTTGGAAGACACTAGAGTATAAGGCGCGAAGCACATCTCAGTCTTTCAGCGTGCTACCTGGTTTGACATCGGAGTATAAGGCGCGAAGCGCATCTCAGTCGATCAGATGGTTCTTGGAAGACACTGGAGCGTAAGGTGTGAAGCGGCTCAATCTTTTAGCGTGCTACCTGATTTGACTATGGAGTGTAAGGCACAGGGCGCATCTCAGTCAGTTAGACAATTCTCAAAATTCATAAGGACCCTGAACTTCGTAATTGTGATATTCCCAGAGTACGACTATAACATAAATAGGGGATTTGGGGTATAAAACGCATTTTTGGTGATAGAAAGATCAACATGAACATGGGTCATCACGTTAGGAACATGAGGCATGATATTTGAGCATATGCATCACGTTAGGATAGGTGCGTTCATCCATATGGTTATTTGTGCTTAGGAGTTATCCCTTGCCCGAACTACGTCCTGGTCTGATTCCCGTTGGGATACGTAGGCAGCTCACCATTGAGCACGACCAGCATTTGGCTCTCTACGCACCCGATTTTGCAACGCACTTTTGTTTTTACCTGAATTCGACTGTTTGGTCAAAGGCTTGTCTTTCACACAGGCTTCGACATTCACTTGTGATACGCGTTGCTTTACAAGCTCTGTCGAAGAGGGGCAAACTGTTGACACCCCGATTTTGACCAAACGTCAAATCCAGGGATTGGTTACCTCTAGAAGACCGATGATGACGACGACCGGTAAAATTTGAAGGTTTTCCAGAGGATTCAAATTCTACAAAGATTCTTCTAAACAAAATTAAAAAAAAATCAAAGTAAGAGAGAGAGAGAGGGAAAGTGGGTACTCGGGGGAAACCCGAACGTTGAAGAACATGTGAGAAAATCAGTCTAAAAATATATATATATAATTTTAAAGAAGAAAAATAATATGAAAGGAGTTTTCAAAAGAAAAGAAAAAGAAAAGAAAAAAAAAAGAGAAACAGAAAAAAGAAAAGAAGGAAATAAAAAGATAGTATATACCATGTATATAGGTGTATCTTAATAAAGTACACCACAAATATAAGTACATTAGTATATACTTTGCTAATAATTAGGATTATGGTAATGTATATTTTGAAAATTAAAAAAAGGGCAAAAATTCTGTTAGCCCCGGCACGAGGAAAAGCAGGCGGCACTCACTAAGTGCCGCGCCGGCACTCACAGAGTGCCGCCCGGCATTCAGCGAGTACCGCCCGGCATTCAGTGAATGCCGCTGGCAGCCATCGAGTGCCGCTAGCTGTAACAGACTGCTTTTCTCACATGTTCTAGAAGAAAACTTTGCACATGGGTTTTCACCCGAATTTACCCATCTAACCTTGAATTGGTGATCTATATAAACAAACTTTCATCTTCATTTTGGGGGACTCACACATATACTTGAATTAAGAGAGAGAAATACAAGAGTTATATACATACATTAGAGAGAATTGAGAGAAAGAAGATAGAGTTTTCTTGAAGAATTGAAGAAGAATTTGAGGATTGTTGGAAGAGCTTCACAAGAGATAGAAGAATTCTTTGAGGTCATAGAGGTAACCTCTCAATCTTTTGTAGAATTAGGAGAACTCAATCACAAATTCATAGTTCTAGGAAATTTTACACATTTTCAAAACCTCTCTTCCTATCCCATTTCATCACACACCACTTAGAGCTTGTGATTGAATTTCATAATGTTTCATTAATTTGGATCCAAAAGAGAGCTTTGGATTTAAGTTAAAAGAGTTTTTGGACTTGAAATTTTCAAATAGCCTTTGATTTCCTTTCTTTTATTTATATTCTTCTCAAGAGATCTATGAGATCTTCAATATCTTATTAGGTTTCTTTGAGTTTGATCCTTTAATTCCCTATGATCTTATGATTTATATGGGGATTAAAGTGAATCATGATCATCTCTACATGTAGTTTGTTGAAATTAAGTCTTAACTCATGGTTTGAAATCTCCTTACTAAAAAATCTTATGGAATTCATGCTATATTCCATAGAGGTTTATGTAGTTGGGATTTCATTTTGTCTCCAAGGACCATTAACTTGGTAGGAGAAATAGTAATATGATATTCTTCAAGGACCATACATTTGAGAGAAGAATTGAATGTAGATTTTCATTTAAAATAAGTTGGACCTTAAGATTCTCTTGATAGATCTCCAATTATGTGATCTATGATAGGAATCCATCAAGGTTAAATCTAGGGGTTTCTCCTTATTTCACTATTTGTCTCATTAATCATAATCAAACTTGATTCTAGTCCTTTCTAGGATCATGGATCAAGTTGGTTTTAAACTATGAACATCAACTTAACAAAGGTGCAGTGAATCCATAAACCAATTGTGATCAAAGATTTTCTATAGAGTCATGATTCATTGGAAATGGATGAGACCAATTGGAGGGTGTTCATAACCCATCTAAGTACCTCTGTGATTTTTGTTTTGATGAAATTCCATGCCTAAGATGGTTTGGTCTTATGATTTCAAAACATGCAACTCTCTGTCCAAAATTTCAGAACAGCAAATCTATTTTGAAATTCATAAATCAGAACTTTAATGGAGTTTCCCGGGTCTCTAATAATTTTTTCTAAGTACCTTAATGTGTTAGGGAGACACCCTAAAAAGATCTAAGTGTTTCTCATTCATTTACTATTTTTAGAAAATCGTACAAGATCTCTGGACAGAGAGCTGCAGATTCCTGAGTGATGTCTAGTGTTTTCCATATTCCTAGAGATCTAACCGTTTAAACCTTGATTTTCTTTTTGGGTTATAATCTAGACTCACAGAGGCATATCATATCCAAAAATCATTAAGATCCAACCATTGGATGTATGGTTTTCCTATTTTTTAAGATCTGGTCCGCTCTCTGTAATTCATAAAAAACTGCTACTGTTTTTTGTCTAATCTTATTTATTTCAACTCAATTGGTCTCCTAATGTCTTGGGACCCAAATCATATTTTGAATAATGATAATTTAGCTTAAATCCAGAGGCTAAGTGATCCAAATTAGTGAATAAATCCATGTTTTATTCTTGTTCACATTCATTCATTCATGTACATCAATGCTTATGACTAGAACTAGCTATTGGATAAAATTGGATTTCATGCTTGCTAGATCTAAGCTAGAGAATTAGGATTGATTGTTTTGATATCATATTATTATGTGAAGCATGTGGACTAATCTTTGTTTTGTAGCGCATTTAAGGTACAACTTCTCATCTCTTCTCTAGTTTATTCCATTTGTTGATTTCATTGATTTTCGACTCCATACGCGACACCTTAGACTAGGTCTTGCCTTATGTGTTTATATATGTTAGAGACCTCTTCCTAGGTTTATTTTATATGTATGCATTGCACGTTTAAATTCGCAGCTGGAACCCGGGTAAGTTTCCTAGTTCCTTATTTGCACATCATCTTGCTTGCTATTTGAACTATGTGGCTTATGAATGATATTTTATTATTAGCAATCTTGCACCCTTTTTACATGCTTGTGTAATGTATTATTTATATGTATGTATTAGTTGAGGGCACACTTAGATTATTAATTCGATTAAAAGGATGATGAGTAGAGGCCTATCACGAGATAGGATGAAAGGGGGTGTTTTAGTCCATCGGGCTCCTTCCCCTTTCATTCCATAATCCCCGGACCCAGATTATCTTTGGTTTCGCAAAAAGATCAGTTTCCTTTCAAAATGGTTTCTTAATTTCCCTTTAAAAAAAATTAAGTGGCGACTCCTTGAATTTGAAAATTATTTGAAAAGTGGGCCCAAATGCCGGTATCCACAACCACCAATTGCTCAACCTGCTTATTAGTGTAATTGTGCATAACTGTGGCCAAATTCTGTCAAATTTTCTCACAGAATGGGGCCTTTGGATCAAATTACTTCAATTTAAAACTATAGGGACCAATTGACTCAATTAAACTACAGGGACTAAAATGACACAAGGACCAAACATTCAAGGGTATGTTTTGTATTCATTTATGTCAGTTCGTCACCTTTTAAACGGTGAATTGACGAAGGGGGTCTCGGTGATACGCATTTCAAATCTCAGGGGGTGCAGGTGATATTACTGAAACGTGAGGGGGTCTAAGTGTGATTAGAGCAAACCTTAGGGGGTCTAATTGATATTTATCCATTAAAAATTTATCTGAAAATTGATTTATAAAAAAATTCTACCGAAAAAATTGCTAATGAAAAATGAGCATTAGAATGTGATTGTTGGAATATGACTATTTGAGTTTATGATAGTTGAAGTTTGTTTAAATAACAAAACTTTTAATTTAAAATTATCCAAAAAATAGTATTCAGTTAAAATAGAGAGCTTTGCTGGAGTAAATGCCAAAAAATGACTAGCTAAAATAGCCACTATGATAAAGTGACTAGCTACTTTAACTTTTACTGCTAGGTTACTCTAAGGGACCTACATCAAAGTGAAATAATTAGTTGTCCTTAAATCACTATATTTCCCTAACTAGGGATCCCCAACTAATTTTTCATTTTTTCAGAAACTTGTTTTGTGATCATTTCATGTTGATGTGGTGGTTTGGTTATGAAGAGATCGAGGTGATGTTGTGGTGGTGATCGGCAGAGTTCTGGTGTGTCAGTGGTGGTTTTGTGAAATTTTACAACTTTTTGTTGATAAATTTCACAACTTTTTTTTAAAAAAAAATTATAACTTTTTCGATGGTATGAGAAATTAATTTTGAAAAACTTGTTTTGTGATCATTTCATGTTGATATAGTGGTTTGGCTGTGAATAGATTGACAGAAGTCTAGTGTGGTGGTGATCGGCAGAGATCTGGTACATATTGTGGTGGTGGTGGTCGTTGGGAGTCTGGTGTGGTGGTGGTGGTGCTTGACGGAGGTCAGACGAGCTCATGCGAGGTCACTGGGTCACTGGAGCTCAAGCAAGGTCATGGTAGTGGTCGCCGGAGGTACAAAGACTTTGAAACTCTTTTGTGTAGAGCAACGTTGGGGGTAATTCTGTGTCACGCCCTGGCAAAAATAGGGAAAATAAATTCCATTTTTGGACCCGTAGGCCATGACTGGTGAATGCCACTTGATTGTCCACACACAGTTCTAAAACATCAAGGATAAGAATGCAGTAACTGGAATGCAAACTAAATATTAAACGAATTTAAACTTAAAGGATCTTATAACAAAACTCAACCATAGTCGTAAACTTAAATCCAAGTCTCAATACACACTTGCCAACCGAAAAGTACATAGTCAAAACATAAAGTAAAGAACAACTAATCTATCCCTAAGCTACAAGTGGCATAGATGTTATCATCAGCTTAGTGATAATCCCCTTCGATCCCTTCTTCAGTGTGACCATCCCAGCCATAGCCTTCCTCCGGGTACTCCTGATAATAGCCCTCATCAATGGGCATCTCACCTATATAACCATAGGTTTGGAAAGCTGGATATAGGTATATCCAATGGCATAAACGCCGTCAGCTTGGGAAAAGCCGAGTGAGTAATAAGCTAACAGAGTATCAAAATGAGAAGTCTTTAAAAGCATTTGTATTAAGAAATAGTTATCTCGACGTTCTTGTTCTAACATTATTCTGATATACTATATGCAACTCAATGACCTGACTTGCAATGTTATGGACGATATGTCCATATCACTAACTCAGTCTCTCGCATGTCCAACCATACGTTGCTTGGACGGAAAACTCCCTTTCCCAAAGATCTTGATTCACTTTTCGATATCATAGTAATGGTCAGCCTAGTACGAAACCTCAGCTATCCCATTCTCGTAAAATAATAGTCAGCCTGGTACGAAACTTCAGCTATCCCATTCTCAACGACGTTTCCTGGTATGGAGTACCGACCGTTGCATAATCACAACGTGCCTTGGTATCATCAGACCAGCCATTACACATAAACAACGTGCCTTGGTATCATCATACCGGTCGTTACACTCGCCACAACAGATCATGATCTACACAAGAAGACTCAACATAACATAACTTGTAATCTCCTTGATCACTTAACTCATACCACATGAACAGACAATTAGTCTCTGCGACTAAAATGTATCAAACTATGCATGTCGGCTTCTCAGTACGATCATCCTTATGTTAACGATTTACTTATTTACTAATATTAGGTTCATTATTCAATTAAGTAGCTTTATAACGTACTGAAGTCTCATTCTAAACATATTAGAATAATAAAAGAAAGCTCTGATAGACATGTGAACACATAACTACTATTAAACATAGATAAATCACATTCTGCCAAGGTACAATCGATTGGATTGACTCAACAATCAATTGGGAAAAAATAGGTGCCAATCGATTCGTATTAATGGCAATTGATTGGTATCCAAAAGATGCCAATCGATTAGGAAAAGTCACAAATCGATTGGGACAAAGATCAATCGATTGGACAAGGTACCAATCGATTGGTACTTCGTCTTCTTCATAGTGAACATACCAAAATTTTACAAAACTAAATATAAACGTTATGGATCCATTCTATTCGTACAAAAACTCATAAAAATACCTCATAAGGCTACTAAGTGAGTTTGAAGACTCACAAGTGTGTGTAGGTGTGGTGGTGTGTTTGAGAGCTTGAAAGCTTGAGCTTTAATGGTGGAGCTCTCTTTTCTATCTCTTTCTTCTTCCATTTTCTTCTCCTCTATTCTATCCTTCTTCTCCACATCTTGAAAGTGTGTGTTTGTGTGAGTGTCAGAGTGTGTATAAGTAGGTATATGTGTGTGTATATGTGAATATATATGTATATATAGGTGTATAGCTCAGGAGAGTTTAACCAAACACGTCTAAGGACGAGTTTGAATTAGTATATATAGGCAAGGGGTCGCATGCACAAGCAGGTGTTGTCATCCTCACAGAAAATGCTTAGAGACCAAGTTCAGTGACTGGCAATCGATTGGAACCAATGAAAATCGATTGGGACTAAGGCGGCTGAAGGCAATTGATTGGACAAAGTTCCAATCGATTGGAATCTAAAAAGTTTCAATCGATTGGCATATCATGGCAATCGATTGGGGTCCAAAGTTTATCAAAGATAAGTCAAAGGCAAGAAATTAACATAACAGTCATTGTATAGGTCATAAATACAGCGAAAATATGGGTATTACATTATCCACCACTCATTAAAGATTTCGTCCCCGAAATGAAAAGTAAGTGAATATTAAAACATCAAAACTACTCCGGAAACTTCTTCCGTATCTCTGACTCTAGTTCCTATGAAGCTTCTGGTTCATCATGATGCTTCCACTGAACCTTCACCAATGGAATCTCTTTGTTTCTGAGCTTTTTGACTTCTCGATCCAAAATCCACACTGGTCCTTCGTTGAAAGCCACATTGTCATTCACCTTGATATCTTTAAATTTGATCTCGTGCGCTAGGTTGTGGGCACATTTTGTCAGTATACTCACGTGGAAAACATTGTGCACTCCTGACATCTTGGGTGGCAACGCCAGTTTGTAGGCGACTTTTCCAACACGTTCTAGAATCTCGAAAGGTCCTATGAAACGCGGTGATAGCTTCCCTCTCTTCTGGCCAAATCTGATGATGCCTCAAACTGGAGATACTTTGAGAAGTACGTGATCTCTAACGCTGAATTCCAGATCCTTGCGACGCTTGTCAGCATAGCTCTTGTGCCTGGTTTGTGCCATCTTCATCTTCTCTTGCACGATTTGAATCTTCTAGTTAGTTTCTCATATCTCTGGTCCAAGTAGTTGATTGTCTCCAACCTCGGCCCAGCATAACAGTGATCTGCAAGGTCTCCTGTATAAGGCTTCAAACGGCCCCATCCCTATACTCGAGTGATAGCTGTTATTGTACGCAAACTCGATCAGCGGCAAGTGTATCTCCCACAAACTCTCGAAATCGATAACACAAGCTCGCAGCATATCTTCCATTACTTGATTTACGCATTCCGTCTATCCATCAGTTTGTGGATGAATAGCTGAACTCAAGTTCAATGAAGTCCCCATAGCTGTCTGTAGACTCTGCCAAAACTCTATAGTGAAATGCGAATCACGATCTGATACAATCATTACAAGTACCCCATGAAGTCATACAACTTGTTGCAGATAAAAGCGGCTTAATCGTTTCACTGAATAGGTCATGCTATAGGCTACGAATGTGCTGATTTGGTGAGTCGATCTACAACCACCCAAATAGCATCGTGGTTTTGCTGAGATCTTGGCAAACCTACTACAAAATCTATAGTGACATGCTCCTATTTCCATTGAGGAATCAGTAGCGGTTGTAATAATCCAAAAGTTTTCTGATGCTCTACTTTAACTTGCTTACATGTAAGACATTGAGATATATATTCCGCAATGTCTTGCTTTATCCCATCCACCAGAAATTCCTCTTCAAGTCCTTGTACATATTTGTACCACCAGGATGAACTGTCATTCGTGATTTGTGCGCTATATCTAGCAGATCCTTCCGAGACTATCTTTGTCAGGCACACAAAGTTGATCTCTGCATCTAAGTGCTCCATCTGCACCAATGGCCCAATTCTCTGGCTCTTTCACTATGGCACTTGTAAACCATGGTTAAAGGCCTTCATTTCTCTTTTGTGCCTCTGGAACGCGACTGATAAGAGTCAGTTATACTATGAGACATCCAAAATGTTGTCCTTCTTGAGATCCTACCGGTTGGAAGTCGAATTCCACTAGTGTTTCCAAAGCTTGCCATTCCCTAATCATCAGAGAAGCAACTATACCACGAGGTCTCTGGCTCAACGAATCGGCCACTACATTGGCTTTACCCGGGTGGTATTGCAAAGAGAAATCGTCCTTAAGTAACTACATCCATCTTCGTTGTCTCATGTTCAACTCCTTCTGAGAGAACAAATACCTCAAACTTTTGTGATCCGAAAATAAGTCGAACTTCTCTCCATACAAATAATGCCTCTAGATCTTAAGAGCAAATACTATCGCAGTCAATTCATGCATAGGGTAATTCTTTTCATACGGTTTCAATTGCCTCGATCCATACGCAATCACTTTACCATCTTACATCAACACACATCCAAGTCTTTGATGCGAAGCATCACTATAAATCGTAAACTTTTTTCCGCTCTTGGGTATGGCCAAAACTGGCGCTGAGGTCAACCTTTCCTTCAGTTCTTGGAATATTCCTTCATGTTTTTCCGTCCATTCATACTTCGCTTCCTTTCTTGTCAGCTATGTTAATGGCCCTACAATC
The DNA here is from genome assembly GCA_033977485.1 of Hydrangea macrophylla. Lineage (NCBI taxonomy): Eukaryota > Viridiplantae > Streptophyta > Magnoliopsida > Cornales > Hydrangeaceae > Hydrangea > Hydrangea macrophylla. The sequence goes on from CM066997.1 coordinate 34,953,355, forward strand.
TTGGAAAATCCCTCTACGAATCTCCGATAATAACCTGCTAAACCCAGGAAAATCCTGACTTCCGTGGCACTGGTCGGTCTATTCCACTTCAAGACTGCATCAATCTTAGATGAGTCCACAGCTATTTCATCCTTTGAAACCATATGTCCTAGGTACTTGACTTCTTGTAGCCAAAATTCACATTTACTAAACTTCACATATAAACGACTACCGCGCAGTGTCTGTAAAGCAATTTGTAAATGTTTCTTGTGCTCTTTTTCTGTCTTAGAGTATATTAGGATATTATCGATGAACACAATGATGAACAGGTCCAGATAAGGCCGGAATACTCGGTGCATCAAATCCATGAATACAGCTGGAGCATTGGTCAATCTAAAGGGCATAACCAGAAACTTGTAGTGCCTATATCGCGTCCTAAATGCGATTTTTGGCACATCTTCTAGTCGAACTAATAGTTGATGATAGCCTGAACGTAGATCTATCTTTGAAAAGATCGTCGATCCTTGCAATTGGTTGAATAAATCAACTATCTGGGGAAGTGGATACCAATTCTTGATCGTGACTTTGTTCAATTCTCTATAATCGATACAAAGTCAAAAAGTCCCATCCTTCTTTTTCATGAAAAGCGCTGGTGCTCCCCAGGGTGATGTGCTAGGTCGAACGAAACCTAAGTCTTCCAATTCTTGCACTTGCTTCTTCAGTTCCAACATCTCGGTTGGCGCCATCCTATACGGAGTCTTAAAAATTGGCAGCGTTCCAGTTACCAATTCGATATAGAAGTCTATTTCTCTCTTTGGCGGAAGTCCGGATATATTCTAAAATACATCCTCAAAATCTTGTACAATAGGAATCTGAGTAATTGTGATCTCTGAACTAGTGTTTCCAATAATCACAACTAGCTGGCTGGTAAGAAACACATCGCTCGAAGGATTATACTGGAATTTGAAAAATGACATTCAGGCAATGAAAAGAAAATCATTCTACTAACACAATTCAAATTGGCACCGTACTGGGTAAGCCAATCAAATCCTAAAATCACATCAAATTCAGACATTGACAGAGCTATCAGATCTGCTGAGGATCAGGGGACAATCTTTGCACACCTTTCCCAACTTAACAATCACACCCAAAGGTGGCATAGCGTTAAGAGCCATCTCGAGGGCTTGGGGTATTAATCCCAACTCACGCACAACCTTAACATCAATAAATGAAAGAGAAGTGCCCCGTGTCAAACAAAGCTCTAACTTGACAATGGAAAAGTACAAGCGTGCCTTCAAGATTCTGCTGCTATTTTTCATCAAAACCTGCTCCTTCTAGAATGATCGCATTCATCTAGACCTATCCTAGTAGTTCTTGCTACCCTTGAGCTGACGCCCCTTAATATCCACCATGTGGTACTCGGCAGTCCTTACTCATATGCCCATGTCTACCACAGTTGTAGCAAACAACACCTGATCAGTCCAAGTTTCTGGGAGCTCGACAGTCCCTAGCTAGGTGTCCCGGTATCCCATAATTAAAACATCCACTATCTCTCTTCCAGGTGTGACTGGTGTTGCCTGAAAAGTTGGCCTCTGATGTCTGAGTTGTTGAGGCCAGGGAAAAGACAACGGAGGTTTCCTCACTCCATCCTAATTACGCTTATTTCCCTGTACAACTGCTTGGGGTCTCCATCCTTGCATCCTTCATGGTGGGACTTGGAAATTCCTTTGTTGGAAATTTCTCGGTGGCGGGGGTCGTATCATTGCTTGTCTCTGGATCTGCTGTCCATCCTTCTCTAAACTTGCTACCAATCTAACCAGTCCTTCAAACGATTGGTTCAAATGTCCCACTATCATGTGCCTCAGATGCGAGCTAAGTCCTTGATGGAACCTTTTTATCCTTTTGGGAGCCGTGTCCACCATATATGGAGCAAAACGGGAGAGACATTCAAACTACATGGCATACTCTTGCACCATTCGACTACCCTGGACTAAACTCAAAAATTCCTTCTCTTGATGATCACGGTCGTCATCAGGGAAATAATTCTCTAAGAACCTTACCTTGAAAGACTCCTATGACATTTTTCTTGAAGCTTCCAGCCCTATTATTGCTTTTTCAGACTCCCACCAATCTGCGGCACCATATGTGAGCTGATATGTGGCCAAATGACGCTTCTCCTGTTCACTACAATTGACAGTCTCAAAGATTAACTCCATCTCCTTGAGCCATTGTTCTACTTTCCAAGGTTCAGTCAAACCATCAAACTTCTCAGGTTTTAATGCTATGGATATCGTATTTTTTCCTTACCCACAACTTCTTCAAATTCAAATACGAGTCGCCACTTAATTTTAAAAGAGAAATTAAGAAACCATTTTAAAGGCTAACTGATTTTTTTGGAAACCAGAGTTTTCTAGGTCAGGGGATTATGGAATGAGAGGGGAAGGAGCCCAACGGACTAAAACACCCCCTCTCATCCTATCTCGCGATAGGCCTCTACTCAACATCCTTTTAATCAAATTATTAATCTAAATATGCCCTCAACTAATACATAGATATAGATATACATTGCAAAAGCATGTCAAAAGGGTGTAAGATTGCTAATGGTAAAAAAAGCATTCAAAACCACATAATTCAATTATCAAGCAATATGATATGCAATAGGGAACAAGAGAACTTACCCGGGATCCAGCCGCGAATATGAAAACGTGCAATGCATGCAAATAATACCTAAAGGGGGTCTCGATTTCATATATACAAATAAAACAAGACCTATTTCTAAGGTGTCGCACATGGAGTCAAAAATCAATTAAAATCAAAGAATACAATGAACGAGAGAGGGGTTGAGAAATCATACCTCAATAGCGCTACAAAACATAGGGTTAGCCCACATGCCTTAATCAAGTTATGGTATGAAATTCAAGATAACATCCTTAAACTTCTAGCTTAAATCTATCAAGTATGAAAGAATTAACATAATTATGAATTCCTTCTAATTAGTTGGAAATGCATCATTTCTATAGATATACAAGTCTCAACTCGGAGCCAATGTAATGTTCATATAGAGATGGTATAGTCCCAATATGGTCACAAGGAGCTCACAACTAGGTTCAATTAAGTGCAATTTAATCCCAACACAAAAATGGATTCTAATTACAAGTATCAACCTACATGGATGAATGCATATGTATACATGAACATAAACAAGGTACGCTATGAACTATTCATCGATTTGGATCATTTAGCCTCTGGATTTAAGCATAATTAACCATTATTAAAGCATGGTTTAAACCTTGGGTCATAAGAAAGTTATTTGGACCATTATTTGCAAAGTTTATCAAATCTACAACGGAATTTCAGAAATTACAGAGAGCAGACCAGATTTTGAAAAATAGGAAAAGCATAGATCCCACGGTTTGATTTCAATGATTTTTTTGACACAAGATGCTTCTGTTAAACTAGTTTCTAACCTGGCCAAAAAGAAAAATTAAAGATCAACGGTTCAATCTCTGGGAATCAAGCAAAAACCAGACATCACTCAGAATTTACAACTCTTTGTCCAAAGATTTTGTTTGATTTTCTAAAAATAGTAAATAAATCCAACTGACTCTATTATTTTTAGGAGATCTCAATAACACATTAAACTTCATAGAAAAAATTATTTGAAGTCAAGAATGCTTGATTAAGGCTCTGATTTACTCATTTCAAGAAAGTGTTACTGTTCTGAAATTCTGGACAGATTATGGTTGTTTCACAAAACTCATAACCAAGCCATCTTAAACATGAAATCTCATCAAAACAAAAATCACAGTGGTAAAACTTTGTGTTATTGACACTCTCAAATTGGTTTCATTCAATTTCAATGGGCCATTATTTAATTAAAAATCTTTGATCAAAAGTGGTTTATGAATTCACTACACCATTGTCGAGATCATCTTTTATTTGTTAACTCTACCTGCCGAGCCTTGGAGATTGGCTTAACGCAAACTACTTCTCTATCCACTTGATGGTCATTGGAGATTAAGGACACTTATACTTAGATATTTCAATGGAGTATGGAGAAACTTCATGAAATCTCAAAATAATGAACCTAAACCATGGAGATAGGTTTAGACTCATTGACCAAACATGCTAACATCAACCTTAATCCTCTTGTAAATCATAAGTTTACAAGAAGATTAAAGGATTCCAAGTCAAGGGATTCAAGTAAGACATTAAAGGTCTCGTGAATCCCAAAGTGACAAGCAAGAACAAAATGGAGATATAAGGGGTAAACTCAAATGATAGTTCAAATTGAATTCATGTTAGAAGACTTATTTCTACGTTAAATCCATGGTTGTTTATGATCCAAACCAACAAGCATAAAATGAAAGTTCAATCATAATTCAAGTGGTGTGTGATGAAATAAGGTGGGAAGAGACTTTTTGAAAATGTGTAAAAGGTCCTAAGTAGTTCTATGAATTATGATTGAACCTAGATTAAAGACTAATTAGTCTAGAGTTTACCTCCAAATTATCCTCAACTTTTGTGATCATGAAGGCCTTCCAAAAGGTTAATTGACAAGCGGGGGTATTTGTAAAATACAACCGCGCTAAAAGAGGAAAATACACTAGAAAAGTCTACAATTCCCCTGCTTATCTGCAGTTTGAATTACAATACCAGTTTCTACACAAATTGATTAAACTATGATAAGTGGCATTATTTTAGTGATTATTTGTGCAGATTACTGCTGCTGTATATAAGATTGAAGAATGTTGATAAAAGGAAGTGCTTGGTCCTGATGAAGACAACTCAAAGCTGAAATACAGGGTTCGAGCGATCGAGAAGGTTTCGAGCGATCGAAACGTTTCGATCGATCGAGTGGAGTTCAAGTGATCGAAGTTTCTGGAAGTTTAGTCGATCGAGAAATGTTCGATCGATCGAACATGCCTTTTATCATATTATACGCGCACGCAGCAGAAACGGGTTTTTTTAACCCTAGCATTAGGTCTAGGCTATATATAATCGTTTTGTTTACGTCCCAAGGGGGCACACACTTGGTTTTCATCAGTTTTCATAGAGAGTAGAGAGTTTCCTTGTGTTTTTTGTAGGTTTTATCAGGATTCACCATTGTTAGCTTGGATTTTTTCATAGTTAATACAAGTTTCTTCGTTCCAGGTTACTTATTATTGATTTGTTTATTTTCTGCATCTAGTTAATCACAATTTAGCTTTCAATCTCGTAGTATTGCATGCTAGATAAGTTAAAACCATTAGTTTTCATAGTTTTAATGAAAAATTCCCAAACAAACATGACTTTAATGAACCTTTACGTTAAAAATAAATTTGAGACTTCCCAGACCATGTCTGAGTAGTCCGGGGTTGGGAAATCGCGATGAAACCGTGATTTCAGGCCTCTGCCATGCAGTATTTTTATTCCTGTGTTCGATCGATCGAATGTAGTTTGATCGATCGAATGTAGTTCGATCGATCGGACCAGAGACATAGTCGAGTGATCGAACATATTTCGATCGATCGAGAGTTGAAGAAGTTCGATCGATCGAAAGCGCGTCGATCGATCGAGACCTCTGATTCTTGAGGACATCTAATACAGTATTCCAAGACTTTCTGCTTTACTGATTCGTTATCAAACTGTCCCCAAATGCTCAGTTTGTCAAAACAGTCTTTAAACGTTAAGCCTTAAGGCATTTTCTTTCAATATATTTTGCAAACCACCCTCAATGCTAACACCATTGTAGGTGAGAGTCTTAACTATTGAATTAAACCACCTTTGTGTATTTCAAACTTAGTTGTGATGATGTAGTCCCGGTCATGAAAGGACTATTGATTCTATATCCTTAGAGAAGTACGGGATACTGTAGAAGTTGCTCTCCGTTGAGCTTAATTGCATTTGCATGGTAGATGGCTGAGTCATAGTGGATTTGCGTGATCCCAACACTTTCTTTTATTAAGAAAAACCATTTTCAAAATCTCGCTTTAGTTAAATAGTTAATCATTAGTTAATTTAATTTAGTTGTTTTTAAGTTTAGTAGTTGTTAATTGTAGAACTTTGTGTTCTACACTTCTCTTAAAATATTGAATTTTCTTTTCTTTTAGAGTCTAATCTAAGTAATTTAATTCTCATCCTTCCCTGTGGGATCGACCTGGTCTTACCAGTTACTACTTGCACGATCACCTACACTTGGGTGTTGCACAAGAGCGCACAACTATTTAGTCGTGTCAAGTTTTTGGCGCCGTTGTCGGGGAAGGCGACGAGTTAATATTTAGGTTACCTCAGTCTCTCTTTATCTCTTTCTGTTTTTATTTTATCTTCTTTTCAGTTCTATTGGTAAACACTCACCTTGGGGACTCTCCTAGTTCATGTCCAACACTTCTATTGAAGGAATTTTTGGAAATCCTTTCTACCGCTCTGACTCTGATAGTTCCATTAACCCGATAGCCATTCCAACTGAATCAATGGATGATAATCAGAGTGAACATGGTGACAATGTTGTGGTACCAATTGATGAGGCGCTACGTCCTCTTTGTGATCTCATGCAACCAGAACACGCACCTACGCCCTCTTACATTCAAATCCCACCGCATAATGGCGAATTTCAGTTTCGCAATGGGATGATCCAACTGCTTCCCACCTTTCATGGGATGGAAAGTGAGAAGGCGTACTTACATGTCACTGATTTCGAGGATGTTTGCAAAACATTCTCGCAAAATTGTCCTAGGAAGGTGACGCATCTAATGTTATTCCCCTTCACTTTGAAGGATAAAACGAAGGCATGGCTCCACTCCCTCAAACCTAATTCAATTTTCACCTGGCATGCGATGAGCACCGCGTTTCTAAAGAAATTCTATCCTACTTGCATGACCACAGACCTTCAACGTCAAATCAATTCCTATAAACAAAAGAGCAATGAAACCTTCACACAAACGTGGGAGCGTTTCAAAGATTTGCTTCTCTCGTGCCCACACCATGGGTTTGAGAAATGGCGAACTATCAGTTTCTTTTATCAAGGATTGAATGGTGAAACAAAGAAGTTGGTAGAAACTATGAGTTCCGGACCATTTCTGCGTAAAAACACCGAAGAGGCTGAAGCCCATTTCGAATGGTTAGCCGAATATGCTCATGAATGGTCAAATTCTGACAATGTCTCACGCTCACAGATATCCTGTGTAGAAGAGAAAAGCCTATACCAACTAACCAGTGAAGATCACCTCATGACTAAATATGCAGAACTAGCAAAGAAGGTAGAGGAGTTAAGCATGAAAGGAGAGAGCTCTAGGCAAGTTACGCCTGAGGAACCATGCGGCACATGCAACATGTTGGGACATACAACTCAATATTGTCCCAATGTGCCGTATTTTCAAGAGCAGGCCCCTATGGAGATGAATGCCATGCAAGGTTTTCGGGGGGCGGGGAATTCCAACAATAACTTTCAAAGTAACAATAGATGGAATCACCCCGGTTTTGATTGGAGAAATAATGCTGGGACCCAAAATCAATATCAACAGCAGCCCTACAACAACAATCAATATCTAGGGCAAAATAATAGGCCGTCCCATCAATACAATCAAAACAGAACCAATAACTACAACCAAGCTCAACCCTCCAATGCACCACAGACCAATACCTATGTGCCACCACACAAGAAGGTACAAGAAGAAGAGCCACTTGTTAATGCCAATCTAACGCAGCAACTCATACAGATGATGAGTAGAATGTCTGCCACGTTAGAACGGATAGATGCACGGCAAGAGGGTTCAGGAGGAACATTCCCTGCCCAACCACTTCCGAACCCCAAGGGACATAATAATGGTCCTAACAATCAAGAACATGCTAAAGCCGTGACTACACTGAGAAGCGGAAGAATCATAGAAAAAAACATGCCTCTGTCTACACCCGAAGTGTACAAAGAGGAGGAAGTGGTGGAAAATGAGTTTGAGCAACCATCTACTCAAGAGGAGGAGCCGTCTACTAATGACGAGGCAATAAAGGCAAACATTGAAGCTCCTAGAGTAGAGGAAGAAGTTGAGCGAAGGCCTGGAAAGGAGTCTGTGAAGGATGAACCACCAAAATGCCCTTTTCCTGCACCTTATCCTCAACGATTGAAGAAACCCAAGAATGAGACAAAGAATCAGGAGTTTCTGGAATTGTTTAAACAAGTCAAAATTAACCTTGCACTCCTAGATGCTATCAAGCAAGTGTCGGCCTATGCGAAGTATCTCAAAGATCTATGCACGGTCAAGAGGAGGCAAAGCGTGAAGAAACATGCTTATGTCGCATGCCAAGCAAGTGCGATCATTCAAAATGAGTTGCCTCCAAAACTCAAGGACCCCGGTACACCTACTGTCTCATGTAGAATTGGGAATCAAAGGATAGATAACGCACTCCTTGATCTAGGAGCAAGCGTGAACCTGCTGCCATATTCAGTCTATAAACAGCTAGGGTTGGGTGAACTCAAACTCACCCGAGTCCCTTTGCAATTGGCAGATAGATCTGTGAAGTACCCTAGAGGGGTGTTAGAGGACGTCCTTGTCCAAATAGACTCTTTTGTATTTCCGGTTGATTTCGTGATATTGGACACAGAACCTGTGTCTAATCCTGGTGCACACATACCGGTTATCTTTGGACGTCCATTCCTTAACACTATTGATGCCACGATCAAGATTAGAAGTGGTATCATGACTATCGTATTCGGGAACATGACATTGAATGTCAAAATTTTTTCTAATCCCCGACCTGAAGAATACGATGATGAGGAAGAAATTCATTACATTGACACGGTCATTAAGATGAAGTTGACTTGGTCGACTACAAAGATCCTTTGGAAGTTGTGATAACTCAATTTGGCGATATCTATCAGCCTGCAGAGTCAACTCCATTGGATGCTGACCTGAACCAGACGTGTCTTATGATGGATACGATAGAGGAGGATAGAGCAGAATGCATGTGGGTAATGCCATATGAACAATTGCCTCCTAAAACTAAGTTGGCAATGCCTTCTAGTTTTCAGTTTCCGGAGTTAGAGTTAAAGGAACTACCCAAAGAGCTAAAATACGCATTCCTAGGGACTGGAAAAACTTATCTTGTGATCATTTCATCTACTTTAACTCATGAACAGGAAGGTAAGCTAGTGCAAATGCTGACCAAGCATAAGGATGTTATGGGATGGACGATTGCTGACCTTAAAGGCATAAGCCCATCCATATGCACTCATAAGATATATCTGGAGGAAGACGCTAGACCCTCAAGGCAAATGCAAAGGCGTCTGAATCCCAACATGCAAGAAGTAGTTAAAAAGGAAGTGCTCAAACTACTTGATGTTGGGATAATTTATCCGATATCTGATAGTCCTTGGGTTAGTCCAACCCAAGTGGTTCCAAAGAAAACAGGCATAACGGTCATCCCAAACAAAGATGGTGAATTAGTACCAACACGTGTTCCTACTGGATGGAGGATGTGTATTGACTACAGAAAGTTGAATACTGTGACCCGAAAAGACCATTTTCCTCTACCATTCATGGATCAAATGCTAGAACGTGTGGCAGGTCACAAGTATTACTGCTTTTTGGATGGATATAGTGGATATAATCAAATTGAAATTGCTCCTGAAGATCAGGAAAAAACCACATTCACTTGTCCATTTGGTACATTTGCCTACCGTCGAATGCCGTTTGGCTTATGTAATGCACCGGCTACCTTTCAGCGGTGCATGCTAAGCATATTCAGTGACATGGTCGAACACATCCTTGAAGTCTTCATGGATGGTTTTTTAGTGTTTGGCCATAGCTTTGAAGATTGCCTCAGCAATCTCGAGCAGGTATTAATGCGATGTGAGGACAAACACCTAGTTTTGAATTAGGAAAAGTGTCACTTTATGGTGACCAAAGGAATAGTCCTCGGCCATATAATCTCCGATGAAGGAATCCAAGTGGATAAGGCAAAAATCGACATAATCTCAAATCTACCTGTCCCCCGTACAGTGAGAGACATCCGTTCGTTCTTGGGGCATGCGGGATTTTATCGTCGGTTTATCCAGAACTTTAGTGCAATCTCTCGACCCCTTTGTCAACTTCTTGTCAAAGATGCACCATTCGAGTGGTCAGAGAGTTGCCAAAAGTCCTTCGAGGACCTAAAAGAGCTTCTCACCTCCGCACCTATAATACAGGCACCTGATTGGAGTTTGCCTTTCGAATTAATGTGCGATGCCAGTGATTACGCCATTGGCGCGGTCCTAGGCTAGAGAAAGGACAAGAAGCCATATGTGATATACTATGCCAGCCGAACTTTGAATGAAGCTCAAATGAATTATACAACCACTGAAAAGGAGCTGCTGGCTGTAGTATTCACCTTGGATAAGTTTAGGTCTTATCTGATAGGGTCACCAATAGTCTGTTTTACAGATCACTCGGCCCTCAAGTATCTGCTGTCTAAGAAAGACGCTAAACAACGGCTCATTCGCTGGATACTCTTACTCCAAGAGTTTGATCTAACAATCAAAGATAAGAAAGGAGTAGAGAATGTGGTTGCGGACCATTTGTCACGGTTGACTTTTGTCGACAATACTGAATCCCAATCCATTAAGGATGAGTTCCCGGACGAACAGCTACTGGCAGTAAGTGTTCTGCCTTGGTATGCTGATATTGTGAATTATCTTGTCACGGGAGAAACACCGAATCATTGGTCAAACCAAGACAGAAAACGATTCCTCTCTTTCGCGCGTCATTTTTTTTTTGATGACCCATATCTTTTCAAGTACTGTGCTGATCAGGTTATCAGGCGCTGCGTCCCCAATGAGGATATAACCGTAATTTTAGCATCATGCCATTCTGAGGCATGCGGTGGCCACTTCGCGTCACAGAAGACCGCGCAAAAAGTTCTACAAAGCGGTTTTTACTGGCCCACAGTTTTCAAAGATGCATATTCCTTTTGCAAGATATGCCAACGCTGTCAAAAGCTTGAAACCATTTCTAAAAGGAATTCTATGCCTTTAACCCCTATCATCACAATTGAGATATTCGATTGTTGGGGCATAGATTTTATAGGCCCATTTCCCAAGTCTAATAACTGTGAATACATACTCCTTGCTGTAGAGTATGTGTCAAAATGGGTTGAAGCGATACCAACGAGACGCAATGACCACAGAATGGTCATGTCCTTTCTAAGAGAGCATATCTTGTCTCGTTTTGGAACTCCAAAAGCTTTACTAAGCGACCAAGGCAAGCATTTCTGCAATAGGCCCTTAGAGTCACTTCTCAAGAAATATGGAGTCCACCATAAAATCGCTCTTGCCTATCATCCACAGTCGAATGGGCAAGCAGAATTGGCTAACCGAGAAATCAAGCATATTCTCGAAAAGACGGTTAGCTCCAACCGAAAAGACTGGGCATATAAGCTGACCGACGCTTTATGGGCATACCGTACTGCTTACAAGACGAATCTAAGTATGTCCCCGTATAGACTGGTTTACGGGAAAGCTTGTCACCTCCCTGTTGAAATTGAACATAAAGCTTACTGGGCGACACGCTCATTGAACTTTGATATCCAAGAGGGAGGTCAGTTACGCAAGCTCCAACTTGCAGAACTAGAGGAAATACGACGAGATGCGTATGACTCTGCAAGGTTGCATAAGGAGAGGTTGAAGGCTCGCCACGATCGTACGATCTTTCGTAAATCATTTGAGCCGGGGCAGAAAGTTTTGCTGTATGACTCTCGCCTCCACCTTTTCCCAGGAAAGCTCCGTTCTCGTTGGACAGGCCCGTTCATTGTAAAAACTGTCTTTCCACACGGGGCGGTTGAGCTCGTCAATCCAAAGAACGATGATTGTTTCAAGGTCAATGGCCAAAGGTTGAAATTATTCTTGGAGAACTTCCAAACTGAAGTTGAGCACATCCAGCTGGATGAGCCCAACTATTCTCCCACTTAAAATCCAAAGTGGAATTCCATATTGTTATTGTATTCCTTATCTTTCCCTACATTTTAGTTTCTCTCTTTTGTTTTTAAGTCTTTGTTCGTTCTTTTGTGTTTGTGATCTTGTTCTAATCTGTTATACCTTAAACCACTCTATTGCAGGTGCATAGATGCGAGGTGATGATGTTCATTCTATCGGTTCATGGGCTGATTCAGAATGTCGTTGTGGCACCTGGACTGAGGGTGAACTCACACCCTGCCCCTTGCTTCATCAAGACCCTGAAGCTCACTCTCTCATTGATGCTGCTCAAGGGTACATTCCATACCCACCGGCCCTCCTTGACATCAATCCATATGAAAATATGGGATTTCAGGATGACGATGATGTGGATGAGGAAGAAGACCTGTATATGGGGAGAATGGTGGATGATGCACTCATGGCACAATGGGAAAATGATGATATATGGGAGCCATGGGAAGATCATGACCTCCAGGATGTTGTCCCAGAACGTCACAATGCAGTTTTTGTTTTTGTTGATGACTTCCTTGTTCCCGAGTTGGTCCCATACCGCTATGTGCACCTGAGCTTTCTGCTATTCAGGCTCCAATGCCCCTTACCAGCTAGTGCATTTTGGGAATCTATGCCAATAGTGAGGTTGGAACGTAGTCACATTTCTTTGTTTTTTTTGTTTCTGTTCCGTGTTTTCTTTTCTTGTTTAATCCGTGTTTCTTGTGTTCCGTTATCTTAATATCGGTTTGTTTGTCTTTTATTTTTTTTTCCTTGTCCAGGATTGTCACTATGTTTCTCAATGGTATTCCGGTATTCCTTCCACATCAACTGGTTCATGGTTTTGGGCCCTACATAAGGCCCCCACACACTCTGCCGCAAGAGGACAGTCCGTTGCGCAATTACACTCCTTTATCAGTGTCTCCATCCGGATCACCTCTTGCATGGGCTTTTAATTCTTTAGAGACGCCAGACTTGCTCGATGATATCCTTGCTGCTTTCCAATTGTTCTGGGAAAGGGAATCATCAAGTTTGGACTCCACTTTTGAAAATTCGGCGGATCCTGAAGCGATTGTGGAAGAGGAAATCTTCATGCTCGAAGAATAGTGCCGCATTTCAGTTGTTTCCATTCATTTCATCTTTCGTTTATCAATTGGAGTGTAATCCTTGACAGAATTTTATTGGTTTTAGTTTTATTTTCGGTTTTCTTTAGTTAAATAAGGTTTTTAATACCATTTGGGGGAATTTCGTTGCACTACGGATGCTATTAAAATGATTTATTTATATCAAATTGCAATTTTCTATTATGAGGAGGAGTTTTGGTTCACATGTCCTGGTTTTGAACTGCTTTTATTCTATTCTGTTTGTCCAGAACATTGTTGGCTTGTTGGGGGTGCTAAATTTCTTAATTCAGGGTTATAAAAAAATTTGGGTGTTCGATCGATCGAACTCATCTCGATCGATCGACCTTATCAGATATTCGAGCGCTTGAAGAGACCTCAATCAATTGAACGTTCGATCGATCGAACTATCTCGATCGATCGAGACTGGTGTTAAAACGAGGCGTCGTTCTGAAGTTTTATAAAATTTCATTTTCTCTCTCACAACCACTCAATCGCTCGAGAACAGAGAAGCATCCCACGAGTTTTGGCCTCCCGTATCGATATCTCGTGATTCACGAAGCTCCGGGTTCCTCTGGTCATTAGTGGTACTGCGGGCAACCGTCCTCTTGCGCGTTTTTTGAGGTGAGGCCCCACGTTACCCCTCGTAGTTCTTGTCCTTTCATATGTGAATGGGGGTGCCCCCATTGATTGTTTAACTCGTATTCTTAGTTTTCTTCGTGTTTTGTGTGTGTGGGCTCTTTCTGTTCTCGAAAGTAGTCACCGCACTTTCGCTGTGCTCGATCGATCGAGATGGGTTCGATCGATCGAACCCGGCCCTTTCTCAATCGATCGACAGAGTCTCGAGTGATCGAACTCTGTCCTTTCTCAATCGATCGAACATTGTTCGATCGGTCGAACACAAGCAGTTTCAGTTTCAGTTTCTTTTCTTTTCTTTCTTGTTTTAATTTCTATTCTGTGTTTCTTCTTGTTAAGTTACCAACTACTGCAAAAGCTTAAGCTCTTAGAGAATGGGCCCAACAATGCATATCAAGCTTCAACACCCTCCCTCACGTGCAACCCCGACTTGCACGTGGAGGCAAACAAACCAAACTCCATCATATTGGAGACAAATAACAAAGTGCAAATATGCACAACAAAGCGGGGATGGAGAGTCGAACCCAGGACTTCCCACAAACAAGGCTTTGATACCATGTTAAGTTACCAACTACTCCAAATCCAAACCTCTGGATCTCACTATACCGGACCCCATACCCGATCATGGGTTTCGGAGTACCGAAGAGCGTGTTTGGTTTAGCCGCTCTTTTCAGACGCGCAAGGTGATGCTCGAGCGGCCATTGGAGTCCGTATGGCTTGCCGCTCCATGGTTCCTAGCACGGATCAGAGACATGCCATTGTGGTACGACATGTTGATCCAGACCAAGAAGATCAATATCCACTGGGTTCATGAAGCGTGCTCTTCCATGATCAAGGATCCCGCGGCCCCGTTTACATACCGATCATTCTTTCGCGGGCATGAGATCGTTTTCAGTCCTGCCATAGTCTCTGCAGATCTGGGGGTTCCTGAGGTCCCTGACTGTTTCTATCCCTCATTACCAGGAGCCCCAGAGATCCCGTCCACCACCATTATCCGTGAGCTTACAGGAGGTGTCGTTCAGTTCTGGAACGGCGAATCAAATATCGAGGATAAGTTTCTGACTGAGAATTACCACCTCCTCCACCTGGCATTGGTCAACTGTATTCTGATGACGTCCTACCACGAGAAATTTGCGCCGAGGTATGCCCGTGCTTTGTACTCCATTGGGACAGGACAGCGTGTCTGTTTGTCTCGCCTATATATCGACTTTTTTGTTCAGCCTACGCGGTACATTGCCGCCAAGCACCATCTGAAGGGCGCTTGGCCTATTCATAGGGTTATTGAGCCGGCCGGCCTAGTCCCGTTGGCCACAGATTCCATTTTTCAGGCCTCTAGTCGATTTGGTGAGACAGCGGCCCGCCGTTCTGATACTCAGAAGAAGAGAAAAGCAAAGGGTAAGGCGCCAATACGGGTGAAAAGGAGACGTGGTGGAGGCACGGACACTGAGGGAGCTGCTTCTGGGACGCCCACTGAGGCTGAGGAGCATGATTCTGACGAGGAGGACGATCCCGTTCAGGAGGTAGCACGTTTTGAGCTGAGACAGAGATCTCAGGCTCCAGCCCAGGGAGAGTCTTCATCCGCACCTCCCCCGACTATTCACGATTTACTTTTGGAGGAGAGGGTAGCCCGGATGAGACTCGAGGGTAAGGTTGATCATATATCCGCCATGTTGACCACCCTGTTGGTCCAGCTAGGGCTTGACCCGATCATACCCCCATCTTCCACTCCATCTGCACCTCCACCACCTACTACTGGCCCATCTTCCTCTGCACCTACTGATCCCTCTACTTCTGATCTACCGGTTGATCCTTTGGCACCATCGACATCAGCCGCACCCACTGTTTCGGAGACATCACTTCCACCTGCTCCTGTCATGGCCGACACATCAGTCACTACTACAGTTGCCACGACGAGCGATCCGGCTACTGCTACTACAGGTGTCGAGGGTGGAGTTATGGATGCTCCAGATTTATTGATAGAGATTTTGTCTGATGTTCCCGATGAGGGGTAGTCATTTGGTGTATTTTTAGTAGATTTTTGGATGTTATGGGTTGGTGTGGGATATTGTTGTTGGTTATGTTTTTGTTGGGTATTTTTGGACACTGCTAGGTTACTGTGGTTTGGTTTGGCTGTACTTTCTTATCACTGCTCTTTTAGTTTCTTTGTTTTATCTTTACAGTGATTGGTTATGTTAATATATATGGATCTTGTGCTTTATATTTCTGTTTTTTTTTTTTTTTTGATCCTGTCCGCTTGGAGATTGTTTGCTTCTTTACAGATTGTTATGTGCGCAGTTTTTACGTTGCTTTATCAGGTGATATCACTCTATCTATCTATTTGAAAATCAACTTCTGAGGTCATCGCAATTTTCAGTGGGGGGTAGGATGTAGATAGACCATCACCTGTGCATATCTATACTTAGCAATCTGTATCACTCCATCTATTGCAAATCTCCATTATAATTAAAATTCAAAATTGCAAATTTTCAAATAATTAACCAAGTTTTGGAACTAAATTGGTAGAAAAATTTTGAATTTTTCTCTCCTATTTTAGCTGTTATCAAGCAATGACATATTCATATTCATCTCATCCCTTTATGACTTAAGTTCACGCGTTTTTCTAGTTTCACTAGGAGGAATGCATGTGTTGACTATTCTTGTATCCAAATCCATTTGCACGTGTTAATAGCTATGCAAAAAAACTGAAAATAGAGTTGATACGACTTTTATGCTTCAAAGAATAAATAGTGGAGACTAATGACCCTTAGTAAGCTTTTGAACCCAATCTTCAATTCTGAGGGAATTGTCACATTAATTCGAATTGTTTTTCTTGAATATTCTTGAAATTCGTTGAATAGTCTCAAAATTCTTCATTTAGGCTGTTTATTAGAGGAGAACGTTCAGGATTTACCAATTAAAACTCAATGAACACTGAAGTGCTAAAACTAAGAAGTTAAGAAAATGATTTAAGCCATCATTATTCATTTTGTTTATACCTATATCAACATCCAAGAACCTTCTAACCCCACACTGATTGAATATTGCCAATATGAAAGCCTAAAACCCCTCATCTTATACTTTAACCGTTATAAACCCGATTGCACATCTAATGTGACAAAAATTTGTTGAGGTATGTGATGAGGAGGGAGCAGTTGTGGAAGTGATTGTATAAAAAGAAAATATGCAAGGAGATGTTGCACTTAAAAAAAAAAAAAAAAGGGAAGTAGAGAGAAATAAATATATATGAAAGTAGAGGATGGTTGGAATGAAGAAGAAATCAACTAGTCTCCATCAAATGCCAAGGATGTGAAATTTCTTACCCCTCTTATCTTTATCTCACTAAATGAAAGCCGAATTGTCTAAGCCTTAATGATTCTTGACAACTTAGTTTGAATATGAATGTGTAAGTTGAGTTATCCACGGTATTTTGCTCCTCTAGTAAGTAGTATTCCTTTCATGAGACTATAATACTCTAAATGTCCGTCCTTTATCGAGTTCGGTGTGAAACACTAGTAGCCAGAACATCATTCTTATTAAAGTTTTCACACCATGAGCGATCATTTCTAAACAAGTTTCTGTGAGATGTTCATTTTTGAGTGCAAACACATGTGAGAATCGAGTTGAAACTACGCGTTCCAAGAGTATGATAGTCTAAACAATTCTTAATAAAGTTGGATGCATAGCTGTTGACCTCACACACACGGATACATGAATGTAACGCATATGTATATTTATCTTGGTGACATGAGGAACATGTGGATTTCGTCATGGTTTGTATGAGGTTGATATGTTATGTGGAGCTAAATTGATAGTCGAATGGAAAAGAATGTTGATAAGTTTTTCTATATCTTTTTGAGCTTTAAATTTAGAATTTTGTGGGTTTATTCACTGAAAACCCTCACGAGACAACACTCGTCCACTAGGGAAACCTAGGGATTTAACGGCTTGTTGCATTTGCTAAATGCAACCGCGATTACTGGGACAGTGAGTTAGGAAGTTTCTTTCATTTTACTAGATTAGTTGCTTTAGTCTTATTTTTGTTATTTTAGTCGTTGTAGTATTAGTAAGCTTGTTTTATTTTCGCTTTATTGCTAGGGACTAGCAAATCGCTAGTTGGGGGTTGTGACAAGCGGGGATATTTGTAAAATACAACCGCACTAAAAGAGGAAAATACACTAGAAAAGTCTACAATTCCCCTGCTTATCTGCAGTTTGAATTACAATACCAGTTTCTACACAAATTGATTAAACTATGATAAGTGGTATTGTTTTAGTGATTATTTGTGCAGATTACTGCTGCTGTATATAAGATTGAAGAATGTTGATAAAAGGAAGTGCTTGGTCCTGATGAAGACAACTCAAAGCTGAAATACAGGGTTCGAGCGATCGAGAAGGTTTCGAGCGATCGAAACGTTTCGATCGATCGAGTGGAGTTCAAGCGATCGAAGTTTCTGGAAGTTCAATCGATCGAGAAATGTTCGATCGATCGAACATGCCTTTTATCATATTATACGCGCACGCAGCAGAAACAGGTTTTTTTAACCCTAGCATTAGGTCTAGGCTATATATAATCGTTTTGTTTACGTCCCAAGGGGGCACACACTTGGTTTTCATCAGTTTTCATAGAGAGTAGAGAGTTTCCTTGTGTTTTTTGTAGGTTTTATCAGGATTCACCATTGTTAGCTTGGATTTTTTCATAGTTAATACAAGTTTCTTCGTTCCAGGTTACTTATTATTGTTTTGTTTATTTTCTGCATCTAGTTAATCACTGTTTAGCTTTCAATCTCGTAGTATTGCATGCTAGATAAGTTAAAACCATTAGTTTTCATAGTTTCAATGAAAAATTCCCAAACAAACATGACTTTAATGAACCTTTACGTTAAAAATAAATCTGAGACTTCCCAGACCATGTCTGAGTAGTCCGGGGTTGGAAAATCGCGATGAAACCGTGATTTCAGGCCTCTGCCATGCAGTATTTTTATTCCTGTGTTCGATCGATCGAATGTAGTTCGATCGATCGGACCAGAGACATAGTCGAGCGATCGAACATATTTTGATCGATCGAGAGTTGAAGAAGTTCGATCGATCGAAAGCGCGTTGATCGATCGAGACCTCTAATTCTTGAGGACATCTAATACAGTATTCCAAGACTTTCTGCTTTACTGATTCGTTATCAAACTGTCCCCAAATGCTCAGTTTGTCAAAACAGTCTTTAAACGTTAAGCCTTAAGGCATTTTCTTTCAATATATTTTGCAAACCACCCTCAATGCTAACACCATTGTAGGTGAGAGTCTTAACTATTGAATTAAACCACCTTTGTGTATTTCAAACTTAGTTGTGATGATGTAGTCCCGGTCATGAAAGGACTATTGATTCTATATCCTTAGAGAAGTACGGGATACTGTAGAAGTTGCTCTCCGTTGAGCTTAATTGCATTTGCATGGTAGATGGCTGAGTCATAGTGGATTTGCGTGATCCCAACACTTTCTTTTATTAAGATAAACCATTTTCAAAATCTCGCTTTAGTTAAATAGTTAATCATTAGTTAATTTAATTTAGTTGTTTTTAAGTTTAGTAGTTGTTAATTGTAGAACTTTGTGTTCTACACTTCTCTTAAAATATTGAATTTTCTTTTCTTTTAGAGTCTAATCTAAGTAATTTAATTCTCATCCTTCCCTGTGGGATCGACCTGGTCTTACCAGTTACTACTTGCACGATCACCTACACTTGGGTGTTGCACAAGAGCGCACAACTATTTAGTCGTGTCATTAATCAAGCTCTTCTTTCTACTCTTGTAACTCCTTAATTTTCTCAATCTTCTCTAAGATTTTCTAACCATCAAAATTTGAAAGATTCAAAGTTCAAAAACAAAGAAGATTCAATATCAAGATTCAAGCCTAAAACTTGAGATGCTTTTCAAGCCCAAGATGGAGATTCAAGACCCTTTGTAATGGGATATTCATCTCTTATATATAGGCAAATTTTAGAGGGTTATTGGTAATTTTAGGGGTAAAATCCTAATCCCGGATTTCCTTTTGATGGTACAAAACGTATTATTTCAAAGGAGACTGCTACGAAAATGTGGCATTCAGTGGAGTTAGAAGCGACACTCGGTAAGTGCCAGAACTGCACTCACTGATAGTGGGCGCGGCATTCATTGAATGCCGATGTGGTACTCAATGAATGTCATGGACATCTCCACGGACTGCCGTATTTTCTGGATTTTTGATTTTCATGGCATTTGGTGTGTTTTTGCGGCTATCAGTGAATGCAGATACGGTTCTTACTGACTGCCGGTCCGGTAATCTGGGAGTGCCGCAGCGGCACCACGTGACTACCACAGATTGTGCTATATGCTGTTTTTTTTTTCTATCCTTCCCTTTTTCCTCTCCTTTTCTTCCTTCCTTCTTTTTGTTTGAATTAAAGAGCCTTTCGAAGAGCTTGACTCACCCTGGAAGCCTTAGGTTTGTTCGGACATTGCCATCATCGGACTTGGAGGTAATACTCCCCTAAATTCGACGTTTGGTCAAAATCGTGGTGTTTACAAACCCTCGAAAATGTTCCAGCAGTTTGTCTCCTGTCTGAGGTCCACCTGGATTGTTGTAGTTATGGGTACTTCCCATATGTTCCATACGTCTCATGAAAGCATCGAATACTCCTATAGAAACCATCTCTACCGGAATGGGTACTCCTTGTCTATGACGATTTCCAGCCGCTCCAGCCATAGTGCTACGTGTGCAGTGTACCTATAAAAGATCCATCATTAAGATGTTGATCTCACCCCAAACAAATATCATACATAACTACAGTAAAAGCAATGAGTAGACTGAGATCTTAGATATACACAGCAAAATTGTCTCGTATATATATATATATCCATAATCAAGACATAAGCTTACAAGATGCCATCACTATACAAGGTTACGCATAAGCCGACTACCATATACAACTATTCCCCAAAACATCCAAAAGCTAAAAGTGAGCGACATGCCCTATAAACAAACAAAAACTCTAAACCTAAATAAGCCTCCTTAAAAGTCGTCCACGTCTGACCCATGAAATAAAGCCTCATCCTCTGGGGCAATCAACCCTCCCTCAGCTACATCCTCATTTAATGGCTCGTCCTCATCGAGGGGCTCATCAAGATCCTCCAATATAAGTTCGGCCTCTAGATTCTCAATATTACCCTCTGCAGCATGTGCCATGGCCTCTGCCAACCCTACCTTTCCAATCATAAATTCATGGGGATGTGCTGCCATCACATCTACCCATTGTACTGCAACCTACACTACGTTAGCTGCGCCTCCTGGAGCTACCTGAGAAACGACAACATCATATGCAAGGTCCTCCTCAGCCACTAAAATATCCTCCCTTACTGGTAGATCCCCTCTTCAGGGTCCTCCTCCTCATCATTCTCATCCTCAAACACCTCATCAGCTAGTAGCATCTCATTTGGTACAATATCTTCAACCCCCTGCTCCTCATCAGCTAATAAATCTCCCTCGGGTATAATATCCTCCTCTGGATCCTCCTTATCATTATCGTCAAAAATTATAATAACGGGCGAAGGTATTGGCTCCTCTGGCTCTATTTTGACCTCGTCGTGGCCATCCAAGTCCTCGTCATAACTGTCTAGCTCCTCACCATTACTATCTGAATCATCATCATCTGACTCAGCAATATCTCCTACTATCGGCTCAACATCCTTCTACGGGAGTGGTGTTGGTATCTGTAAAGGTGGCTCCTCTGAAAATGGTGGCAGTATACGTCTCACATTCTTAAGAAGATACAGATAAATACTTGGATAACGCAATATTGCTAGTGACTCCTCAATACGTCTCAATGCATCCTCATGATAAATTGCCTCCACTCGAAGCTCCTCCGGATCCTTAGTCCACAAGATATGATAATCGTGCCATAAGTCCGTCTTTAGGGTGGTCATAGCTCTCTGATGGATCATCCTGGTGTAGTATGCCAGGTCTGCTGGCTCCACATGACCCTTATGTATCCAATGCCCTCCATACACATCCAGGACAAATGTAGGTGCCATGCTACCAGAAAAAGAAACTATCTAATATCAGGACTAAGCTCTGAGACTCATATCTTAAAAACAAATCTTAAATGCCAAAGGTGTCGGACAATCAGTGAGCACAAGCGAAAAACTTGGCTCTGATACCAAAAATCTTGTCATGCCCCGACGTAGCAAATATAGGGAAAATAAATTCCATTTTTGGATCTGTAGGCCGTAACTGGTGGATATCACTTGATTGTCCACACACAGTTCTAAAACATCAGAGATAAGAATGCAATAACTGGAATGCTAAACTGAATATTAAACGAATTTAAACTTAAAGGATCTAATTACAAAACTCAGCCATAGTCATAAACTTAAATCCAAGTCTCAAGACACACTTGCCAACCAAAAAGTACTTAGTCAAAACATAAAGTAAAGAATAACTAATCTAGCCCTAAGCTTCAAGTGCATAGATGTTATCATCAGCTTGGTGGTAATCCCCTTCGATTCCTTCTTCGGTGTGACCATCCCAGCCATAGCCTTCCTCCGGGTACTCCTGATAGTAGCCCTCATCAATGGGCATCTCACCTATATAATCGTAGGTCTGAAGAGCTGGATATGGGTATATCCAGCGGCATAAACACCGTTAGCTTGGGAAAAACCGAGTGAGTAATAAACTAACGGAGTATCAAAATAAGAACTCTTTAATAGCATTTGTCTTAAGAAATAGTTCTCTCGACGTTCTCGTTCTAACATTGTTCCGATATGCTATATGCGACTCAATGACCTGACTTGTAATGTTACAGACTATATGTCCATATTACTGACTCATTCTCCCATACATGTCCAACCATACGTTGCTTGGATGGAAAACTCCCTTTTCTCAAAGATCTTGATTCACTTTTCGATATCATATTAATGGTCAGCCTGGTACAAAACCTCAGCTATCCCATTCTCGTAATGTAACGGTCAGCCCGAAACCTCAGCTATCCCATTCTCTACGACATTTCCTGGTACGGAGTACCGGCCGTTACATATTCACAACGTACCTCGGTATCATCACACCGGCCGTTACATATAAACAACGTGCCTTGGTATCATCATACCGGTCGTTATACATCTTAATCATCATATCTCTTTCCACAGTTATAGTTATCACTTGCCACAACAGATCATGATCTACACAAGAAGACTCAACCCAACATAACTTGTAATCTCCTTGATCACTTAACTTATACCACGTAAACAAACAATTAGTTTCCGCGACTAAAATGTATCAAACTATGCATGTCGGCTTCTCAATACGATCATCCTTATGTTAACGATTTACTTATTTACTGATATTAGGTTCATTATTCAATCATGTAGCTTCATAACGTACTGAATTCTCATTCTTAGCATATTAGAACAATAATAGAAAGCTCTGATAGACATATGAACACATAACTACTATTAAACATAGATAAATCACATTCTGCCAAGGTACAATCGATTGAATTGAATCAACAATCAATTGGGGAGAAATAGGTGCCAATCGATTAGTATTAATGGCAATCGATTGGTATCCAAAAGATACCAATCGATTGGGAGAAGTCACCAATCGATTGGAACAAAGATCAATCGATTGGACAAGGTACCAATCGATTGGTACTTCGTCTTCTTCATAGTGAACATACTTAAATTTTACAAAACTAAATATAAACATTATGGATCCATTCTATTCGTACAAAAACTCATAAAAATACCTCATAAGGCTACTAAGTGAGTTTGAGGACTCACAAATGTGTGTAGGTGTGGTGGTGTGCTTGAGAGCTTGAAAGCTTGAGCTTTAATGGTGGAGCTCTCTTTTCTATCTATTTCTTCTTCTCTTTTCTTCTCCTCTATCCTATCCTTCTTCTCCACATCTTGAAAGTGTGTGTTTGTGTGAGTGTCAGAGTATGTATAAGTAGGTATATGTGTGTGTATATGAATATATATGTATATATATAGGTGTATAGCTCGGGAGAGTTTAACCAAACAGTTCTAAGGACGAGTTTGAATTAGTATATATAAGCAAGGGGTCGCATGCACAAGCAAGTGATGTCATCCTCGCAAAAAATACTTGGAGACCAAGATCAGTGACTGGCAATCGATTGAAACCACTGGCAATTGATTGGGACTAAGGCGGCTGCTGGCAATCGATTGGATAAAGTTCCAATCGATTAGAATCTAAAAAGTATCAATCGATTGGCATATTATGGCAATCAATTGGGGTCCAAAGTTTATCAAAGATAAGTCAAAGGCAAGATATTAACATAGAAGTCATTGTATATATCATGACCCATCCTGCTACGCGCGAAAATAGGACACGTGGCACGCCATCAAGGCTCATCCAATTCCTTTAAAGTAAATAGAAGCGGAAAACATAAGTAAACTCCTTTAGAGTCAGAGTTAGAAAAAGTTTTGCTCAATTGAAATTGTTCCCAAGAAATCCATTTTGAAAAGCAGAGGTCCAATTGACTAATAGAGGGTTCGGTCGACTGGAGGTTCACAACAGAATATAAGAAAAGTCTTCCAAGCCCTGTCCAGTCGACTGTGTTGGGGACTTAGTTGACTAGGACCTCAATTTCTCAGTCGACTGGTGCCTTGTCCAGTCGACTGGACACTATGCATGCAGAATGTCCTCTTTTTTGTGCAGAAACCAGTCGACTGAAATCATCCTTCAGTCGACTGAAGCCTTTCAAAACTGAAGGGATTCTTGTTGAAACACAGGGGTCCAGTCGACTGAACTAGGGATCAGTTGACTAATTCCTGACAGAAAAACCCAATCTGGAGCAATCTCAAACTAAAGTTCTTCCAACCAATTACCAACATAATGGCAACCATATTGATTCATGATTCCAAACATAAAACAAAAGTTTAAACATATTACAATACTACCATCTCTCCCAAGATTCCAAACTAAACATGTTATGAATTCAAAGTTCTTATTACAAGTTTAGAAAGAACCCAAAAGTATAACCAATGTGATGTTTTCTCCGGCGTTCCTCGACCTCACTCCTCACGCATCTTCTTTCTCTTTTTCTTTTCACCTGCAATGGAGGAAGTCTTCACTGCTCAGCTAAATGTTGAGTGTACAATTCTAAACAAATGCATATGAGGCAATTCATGTTTTAAACATCTAAATCACATAATTTAGTCTCCGAGGAGAGTGATACGTATTCACCCAGTATATCGACAAGTCTTAATCTTAAACTGCGATGCCAATGGTTAGCCAAGGATCACTCAACCATTGCATCCATCTACTCTGGTTGGCCACTTCCCACACTAAGCAAGTAGTCGCCACTACTATAAACTCTCAAACATCGAGAGGCGTGCACCGGTATGAAATTATATCAACCTCCCCTTTGACCCACATAAACATTTAGCATACTCACATAATCATGTCACCATGCTTTTCTATATGTACTCGCTAAAATTAACGGGCCTAATTTAACACAAAAGTTTGCCCGGATCACAATTCATACAAAATATCTAAAACATCCATCCTTATATTACATAGGTTCGGAATTCATACCTCGAGCTATATCTCTCAAACTTCAGGAGAAGTACTAGGAGACCAAATAAACGTCGGATCTCCGATCTCAGGTGATTTCTACTAGTATAGACAGGTTTTTTTCCAAATTTCTAAAATTAGCTTTTTGGAAAAGCTTTGCCAAACGAGGCCTAAGAGGTATCAAAATGAAGCTCTTACCTCAAAGAGCTCGGATATGAAATTTGACTGAAAACTGATGGACGAACGGTCGCCGTTTGTCGTTGACAAGATCGTAGGACCAAATCTTCTTTCTCTCTCTTCTCTTAAGATATTTTAGAAGTTTGGATAGAATGAAAATCTCATCCACTACTATTTATAAGCACGACCCTCGGGAATTACGTTTACCTCCCCATGAGTTCTCAAAACTTCTTAGTAACTCCTGAAATTAACGTCGCACACGTTCATTTTATAACTTCACGAGTTAAAACTAAAATTTATAAAAGTTTTCGTCTAGGTTCCGTCTGGGTCCAAAAATCACATTCTAAAACTAATTTTGTGGAATCTCTAGACTACCTACTTTTTTAAGCAACGTATCATTCACGTACTCACCACAGTGTTCAAAATGATCTAAGGCTAGATCAAACTACCAGAAATTTACTCTACACAGGTAAATTTACTATTCATGAAAATGCCAGATATCTCAAATAACTTTAGTCACATAAATGCCATTTAAATCGTGTTGATGCCATATGATTTTCCTATTACCGTGTCTTTGATTGACACATCACTGTTGACCTTCAGTCAACCTCATTCTCAATTATCAAGTAACATTGATAATTCACAAAATTCAAATATGCATTTTCTAAAACAATGATTTTCTGGGACGGGCATGACAGTATACGTCATAAATACAGCGAAAATACGGGTATTACATTTTGTAAAATAACCAAGGAGTGTACATAATTCTAAAAACTTTTCCTACTTTTGTACTTGAACTACTATATTTTCTATAATTTGAATTTTTCACTAATTCACCTTTTGTTAAACTCCTAAGTACTTTATTTTCTTTTTCTTTTTCTTTTTCTTTTTTTATAAAAGTTAATCAAATGATTTGAGTAACCACAGTAGGTAGTGAATGTAGGGCAACTTAGTGGAGTTAGTGTACAGACGCTCGCAATAGTGTTGCTTAAATAACAACTCAGTTAGGTGTATAGTAAGGAAACTTAACATTACCCTTTCACTAAATTCACTTACCATACAACCAAACGACAAAGGGATTTTCGTTTCTTACTCAACCGGCAAAGTCTTTGTCGTTTGTTTTTATTATTATTACAATAATGACCCAACTGGCTAAGTCAATGCCGGCCCGCCACCGGCGGTAAAGATTTGGCCGTTTGTGACTTTCTTCTTCTTTTTTTTTTTTCCAAAAAAGGTGAAGATTTGATTAATTTTTATTTTAAAAAAAGCGACCAAATAGTAATGACAATGTTGGCCCTCCCTCAACAGTCACTCCCTTTGCCGGCTCACTTCAACACCAATATGGGACTTATAATTTCTGTATAAAAACCTAGGCTAAATTTATATTACACGAACCACGAGCTCCCTAGCTCAAGTGGTATCACTCCCTTCCTCCTAGTGGGAGGTTGGGAGTTTGAATCCCCCTATGGGGATTCCCTACTTGCCCCCTGTGTGTTCGTTAGTCGGAACGAGTGGTCCTGCGGGGCTTTGCAGTGGGCCAATGTAGGGCTTGGGGTTGAGTTTGGGCTTAGTTGTGTGTGTGCGTTGGGGTGTGTGCGTGTGTCCAGTCCGGATCAGATAAGTAATCTAATAATAAAAATTATATTACACGAAAATACCCACTGAAGTTGCTCTTAATATGTTTCTCTTCTATTGAATGTTTTTTTATTGAATAATGCTAGACTTACAGACATACACCGAAATCTTGCACCGAATTAACGGTGGGGACCACTATTTTACACCCAAATGTTTGGGCGGGTCAAATTGTTTAGACCCAAATGGTTTGAATTGAAATACCCAAATACTCAAAGCTTGTCTCTCTCTCCTCTCCTCAACTTCACAGACCCAAGAAGAAGACCTTGGCTAAAAAAAATAGAATTCCTGAAACAAATCTACAAAAACCCAATTGAGAACTGAATCTAAATCACAATCCCCAATTCAATATTATATACGTAGTATATATATATTGGCCTAAACCCATTTGAAAAATTGAATTGATAATCAAATTGAAACCGAATTAACCCTGCCCGGTACGAACCAAATTTCTAATTACGGAATTTGAAAAAACCCAAACTGAATTTCTTGAAACCCAATTGGGAAATCATAGAACACTAGATATTTCAGAACATCAAATTATTGGAATTCTCAATTTCATCACTATTCATAGTTCGGAATCATAGAACAGTTGGTATGGGGTTTTATATTTCAGAAAGCAAAATCTTATTCTAAAACTCCAATTCCAATATTAACTACAAAAACCCAATTGAGAAATTGAATTACAAAAAAACTCAATTAAATACAAAAACTCTTATATATTTGCACAAACCCATTTGAGAAATTGAATTGATATCAAATCAAAATCCGAATTAACTCTCACCGGAGCAGACACAGTTATTACAGAGAGGTTGCTTGGAATGTTCAACTGATTCTTCAACTGTGCACAAAGGAACTCGAAGGTCTCTTTTGTCTTTCAGAACCAAATAGGTGAGCTATATGGACATTCCTTGAACTGTGCAATCGTCAATCTCTAAACATTCTCTTAGGAAGACTCTAATGTTGTCTCGAAATGAACCCATGGGATTGATTGGATAGCTCCGGTCAGCAAATGATCCGAGTTTGTATTGATTCTCTCTTCGTTTCCTCTTCTTTTGAGCTGCAGTGGTCTTCATCGCCATGGTTAATAGAGAGAGAGAGAGAGAGAGAGAGAGAGAGAGAGAGAGAGAGAGAGAGATTAAAAGGGGGCTATGTTTCGTCTTAATTTCTAGATTTGAATATGAATTAGCTAACGAGCCGACCCGACGGCTTGTCAAGATTTTTTGAGAGACAGAGAGAGATTTCAAACTTGTGCTTCGTCTCCCAAATTGCCCCAAAACGCAGCACTAGTTTGACTTGAGGAGAGGGGAATGAAATGGAGAAAGGTATTTGCTATTTCAATTTGGGAGAGAGAGAGATTGATTTCGAACCAAATCGCAGCAATGGTTTCAATACCCAAATCGCAGCTAGTGAGGTCTTCTTTTTGGGTCTGTGAAGTTGAGGAGAGGAGAGAGAGACAAGCTTTGGGTCTAAACAATTTGACCCGTCAAACATTTGCGTGTAAAATAGTGGTCCCCACCATTAATTCGGTGTAAAATTTTCGGTGTATGTCGATAAGTCTAGCATTATTGTTTTTTATTTTCTAGTTTTTTGGAGCAAAAAAAAGAAGGGTAATACTTGGGACACAACCAAATACACAACTTTTAGGACATAACCTAATTAATGTGTCTATGTCTCTCCTGTGTCACTATGAGGTCCAGTGACATCACAGAAGAGAGATAGACACATTATTTGGATTATATCCGGGAAATTTTGTGATAAACCCCTTAAAATTAGTGTATAGTTTGTAAAACCCAACAAAAGTTATTTTTTAATATAAACCCAAAGTGTTGATTTGTTTTAAAGCTAAACCCCTTCTTTTTAATTTTTTTTGTTTTTATGACAAATCTACCCCCACCACTACCACAATCGTCATCTTCATCACCAGCACGATCGCCACTGTCGCCGCCACCACGCCATTCCATCGCCACCGCGCCACCACCACTGCCATCACAGCACCATTATCACCACCATCGCAGCACCACCATTACCACCATCGAAGCACTACCACCCTCGCCACAGTATCCACCATTGCAGCACCACCACCATCGCCACCATCATAGCACCACCACCCCACCGTGTCCACCAGTGCAGCACCACCACCAACCACGTCTACCATCGTAGCACTAGCACCAGCACCATCATAACAACACCACTACCATCGTCGTCACCATCACCATCACCACCATTGTCACTGCCATCACCACCACCATTGTCACTGCATCACCACCACCACCACTACCACTACCACTACCACCTCCCCCTTAACAGCACAGTTCATAACCACCACCATCACAGCACTACCATGACCACCACCAGACCACCGCAATATTATCTGTTTTCAAAAAACTGAGAATTTTTCACCACAACCTCTACCATCGGAGCACCTCCACCACTGCACCACCACCACCACCACCTCCCCCTTAACAGCACAGTTCATAACCACATCCATCACAACACCACCATGACCACCACTAGTGCACCACAATATTATCAGTTTTTGCAAACAGAGAATATTATCTGTTTGCAAACAGATAATATTATCTGTTTTAAAAAACTGAAAATTTTTCACAACCTACACCACTGCACCACCACCACCACCAATGCACCACCACCACCTCCTCCCCCTTAACAACACAGTTCATAACCACAATCATCACAGCACCACCATGACCACCACTAGAGCACCACAATATTATCAGTTTTTGGAAACAGATAATATAATATTATCTGTTTGCAAAAACTGAGAATTTTTCACAATCTACACCACTGCACCACCACCACCACCACTGCACCACCACCACCACCTCATCCCCCTTAACAGCACAGTTCATACCACAGCCATCTCAGCATCACCATAACCACTACCAGCAGCACCACAAAACAGACAATATTATCTGTTTTGACAATATTATCTGTTTTTGAAAACAGATTATTTTTTACTACTACCACCACCACCGCACCACCACCACCATACCCCTATAACAGCACAGTTCATAACCATTGCGATCACAGTACCACCACAACCACTACCAGCAGCACCACAATATTATATGTTTTTGTAAACAGATAATATTATCTGTTTTCTACAACAGAATTTTGCAGCACCACCACCACCAGCACTACCACACCGTGCCACCATCACCATTTGTATCATCGTTGTCATTGTCGTTGTCATCGCCGTCGCCGTCGATATCACCCCATCCTCACCTCCATTACCATCGTCATCACCATCACCATCACAGCACCACCACTACCAGCATTGAAGCACTACCACTACCACCATCGCACCACCACCACCATCGTCACCTTCATCTACAATCGGAGCATCAGTACCACCATCAAAGCACCACCATCGCACCACCACCATCGAAGCACCACCAAAATCACAACATCACCATCGCACCACCACCACCACCACCACCATCCTCACTACCACTATCATCATCGTAGTCGTCACTTTTGCTGTGTAGGAGGAGATGACATTTTCGATTTCTTAGCAAATTAGGTCATTTTAGTTGGAGAAGGGGTTATTGAGTTAAATATATGGGTCTTGGATTTTATGTAGCCTTGTATTGATTTTAGGGTGCTATGACTGAGTGCCCCATTATATCTCAAATGTTGTGTTTTTGGGTGTGCCCAATCTTTATTAAAAAAGAATGGGCTTTTTTTTTTGTCTCCGAATCTTTTCAAGTGGCGGAACTGAAAACCAACAATAAATCAAAAATCGAAACTGCTCTATAAACATATTTGAAGTCCGCGACTGGTAGTCCCTCTTCTCAGAGCAACTGGTAGAGTCCCTATTCTCTGAACTCTTTCTCTCTCCTCAAAACCTCCCGTAATCGCCATCGATCCGTTGCTCCAAAGGTCAAACTCTTCGATTTGCGTGCCAAACCAAGAAGTTAAGATTACCACATAGACGTTACTGACCGTTGATTGAAGTGGCCTTTTAATCAAATTCTCTCTGCTTTTTCGAGCTCTCTGTGCAATCTTGGGTACTATTCTTCTCCGAATTTTCTGAAGTCTTGGTTGGGGGCTACAAGCTGGCCATGGATTACGAACCTTTCGACAGCAGTGGTGAGTTCGCTCTATTTAAAAAAAAAATAAAAAAAAATACAACCTTTATCAAGAATTGTATTGAATTAGGGTTTGGGAATGATTTATTTGGTGGATTAGGGTTAGGGTTACTTCGAATTCTCTTCAGCATTGTGATTTCAATGAAGTTTGTTAGTTAAGGCTCGGAGTGGAAGAATTAGGGTTTAGGGCTCCAATTTCTGCCTTTTAGTTTAGAACTCATTCACTGAATTGTGATACTTAGCTGTACTGCCCAGTGACTATCAAAGTGTATAGTGTTTGTGAAATTTGTATTTTGATTGTCCACTTGCCCACAAAATAAGGAAACCTAGTCAAAAGACTGCTTTTTGGAAAGAATAATGCTTTGCTGCCCAAATTTGGTTTCCAAATGCTTTGTGAGTTGTACCACATGCAGTGGTACATGGTACCATTTATCACTGTCATACCGTGCAGCATTTGGGAATCAAATTCAGAAAGAAAAAAAAATGAAAAAAAATTGGGAAGCATAGCATTACTCTTTTGGAAAAGCCTGCACTTCCCCCTCTTTGGTTCCTGTAGTTCATTTTTTTCTGAGGAATTTGTGTTTCATTGTTCTTTTATCAATTTTGGGTGTTTTCTTCTTATCGAGAGGTTGGAACTCTATTCATATGTCATTGTTGCGAAATTAGTGTGATTATAGATAACAACACAAGTGTTTTTGGTTCTGCTCGATTTGAAAATTTTGGTTGCAAGAAGTGTAACATCCTTCAAACTAAGAAATCGTCTAGAAATTTTGGGAGAATGTTCGAGTTGGCATGTATTTAGTGGTATGTATGCTTGACACCTTAGAAACATGAAGAAAGTCACGTATTATATGCTGAAAAGAAACAACTATTGAGTTGTACATTTAAGTAATGTTCATTGCAAAATGTCGTGTGTGTTTATTGGAGTGACTTACAAGCAACTGCATTTTCATTATGCTAAGGGTTTTTCTTTTCACTTGTCAAAGTCATAGGAGTTAACTATTTTTCATGGTAATATTGACTTTGGATATGGATAGACTGAATTACTGATATACTGTGCTTCCTCATTTTTCTAGATGTTGAGAGTAATTTAATTCCCTGCCAAGCCACAGGCCAATTATCAATTAACGTCTGACTTGTGCTCTGTGTATAGCCATGCCTATACTAAGCAATTGTAAGCCCGTCATAGGATATTTACCTTAGATCTTATTTTTCTGGAAGAGTATCAACTTTCCGTCTTAACTGATGTGACACAAGACTTGTTGCTTTTCTCATTTATGCAGATGTAAGGGTAGAAGTTTGAAAGAGAACTCCATTGTCCTATTCAACCTAAAATTGCTTACAAAAAATGTGTTTGTGTGTGTGTGTGTGTGTGTTGGGGGAACAAGAATTGTTGCTTTTCTCATGTAGATGTAAGGGTACAAGTTTGAAAGAGAACTCCATTGTCCTATTCAACCTAAAATTGCTTACAAAAATGTGTGTGTGTGTGTGTGTTGGGGGGTGTGGATAGAGTGAGGCAATGGATACGGTGCGAAGTCAGGAATCTTTCCCTTTGAAAACACCATATATCACATGGGCATAAGTAACTGCTATTGTCCTGAGATTGCATAAAGCAGATATGGAATCAGCAGTACTTAATCATCTACTGAATCTTCTTTTCCTGAGCATTGTACCATTCAATATACAAAATAAAGTCGCTCAAAATTAAAGCAAAACAAGGCAAGGTGTTTCACACCCACCAAAGGCGACGCTTAAGCCTTTAAAATCTTTAATTTCCCACTCATTAGTTATGTGCTGTTTGTAAAAATGAGTGAAAATTTACGTGTTACAAAAAGTTTAGAGAGAACAGCTAATGCTTGTAATCTTAGATATTTATTGGCAACTTTTAAATCAAGATTTATTTTTATTTTTTATTTTTTCTTTTTGAGCAATTTTGCTTAATAAGACAGTAGACACTGCTTAAACTACTTTCAAACGACGCCCATAAGGATCAGAGGGTAGACATGCGTGTTGGATCATCAGCAATTCTGTGCAGATAAACATCCAAGTCGGCATAAAAATTGAGGACTTCTGACCTTGTAAACGATTTCTGTTTGAGAGAGTTAGAGCAAACCAAAAGTATAAAGTAGAGGAACTTATAAGATTCTACAATTGCATCAGACAGTCCATGTATTCGAAGGGGCATTACGTTTCCCTTTCAGAAAGTCATCTTGGGGAGGATTATGTAGTTTTACATGCTCTGAGGTGGTTCAGCCGCACCCAGAAAATTGGAAGAATCCTTACTTGTTTAATGCGACATCATCCATGTGCTTGTTTCCCCCCAATTTTTGCTTGTTTGATCTCATTCCATAATGTGTGAAGTACCAATGAACAATATCACTTGGGCATTTGGTAGAAGACGCGTCTTTTTTCACAGCTACAGGTTCCTACTTTGTTAAAAGTTCTCGAGGAAACCTTTACTATGTTATTAATTATTATACACATTACAGTATTACACAATCCAAGTTTCTCACAAGTTGGTTAGAAACTGATGGGTCTAATGCCTAATCCCACAGCGTTTCTTGGCCACCGTATTTCGGTCCACATAACATACTGTCAAATTCCATTCTATATTTCATTCAAATGCAGAGTGATTAATCTTTCAATTTTCAACTTGGTTATTTTCCTGAACAGGAGAAATTTTTGTGAAGTAAATACCAACATCTTATTTTATTGAATCTGTAGCATCTTTATTAAGTAGAGATGTTGTTATGCATATTAGTGCTTGTGGAGGTATTGCAACATTGTAGAATGTGATCATTTTCTCCACTAGGATGCCATCAAATTGTCGCTATATCCGTCTACGAACAACTTATTTGAACCATTATTTTGCACCAGAGTTACCTTTTTTTATTTGAAAACAGACCTTTAGCCTTTTGAAAGAGGCGTAAGACAAGCATAATGGCCTGCACTTGTAATAGCTACATCAAATTATTTCACTATTTTTGGTCTAGGACCTCTAGGTAGCACAGGTACGATTATGGGTAGGACTCGATACGCGTACGTAGGTACGACAAATCCTAAAAATGTTTGAGTACAGGTAAAACTAGGGTACGAAGAATAATTTTTTTTTTTAAACTAATTATATAATACTAAGAAAAAAAGAAGTTTAAATTCAAATAGTCACATAATAAGAACCATAAGTATTATAATAAGATTGTTTTACCATTAAAGATCAACATTACAAATCTGTCCATAGCAAGATGTTCTACCATTACAAAATCATGCATAAAGACCGTAAGCATAACAAGATTGTTATAATTAAACATCATTACATCATCAAAACCACAAGTCCAAAACAAGAAAAGAAAAGATTCATCCTAATAAAGGGCACAAAATCACAATCCTAAAAAAGGGCAAAGATCACTTACAAAAAAAGCCACCTTGCTGTACCCGTGCAGTGTCCGCACGTATCCGTGCCATACCCATGTTGTGTCCTAGCCTTACACACAGATAGAAAGTTGAATTAAATAAGTGGACACATTTTTTGGAGTAGCGGGTACGTAGCCTGGCTTGTCCGACGCGTGTCAGTGTCTGGTACGTGCTCGGTACTAGTACGGGGTCCTAAATGAAGTACCCATGCTACATAGGTTATGGTCATTGTATTGTGAATCAGTTGAATCATAAATCATATCGTATTGGGAATCTTTAAGATTCACTTTGTAGAAAATAAAAAACATTGATGTATATGCTGTGTACATATAAATAGTGCAGTGCTTAAAATGAACAAAATGATAATTAACACAATTTTCATGTAAATATCAAGGCTCAAAATGTTGAAAGTTTCCCAGTTATAGGGTAGAACTTCAAAACTCAAAATATTAAATCGTGAATCATGTTGATTGTGAATCGAATCGGGTTGTATGAAATGTGAATCGACTTGTATTACTCGACTCGGGAATCGATCAATTCTAACAACCATGGTTTTGATATGTCAGAGTTAGGTACTCAATGTCTCTTCTCAAATTGTTTTTCATTGTACCAGCCGAATCTCATGTTATTTCCCATTCATGTTCCATTATTAAATAAGTGCAGGAACTGATGACGATCTACCTCCGTCACATCAAAATAGAATTCCAAGAGGGGGTCGTGTTGCAGGAAATGGGAGACCCACTGTGGCTGGTTCAGTACCATACCCGAGGATGTATGGTGAAACTGATATGGAGGCCCAAATTCACCACCTTGAGCAAGAAGCATACAGTGCGGTTCTAAGAGCCTTTAAAGCTCAAGCTGATGCCATTACTTGGGTACCTTTGTCTAGTTATTTGCATCATCTGATATATGTATATTTGTTTGATTGGTTTTAACTGACTGCTCAATAAAATGTATTTTCTTCAGGAGAAGGAAAGTTTGATAACTGAACTTAGAAAAGAGTTGAGATTGTCAAACGAAGAACACAGAGAGCTTCTTGGCAGGGTTAATGCAGATGATGTCATCCGGAGGATAAGGTCTTATAGTGATTTGAAACAAGCTTCCTGTTTTTCTGAGGATAGCCACTCTTATTTTTCGCTAGTTTTATTGCATTTTATCTTCTAATGGGTAGTTTTTGGGTACATCGTTGTCAAATCCTGAATGGTTTTGTCAAAATTATGAATTGTAAATTGTAACGGATTGTGAATCATAAGATTCACTTTTTTGTTTTGGAAAATAAATAATACTTCACATATATGGGCTGTGTGCATAATACATTCTGTACATGTATAAACACCCGTGTAAAATGCTTAAAATGAACACAATAACAAGTTAGCACAAGGTTCGTCCAATATCAGGCTCAAATATTGAAAGCTTTCCACTTAAAACTTAGAAGTTCAAAATTATGATCGTGAATCGTATAGGTTTGTATCGAGTCATATGAATTGAATAGTGAATTGACAAATTCTAACATCCATGCTTGGGTCATGCCATTAGGGAGTGGAGACAGGCCGGCGGGCATCCACCTGGCATGCTGAGTACTGGTCAAGCTGTTCATGATCCAGTGCCTAGTCCCACTGTCTCAGCATCTCGCAAGAAACAGAAAATATCGCAGTCCGTACCTTCTCAATCCTTTGGTGGGCCGTCTCCTTCTTTCCACCCCCAAGCTGTAGCACCTTCGAACCAACCATCTTCATCAGCTGCAAAACGAGGACCTGTTATGGGAGCCAAAGGCAAGAAGCATAAATCTGTAAGTTAATAATCTTGACTTTAACACTATGTTTGGCTTGAGAGAAGTGGAGAGAAGAGAAAGGAAACCCTTTCTTTGCACATGTTTTGTTCGGTAAGTTAGGTGGGAGAGAAGAGAAGGTTTAATGAAGAGAAATTAAGAGAAAGTAAGGGGGAAAGGATACCCTTTTTGTTTCTCTCCAGTTGGAGATATTCAGAGAATAGTAGAGACTGAACATAAAACGTTGTAGAAAAGACTAATATAACCATATTATCATTATTAGTAGAGGGTAAAAGAGTAAATTGGTTCTTAATACTTTTATTTCTTTTCTTTTGTGAGAACTAACCAAACAAGGGAGAAGTTGCCTCTTCTCTCGGTGGAGAGTATGCTTATGAGATTCTCTTCTCTTCTCTCTATTCTCTATATCAAAGCGGAGCAGCATACTTATTGTACAACGTTCTGGTTTCATATAATTTTGTTCTGCATGTTTGAACAGGGTCAGATTTTGCCTGGTGTATCTTCCATGAAAATGCAGTACGCTTCCACAGGCCCCACCGGAAGGGGGCAAGTTGGGAATCGGACAGCTGGCGCCCTTTCAAATGAGCCTTCCATGGCATCAGTTGACCCTATGATTGGGAGGAAAGTGAAGACCAGGTGGCCTGATGACAATAACTTTTATGAAGCTCTTATTACTGACTATAATCCAGCTGAGGTATATTTGGTTTTTTAATCCTTGTGGATTTAATTCTTTTGTGTTCTGTGCTGAAAATATGTTCTTTCAACCATCAGGGTCGACATGCTCTGGTTTATGATATGGGCACTGCAAATGAGACATGGGAGTGGGTCAATCTTGCAGAGGTAGATTTAATACTTTGTTCAAATGTTCCAAAATGTAGAAGTAAGAATCTGATTTTGTAGTATATGAAGAAATTGCTTACTGGTTCTACAATCAAACATGATCTATGTATTTTTTTTTTAATTTTTTTTACTGTAAGCACCGTAAGTTCCGTAACTTTACGATTGGGCGGTGGTCCATGTTTGAATCATCCTTTAAATGCATGAAGTATGCTTTATGTAAACCAGTTGAGTTTTGACATGGACAGATTCGTCAGTCTTACATATGGAATAACGTGGGACGGGTCCATTGTCAAAGAGTATTTGGAATGATGTTGAAAGTAGTGGTGGAAGTGAAATATTATTTTACATGAAAACTGTTAAAAAGATATATTGATCAACCTTTGAGACTTTAGACTAAATGTTCATAATGGTGAGGGGCATTAGGGTTCTTTCTGAGGTGGTGTATCACACCTAACGGAGGGAATGTCATAGGAGATGATGGAGCAGTTGTGCTGAGTCGTGCAAGGGCATAGGCACGCGCGCGCACACACACACACACATAGAGAGAGAGAGAGAGAGAGAGAGAGAGAGAGAGAGAGAGAGAGAGAGAGAGAGAGAGAGAGAGAGAGAGAGAGAGAGAGTCAACCGCTTGGCTTACGTGCCTCTCCATTTAGGTATTGCGTGTCACCATGTAAGGGTAAGTCCTGAGAAGTGTAGATACAGATATGGGGGCACGGACACGACCCCGTATAGTGACACGGCGAATGCTAAAGAGTTAGAAAGGTGGGAAGGACCCGACAAAATGATAATCATGTATCTAAATATTTATGACCGCTAGTGTGCAAGGAAATCATATAATTTGTAGGAATCCATATAATTTATAATAAAAGTAAGGCCCTGTTTGATAAAACTGAAATATAAGTAGTGAATTTGAAGTGTTGAAAATTTTAAGAGAAGGTGTAATAGTTAACGAGTAGATTGTTTTTGATGGAAAGCATGTTGCATTCGGTGATATTTTTTTCGGTGGAACTTTTCTACTTTAAATTTTCAGTAGGTTTTGGGGAGTTTTAAAGTGTTAAATTGTGACACTCTATACATTGTCAAACACACTAAAAAAAAATAAGTACTGAATTCAGTGCTTAATTGGGTTGTCAAACATACCCTAAGATGCCTAATTACCTTGATCCCAATTAGTTCTCATTTTGGAAGCCGTATTTTGATTTGTGTAAAAGCCCCATTATGCTTGTCGTGGTAAAAGCCCTATTTCGTAGACCTCTATCTACTGTAGTTGAAAGGTCCTAACTTTCCTCATCATTAAGAGGCTAGCTGGTTTCAACTTTCAAGTTTCTGCCTAATTTTTTGAAATTGGACAATATCTCACTTGGTGTCAATTATGCTGGTTGTTACCAGGGATGCAAGTGATTGGAATATGTTAGTTTTCCTTCTTTCATCCCCGATATGATCCTCCTTTCAACCCCATAGACTCCTCTCTCAGCCTGAAACACTTCTTGTTTCTTGGATAAAGACTAAGGGTCTGTCTGGACTGCTTAAAATGGGATCTGACTCAGTCCAGTCGCACTTTCTATCTGATTTTATGAGATCCTATGTTACACTGCGTTTGACAAAGAACCAGTTTTAATAGAGAGATTAGAATGTGCAGACTTCTGTCTTTTGTGGACATTCACAACACTCGAATTTGTAGAATCGGTTCAAACTACGCAACTGGTTCTTTGGCTTCCCAAACTGCGCTAATAGATTGCTAAAAGTAATGATCTATTTATTTTTGTTTGTTCTTCATTTCTGTTGGCAGATTTCTCCCGAGGACATAAAATGGGAAGGTGAGGACCCTGGAATTTCACGTCAAGGGGGTTACGGTGCATCGGGTCGTGGGATGACTAGACCGGTTGGGCGTGAGAGTGGTCCTGGTGCAGGAAGAGGTAAGGCGATGACTAAGGGCCAATCAAGAAGGGATTTTCCGCCATCACAGAACGGCATCGGGAAGAAAAGTTCAGACGATATTCAGATACTTCACACTGATACTCTAATTAAGGAGGTAGGCGAAATCAACTTGATCTATACCACTACACTTGTTCTTATGATTGTAGGAATCGGTCGATTCACGAGTTCCAGTTTCATACGACCCGATACGATTCACAATTCAATATGATTCATAATTTTTTTTGAGATTTTGAAGTTTTAAATTTAAAACACGTTGAGCCTTCATATGGCATGAAACTTGTGTCGAATTGCTATTTTGTTCATATTATTGTTGTACATGTTTTTGTGGGTACAGTATGGATATATATATATATATATATATATATAATAACATCTAAAAATGGTTAATTTTATGATTCATGATTCATAATTTTGTCTGACGGATTGATTCATGATTTGACAACAATGCTTGTACGCGTGTCAATTTTATTACATTGTCTGGTGAGTTTGTATAGGTGGAGAGAGTCTTCGGTGCTAGCCATCCAGATCCTCTTGAAGTTGAGAAAGCAAAGAAAGTGCTGAAGGTAAAGCAATGCGGAATACTTTTCAGCTTTAGAATGTATTCCCATTATATGCACAATAAGGTTAAAAGGAAGTTTACCATACAGGAGCATGAACAAGCACTCGCTGATGCAATTGCGAGGCTTGCAGACATTTCTGATGGAGAAAGCGGTATATAATACTTAAACCTTCTCTCTTTCTTCTTCTTTTTTTTTTTTTTTTTTTTTTTTTTTTTGCCCTACCATGCATTATAAAGTCTTTAAATATTATTCTGTTGCTTCGGAATAAAATTGCTAAAATCTTCTCGTTTTGTTCTATCATGCATAATTAAGTCTTCAAATATTTATTAGGGTAAATATCACATACCTCCCTTGAGGTTTGACCTAATAACACCTACCTCCCTCCACGTTTCAGGTGTAACACTTACCTCCCTTGTTAAAGTCTGTCGGCTAATAGTGTTAATCGAGTCAGTTAAATTAGTGTTTTACCCTTACGTATTCATAATATTTACAGTCAAATAGGTTAAAAGACAAAATATTTACAGTCATAATATTTACTTCGGCAATTGGGGTATAGTAACTTCGCCGCCGCCATCGACCTCTCATTCCTACCACTCTCCGCTACCCTTTTCATCACTGGCGATGCCGCCTCCACCACCGCCGCCTCCAAATTCAACCCATTCATAACCACAGTCCTACAATGCCTCACTTTCTCTGCCCTCCAACTCTTAAACACCCAAACATGGCCCCCAACTCTCTTACCCATCAAGACCCTTCTCATCACCAATAACTCTCCCTCCAATTTCAGCCTCGATGACTCTCCGATCACCCACTCCGATCTCTGCGTCACCGCCTCCGTATCTGTGCACGGCGTCAAAACCACTCTCAATTACCAATTTGCGGCTGTACCTCCGTATCCCATTGTTTTCTCGGTTGCTTGTGCTGTTTTGGCGTTCAAGATCCATAGAAATCCTCTGGCTCATTGATGGGTTTTCCCATAATTAATGGAGGCTGTTTAATGTTAGTGAAAGAAAATGGGAAATTGGATAATTGTAGAGATGATAACTGGTTTTTCTAGGATTTTTACTTGGTGGGTCATTGTCAATTGTCTGCTATATATTCTTGTTATTCATGACATGAGTCTTGCTCTTGTTAGTAGACATAGAAAGTCTTTTGATCTTTACTCTGTTTATGACATGGACTCTTTACCTGAGTCTCTGAATGAGAATTATAACTCTTCTTGTTGTACTATGGATTCTAGAAAAAAGAAACAAGAAATAAATTACTTTTACACTTGCCCAGATGTTTTTGAAGTAGAAGGGTAATTTTGGCATTTTACATATATTTCAAGTGATATCACCATTTTCCGTTAGTTCTTCTAACGATAAGTTGACGGATGGGGGATTATGCCACTGAAATTTGAAAATAAGGGAGGTAAGTGTTACTCTTGAAATGTGGAGGGAGGCAATTGTTATTAGGCCAAACCTCAAGGGAGGTAAGTGATATTTACCCTATTTATTATGTTGCTTTGGCTATATGTATATGGTTCAAACTTTTAAGGGCAGTTTGGAGTTTGGACATCTTGTAAAGATTTTAGTAATTTCTTTATATATTTTGCATTCCATATCTCATGGCAAAATGCATTGCTTAGATCAGGGTAGCAATGTGATAAGTTGAGGACTAATGTCATAACTATAAATTAACAAATTCATCTTATCAACTTGAGCAAGCGTATTCATTTCAAGTGCTTTATTGAGAAAAAAAACGGAAGAGAGAAAAAGAAAAGAGGACGTGCTTGCCTGTTAGTGCTATTATGACATTGGCAAGTAGGATAAGTTTTATGTTTGCTTTTCTTGTGTTATTTGCAACACAAGCTAGTGTAACCAAGTACTATACCCCACAAGGATAGGTGTGTGTGTCCAGCCATAATCCAGAGAAGTATAAAAAATTTTAAAAAAAATTTAAAAACAAAATACTATACCCCACAAGGAAAGTCTATTAACTTTTTTCCTTTTTCAATCAACGTCAGTACGTTTTTCCTTTATATGGGTTTTACGCTTGTGTTTTCAAATTGTTGATATTACTTTCGCCCTACAAATAAGACATGGTAGTTGTTGCTGGGACAGAGGAACCCCTATTTTCTTGATATACAGATCATTAAAATTTGGATCTTATTGCCATTTGTGTAAGCTTCCTAAAGATATGCATTTTTGTTCTGGTTGGAAACAGATGAGGGTGGTCATTTCTTGCATGGACAACCAATGGACCGTGAATGACGAGGCCAGCGGAGCCGATGCAAGGCTATAATGGAAATTTAGAAAGGCATGGTATAAGTGGGTGATGCAAAAGGGTACTTTGAGAAGACATTCAAGAGGTGCACAGATGCACATCTGATGATTGGTGAGATGTTGGATTACCCTTTTGATTCTAGGGTTTTTGTTGTATAATGTCATTTATCTGATTGTATTCTCTAACATTAACTTGATCTAGTTTGAGCGTTTTAGAGTAGTCAGATTCGGTAGATGGAGGTAATAATTTTCTTTGTTAACAGGCTGATGCTTTTGTAAAATTATTTGATTAGAAGTTACAAGTTATGATGTAAATATTATTATTATTATTTTTTAAAATTGCAGTTTATTGGGATATGAGGATCACAACCATTAAAGGTGGTGGTGGTCAAAAAGAAAAAGAAGGTGAAAGTTTGTTTGTGGGATAGAAGGTTGAAGTGTTCAACATAAAATATGGAACTATTAGGGTTGTGAGGTAGAATATAAAAAAATCTTGGAGTATTAAATACAATTTTTGCTTGAGAAAAGATTGAGGCAAACTTTGGGAGTTACTTGAGCCAAATGTTTGATGAAAAATTCTACAATGCATTCCTTTAGTTTTGGTTGTATCATGCAACTAGCTTTTAGGTTTGAATTTGCAATAACAGTGTTATTTGTTGTAACTTGGTGTCCGTGAGAGAACTTTTCAAAGGTGTTATTCGATGGTAACAATGTGTAATTTGGAAGTCAATTTTTTTTATTTATTTATTCATTTGGTATAGTGGTCCTGTACGAGAATATATTTGCAAGTGCTTAGGGGAGGGGACAAGGTTTGAAATTTGGTATGAGAATGGCATGAAGAGCCATTTTATCAATTAGCTTAAGCCAGTATTCAAAAGTTACTTTTGTAACAACTGGTCATTGTGTATAATAACCAATTTTTTACTTGGTTGTATCCAAAAAGATCCCATGTTTGGAATATCAAAACTGTTGGAATTCTTTTGTTGGGAAATATGATTCAGGCTGAGCAAAGTTTAGGCCCAATTGTCAGGGCTTGGTCCAGTCATATTATGAGTTCAAGCTCAACCAGAAAAATTGCAAAGCCAGAACCATCAAGATTCATATAAAGCCCCAACCTCATTGACAGTCCTTGCCCCAACATAAACCAATTTTAAACTCGAACACTGTTATGTGCACCAAAAATTGTGCATGGAGCCTGCTGAAATCAATGACCTTGATCATTTCGGTGCATATTTTTTGTGCAATTTTCGATGCACATATCATTACTATTTTAACTAAGGTCGTTATAAAACTGATGTAACACATGAGGAAAAGGCCTTTGGGGCCATTATTTTTTTTTACCAAATAATAAGACTGATATAGAACATGAGGAAGAGGCCTTTTGGGCCCACTTTTACCAAAACCGGTAAAAGTTAGGCAGGCTCGAAATTGAGTGGCAAGACTCATATCTATGGGAAAAGGTCGAAACAGAAACATTCATAGACTACCCAGCGATGATTTAAAGCCACTTTTCGGGTAAATTCATTCTTTTAGGTCTCAAAATGGCGAATTTTTTAAATTTTTGGAAATTATTGCTTAGTCAGTAACTTCGGGGGTTCAAGACTTCCATTTTGGGTGCCGTTTGAGCATTAGGTTCCTATGATTTCCTAATATTCAACGTTTAGTCTACTCAAATTTGCCAAAAAAAAATTCAGTAATTTCTTAATTTTTCCGGTAGAACTCTAGAATAATATAATGTCATATTATCAAGGATACAAAATAGTTTAATGAATACTTGTGTCCATTGTAGCAATTGTCAAATCTTAGAAAAACGATGATGACC
Organism: Hydrangea macrophylla; assembly: GCA_033977485.1. Taxonomy (NCBI): domain Eukaryota; kingdom Viridiplantae; phylum Streptophyta; class Magnoliopsida; order Cornales; family Hydrangeaceae; genus Hydrangea; species Hydrangea macrophylla. The sequence continues at coordinate 34,997,096 of CM066997.1, forward strand.
AGTTATTGCCTTCCTCGGTCAAATCTTTTGAGTTCTTTAATGGGTTCCTTTTATTGATGGGATGGATGATAAAGTAGTATATTGATTTGAGATATTGTGGACCATAACATATAATGTCCTTTTATACTACTCTGCTAGGGCTCTCATTATTCCTAACATGACCAGTATTTGGTATCCACTCATTAAACTCATACCCAGTAGATGTTCATGAGCTTCTTGTAATTAGACCACATAACATAAGTCCATTTATTTTCATAGCCCTTTTAATATAATTTATATTAATATGTTGCCCACTATCATTAGGAAAGGAAACATAATTTCCTAACAATCTTTCACTTGGGCTACATATGAATCTTGAAACAATTATATTATATGTTCCTTAGATGCGCACATGTATGCTATTTTTCTTTAGACTTCACTTTAGTTCCAATCTGGTCCATTTCCTATTTTGTATGGGATTAAGGCGGCTTTCTTCACACATAATCGTAACTAGACCTTCAATGGTCACCATACCAACACATGCAATGACATAGATCAAGTATGGACGAGTATCATGGAAATTACATGTAATGTGATCTCAAATATGCCTATTTCCAACTGGTCCTACTTCAGTCTTTAGTGAGATCAATCCGAAACAATGCAAAATCGCATTAAAAAATAATAATTAGATTAAAAAATAAACCATAAATCATCAACTTTATTCTGCAGAAAATAAATAAACCACATAAATGTCAAAAATAGAACATCGAAAGTTAACTCCTACTAAACCAAGGTATCATCAGACAACCTAACACCCATATGAGCAGTGTGCTCGTGAAAGACCTTGGGAGGTAATCCCATGGTCAGCGAATCTGCGATCATGGAGTTTATCCCTATATGTTCTATTGAAATTTAACAACTCTGAACTTTCTCCTTAATAACCAGAAACTTAATGTCAATATGCTTCGACTTCGTAGAGCTTCTATTGTTGTTGGAATACAGTACCGCATATTTATTGTCACAGTATATCTTTAATGGCCTTTCAATGCTATCTATCACACGCAGCCCAGTGACAAAGTATCACAACCATATCCCATGATTAGATGCCTCATAACAGGCTATAAACTCTGCAGTCATGGTTGAAGAAGCTATGAGTGTCTACTCAACACTTTTCAGAATATAGCTCCTCCAGCCAACATATAAACATAGCCTGACGTGGATCACTTACTGTCTTGCCATCCAGCAAAATCGAAATCAGAATACCCGATGATCTCCAAAAAATCTAATCTCCTATACGAGCATGTGGTCTTTTGTTCTCTGTAAATACCGCACAACCCGTTTGATTGCATTCCAATGATCCACTCTTGGGTTACTCAAATATCTGCACAATACTCCTACTATGAATGCAATATCTAAACGCGTACACACTTGAGCATACATTAGAATTTCTACTACTGACGCATAAGGAATCTGTTGCATCTCCTTAGTTTTAAGGTCATTCTTGGGGCACTGATTGAGACTGAATTTGTCTCCTTTAGCTACAGGCTTATCTCCTGATGAACAACATTTCATGCCGAATCTACTTAAAACTTTTTTGATATAGCTCTTTTGTGATAACCAAGGATACCTTGAGAGCGATCTCTAAGTATTTTTATTCCTAATACAAAAGAGGCATCTCCAAGATCTTTCATCTCAAAATTCTTAGTGAGAAAGCTCTTGATTTTGTGCAATAAGCCTATATCGCTGCAGGCTAGCAGAATGTCATTGACATATAAAATCACAAAGATATATTTACTCCCACTAAACTTGTGATATACACAGTCATCAACCACATTCGCCTCAAAGCCATGCGAGGTGATTACTTGATGGAACTTGTGATACCATTGACGGGAAGCCTGCTTGAGACCATAGACTTTGGATCTCCGGATATAACGTTTCCTGGTTGGACCATGTAAATCGTCTCATTAATGTTTCTATTGAGAAACGTTGTCTTAACATCCATCTGATGTAGCTCTAAATCAAAATGAGTTACAATTGCCATTATTGTCTTGAAAGAGTCTTTCGATGAAATCGGAGAGAAAGTCTCTTTATAATCTATGCCTTCCCTTTGAGTGAAACCCTTGGCGACTAGACGAGCCTTATATCTCTCGACATTGCCCTTTGAATCCCTCTTGGTTTTAAATATCCATTTACAACCAATGGGCTTTGTTCCCTTAGGCAATTCGACAAGATCTCAAACGTCATTGTCTTTCATGGATTTTAACTCATCATTCATGGCATCAATCCACTTTTGAGAGTTAGAACTTTGTTTGGTTTGGGGAAAGTTGATTTGATCATCTTCCACTTTTCCTATGTCAAACTCATGTTCTTGGAGGAATGCAATGTAATCATACGGAATAGCATTTCTCTTTTCTCTAGTGGATCTTCTTAATGGAAACTCCTCTTAAGGTTGTTGGGTTTGTACTTCAGGTATAATTTCTTTATCTTGTACATTGTCTTGTATATCCGGATTTGCATCTTGAACAATATCAGGAATAGGAACCTGAACATTGTCAATAGCAATATGACAAGGAATAAATTCCTCGATCTTCAAAGACAATGTCGCTAACCTTATCTCCCTCACAAACTCAACTTACTCAAGAAATCTCGCATTTCCCATAATTGATATTAATACGTTGTCCACTTTCATTAGGAAACATAATTTCCTAACATTGTAAGCCTTGGAACAAATGAGCTTGGAATCAATAATAGTAGTTGTGGATATCACATTTTTTCTTACCCACAGCTTTTTAAAACTTCTTCAAATTTTAAAATTCAAATACGAGTCGCCACATAATTTTTAAAAGGAAAATTAAGAAATCATTTTAAAAGCAAACTGATCTTTTGGAAACCAAAGTTTTCTAGGTCCGGGGATTATGGAATGAGAGGGGAAGGAGCCCAACGGACTAAAACACTCCCTCTCATCCTATCTCGCGATAGGCCTCTACTCAGCAAACTGATCTTTTGGAAACCAAAGTTTTCTAGGTCCGGGGATTATGGAATGAGAGGGGAAGGAGCCCAACGGACTAAAACACTCCCTCTCATCCTATCTCGCGATAGGCCTCTACTCAGCATCCTTTTAATCGAATTATTAATCTAAATGTGCCCTCAACTAATACATAGGGATAGATATACATTGCAAAAGTATGTCTAAAGGGTGTAAGATTGCTAATGGTAAAAATAGCATTCAAAACCACATAATTCAATTAGCAAGCAATATGATATGCAATAAGGAACAAGAGAACTTACACGGAATCCAGCCGCGAATATGAAAACGTGCAATGCATACAAATAATACCTAAAAGGGGGTCTCTATTTTATATATACAAATAAAACAAGACCTATTTCTAAGGTGTCGCACATGGAGTCGAAAATCAATTAATATCAAAGAATACAATGAACTAGAGAGGGGTTGAGAAATCATACCTCAATAGCACCACAAAAAAGAGGGTTAGTTCACATGCCTTAATCAAGATATAATATGAAATTCTAAATAACATCCTTAAACTTTTAGCTTAAATCTATCAAGTATGAAAGAATTGACCTAATTATGAATTCCTTCTAATTAGTTGAAAATGCATCATTTCTATAGATATACAAGTCTCAACTAGGAGCCAATGTAATGTCCATATAGAGATGGTGTAGTCCCAACATGGTCACAAGGAGCTCACAATTAGGTTCATAGAAAAAATTATTTGAAGTCAAGAATGCTTGATTAAGGCTCTGATTTACTCATTTCAGGAAAGTGTTACTGTTCTGAAATTCTCGACAGCAGATTATGGTTGCTTCACAAAACTCATGACCAAGCATCTTAAATATGAAATCTCATCAAACAAAAATCACAGTGCTAAAACTTTGTGTTATTGACACTCTCCAATTGGTCTCATTCAATTTCAACCATTATTTAATTAAAATCTTTGATCAAAAATGGTTTACGAATTCACCGCACCGTTGTTGAGTTCATTATTTAGATTGAATCTATCAACTAAACCATAAAAGTTGACTCATCCTAAAAACTAATCCTCATATCTAATGATGGTCATTGGAGATAAAAAGAAGACTAATCCATGTGAGTCTCAATGGAACTTTAAAAGGGTTCCATAAGACTTCAAGGTAGAGGACCTAAGTCATGAATTAAGACTTGGAAATACTAACTATGTATGGATATGATTGTTCTCATTTGAGTCATAAGCTCATAGAGAATCTAAAAAGACCAACTTAAGGGAATCAAATAAGATATTGAGCATCTCATAAATCCCAAAAGATGAACATAATCAAAAGAAAAGAAGCCCAAGGTTTAGACAATGTACAAGTTAATTTTGTTTTATGGTTTATTTGACCGTAAAATTCAAAGCTACTTTGATCCAAATCAACAAAATTGAAGTTCAATCACAATATTAGTGGTGTGTGATGAAATGAGGTGGGAAGAGAGTTTTTGAAAATGTGTAAAAGATCCTAAGAAATTCTATATATTGTGATTGAACTTAATCTAAGAACTAATTAAGGTTAGAGATGACCTCTAATTATCCTCAACTTTTATATTTTTGAAGGCCTTCCAAAAGTTGTTAAAGCTCTTCTTGTAGCTCTTGCTTCTAATTCTTCTATTCTTTTGATTTTTCTAAGGATACCAAGATACTTTTGATTCAAAAAAACCAAAAATTGAGATAAAGATTGAGAGAGAGATAGATCCCTTGTAATGGGATATTCATTCCCTATATATAGGTAAATTTTAAAGGGTTATTTTGGTAATTTCAGGTGTATAACCCTTATTTTGGATGTACTTTTGGTGGTACAAAACGTACTATTTTAAAGTAGACTACTGCAAAAATGCGGCATTCAGTGGAGTTGGAAGCAGCATTCAGTGAGTGTCGGAACGACACTCACTGATAACCGGCACGACATTCATTGAATGTCGATGCGACACTCAATGAATGCCGCGGACAACTCAACGGACTGCCATCTTTTCTGAATTTTCAATTTTTGTGGCATTTGGTGCATTTTTGAGGATGTCACTGAATGCCGGTATGGCACTTACTGACTGCCGGACCGGCAGTCAGTAAGTGCCGCACCGACATTCACTGACATCCTAAAATACGCACCAAATGCGGCAGTCAGTGAGTGCTACTGCGGTACCACCTGACTGCTGCAGGCTACGCCTTGTGCCAGTTTCTTCTATCCTTCCCTTTTCCCTCTCTTTTTCTTTTTTCTTTCTTTTTTTATTTGAATTGAAGAGCCTTTCGAAGAACTTGAATTACCCAAGAAGCCTTAGGTTTGTTCGGACATTGTCATAATCGGACTTGGAGGTAATACTCCCCTAAATTCGACTGCTGGTCAAAATCGGGGTGTCTACAGTTTGCCCTCTTTGACAGAGATTATAGAACAATGTGTTACACAAGTGAAAGTCGAAGCCTGTATGAAGATAAGCTTTTGACCAGACTGTCGAATTCAGGTAAAAACAAAATGCGTTGCAAAAACGGCTGCGTAAATGGTCAATGCTGGTCGTGCCCATTGGTGAGTGTAGACACCCCAATTTTGACCGACCGTCGAATTTAGGAGAGTGTCACCTCCGTATCCGATGATGACAAGGACCGAAAAATTGAAGTATTCCAAGCTCTTCGGAAAATCTCCAAAACGCGATAAAATTTCACAGAAAGAGGAAAAATACCAGATATTTAAGAGAATTCAGGTATAAGACATGATTTTCGGAAAGGATCTTCAAAAATAATTTATCTCAAAAAGGGGGAAGACCTAAAAAAGGGAATCTCAGTTAAAAACGGCACGCGGCAGAAGACGCGGCACTCACTGAGTGTCGCACGGCAGTCGGAGAATGCCGTTCCGGCACTCACCAAGTGCCGCGTACAATTTCTGACTGCCGTTCACTTTTAAAGTCTGTATTTTGCAGAGTAATACGTATGCATATGCGAATAAGAACAAAAAACTGATAAAGTAAGACTGACAAAAACGCGGCAATCCATTAATTGCCGCGGCAGTTGATGAATGCCGCGCGGCAGTCATGAAGTGCCGCAACGGCAGTCATTAACCGCCGCCACGGCATTCACGGACTGCCGCGACAGTCCCTGGACTGCCGCGCTGGGCAGCAGTCTGACTAAATTCAGAAAGTACATATTGTACCACCAAATGAGAGAATTACACCTGTTTTTTGCTCCGAAATTCACCAAAAATACCTGGTATTTTTGCCTATAAAAGAGAAGGGATCTTGTTTGTTAGAGGGGGGACCAAGAAAGAAAAGATTGGGGGAGAAAAAACACACACAAACATTTATTCACCAACATTTTCTAGAGTTAAAAGAAAGGAGAGCTTGGAAGATCTTCAAAGGAGAGAAACTTTGAGGATAATTTGGAGGTGATCCTCTAATCATAGATCATTTTTTTTTTTACATACCATCTCTTTCCTTTGAAATTCTAATCTAAACAAACTTTTGCTATCTTCTATGTTTATTAAGTAAACTTAGGATTTTCTTTTACTTCCAATACTTTCTTCTATTTTCTTGTCTATGTTCTTCTCTTGAGGATCTTAGGGATCTTCAATATCTCTTTTGATCTCTTGAGCATGATCCTTGGAATCCCATATGAGCTCATGCTTTACATGGAAGTCAAAGTTTGATCATCATTTTTTTTTTTACCTTATAAACAAGTAGATGGATCCAAGTCCATACCCATGACTTAGGTCCTCTAGCTTGATGTTTCATGGAATCCTTTCCATATTCCTTCGAGGCTTTTAAGTATTAGTCATGTCTTCACCTCCAAATGACCATCAAATGGTAGGAGAAGGTGATTTGAGGTCTAAGCCCATTTCCATGGTTTAGACTCCTTGTCTTGAGATTTCATGAAGTCTACCCATACTTCATTTGAATTCCACAAACATAAAGATCTTTAGCCTCCAATGACCATCAAATGATAGGGGAAAGTAGTTTAGTTAAGTCCAACTTCATGGTTTAATAGTTGGGGTTAGCAAATAAATGTTGAACTTAAAAATGAAAACAGTGAGTTCACAAACTGTTTTTGATCAAAGATTTTTAGTTCGAAATCTAACCGTTGAAATCAAGTGAAACCAACGGGAAAGTGTCAATAACACAATGTTCTACCACTGTAATTTTTGTTTTTAGATGGTTTCATGTTTAGAATGGCTTGATCATGGGTTTTGTGAAGCAACAATAATCTGTCCAGAATTTCAGAATAGTTTCAGAACAGCAACACTCTTTTGAAATAATTAAATCAGAGTTCTAACAACGTTTTTGTGACCTAAAATAATTTATTCCAAGTAGATTAATGTGCTAGGAAGTCACCCTAAAAAGAACAAAGCAATTCGGATTTTTTTACTATTTTTAATAAATCGTGCAAGAATTCTGGACAGGAGATTGTAAGATGCTGAGTGATGTCTAGTGTTTTCCATATTCCCGGAGATCTAACCGTTGAAACCTCGATTTCCTTTTTGATTTGGAAACTAGACTCACAGAGGCATCTTGTGTCCAAAATTCACCAACATCAAACCATGAGAGACGTGCTTTGTATTTTCTTAAAGGTCTGGCCTGCTTTCTGCAATCTTCAGAGTTTCATGACACATTTGACCAATTTTGTTAATAATGGGTCAAATGACTTTTCTATGACTTAGGGCTTAAACCATGCTTCAGTAATGATTAGTTGAGCTTGAATTCAAAGTTTAAGAGTATTTCATAGTTTATTCTTGCCCATGTACATATTCATCCATATGGTTTGACACTTGTAATTAGGATTTATTTGCTTTAGATTTAATTACATTAGATAGATTTAAGCTAGAAATTTAGGATTGATATTTCTAACATCATATTTTGCACAATCATGTGAACTAACCCCTTGTTTTGTAGCGCTATTAAGGTACGATTTCTCAATCCCTCTCTAGTTTATTAAATTCATTGATTTTATTTGATTTTCAATTTAATTCGCGACACCTTAGAATTAAGATTTGTCTTATGTGTATATATGGATTAGAGACTCTTTTCCTAGGTTTTATTTAATCGTATGCATTGCACGTTTAATATTCGCAGCTGGATCCCGGGTAAGCTCTCTTGTTCCCTATTGCATATCATGTTGCTTGCTATTTGAATTACTTGGCTTATGAATGGTATTTTGTCAAATGCAATTTTACACCCCTTTGGACATGCTTTTGTGATGTATACGTATATATGTATTAGTTGAGGGCACACTTAAATTAGTAATTCGATTAAAAGGATGATGAGTAGAGGCCTATCGCAAGATAGGATGAGAGAGGGTGTTTTAGTCCGACGGGCTCCTTCCTCTCTCATTCCATAATCCCCGGACCTAGTTAATCTTTGGTTTCGTAAAAGATCAGTTTCCTTTTAAATGGTTTCTTAATTTTCCTTTTAAAAATTAAGTGGCGACTCATTTGTTTTGAAATTGAAATTTAGAAAAGATTTTAAAGAAAGCTGTGGGTAAGTCAACCTGCGATATCCACAGTGAGCTTCCTATGTATCCCTACGGGAATTAGACCAGGACGTAGTTCAAGCAAGGGGGCAAACACAAGCACGAATATCCATACGGGTGAATGCACTAATACTACCGTGGTGTATATGTTCATGCGATGATGGCTACCAATGCAGTTTCCTGTTCTATAAATAATGTGATTCGAGATCGTGCTATTTTGATGTATCTAGATGAAATCCATGCCCTATGCTTCTTAATGCTCGTGGTTACTCCAACTTAAAGATAAGTTATTTATAATTTGGAGTTTTTATAACTAACGGGTTGATCCTCTTTGGGATACGGGGCCATTTTGGCCAAACGGACGAACGCAATTGACTAGGTGGCGCTTCGCAACTTAGGCCCCGGTGTCAATGTGGGTTTTCTCTTGAAATCCGCAGCCCTTCAGTCCCGTCGAATATGTTTGCTCTGAAAATCCGCAGCCCTTTGTCCCTGCCGGATATATTTACTCTTGAAAAATCCGCAGCCCTTTAGACCCACCGGATATGTTTGCTCTGAAAAACCCATAGCCCTTCAGCCCTGCCGAATATGTTTGCTCTAAATATCCGCAGCCCTTTAGCCCCGTCGGATATGTCTGTTCTAAATTCATTTCAAAATTCAGACTCAAATTCTTTTCGAATTTCAAAATCAGGAGTCAATCAGACTCAAATTCTTTTCAAATTTCAAAATCAGGAGTCAATCAGACTCAAATTCTTTTGAATTTCAAAATCAGGAGTTAATCAGACTTGATTTCAACTCAATTTTTAGGACCCGAGAGTCAATCAGAGCTCAAATCAATTTTTTTTTTAAATTGGAGCCAATCCTATGTGTTTCAAGTCAACTTTCTAAATCTGGAATCAAAATCCTCTTAATTTCCAAAAAAAAAAAGGTCAAACAGGTTTAAAAATTCATCTTCCAAAATTCAGGTCACGGGGACTTGGAAATCATTTTTGGGGACCAAAGCGTATAAGGTGGGCAAACTTTGGGGGTTCAAATTCAAATTTCAGGACTCAATTTGAATTTTGGGGGTGAACCAAAGGCCTCTTAACCGTCTTATTTACTGCACATGCTTAATAACGTGGTAGTCTGTGACTGCTATGCGGCACTCAACAAGTGCTATACGGCACTTCGTGGACTACCGCGCACACTTCTCGAGTTCCGTTCGGGGCAGGCAGTCTGCTAATATGCTGAGTTTGTTTTCTTTTTCTTTCATTCTTCAAACTCTCCTCTGCTTAGATCTCTCTGGAGATTTTTCCTCTTTCTCTTGCAGCGATCTTAAAAGATCGAAAGATTAGTTCCACCTGACCACAACCTTATTTTACTCTTTATTTTTGTTGTTTTCTTGATTAATTCCAAAGTTTAACTCTTTTTCTTGACAGGCTATTAGACATGGCTAGCGATTCAGGTAGTTCGAGTAGGAAGAGGATGAGGTACAGAGCCACCCCTCATCCCGACCCCACCTTCATACTCTGAGACCCGGACAAACACCTGTCCTCCAGGGCCTTTCGCTGAAAGGTATACACACCTCTTCTCGTTTCCCTTATTTTCAAATCTCTTCTTATGAATCCTACAACTGTATGACAAATAGAATTTGAATGTCCTCTTTTATCAAATGACCTCATGAATGCCAATGCCATGCTTGTAGGATTTTTCGAGCATCCCAATCGCTCCTTTCATTTATTCATGTCTATTTTTTACTATTGTTACTCCTTATTTTATCTTATTCGTTTCTTTTATCCATTTATTTGCTGACGTTTAAACCCTCGTAACTTTTGTAGCTTCAGCCAGACACCCTGAAGGGTTATGGTAGCCTCGCCCATGGCTACGAGTAGTACAAGTCGATGAGCGAGATCGTGCAGAGCTTTATTGATGCTGCGGGCTTCGGGGATTTCATCAAGCTCTTGATGAAGAGCTCAAACGACCTCTGATAGATACATGCCCTCTCAGAGCGATGGTGGGACACCACCAACACATTCCACTTCGAGTTCGGGGAGATGACCATGACCCTGCTCGATTTCACCATGATCATTGGGATCCCCTTCGGGGGGGGGGGGGGGATGCTTGCAATACCTGGACAAAGTGACAAAATGGGATCAGGTGCTCTCGTTGCTAGGAGTGGTCCCGGAGGAGTCCTTGGTCATGGCCAAGTGGTTAATGGACACGTTCAGGGGCCGGGAGGGCTTTTTAGATGAGCAGATGGCTCTGGAGTTCATTATGTACATGCTTGGATGCTCTCTGCTAAGCCCTAGGGGCTACCGGATCTCTGTTGCATTGGTGGCATCCTTGGAGCACATGGATCGTACATATTAGTACGATTAGGCTAGCACCGGTCTGGCCATTCTGTACAGACATATGGGAGAGATATCTCTAGACCGTCCAGCTTCCACAGGTGGCTTCTGGAGGGCGTGGGAGGTATACATCCCTTTTCTTTTTTCCTTTTTAATTTCTTATTTATGAATTTTGGATCTCATATTCTTTTCTTTTTTCTTTCCTTCAGATTTGGTCTCACGAGTACTTACATATGATGTCGCCCTCGCCATGCCTCAGGGGTTGAAGTGGTAGAAAGACCACATCGAGCGAAAGACTGGGGCCACGATTTCATTGCATTCAGGAATTTCCTGACGAACATGAGAGAGCCGCACGTCCGATGCCAACCCTGGGTTGACGTGCTTCCTACCGTTACTCAGGGGATACAGAGATCGGTAGGTTACGACCCGATGAGACTATTGTTGGACGGCCCGGATGCTCGAGAGTAGTACCTAGAAGAGAGGGTGACTCGGAAGTCACTGATGGCTCCTACATTTCATGTGCCGCACCCTCCTCCTAGTTCTATGAGAGCTACAGAGACCCTCCAAGGTAGCGCATTCACGGTTGCCCTGAATGGTCTCTCTATTCAGGATTTTCTGGAGCCTCCTGCAGGGTACAAGGCTCTCCGTGCTGCCAAGCTAATGAAGAACTTCCCTCTGATGGAAGTGACGTGAGTGAGCTTCTTTTAGCTTTTCATCCTCTCTTGTAGTTTTTTCTATTTTTTTTATTGAATTCACTTTTCCTTCTTCGCAGCCTATTCATGCTGGAACTCAGGCTTCGGCTCTACCACTGTGGGATTGGAGCCTTCGGACAGTCTTCCATGGCAAGTAGGGTACGGCTATTGTTCCCCGATATCATATGGGTACTCCCACCATCCCGCTTCAATATGTTCATGCCCATGGGACTATGCCAAGGCGGGCCTGCTCTATGCCCACAACGTGAGGGAGTGGGTCTATGGACGAGAATGGAGGGTAATTTCTGAAAACCGATTTCGATTTTACATTCTCTTTGACTTTCTAATCTTTTTCTGATTTTTTGATTCAGGCTGATGGGGCGCGGGTGACTGCCGAGGCTTAGTTAAGAGCTAAGGTAGACTCTTGTCATTCCTTTATTTCCAATCTTCCTATTTAGCATTCTTATCTTAATTTTCAATTTTATCTAAATCAATTCTTGGGCTTGCTTTCTCATTTATTCAGGATGATGAGATTAGAACACTGACCCTGCGGGTAAGAGACCTAGAGCTACAACTCGGAGCGGGCCCGAGTGGAGCTCACAGGGGTGCTAGGCGAGGTGGTGGCAGAGGCGGAGGCAGGGGCCATGGTGCCGAGAGCGGTACGGAGTCAGAGGAGGATCCGCTCCGACGCGTCACGCGCCTGACTCGATGTCGAGGCCGCAGTTGATCCCATCTTTCTTTTTTCATTTTTTGAGCATTTGGAAAGGATACACACACATTTGGATGACTGTATATACTTATTTTGATGACAGCTCTTGGATAGCCGGGATAAGATAGGCATCTGCATACCTTATGATCATCTTTTATTTCTCTGCATGCTTCTATTTTGATGATTGCGACCATGGCTTGGTCGTGCATTTTACTGCTTGTGAATGCTGCATTTTATGAATGTGACCATGGCTTGGTCCGACATTTTATTTTCTGTAGATGATGAATGCTTATAACTGTGATTATGCCTTTATTATTCATTTTTTTTGTAAATGATGAATGTGACCATAGCTTGGTCTGTTGTACGTGATGCGATCTGATGCACACGCTTTATTGTATATTCAGTTTTTTGTTTGCAGGTTGGGCTGAAAACATTACAAACAGGCTATGGCAATAATTAGCTTCATTGCGACACTCGATTAGACCTCCGTGGCACTCAGCGAGTGCCGCAGCGGCAGTCAGTGAATGTCGTGCGGCATTCACGGACTGCCGTGCGACACTTTCTAGAGTGCCGTTTGGTATCTCAAGTGCCGCTTGGAGGTCTGGGCAGATCTAATTCTCTTATTATACTCTCTTTTCCTTAAAATAAAAGAAAACATCGCAAAACACCTCCCTCCCTTTTCCATTTTATCTTCGGATGGCTCCCATTGACTCCCAAATCCTCTTCCCCTAGATGGATACTCTCTCTGGTATTGACGGGCTTAACTTCGAGTGTTTCAGGCTGAATGACTTCTTCTCTTTTTGGTAGATGGCCCTGAATGAAGGCTTGCTTCAAGCTTCTATCCGGTGTTGGGATCCCTCACTCCACGTCTTCCTCTTTGGTTTCCAAGAGGTCTGTCCTTTGTTCGAGGAGTTCAGTGCTATTATCCACATTGGTCCTTTTGCGGATCTGACAGTTCCTTCGGTGTAGGCCGGGTATATTCAAGACCTGGCTATTCTTCTTCATACATCCTAGAATGCGGCAAGCTCTTTTATTCATGATAGACATATCAATTTTGAGCGTCTTTCCTCCGTCTATATTCCCATGGGGGACCCCTATGATGGCGGATATCAGATTATACGACACAGTGCTTTATCGATTGCTATGCTCTCTTATTTTCTCTTCCAGTCATCTTCTGATGTTCTTGTACCCATCACTTATAGTCTGTGGGAAATGAAGAGTGCCGTCATGCTGGTCCTTGATGAGACTCTGATGGGATTGGATTGTGCCCACAATGTGGGGGCCATATCATCCGCCGGAGCACCCTTTGTCGTACAAGTTTGGCTCATGGAGCGTTTGGACCTCTTCATCCATCCCCTGTACCTCCGCATGTCTATTTTATATAATTGAATGGAGATTCGCCACCTATTCTATTCCATCGACACCTGGCTCGATTGGCTTCAGGGCCTCTCTCCTAATGACATCTGCTGGGTCTGCCCGCAGTGGACCTATTGCTCTGTTGCAGTACGATTTCCTGGGCAACCTGGCGTCTGGTTGCCTGGCGTGCATGCTACTACTTTCTACATTCCCGGCCGGGTGGTTCGTCAGTATGAACTTTTCCAAGATGTTATTGAGGATATTACTATAGATTTTACGAGGAGTTTTGTCATACGCCCTTCTATTGTGAAGGCTTTTACTAAGGCTTGGCATGAAAGGTTGGCAGCTCCCTTTCAGAGAGTTCCTGCTTCAGTCGTGCCTACTACTGAGTACCTTTTGCAGATCCAGACCTTGGTTGAGAGACAGACTCCATAGACATACAGAGATGAAAGCAAAACAAGACAGAGCTTTGTTTTTTCAAATTTTTTGACAAATTCTGTCTACTTTCCTGCACCTTTGAATGTGATTTTCTTCTTTTTCTTTCCAAAGAATGTTTTTAAGTTTAGAAAATGTTCTAGTATGTTGAATCAATGTGTTCACTCTTTTGATCTATCTTTAGGTTATGAAAATCCTCCTTTTAAAGTCTTTTCTTGGCTTTTTGTTACTTTGCATTGAGTCTTGCTTAGAGCTTTAATCATTCTATACCATGAATTCTTATTTGTTCCTTTATAGTACTTATTTTGATAGCCAGAAGATCCAGAGACGGGTTTAAGGTAAATATCTGGGTTCTTCGAATAGCAAACAAAGTTTGCCCCTAGTTATGAGGCTCTGAAGTGGTTCTAGGCAAACGCAAGTTTGCCCCCAGTTTAGCACAGGGATTTTCTTAAGGTTTTTCATGGACCGAAGGCTTTTGAAGAGCCCGCCTACTTATCCCCGAGTAGATATCGGGTCCTGAGTAATTCATTTGGCTTGACGGAAAGAGCCGCTCGGGTAATTATTAATGACCGAACCGAGTAGGTTGCCTACATATCCTCGAGTGGGAATCAGGTTAAGCGTAGTTCATCTACATAGGAAGTTTTGAAAGAACGGTTTCAAGCAAAATATTTCTTATGGCGATTGAGGTTAATCGGCTGCTTAAATTTAACTCCGTCTAGGTCCATAAGATAGGCAGCTCCTTCGAAAAGGAGAGTCTTAATGATGTACTGCCCGACCCAGTTGGGTTTGAATTTTCCTCTTTGGGGTCATAAATGGGCACTTTAAGTTCTTTGAGGACTAGGTCACCCTCAGCAAACTTCTTTGGGTGAACCTTTTTGTTGAAAGCACGAGCTATCCTCTTCTGATATCCCCGAGTATGGTTTATTGCTTATCAAGCAACATCAACTCCTCATACCTTCCCCGTATCCATTCTAACTTGATTACTTCACATTCCGCCAAAACCCAAAGAGAGGGTATCTCTACCTCAATTGGAAGGACCGCTTCCATCCCATAGACCAACTAATATGGTGTAGCTCCTATAGAAGTTCTCACAGAGGTCCAGTATCCCTATAGTGAAAATGGCAGTTTCTCGTGCCAATCCTTATACGTGTCTGTCATTTTTCCCAAGTTTGCTTTAACATTTTTATTTGTCGCTTCTACCACCCCATTCATTTGCGATCTATACAGGGATGACTGATGACGGGTGATCTTGTATTTCTCTAAGAGCGGGATGACTTCACCTTGGAAATGACTACCGTGATCCGAAATAAACTCATTTGGGACCCCATATATGCAAATTATGTTTTTCTCTATGAAGCTCACCACATGTTTAGCCTATAAAGTTGCGTACGATGCAGCCTCCACCCACTTAGTATAATAATCAATCGCCATAATTATGTACCGTGTCCATTGGAGGCTTTTGGAACTATTTCGCCAATAATATCAATACCATATACGGAAAACGGCTAAGGCGTAGTCATGTTATAGAGTTGGGATGGCGGGGTATGCATCAGATTTGCATGGATCTGGCATTTATGGCATCTTTTGACATACTCACAGCAATCTCTGTCTAAGGTTGCCCAGTAACCCTTGCCAAATTATCTTCTTCGCCAGCATATGCCCGTTCGTGTGGGGTCCACAAACTCCTTCGTGTATTTCCTCCATCATTCTCTTAGCCTCATTTCCATACAAACACTCCAAATTATACCCGGTGTAGATTATCTGCGTAGATCACAAATTGGGCAGAGAATCTTTGAATCACCTTCCTGTCCTTCTCTGAAGCTCCTTCGGGGTATTCTCCTTTCTTAATGAAATTCCAAACATCCTCATACCAAGGCATTTCACCTTCATTTTCTAGGGATGCGATCATCTCAAATAAAGGTTGGTTCCTTATCTCTATAGACAGTAGGGTCATGGTGACTCCTGAGGGGATTTGCATCATCGAGGCTAAGGTTGCTAGGAAATTAGCTAATTGGTTCTCTTCACGGGGAATGTAATAGAATGATATCTTCTTAAACTGTACTTTTAAGCTCTCTAAATAGTTGTGGTAAGGTCTCAACTTCTCATGCTTTACCCTCCAATCACCCCGCACTTGGGATATGATCAAGTTAGAATCTCCGAAAACATTAATCCTCTCAACCTTTAAGGCCAATGCTGCTTCTACCCCAATTATGCATGCTTTGTACTCTACCGTGTTATTGGTTGAGTTGTACTTGAGTTTGACGGCTAATGGGGTAGGAGTTCCATTAGGTGCTACAAGGATGATTCCAACCCTATAGCCTAATTGATTGGTTGCCCCATCAAAATACATATTTTTCCCAGATTTTCCTCTATCCCCATCACTCCTTCATTTGGGAATCGAAACTCATCCTTCTCCTCGGATTCTATCACAAGATCAACCAGGTATTCGACGACAACTCTCCATTTTACGGACTTGGCAGTGACATACTTGATATCGAACTCAGCCAGCATCATGGTTCATTGAGAAATCATATTGGTCAAAATGGGTTTATTAAATAGGCATTTGAGTGGGTCCATTCGGGATATTAGGGTTACGGGAAAGGCTAACATGTAGTGCCTAAGACGACGGGTGCACTAGACTAAGGCCCAACATTCTTTCTCTAAAGGCGAATATTTTAACTCATACCTGGTCATCCTTTTGCTTAGCTAATAAATGGCCTTTTCTACGTGCCCCTCTTCTCCTTCTTGGGCCAACATGCACCGTATCGAATCTTCGAACACGAAAAGGTATAGTAACAAAGGCCTTTCGGGTGAGGGTGGTGACAGGATATGTGGGTTTTGGAGGTAGGTTTTGATTTTATTGAAGGCTTGTTGGCATAGGGTATCCCACTCGAAATTCTCTCCTTTTATAAGCAACCTAAACAATGGGTCACATGTCAAGGTGGGCTTTGAGATGAAACAACTAATGAACTGTATTCTACCCAGGAATCCCCTCAGCTCCTTTTCATTCTTTGGTGGTTGCATTTCGACTATAGCTTTTATTTTGGTTGGGTCCACCTCTATTCCCTGGGTGATAAGGAATCCTAACAATTTCCCAGTAGTAACTCTGAAGGTGCACTTTCGAGGGTTCAACCTCATTCTAAATTCTCTCAACCTCTCGAAGAACTTCCTCAATGCCTCCAAGTGTCCTCTCCTCTCCTTAGATTTCACGATCATATCATCCATATACACCTCTACTTCCTTATGGATCATGTCATGTAACAATGTAGTGGCGGCCCTCTAGTATATTGCCCCTGCATTCTTGAGTCCAAACGGCATTACCTGGTAACAATACGTACCCCAAGGCGTGATAAAGGTGGTTTTCTCCCTATCCTGGGGTGCCATGAGAATCTGATTGTAACCTGAGAACCCATCCATAAAAGATAAGAGCTCATGCCCTACAGTGTTATCAACCATAATGTCGATATGAGGTAGAGGGAAGTTGCCTTTCGAGCTTGCTTTGTTTAGGTCTCACAAATCAAAGCACACCCTAACACGACCATTCTTTTTTGGAATCGGTGCCATTCGGGATACTCGGTGACCATCAACAATCCAACTTTTAACTGCTTTTCAACTTCCTCTTTTACTTTAAGTGCCCATTCATGCCTAATTCGCCTCAATTTTTGTTTTATTGGCTTTGAGTTAGGAAAGATGGAGATATGATGTTGGACTATCTCTGGACTGTTACCTAGCATATCATTATAAGACCATGCAAAAACATCTTTGAATTTATTTAATAAATTGATCAATTCTTTGCTTTCTTCATTGCTAATTATAGAGCCAATAAAAACATTTTGGGGATTATCTTCATTTCCTAGATTAATCGTTAGAGTGTCCTCAATGATTTTGCATGCAGATTCTTTTTCTTTTTTAATTGATTTATGCAATCCGTTTCATATTTCATAATTATCACATTCATCACATTCATTAAGCGCATTCGAGTAAGCAGAACTAGTCACACTTTCATTAACTTTGTTTGGGGTGTTACAACAGACATGGCATTAGTAAGACGCCTCATATGGGTCATTACAGACTCTGGGGAGGGGTACTTATCACTGACTTGAAAACCCATTCTTTGTTGACTCCTTGCTTAAGCTCTACGATGTCGCAGTCTGGCAGCTTTTCCTTTTCGTCCCCTCCTTCTATCATTGCTTTCTCTGATTCTTCCATGTCGTTTCCCTTGTCTTTTTCCTGCAACTCTTCTACCATATCCTCAGCATATTCTTCCTCAGTTTTCATAACCCTTCTTGGCCTTTTTCTTCGATTTTTGTGCTTCCTTCACCCAACAGATTTTGCATAGCTGGTCCCTCTAACACATTGATCCAATCTTTGACAGTGGTAGACTTCACGAGTACTTACAAATACGGGTCTTCATATTCAGAGAATTCATGGGGGAAGAAGATCTCAAACCCTGGCTTCACGCGATTGTCTTTCTGGCCCACTCATGGTTCTGGGAAGCCACAAAAAGAGAAATCTTCTACTTCCTTCACAAAGTACCTATTGAGCATTTTCTGGTAAGGGACCAATGGTGCATCAGCTGCTTTCTTCTTTTCCCTTAGTTCCTTCTTTGACGGCTGATAACCTAGACCATAAGTGTGAGTCTGGGTGGGGATTCTCGAAAACTCTGGCAAACCTTGATGATTCTTTCCTAGTCCCATGCCCGAAAAGAAACCCATCTTCTTCATAATCCCAGCGACTAACGGGCTCATATATTGATCGAAATATAGCGGCAAGAACTCCCTCGGCTCTGCTTCATCCAACATGTTAAAAACTCGTACCCTCCCAGATTTGTTTCCTCTTCTTGCAACTGTACTTCCAAAACCAGTGTGCCTGATGAAGCTTCAGACAGGTAGACCCAGCTATCCCCGAGGATATCACAAACCTTGTTTTTCCAAACACACTTGACCTTATGATGAATTATAGATGGTATGGCATCCAGACTATCCAACCATGGCCTTCCCAGCAACAAATTGAAAGAGGCAGGGATGTCGATGATCTAGAACTCGGCTTCTTTTTCCAAGGGCCCGATGGTGAGATTGAGGAAGATTATACCCATGATCGTCCTTTGAGTGTTGTCGTACGCCCTTACCCTTTGCTCAAACGAGATAAAAGTTGACTCGTCTAGACCCATTTGCTTGGCTGTTTAGAATGGGCATACATTTAGAGCATATCCATTGTCAACAAGATAAGCAGGTACAATATTCCCCAAGCATTCAACTGTGACGTACAGTGGTTTATTGTGAATGGGCCCTCTCGGAGGTAGATCATCTGAGGAGAAGGTGATAGTCAGGGTCAGAATTTTACTGATCATCCCCACGAAATCCTCCGGTGCTATGTTGATAGAAACATCAGACTGGTTCAAGGCATCCAGGACTGCCTGCTTGTGGTGTTTAGAAGCGATCAACAAGTTCCAGATGGTGATATTGGCCTGGGTTTTCTTCATTTACTTCAGAACCCTATCCTCCTCCTCTTCCTCATTCATCTTCCCCTTTCCTTTGTATAACTCCCTCCCCGGGTGATTTTCCTTTAACTCGTGTGGTTTAAAGTGTCTCCCCAACCGGGTAAGATGGCTGACTTTTTGTTTTGCCCATAAATTATCAATTTTTGAAGCGGCTTTCAAACTTTTTTTCCCCATTTCAGTCTCTTCATCACTTTCATACCACAGATCGTCTTCCACCTGACCCATATCCCGACCATCTGCTTTGTTAAGCTCTTGAGCCCAACAATCCATTTGTTTTGTTAATTCCTCTTCACATTTTCCTGACTGGTTTTTCAGAGTGCATATTTCAGATTCTTTTGGTAATTGGTATGGTTTCCTCGGTTTCCCAACTTTGGTGATCAACTTGGATGGATCGAAGGTTGTCTCCTCTAACCCTAAGAAATAAAGGCCTTGTGGCAGTGGTACAACATGATGATTCGGTAGCGGATTTCTAGTAACATTTGGAGCTTTGACAGGCGGTTCCGATATAACCTTGTTATCAATGAGATCTTGGATTTCATGCCTCAACCTTATGCACCGATCCGTAGTATGACCCTTTTGTTGGTGATATTTGCAATAGAGATCCTCTCGAAAGCTTGGAGGAAGCGAATTCGGTAAATGTCGAGGCTCCAATGGGCGAAGATGCCCTTTTGCCATTAGCCTATCAAGGGTGGTTGACAGTGATACCCCCAAGTCTAAGAACTTCCTTGGCTGCTTGTCCCCTTCCCTCCTTATTATATCAAATTTTATGTCCGGCTTGCTCAGTGCATTAACGTTGGTAGGGCCAGAGTGACCCCCCGAATGTCCTCCATTTGATCCATAGCTTGGCCTTCTATACATGTTCGGTTGCTCCTCTTTCTTGATCACTCCTTCTTAGATCGCGCCCTCTATCCTCGTCCCTACGACAAAGACTTCAGCGAAAGTGTTAATCGACTGAAACCTCATCTTTTCCTGGTACACCGGTTAGAGATTCTTCATTAACATTTGGATCTGCTCTTTTTGAGATGGCCATTGTACCATCTTGGCTGCCTTTCCCCTCCACAGACTCATGTATTTGGCGAATGATTCCTTGCTCCCCTGTCTAGTGGTTTCCAAATACCAGACTGTGACATCCAAGTCTTGATTGTACTCATATTGTGCCACAAGCGCTTTAACTACTTCTTCCCAGACCCTAGTCTTGCTTGGTTTGAGTGTGAGGTACCAGGCCAAGGTAGCCCCAGTTAAGGTTTGCTGAAACAGGACGGCCATCATGGCGGTGCTTAATCCACTAGGTTGGAAAACTCTGATGCACATCCTCACATGGCTACAAGGATTCCCTATCCCATCGAACGTGTCAAAAACTGGCATTTTAAAATCGACAGGCAGCGTCTCGCAGACCCTATCGTACAACCCTTCTAATTCTAGTAGATAAGTATCAACCCCTTGAGCTTTGCGCATCACCCTCTCCAGTTTCTCTACCTTTTCAGCCATTACCCTTTCTTTCTCAGTCTTCTCCCTTTCTCTTTCAGCTCGTAGTACATCAGCCCTCTGTGCTTCTTGATCATCAAACCAGTCTTCTTCCTTTGCCACTGGAGGGGTGGGTCGACAACTTGTGGATCTGCGAGTGACGGCGACTGACGAGTCATTACCTCTATCATATTCATCATACGGGTCATGTTCTCAGCCTATCGTCTTATGTGTTCTTCATGTCGTTCTACTATTGCCCTTAGTTCTGCTACTTTTCCCGTATTCCGCTCATATGCCATTTCAGGGTTACTTTTTCTCCTCACTAACCTTGCTTTGAGACCTCTAAACCAGACAATGCCCGAACCGGATGCTATTTTTGCCCTACAAAAGAATTTTCATTTTGTCATTTTTCTTTTTCCCTTACTTTTATCCTTATGTTTTTATTTGATAGTATTGATTGCAATTACTTGGTAAAATATTTTATGAATGGTTCATATGTCATGCGAATGCAATGCATGTGTGTGTGAATATTCTATATGAAAAAGAAAGGAAAATTCTAATCCTAACATATAAGCACATAAACATATAAAATCCTCATCCATGTCAAGTATGCCAATTTCTCTCCTCAGTGTGATCCGTATTAGCTTTTAAGATTTTCTTTCGAAGTTCATTTTGAAAAGGCATTTCTTTAGATGATGAGATCTTTCAAAACATAATTCTCAAGAATTTTGAACCTTTTATGAGGATGTGAAAACATTTCTTAATAAAGATGGTTGGATTGAAATTCTGTTTTGAAGTTCATTTTAAAACAATTCTCAAGATTTTTGGATTTTTCTTTTGATGACGATCATGTGAAAATACACTTTAGTAAAGATTAGTTTTGGGCCTTTAATCAAAAGTGAATTTGAAAGTATTTGAAAGAACGATTGAAACTAAAGATGGAAAAATCCGTTTGCTTTTAGAAGTGGAGTTAAAATCCTTTGGGTAGAAGGATCACATGATCGGATTATCACCATACTTTTCATGAATTTGGATACATACAATGTCTATGATGCTTAGCTAAACATGATATAAGAGATATAATCTTATAATCAAGATTCGGCATGTTCTCAAATGTCATAGGACTTGAAGAGGAATTGCTAAAAAGTGATTAAGAGATTATATATCCTTCATCAAGCAAGTATCGTCATCATCTCAAGCAATTCCTTTTGGGCATACAAAACTTCTTAGCGTATAATCCTAATCAAAAATTGATTTCCTAAGATTGAAAAGTTCTATTGAAGTTATCATGCAAAGGCCAGGTTTTGGTCAAATAAGGTACCCTTGACACACTCGATAGAATGCTTCATATACCAACACATGGTATGAGATCAAGGGTGATCACACGGTCCCATGATAACTTGACCGACCGGGTTGCCCCAAGCCTCCAAGGTCATAGTTCCGTGCAATCGACTGGCTGGACATGCAAGTAAAATGCAACATGTACACCAAAATTGATTAATTCGATTAAAATGATGCTTTCAAGTCTAATCCTCGAGTGAACCCAAAATCAAGAATTCTGGTCTGTAAAATCAGAGATTCTGAGTTTGATCCCCAGCAGAGTCGCCAGATTGTAAATATCGTATTTTTCTTACCCACAGCTTTTTAAAACTTTTTCAAATTTTAAAATTCAAATACAAGTCGCCACTTAATTTTTAAAAGGAAAATTAAGAAACCATTTTAAAAGCAAACTGATCTTTTGGAAACCAGAGTTTTCTAGGTCCAGGGATTATGGAATGAGAGGGGAAGGAGCCCAACGGACTAAAACACTCCCTCTCATCCTATCTCGTGATAGGCCTCTACTCAGCATCCTTTTAATCGAATTATTAATCTAAATGTGCCCTCAACTAATACATAGGAATAGATATACATTGCAAAAGTATGTCTAAAGGGTGTAAGATTGCTAATGGTAAAAATAGCATTCAAAACCACATAATTCAATTAGCAAGCAATATGATATGCAATAAGGAACAAGAGAACTTACCCGGGATCCAGCCGCGAATATGGAAACGTGCAATGCATACAAATAATACCTAAAAGGGGGTCTCTATTTCATATATACAAATAAAACAAGACCTATTTCTAAGGTGTCGCACATGGAGTCGAAAATCAATTAATATCAAAGAATACAATGAACTAGAGAGGGGTTGAGAAATCATACCTCAATAGCACCACAAAAAAGAGGGTTAGTTCACATGCCTTAATCAAGATATAATATGAAATTCTAAATAACATCCTTAAACTTTTAGCTTAAATCTATCAAGTATGAAAGAATTGACCTAATTATGAATTCCTTCTAATTAGTTGAAAATGCATCATTTCTATAGATATACAAGTCTCAACTAGGAGCCAATATAATGTCCATATAGAGATGGTGTAGTCCCAACATGGTCACAAGGAGCTCACAATTAGGTTCAATTAAGTGCAATTTGATCCCAACACAAAAATGGATTCTAATTACAAGTATCAACCTACATGGATGAATGCATATGCATACATGAACATGAACAAGGGTACGGTATGAACTATTCATCGATTTGGATCATTTAGCCTCTGGATTTAAGCTTAACTAACCATTATTAAAGCATGGTTTAAACCTTGGGTCATGGGAAAGTCATTCGGACCATTATTTGCAAAGTTTATCAAATCTAAAACGGAATTTCAAAAATTACAGAGAGTAAACCAGATTTTGAAAAATAGGAAAAGCATAGATCCACGGTTTGTTTTCAAAGATTTTTTGACACAAGATGCCTCTGTGAATCTAGTTTCTAACTTAAAAAGAAAAATTAAAGATCAACGGTTCAATCTCTGGGAATTGAACAAAAACCAAACATCACTCAGAAATTTACAACTCTCTGTCCAGAGATTTTGTTTTATTTTCTAAAAATAGTAAATAAATCTGAATGACTCTAATCTTTTTAGGAGATCTCATTAACACATTAAACTTCATAGAAAAATTTATTTGAAGTTAAGAATGCTTGATTAAGGCTCTGATTTACTCATTTCAAGAAAGTGTTACTGTTCTGAAATTCTAGACAGATTATGGTTGCTTCACAAAACTCATGACCAAACCATCTTAAACATGAAATCTCATCAAAAACAAAAATCACAGTGGTAAAACTTTGTGTTATTGACACTCTCCAATTGATCTCATTCAATTTCAATGGGCCATTATTTAATTAAAAATCTTCGATCAAAAATGGTTTACGAATTCACCACACCTAGATTGAGTCTAGCAACTAAACCATAAAAGTTGACTTATCCTAAAAATTAATCCTCCTACCCATTGATGGTCATTGGAGATCAAAAGAAGTCTAATCCATGTGAGTCTCAATGGAACTTGAAAAGGGTTCCATAAGACTTCAAGTTAGAGGACCTAAGTCATGAATTAAGACTTGGACTACTAACTATGTATGGATATGATTGTTCTCATTTGAGTCATAAGCTCATAGAGAATCTAAAAAGACCAACTTAAGGGAATCAAATGAGATATTGAACATCACATAAATCCCAAAAGATGAACATAATCAAAAGAAAAGAAGCCCAAGGTTTAAACAATATTCAAGTTAGTTTTGTTTTATGGTTTATTTGACCTTAAATTCAAAGCTACTTTGATCCAAATCAACAAAATGGAAGTTCAATCACAACATTTGTGGTGTGTGATGAAATGAGGTGGGAAGAGAGTTTTTGAAAACGTGTAAAAGATCTTAAGGAATTCTATATATTGTGATTGAACTTAAGCTAAGAACTAATTAAGGTTAGAGATTACCTCCAATTATCCTCAACTTTTATATTTTTGAAGGCCTTCCAAAAGTTGTTAAAGCTCTTCTTCTAGCTCTTGCTTCTAATTCTTCTAATTTTCTCTTGATTTTTCTAAGGATACCAAGATACTTTTGATTCAAAAAAACCAAAAATTGATTTCAAGATTGTTTGAGAGAGAGAGAGAGAGAGAGAGAGAGAGAGAAATCCCTTGTAATGGGATATTCATTCCTTATATATAGGCAAATTTTAAAGAGCTATTTTGGTGGGGGTAAAACCCTAATTTCGGATGTACTTTTGATGGTACAAAACATACCATTTCAAAGCAGACTGCTGCAAAAACACAGCATTCAGTGGAGTTGGAAGCGATATTCAGTGAGTGCCGGAACGACACTCACTGATAACCGGCGCGGCATTCACTGAATGCCGATGCGCCACTCAATGAATGTCGTGGACAACTCCACGAACTGCCGTCTTTTCTGGATTTTCAATTTTTGCTGCATTTGGTGCATTTTTGCAACTATCATGATTGCCGGTGCGGCATTTACTGAATGCCGGTCCGACAGTCAGTGAGTGCCGCTGCGGCACCACATGACTGTCGCAGGCTACGCCTTGTGCTGGTTTCTTCTATCCTTCCCTTTTCCCTCTCTTTTTCTTCTTTCTTTATTTTTTTTTTTTTTGAATTGAAGTGTCTTTCGAAGAGTTTGAATCACATTAGAAGCCTTAGGTTCATTCGGACATTGTCATCATCGGACTTGGAGGTAATACTCCCCTAAATTCAACGGCTGGTCAAAATCGGGGTGTCTACAGTAATTCTTTTCATTTTGTTTGGGAATTGTGTTTACTTTGTTAGTGCAATTTTAACTTTCTTAGCTTCCCCTCGGTCAAAGACTTTGTTGGATATTTTCTTTTTCTTTTTGTTTTTTGTTAAAAGGGCAGGGGTTATTTGAATCTGTGCCTAAGGCGAGAGTTGAGTTGGAGCCGTCCTACTAGGATATGACTGTCATCCTTGTTGGACATTTTCTTAGTGTGAGCTAAAGTGTCAAGTAAGAGTAATGATATGCTTTGTAAATTATGTATCGCAAATAGTTCCCACAAACACATGTAGTAGTGGATCCGTTTGATTTTAATTGATGTTACCCCTATCATGATCTCACTGTCACATGTATTTGAGAATCATTTGCGAGACAAAACTCGGGAAGCATAGCATTGCTCTTCTAAGTAATAAAATTTCAGTTCGAGTACCACTATTGCCAAACAATAGTAGCTAGTGCCAAAGCAACTTTACTTAACTGGACAAAATAACCCCTCTAGTGAAAATAGAGTTGCCAAGAGAGGCTAGGGCCAAATCTTTGGCAATAGTAACACCATTCACTTATTCGAAAAAGGTACCAATCAATTGCTCAGTAGTGCCCCGCTATATGATTTTTTTTTTTTTTTGTTTTTTCATCTACAAAGTAGCGCTTTATGTTATACTCCATAAAATTGTCTAAAATGGTTCAAGGCAAAAAAAAAAAACCAAAATGAAAATAACAATTCTATAATATGACACCCCCAACACTGTTTAGAGCTATATGCCAAAGCAAAATTAGCATTTCTCAAAGCATGTAGGTACAATAGTTAAATCACTTTTTTATATTCCCAAAAAAAAAAGTTAAATCAAATTTTTTTTTCCTTATTTTTTCCGCAAAAGTCCACTGTTTTTGCAAACAAGTGGGTCATTACAAATTTTTTTTTTTACTGGAAAGTGTGGGTCATCACAAAAGTAGTAGAAACTATTTCTTTTTAGTCATCAAACTTGATACAAAGATGTTACTATTTCACTTTTACCACCAACCCGCCCTAAACCATATAACTTTATTGTTTTATTTCCCACTATCCCATACGGTTACACTCCTTCATTGTCTCGCAAACTCCTTAATTTTCCAATTATGCTTATTAGAGCATCCACACACTAACTTCAGACAACTTATATTAACAGGGATATTTGGTCATAGATACCTTAAAATTAAGTGTTATAGTAAAAAAAATTCACACGATTTGGCCCATTTTTTATCAAGCTCATCGTTACTTTTAGAATTTTGTGAAAAGCCTCTCGCTAAAACAGAAAAATGGCTAAAGTGATATTATCTGTCAACTTTAAACCACCATAACTCACTCATTTTTGAACCTTTTTGAGTGATTTTTTTTCCTTGATTTCATGTATTTTTTCGAGATCTATGCAATGGAGTTAAAAATTGTACAAAAGAAAGTAATTTAGAACCTCATTTTTTTTACTCTGTCAAAATAGATCATTTGTTTTGACTAATAATATCAACTTTAAACCACCATAACTCACTCGTTTTTTTAGCCTTTTGAGTGATTTTTTCTATATTTTTTATTTCATGTATTTTTTCGAGATTTACACAATGGATTTGAAAATTGTACAAAAGAAACAAATTTGGCACCTCATTTATTTTTATTCTATCTGTCAAAACAAATGATATTATCGGTTTTGACATATCTGTCAAACTTTTTACCACCATAATTCATTTATTTTTTTAGCCTTTTTGAGTGATTTTTATTTTTTATTTTTTATTTCATGTATTTCTTCGAGGTCTACGTAATGGAGTTAAAAACAGATGATATTATCTGTTTTGACAGATAATATTAAGTTAAACAATCATAATTTCTTATTTTTTGGCCTTTGGGATGATTTTTTTTTTTTCATTTACTTCTTCTAGATCTACGCAATGAGCATGAAAATTTTACAAAAAAAAAAAAAAAGATACGTTGCAGCTTGATTTTGAGATTTTATCTGTCTAACCGATAACATTATCTGTCTAATCTGTCTACAAACATATAATATTATTGTTTATGTTAATGGCCTCCAGGGCCGGTCCGGGACAAATTGCTAAAAGGGAGGCCCTTATATGATTATGGGGGTTCGAGGTAATTTTTTTGGGGTCTACTTATACATAATATATCAATTTTATTTGGGGTCTACTTATACATAATATATCAATTTTTTTTAGGATTTACTTATACATGATTGACCTTGTTTTTGGGTCTACTAATAATATGAGTCTATTTGTGAAACTTAAACATTGTATGGTGTCTTTCAAAATTCTAGAGTGGCCTATTTCTAAAACTCAAAAAATTCTTACACTAAAAGTGTAATTTTCAAAATTCTAAGGGCCTTTGCTTTTGAGTTTTATATACATGGATATCAATATATATATATATATATATATGTAGTTGATGATACTAAATTAGGCATTGGGAGAGGCCTAAATGTAAAACATTAAAAAATCTCAAGATAAAAATGTAATTATGAAAATTTCACGAGGGCCCTTAAAATTTTATGAGCTTTGGTGGCCCAGGGCGGTTGCCTTTTTGTCCCCCCTGTGGGTCGGCTATGTTAATAGCGATAACTTTCTCAATTCTTAGGCTTTTTTGGTGATTTTTTTTATATCCTATTTTTTTTTTCGAGATCTATGCACCTATGGTGTCAATTTTATGAAATGAATATATTTTCGTTATATTTATGCAAAAATAATAAAAATAATAAGTTTTTCATTATTGCTTAGTTTTTAATTTTATTTCCCCCAGTATTTCATGGTCGATATTGATCTCAGTTGATAGATCCAATTTTACTGATTCTAAAATATTAAATTTTACGAAAAACGGACTTATAGAACAATTTGAAGTTGTTTAGGCATAAAAAAGGATCTACAGAGTTAAAGAAAAATAACATGGGCTTTAGCTTGAAAGGGTTTTATTTGAGTAGGCTATGGCCGAAGCCCCCTAGATTAAAAAGGATTATCGTCGACTATACCACAACTACATATCAGGAAACTTAACTGTTAGCCTTGAATTTTTTTAAAGAATTATTTATATTTGTTTTGATAATGACAAATCTATTGATAATAGATATTTGTAATTGTTCTACTCTAAACTATTATCAAGTCATTTTCATTGTGCTTATCTTTTTATTTATGCATTTAAATATTCTAACTTTGTTTGAGATCATGAGATAGCATATGCTGAAGCCCAAGTGTGATTGAGCTCAACAAGGATCAAGCTTGAAGACTTGAAGATTTTTTATCCTTGGTTGAAGACTAGGATTTACTTGTAAGCATTTTGATCAAACACTCATAGGGGCTCAAGTAACTTTAGTTGGACTTTAGGATCTTTTTTTAATACTTTAAAATACTTTCAAGAACCTAAACATACTTAGACCACTCAATTAAATTCATTTCACAAAAGTTTTCAAGTGGCTAAGTCAAGATCAAGTATCCTTTTCAGATGGGTCATCTTTAATGGCAAACCTGATCTAATTGGTAAGGAACTAGATATTGAGTTTTATATGGTTGGAAAGGTATTAAAATCTAATTTTCGAATCTTCAAACGGATCGCAAAAACAAGTTTTGTAGAGGAGTTATGGTCGTTTTAGTAAAGATGTGTCGGGCTGCCAAAACACTGCCAAAATGCAGTCGACTGAATAGTAAATACTTCAGTCGATTGGATTGTAAATTCAGTCGACTGGATTATGTTTTGAAAGGTAGCTACTACTATAAACTTTTCAGTCGACTGGATCGATTTTTCAGTCTGGATCGCGCAGAACAACATAACGGCTAGTTTTCTAGACTTTCTGAAAATTATTTTTACACCCCCAATGTTCATATATGTTGAAAAGCTATATACAGGGGTGATTTTAAGGGTTGGGTAACAAAGGAAAATTATTCAAACATCTTGTTTAATCATCATTCATATTTGAGTCCTAGTTTGAGTGAAAAATCAATTTGCTCTAGATTTCCACTGTAGTTCTTGAGAGAGCAAATTGTAGTGAGCTTTCATTCGTATTATCCACTCACTAAGGAGTTGTTGTGTGAGCTATAATTACATCCATTCACTCTAGAGAGAGAGAGTTCAATTTGTATGTCAATCATTTGTAAAGAGTGAGGGTTAGTAACCCTGTGTGAAAAGAAGAGGTGTTCTTCTTTGGGAAAGTTGAAGACTCTTGTAACGATTTGATCTACACCCGTGAAGTAGGTCAAATTAAAGGAATCCTCAAGAGGTGTTCTTAAGGGGTGGACGTACGCCGCGGTGTGCGGATTGCTGAACCACTTGAAAACTCGGTTCCAAGTTTCTCTTCTCTTATTTCTTTATGTAATTGTGCGTGATTGTGTTTAATTTTGTATTAAATTTTTAAAAGGTTTTTAATTTTCCGCTAAAACCTTATTCACCCCCCCTCTAAGGTTCCATTTCGAGCCAACAATTGGTATCAGAGCCTTGGCTCTTCTATTTTCAAAAGTTTTTGAAAGATTAGAGTTAAGATCCAAATGGAAACCAACACTTCTTGCATGTCTTATAGTGAAGATCAATCCGCACATAGACCACCATGTTTTAATGGATCAAATTATGCTTATTGAAAAAATTGAATGAGAATATATAATTTCTCAAGATTTTGATTTATAGCAAATATTGGTCAAAGGGCCTCATCTTCCTACAAAAATTGCAAATGGAATTTCTATTCTAAAAATGGAAAATGAGTATAATGATGCCGATAAAAAACTCATTAAAATGAATACTATGACAATGAATTTATTATATTGTAGTTTAGACCCAAATGAATATAATAGAATTTCATCTTGCGAATCCGCAAAAGAAATTTGAGATAAACTTGAAGTGACTCATAAGGGAACAAGCCAAGTCAAAAGGTCAAAAATTAATTTGCTAGTTCAATCTTATGAAATGTTTTAAATGTTGCCTTTTGAGTCTATTGGTGATATGTCTACCTGGTTTATAACTATCATCAATAGATTGAAAAATCTTGGTAAAGTTTATGCTAATGAAGAAATTATTGAGAAAATTCTTAGGGCTTTACCAAAGTGATGGCAATCGAAGGTCATGGCTATCCGAGAAGCGAAGGATTTGAAATTTTGTCAATTGAACTACTTATGGGATCACTCATTACCCATAAAATGGAGTTATTTGTGCTTGTCGAAGAAGACAAGAAAAAGGAAGTGAAAGAGATCAAAAGAGGAGATATAGCCTTGAAGTTCTCAAACTCAAAGAAAAGGGCAAAGATCATGAGAGTGATGAGGATGAAGATATGGCTTTGATCACCCAAAATTTTTTACAGTTTTTAAAGAAAGAAAAATCGGGAAAGAAGCCTCTCAAAGATGAAAAATGCAAGAAGAAGGAAATGAAGGCCACTCAAAGTAGCTCCGAGAGTGAATCATCGGGTGACGATTCAAATGAAGATAAGATCGTCAACTTTGCCTCATGGCAATAGAAAATGGAGTAAGCTCCACTGCTTGCTCTTTCAATAACTCTGATAATTTTAATGAATTTCAACACAATGAGTCAAAACTCACTCACACATGTGCCACAATGCACAACACATCACATTATCATGCATGACAATGTAATGAAATGTAATAACACAAAAACGGGCGTTATAATTCTCTCCCCCTTAAGAGAAATTTGTCCCCAAACTTATACCACTTGGATCGAAAAGGTGCGGATACTAAGTATGCATCTCCTCCCTTATTTCCCATGTCATCTCTTCCGTTGTTTGGCTACGCCATAACACGTTCACTTTCGACATCACTTTATTGCGCAAGACTTGATCCTTCCGATCCAAAATCTCTATTGGATACGCAACATACATCAAATCACTCTGAATCTCATTCGGCGTCAGATTCATCACATGCTCTTTATCTTCCGCAAAATGTTTCCGTAACAAAGACACATAGAAAACATTATGAACCTGGGCATACTCATTCGGAAAATCTGATCGATATGCTACGGGTCCAACTCTCCCAATGATTTCAAAATGTCCTACATATCTCGGATTGAGTTTCCCGTATCTCCCAATCTAGTAGTCCCCTTTGAAGGCGACACCTTCAAGTAAACCAAATCTCCCACATCAAATTCCAACGGTTGCCTATTCTTGTCGGCATAACTCTTATACCTACTCTGAGCTGTCAGTAACCATTGTCGAATTACATTTATCTTATCCGTTGTCTCTTGCACAATTTTTGGCCCTTCAATCATTCTTTCTTCGACTTCCGTCTAACTAATCGGTGAATGACATACGTAGCCATACAAAGGTTCATAAGGAGTCATCCCAATACTCGACTGAAAACTGTTGTTATATGCGAACTCAATCAATGGCAAGTGGTTTTCCCAATCACCCTGAAAATCAAGTACACATAACCGAAGCATGTCTTCCAATATTTGGATTACTCTTTCCGATTGACCATCGGTCTAAGGGTGAAATGCAGTACTGAAATGCAATTTGGTACCCATTGCTTCTTGCAAGGCCCATCAAAACTTTGATGTAAAACTACTATCTCTATCTGAAATAATAGAAACTGGAATACCATGTAGTCTCACAATCTCACAGATATACAACTTAGCTAAAATCTTCGGCCTAGTTGTTCGAAGTGGTAGGAAGTGCGACGACTTCGTCAAAAGGTCAACGATCACCTAAATGATAGTATTTGATTTCTTAGATCTCGGAAATCCACTAACAAAGTCCATTGTAATATGTTCATGCTTTCATTTGGATATCGGTTTGTAACAATCCCCAAGATACTTGGTGTTCGACCTTCACTTGTTGACATCTCGTACATCGTGAAACATAGCGTGATATTCTCTCTTCATTCCTGGCCACCAATTAACATGTCTCAAATTTCTATACCCCTTGGTGCTTCCCGGATGAACGATGTACTTTGTATTGTTTGCTTTCACTAGGATGTTCTGTTTCAACTCTTTCTCATTAGGTACACAAATTCTACCCCTCAATCTCAAAACATTGTTCTCAAAAGTAAATTTTGGTTATTTTTTCCATCGGAATCTCATCACAAATCTTCTTCAAAACCACATTTTGAAGTTGTTTCTCTGTAATCTCGTGAATCAAAAGTGGTTGTGCCAAGATAGTCGACATCAAGCCACTTTCAATTCTCGGAATCACTTCTAGTTCCAAATTCTCCATATCTCGAATCAATTCTCTCGAAGAAGTCAAATCTGAAGCTATGTTGGTTGGTGCTTTACGACTAAGATCAGCGACTACATTCGCCTTGCCCGGATGATACTGAATTAACAAATCATAGTCCTTCATCAACTCCAACCATCTCCTTTACCTCATGTTCAAATCTCATTGCGTGAACAAGTACTTCAAACTCTTATGATCCGTATATATCTCACATTTCTCCCCGTACAAGTAATGACGCCAAATCTTCAATGCAAAAATCACGGCGGCTAATTCTAGATCATGTGTTGGATAATTCTTCTCATGCGGTCAAAGTTATCTCAATGCATATGCAATGACCTTGTCACATTGTATAAGAAGGCAACCTAAACCTCTATATGAAGCATCACTATAAACGACAAATCCTTCAATCCCCTCGGAATAGCTAAAATTGGTGCCTTCATTAATCGACTCTTCAACTCTTGAAAACTTTCCTCACATTTCGGACTCCATACAAAAGCAACATCTTTCCTCATTAACTGTGTCATCAACATTACAATATGGAAAAAAGTCCTTCACAAACCTCCGATAATAACCAGCTAATCCTAGGAAACTTCGGATCTCTGACACATTCGTCGGTCTTAACCAATTGGTAACTACTTCTATCTTTTGAGGATCTATTGAAATTCCTTTCACTGATACTATATGTCCAAGAAAAGTAATCTCTGTCAACCAAAACTGAAACTTCTTCAATTTCTAAATAACCTCTTCTCACGTAATCGATGTAGGGCTAATTGTAGATGGTATTAGTGATCTCCAACACTCTTGGAATAGATTAGGATGCCATCTATAAATATAATAACAAACTCTTCTAAGTAGTTTTTGAAATCACGATTCATCAAGTCCATGAATGTTGCTGGTGCGTTAGTCGCTCCAAACGGCATAACCAGAAATTCAAACTGACCATATCGAGTCCTAAAAGCTGTCTTCTCAACATCTTCCTCCTTAACCTTCAACTGGTGGTAGCCGGATCTCAAGTTAATCTTCAAAAATACATGGGCTCCCTGCAATTGATCAAATAAGTCATCTATTCGCGGCAACGGATAATTGTTCTTGATGGTCAACTTATTCAACTCTCGATAATTGATGTACATACGCATTGTCCCATCTTTCTTCTTCACAAACAAGTCTCGAGCTCCCCAAGATGAAACACTCGGTCGGATAAAACCCTTCTCCAGTAGCTCCTGTAATTGAACTTTCAATTCTTTCAATTCTATTGGTGTCATTCGGTATGGTGCTTTGGATACAGGTTGTGACCCTGATACTACTTTTATCGTGAACTCAAGCTCTCTTTCTATCAATACGTTAGGTAACTCATCGGGAAAAACATCTAGAAATTCTCGAACTACTGGAATGTCTTCTACTAGTGGTCCAAGAACTCGTGTGTCAACAATCGAACACAAGAAACCCGAACAACCCTTCTTCAACATCTTACTTACTTGAATCGTAGATATCAAGTACGGTGGTATGGTCACATCCTTACCCTAAAAAGTAAACTCTTCTTGACCTGACGGATGGAAACTAACCCATTTTTGCTCACAATCAATTCTAGCTTGATTGACCGATAACCAATCCATGCCTAAGACATCATCAAAGTAGTTTACTGTCAACGGAATCAAATCGACGCTCAAGACCTTATTGCCTATCTTGATCTCACATGACTTGAATACTAAAAAAGTTACTAACGGTTCACTAATAGGCAACAATACGCACAAGTCATATCCTAATGGTTCGGACTGAACAGTTAAATGCTTAACAAAAGCACGGGACACAAATGAATGTGTTGAACCAGAATCCATGAGTATGTGTGCAAGATATAAACAAATAGGAATAATACCTGATTCGACCGTATCATCCGTATTCCCTGGCCTAAGCTGGAAATATCACCCTTGTTGTTGTGCTACTCCTAGCCCTTTATCCCCTCCTGGTTCTGTCCTTGATCCGCTTGGCACACTCGATGCCCCGGTACTCATTCCCGGTTGTCTCTTACTTGGATAGTTCTTGCTATGTGTCCTGGTTGGCCACACTCAAAATATTTCCCTCTCATCTCTGGGTTGTAGCTCTTGGTGTTCAAGCTTGTGTTCAGTGTAGTCACATTTATATTCGTAGGATAGTTACGGGAGATGTGCCCTAATTGCTTGCAAAGGTAACACGTACTCAATAGGAAACAAGTCCCTTTGTGTCGCAGGTTACATGTTGGGCATAATGGTCTCGAGTCTCCAACAAACGTACTGCCTCCCTGGCTACCCATATACGATCCCGAACTTTGCGTGAATGGCTTCTTAGCATTCCCTTGGCCCTTACTCTTATTATCATTCATCCTCTTCCCTTGTTGTCCTTGTCAATATCGATCGACACTCTTCTCAGCTATGCGAGAGGCTTCCTCAACTAGAGAAATGGTCAAGTATTGCAACATGTCGACACGGCTACAGATATTCTCTCTAAGCCCTTCCTCAAATTTTCATGCCTTATCCTCATCAGTTGGAATTGTAGTTTTCCCAAAATGCAACAAGGCATTATTCTGAGAAATGTACTCACCCACAGTCATATCTCCCTAAACCAAACTTGCAAATTCTTGACGTTTCTGAGTATGAGCTGATCATAGAAACATTCTCTTGTTGAACTCATCCTTAAATGCCTCCCACGTAGTTGGTTTCCCTTGCTCAAGCACATTATTCCACCAATCCAATGCTTTGCCCATCAATGTATCGGATGTGCGCATAATTTTTTCCTCATCGGTACATGTCATAATATGAAAACATCTTTCCATATCGATCATCCAATAATCGACCAAGTCTATGTCAACTTGCCCATGGTATAAAGTCGGTTTCTGCTTATGGAATTGTTCCATAATTATGTGTTCTCCTCGCGATACTGGTAGTGCATTAATGTAGCGAACATCAACTAGTGGGACCTGAACGTTCATCTGATCTCGTTCACTTATGGCTTGAACAAAATTTCCTACCATGTTCACTATTTGATCCATCAGCGAATGCGGTGACAGTTCTCTTATCGGCTCAGTCATGACCTTATCACGTATTCACCCTATTGAGTACAATGCATAATGACTTTGCATGTCATACCACAAGATATAGATGTGCACAATTCGTCATCACACACAATAGATGCAAACACATGAAGCATCTCTACAATGATAATAATATTATCGTCATAAACATATACTCTGATGTCCATCACTCAGCATATAACGTCACTCGTTCCCAAGGCTCTAAACCTATTACTATGATACCACTAAATGTCATAGCCCGGTCCCACAATAGTGACACCGAAGCTTGTGGCACACCACCGAGGCTAAACCAATTCATTAACGTTCTCAAAAATGTAGTTTAAGAACACGTAACGAAAAACAAAATAATTCATTTTTAAAACCAACAGTCCAGTCAACTGGGTCAGGGCCCCAGTCGACTGATTTGGAGTTACAAAGAATAGGAAAAATTCCAACATCTCACTCTAGTCGACTGATTTTGAGGTCCAATCGACTGATGCCTCAAATGTTTTGTCGACTGTTCTCATCCGGTTGACCGAACCTCATCAAACAGAATGTATGTTTTGAAAACAAATTCCAGTCGACTGATGCCCTTTGAAAACTGAAAGATATTGCGATAAAACAGGGGTCCAGTCGACTGTGCCCCAAGTTCAGTCAACTATTTTCCTACAGCAGGCCCGTTCTACAACATTTTCCATGTTAAAGGTTTTCTTGAAATTATACAGGGACTAAACACACACTCCAAACTCATCCAAAAAGATCCTAACTGGGTTATAACATTGTTAAAACATAATCACAAGAGATTCCTATCTATTATAATAGCACTAACTCGTTATACGATTCTAAGTTAAACAAAATCAATAGTCATGAAATTCTTATTACAACGATTCTATTACAAAACTACGAGATAAGCATGATAAGTCACCTTCCAAGTGTACTCCCAACACACGTATTTACTTCTGCGATTCCTCGCTAGCATTAACACCTAAAATGGTTATTTGAATAACCACACATGTTCGATTTGTTTAAGATAATGCTTAGTGAAGAAAACAACAAATGCACATGAATGATAAACATGCTCGCATTCACATCTCTACATTTCATACTAGTCTCCGGAGTCCCACGTGTACTTTCCATACTCCTAATCTGCGACTCCTCACCAATAAGTCCACGGGAGAAGGCAAGACCCACGTTTCTTTTCTTTAAACGTGCGACCTTATGCCTATAACAGCTCCACAACGATGGATTGATACATGCACTCCTTCAACCCAAATAATAACTCAACATGTTCAAGTACATATCACCGTACTCTCGATATAATCAAAACATTTCACCATACAATTGGACCTACTTATCAATACAGATGCCCAATATAAACTACACAACATATATCTATAGTCTAACACATGCTTTTCATACAAAATATGAATACATGTCAAGAAATCATTCCAAAACACATAGTTGAATTACTCACCTCTGATTTACGCTTCTAAACTACGATCTAAGGAAAACCCGAGTACAAAGAACGTTCAGTAATCCTTCTAGTACAATTCCTATCGATCAGAAGTCCGATTATCAACTTTTTTAGGAAAATTCTAGAAAATGAGTTTTTGAAAAAATTATCCAAACATACCCTAATGGGTATCAAAATGACAGTCTCACCTCGAAGAGTTCAAATGCAAAATTTGGTGGAAAACTGAAGGACAGAAGTTCGTCGTTTGGCGTCGTGAAGATCGAAGCTTCAAAATCCCCCTTTTAGCCTATCTAAATTGAGGTTTAGAATATTTATAAAAATATTTAAGTCATCTCTATCTATATATAGGCAATACTTTTGAAAATTGTGTTTACCTCCCCACGAGGTTTCAAAACTGCTAATCAGTCTCTGATACTTTTTACACAGCTAATTCATAGCTTCATGAGTGAAAACTAAAAATTATAAAAATTTTCGACTAAGTTCCGTTTGGGCGCTAAAACGCCAATTCTACATTTTTTTTTTCCGAAGTTACTAATTAGCCTACCAATTATGCAGCATGTTAATTCGTCCTCACCAGGATGCTAAAATTAACAACAGAAATATATTTTAAACTAGAAAATAATACAGATAGTGAAATACACAGGAAAACATTTATTTTTAGATGAAAATTTAAGGGATTCTACAATGAACGTCTCATACTCGGAGAGACTTCACAACATCAAAGCACTCATCAACACCGTCTCAAAGGGTTCTCTAAGACAAATACCCAAATTGACTCGAGAGTCAAAATTTGCTCACACATGCGCCACAATGCACAACACATCATATTATCATACATGACAATGTAATGAAATACAATAACACAAAAATAGGTGTTGTATTTGTGTAGAGGAAAGAGTGTGCCTATTGGCAAATGAAGATGACGAGAATGAGAAAATGGCAAAAGGGCGACTTGGGATGATGATGACTCATCCGATGAAGACTCATGTGACCAATAAGTTGCACAAGAAAAATTAGTAAACTCTAATCCTACATCTATTGTTAAATCTCCTAACTATAATGAGCTTCAATGTACATTTGAGGAGTTACATGAGGAGTTGAAAAAATTTGGGAATCAAATATATTTCTCTTAAAATGAACTTTTCAATGATTTCAAATGAGTTAAATATTTTGAAATCCCAAAATGAATCTATGAAGATTGAAAATGAAAAATATGTTTCAAGAGCACAATCTAGAAATGAGCTTGAAAAAGAAAAATTGGAGTTGAAAAGGTAATTGGATGATTTAAAATCTCAAAACAAAATTTTGAGAAAAGAAAAACTTGTTTCAACCAATTAACCTTCAAATGAATCTATTGAAAAAGAAAATGTTGAATTGAGAAAGGAGGTGGAAAATTTGACAAAACTTTGGCAAAATTCACACAAGGTGAACAAAATTTGAATATGCTTTTGGGAAAACAAAAATGTGTTTTTGACAAAGCCGGTTTGGGATTTAATCCCACATACAAGGAAAAGTATTACAAAAGCTTCTTTATAAAGTCCACATCTTCTACTTCAAATTCTAAAAATTCTCACAATAATTTCTTTGTTAAGGAATCAATCTCAAATGAGACCCTTCCCATGTAACTTGTCATTATTGCATGAAAAGGGGCATGTTAATTACAAATGTTCATTTCATAAGAAAAATTACATGATTTGGGTTGTGAAAGGATCCTTTCTTACCTCCTTGGTAAATGTTGCATCCAAGAGGCGCCTTGACAATAGTTAAATCTCTCACCTTAAGCCTAGTAAGAGTAGGTTAGATCAAACTATTTAAGAAAATGAAAGCTGACTAATTATAAATTTGTTTTGATATTCCTCTTG
This sequence comes from Hydrangea macrophylla, assembly GCA_033977485.1. Taxonomy (NCBI): domain Eukaryota; kingdom Viridiplantae; phylum Streptophyta; class Magnoliopsida; order Cornales; family Hydrangeaceae; genus Hydrangea; species Hydrangea macrophylla. The sequence goes on from CM066997.1 coordinate 35,036,199, forward strand.
ATTTTGATAGCATGCTAATCATGTTTGGTTTATCACGTTATCTGTCACGCCCCCGACGTAGCATAAATAAGGAAAGCATTTAATTTCCTTTATGGACCCGTAGGTCGCGACAGTTTGAAGGATCGATTTCGTCCCAAACGTCGAACAATAAAAACATAATAATCAGAGTAGGGCAATCAAGGCTTACAAATATTTTTCTAACTTATTACATTTTACAGCACGGAGTCTCTAAAGGCACAAACCGCATTAAATCAAAATAACAACTTAATATCTATTACAGTCATCCTTATTACAAAATCAGTTCAACTTAAAGCATAAGAAAGTAAATTCTGTTCCCAGCAGTTGTTTCTCAATTTGCAAAGTCATAGGATCCGGCATTGTCATAACCTGAAAAGTCTGAACACGAATGTCCAGGACACATCAACGTCGTCAGCTTCAAAAAGCTGGTGAGTATTAAAAACATAACTTTGAATGTAACACATACTCATTTACCTCTTTCCATTTCTCATTTAATTCAACAAGTTTGTATTTAAGCAAGGAGTTCATTTTAGGAAACAACCACAATATTATTTGAAAGGTATAATTCACATATATGTGACCATGTATGAGAACAATGCACCATCTCATCTTACCGACTCTTTTCTCTCGACAAAACCCAACAACCCACTATCACACACCAGTATCTTTGAAATACTCCGATAGCCACACTTTAGCACAAGGGTGCTAGGGAATGTCCAGTTTGCGTCACACTTTGGTCCGGGGTACCAGGGAGTGTCCATTACCTCACACTTTGACTACCTAATCCGCCATGCAAATACCGGAGGAACCCTCACGCAGTATCCAAACTCGGGTATCAGGGAGTGTTCGTAGGCCACACTTTAGCACTACCATGGGTGTCAGGGAATGTCCAAGTTCGGCTTCACACACTTTGACGCTACCATGCTTGTCAGGGAGTGTCCAGTTTTGCCACCGTCGCATTTCAAAGACACCCTCACCGCAATCTCAATCACAACACACTTTGGTACTCACTTACCAGGGAGTGTCCACATAACAATCTCAACCGCACTCACTATGCCACACTGACCATTACTCTTTTCCATACTGACCAACATTCATACTCATCATGCATGTACAACTGACTCCACATGTATGTCATGAAACTTTAAAACATGAGGCAATTCACTGATTTATACAAACGACGCGCGTACGGGAATTGATAAGTCACAATACAACGTTTCGTTCAAACATAACCAATTAAGATTCTGATTTAATAAATTTCCCAAACAGTACTCAAACAGTATATAAATTTTATCCCAAACAGTCCCTTATCACAAAACAAGCAAAACTAGAAACTGCCAGAAGTCGCGCGCGCAGGCCGCTCGCGCGATGGGTCGCTCGCGCGGGCCGCTAGTGCGATATGCCCATTTTTCGTTTTCTTTATTAAAACTTTTCCATCTGCCAGAGTACAGGAAGATCGCTCGCGCGATCTGCCTAATTTTCATTTTTCTAATTAAAATCTTTTTTGTCTGCCTGAAATTGCACAGCTCGCGCGCGCGAGGGGCCGCTCACGCGGACCCCTCGCGCGATCGTGCACGTGAGATGAAGCAGAGACTTCATCTTCTTCATCAGAACTGCTCTGTTTCAGAAATTCAGGGTCTTTTTGACCCATTTTCGAATCCGGAAGCAAATAGGGCATATGATATATGAATCTCTTTGGTTTTTCACAAGGATTAAGAATCCATAATCAATTTTACATAAATTAAACTATAACTCTAGAATTTAATGAAAGACTAAAAGATGACAAAACTAATTTTCTTATATACTTTTTCATATGAACAAATTAAGCTTCATTACTTTAGGCATAGTCTATATATACCATAATCTTTCATTATTATCTACAAAAATGAATTTTGGTTAAGTTTGAAAATCCATGTTTCTAAGCTTTGAAATTCAAACATATGATTATCAATTACATATACCCAAGTAGTAACTAAGCATGAATTACATTTAAGAGTGAGTTTAAAATACTCACTGAGATATAGATGAAGTGTGTGTTGAGAAAGAATCACAAGCTAAAAAATTCAAACCCAAGCTTTGGCTATGGGGATTTAGGCTTCTCTCTCTACAAAAATTTCTGAAATTCTCTGTGTATCTCTCTCAATTCTCACTGTTTTCTCTCTGTGTTGTGTGTGCAGAAAGTGAGATGTGTGTGATATATAAATAGCAAACAAGAACTTGGTGCCCAAGCATTTTTGAGATTACTCTTCAATTTAAAATTTGTTTGTTAATTAACCATATTTACAGCAGATTATACATACGTGTACATACTGATATGAACTCCACAGATCAACCAAGAGTCAAGTATAGACTCCTAGGGGGCAAATTGTGCTGTTTGGGAATATTAGCTTATGGCATAAGAATACACACACACACACACAAAGCATTCCCAAACACTGCCTTAACCAATGATTAGTTTCCATAATTAGAAATAAAGCAAATGTCAAATCTTGCTTTACATCACTTTCAAAATCTGTGAAATTTTAGCACACCGCAGCCAGTTTTGGAAGTAAACTAGTATTTTCGGGACGCGGTGATCACCACAAAAATACGAAAAATTCATTTTAACGTAAGAATCGATTTCCTGGTTTTATAAAAGTACTAATTGAGTTAAGAGAAAATGTTTTCACCGTTTTGAAGTACAGTTTTGAAATCCCACACAGGTATTACTAATTTTGTAAAATTACAGTTTGGCCCCAATAAGAATTCCAAATATGAAATCAAGCGAGAAATAAATTCTACACATAAGAATTGTAATTAAAAATAAAAGTAGACAATGAATATTAAATATGATAATGCAAATAAATGAAAATGCAGGTTCTTACACCCTCCCTCCCTTAAACAGGATTTCGTCGCCGAAATCAAGACTAACTTGTCCTGAAACAACTCTGGGTACTTCTTCCTCATCTCAGCTTCAACTTCCCACGAGGCTTCATTCTCGTCATGGTGATTCCACTGCACTTTCACCAACGGAATCTCTTTATTCCTTAGCTTCTTGATACTCTGATCCAGAATCTTCACGGGCCTCTCCTTGTAGGAAACGTTATGACTCATCTCAATATCATCATAACTAACTACATGCGAGGGGTCTTGTATGTACTTCCTCAGCATACTCACATGAAATACATTGTGAACCCCAGACATCTTCGGTGGTAGTGCCAGTCGATAAGCCACTTTCCCGACACGTTCCAAAATCTTGAACGGTCCGATGAAATGCGGAGCTAATTTCCCTCTCTTGAGACCGAAGCATACTACTCCTCGGGTGGGTGAAACCTTAAGAAGTACGTGATCTCCGATGCTAAACTCCAAATCTTTCCGACGTCGATCAGCATAACTCTTATACCGGCTTTGAGCGGTTCTCATCCTTTCCTTGACCAAAGAAATCTTCTCGTTGGTTTCTCTAACCAAATCTGGTCCCAACAATTCTGTATCTCCCACCTCTGCCCAACACAACGGAGAACGACATGGTCATCCGTATAATGCTTCGAACGGAGCCATACCGATACTCGTGTGATAGCTGTTGTTATAGGCAAATTCGACCAAAGGCAAGTGTGTCTCCCAAGATTCTTCAAAATCAATAACACAAGCCCTAAGCATATCCTCCATGATCTGATTAACACGCTCAGTTTGCCCATCTGTCTGAGGGTGAAAGGCAGTACTCATCTTGAGCGAAGTTCTCATAGCTTCTTGCAAACTTTCCCAGAATCCAGAAGTGAAACGTGCGTCACGGTCTGACACAATCGACATAGGTGCACCGTGAAGTCGCACAACTTGTTGTATGTACATCCGGCTCATCTTCTCTACCGGGTATGTCATACTGTAAGCGATGAAATGAGCAGACTTCGTCAATCGATCCACGATTACCCAAATGGCGTCATGATTCTATTGAGATCGAGGCAATCCCACTACAAAATCCATCGTAATGTGCTCCCACTTCCAACCAGGAATAGGTAGTGGTTGCAACAATCCTGACGGTCTCTGATGTTCAGCCTTGATTTGCTTACACATCAAACACTTGGACACAAATTCGGCCACATCCCTCTTCATACCTTCCCACCAAAAATTTCTCTTCAAATCCTTGTACATTTTTGTTCCTCCTGGGTGAACTATATACCTTGACTTATGTGCTTCTTCCAGGATATCCTTTCTAAGCTCTCCAACATCTGGCACACATAATCTATCTCTGCACCGATATCCTCCATCAATTCCTACCTTCCATTCTGTCGGATCTTTCTCTGACATCTTCACGAACCATGTCTGAAACTTCTCATCTTTTTTCTGAGCTCCAATAGTGCGGTCGATAAGAATAGGCTGTAGGATAAGACATCCGAACAATTGTCCTTCTCCTTCTTCAGCACTCTGTACATCAAACTCCGCCAATGTCTCCAATGCTCGCCACTCTCTAACCATTAAGGAGGCGATCGTCTCACGAGTCTGTCGACTCAAAGCATCAGCGACCACATTAGCTTTACCGGGGTGGTACTCTAACGTGAAGTCGTAATCTTTGATCAGCTCCATCCATGTGCGTTGCCTCATGTTCAACTCTTTCTGTGTGAACAAATATTTTAGGCTCTTGTGATCGGAGAATAAATCAAACCTCTCGCCGTAGAGATAATGTCTCCAAATCTTGAGTGCAAATACTACGGCTCCCAATTCCAAGTCATGAATGGGATAGTTCAACTCATTCGGCTTCATCTGTCTAGATCCATATGCGATAACTCTGCCATCTTGCATAAGTACACACCCTAGTCCCTAATATGACGCGTCACTAAAGATAGTGAACTTCTCATCAGGCTTGGGTATAGCTAGTACCGGTGCGGTAGTGAGTCTCTCTTTCAATTCTAGAAAGGCCCGCTCATGCTTCTCTATCCACTCGAATTTCAAATTCTTTTTCGTCAACCCAGTTAATGGTGCAACTATTTTAGAAAATCCTTCAACAAACCTTCTGTAATGGCCTGCGAGTCTAAGAAAACTTCAAACCTCTATAGGGTTGCTCGGCCTAACCCAGTTTGACACAGCATTGGTCTTGGACGAATCCACGAAAATTCCTTGTGATGACACCTTGTGTCCCAAAAATCTAACTTCTTGTAACCAGAACTCACACTTACTGAACTTGGCATACAAGTGTTCAAGCATCGCAATCCGTAGATGTTGTTCGTGATCTTCGCCCGACTTAGAATAGATCAAAATATCATCAATGAAAACGATGACAAATTGATCCAAATAAGGCTTGAACACTATGTTCATCAGATCCATAAACACTGCCGGGGCATTCGTCATTCCAAACGGCATCACCAGAAATTCATAATGACCATATTGGGTTCTAAAAGCAGTCTTAGGTATGTCTTCCTTTCGTACCCTCAACTGATGATATCCCGACCTTAGGTCTATCTTGGAAAATGTCGTAGCTCCTTGTAGTTGATCAAATAAATCATCAATCCGAGGTAAGGGGTACTTGTTCTTGATAGTTACTCGGTTCAGTTCTCTGTAATTGATGCACAGCCTGAGCGTCCCGTCCTTCTTCTTCACAAATAACACTGGTGCTCCCCAAGGTAATGTACTTGGACGTACAAAACCTAGGTTCTCAAGCTCTTGAACTTGTTCCTTCAATTCCAACAATTCGGTGGGGGCTATTCTGTAGGGAACCTTCGTGATTGGTACGGTACCCGGTATAAGCTCAATACAGAACTCTATACTTCTCTCGGGCGGAAAACCAGAAATGTCTTAAAATACTTCTTCGAAGTCCTTGACTACAGGTATAGACAATGCTGTCGCTTCTGTACTGACGACTTCGATGTTTGCTTAGCATCTCGTGAGGAACATATCTCCCGAAGGGTCACATTGAAAATCAAAGGGTTGATTCTCGTTGTCGGAGAATGTAATTCTCTTCCTCGCACAATCCAACTTCACTTGATTCTGAGAGAGCAAATCCATTCCTAGGATTATGTCGAACTCCTTCATCGATAGGACAATCAACCTTGCCGGGATTTCACGGTCTTCTAGCTGTAAAGGACAATCCTTACACACGTGTCCTAATCTGACTGCAGCTCCTAATGGCGAAGTAGCCCTCAAAGTTTTCTCTAAACGATGAGGTAAGATATCGAATCTCCAAATTATATTAACATATATGAACAAAAGAGCAGCACCCGTATCAAATAACACTTTAACATGAGAGTTAAACAGAGTCAATGTACCTTCCACTGCTTGCTGATCAAGTTGAGCTTCTCTATAATCTCCTTCTTCGTAAATAGTTCCGTCATATCCAGTAGCATCAGGAATAACAGCATTCGCGAGTCTGACCTTGCTGACCATAAGTCACTTGCTTAGGGGCAGTACAGAACTTGCTGATGTGACCTGGTTCACCACAGTTGTAGCAAACTATGCCTTGCTGAGCAGCACGCCTTGGTGCCTTGCAATCTCGAGCCAAATGACCAGGGTTGCCACAATTAAAACATTTTCCAGCATTACTACCTTCTCTCACTCGGGGTTGAGTCGGATAGGTGATAGATTGGGTCCTCTTGCTTCAGTCAAAATTCTTCTTCTGCCCTTGGGTACGGTTCATTGGTGGCCTATTTCCAAGATTACCCCTTTGAGGCGGCCGAAATTCGAATGCTTACGGTTCACTCGAGCGTCTTCTTCTAGATCAGTAGCCAAGCCAACCAATCTCTCAAATGACTTATCTAGGTGACCGAGAGTCAGGCGGCAAATTTGCGGTGTTAGCCCTTGGTTATACTTCCGTATCTTCTTCTTCTCAGTATCAACCAGGTGTGGAGCGAACCGAGACAGTCTCTCAAACTGTGTGGTGTACTCTTACACCGACTTGGTTCCTTACGTCAGGTCCATGAATTCCTTCTCTCTTCTGTGCCTCTCCGTAGCTGGGAAATACTTCTCTAAAAACCTACCTTTGAACGCAGTCCACGTCATTCCCATTGCAGCTCCATTTCCGATAGTAGCTATGACCGAATCCCACCAATATGCGGCAGCATCAGTCAATTGAAAGGTAGCTAACCTCCACTTGTCCATCTCATTACACTGGACAGCCTCGAACATGCGGTCCATCTGTCTTAACCACTGTTCCGCTTTCCATGGTTCCGCGATACCCGTAAACTGATCGGGTCTGAGCACACGGAATCTCTCCAACAGCTTATCCCCAGTCTGGCGGTCACGTCGGTTTTCATTCTGATTACTAACCCTTTTGAGACGTCTGACGAAAGCTTCAAACATTCCTGTGGGATCAGCAGCCTCAGGTGCTCCCTCAATCAAATTCCTGTTCCTCCTTAGTCCTCAAGTCATTCTATGCATGATGGTGATAGCAGAATGAGGAAAATGCATGTAACAGTACTTATGAAGAAATTTAAATGACGACAACATTCAAAAGAGTATATTTTATATATAACTTCTTGTCAAGTTGATACAAAAAAAACGTGTATGATTAGATCAATGCCTACCCTATCTATATGGGTTAGGACACATATGTCCGTGCAAAAGTTAATGCCAAAAATGGGGCTATTGCCCTATACTCTAATGCATGTAATTACAGTTTGCAAAAAGAGGTAGACCTAATAGTCAAAAGTAGTTAATATGTATAAAGTCAAATCTAGAACGTCAATCGTCTCCATAAGCAGCTACTAGGAGATCTAGCGAGTCGACGGGGCAAAATCGCTGAACAAGGAACGGGCCCACCAAATCAAAATCAGAGCTCTGAGAGGTCGACGAGGAAACAGGCGCTGGGGCATCTGCCTCAACTGGCACCTCCTCAGGCAGAACTAGCTCAAGTGCTAGCTCATCCTCGAGCTCAGCTGCGAGGTCATCTAGACCTATGCCATCCTCTACATCCTCTCCACCCACTGGCACCAAGTGAACAGCCTCAGCATCGTCCAGGGTAATGGGAACCACTGGTGGAGGCATCTCTAGCTGTGCGAGATGAGCATGCACAACCTGGATCTCAAAGGGAAAATAGAGGGCATCAATATCAACGAGTCTCAGAATCTCAACTAGCACTAAACGCTGAGCCTCCGCAAAATAGCCTATCTCAAGGCGAATATGTGTCAAATTAACTATTCCTACCACGTGAACCTGGTGCCACAGATCTGATACTATAGTCGTCGTGGCCAGCTGCTCAATGGCAGTGTGATATAAATTGAGAAAAGCTGGGACCACTGCCCCGGGAGTCACCAAATGTCCTCCAAACCTATCTGGTACATAGAGCGGCTGAGCTGGGTCCATACCTGATAAAAAGGTACTAACTTAAATCAGGAAAGAGATAATCTTAGGCGTTTGGGTTCTGAGTCTATCCTCCCTGTCGTAACATCGGGTGCAAAGCTTAAGCTAACAGATCGTGGAATCGGGTCTAAACTGGTAAACCCTAACCTGGCTAAACTATCTTGAGATAAATAATAACCTGGCTCTAATACCACTAAATCCTATCACGCCCCGACGTAGCATAAATAAGAAAAATGTTTAATTTCCTTTATGGACCCGTAGGTCGCGATAGTTTGAAGGATCGATTTCGTCCCAAACGTCGAACAACAAAAACATAATAATCAGAGTAGTGCAATCAAGGTTGACAAATATTTTTCTAACTTATTACATTTTACAGCACGGAGTCTCTAAAGGCACAAACCGCCTTAAATCAAAATAACAACTTAATATCTATTAAGTCATCCTTATTACAAAATCAGTTCAACTTAAAGCATAAAAAAGTAAATTCTGTTCCTAGCAGTTGTTTCTCAATTTGCAAAGTCATAGGATCCGGCATTGTCATAACCTGAAAAGCCTGAACACAAATGTCCAGGACGCATCAATGTCGTCAGCTTCAAGAAGCTGGTGAGTATTAAAAACATAACTTTGAATGTAACACATACTCATTTACCTCTTTCCATTTCTCATTTAATTCAACAAGTTTGTATTTAAGCAAGGAGTTCATTTTGGGAAACAACCACAATATTATTTGAAAGGTATAATTCACACATATGTGACCGTGTATGAGAACAATGCACCATCTCATCTTACCGACTCTTTTCTCTCGACAAAATCCAACAACCCACTATCACACACCAGTATCTTTGAAATACTCCGATAGCCACACTTTAGCACAAGGGTGCTAGGGAATGTCCAGTTTGCCTCACACTTTGGTCCGGGGTACCAGGGAGTGTCCATTGCCTCACACTTTGACTACCTAATCCGCCATGCAAATACCGGAGGAACCCTCACGCAGTATCCAGACTCGGGTATCAGGGAGTGTCCGTAGGCCACACTTTAGCACTACCATGGGTGCCAGGGAATGTCCAAGTTCGGCTTCACACACTTTGACGCTACCATGGTCGTCAGGGAGTGTCTAGTTTTGCCACCGTCGCATTTCAAAGATACCCTCGCCGCAATCTCAATCACAACACACTTTGGTACTCACTTACCAGGGAGTGTCCACATCACAATCTCAACCGCACTCACTATGCCACACTGACCATTACTTTTTTCCATACTGACCAACATTCACACTCACCATGCATGTACAACTGACTCCACAAGTATGTCATGAAACTTTAAAACATGAGGCAATTCACTGATTTATACAAACGATGCGCGTACGGGAATTGATAAGTCACAATACAACGTTTCAATCGTTCAAACATAACCAATTAAGATTCTGATTTAATAAATTTCTCAAATAGTACTCAAACAGTATATAAATTTTATCCCAAACAGCCCCTTATCATAAAACAAGCAAAACTAGAAACTGCTAGAAGTCGCACGCGCGGGCCGCTCGCGCGAGAGGTCGCTCGAGCGGGCCGCTCGCGCGATATGCCCATTTTTCGTTTTCTTTATTAAAACTTTTCCATCTGCCAGAGTACAGGAAGATCGTGCGCGCGGTCCGCTCGCGCGATCTATCTAATTTTCATTTTCTAATTAAAATCTTATCTGTCTGCCTGAAATTGCACAGCTCGCTCGCGCGAAGGGTAGCTCGCGCGGGCCGCTCGCGCGATCGTGTGCGCGAGATGAAGCAGAGACTCCATCTTCTTCGTCAGAACTGCTCTGTTTCAGAAATTCAGGGTCTTTTTGACCCATTTTCGAATCTGGAAGCAAATAGGGCATATGATATATGGATCTCTTCGGTTTTTCACAAGGATTAAGAATCCATAATCAATTTTACATGAATTAAACTATAACTCTAGAATTTAATGAAAAACTAAAAGATGACAAAACTAATTTTCTTATATACTTTTTCATATGAACAAATTAAGCTTAATTACTTTAGGCATAGTCTATATATACCATAATCTTTCATTATGATCTACAAAAACGTATTTTGGTTAAGTTTAAAAATCCATGTTTCTAAGCTTTGAAATTCAAACGTATGATCATCAATGAGGATTAATAATTCCATACACCCAAGTAGTAACTAAGCATGAATTACATTTAAGAGTGAGTTTAAAATACTCACTGAGATATAGATGAACTGTGTGTTGAGAAAGAATCACAAGCTAAGAAATTCAAACCCAAGCTTTGGCTATAGGGATTTAGGCTTCTCTCTCTACAAAAATTTCTAAAATTCTCTGTGTATCTCTCTCAATTCTCACTCTTTTCTCTCTGTGTTGTGTATGCAAAAAGTGAGATGTGTGTGATATATAAATAGCAAACAAGAACTTGGTGCCCAAGTATTTTTGAGATTACTCTTCAATTTAAGATTTGTTTGTCAATTAACCATATTTACAGCAGATTATACATACGTATACATACTGATATAAACTCCACAGATCAACCAAGAGTCAAGTATAGACTCCTAGGGGGCAAATTGTGCTGTTTGGGAATATTAGCTTATGGCATAAGAATACACACACACACAAAGCATTCCCAAACACTGCCTTAACCAATGATTAGTTTTCATAATTAGAAATAAAGCAAATGTCAAATCTTGCTTTAAATCACTTTCAAAATCTGTGGAAGTTTACCACAGCGCGGACAGTTTTGGAAGTAAACTGGTATTTTTGGGGCGCGGTGATCACCACAAAAATACGGAAAATTCATTTTAACGTAAGAATCGATTTCCTGGTTTTATAAAAGTACTGATTGAGTTAATAGAAAATATTTTCACCGTTTTGAAATACAGTTTTGAAATCCCACACAGGTATTACTAATTTTGTAAAATTACAGTTTGGCCCCAATAAGAATTTCAAATATGAAATCAAGCGAGAAATAAATTCTACACATAAGAATTGTAATTAAAAATAAAAGTAGACAATGAATATTAAATATGATAATGCAAATAAATAAAAATGCAGGTTATTACGTTATCTTGTTTTGTTGTTTGTAATAATTCCATCCTCCTAAGGAGATAATGCATAATTTTGTTATTATAATTGATATTTATTCGTATATGCATATGTTGAGGGAGAATATATTACTATGTTCACTTTAGTTATTTTGGTATTTTGTTGCCTTCATGATATGTTTACTTATCTTGAGGGGGAACTTTTAGTTCAAACCCCCAATCTTTTTGTTGTTGTCAAAAATGGGGAAAATGATTGAGATATTTTAAATACGAGTAATTCTTTGGTGACAACTTTCATACAACTTTTATACAACCCTTTAAAATGATGTGTCTATCTCTCTCCTGTGATGTCACTGGACCCCACAATGGCACAGGAGAGAGATAGACACATCTTTTAGGAGGTTGTATGAAAGTTGTCACCAAAGAATTACTCTTTAAATACTAGAGAATATGAGAATGATAGAGATTTTTAAAATGGGAAAATGATTAATTAAGATTATTAGAAAGTTTTCATTCTTGGATTCATACGTTGCATATCTTGTTACTTTGAATGATAACATGAAAATGACTCTTATTATGTTTTAATTGCCATATCTCTATTGCATGTTTTGACATCATCAAAAATGGGGAAATTGTTAGCCTTGAATTTCTTTAAGACATTATTTATATTTGTTTGATGATAACAAATCTATTGATAATAGCATGTTTGTAATTGTTCTATTCTAAAATATTATCAAGTCATTTTCATTGTGCTAATCTTTTGACTTATGCATTTAAATGTTCTAACTTTGTTTGAGATCATGAGATAGCATATGGTGAAGCCCAAGAGTGATTGAGTTCAACAAGGATCAAGCTTGAAGACTTGAAGATTTTTTATCATTGGTTGAAGACTAGGATTTACTTGTAAGCATTTTGATCAATCACTCATAGGGGCTCAAGTAACTTTAGTTGGACTTTATGATATTTTTCTCATACTTTAAAATACTTTCAAGGACCTAAACTGTTTGTGATGAAATAAATCCAGCCAATGAGAAGGTGCCACGAGGAAGTGACATGGCAAAATATTTAACTATTTGAATTTGAACGCAGAAGCAGTTATTGGCAGTTGGTCATTTTTTCTGTTTAAAATATAAACTATCAAGGGACACGTGTTGATATTGGAGAATAACTAATAAACATGTGTCAATTCAAGACAATGCCACATGGATTGGCAGTTACCAGTTTAAAAAGAAGAGGGAACATGCAAACAAGAGTACTGTGAAGCCTCGATGATTATATATAGAAGGAGTTTGTGTTCGAAAGGAAATCCAACAATCAACATCAACATCAACATATGCACTTTTATCCTTTACAAAACTTTTTGTCATTACCTTTAGAGTTCGAATTAGAACACCTTCGAAGTTATTTTCAAGGTTAGATTGTAGTCTATTTTATTCAATATAATAGCCTGTTACTTTACTATTTTTCATTTACTGTTCTTAATTAGGAGTAGTGATACTTTAGTCAGTTTGAAGTTCTTCAGTTAGTCATATCTTTACACGTTTGAAGTCCTTATTAAGGCATCGAACGTCACCACAATCTGTCTGGTGAGACGCAGTTTGGATATCAATTACATCACACACATTGGCAACTTGCTTGCCTGGCACACTCGCACTTATATAAATTTTCGCACCAAATATTTTTGGCACACTTGGTGGGACCCAAGTGTCAAAAGATGACAAACAGAAACCTTCGAAGCAATAGGTCTGTTGATAACGCCAATGTTGGTGTTAATAATGCTGAAATCGGTGGTTCTCCAGACCAAGACCCTCAAAGCAGCAATATTGGGAATCATGTAAACAATGAGAACCCAGAAGCAGGAGTTGAAAATTTGAATCCAAATCCAATCAATGGAAATATTGGTTCAGGAATTCAACATGACTTGGTGAATCAGTTAACACCAGTATTCGATCATTTGGGCAACATGATTCAGATTGTTAATGCTCTGATCACTTCTCTTAATAACATCATACCATAATTTGCACCAGCAATGGTGCCAAGTGGAAATCCTTCTGTGGTTCGACAGAATGAAAGGAGTTATACTTGATGTTGTCAATATCAAGATATAAAAAGTATACTTTACTTTTCTAAAGATTTGTAGCAGTGAAAGTAAAGGTCGAACCCACAGAGATTGAATACTACACACTTTAATTTTAAAAGCTAAGTCTAATTAATTATGAAAACGAGATTTTGATTTTGAATTTAATTAAACTAAGAACAATAAAATAAATCTAAATTATGAAAGCGATTTAAAAGTGTTTTTATAAATATGTTTAAAGGAACCTAGGATTGCAAATCCACCACTAGCTTCATAATAGGAATATTTATGCATTCAATTAGATTATTAAGTTGGATGATAATGGGGAATTGTAGCTACAAGCCCAATTCCTCCGTCAAGAAAATAACTATGGTTCAAGCACCAACATAATCCATCTTCGGTTAGCACGAATTATCCCACACTAAACTAGGGTTGTGGTATAATCCGTCTAATCTAGGCATGGATTATTCGGATACTTGATAGCACAATTCAATTTAAGCACCATTACATGTAAATAATCTAAACAAGCACAGCAAGTATAGATCATTGAGCACATCACAGTCAAAATAGATCTAAGACAAGAATAAACTTTGAAAGTAATGATTTAATCAATAGAAGTACGATTTTATTTATAAAAATCCTCTAAACATGTAATCATCATCCATACATAATAAAACTAAAATAAAAACATAAAATACACCCTATTACTTGGCTAGGGTTTCATTGAAACCCTAGATCTAGGTTTAGTTGGCCATAGAATTGATGAACAGCAAGAGGTTGATGGAGGAGGCCATGGGAATCCTTGGTCTTCTTCTTCTTCTCCTTGCTTTCCTCTCTTCAAAATGGCTGAAAAAAAAATGTATAATATGGCTGTATATTGATGTGTATATTAGTGTGTAATGATTTGTATATCTAAATTTGATTTAGAATAGGATTTATATAGAGTTTGGAAGGATTTAGGAAGCTTTCCTAAGCCAAATCGCACTAAAACTGCTATATTTTGTAATCTGGATGTCATATGCACAAACCACCTTCGTTGGGCACTTTAATTTAACAAAATACGTGTTTTTGATTTTTGCACAGGTCGCTCGAGCGACCCGCTCGCGCGAGGTCCTTTTCGCTGCACTGCGCGACTTTCGTAGAATTGCGATAACTTTCTGCTCGGACCTCGGATTGACTCACCGTTTGCGGCCACGCGTCCGTAACTCGAAGATCTACATTTTATATCTTGGAGAAATTTCTCAAATCCAAAGTATTCTTTGTCAAAAATGCGATTTTCCGAGGCTGCTACTGCATTCATCCTTCACCGGAACCATATTTTGAGCCCAGAATGACTTCCAAAGCCACTAATCATTGGATTTTTGTGCATTTTCATATTAAAGCTCCAAAACCTACAAAATATAGAATACTTATTAAAAATCACTTAATAACTACATGAAATGGGCTAACAAAGCGTATTTTTAGGACTATAAACGGCAACTATTCATCGCCGATCACACCCCCAAACCTACTCTTTGCTTGTCCTCGAGCAAAAAGAACAGAAAAATAAAACTACTACTAAAAATACTACTCTATTTTCGCATGAATCACGATTGCATTTAGCATATGCAACAAGCCTTTTAAACCTCTAGGTGTCCCTAGTCGGACGAGTGAAGTCTCGTGAGGGTTCTCATCAACAAGTCACCCACAACCATCTTTATTAACTTATAAATCTAGAAGGTTTTATTCAAACGAAAAATAAAACAATCAATACTCCTTATCATAGAAATACGATTTGAAATAGAATAACGAATATGAAGAAACGTAATGAAACATCCACCTAAGTCATGAAAAATAATCCCAAGCACATGCATCGTATAAATCAATAGAGTTTCTCATAAAATTGCACGTGTGTGATGTGGTGGTCAAATGAACACGCGCATGTCATGAACTTGGAATATAACTCGGATGACCATCTAACTATGCTTCGACTACGAATCTCACAATGTTAATTACACTCTCAAATGAAACACTCAGAAACATGTGTAATTTATCTAATATATGGGAGCAAAGGAAATATATTTTCAAAACGAGGAATACTCATATATGACTCGAAAAAGACGCATGGCACGAAAGAACAGTAGTCTCATAGATAGGATGCCAACAATCAAGAAAAATAAATCATTACCCTGTTTTAATCCACTTCCCATCGTTTATATATCCAAACCATGTTTCCTAGGATCAAATAGGACTTTTCAAAGGTTGTAATGTGGCTCAGGCAATGAAAAAGGATAGAAAGGATTCATTAGGTAGTTTTCAGGATGGCATTGTAAGGCATGTTCGATTTCTTTCATTCATCTCTTCTACCAACTTCATCATTTCAATCTCTTCTTTTCATTCATATATTTTTTTCTTTAAATTTTTTTTCTATTCTTCTTTCTACTTTCAACTCTTTTTTTTTTTCAATCCTTATCTTTTTTCTTTCCTTTTCGTTGCTTTTCGCATAAGTAATCATCAAAATACAAAGCAACTATCCCAATACATCATCTTATTTTCTTCTTCTTCTCAATCACACGTCGCCTTAACACCACTAAAAGGTGATCAATCTTTCAGAGGTGAACTCCAAGTTGGCCAAATTGGAGCAAAAACAGGATAATGGTAATTAAAGAAAAATGGCATTTTAATGGCTCAAAGGGTGAACTAAGGAAATTTATCATTTAACTGGATAGGACAAAGGTCAAAAGGGTGAAAAACAAAGAGGGCCTAAAATCATGTCCTAGGATGATACGATTTTTCAACGTTTACGACGGAAGATTACTTAACATGGTAGAAAATATTTTAACTTGACTATCAACCAAAGCAAAAATAATGAGACTAAACAACAAGTAGATGCGCTATTTCAATGAAATTCGACAAACACAAGATGTATTTATAACCCTCAAAATAGAAAAGATAGGCTCAAAAGCTCACTGGGTTTAGTCTCCACCTTGTGTTATCTAGAAATCCGAATCATATTATAGTTCACATCAGACATGTATTCAAGCAACTACGTGCAGTGCATATGTTTATGTGCAAATCTAAGATATAAAACTACGATTCGAACGATACATAACTTAAAACATTACATCATGACTTTAGCAAATATTTAATCACATTTTATCATGTTTACCATTCTATAACAATCATAGTTACAAAACAAGAAGTATCAAATTTATGTTGCAAAAACGTCGGTAATCATCGTTTATTTAAGCACAAAAATTTGAAAAAATTGCAGTATAATGTGCATGCGTGTGTGCATACCCCCAAACCTAAACCTTTCATTGTCCCCAATGAAACAATAAAACGAAATAAAGGAAAGTACGTAGAGGAGGAACGATAATACCAGGTGAACACAAAGTAATATGGCAATAAAGTTCAATGTTACCTGTTACTTCTTAACAAAAGAAAATTAAACAAACAAATAAATAATAAAAGTAACATATAAGGTTTTTTTTTTTTTTAAATAGAAACAAAACTATAAGTAAAAGAACGTAATGAAAAGAAAACAAATAGAAATAAAACTATCTAAACAAAGACAAACTTAAATGAAAGAACTAAAAAGAACAAACAGAAAAGAAAATAGGTAACCAGGTATGGGAAACAGAAGATAAAAGACCAACAAGAAAAAGTGAAAAATCCCCACCTCGCGCGAGCGACCCTCGCTTGCGCGAATCCCTCCGCGAGGTAAACCTGAGGCCTCTTTTTATTTTTTCTAGAAAAGTTTCTAAGGCACAAGCTCGCGCGAGCGGAACGCGCGAGCGGACCCCTCGCGCGCGCGAATTCAAGCGCGAATAGATACTGAGGCTATGTATATATAAAACTTGAAAATTTTTGTCTATGGGAGAATCTCGCGCGAGCGGACCGCACGAGCGACATGTCGCGCGAGCGGGTCGCGCGCGCGACTTCTGTCTTTTCCTCTTTTTTTAGTATAAAAAATGTATATAAGTTCAAAATAAATTATCCCCGACCCCCAAACCTGTTCAGAAAACTCAAAAACTAACCAAAACGACCCAAAAACATGCAAAAATCAAAGAAACAGACGAAATCAAGCTTGGGTTGCCTCCCAAGAAGCGCTAACTTTTACGTCTTCAGCTAGACCATTCTAGCTCAAGAATCATGGAGGCCGTAACTCGGACTGTGAACCCTTTAAGATGTCAGGAAGAGCCCGATGGTAAGTTGAAAGCATGTCGCTTCGAATTAATTCAATCGACGGTTCATCCTGATTATATTCAAGTCGATTTTTCACCTTTCGAGTAAATTCATCGTTAGAGTCTGTTGTATTCAAATTCATCCGCTCATCACTCACCGTATTATTTCCCTTATTGCTATTTATTATTTTATTAGGTTCAACAGTTCTTCTAACCTCATTACCCTCAACACTTAAGTATTCATCGTCCTTTGGAGGTTGATCAGCCACATTAAAAACATTTAATTTTAATTTCAAGTTCCCGAACGACACTTTCATTACCCCTGTTCGACAATTGACACGTGCGTTGGCCGTGGCTAAGAATGGACGACCAAGAATAACAGGAGTGTATTTTCTAGCATCTAGCACCGGTTCGGTGTCAAGGACCATAAAATCAACAGGATAAAAACATTGATCAACTTTAACTAAGACGTCTTCGACAATTCCTCTAGGTACTTTAACAGAACGATCCGCTAATTGAATAGTAGCGGCTGTGGGCTTAAGTTCACCTAGACCTAGTTGTTTATAGACATGATAGGGTAAGAGGTTAACACTAGCACCTAAGTCAAGGAGAGTCCGATGAATGATAGTGTCACCTATGACACATGAAATCGTAGGCGTACCGGGATCCTTATACTTCGGAGGAGCGTGTTGGAAAATTGAACTTACTTTTTCCGTGAGGAAGACCTTTTTCGGAGTGTGACTGCGTATTTTTCGCTTTTGCGTACATAGGTCTTTTAAACATTTAGCATAAGCGGGAATTTGCTTAATAGCATCGAGGAATGGAATATTTATTTTAACTTGTTTAAATACCTCGAGTATATCCTCAACTTTCGACTTTTTCTTTGTAAGATTAGACGGTTCCTCAACATTAGGTGGATATGGCATTCTCGGAATATAATTTGTTGGGACCGGTTCATTTTCTTTTCTACTTTGATTCACGTCCTCACCCCTCTCTTTATTAGAGTTGATGTTCATATCTATCACATTCTCATTCTTATTAGGGGTTTCTATCACCTCCTCTCGTGTAGTCATCCTAGTTGAGACGGCGTTTACTTGTTCATTCGACCCCTTAACCTCATATTGTCCCTTAGGGTTTTGAATTGTTTGACTAGGCAATGTCCCCTCGTTTCTACGACTCACTACAGTAGCTAGTTGTCCCATTTGGGATTCAAGCTTCGCAATGGATTGTGTGTGTGAGTGCACTATTTGTGCTTGTGCCTGTACTTGCGTTTCAATAGTCTTAAGGGACGCCAACACCTTTTCCTCAAAAACATTACCCCTTGAAGGATTCGAATTAGGAGGCGGTTGTTGGTATTGATTAGGTTGACACTGAGGTCGATATGCATTAGGAAAATTAGTCGCCTCATTAGGATTATTATTATTATTTTTCCACGAGAAGTTAGGATGGTTTCTCCATGGCGCGTCCGGATTATTAGTAGTTGAATTATAATTATTTCGTGGGTATTGTTGAATAGAATTAATGTGTTGCTCCACGAATTCCGGAAATTGACTCGCCGATGGACATGCAAGGATAGAATGTGACGGATCGGAACAAATTGCACATACTTCATGAGCGGGTGGGGTTGACGTTTGGTTCATTGTCAAAAGTCGGTCAAGTTTGTTAGATAGTTCTTTTATTTCAATTGACTGACTTGACTCGAACTTTACCTCTCGCTTAGGTTGAAGGTACCCCTCAGAACGTACCGACACCGCTTGGTGCATCGAATTCTCACTCAACGTTTCAAATATTTTCCAGGCCTCGTCGGCACTTTTGTGTAGGAAAGTACCTGCACAAACGGCATCGACGGTATTACGCACAGAGGGAATAAGTCCCTCGTAGAAGACCTGAACAAGTTGCCACTTAGGAACCTGATGATGTGGACACGAACGTAATAATTCTTTAAATTTTTCCCACGTGTCGTAAAGTGATTCCCCATCTTGCATAACAAAGTTTGTTATGGATTTCCTTATCTGATTCGTACGCATAATAGGAAAAAACTTTTGTAAAAATGCGGTGTGTAAGTCTTCCCATGTTCTAATTGTGTTTGGCTCCAGTGATTGAAGCCAATATTTAGCTTTATCTTTTAATGAGAATGGAAAGAGCCGCAATTTTAATTCATCATCATTTAAGTTTTGAATTTTCAAAGTAGAGCATATATCCTGAAAATCTCCTAAGTGTTGATATGGATCTTCATTTAGACGGCCATGGAAAGATGGAAGTAGCGAGATGGTAGACGACTTTATCTCAAAGTGAGATGCCGTCGCCTCCGGTAAATCAATACATGTTTGTGGCGTGTAAGTCGTAGGAATAAAGTAATCTTTAAGTGGAGGAGGTGGCGGTATATTAAGATTATTCAGATTATTTCCGTTGTTTCCGTCAGCCATCTTAATCGGTTCGATTTTAAAAGTTCGAGTTCTCCTTAACCGTTCACGGGTACTTTGAATTTCGGCCTCAAACAACGACGACGGAATCGGAGTTGATTCGTCGTCTTGCAACCCAGCTCTCGAAGCTTGGGTTGTGGACTTACTAGTTCTTAAGGTACGTTCAAGTTCAAGATTGAAAGATTTTAATTCTGGTTTATTTGAACGTGTACCTAACATAAACTAAAATAAAGAAAAAGAAACTAAAAACAAAGACTGACTTAACAAAAGAAACAAATAGCAATCACGCAAATAAGACGACAAGCAAGCACACAGTACTACTATGATGCATGAATATTATCCTGTAATGCAATGACCACGTCAAGCCCAGCGCCCCGGGTTTCCTAGCTAATGCAGTGTTCACTCCACAACTAACCTAATGCAAGTAATTGCGTCACAGCGCCCTGACTTACAGTGATTTGATGCGAAGTTAAAGCGAGCAATTTACTTAATTTTTATTTATTTTATTTGCGTAAGCTCCTTTGATGTAATTAGCTACTTCACTCGGAGACGTTGGAATTTGATGACTCGAAAACCTATAAAATAAAAGAACAAGTTAGTAATTTAAAACAAAAACGGAAAATAAGAAGAATAAAAACTAATCTGATATTTATGAATTAACTAAACTAAGATTATAAAATTAAAGGTAGTAATTTGCAATCCCCGGCAACGGCGCCAAAAATTGATGTTGTCAATATCAAGATATAAAAAGTATACTTAACTTTTCTAAAGATTTGTAGCAGTGAAAGTAAAGGTCGAACCCACAGAGATTGAATACTACACACTTTAATTTTAAAACCTAAGTCTAATTAATTATGAAAACGAGATTTTGATTTTGAATTTAATTAAACTAAGAACAATAAAATAAATCTAAATTATGAAAGCGATTTAAAAGTGTTTTTATAAATATGTTTAAAGGAACCTAGGATTGCAAATCCACCACTAGCTTCATAATAGGAATATTTATGCATTCAATTAGATTATTAAGTTGGATGATAATGGGGAATTGTAGCTACAAGCCCAATTCCTCCGTCAAGAAAATAACTATGGTTCAAGCACCAACATAATCCATCTTCGGTTAGCACGAATTATCCCACACTAAACTAGGGTTGTGGTATAATCCGTCTAATCTAGGCATGGATTATTCGGATACTTGATAGCACAATTCAATTTAAGCACCATTACATGTAAATAATCTAAACAAGCACAGCAAGTATAGATCATTGAGCACATCACAGTCAAAATAGATCTAAGACAAGAATAAACTTTGAAAGTAATGATTTAATCAATAGAAGTACGATTTGATTTATAAAAATCCTCTAAACATGTAATCATCATCCATACATAATAAAACTAAAATAAAAACATAAAATACACCCTATTACTTGGCTAGGGTTTCATTGAAACCCTAGATCTAGGTTTAGTTGGCCATAGAATTGATGAACAGCAAGAGGTTGATGGAGGAGGCCATGGGAATCCTTGGTCTTCTTCTTCTTCTCCTTGCTTTCCTCTCTTCAAAATGGCTGAAAAAAAAATGTATAATATGGCTGTATATTGATGTGTATATTAGTGTGTAATGATTTGTATATCTAAATTTGATTTAGAATAGGATTTATATAGAGTTTGGAAGGATTTAGGAAGCTTTCCTAAGCCAAATCGCACTAAAACTGCTATATTTTGTAATCTGGATGTCATATGCACAAACCACCTTCGTTGGGCATTTTAATTTAACAAAATACGTGTTTTTGATTTTTGCACAGGTCGCTCGCGCGACCCGCTCGCGCGAGGTCCTTTTCGCTGCACTGCGCGACTTTCGTAGAATTACGATAACTTTCTGCTCGGACCTCGGATTGACTCACCGTTTGCGGCCACGCGTCCGTAACTCGAAGATCTACATTTTATATCTCTGGAGAAATTTCTCAAATCCAAAGTATTCTTTGTCAAAAATGCGATTTTCCGAGGCTGCTACTGCATTCATCCTTCACCGGAACCATCTTTTGAGCCCAGAATGACTTCCAAAGCCACTAATCATTGGATTTTTGTGCATTTTCATATTAAAGCTCCAAAACCTACAAAATATAGAATACTTATTAAAAATCACTTAATAACTACATGAAATGGGCTAACAAAGCGTATTTTTAGGACTATAAACGGCAACTATTCATCGCCGATCAATACTCATGGCTTATTTCAGCCAAATCCTATGATTCAAGCAAATGGGCCTCCTTTTAGGCCTAATTCACAAGAAAGCTTCTATATGCCTGTCCCTAATTCTACTCCTCCAATGTTCGAAGGGATGCAAGGAAACCATACAGGACATGGGCAAGATCATATGTATAGATCAGTGAATATCGAAGAACCTAGGCCCAGAGAATACATAATAGGCCAAAACAGAAGAGTAAATAACAATCCTACATTCTAACCAGGTCCTACTGGAATAGGTGTAGGTCGAAGGAATAAAAATCCTAGGAGGATGGATAACATTCTCCAACCACCTCCGATACCACCAATGAACCCTCCTTTGGGTCAACCAGGTCATCAACAACCACCTAATACGGTTGATAGAAATGACATAATTAATTTAATCCATGAAGTTTGTGAACCCATGGCTCGGTGGATTCAAACTCTAGTATACAAGAAGCCTTATCTTGACTAGATTGATAGAATTAAATTCCCTAGGGGATTTAAGTTCCCTACCTTTGCTATGTTTGCTAGAGATAGGGAGTCAATCTACAGTTGAACATGTAGCAAAATTCATCAATCAATGTGCTAATGTAGGAAACAATGAATACATACCTTAGACTTTGTCTATTTCCTAGTTCATTGACAGATACAACATTCACATGGTTTACCAATTTGGCCCCTAATTCGATCCATAATTTGACACAAATGGAAGAATCCTTCCATACTCAGTTTTTTCAGACAGAACCAGAGGTGTCTATGGTTGATTTAGCCAGAATCTGTAAAAAAAACTTGATGAGAAGGCTACTCAGTTCATAAATAAGTTCAATAGGGCTAGAACAAAGTGTAAAATCATTCTGCCAGAGCTTGAATTTGTTAAATTGGCTCAAAATGGTCTTGAATTTAGACTTCGAAAGAAGTTTGATGCATTAGAATTCAGAGACCTTGTTGAATTAACTACTCGAGTCTCTAGATATGGGGCCCTGTTGGAAGAAGAAAATGAAAGATATCTCATTGAAAACATATTACAAAGATCCTAATTATGAGATAGATGCTACAGAAATAATAGGAAAGAGCCTTTCACATGTAAAAGTCTTGTGAAGAAAAATATTTCTGCTGAAGTGTATAAATCTAAAGGACCATTCGAAAAATATTCATTCGATGTCTATAAACTGGATGAAATATTTGATCATCTGTTAGAAGGAAAAATCATCAAGTTGTCTGATGCAGCAAAATTACCTTCCAATGATGAATTAAAAGGCAAAAAATATTGCAAATGGCATAATTCTTGGACTCATTCAACTAATAACTGTACTATTTTTCGAGACATGATTCAAGATCTGATCAAGAAAGGGAAGTTGAAATTCCCTAAAAAAAATAGATGGGAGTTGATGAGGATCCATTCCCAGCAGTACAAGAAGTGTCCATCAATGTTCATGACATTTCCCTCGAAACTTTAGTCAAAGAGAAGGAAATTGCAAAGGCAGAGGACCAAAATAAAAGGCTCGAAGAGATAGCAAAGAAAAGTCCTGAATTTTCTACATTCAACCAGGAATATGCAAAAAAACTTATGCATTGGTTGTGGGAAAAGATATGCTGAGATCTATGATGAAAGGGTTGGGGCTAAAATAGGCAGAAAGAACAAACAACCTTTATTCGAACAAAAGAAAGTGAATACCTCGTATGAACCCACATTTCAGCAAATCATGAATGTTGGGAGGGGACAATTTAAGGGTCTAATATAACAAACTTCGATGCCCACTGAACCAATGACAGCAAGATATTCTCCAAAACCAATGGCTCATTTTAGGGCCAATTACTCGAGGAATTTTTATGCTGATAATTCTGTTCGACCATCAAGGAGCATGCAATATGTAAGGCCAGGTATGTCTTATGCACCAAAGAAGTATCATGTGGTGCAAAAAAAAAATACAAGCCCAGTTTATACCATCAAAATTAGTACCAGCCAATATGGTACAAGCTGAGATGAGCTTGGCTACTTCGAATGCATTATCAAGAGTTGGTAAAACATCACAATCAGATGTGCTTACATTGGTACCAGGAGTACCAAATTGGTTTGTTATGCAGGATGATAGAGTAAAAAATATGGTGAATCAACAAAGGTCTCAAAACAAAAATAGGATGATCAAACCTCCACAGGTTTAAAAGAATACATTGTCACGCCCCGACGTAGCATAATACAGGAAAGTATTTAATTTCCTTTATAGACTCGTAGGTCGTGATAAGTGAGTATGACCAATTGTCCCTACAACAAATAACTTAACAACATTTTTAGAGCAAAGGATACTAACAAAACATAAGCTCCAAAATTAAAACCTACTAACTATTACAGCAGTCATAAACTTAGGCACAAAACGCCTTATCAAAAGTCTAAAACTAGTTTATTACAACCCGAATTAAAAAGACATAGGAAATATAAAGCAGCCTCCTGGAAAGTCCCCTGCCTCTAACTAGCATAGTCAAAAAACCCTGGCTGTTCCTGTCCCTGAAAATCTGGACATACAGTCCAGGAGGACGCATCAACGCCGTCAGCTTATGAAAGCTGGTGAGCAAAATAAACAAGTGCTCGCAATGTATATATAAGCAAATAAACAACGGTACAATTTAACTTAAAAGGCAATAGATTCAATGTTCCAATTCCAAAATAAGTCACGGGACAATAAAGTAAGCAATAAATATGCGACCGTGCATGAACAATGTAACAACTCCTCTTTCTGACTCTTTTCTCTCAACAAAATCCGACTCAACCAAACCATTACCTCAGATACCAGGAATAATATCCGATCGATATCTAAGTCGTACACAACACTGTCGCCTCCAATACCAGGAATAATATCCGATCGATATTGAGGTCGCACACTGTGGATATCGCAATTTTCTTTCTTTTACCCACAGCTTTTCTTTTAAAATTCTTTTAAATTTCAAATTCAAAACAAATGAGTCGCCACTTAATTTTTCAAAGGAAAACTAAGAAATCATTTCAAAATAAAACTAATCTTTTTGCGAAACCAAAGATTAACTAGGTCCGGGGATTATGGAATGAGAAGGGAATGAGCCCATTGGACTAAAACACCCCTTCTCATCCTATCTCGTGATAGGCCTCTACTTAACATCCTTTTAATTGAATTATTAATTTAAATGTGCCCTCAACTAATACATATGTATAGATATACATTACAAAAGCATATCCAAAGGGTGTAAGATTGCAAGTGATAAGATATCATTCAAAACCACATATTTCAAGTAGCATGCAATAGGGAACAAGAGAACTTACCCGGGATCCGGCCACGAATATTAAACGTGCGATGCATACAAATGAAAGAAAATCCTAGAAAAGAGTCTCTAGTCACATATACACATAAGGCAAGACATAATTCTAAGGTGTCGCACATTGAGTCGAAAAATCGATAAAATCAAGGAATTAAAATAAACTAAAGAGGAATTCAAGAAGTCGTACCTTAACAGCGCTGCAAAACAAAGGTTAATCCACATGCTATACAAGATACGGAGTTAGAAATAACAATCCTGAATTTCTAGCTTAAATCTATCAAATGTAATTAAATCTAAAGCAACTAAGTCCTAATTACAAAATGTCAAGCCATATGGATGAATATGTACATGAACAAGAATGAAATACTCAGTGATTTAGATCACCTAAACTTTGAATTTAAGCTTAGCTAATCATTATTAAAACATGGTTTGAACCTTAACTCATGAAAATATCTCTAAGCCATTATTCATAAGATTGATTAAAACTATTGCAGAATTCTGAAAATTGCTGAGAGCAGATCATTACTTTAAAGAAATAAAAAGCATGATTCCCGTGGTTTGATCTTGCTGAATTTTGGACACAGGATGCCTCTGTGTGTCTAGTTTTTAACCCAAAAAAGAAATCAAAGTTTCAACGGTTGGATCTCCGGAAATTGGATAAAAACCAGACATCACTCAGCATTCTACAACCTTCTGTCCAGAGTTCTTTCACGATTTTCTAAAAATAGCAAAAAGATCATAAATGCTTTGTTCTTTTTAGGATGACTTCCTAACACATTAATCTACTTAGAAAAAATTATTTTGGGTCACAAATACTTTCTTAAGGTTCTGATTTACTTGTTTCAAAAAAGTGTTACTGTTCTGAAACTCTGGACAGATTGTAGTGACTTCACAAAACTCATGACCAAACCACTTTAAACATGAAATCTCCTTAAAACAAAAATTACAGTGGTAAAACATTGTGTTATTGACGCTTTCCCGTTGGTTTCATTCAGTTTCAACGGTCTGATTTCGAACTAAAAATCTTTGATCAAAACCGGTTTATGAACCCACTGTTTCATTGTTAAGTTCAACTTTTATTTGTTAACCTCAACTATTAAACCATGAAGTTGGACTTAAACTAAACCATTTTTTTCCTACCATTTGATGGTCATTGGAGGCTAAAGACTTTTATATTTGTAGATTTCAAATGAAGTATGAATAGACTTCATGAAATCTCAAGATAATGAATCTAAACCATGGAGATGGGTTTAGACTCAAACTACTTTCTCCTACCACTTGATGGTCATTGGAGATGAAGATATGACTAATACTCATGAGCCTTAAACAAATATAGCTAATACTCATAGGTTTTCAAGGAATATGAAAGGGGATTCCATGAAACCTTAAGTTAAAGAATCCCAAACCATGGTGGAGGTTTAGATTCATTTACTTGCTCTTATATAAAGGATGATCAACCTTGACTCTCATGGGGGAGCACAAGCTCACATGGAATCAAGGGATCCAACTCATGAGATTCAAGTGAAATATGGAAGACTTCCAAGAATCTCAAGAGAGAAGTATAAACAAAGAGGAAGAAAAGAAGGAACTAAAAGAAAAAGGCAATTAAAGCTTGCAAGTTCCCTAATAAAACTTCTAAAAAAAAGGTAATCAAAAGACCAAGTAGTTTTAAGATTAGAAGTTCAAAAGAATGAAGAAAAAAACAACTTGTGGTTAGAGGATCACCTCCAAACTATCCTCAAAGCTTCTCTCCTTTGAAGATCTTCCAAGCTCTTCTCTCTAGTTTTTTAAAACTCTCTATTTTCTCTCTCAAATATGTGTTTGTGTTAGTGTAGTGGTAGCTACTTCTTGTGTGTCCTCCCAATGAAGATCCTCCCTCTTTTATAGACAAAATTACCAAGTATTCTCAGTGAATTCAGAGAAAAAGACAGGTGTAAATATCTCATTTGGTGGTACAATACGTACTTCCTAAAAATAGACAGACTGCTATAGAAAGCGGCAGACAAAAATCCTTTGCGGCAGTCAGTGGATGCCGCTACGGCACTCCGTGAATGCTGCGGCGGCATTCCGTGAATGTCGCGCGGCACTTATTGAGAGCCGCGCCAAATTATTAATTGCCGTGTTTATGTCAGCCTTACTTTATCAGCTTTTTTGTCTTATCTGCATACATATACGTATTGTACCACAAATACAGACTATTAAAGAAAACGGCAGTCAGAAATTGTCGGCGGCACTCAGTAAGTGCCGGTCGGCAGTCTGTGACTGCCATACGGCACTCATTGACTGCCGCAAAAAGTGCCGTGTGCCGACTTCTGTTAAATTTCCCCTTTCAGGTCTTTTCTTTTCTCCTTTTTCTTCAAAAAAACTTATTTTCGGGGATCTTTGCCAAATGTGATGTTTTCACTCCCGAATTCTCCTGAGTACCCGGTATTTCTTTTCTTGTGAAAATTTTACCGCGCTTGGAGAACTTTCTGAAGAGCTTGGAACACTTCGAATCCTTTGGTCCTTGTCATCATAGGATATGGAGGTGACACTCTCCTTAATTCGACGTTTGGTCAAAATCGGGGTGTCTATAGTTTGTCCCTCTTCGACGGAGCTTGTGGGGCAACGCGAACCGCAAGCGAACGTCGAAGCCTGTGTGAAGACAGGCCTTTGACCAAACTATCGAATTAAAGGGAAAAACAAAATGTGTTGCAAAAGAAAGCGAGCGCGCAGAGGAATTCTAATTGGTCGTGCTCCATGATGAGCTGCCTACATATCCCATCAGGAATCAGACCAAAGCATAGTTCGGACACGGGGTCAAACACACACAAACGCAAGTAGTCACACGGATGGATGCACCTATCCTATCGTGATGCGCACGCCATGTAATGGTTATTCCTGAATAGAACTGGTTATGCAAGTGTTATGCTTATCATGTCTTCTCTACGCATGACGCACATTACGTGATGCCTCAGTCAGAGAAGATTACCTAATTCTTGACTGATGCAAAATTTGTTACGGGGGTCATGAAGATGCTTTTGATTTGATTATGGGGTTTAACGCAAATTCGTTGCGAGAACCGAGAATGTAAATTTGTTACATTCAAAACAAAGGATCGATGTAAATTTGTTACGCGGATCGAGGATATAAATTTGTTATATTCTCGAAATGGGGGGTTAACGCAAATTCGTTGCGAGAACAAGAATGTAAATTCGTTACATTCAAAACAAAGGATCGACGTAAATTTGTTACGCGGATCGAGGATATAAATTTGTTATATTCTCGGAATGGGGATTAATGCAAATTCGTTGCGAGAACCGAGAATGTAAATTCGTTACATTCAAAACAAAGGATCGACGTAAATTTGTTACGCGGATCGAGGATATAAATTTGTTATATTCTCGGAATGGAGGTTAACGCAAGTTGCGAGAACCGAGAATGTAAATTCGTTATATTCAAAACAAAGGATCGACATAAATTTGTTACGTGGATCGAGGATATAAATTTGTCATATTCTCGAAATGGGGGTTAACGCAAATTCGTTGCGAGAACCGAGAATGTAAATTCGTTACATTCAAAACAAAGGATCGACGTAAATTTGTTATATTCTCGGAATGGGGGTTAACGCAAATTCGTTGCGAGAACCGAGAATGTAAATTTGTTACATTCAAAACAAAGAATCGGCGTAAATTTGTTACGCGGATCGAGGATATAAATTTGTTATATTCTCAGAATGGGGGTTAACTCAAATTCGTTGCGAGAACCGAGAATGTAAATTCGTTACTGATCGGCGACGAATAGTTGCCGTTTATAGTCCTAAAAATACGCTTTGTTAGCCTATTTCATGTAGTTATTAAGTGATTTTTAATAGGTATTCTATATTTTGTAGGTTTTGGAGCTTTAATATGAAAATGCACAAAAATCCAATGATTAGTGGCTTTGGAAGTCATTCTGGGCTTAAAAGATGATTCCGGTGAAGGATGAATGTAGTAGCAGCCTCGGAAAATTGCATTTTTGACAAAGAATACTTCAGATTTGAGAAATTTCTCCAGAGATATAAAATGTAGATCTTCGAGTTACGGACGCATGGCCACAAACGGTGAGTCAATCCGAGGTCCGAGTCAAAAGTTATCGCAATTCTACGAAAGTCGCGCAGAGCAGCGAAAAATCTGAGAAAATTCTGGAAACTGCCCAGGTCGCTGGAGCGACCTGCGCGAGCGACCCTTTGAAAAAGTCAAAGTTGTGTATTTTGAAGCCCTGAAGAGCCCTGTGTGATCCGAATTGGTTAAATACGTCCAGAAACGTAAAAACAGCTGTTTTAGTGCGAATTGACTTAGGAAAACTTCCTAAATCACTCCAAACTCTATATAAATCCTATTCTAAATCAAATTGAGTGTTAGATATCATTACACAACATTATACACAGCCATATACACATATATTTTCAGCCATTGAAGGGAGGAAAGCAAGGAGAAGAAGAAGAAGACCAAGGATTCCCATAGCCTCCTCCATCAACCTCTTGCTATTCATCAATTTTATGGCCAACTAAACCTAGATCTAGGGTTTCAATGAAACCCTAGCCAAGTAATAGGGTTTTATTTATGTTTTTATTTTAGTTTTATTATGTATGGATGATGATTACATGTTTAGAGGATTTTTATAAATAAATCGTACTTCTATTGATTAAATTATTATTTTCAAAGTTTATTCTTGTCTTAGATCTATTTTGACTGTGATGTGCTCAATAATCTATACTTGTTGTGCTTGTTTAGATTATTTACATGTAATGGTGCTTAAATTGAATTGTGCTATCAAGTATCCGAATAGTCCATGCCTAGATTAGACGGATTATACCACAACCCTAGTTTAGTGTGGGATAATTCGTGCTAACCGAAGATGGATTATGTTGGTGCTTGAACCATAGTTATTTTCTTGACGGAGGAATTGGGCTTGTAGCTACAATTCCCCATTATCATCCAACTTAATAGGCTAAAGTGATTCATAAATATTCCTATCATGAAGCTAGTGGTGGATTTGCAATCCTAGGTTCCCTCTAAATATCTTTAAAACAACTTTAATTGCTTTTATAATTTAGATTTACTTTTATTGTTTTTAGTTTTATTAAAATCAAATCAAAATCTGTTTTTCTTAATTAATTAGATTTAGGTTTTAAAATTAAAGCGCGGTAGTTAATCAATCTCTGTGGGTTCGACATTTACTTCCACACTGCAAATCTTTAGAAAAGTAAAGTATACTTTTATATCTTGATATTGACAACATCAGTTACATTCAAAAAAGGATCGACGTAAATTTGTTACGCAGATCGAGAATATAAATTTGTTATTTTCTCGGAATGGGGGTTAACGCAAATTCGTTGCGAGAACCGAGAATGTAAATTCGTTACATTCAAAACAAAGGATCGGCGTAAATTTGTTACGCGGATCGAGGATATAAATTTGTTATATTCTCGGAATTGGGATTAACGCAAATTCGTTGCGAGAACCGAGAATGTAAATTCGTTACATTCAAAAAAGGATAGACGTAAATTTGTTACACAGATCGAGGATATAAATTTGTTATTTTCTCAGAATGGGAGTAATCAAAACTTCGGAGCCCACAGGCTCAAATCTACTCTAGTTTTTTTTTTTTTTTTTTTTAAGTTTAGAGCCCGCGGGTTTAATTTTTTCTTTATTTTCAAAATCTAGGACCCACAAGTTCAAATTTATCTTAATTTTCATAATTTTGGAGCCCGCGGGCCCAAATTTATTCTAATTTTTCAAAATTTATAGTCAATTTAAACCTAAAAACGACCCCGGGGGCCAAAAGCGCAAGGAGGTCAAATTTTGGGGGGCTCAAGTTCAATTTTCAGGACCTGATTTGAATTCTTGGGGGGAAAATGAAGGGTCTTTGAACCGACTTAAACACGGTACACGCGGATTTTTGCAGCAGTCCGTGACTGTCGTGCGGCACTCAGGCTGTAGCCCCCCACAAGCCGCAGCCTCCACCACCAAGCCGCAGCCTCTAACACTACCACCACCAGGCTGTAGCCCCCCACAGCCAACCACCACAGGCTGCAGCCCCCCACAGCCTACACCACCAGGCCACAACCCTCCTCTCTCTTGCGCAGGTCACTGTGCCATTATTTGTGTAGCTTTTAGGTTGTGCCTTGTCCTTGCGGGTCTTCTGGTGATTTAAGTCCTATTTTTTTTACTTTTCTTGGGCTCTTTTTCTGTTATTGGTATTCTTCTTTGCTATGGGTGAAAATTCTACTCCGATCTCTTCATTTTTGATGGCCAATTACGGGAAACACAAAGATGTTGTTACTCATGGGACTTAAGCCTGAGTTCGAAACACTTCGGGCTCAAATTGTTAATACATCACCCATGCCTTCTATATGAGGCTGTTGCTACTATAGATGGAGACAAACGACGGCGTCGCTTGATTTACCCTGTTTTTCCTGTCCCTGTTCCTGCTACTGAGTCACATCCTACTGCTGCTAATCAGATGGCCTTTACAGCTGCTTACGACGCTCGTTCAAGTACCAAGCGTCCTATTTG
Source organism: Hydrangea macrophylla (assembly GCA_033977485.1). Lineage (NCBI taxonomy): Eukaryota > Viridiplantae > Streptophyta > Magnoliopsida > Cornales > Hydrangeaceae > Hydrangea > Hydrangea macrophylla. The sequence continues at coordinate 35,068,241 of CM066997.1, forward strand.
TCGTTATTGTGGGGTTCCAGGCCATACTAAAGATCATTACTTTAAGCTCCATCCCAAGCTTAAGCAATAGTATGCTCGTAATAATCGTAATACTGGTCCTCCTCGTACTACTGCTATTGCTGATACTACGTCTAGCCCAGCCATTCCTGATCTTGGATAGTTGCAAACTTAGATTAGTTTGATTCAGTCTCAACTTGGCTCTATTCTGCAATTGCCTTCTCACCGGCACGTCCTCTTCTGCCCTTCCACTGCTACTCTTGCTTCAAGTACTTCCTCTACCTTTCATGTTCGATCGGATTCTCCAACTTGGGTTCTAGATTCTAGAGCCATTGATCATATGACTAGTGAGTTATCATTTTTCTCTTCCCTTGTTACACCCATTAATCAAAATGTTTGTCTTGCTGATGGATCCACCACTGACGTGTCTAGTAAAGACGATGTGTGCTTATCATCTTCTATTACCCTTAACTCTGTTTTCCATGTTCTTAAATTTGCTTTCAATCTTGTATCTATCAGTTGTCTTGCCAAACAATATAATTGTGCTGTCATTTTCTTTCCTGATCGGTGTGTCTTGTAGGACTTGATTACAAAGAGGATTTTTGGCACAGGCTATGAGCGCGGGGGACTATATTACTTCGAGGAAGCTCCACCACTTGTCGCGAAGTCATTGAGTCTTCAGGCGTCTATTTTACCAGATTCTGGATCTTATGTTTTTTCTTTACAAACTCTAGAATTGTGGCATGCTCGTTTAGGGTATGTTAATTTTCAATATCTATGTTTTCTATTTCCTTCTTTAATAAAAACCTGTAAGACAATAAATTTCATTTTGTGGTTTGTAAACTCTCTAAGCATACTCATTCTAGTTATGTTCCTCGTATGCATCGTGCTCCTTGTACCTTTGATGTTATTCATTCTGATATATGGGGTCCTTTCCCGGTTACTACTTTATCTGGTCACCGGTATTATGTGACTTTTTTTATGATTATACACGATGCACGTGGGTTTATATTCTTAAGAAAAAATCTGAGGTATTTAATTTGTTTGCTCAGTTCTTACAAATGATTAAAACACAATTTCACACAGTGGTGCGCATTATTCGATCTGAGAACGGTCGCGAGTATATCTCTAATGATTTTTGGTTAGAACTTAATAAACAGGGTATCCTTCAGCAACTTACTTGTACTTATACAATGGAACAGAATGGTGTTGCGAAACGAAAAAATCACCACATTATGTATGTTGTTCGGTGTCACGGCATGGAGGTCCCTAAATATTTTTGGCATTTAGCAGTACTTAAAGTTATTTATCTCATTAATCGCACACCTAGTCGTGTCTTGGAAGGGAAGACTGCACTTCAAGTCTTACAGCCTGATTGTACACTTTTTCCTGTTATTCCTAGAATTTTTTGTTGCACTTGCTTTGTACAAAACAGGAGTTCTTTACGTACCAAACTTGATGATAAAGCTATCCGGTGTGTGTTTCTTGGTTATTCCCCCATGTCCAAAGGGTATAGGTGTTACGATCCGACCACCCGATGGTTTTATCATTCTATGGATGTTACTTTCTTGGAGGATACTTCTTTTTTTGCAGGGCCACCTTAGTCTTTGGAGAAACCCACTCCAATCACCACCGTGGAAGCTCTCCCACGTCCTGTTCGTATTTTTGAGAGCTCTCCTCCTTCTGATGACTTACTTCCTTCAGTTGTCATGTCATCTCCTGCTCATCACTATTCTCGTTGTCCCCGTGCTCCACCTCCGCTGCCCGAATCTTCTCCGATGTCAGGTAATGCATCTCTTGTTCCTCCTCTTCGACGTTCCATTCATATTTCTCGCCCTGTGAATCAATATGGTTTTTCAAGTTCCACTAACCATCCTATTTCCCAGTATCTCTCTTATTCTAATCTTTCAGGTTCCTACTAGGCTTTCGTTAGTCATATTGAATCTGTCACTATTCCTCGATCAGTGTTAGAAGCTCTCTAGAACCCAAATTAGACCCAGGACATGAAAGTAGAATTCAACAAAATAAGACATGGTAACTTGTTTCTCTTCCACCCGATGAGAAGACAGTTGGCTGCAAGTGGGTCTTTACAGTTAAATATAGAGCCGATGGTTTTATTGATAGATACAAGGCTCTCCTTATTGCAAAAGGCTTTACTCATATTCCAGGGAAAGATTTTAGTGCTGCGTTTGCTCCGGTGGCTACACTTACCACGGTCTGCTTTCTTATTTCCCTCACTTTTTCTCATTCTTGGCATCTTCATCAATTGGATGTCAAGAATGCTTTTCTTCATGGTGATCTTGAGGAGACTATCTACATGGATCCTCCACCTAGTTTTCGCACTGAAGGGGATTATTGTGGTAAAGTATGTCGAATTCGTAAGTCTCTTTACGGGTTGAAACAGTTACCTCAAGCATGGTTTAGTCACTTTAATGATGTGGTAATATCTCTTGGTTTTACTAGACGTCATTAAGATCATACATGCTTTATTCGTCGTTCTATGAATGGTCATTGCATTGTTATTTCTATTTACGTGAATGACACAATAATTACTGGGAATGATAATGTGGGGATTACTCAAGTTAAGAAGGATCTCAGTCATGCCTTTGAAGTGAAGGATTTAGGGCCTCTCAAATATTTTCTCAGCATTGAAATTGCCCGGTCTCATAGTGAAATATTAATGACTCAGAGAAAGTATGTCCTAGACTTTTTAGAAGATACTAGTATGATGGGGTGCCATCTTGCGTCCACACCTATGGATGGTAATCTGCAATTAACTGTTGAATCTGGAGATTTTTTACCTGATCCCTCAATTTATCTACGTCTGGATGAGAGATTAATCTATCTAACCAACACTAGACTAGATATCACTTTTGTAGTGAGTGTCGTGAGCCAATTTATGCACTCTCCTCATACCATACACTTGGATGTTGTCCACCATATCCTGCAATATCTCAAAACTTGCCCTGGTCTTAGTCTCTTTTATACAGCAGGAAAACAGACTAGGGTCTCTTGTTTTACTAATGCAGATTATGCAGGGTCTAAAAATGATAGGCGCTCTACATCCAATTTTTGTACATTCTATGGTAGTCACCTTCTATCCTGGAAGAGTAAGAAACAGACAGTGGTCTCTAGGTCTTCTGATGAAGTCGAGTACCGCACTATGGCTCAAGGCACTTGTGAATTACTTTAGCTTCTTTCTCTTTTAGCCGAATTGGGTTTTCCCATGAGTGAACTTTCAACAGTCTTCTATGATAACAAGTCTGCAATTATGCTTGCTTCTGACTCAGTTCTTCATGAACGAACCAAGCATATTGAGGTGGATATTAACTTCATTCAGGAAAAAGTTCGTTCTGGTACTATTGTTTCAAACTTTGTTCCCTCAACTGATCAAGCTGCTGATATGCTTACTAAATATGTTGGACCGTCCTTATGAAGTCTTCTTTGAGCAAGCTGGGTCTTGTCGATATATTCGCACCAGCTTGAGGGTGTGTTGGATATAGTTATTCTTATCCCTGATAATTAGCCCCGTAGAATGTGGATCATATTTATTTTTCATTATTGTCTAGTATATTTTTATTTCCTTCTTATTTTTATCTTTTCTAGAATCCTCCTTGTAATGTATGTATAAACTGCTCTATTGTGAAGAAATAATACAACAATTCATTTTTCCATATTCTATTCGAATTGGAAGAATATTTTTGAGTGCTCAGAATTGCTCCAAAATAATAAGAAATTTTCCAAAAAATGATTTTTGAAGAATAAAGAAAACAGAGAGGAATTTCTGTGTATCTCTTGGAATGAGAAAGAAGATAACACTCTTACAGAACAAAATTAAAACATGTAACAGTAAGATATTAAACCAGCCCCTCCCAACAGTAACAGTTGTGTTCAAAACATTTTGAGGCTTTAAAACAGTTGGGAAAAATAATAAAATGTGAAGCCAATCTCTAGTACGCTCGAGATAGCAAATTGAACAGCATTCGTGTCCGCACTACATGCCCGCACAAGTATCGATTTTCAAGCCAATTGGCGCATCAAATTTACAACGCATCAATCCCAATTGGCACATCAAATTTGCTGCAAACACAAATGTGGCGACGAGCTGGGTTTTAGCCCCATCCTCCAATTGCATAGGTCGAGTGTTCGGTTCACATCCCTCTCCAAGTAATCCCCCTTACCGAGAAGGAAAAAAAAGGGTGTTTAATTTCATAAATCTAAATAAAAGAAATAAGAGTTAGAGTAAACTTAATTCTTTTTTATATACCGCCTGTGCGAAGCCTTGCATTGGACTATCTTCTAAAGTTTAAAGAAAGTATTTTCGCACGACAAAAGCAAACAATTACGCTAAAAGTCTCATGTTTTTTATGTTAATCGAGTGCCATGTATCAAATAAAAACAAATACAAAATAAGCTATTACAAAGACCAAAGTCCCTGTAAAAACAACAAGAAAAAAAAATTTGTAAGACAGAAACTAATACATAATTTACAGGAACCACTTGGGCTCCATTTGGCAAACGTGATGGATGTTCAATAGTGATTGATTGGGCTTCTAATTTGATAGCCTCGAAAGCATTTTCCAATCACCCAAAGCACGATATGCCAAAAGTATAGCCTTTTTGCGACTGATTTAATTGAACCCACCAACCCCACCAATCTCAATTCCAAATTGTTATTTTTCCCAAACAAGCTCTTTCGCATAAGCTATTTACTTTCTAGACCGCTTATTGGGCCGCTTTGAGGAAACCCCATCAATTTCACCATCTTCCCTCCCACGCTTCCCCTGAACCACTTCCCTTCCTCTCTTGGGCGTCCGTCCAACACTTTGTTTCGATGGACTACTCTCCTCCACCTGTTTTCCACCACCACCGCTTCGCCGAACCATCCCTTCTTTCTTTCCATTCTCTCTCTTCTTCTGATCTCTCCTACCATTACCACCCTCATTCCCAGAACTCTTCAATCTCTCCAAAAGGGTCCCCTTTCCAAGAGATTGCTTCTTTATTCTCTTTAAAAGGTTGGCTTTGGCCACCTGATCACTACTTTTCTTCTTTGAAGTCTCTGCTTTATGATCAGCTTAGCCAGTAGTGTTTGTGGTTTGGTTGTTCTCGTTTGGTTTACTGTTTGCTTGGCTTCTGTTTCCCTTCCTCAGGCTTCTTGTACCCGTCACTGGTTTCTCTCTCATGTTCATTTCATAGGACTCTGTTCTTCCTTAACACTCGGAGAGGAGGACTTAACTGAAGGCTTTAAATCAAGATCAGGTTTCTCACTTGTTTGTTTTTCTACCTTATTGGGATTGGAAGGTTTGGTTGAAATTGAGCTTCTTTTTCGACATACTACTATAGGAGCTGAAGACTTTTGCTTTGCTAGCAATGAGTCGGATCTTTTTGGGTCGGGTTTGGGCCGGGTTTGAAGAGGCTGTAATGGAGCTAGGTCTGGGAGAAGATCGGGTCTCTGGGTTCGAATCTTTTTTCAGTTCTTTCAAGAGGAGGTGACGAAGTTTGGAGGCAGTGAATGATTTGGAGGATGTTTTGGGGAAGAATACATTGGCGTTATTGATAGAAGCAGCAGATCACGGTGTAATTAGGTGCGGCAAGAAGAATATTGACCCGTCATTGAATCTGATTTGAACTGTTTCCAGATCCATATGATGTCGAACTATCTTTTTGTACTTTTCTGTTTTCTGTAGAAAATCAATCAGCTTAGTGAATTACTATGACTTCCAACCAGTTGGGCCTGTTTAAGGAAATGCTATTTAGTGGGACAAACACACTACGCTATCACACTGATATGGTGATGTCTCAATCATATAGGATCATGTGACCTCTAAAAAATAAAGAATATGTGACAAGTAGTGAAAACATAACAGGTTTGCTTAAAGTAATAATTACTTGTCATGTTCACCTAACGACAACGACACATGGATTTAAATTACCGGGACGTCACACCACATGACGTGATATGACAATATCACTGAAGAATTTAAATTAGAGTAACGCTATGCTTTCCCAATTTGAATTTCAAATTTAGTTCCCAAATACTTTGTTAATTGTCGCATATATAGTGACGAGTAATTATTTGGTGATAACTTTCATACATCTTTCATACAACCTCGATCACTATTACAACATTAATACAACAGTTAAACCCCTTTAAAAACTAAATTTGAGAAGCATAACATGATTCTTTTATCTTATAAAGGCTCCAAATACAATTTTGAGTGTAATTGAAGACACCAATGGAACTGGTTTATTCCATAAAGGAACATCTACTAGACTACTAAGGATTAGTTTGGCCCCTATGTACTTTTTAAAAGTGGCTTATGAAATTTATCATTGAGTTGTTTGATAAATTTATACAAGTGACATTACTCTTCAAACAAAAATAGTGAAATAAAAGGGTAAATTGCATTTTGCACCCTCAAACTATACCATGTTTTGCACTTTGGTCCCTAAACTATCATTTTTCGCATTTTGGTCCCTCAACTATCATTTTGTGGTAGTTTGCCCCCTCCCTCACTTTTAGCGTCACTTTTGGTGTCACTAAAAAGTGACTTTTTTCGTCACTGAAAGTGAAGGAGGGGGTAAACTACCACAAAATGATAGTTGAAGGACCAAAATGCGAAAAATGATAGTTTAGGGACCAAAGTACAAAACATGGTATAGTTTGAGGGTGCAAAATGCAATTTACCCGAAATAAAAAAGTAAAATTGAGCTTTTAAAAACTCTATTCTAGAGCTTTTTAAAGCCCTAAGTTCAACTTTTGCAAAGCTCATAAACTAGTTACCAAATAATGAAATGAATTCACATGGATTTGTGCTTTAAAAAAAGGAGAAGCAACAAAATGGGGACCAAATAAGAAGTTTCTTAGCCACGCAGAGCTACAAACTCAGATTCCATCATTGACTTAGCTGTACAAGTTTGCTTGAACGACTTCTAAGATACTGCACCTCCACTAAAAGTAAAATTAAATCCACTTGCTGATTTCGACTTATTTGAATCCGAAATCCAATTTACATTGCTATATCCTTCTAAGACTGTAGGAAAACCAGAATACAATATTAATCCAAAATTAATTGTTCCTTTCAAATATTTAAGTACTTTGTTCAATGCACTACAATACTCTCTATTTGGACTTTAAGTAAAGTGACTTAACCTGCTAACATATGCAATGTCAGGTTTAGTATAATATATAGCATATTCCTTTTGATGAATTATATCACAATCATTTGTGAATAATTAAACACTCAAAACAAATGGACTGTAAAAAAAGGTTTGTAATAAAATTAACAATATTTTCTTAATCTCATAAGATTGATCAAAAGAAATACCAGCACGAGCACTTTTAATTTTAATCTCTAAAATTACATTCGCTTCATCCAAATCCTTTCATATCAAAATTAAATCTCAATATAAAAGTCATAACACATATTATATCACTGTGTTTATGATATAAACATATTAAACATGTCACTTTCATTAAGTTTGAAACTATTTAAAATAATAGTTTAATCAAGATTTTCATTCAACTGGTTGAGTACTAATTTTAAAACATATAAGAAATAAACAAGTACTCACACTTTATTTTTATTCAGATCTATAAAATCCTACCGGTTTATCCAAATAATTTTTCTCCTCTAATTCTCCATTTAAAATTGCAGTTTTAACATCCATTTGATAAATACTATAAACTTATGAATATCAGCAATAACTAGTAAATTCAAATGGATGTAAAACAGGAGAATAAGTATCCAAGAATCAACATATGACTCTAGTATCAAAGTTACTTAGGATTAAAAATATGAACATAAGTCAAATAACCCAATATCCAAAATTAATAAAATTAGATTTTTTTCAATACTCAAAAAGAGTAATTTTGTTTTGGAGTGAGGCAGTCAACAAAAAACAAAAATTACACCATTAGTAAAGCATATCCTCAAGTATTTAAACCATCTCAATTGGGTCTCAATACGAAAAAGATACGCAATTCAAAGTTATTGGGTCAAAATTATGTGAAACCAACCACACCCTATAATCTCTCATGCCTTTCTATAATCCAATATTGAATTGAGAGAGAAGTGAATCCCAGAGGTCACACCTTTTTTTTTCCTCTTTATTTTCTCTCCATAGCTGAAAGTAAAGACTATTCGGCATGGTATGACAACATAAAATATAATCTATATTTTCACCTTGGAGATTTCGTTGGACCCAACACATATAAGAGAGACCAAAAGTATAAATTGACTATTTTTTTTAGGTTTTAAAGACTCTTTAATTTAATGCTTTTAAAAATTGTAACATTTTAAGAATTGTGACTCACCAAAGAAATATCCAGTGACATATTCCAATATCTTTTTAGTGGAGATGGAATATAGAATATGAAAATTAAAAAGATTTTCCCAAACATCCTGTACATAAATAAAAATTAGCTTTAAAGAAAAAAAAAAAGAAAAAAAAAAAAAAAAAACTCACGCAATACGTATATTTATATACACACACACATCTCAAAATCATGTGGGCTCTGCCCGTGCAAATTCGAATCCGACCCTTCATTCAAATATAGATAATTCAATCAAACTCCATAAAGACCAATAAAATACATTTCTGTGACAATTATACAACTAAAACTGAAATACAATTAAAGGAAAATCAAATTTACAACAAACTTTGTTATGATGAAGACAGTAAGCCTGGAAGTGGACGAGATCTACACGGGGAGGTCACAGATTCTCAAGTGAGTTCTTGGGAATAAGTGGAATTTGCTCAAACTCACTAATTCAATACAATAGCCAAGCACTAACATCCCATGAGTAAGAACTGTTTTCAATCTATACCATAATATATATATATATATATATATACATGCACTCACATAAATATACTCAAATATGTAGATAAAGGAAAATATTGCAAATCATGTGCATATAAACTTATATCTACACATACAGTCTATGACAAGAGTAATGTTATGATTACCCTCCATGAGGCTAAACTCAAGTCCTTTTAAAAAATTTATTTTCCATTAAAAAAAAAAATCTACCCAATCTTCAATGACTTTAATGTAACTCACACTAAAAAATGTTAGGTTTAATAGTTTTTCCAAAGATACAAAAAAAAGCCAACTTATTCGTAGTTCAAGAAAATAACATTTTATGTCTTCAGTTTTTGAAGTGAAGATTTTCATATTTAAATGGGCTTGTTGAAATCTGGGACTAAGAGAGGATGATCCAAATTCATAGCAGAAGTAAAATATCTTAAGATTGATAATCTAGCTCTGTTCAAAATCACAAAGGTTTGATAATCTAGTTCATAAATTGGGTAAATCAAACTGCTACTTCCAAATTACGTGAATGACATAATTATTAATGGGGATGATACTGTGGGGATTTCTCAAGTTAAGAAGGATCTCAGTCATGCCTTTGAAGTGAAGGATTTAGGGCCTCTCAAATATTTTCTCGGTATTGAAATTGTCCGGTCTCATAGTGGAATATTAATGACTCAGAGGAAGTATGTCCTAGACCTTTTAGAAGATACTGGTATAATGGGGTGCCATCCTGCGTCCACACTTATGGATCCTAATCTGCAGTTAACTGTTGAGTCTGGAGATTTGTTACCTGATCCCTCAATTTATCTACATGTGGTTGGGAGATTAATCTATCTAACCAACACTTGACTATATATCACTTTTGCAGTGAGTGTCGTGAGCCAATTTATGCACTCTCCTCGTACCACACACTTGGATGATGTACACTATATGCTGCAATAGCTGAAAACTTGCTCTGGTCTTGGTCTCTTTTATACAGCAGGAAAACAAACTGGGGTCTCTTGTTTTACTGATGCAGATTATACAGGGTCTAAAAATGATAGGCGCTCTACATTCGATTTTTGTACATTCAATGGTAGTCACCTTCTATCCTGGAAGAGTAAGAAACAGACAGTGGTCTCTAGGTCTTGTGCTGGTAGTCACTTGTGAATTACTTTAGCTTCGTTCTCTTTTAGCTAAATTGGGTTTTCCCATGAGTGAACTTTCAACAGTCTTCGGTGATAACAAGTCTGCAATGATGCTTGCTTCTGACTTAGTTCTTCATGAACAAACCAAGCATATTGAGGTAAATATTAACTTCATTCGGGAAAAAGTTCGTTCTGGTACTATTGTTCCAAACGTTGTTCCCTCAACTGATCAAGCTGCTGATATGCTTACTAAATATGTTGGACCGTCCTTATGAAGTCTTCTTTGAGCAAGCTGGGTCTTGTCGATATATTCGCACCAGCTTTAGGGTGTGTTGGATATAGTTATTCTTATCCCGGATAATTAGCCCCGTAGAATGTGGATCATATTTATTTTTCATTATTGTCTAGTATATTTTTATTTCCTTCTTATTTTTATCTTTTCTAGAATCCTCCTTGTAATGTATGTATAAACTGCTCTATTGTGAAGAAATAATACAACAATTCATTTTTCCATATTCTATTCGAATTGGAAGAATATTTTTGAGTGCTCAGAATTGCTCCAAAATAATAAGGAATTTTCCAAAAAATAATTTTTGAAGAATAAAGAAAACAGAGAGGAATTTCTTTGTATCTCTTGGAATGAAAAAGAAGATAAAACTCTTATAGAACAAAATTAAAACATGTAATAGTAAGATATTAAACCAGCCCCTCCCAACACCCAACAGTAACAGTTGTGTTCAAAACATTTTGAGGCTTTAAAACAGTTGGGAAAAATAATAAAATGTGAAGCCAATCGCTAGTACGCACGAGGTAGCAAATTGAACGGCATTCGTGTATGCACTGCATGCCCGCACAGTATCGAATTTCAAGCCAATTGGTGCATCAAATTTACAACGCGTCAATCCCAATTGGCTCATCAAATTTGCTGCAAACGCGAATGTGGCAACGAGCAGGGTCTTAGCCCCATCCTCCAATTGCATACGTCGAGTGTTCGATTCACATCCCTCTCCTAGTAATCCCCCTTGCCAAGAAGGAAAAAAAAATTTGGTGTTTAATTTCGTAAATCTAAATAAAAGAAATAAGAGTGAGAGTAAACTTAATTCTTTTTTATGTACTGCCTGTGCGAAGCCTTGCATTGGACTATCTTATAAAGTTTAAAGAAAGTATTTTCGCACGACAAAAGCAAACAATTACACTAAAAGTTTCATGTTTTCTATGTTAATCGAGCGCCATGTATCAAATAAAAACAAATACAAAATAAGCTATTACAGAGACCAAAGTCCCTGTAAAAACAAGAAGAAAAAAAAATTAATAATTGTAAGACAGAAACTAATACATAATTTACATGAACCACTTGGGCTCTATTTGGCAAATGATATGGATGTCCAATAGTGATTGATTGGGCTTCTAATTTGATAGCCTCGACAGCATTTTCCAATCACCCAAAACACGAGTTGCCAAAAGTATAGCCTTTTTGCGTCTGATTTAATTGAACCCACCAACCCCACCAATCTCAATTCCAAATCACAATTTTTTCCCAAACAAGCTCTTTAACATAAGCTATTTACTTTCTAGACCGCTTATTGGGCCGCTTTGAGGAAACCCCATCTGTTTCACCACCTTCCCTCCCACGCTTCCCCTGAACCACTTCCCTTCCTCTCTTGGGCGGCCGTCCAACACTCCGTTTCGACGGACTACTCTCTTCCACCTGTTTTCCACCACCACCGCTTCTCCGAACAATCTCTTCTTTCTTTCCATTCTCTCTCTTCTTCTGATCTTTCCTTCCATTACCACCCTCATTCCCAGAACTCTTCAATCTCTCCAAAAGGGTCCCCTTTCCCGGAGATTGCTTCTTTATTCTCTTCAAAAAGTCGGCTGCACCGCGCTTTTTGGCCGCCTGATCACTGCTTCTCTTCTTTGAAGTCTCTATTTTATGATCAGTTGAGCCAGTAGTGTTTGTGGTTTGGTTGTTCTCGTTTGGTTTACTGTTTGCTTGGCTTCTGTTTCCCTTCCTCAGGCTTCTGGTACCTGTCACTGGTTTCTCTCTCGTCTTCATTTTCGTAGGACTCTGTTCTTCCTTAACACTCGGAGAGGACTTTACTGAAGGCTTTAAATCAAGATCAGGTTTTTCACTTGTTTGTTTCTCTGCCTTATTGGGATTGGAAGGTTTGGCTGAAATTGAGCTTCTTTTTCGACATACTACTATGGGAGCTGAAGACTTTTGCTTTGCTAGCAATGAGTCAGATCTTTCCGGGTCGGGTATAGGCCTGTTTTGAAGAGGCTGTAATGGAGCTGGGTCTGGGAGAAGATCGGGTGTCTGGGTTCGGATCTTTTTCATTTCTTTCAGGAGGAGGTGGCGAAGCTTGGAGGCAGCGAGTGATTCGGAGGATGTTTTGGGGAAGAATACAATGGCGTTATTGAATAGAAGTAGCAGATCACGGTGTAATTTGGTGGGGCAAGAAGAATATGACCCGTCATTGAATCTGATTTGAACCGTTTCCAGATCCATATGCTGTCGGACTATCTTTTTGTACTTTTCTGTTTTCTGTAGAAAATCAATCAACTTAGTGAATTACTATGACTTCCAACCAGTTGGGCCCATTTAAGAAAATGCTATATAGTGGGACCCATACACAATGCTATCACGTTGATATGATGTGACGTCACAGTCATATATGATCATGTGACCTCTACAAGATAAAGAATATGTGACAAGAAGTGAAAATATAACATGTTTGCTTAAAGCAATAATTACTTGTCATATTCACCTAACGACAAGGACACGTGGATCTAAATTATTGGGACGTCACACCGCATGACATGATATGACAATATCACAGAAAAATTTAAATTAGTGTAACGCTATGCTTCCCCAATTTGAATTTCAAATTTTATTCTCAAATAGCTTGTTAATTGTCGCAAATATAGTGACATATGGTAACATCGATCACTATTACAACATTAATACAACAGTTAAACCCTTTTAAAAACTAAATTTGAGAAGCATAACATGATTCTTTTATCTTATAAAGGCTCCAAATACAGTTTTGAGTGTTATTGAATTTTTGCTAAAGATGTGATTACAATTACAATTGCAACAGCTAAATTTTGTAACAGCAAGATGCTTAGATGCAGTAGAAATTGATATAATTTTTTTCAGACCAAAGGTACTTTTTGGCAATTGCTTGTAATTGCCACATTTGAATTTGCCCAATTAATGGCCCCGGTGGCCCATGTTGTTTGTGCGCCGTTAGGTACGAGATTGTTTTTTTTTTAATTAAATTTTTCCTTGCATTGATTTTAATTCGTTTTCCACAGTTTCTCTACCAAAACCGAGGCAACAAGTTAATGGGTTGTACTCATCTACAATCGTGTGATTACAACAAACTGTTGATCAATAATATTATTAGTATCGAGAATATATTAGTTCATCCAACGGCCATGAAACATTAGGTGCAGACCGAACGTGCCCGGTGGGGCCCATCCTCGAGTCCCTTTGCAACCCAAGCCGCGAGTTTTGGATTGCAAGATAGACCTCCCAATTTTCTATCTTTGTTATTCTCGTACCCAATTTAGGAAAAAAAAAAGGGGGTTAAAATGATTTTAACCAACGCTTTGCCATGCTTTCCTTTGTGGCACTGCACATCACTATTTTGTGGTGTAATTGATAAACTATTTGCTAATTAAATTTGGAATTCAATTTTACATAGCAGTACTCCAGGGCGGAGCTAGCAATTTAAATTTTTTTTTTCTTTTTTTGGGGAGTGAGGAAGGTACACGGGGTTCCGAAAAAAAAATGGTATCTATTTACACATATTTGATAATGAAATATGGTGTCAAATTGGATCTATTTAAGAATAATATTATCTTTTGGAGTAATATTTATATATTTTGGAGTCTATTTATCTACAAGGAATGGTGTCAAATTGAATTTTGAACACTTAATTAGGGTGGGGATAGATTACATTTGGGCTAAATATCAAATATACTAAAATAATTCTCAAATTTTGGAATAAGCTGAACTACATCTAGACTAGAATATTACATGTGCTAAAAATAATTCCCAACTTTTTTTTTCGGGGGTTGGGAGAATCTGTAGCCCCACCCAGTACCTCCGCCCTTGGCAGCGCTCTTTTACTAACATAAATATAAACTGATATTTGCCATCATTATATGTGTTTTATTTAAAAGTAAAAAATGAAATTAACATAACGAAAGAGTTTAACATAAATTAGTCCTCATACCTGAATAAAATAAAATAAAAATTGAGTTCGAATTTATCCTAATGTATCCTAAACTATATACTTAGTGATCAATAAGAATGTTAGCAAAAAAAAAAAAAGAATGTTAGCTTGCTAATATTATATAGACTAAACACAAAACGAAACAGTTTTAAGAACGAAACAAATTTTCCTATCATTTGAAGAAGTTTGTTAAAAATCAAAAAGAACATGAAAGTCATTCAATTGAGTTGATATTTCACGCTAACAGACACTGCTGACTTTAGTACGTCACACATTTCTGTCTCATGAGGTGTAATATATGATTTGGAATACTCCAATCAATTGGGTAAACTTAGGTGTTAGGTACAAAGTTCCGTTTATGAGCGTGTGCGGTACCAAATTAAAATAGGGATGTGTCGAGGAAAAAAAAAACATATGTAAAAAATTGTTTATCCTTAATGTTAAAAAAGAAAAAGCTATCCGGGAAATTACGGTATAGGCCCTTCACCAAAAAAGGCAGAAGTACATTAACTCAAATTACTTTGCTAGATTTTCATCCATATTATATAAATTAGAAAAGGATAAATAAAAGGGTTAATTACAGTCACCTCCTCTGTGGTTGCCTTAATTATACGGACCTCTCTCGTATTTTTAGAAAATTACCTTGGGAGAAAGTATTGCAGAATATGAATTTTGAGGGGGGAAAGTGTTACAGAATTCTAATGTTACGGGAGTTCTATACAATTTCCCAAAATGCGAGGAGATTCGTGTAATTAAGGCAAACTACAAGAAATGTGAGTGTAATTAACCCTAAATAAAAGATTAAAATTTGGAACATTATAGACCAATTGCATATTCCACGTGCTATAATTATTGAAAAAACACTATGCTTTACAAATTTAAATTCAAATTGAATAATTTTATAGTTCCCACATTTTTGTATTTTAAATGATTCCGAACACATGAACTAACATTAGTCTCGCTGCAACATCATTAGGAACGACTTGGTATATATATAATTTGAAAAGAATATCATTACTCTTCAAATTTTAATTCTCAAATATTTTTAATAATCATTGGCGGACCCATGTGTTAGTCAGGGGTGGCACAGCCCCCCCTGAACTTTTGATAATTACAAAATTATAAATAAGATCTTATATATTTTACAAATAGGTCCTCTTAAAATTCACACAGGTCCCCCCCTGAATTTTTGAAAATTATGGATTTACATGTAATATTTTTAGAGGTTTTAAACATAGGCCCTGTGGATTTTTTAAAATTCTAGATTTATATGTTAGATTTACAAGTTTTAGAAATAAGCCCTCTAAAATTACACGATTACTTCAAATTAAGGGTGTTAAAACTAATTCTACACACAATTCTATAGTTTAACACATAATTATGTATAAGAAGATTCAAAAAAATTCGCTTCGGGGCGTTGCTCTCAAACCCCTATGTAGTCTAAGCCCCCGGCCATAAATCATGCGTCCGCCCCTGTTAATAATTATCAGTGATATTAAATATTACTGATAAAGCATTTGGAAACAGAGGGCATTATTCTTTTCAATCTGGTTCAAAGTCAAGCCGTAACCAAACAATCCATTATTTCATAAAGATTTTGTGCCAAATTTTGAAAATTAACGGTGATCTAAAGTGGGACCCAATGATAAAAAAAGAGTCAAAAAAGGACTAAACAATATGAATCAACGGTGATTATTTCGTGATAGCATTGTGATATGTACCTTAACACTAGGAAAAGAGAAGTACTGGAACATACCTGAATTTCAAGCCGGCGCTCAAAGACCGAACCGTATTTATGCGACCGGATAATATCTAAAAGACCAACCAACGGTTCTGATTTCATCGTCTCCGCTTTGGTGATGGTGGTGGTGGTGGTGGTGGTGGTAGTGGCGGGAGACACCACCACTTTCTCATCACCGCCTCCGCCGTTTCCACCTCCGGCGGCCTCTCTGCGGCGGCGTTTCTTCCTCGTTAAACTCGCCGAGCTCTGCACTTCGCTGCTCTCCTTCGTCCCTTCCTTCGACTCGGTCCCCGAGTCTCGTAACTCGCCCGAGTTACCAACCTTATTCTTCTGACTCGGTTTAGACGCTGTATCTGAACTATCGTTACATGAGTCTTCACCGACCGGTTTCGACTCACTCAAAGCCCGATCCGGTTTTCCGACGCCGTTCTCCGCCGTTTCCGGCGCTTCTGCTTCGGTTTCTCGGTTATCACCTTTCTCTCCGGTGGAATTCGACTCGTTGAACGACCGGTTCTCTCGATCGGAAAACTGGCCGGAAACCGATTTTCCGGCGGCCTGCTCCGATTTAGTCTTCTCCGGCACTGCGTCGCCGTCGGTTTTGTCATCTTCTGATCTGTCTTCCTTCGAATCCTTGTCCAGATCTGGTTTTCCGTCGCGGTTTTCATTCTCTTCGCGGTCTCGCTCCAATCTCTTCACCTTTAACTGCAAAGACCTGATGAATAATATGGATCAGAATTTATCAGATCCAAAAACGAATTACACATCACTATTTTACGTGTATATATATTCATATATAAAAGTTTGTATTTATAAAAATTTAATTTAATTTGCGAGAAAAAGAAGAAAAAAAAAAAATACAGGGGAGATTTACTGGATCGAGAGATCGTAGCGTTGGACCTCTTGTTTGAGCTCCGAAACTCTGAGTTTCCGCAAATCTTCAAGCCAAGGAATAGTACTATCAACCTCGTCGTCTCCACCAATTTCGATATTATCGTCAACATCGTCTCTGTCTCCAATGAATCGACGTTTAAGGTCTCGGTATTTGATTTTACAGGCTTGAGCCGTGAGTGTAAAAGGGATATTATCAGAGCTTCGGTTCTGAAGCTCCATGGCTATGGAGTCCCAATCCTTGATTCCATGCCGCTTCACGGCGTACGTTAGCAATAGCTCCTCCCAAGTAGTCCATTTCACTTTCTCTCTCTTCTCCACTACTCTCTCGGACATGGTTTGTTTGTTTCACCCTTTTTCAGACTCTGTGAAGTCCCTCCATTTGTTTTCAAAAGCTAGGGTTTTTTATTTTTTTTTTTATTTTTTTTTTTTTTCCTCTTCTTCGTCTTCTTCGTCTTCCTTTACTTTTTTTTTTTTTTTTTTAATATATTTTTTTGATTTTGGAACGATAAACAGAGTTTTTATTTTTTTTTCACCTTTTATGCCATATATATATACTGTATACACAGTGGCCCCTGATCTCAAACACGCAACTCGTCGTGACTTTGCTTTGGGTTTTACAATTACTGTTTTGCCCTTCGAAATACTTTAAAATTCCATCTGTTGTCCAATCTTCAAATGTTTTCTGAAGCGCCGCTGTGTAAATTTACGAAGTTACCCTGGTAATTTTTTTCGTGGGTGAAGTTGTGGGACATACATAGGAAGGCAAACCTAAACCTAAAGAAACGTTCGGAGTTTACGGGCTGACTCGAACCCACAATAACTAATCAAAGTCCATGTGGGTATAGAATGGTCTTTGTGGACTTCAAGTATAATTTGGCCCATTCGGCTTTGGGGCTCAAACTGACCCAAATTGGTTAGCGTGTGAATCACGTGGTCATCCACATAACAAACAAAAATATAAGAGCCTTAGTGACAATAGCTCACCCAGCTCGTAAGTTAAAATACCATTTTATCTTTTTCATTTCATCTATTTTCTTATTTTTTAGTCTTTGATTTGATCTTTGTTTTAATTTGGATGGTTTTTTTGGTATATTTGTGCCAAAAAAGTGTACGTTATCATCCAAGTTTTACAACCTTTCTTTAGGTCCATGTTGCCCTCTCTACTATACCATATTTAATCATGTATTTGTACCCATCATAAGAATATATTGATTTGTGTTAGGGTAATTTGGTCATACCAAAATAAGGTAATTAGGTTTAGGTCAGCTTTTGTAATTTTATTTAATATAATAATGAGGTTTCAATCAACAATATTGTGTGTAATTACATTTGGGTCAATAAGTTTTTGCATTAGGTCAACAAATTCTAGGATATTTATTATGTACTTCAACAAAAGTCAACAAAAGTGGCTATTTTTGTGGCTATTTACGAATTGGTCCCTCATATTTACATTTTGGTCAACTTCTTCCCTCAAATTTAGAATACATATTGTAATATGTGTAATTACTAATCACTTTAAAAAAAGACAAAAAAAAGTGGCTAATATTTACATTTTGGTCAACTTCTTCCCTTGAATTTATGATTCATATTTTGTAATATGTATAATTACATTTACGTTAAGATTTTGTGACATGTCTATCATTCACTTCAACAAAAAGTCAATAATAATGCCTAACTACGTATTGGTCTGTAATATTTACATTTTTGTCAACTTTTGTCCTAAAATTTAGGATTAATATATTGTGAGTTTTTTAACCACATACTGTGACTTCGCCCCTTTCCCTTTTTCCCTTTTATTTTAAACTTAATTTTATAGTACAAACACATGGCTATAAATTTAATTTATACACATGCTTATAGTTCTTTTTTTATTAGACACATATACTTAATATGTGTCATTTATCGTTCCAAAACTACGGTCCATTACAGAACTTTGAATATATGGAGATTAAATTAACTCATAAAAATATGAATACATTATTGCTTTGTAATTCTAGAACCATAAATCTCATACCAAATTGAAACAACATTATTCAAATTTTATACTCAAATCCATAGAAATAGTGTACTTGTAGCTTCCAAAAAAGAATAGTTAATATCAGTATGACAATTGCAGATGTACATACCAAATGAAGATTTTACTTATTTTAACACATGGATATAAATTCAATTTTATTACACACATATCAGGTACTATTTCAGAAATATTGTCTTTTAAGGAACTTTGAATATATGGAGACAAAAATAAGTCATAAAAATATTGTAGTGCTTTCTTCAAAGGAAATGAATATAATTTGAGAAAATATGATGTCTTTCATTTGTTTATTAAATTTTTATACCATTGATATCAAAATTCAAAAATGGGAAAAAAGAAAACAAATAAGCTAATAAGAGGGGATTGGCACGTGCTGGTACCCTAGTATAAGAGAAGAGAGTTAGAAGTTAATGTATGGAATATTTGAAAGAGTGACGATATGCTTTTCAAATTTTTAATTTTAAATGCTTTATAAATATATGTGACAGTATTTTAATTAAATAATATTCATGTGGTTCCATCATTATTAAAAGTATTTCCACTATCATATGTATCTAGAAATCATTTGAGAATCAACATTTGGGAAGCATAGCATTACTCATATTTGGAAGGTAAAAAAAATTGTGTGCTTTGCAATTTTTTTTTTTACCCCTTTTGTTCTTGAATTGTGAGACATTTAGCCTCCATTTGACAAAAAGAAATGTACCGAGTAATAATAAGAAAATCAGATTTTTTTTTTTTCCGTTTCCAATGAAAACAATAAGAAGGATTGAATATATTTAATTCCTATTCATTTTGTGAATTGTTATGCACACCGCTAGTTTTGCTATGTATACTGCTTAACTTTACAAAAGTGAGACTTTTTAGAAGAAAAATTATTAAAATAAAAGAATTTGGATGTATATAGCAAATACACGGATGTACATATCAATTTCCTTTCATTTTCTTTTCTTTTAATCCCATTTGAGTAAATGAGAAAACACTAGGATATTATTTTTCTTTTGTGTATCTTTTTCTTCACTAAGTCTCCACACCAAACAAAGTATTAAGTTCATCTATCTACATAGAGTAATGCAATAACTTTAATAATAAAAACACGGAGTACCAAATAGTATGTTCCTTAAACAATGAGATACTGCAACAACTTTGGCATCATATTAGATGAGTATCACTAATAAAATCCAGCATACTTAAATAATTTTTGAGGTTGCTTCAATTTGGGATGGGGCAAATTACACTTTAGTCCATCAAATTATACATTTGTTTTCAATTTGGTCCATAAATTAATTTTTTTACAAGTGGATCTTTGAAATTCAAAAGTTCATTCAATCAGACCCAAATTCTGACATTATTAGCTTAAATTATTAGAAATTGTCACGTGTTGCGCGTAATATTTACCTGTCACATGTTAGGTTAAGACAAGCACGGGAGATTGTGAATGGCTAAAAAATTATGCAATTTTGGGTATGATTGAATGCGATTTTGGATATAGTAGAATGTATTTTCGAATTTGATTGAATGCAATTTTTTGGACTATTCATAATCTCCCGTATTTGTTTTAACTTAACATGTGATATGTAAGCGTTACACGCAATGTACGTGACAATTTCTAATAGTTTAAGCTACTAGTGTCAGAATTTGGATCAGATGGAATGAATTTTTGAACTTCAAGGATCCAATTGAAAAAAAAAATTTAATTTATAAACCCAATAAAAAATAGGGATATAATTTAATAGACTAAAGTGTAATTTGCTCATTTAGATTTTGCTAGAAAGTTCAGCTTTTGGGCCATGATATTTCCCCAAGCTCTCAGTACGAAAGGAGTTCTGAAATAGTTTTGGGCCTAAATATTTTAGAGAGGTTTTGAACTCTCATACTATCAACTAATACCTTTTCTCCCAAAAGACGCATCCAAAGGGCCCCGTTTGGTTACCACGTCGCAGGCTCGAGTTCACTGCCTCGTGTGCGTTTTGGTTCTTCAGCTTTTATTACATTTCCAACGCAGAACGCTGCCTGATTCATTCCCAAGGGCGGACCGGCTCTTACGGGGCAATTGCCCCTCTCTCTTAATTTTTCAAAATTATGCTTTTATCATATTTATTTTATACTTTATTCATTTTTGTCCTTTAATTACTCTATCAACTTTTAAAAATAATTATTTCACCATGATTTATTCATTTTTGCCCCTTAAGTTTCTAATTTGTCCATTTTCAGCTTAAAATATGGGGACATGGGCCTACCCCCGAACCCCCGTATAAGATTCTACCCCACCTAAATAAAACTCCTGCGTTCGCCCTTGTTCAACCCGAATATAACTTTTGACGTTGGAAACGTAGAAGTTGAAGCGCCGCCGCCAAATGAGCCCAAAAGTGAAGAAACGAGATATAAATGAGAAGGGTGTGGGTCTGCTTTATTTTTATTTTATTATTATCATTTTAAGCACACTTTAACATATGCCCTAAGAGGACAGTTAACATTTTCCAAATGAGAAAATGGTTAAAATCTCCATACATTTAAAATGTAGTAAAGAAACAGATAAAATCAAAACCTCCACGCAAATACACCACCAACTGGTAAGAACAATGGATATTTTAAACATTTTATACATACAGAGTTCAAACTATAGGGAACTAATTTCAAATCAAAATCACTTAAAGCATACCTTAAGCTAATAAGCTTATTACTTTGTACATCACTAGTCCTCAAAACTTTATCATAGATATATTATACACATCGTACTAATTTGGTCTCAAAATGTTTAACTTGATTCCAACGAAATCACTTTATTACAATAGTTTAACACCAACTTGGTGCTCAAAAAAACAAAAACCACCAATTTGGGACGCATGATACACAATCAAAACCATTACAATGCACAATAAAAAAATCCCTACACATTTTGAAATTGAGAACAAGCTCAAGCAGTCTATCTATTGTCAAAGTTTTAGCTCAGTGACTACCTTTTTCATCGGATATCTTACCACCAAATTGATTCTCTTTGTTTTGTCTCTTCCCACTATTCTTCTCAATCTCACTATTGTTTCTAGAAACTTTTAATCCGGTCGTCGTAGTATATTTCCGGTAACGATCCAACTTGCTCATCTAAATATTTGTATAAAAATCTAAAATTTTATTAAAGGTTATTATATTAATTTCGGAATGTGGATTTTAGTTTGAGATAGTATATTTAGGTGGATACATATTGGTATCACTCATTAGTTATTTGGGTCACATATGTGATTACATGTGTGTGTATGTTAGACACCCTAAAACCTAACCCTCACCTAACACATCTCATTCATCACCTTTTTGCCTTTTTGTTGACTACCATTGTCAACTATATCACACACACACACACACCCGCCCCCCTCTCTCTCGTTGTGGCGGGCCATCCCTTCCCCTCTCTTTATCTTTTTCTTTTGATTCAAACAACATTCTCCCACTATATCTCTTTCTCTCTCTCTTCATGTGAAGTAAAAACTCCTATTAAAGCTACAACCTCCAAGCTTCGTTTTGGGCATTCTAAAGTCACTATTGGAGCAAGACTATTAGAGGCTAATTTATTCCCCTTTTCAAGAACTCTCATTTGGTGTTTTCATCTTTCATTTTGGAATTCTCTAGCTTAAAGCCATGGCCGAGAGGAAGAAGAGAATTTTCTAAATTACTTCTTGTTGGAAGTTCTATACTTGGGTTCTTTTATTTCTCTCCCTTGGACTTCCTATCTCTCTTACTTTCCTTCTCAAGATCAAGGTAGATTTCATTGTCTAAGTGCATTCCTCCTTCTAATCTCATGGTTTGCTATGTGTAGGATTAAAGATACTACCAATTAATCTTGTGTTGTTTCCTTTTCTATATGAATAGTTATTTGATTAGTTGCTCATAATATGTTTAGTTGATTACTTATTTAACTTAAATGCTCAATGAGTTGCCATTGTTGAAATTACTTTTATTGTAAGTAATTTCTTTAATGCCTAATATAATGTTTGTGCACTACATAAATTTCTAGATTTGTCCTAGTTGGATATTATGACTCATCTTGCTTACTTCAAAATATTAAAATCATAAAAATGGCGTTGTCAAAGCATAATCATTAGAAGCATTTCATGTTAGCCAAGTCGGCAATTCACGCATCACTTGGGCTTGGGACTTGTATAGTCTTTGAAATCTTCTTTGTTGAAGGATGTTTATTTATTGGAAATTCCGGAGGTGGGTGTGAAGTTTGAGCCTTAAAACATTCAAAAACAGCAATCATATTTGTCACGCCCCCAAAATCCATTGGTGGATTTTGAGTGCGGGACCGACCTTGTGGCTCACCTTTAACCTGTACAGAGTCTAGCGCAAGCATACAAACATTTATTTCATATTCAAATAAGGTTAGTAGAACCACTAAACCATACTTAATAAGCTTACAGACAAAGTTCTAGGCTTACATCGCCTTCAAATACAGTACTAGAAAGGAATTTATTCTAGGAATATTTAAAATACAATAAGGGGACTTTCTAAAACAGGGATCCTTCAAGGGCATCTAGAAGAGGGTCCTTTCCTTCTATAGCTATCTCATGTTCTTCATTTGGATCAGCATAGGGCATATCCTTGTCATCTGAAAGGGTATTTAAAACAATTTGGAGAGTGTAAGCGTAAGGCTCAGTGAATGAACATAACCTGTTTAAGATCTTAAAAATGAATTATATATACTTGAAAGAAGGATATAACAATTGCAGTGACATTTATATAATGAATACGAAGTAAACATTATCGATAAAAAATAAGAAGTAAACGTTATCGATATGAAATACGAAGTAAATGAGAAGTCAATGATATTGAATTGAAACTGTTTGATGTGAATGTCAAATTACCAACCACCCATTCACGCACACATTCTTTTATTATATCGCATAATGATCAAAGGCAACCCTATAGTCGGGCTTAATTCATCGCATACATAGACTATACTTTATAATTTGTTGTAGTGGTAATTGACAATGAATAATTGACTAGATGGCATATAAAATCTTAATAATAATGTACATGGATAAGGAATATATTATATGATAACATAGAAAGTCTGGGTTACTACATACAATGAGCATAAACCTGTTTCAGTGGAACCAAGCGACAATGTTCCCAATTGAATAATAGCAATTTCATAATACTAATAATTGAAGATAGAATCAGATTCACCCCAGAGGAGTAGAATCAGCAATAGAAATATGAATCACTCACCTTAATAACTTAGAGATTTGATGATGAGATAGTTTCTACATCAATAGGGATAAAAGAGTTAAACATATAAGCAAAAGATGCAAGTGTAGGGGTAAAATAGTAATTAAAGTTTTCCTAGGGGTATTTTGATAATTTTGTTAAAATTATATTAAAAACCTTCACTATTGATATCCTTATACTATTTTGAGTCCCACACCACTGATTAGGCTCAATTTGGAGTTCGTGATAGTTTCTGACTCTAAAAGCGGTGTTTTTCTACTTAAACGTGGGTCCTACAAAGAATCTGTATTTAGCCGGTGTTAGATCATCTCCAAACTCTTAAATATAATACTAGATATTATTCCAAGACTATAAGAATTGCCAGTGTAATTTTTAGAGTTACAGAGTATTTAATATTAATTTTTGAAGTCAAAACACTAATTTTAAATTGGTTATAACAAGACTATAAATTCTAAATCTATGCCCAAATACAAGCTTTAAATATGAAACTAATTTTTTTATAGTTGTACCAGGCCATAATAATATTTTTGAAAATTTTCAGAATTTGTAGAAATATAATATAACAGCTATTTAAAATAATGGGTTAATTACACTTTACCCCCCTGTGGTTTGGCCCGATGTCACTTTACCCCCTTGTGATTTAAAATTGACCACTTAACCCCCCTGTGCTTTCAGGTAAAGTGTCACCGCTAAAAAAAGTGTTAATTTGACACTTTACTCCGAAAGCATATGGAGGTTAAAGTGTCATCGGCCAAACCAAAGGGGGGTAAAGTGTCATCAGACCAAACCACAGGGGGGTCGAGTGGTCACTAATTTTAGCGGTGACACTTTACCCGAAAGCACAGGGGGGTTAAGTGGTCAATTTTAAACCACAAGGGGGTAAAGTGGCATCGGGCCAAACCACAGGGGGGTAAAGTGTAATTAACCCTAAAATAATTAAATCTCTATTTAAATCGATTTGTGAAAATAGCAAAATAATATTACTATTCTATGGTTTTATAATTAACCAAATTATAAAAACAATGTTTATTAACACAAAATATCATTACAGAAATGTAAAAGATTTATAATAATTTTACCAAATTACATAGTGACCCCAAATACCATTTTTTTTTAAAAGTTTAGGGGTGATTCTGTAAATACATCAAAATATAGGGACTATATAAAAATATCCAACAACTATAAATTTACTATTTCAGACTGTAATTAACCGAATTATAAGTTCGTCGCTTGAAACCGCGATCAAATCTGATGTCGGTAGACCACTATACGTTCGTTTAAAGTTTCAGGGGTGTAAATGTAATTTTTGAAAATAATCTGGGCAGAATACCCTGTTTGGACATATTGTGATTCCAAACTTTCAAAAGTCATAACTCACTTAATTCTTACCCTTTTTAAGTGAAATCTGTGTCTATCTCTAGTGAAATTTCGTGGAAAATCCAAATCAAAAGTCAGTTTTAGCAAATTCGTATCACGTAATGCGAAATGACCAATTTACCCTTTAAAATGAATCTTTAATAAAACTTAAACTGTACAAGCAAATCAAAAACTGTTTTAAGGGTAGTTTCATGGGTATTTTAAGGTCTACCCTTAAAATTTGAGAGCTATAGCTAGTCAGAGTAAGGAGTTATACTATCAACCTGAGCTATTTTCTAGATTTCTTAATTTATTCAATTAATCCATTTAACCACTAATAAATTCTGTTAAATGAAGCTAAACATAATATAATTAATATACAGAAATAGTATGTATGTGTGTGTGCATATACAAATTACATAAACCAACATACACAAAGGAACTTACCTCTAACAATTATGGCTTAATTCAACTCTCTCTCTCTCTCTCTCTCTCTCTCTCTCTCTCTCTCTCTCTATATATATATATATATATGTGTGTGTGTGTGAATGCATGTATCTATGTGTGTATGTGAAGGCCAATGAGGGAAGGGATTGATATAGACAAAAATTAGACTTAGGAAAGGTATAGGGTAGATAGGTAGATAGCTTGGGTCATGAGTGACCTCATCACAAGATCCCCATATCTCACCATATCAAGAGTTGATTTCATATGCAATCCTTAGGCTGCGTTTAATCTTAAGGTTTGTTTGATTGGCTTAAATGTTCAAAAGTCGGTACATAATTGTGACGTAATGACATGATAAATCGATGAAACTTCTGGGTTATTACAGCCTCTCCTACTTTAAGAAGTTTGGTCCCCAAACTTATCGTACCTTAAGGAGTGAATCAATGGGGGTACTTTGCGCGCATTTCGTCCTCACATTCCCAAGTTACTTCTTCCACTGCGTGGTTCCTCCATAGAAATTTGACTAACGGTATGACCTTGGTCCTCAGCACTTGATCGCGTCGATCCATGATCCGAACTGGTTGCTCTACGTAGGTAAGATCTTCGCGTACATCTAATGGTTCATACGATAAGACATGATCTGGAGTCTGAGACATAAGGTCAAAGCATAGAAATGTGGAATACGTTGTGAACATTTCACAAATCTGGCGGTAATGCTAAACGGTAGGCCACTGCTCCTACTCTATCGATGATGTCGAAAGGTCCAATGAAACGAGGATGAAGTTTCCCTCTTTTTCCAAAACGAACAATACTCTTTGAAGGTGAAACCTTGAGAAATACGTGATCACCTACTTGAAACTCTAGTTCTCTGTGTCCAGCATCTGCATAGCTTTTGTTTCGACTCTGAGCAGTATGAATCCGTTGTCGAATGAGCTCTATCTTATCGGTTATTAACTGTACAATCTCAGGCCCAACAATTTTCATTTCTCCTACTTCGGTCCAACATACCGAGGATCGACATTTCCTCCCATACAATGCCTCATATGGAGCCATTCCGATACTAGCTTGGAAACTATTATTGTAAGCGAACTCAACGAGAGGTAAATGTTATTCCCAATTACCTTGGAAGTCCATAATAGTAAGTCGTAGCATGTCTTCCAAAATCTGAATAACACGCTCAAACTGACCGTCCGTCTGTGGATGAAAAGTTGTACTGAAGTTAAGAGTAGTGCCCATAGCCTCATGGAAGCCCTTCCAAAAACGTGACACAAACTTAGTGTCTCAATCCAAAATAATAGAAACCGACATACCATGAAGTCGAACGATCTCTACGATGTACAACCTTGCCAATCTCTCAGATGAAAAGGCGACTCTAACCAGTAAGAAGTGAGCAGACTTCGTCAATCTATCCACAACTACCCAAATAACATCATTTTTCTTCATCGATTGGGGTAACCCAACAACAAAGTCCATGGTGATGTGTTCCCACTTCCATTCAGGAATAGAAAGTGACTATAAAGTTCTACCAGAATGTTGATGCTCTATCTTTACCCTTTGACAATGCAAACAACGTGAAACAACTTCAGCAATATCTCTTTATATATTCGGCCACCAGAAAGACCTCTTCATGTCATGGTACATCTTAGTACCACCTAGATGAACATCGAACTTAGATAAATGTGCCTCATCTAAAACTGTCCTCTTGAATTCAACAATATTTGGAACACAAATTCTTCCTTGACATCTGAGCACTCCATCTCTGAAATGGAACTCAGGCCTCTTTCCTTCAGATATTTCTTCACTAACCTTCTTTAAGAATTCATTGGACATCTGACACCTCTTGATCTCTTCAAGGATAATCAGTTCTGCGATGAGAGCTGTCAGAAAACCTTGAGATTGATGAGGGGTGATGTCAATCTCCATTTTCTCGAAGTCGTTAATCAACTGTTGTTGTGACGTGATCATGGAAGCCATACTTCCAGAAGATTTCTGACTTAAAGCATTAGCTACAACATTAGCTTTTCCAGGGTGATACTGAATATTAAGGTCATAATCTTTCAAGAACTCCAACCACCTATGTTGCCTCATATTCAGCTCCTTTTATGAGAACAAATATTTCAAATTCTTATGATCGGTAAAAATTTCACATCTTTCACCGTAGAGATAGTGACGCCATATCTTTAGCGCAGAAATTACTGCGGCTAATTCTAAATCATGGGTGGGATAGTTCTTCTCCTAAATCTTCAACTATTGAGATGCATAAGCAATAACCTTACCATGTTGCATTAAAACACATCCCAACCCTTGATAAAAAAGCGTCACTGTAAATTACAAATCCTCCTTCTCCGGTAGGTATGTTCAAGATAGGTGCTGAAATCAAACGATCCTTCAACTCTTAAAACACTTATCTCTAATTTTGGTCCATTCAAATGCAACTCCTTTCTGTGTTAACTGTGTCATAGGTCCTGCGATTTTGGAGAAGTTCTTAATAAATCTCCGATAATAGCCAGCCAAACCTAGAAAACAGCATACCTCAATTACAATTGTTGGTTTTGGCCATGACTTGACCGCCTCAATCTTTTGTGGGTCCACCATTATGCCTTCTTTAGATATCACATGCCCCAAGAATGAGATCTTTGGAAGCCAGAACTTACATTTCTTGAACTTCCCATATAATTGGCGATCTCTTAGTGCTTGCAACACTATTCTCAGATGACGTTCATGATCCTCAAGGCTCTTCGAATATATAAGAATATCATCAATGAATACAATTACGAAGTCATCGGGATAAGTCGTGAATAGTCGATTCATTAGATCCATGAATGCTGCAGGGCATTAGTAACGCCAAAGGGCATTACCAAGAATTCATAATGACCATAACGACTATGAAAAGTCATGTTCTCTACGTCTTCTACTTTAACCATCAATTGATGATATCCTGATCTCAAGTCAATCTTAGAGAAAACTTGTGCTCCTTCTAGTTGATCGAACAAATCATCAATCCTTAGAGAGGATAACGATTCTTGATTGTTACTTTGTTCAACTCGCGATAATTGATGCACAGTCTCATAGTTCAGTCCTTCTTCTTTACAAAAAGACCGGTGCACCCCAGGAAGAGGTGCTTGGTTTGATGAAACCCTTGTCCAATAATTCTTGTAGTTGCGTCTTTGACTATTTCAATTCTACAAGAGCCATACGGTAATGAGTCTTCGATATAGATTGAGTAACAGGAATAAGACTAATGGTGAATTCAATCTCTCTATCTATGAGTGTGCTGGGTAGATCTTCAGGAAAGACATCCTAAAATTCTCTCACCACATGAACGTCCTCCAAAGTTACCTCATTTGCTTGTATAGATGAGATAAGACACGGCGGCGATGCGACACCTTTCCTCTGAAACAGAAACTAGCTCAACTAGGAATTTGGAAGTTGACTTGCTTCGGAGCACAGTCAATATGAGCGTGAACTGAAGATAACCAGTCCATACCCAAGATGACATCAAAACCTCGGATCTCGAGTGGTATAAGATTGGCAAGTAAGGTTACATCACCAATTGTAATAGTCCATGATCGGTATATGATTGAGAGAGAACAAATCCTAATTACACGCCTTAATTCACATTTGTTAGCTCGTTTTATCCTGTTTTAGTGTATTTTTACTTCGTTTTCTATTTTCTGTCAGGATTTGGAGAAAAGTAAGGATTCCATGCTAAATGGAGTGAAAAGGCATAAGAAAAGAAGCTGAAAAAGTCACATCGCGCGCGACCCGCTCGCGTGAAAGTCCCGAAATCGCTCGCGCGACCTCCCAATATTGCGCTCGCGCGATCCGTACAAAAAATCAAAGACGCATATTTCAGTGTACTGAAGATCTCCACACGAATGAAACTACCTAATTACTTCTAGATTGTAAAATGTAGCAGTTTTAGTGCGAATAGGTTTAGGAAAGCTTCCAAACTTGCTCAAAATCTATAAATACTCAATTGTAATTCAATTTTAGGTTACACACCCTTATACACACCTATATACAACTAAAACTACAGCCATTGAAGAGAGGAAAGCAAGGAGAAGAAGAAGAAGACCAAGGATTTCCATGGCCTCCTCCATCAACCTCTTGCCGTTCATCGATTCTATGGACAACTAAATCTAGATCTAGGGTATCAATGAAACCCTAGCCAAGTAATAGGGTGTTATTTATGTTTTTCTTTTAGGCTTATTATGTATGAATGATAATTACATGTTTTGAGGATTTTTATAAATAAATCGAACTTCCATTTATTAAATCATTACTTTCAAAGTTTATTCTTGTCGTAGATCTATTTTGACTGTGATATGCTCAATGATCTATATTTGCTGTGATTGTATAGATTATTTACATGTAATGGTACTTAATTGAATTGTGCTATTAAGTATCCGAATAGTCTATGCATAGGTTAGACGGATTATGCCACAACCCTAGTTTAGTGTGGGATAATTCGTGCTAACCGAAGATGAATTATGTTGGTGCTTGAACCATAGTTATCTTCTTAACGGAGGAATTGAGCTTGTCGCTACAATTCCCCACTATCATCCAACTTAATAAGCTAATTGAATTCATAAATATTCCTATTATTAAGCTAATGGTGGATTTGCGATCCTAGGTTCCTATAAACATATTTATAAAAACACTTTTAATTGCTTTCATAATTCAGATTTACTTATATTGTTTCTTAGTTTAATTAAAATTTCAAACCAAAATCCGTTTTCTTAATTAATTAGATTTAGGTTTTAAAATTAAAGTACTGTAGCATTTCAATCTCTGTGAGTTCGACTTTTACTTTCACTATTACAAATCTTTAGAAAAGTAAAGTATACTTTTTATATCTTGATTTTGACAAGATCAATTTTTGGCGCCGTTGCCGGGGATTGCAAATTACTACCTTTAGTTTTAAAATCTTAGTTTAGTTACTTCGTAAATATTATATTAGTTTTTATTTTTCTTATTTTTTATGTTTTTATTTAAGTTGCTAACTTTCCTTTTTGTTTTATAGTTTCTCAAATAATCAAATTCTAGCATGTCGGAGTGGAAAAAGCTTACGCACCTAAGGAGCTTACACGAAAAATAAAATAAAATAAAAATTCAAGTAAATCGCTCTCTTTACAATTCGCTTCAAACCACTGTAAGTCAGGGCTCTGTGATGCACTATTTGCAT
Source organism: Hydrangea macrophylla (assembly GCA_033977485.1). Classification (NCBI taxonomy): domain Eukaryota; kingdom Viridiplantae; phylum Streptophyta; class Magnoliopsida; order Cornales; family Hydrangeaceae; genus Hydrangea; species Hydrangea macrophylla. The sequence continues at coordinate 35,099,311 of CM066997.1, forward strand.
TAGTTTAGGAGTGAATTGCACTGCATTAGCTAGGAAACCCAGGGCGCTGGGCTTTGAAGTGTTCATTGCATTATAGGATAATATTCATGCATCATAGTAGTTATGTGCTTGTTGTCCTATTTGCATGATTGCTTTGTGTTTATGTTTGAGCCAGTTTTTATTTTAGAGTCGTTTTTCTTTTAGTTTATGTTTGGTACACGTTCGAGTAAACTTGAATTACATTCTCTTGATCTTGAACTTGAACATACCCTTAGAATCAATAAGTCTTAAACCCTAGCTTCTAGAGCTCGGTTGATACTAGACGACGATTTGACACCGAAACCGTCATCGTTGTTTGAGTCTGAAATACGAAGTACCCTTAAAAGACTAAAGAAACCACGCGTCATTAACATTGAACCGATTCTAATGGCCGACATAGGAAACAATGGTAACAATCAAAACAACGAAAACAACGGAAATATACCGCCACCTCCTCTGCTTAAAGATTACTTTATTCCTACGACTTACACTCCTCAACCAGGTATCGAATTACCGGAGGCGACGACATCTCACTTTGAGATAAAGTCGTCTACCATCTCGCTACTTCATTCCACAGTCGTTTAAATGAAGATCCATACCAACACTTAGGGGATTTTCAAGGTACATATGATCTACTTTAAAAATTCAAAATTTCACTGATGATGAACTAAAATTGCGTCTCTTCCCATTTTCTTTAAGAGATAAAGCGAAGTATTGACTTCAATCACTTGAGCCAAACACGATCAAAACATGGGAAGCCTTACACGATGCATTTTTACAAAAGGTTTTCCTAATCACAAGAACAAATCAAAAAAGAAAATCGATAACAAATTTTGTGATGCAAGATGGGGAAACACTTTATGACACGTTGGAGAAATTTAAAGAATTATTATGCTCTTGCACACATCATCAGGTTCCTAAGTGGCAGTTGGTACATGTTTTCTACGAGGGACTTATTCCCTCTGACCGTAATATCGTCGATGCCGTTTGTGCGGGTACCTTCGTACACAAAAGCGCCAACGAGGCCTGGAAAATTTTTGAAACATTAAGCGAGAACTCGATGCATCAAGCCGTGTCGGTACGTTCTGAGGGATATCTTCTGCAGACCAAACGAGAGGTAAAGTGTAATGATTTACTTATAATTATAGAGAACTTAAAAAATCATATTGGCACCCCTTCCTTTCCTTTTATAATAGTAGGATAATGCTAATGTCAAAGCAGAAAGTGCTAATTCCAAAGCAGAAAGTGTCACTTTCTGCTTTCACTTTCTGCTTTAGCACTAGCCTAATAGTTTATAGAGTAAAGATTGTGACACACCCAAAGACACATCTTTTGGGAACCCAAAAGATGTGTCTATATCTCTCTTGTGATGTCATTGGACCCCACATTGACACAGGAAAGAGATAAAACACATCTCTTGGGTTGTGCCCCAAAAGTTGTATCTTTGGGTGTGTCCCAAGTTACCCGTCTATCTCTCTCCTGCGTCACTGTGGGATCCAGTGACATCACAGGAGAGAGATAGACACACTTTTTAGGATGTTGTATGAAAGTTGTCACCAAAGAATTACTCATATATATATATATATATATGTGGGCTGCTAACTTACAACATGATGATTGTAAGTTAGCAGCATATAACAGCCCTTTCAGTAACGAAAAATAGGTTTTTAGCGACGAAATTTTTGTCGCTAAAGGTTCCAACTTTTAGCGACGAAAAATTTCATCACTAAAACCTTGTTTTTCGTCGCTAAAAGTCTCCTATAAGTTAGCAAATCCCTATATCTATACCCTTATAAATAAGAGGCTTAGCACCCAAAGTTCACCCAAATCCCAAAGTTGAATTACCATTTTACCCTTTTCTATCCCATCTATTCCCTTACCTTTTTGTCTTTTATCTGACTTAGTTCTAATCTGGATGGTTTTCCTGGTATATTTGCGCCAAAAAAAGCATACGTTATCATCCAAGTTTTACAACATTTTTTAAGGTCCATTTTGCCCCGTTGCTCTACCATATTTAATCATGCATATGTACCCATCATAAGGATATATTGATTTGTGTGAGGGTAATTTGGTTATGTCAAAATAAAGTAATTAGGTTTAGGTCAGTTTTTGCAATTTTATTTAATATAATAATGAGGTTTCAATTAACAATATTATGTGTAATTATATTTGGGTCAACAAGTTATGCGATATTTATACTCCCTTAAAAAAAATCAAAATAAGTAGCTATATTTACATTCTGGTCAACTTCTTTGATGTAATTACATTTGGATCAACAAGTTCTAGGATATTTACAATTTGCTTCTAAAAAAAGTCATAAGAAGAAAAAAAGTCAAAATAAATGGCTATATTTACATTCTGGTCAACTTCTTTGATGTATTTACATTTGGATCAACAAGTTTTAGGATATTTACAATTTGCTTCTAAAAAAGTCAAAATAAGTTGCTATTTTAGTGACTATTTACGAATTGGTCACTAATATTTACATTTTGGTCAACTACTTCTCTCAAATTTAGGATTTGTCTATTGTAACATGTATAATTATATTTATGTGAAGATTCCGCGGTCAACTTTTGTCTTAAAATTTAGGATTAGTATATTATGGCTTTTTTTTTTTTACACATACTATGACTTTTCACCATTTCCCGAACTTTGAATATATGGAGATTAAATTAACTCATAAAAAAATTGAATATATTTTTGTTTAGAATTCTATAACTAAATCCACACAAAATTCGCTTTTACTTTAATCTCATACCAAATTAAAACAATACTATTCAAATCTTTTTTTTTACACATACAGTGACTTTTCACCATTTCCCAAACTTTGAATATATGGAGATTAAATTAACTCATAAAATATGAGTACATTTTTTGCTTAGTAATTCTAGAACTAAATCCACACAAAATTCGCTTTTACTTAAATCTCATACCAAATTAAAACAATACTATTCATATCTTATACTCATATTTACATTTTGGTCAACTTCTTCTCTCAAATTTAGAATTTGTATATTGTAACATGTATAATTACATTTATGTGAAGATTCTGCGGTCAACTTTTGCCTTAAACTTTAGGATTAATATATTGTGGATTTGTTTTACACATACTGTGACTTTTCACCCTTTCCCGAACTTTGAATATATGGAGATTAAATTAACTGATAAAAAAAAATAAATATATTTTTGTTTAGTAATCCTATAACTAAATCCACAAAAAATTCGCTTTTACTTAAATCTTATACCAAATAAAAACAATATTATTCAAATCTTTTTTTTTTACCAATACTGTGACTTTCCACCATTTCCCGAACTTTGAATATATAGACATTAAATTAACTCATAAAAAATGAATACATTTTTTATTAGTAATTCTAGAACTGAATCCACACAAAATTCACTTTTACTTAAATCTCATATCAAATTAAAATAATTTTATTCAAATCTTATACTCAAATGCATAGAAATAATGAACTTATATCCTTCAAAAAAGAAAACAAAAAGACAAAGATACTAATAAGAGGGATAGGCACGTGCCTAGCACTGTCGATAACCTAGTGTGTATATATATATATATATACGACCGCTTCTCGTGCGGGAATCCTCAACTTAATAAGTTGTGGACTTCTGTTTTCAGCCACTAAATCCTGTAAAATTACTACAATACCCTTAATGAAAAAGTTGCGGACTCCCGCACCAAAAGAGCGCGCGCTCTCTCTCTCTCTCTATATATATAGAGTAAAACTTCAGGCACAACCATTTCCACAACCTCACCTCCCATAACCTGATGTGTCAATTATGTAGTGGGAGTATCATATGTGGGGTTGTGTTAAATGGTGGGTCCTATCCCACTACATGGTTAACACATCAGATTGTGGAAGGTGAGGTTGTAGAAATGGGTGTGCCCCAATCTTTACTCATATATATATATATATATATATAGGGATTTGCTAACTTACAGCATAGGAGACTTTTGGCGACGAAAAGTAAGGTTTTAGTGATGAAATTTTTTGTTGCTAAAAGTTGGAACCTTTAGCGACAAAAATTTCGTCGCTAAAAACCTGTTTTTCGTCGCTAAAGGGCTGTTGTATGCTGCTAACTTACAACCATCATGTTGTAAGTTAGCAGTCCCCATATATATATATATATATATATATCCAACTCGGGAGTCAGTTTCTCGGTACAAATTTGATCTCGCGGCTTCACCAGTATAAAAAAAAACGCAGTCTCTCTCTCTCTCTCTCTCTCTCTCTCTCTCTCTCTCTCTCTCAAAAAGCTCAAAGCTCTGGAAAATGGCGAACTTGAGACACAGTTACAGAGAATCACCGCCGTCTAATCATTCAATCGTTTCGAGTTTAGGTACGGTTTTGCTGAAATTTTTTTCAGTGTTCAATTTTGCTGCAAAATTTGATCTGAAACTACGAAACTATTTCTGATTTCGTAAACCTTCCATGCAATTTTACATGAAACATTTCCGTTTTTCAAAAATTTTGATTTGATCAAATTTGTACCGAATTGAATGGTTAATTTGAATTGTTTTCACGTCAATTGGATTTCTGGAAAGTTGCTGCTTAATTTGAAGCTTTCTTTAATTACTTCAATATACTCAATATCTGATACTTTTGAGTGCATATTGATCTTATTAAATAATTAAGCTATCTGGAATTTAAACTAATTCCATGTACATTTCCGCGAACAAATGTATATATTGTATTAATTGAAAAAAGTTTCAAATGACTCGTTAATTCGTGTGTGTGTGTGTGTGTATTTTGTTTGGTTTAGTGTGTTTTTTTATTCACTTATTTTGAGTGCTTTTCTCAAAATCAACTTATTAGAAAATTTGGCCAACTTTGGCTTTTGTTAAAAGTAAACCGATTATGTGTGTATGGGAGGTGTTTGGTTAGTTTCTGAACCTAATTTTCATAGATAATTGCTTATTGCTTTTTAAAAAAAAAAAAAAAAAGGTTACCAATTATACGAAGTTTGCAGCAGTAACTGCCAATTTACCAAAATAACAATGCTAGGGACACTAACAAATCTCACTAACACTCACACCCACACTCTGTCTCTCTTAGTGGCACTTTGAGTTAGGAGAAATGCTAGGCACACATCCCAAACCACACCTCAAACCACACTCTATGCATTAAATGGATGTACTCTGTGCTATTTGAACTTTTCACACTTTTCTGTGCATCACTTACACAGCACAGAGTACATGCATTTAAAACAAGGGTGTAGTTTGAGGTGTGATTTGGAGTGTGTGCCTAGCATTTCTCTTGAGTTAGTGGCACTTTGAGTTCACTGCAGACCCCATAGTGCCACTAGGAGAGAGATAAAGTATAGGTGCGAGTGTTAGTGGAATTTGTTAGTGTCCCAAATATTACTCTTGCCCAAATGTTCATAAAGTCATTTGGAACAATAACCTAATTTTGACTTCCTCATTCTTTGAGTTGTGCTATCTAAGAAGTGAATAGATGTTATGTTGCAGCTTTTAAAATATATAACATAACTTACAGATTAGAAATTGGAGACCGGCATTTTTAGTCTCTCAATATATTTATATCTACCCCAGGAAAAGTTCTCTAAAGCAGAAGAGTTCATTCAATATGTTTCTATATTGAATCTTGATGTCCGTCCAATACATTGAATCTTTTGTGTATATTCTTTTATAGTAACTCTTGAATCTAGAAGGTTGATATTAATGAATAATGACACTTGTGTTGTCTATATATATATATATATATATACTTCCAAGGAATATTTGGTGCAATGGTAAAAGCGGGACTGTTTATTTTAAACTCTCTCTCCCTCACTCTGTAATTTGTTTCATTGTGATGCGTGTTGTTTCATTTCATCTAATGCAGGTGGTTTGGGGGTTTGTATGATGAGTAACACATGGAAAGACCAACAACAGCCGTCCTTCGTCAACTTTATCTCCGCCTTCCTTACTGCAAATACTTTCCGGCTTAACTTTGCACCAATTACCCCTGTAGATACTGTCCTTTGCTCGTCTTCAATCTTGGGCAGTAAATTAGTCAAACTAAGGGTGTTTTAATTTTTTTTTTGTCCATTTGTAGGATTTCATTTTCAATTGCGGGGGTTTGTCAGTGGCTTTCGTTTTTGTCACGAATTGGGATTGCAATGACATGTCACATATCTTTGGAAGGTGAACTTTTGTTTTTCGTGATTCTCTCCTCTTGCCGGGTGCTCTATTTGATGTTATGTGTTTGATACAGAGTGCAGAAGCTGAAAGGACAATTTGCGCATCTCTATGTGGTAGTAGTCCTCCCAACGAAGGAGCAAAATGATTCTTTTGTTCGTTCCTATTTCAAGTGAGTTTAGTTATCACAAATGCCAATGCAATTTGATTTATTCATAATTTTGTCTCGCATTATATTGAGGACTTGGATACTATTCTTGGGCTTTGGTGAAGATATGGGATGGAACTTGGTAGGCCAGCATTTGTCCAAGTTCAAGACTTAGAGATGGGTTTCGAGAAGATTGTGAAGATAGCACATGCCCGCGGGGGTTAGACCCTATTCTCTGGCCTCACTATAATAAACCATTTAGAGTTAACAGTTCTTTAACCCAACAACTTCTATTGCAGTCTGCAAGCGGCAGGATGTCATACCCAAAATGAAGGCTGAAGTATGTTGGTTGAACTTTTTCTTCTATTTGTTTTTACTTTTTCCAAACATGACTTTAATATGCCTTTTTTTTTTTTTTTTTGTAAAGAGGGAGAGAGCGGTGCAAGGGATAGATAATTTTCTGAGAGTGGTTACATCCATACCTGGTATTGAACACCATGATGCAAACTCGGTAATCAACTCTTACAACTCTCTGTTTGAAATTTTTTTTTTTTTTCGTTTGGAATCATGCTATGTCTAATTTATTTTGTATACTCTAATTGTGCTAAAATTAATTTTTTTTATTCTCGGTAAGCTTCAAGATTCACACCACATGTATATCTTGTCTGTATCCCATGTCTCACATAATTGATTAGTAGATTGGTAGCTTTAAAGATGTTGAGGATTTACAAAAAAAAATATTCAAATTGATTCTTAAAATCTCTGGACTTTCAGAATTCGTTCGGATGATGATGTGTTTTCTCTTTAACTACAATCATTCCCCTTTCCCCCAAAGCAAATCAGTTTCCAAGTGACTTCCTTTTGTGGTGTATGGTTTTTTCCTAACTTATAGCTTATTTTCATTGACAAGTACTTTCCAGGACCTGCACTCACTTTTGAAGTCCTAAATTTCTCATCAAAATAGAGGAAAACTTTAGGCTAATTGAGAATACCAAATTTTAACTTCTTTTTCTTTCTTTCGTTTTCGTTTTCTTTTTCTTTTTCTTTTTCTTTTTTTATAACCGTTTTAAGATTTCAAGTTCAGGTCCAAACTTTTTTGATCTTATCTAGGATGCCCACCTTACCAAAGTTTAATGAAATCCACTAGATGTAGTCACTGAATTGATATCAATCATGTGTAGAACCATATATCCGATTGCTCAACCCTGCTTTGGCAACATATCCCTACCAAATTAGGGATAAGATTCCAACTATTGCAACACAGGCTATATAGTGAAATTTTGGTGTTTCAGCTACAATGCTCTAATGTTTACCATGACATAATTTTCTATATCATAAAGGTGATGACTTGTTAAACTGCTATTTGTTTCAGCTTAATCAAGTCATTGGTTCGATTGAAGGAATAGCTAAAGCATCAAAGGAGTTTATTTTGGAGAACACTGATCTTTCAGCTGACAAGGCGGAAACCATTACAAGGTTTTTCAGAGACCCAAACTTTTACCTCAGTCCCAAAATCAATTGAGAGAAGATGTTGTCTTAAATTTGATATACCAAGTGATCTTTGCACCTGCATTTAGGTGGTTCAAAAGAAGCATTTTTCTTAGGACCTAAGTTTTGGTGCGCTGCGTTCAATACCTTAAGAAGTGTTAAATCTGACGAAACGAAAATAAGCCACACAACATCTCGAGTCATTCCTTTCTGTTGTAAATTTGCACTTCTACCCTGAGTTCCTTAACGGAGATTAGAAACTTTAAGAAAATAAGCCTTTTTCTGTACATCTTCATTCATTACTGTTGCTCTCGCTGAGAACCTAACAGAAGATCAGTAATTTGCGTAAATTCGTTTCGGTTATCTTGTTGCTGATTGGATTTAAATACATCAAGCACGAATGGTCCTGTTCTTTTGCTCACGCCCTTCTAATCTTTGGTTGTATAGTGATACAGTCGATCTGTTTTGTTTGTCGAGTGATTTGCATATCTCACTTTAATTTGCTATCTAATTCCTAAATTTTCTTATTTTGTCATTTAATTTATTATTATTATTATTTTTCCCTGGTGTAAGGGAGAGGGATGACATGAAATTAGTTAGAGATAGTATGGTTGGTGATCAACATGGGAGTCCATCCTTAAAATCCTCATTGTGGATGGATTTATTGGACTCCCAATTTGCATCTCTAATTCTTCTTGTTATGTTGAAACAAGCGGAAGATAGCAATTTGGCTTGTTAAAGGCAAGCTGTTGAATTGATCCAGCAGGAAAGATATCGGGGGTAGTTCCGTCATTACGTTGTTTAGACTATGAGTAGAAAGGTGCTAAGGATCAGTTTCTGGATCACCAACATATGCCTTAGCTGAGTAGAACACCTTTCGATTAATGTAGAGAGAATTACTTTCCATAATGGATTGTATATTTGCAACAGTTGAAGCAGTCCTCATTGGCAACAACTTTTGGAGTCCACGAGTGATTACAGAACTTCAAAAGTTAAAATAAAATTGTGTAGCAAACTAGCTTCTGCGATTTAACCATAGAAAAACACGTCAATAGAAAGAAAAAAAAAACTGTGAATGGACAGAAGCTACAGTGCAATTTTTGGCCAAAAAGCACTTTTTTGCGATTTCATTGCAAAGCAGAAGTTGTTGCCAAACGGTTGTCTAGTATTGCCAAAGCTGCTTTAGCTTCTGTTTGGTTGCTTGGCTTGCAAACACCTTCCGAGGGACTTGAATGTTGGGATTTTGGAAACCTGACAATCTTTCCAATAAATCCTCAGGTGGAATTTATGTAAAGCCTTCTATATAGAGTATACGGAGTTAGGCTTAGTTTGGCCCCCATGTGGTGCTTCTCCTTTTTTAAAGCCCGATTTCATGTTAATTTATTAGGTAACTAGTTTATGAGCTTTGCAAAAATTGAACTTAGGGCTTTTTTGGAGGGAGCTTTTAAAAGCTCTAGAATGGAGCTTTTAAAAGCTCAAGGTTGCTTTTTGGTTTTTTGATGTCTTTTTGAAGAGTAGTGTGTCACTTGTATAAAATTATCAAAGAACTTAGTAATAAATTTCATAAGCTCCTTTTAAAAAGCCACATAGGGGCCAAACTAAGCCTTAGTTCTTCAGAGTATGAACAAAAAAATTCCACTCTGCATACCATTTCTTCTGTATATGAATAAACAAATTCCACTATGCAATCTCTATGGTTCTCTTGCTTAGCAAAAAATAAAATAAAAATTCTTTATGGTTCTCTAAGCTCTTGTCACATTGAACTAGAAGGGTGGCTTTCACTCAGTGAGTGCAAGTAGGAGAAAGAGAGCGCCAAATTTAGAGTTCTTTGTGGGTTAATTTTTAAACTTTTTATTTAACCGGAATTAAATAACTTGAGTTAAAATTACATCATTTACCCTTGTAAAGATTTTTGTAGAAAGGGTGGATGGTTTTATTGTAAATATCAGTGATGGACAAAATATATTTGGTATCCCTCCCTTTTCTTTTTTCTGTTAGTATCATATATATATATATATATATATACAAAGATTCTCTAAAGAGGGGCCACCTTTCTTTATTAAAGAGAGGACCTCTATTTTAGCTATTGGATTGTGTTTAAAAACTGTAAAATGACAAAACTGCCATTAATGAAAACACGATCCGACGGCCAAAACAGAGGTCCTCTCTTTAATAAAGAAAGGGCGCCCTCTTTATAGCCTGACTGTATATATATATATATATATAAATAGATTTAAGGTTGGTCATTTTTGGGGTAAACTAGGTAACCTCCCCGGAAAAATGCTAGACCCACATAATGAACCACACATTTTTTTCACACACTTCTTTAAATTCTTGTACCTTGTGCTGTATAAGTGGGGCACAAAAAAGTGTAAAAAATTCAAACAACACAAGGTACAAACATTTAAAGAAGTGTGTGAAAAAAGTGTGTGGTTCATTGTGTGGGTGTAGCATGACTCAACCTCCCCGTGGTATGGTACACGGAACGTCATAACTACAAGGACCTTCCTCTTATGGTAGAAGCTAATATTTGTGGTGACGTAACAATTAACCCTCAACAGTCACTCAAATTGAAAAGCTGTTTCTTTCAAGATGAATAAGACTACAAAAATAAATACAAAAATATAAAAATATAAATAAATAAATAAAACCTAAAATAATTGTTTTTTTCCTCAAAAGGAAAAAAATTACTTTACATTTAATCATTAATGTCAATAGCGTTGATTTTCTAACCAAAAGTGCATTTTATTTATAAAAATTTAATTTTAAATCCTCCGTTAGAAAAACTTATTACTTGAAGAACACAATGAAAACTTTTTAGCAAAAAAAAGTCACTCAACCCAAATCTTTTGTTCGATTTAAACAAAGATTCTGACAATTTTGTAAAATTTCACTAAACTTTCCCGATGATTTTGTGAAATTCGAGATTTTTTGCCCAATTTCATAGGCGAGTCTTTCACTAAAATTTTCACTGTTAGACCTAATGCTTGAAAAGTACTCTAAAATAAACTTATACCCTAACTACCAATTTAATTAGAGATGTAAGATTAGTTAAAAGTTATCGGGTGTACGAATTACTTTTTTAACCATTGGATCAAGTGGGTCCAACCAAGTATATATAAAACTTTATTTATAAAAATTAAAAAATTACAAAATAACGATAAGAACTAGGAATAATTTTAAAAAACAACTTAGGTGTAAAACATGACACATAAAAATATGAAGATAATAATATCAATAATATAAGGCACACAACACATTCTACAATAGGGTTTTTAATACAAGTACCCTGTACTGTGTAAATTGTGCATAGAAAAGTGTGAAATTCAAACAGCACAGGGTACAACACATTTAAAGCTCTGTTGTGAAATGTGTTATGTGCCTAGCATTATTATAATAATATACACAACGACGTCTAATAAAAAAAAGTTTTCCTTCTACTTAATATGATACTTATCTAATATTATTAATCATAATTTGTCTAGTTAAACTAAATCACAACAGCAAGTCTATTTTAGTGGTTTGATAGCCTTAAAAGTTATTTGAAGTCATGATTTTATTCATATAACAAAATCCGGTTCGGTTCTTGCTCAACCCATTGGGTCACACAGTTCACCGTTCAAATCGATAGGTTCCTACGGTCTAAACCGGGTTCCTTGTCCGGCAGAAGTGAAAATCAGCCCAGTTAAGTGGTCGAACTGAGCGAACCGGTTCTTATATCTATGGATGTAAGGTAATTTTTGCATCATCAATTAACGCCGTTTGGGTTTCCTGTCAAACCGGGACGTCAATGTAGTGTCAGTGTAGTTTCAAACATACCTCCAGGAAGATCAGTCTGATTTACTCTTCTCAATCAGCAAGTGTAACAAAGGCAGCATAGCAACACCTTAAGAGCTCCTCTCTCTCTCTCTCTCTCTCTCTCTGTCAGAGGGAATGCTTAAAACAGTAGAATAATCCGTTCAAGATTCAACAAGCAAACTATCGAAACGAGTAGGAACTACTACTAAAATTGCTTTAAAAATAATCTAGCCATGTCATAGAGCACATTGTCCTGCATTGGCAATTTTGCCAAGAAAAAATATAGCCTTGTGGCATCCTTCTTTTTGCCTTTGGGCTGTTGAATAAATCACACATAAAAGAAGCTACAAAACCTCCTAGAGAGATAATCATCCTCCGGCAAGTCTTACAAGTCAGAAAAGGCCAGGCAATATGTAGTCCCAAAAAAACTTGTGAGGTAAATTAACGCTCAATAACGACTCACACTGGCTCAGGCTGACAAAAACAAGAGCGAGCATAGGCGCCTACAAGAACATACGAAGATATGATATGCTTGTTGATGATGCTTAAGAGATAAAAACGTTACTATGATGGAGCACCGAGATAGGAGGCAAGCCGCAAAATGTCACTGAACACTCCACCAGCTGTGACTTCCGCCCCAGCACCTGGTCCACGGATTATCAGAGGCTGCTTATTATACCTTTCAGTAGTGAAAGCGATGATGTTGTCGGACCCCGAAAGTTGTGCGAATGGATGGTCTTTCTTGTATCTCCCCAATTCCACAACTCCTTTTTGTTTAGCCACATCCACCACGCCAACATATCTCAAAACCTTCAAAATACCACAAGCTCATCAAAAATCGTCCGAAAGCAACACGCATAAAACGATACAGAAAGAAAAAAAAAAAAAAAAAAAAAAAAAAAAAACAAAAACACGAAGTAGAATCAAACTATAATCGATAGATCCACTATGAATTATCGATCGGGATCACAATCTGCCTTATTTTGTGACACGTTGAATGTAGAGCATTGTCTAATACTCACCTCCGCTGCATCCTCAGCATCCTGTCGCTTTTTGGCCATGTCTTGGTCGAATTGTGGCAGCTTCTGCAAAAATTCCTCAGCTGATGCACTAGCCTGAAGCATATCATATTCATCACAAGTTCAAATCAAAAGTAAAGTTGGTTCTCTGCAAACAAACATATGTTGGAAATAATCTTAATTCTTACTTTTAATGGTTCCGGAACCAGGCCATCAACTTGTATATCTGAAAGTTCAAGCTTTAGACCACATTCTCTAGCCAGAATTATCACCTACAAAATCAAAGTTGGTTTATGAGCCAGAACTTGCACAGTATGCTTACATTGAAATTGTTAAATGTACAAATATTTGCGGACAAGATGAGATTGCTGGCTTTTTTATGGTCAAGTGAAGGCATGCGATCATTTGTTATTACAGTTATGTAGAATGATAAGTGTTCAAAAGCTCATTGAACACTATGCAGAGCTGGGTAGTTCACTCGGTGACCAATGACACCGAAACGTATCAGTCAGGGACTGTACATGGAACCAGACAACACAAGACATAATAAAATTTATTCACAGAAAATTATGACCTAATACCTTTCTGGCCACATCTGTCCCAGAGAGATCATCTCTTGGATCTGGCTCAGTGTAACCTGCCTCTTTCGCTTCCACCACCACCTCACTGAAGGCTCGTGTGCCTATGAAGTTGTTGAAAATGTAGCTCAGAGTACCACTGCATCAGCAGATATCAGAGTGAATACAAGCAAAGAGAACGCCAAAATGCATGTGAGCATCAATAATCTACATACATTCATAAACACATTGATCAGTTCCAATTAAAAAAACTTCTTGTGATTTTGGCCACTTGAAGATGCACCAGTATGACTAACCTGAAAATGCCCTCAATTCGCAATATTTTGTCCCCTGTTTCAAGGAGACCTTGTAAAGTGGTAATGATCGGAAGACCAGCTCCAACAGTTGCTTCATAAAAGTAATGAGTATAGGATTGTCGTTGAAGAGCTCTCAACTTCAAATACTAGTATTGGACAACAGTCACGTCATAAAAGCCTATATAAGAGTTTAGAAACAACAGATGGAAAAGAAAGACTTGACATCGAAGGAATAGTTTTATGACAAACTTAAAGTTTGGAATGTTGGTGTTACTGCTAGTCTGCTATAAAGACCGCCCCCTAGACCCTTGGGAAAACAATATTAACAAATACCATAAAAGGGGAGAAAAGTAGAAATAACGAAATACAACTCTGTAAACTACATTAACCTCTTGTTATGTTTTATATCAATACTACATATCTTCATTTAGCAACATAATTAGAGTACTTTAGTCTATATATCCCCAACATTTTGAATATATATGTTCATAACACTCATATTAGGATGCTTGTCACGAAGTGATTAAGAGCACGCTACACATGGTAGGCAACACAACGGATGCAATTTAGTTATTAACGAAAGCTATGATTGATTGCACTTAACTTGCAACCTACGAAGCACCGGCGCAGGTGCATGGAGTTCGGCAATTTTCTCAAATTCATGAGTGCGAGTGCAGTGGGGGTACTTATATAAAATAATAAAAATATATTTAATATAGCATTTATATACTTAAATTATATAATACTAAATGCAAACTATTCTACCACTACTTTTTTACAAATTTAATAACATATACATTTAAATTAAATAAATAATGCTACTTCAAAAATTGATATTGAATAGAAATAGTCGTATGATATAAGTAATAGAAAACATAGCACTAACAAACATAGAATGACTGTAAACCTTATATTTCTTTCGTATTTTTGTGTTTTGGTTCACAGTTGGCGTGTAAACTACAAACCTTATATTTCTTTTGTATTTTCTTATTAATTATTTATGTTTAAAACCCCACAAGTTTTCAAAATAGTACACATAACCTTGTCTGAAAAAAGACAAAAAATAATATATATATATATATATAGAGAGAGAGAGAGAGAGAGAACGCTCTCTGATGGACGTCCGTTTACGGACCTCCCTTTAGTGACGAAAATTTCGTCCCTTAAGGTGAACAATTTCGTCGTTAAAAAGTGTGTTCACCTTTAGCGACTGTGTTTTTCACCTTTAGTGACAAAAAAAGGAAGGTCCGTAAACGGACATGCGCTCCTGACACTCCCCGTATATATATATATATATATATATTGCGTATAGCCGCACTCTCGAAGTGTCCCGACGCACTCCCGCTGCACTCAAACATCCTGAAGTACTTAAAAGCTGCAAGCCGCACTCTCACACTCAGTGCGAATCGTCACCAACTCAAAGCACTCGTGCTTCATAGCTTGCAACAGTTTTAACTCATAATATACTAACCACAAAGCATTAAATCCAGCAAATGCAAAGCTACCTGATCAAGTGGTCCAGAATTTGCCTTCTTATTTGGGGTAATAATATTTACTCCTCGTCGCAACCAGTCATGGTAATGGCTCGCAACATTCGAGTCTGCAGTACAGTCAACCAGAACAGTATTTGGGATGAAATGATTTCCGTGCACATGTTGAACAAATTTCTCCAAGTCAGCCACTTCTCCTTTCTCCTTTTGAATATCTCTCCATCTAGACAAGTCAATTCCCCTGCGTACAAAGATGAAAGTATTTTGATGGTCACAAGTCACCAAAAATTCTTGAATAGCTAGCTGACCAAACAATTAACAAGATCCATGAACTAACATGTCCCAGATCAGAAGAAGTTGGAATATCTGGGAAAACTAGAAAAAGTTCAATAGGATATAAAAGTTATAAACAGATGGAAACATAGCAGCACATAATTTGCTAGCTATGGCAAAGGACCAAGAAAATGATCAAAGCGAGTGGGTAAAAATTTGTAAACCACGATCCTATTGATGTATGATGTATGATGTATCTAAAGCTATGATGCACGGACACTTCCAAAATGAAGCCGCAGGGGCACTTAGTGCACACCCAGTTCGGGTGCGGCGGGTGCGGGTGGTAGTTCTTCAAAGTGCTTCCTGAGTTCTTTGTGGGTTTTGGGTGCGGCTTGGGTGCGGTTGGGTGTGTGAGGGGTGCGGAAGGGACACTTCTGGGGGTGCGGCGAGGCACTTTTTGTAACAAAAAAAGGTTAAAAAATAAAGTTTGATAAAACTAGGGGTTCAAAAAACAAATAGTAGAAAATAAAATAGTAGATCTGAAGAATTGGGGGTCCAATAACACTGAAGAAGAAGAAGAAGAAGATTTGGAGCAAAACACACTCGGCAAAACAGAGAGTAAAAAATACGTACCGCTTTCTCTCTCTTTCGAGCCCCGCTTTGTCGAACTGAAGAATCGCAGCTCTGAAGCAGATCTGTCGAAGCCTTCAAGCTCAGGCACAGGTAAGGGCCCCGATTTGTGTGTCGTGTGTGTCGATGTGTGTGTTTGTGTGTGTGTGTGTGTGAGACTGTGTCGATGTGTGTGTGCGAGACTGTGTGTGAGTGTCGATGTGTGTGTCGATGTTTGTGTGTCGATGTGTGGGTATGTTTGTATGTGTGAGATGGTGTGTTTGTGTGTCGTTTGTGTCGCTGTGTGTGAGGGTAGTGTGCTCACTGTGTTGTGTTTGACGGGAGACTAATGGTAATTTCTTTTTTCTTTTCTATTTTTTTTCCCTTTTTTTTTGAAAGGTCATTTATATAAAATATACTAGATATATAATACATTTCTTAATTTTATTGCTTAATAAATAAAAAATAAAAAAATAAAAAAAGAATTTGAAAACAAGTGTGTATAAGTGCTAAAATGGTTCATATATAGTACAAAATTATATTTTTAATATTTTATATAAGTACCCCATCGCATCCGCACTCTTAATTTTGGAAAAATTGCCGAACTCCTCGCACCCGTGTCCCCACACTCGCGTCCGTGCTTCATAGATCTAAAGTTTCCCTTGTTGCTAACATTTTCATGCAAACATGGCTACGATATTTATCTTTGAGAAAGTTGGTTCAGAAAGAACTATCATATGTTCAGAAGCTGTTACTCAATCAAACAATTAGAAGGTATATATAAAGTACACATAAATCCAAAAATCTATCTTTACTGATTCTTAAGATGGAAAGATTCTAACATGGCTCATCACATTGATATAAAGCTCTTTAAGCAGATGAGGGGTACTAATTTTTGTGATATCTAACTTATTTTCGGCTACATCTCATCGAACAAGATGATGCCAATAGATTATTGGCAGATGCCAATTGCCTTCTTTTTTCTTTTTTCTTTTTTTTTTAATTATTATTATTAGTATTATTATTATTATTATTATTATTATTATTATTATTATTATTATTATTATTATTATTATTTCTGTTTGTTTTTGTTTTGGACGTGTTTTAACCAATGTTCCAAACCTCGCTAGGTGCTAATCGGGCAATGAAGGGGAGCCTAACGTCTAGGGGCCTAGTCGGGCGCCTAGGTGGGGCCTAGGCGGAAAAATTATTTTAAGCAAAATTATTTTTAATTTATAAACAAATTCTGAAAAATAAAAAAACCATAAATTAAAAAAATTAACACACATTATACACACACAACCACTAATACACACACACATACACTGATATAAACAAGCTCTGAAATGAATAACAAATTAACACACATTATACACACATACACTGATATAAACAAGTTTTTGAAATATAAATAAAAATATAAAAATTAACACACATTTAATTTATAACAAGTTCTGCACAGACTACGCAGACACATTTAATTTATACACACACTCTACACAGACACACATTTAATTTTTTTATATATGAAAATTACGCCTAGCCGCCTAGGCCCTGCCTAGTAAATTAGGCGATTTTACAAACGCCTAGGAGAAACTCTGGGCGGTGGGGGGTCGCCTAGCCCGAATTTTAGAACACTAGTTTTAACAATAGCATTAGAGAGGGCACAACTCAAGCATGTAGGACATACAAGGGCCATTTACCCCAAAGGGTCATCCCACTAACATTAAATGCTCGGAATTAGAAAAACGTCACTTTTAACATTTTTGCACAAAGTGGTCTCAGATTTGAGCTAGGGATCTCTTGCTTGTCATCCTAAGCTTTTACACAGCACCAAATAATGCACCTATTAGATGAACTCCTCCGTATAGCCTGAACATCCCATGTAAAAATGAAAAAAGCAAGCAACAGAGGGGCATATTCGTGCAGCCCACCAAGCCTCTAGAGCTCTCCTCCACTTAGGGTTCTATAGAAGGATCTTGGCATTCTCAAAACTATTTGATCAAATAGTATTCTCTCTCACAAAAATCTCCAAAAAAGGAGAAAAGCATGTTCCATAGATCCGGTGCGACCCACGACGAAGAAGATGAACGGTGCTTTTTTCCATCCTTCTAAACATAGAATACAATTTTGAAAAATCATTGCTCTAAGACCAAGATTATCATTGGCCAAAATGGCCTTTGGGGTGGGAAGCACCCTCACCTGCCATATGATCCTCTAAGGAAGTCCTATCCTCTCCCTCCGTATAGGGTTTGAAGAAGTGCACCACCCTGAATTGGAAAATTCTTAAAACTCATAGCAATGTCGTAATCTCTCTCCCCCAACGAAAAAGAAAAGTATACAACACCTCAAAGAATGCATCAACTAACTCCAACCCCAATCCTGCAAGGCTCTCGGAAATAGGGGCTTCCAAACCATGTTTGACACAGCGGCTAACATGACATGATGCAAGTGCCTGCCCTATACAACCTATAGGGTGTACACTGGAAACAAGAACTTGGGCAGCGCATTGTTGCACCTGCTATCATGACAAAATGTAACTGTGCAGGCTGGAAACAGGAACTTGGGCAGGGCATTGTCGCACCAGCTATCATGACAAAATCTAACTGCAAATTCAATCAAACAACTCCTTCAGACCATTTCAAAATCCCTTTGAAACTAACTCATAAGAGATTAAACCACTCTCCAAACTCCATTCATTAAGGAAATTACATTTTAGTTTTGGGTCTTGAGGATATTCGGACGATAATTCAACAATATTTGTGATTTACTTGAAACTCGTGTAATGATGCCCCAACTATATAAGACAATTTTTTTCTGAAACATTTTTTTTTTTTCCTTATAGCCAACAAAAGAACCTGGTAACATTTCTAAAATAAATACATAACAGTAAAATAAAATTAAGAATTCGGGTTTATGGGTTAAACCCAACCCACTGTTCTAGCCTGACTTCAGTGGGTTAGATATGGATTGAGCCCATTTATGACCCAACCCGTAACTGACCCTCCCATTTGCTAGGTCTACTCAAAAAGCAAATATTATGTAGCCTATTTTCTAAAGTTGTCCAATAAAGATCAAATACAAGAAACCAGGGATGGCCTAGGCAGAAAGGCCAAAGAGAGGGTAGAACCGTAGAAGTAGAAACTTTTCTTTTGAGAGGGAAAAGGGGGAGAGGTTGACCAGTAATTCCAAAATCAACAAAGGCAGAATCAACACATCCATAAAACACATGAATTATTCGTCTTTATGCACATCGGAATTTTTTTTTTTCCTTCACATGGTTGTGGCACAGTGGGCAAAATTATAAAACTTTCAGCTACTAGGAAATGAGATGATAATGAGGCTTTATCAGAAGCGTATGGCTAAGTTTCTAACTAAGAGAAACTTGGAAATGAATGTGAACAGGAGCTTTGTGGTTCAGACGAAGCCATCTCATGGTTGACTACTGTTCTCAATTGAGAGGCATGCCATTAGTTGGAGACTTGGATTAATGGGAAGATTTATTACTTTCACCCAATACTCGAGGAGAGCGGCATTACACTATACTCTCTGTGTTATTGGGATGTGTAGGATTAACTATGTATCACAGCAGCCACATTTGCAAGAAATTTGAACTTTCAGTATCCTAAAATTAACCTTTGAGACTGCGCATTAGAAAATTAATCCTTGAAAACTTAAAGCTTACGTGTCACTCAAAAGCATTGTCCTTGAGCCAGAGATACCCATAACACGCAGATCGATCTTAAACTTTTCCTTGAGGATGGCTGCCTGCCAAAGAGAATTGATAAGATATATTCAGTAATAATATCGACTATATCCAGCTTTTAGCTATATTACATATACCTCCTGATGTACTAGACATGATTCACATAAGGATTTATCAACAAAAAACATTTACTTATTTATTTATAATTATAAAAAAAAGTTAACAAGAAGAAATGTATGCAGATATATTTTGAAACCTCTACCGACATTGGCATAAGTTAAACATTCCCTTGGAGCAAGATAGTTACTGTTCCATCTAGTTTTTAAAAAAAATTGTATGATGTTATACCAAAAAACGTCTTGAACTGGGAGGGTGCAAGCTTTTTTATGTTTTGGAAAAAAAGTTTATTAGGAGATTATTCTTAGAAATTATTACTGTGTCTATGTTCTGAACACAGTGTTGCTAGTTCTCCCTGGTTTCTATCCATACACTCATGAGCAGTTGCTTCATGTCTGCAATGGATGGGGATTTCTCTTGAATTTTATCCCTCCGTATTAACTAATTTACGAGATTTTAGGCACCTAAAATCTGACCCCAAACAGGATTTTGGAACTGAAACCCTAGACTCAAGCTTACAATGGTTTTCTTTCCTCAAACAGAATAGAGGTAGTTCGACATTGAGTTGGATCATAAACTGATCTTACCTTGAATACTTGTTAATGACACTCTATGAAGCATGGACACAGTTACGCCAACAATGATACGTTGACACGGCAAATCCTAAAAGACGAGGACACGACACGACAGTGATACGCCGTGTTTTTAAAAATAAAAATAATAAAATTTTATTTCAGGTACCCAAGTTTTCTTATTAAAATGATATAATATTATTAAATATTTCATGTTTTGTTTGCCAAAAATTATTGTTTACATTGACAAAACAGAGAGGCAAACGATTGGAAGAGAGAGAGAGAGAGAGAGAGAGAGAGAGAGAGAGAGGGAGATGGAACGAAAGGATCTTGAGTATTGTCTTGACTTGACAAATGAGGAGGTAAGTGACGTAATGTTGAGAAAATATTGATGCCGTTTAGGTTTTAAACATGTTGAAAAAAAACTACCAAAAGCGTGCATTTTGGTCAAAAAAGAGCTTTCCTCCATGTCCCTTGAAGTGTCCCTGCCATGTCGACCTCTACAGTCTAGAAATTGCAAAACAAAAATAGGACACATATTTGCCGCATCCGATACGTGTCGATGTAAGTGTCGGTGTACGAGATGTGCCGGACACGGGTACGTGGCCATTTTCAAAGTGTCAATGCTTCCTAGCCATACACATCAATTGCACTGGTCAGCAGAATACAAGAGTTATGGCTATTTCAGCAGGTTTATTGTAGGCTAGGAGGCACGGACACTTCTAAAAAGGTAACGTGTCGTGCCCGACACACGGACACGACACTTAACGAACACGTTTCTTGCTGTGTCCACGTGCAAATTTTTTTTAGGATTTGTCGTCTTGTTGTATTTGTGCCGGCATGTACGAGTCCGTGCTTCAGGAGAGTACCGAGTCTTTTTCATGGATTATGTCTAGGTCAACATCTATATAGCATGGGCACTTCATTTAGGCCCTCGTACCGGGTACGTACCGGACACGTGTTGGACACGCCAGCGTACATACTCGACACTCTAAAAAAACGTGTCCACTTATTTAATTCAACTTTCTGCGAGTGTGTACGGTTAGGACACGGCATGATTTTTGCCTCTTTTTTTTTTTTTTTTTAAGATCGTGGTTTTGTGCCCTTTTTTAGGATGAATCTTTTCTTTTCTTCTTGTCGACTTGTTGGTTTTAGATTTGGTAGTGATATTAATGATGTCATGATGGTTAATTATAACAGTCTTGTTATGCTAATGATCCTTTTGAATGATTTTGTAATAGTAAAACAATCTTGCTATGGATGGATTCGTAATGTTGATCTTTAATGATAAACCAATTTTTTTGTTATAATACTTATGGTTCTTGTTATGTGACTATTTGAACTTGTTTTTTATTACTCCCTCCGTACCATAATAAGTGTCCACTTCTATTTTGCACATTGTTTAAGAAGTTGTATTCTTTTAGTTTTTTTGGTTCATTAAATGGTCACTTTCCAATTTTGCCCTTAGATGTGATGGGTGTTTGACTTTTTGCTTGTTTTGAGGCCACAAATAAATGCTACTTTGTCTTTATTATAAGGGTAGTTTTGGAAAGTAAGTAAATGCTATACGCCAATTTAGGAAAGTGGACACTTATTGTGGGACATCCAAAAAAGGAAATGTGGACACTTATTATGGGACGGAGGGAGTAGTATTATATTATTAATTAATAAATACTATGTTGTTCTTCGTACTCTAGCCGTACCCATACCTGAGCTTTGGGTATACCATGAATTCTTCTTAAGAACGTCCGAGAGATATTGTCATTTCTCTGAAGACATAAAAGGATATTAAGGATAGAATGTGATACCTGATCCCTAAGCTGGTCAAGCAACGTGGCACCAATCAATCCAGGCCCAATAATACCCATTGCGATTGTGGTTCTTGAGAGATAAAATCTTGAGTGGACAGCTCTTAGGGCCCTTATACAATCCTCTCGCTTGACCACTACAGTAATATTGTACTCTGAGCAACCTTGAGCTATAGCACGGACATTAATATTAGCCTGCACTGGAATAGCTAGTTGTAAACATTTAGGATTTAAACAAACATTAAAAATAAAAATAAAAAAAATAAAACAAAAAACCAAAAAAAAAAAAAAAAAAACCAAAACCAAAACCAAAAACAAATGACTCCAAAAAAATATTTTAATAAAAAATCAACAGAATTTCCAAATGGTAGGGTAATCCAAGGCAGATTATAAAAAGGCAGAGCAAGAAAATCCCATTAGCAACCAATTATTAGTTTCCCACATTCCAATTTCCATAATCTTGAATTGTTGTTTTTAGCAAAAGCAGATACAAGAAAAGCTAAAAGGGAGTGTCAATAACACTGCACATAAAAATTTGGCTAATTATTATTCAATTTTACAATAGCGATAATGTACCCAACCTTTGCCAGGGCATTGAAAAGTGTAGCACTAACACCAGGAGTACTCGCCATTTTCTGACCAACTGCTGCCAAAATGCTACAGTTTGGAATGACTGCAACCTGAGAAGAAACTGCACCACATAAGAATGAATATATAGTTGTACAAGTGCCCTCCAATATCACAGAGGAAATGGGAAATCAAGACTTTGAGAATCTCAGGTATCAAGGAACAGGGTTGACCTAACAAAAATCTAGCTTGATCGATAAAGTGAAATACTTGGAACATATTAATTTCCATTAGTTGTGGATAAGCTCAGAACAGTTACAGAACACATGATTGTCTTGTACTTGCAACTGACTGAACCTTTAGTAATACAATGAGTGAGTCTAAAGGCGCCCATTGCAACTGTAATGGAAAAAAATTAGCTGCAACATAGATTGGTTGTGTTATAAGCCAAACCTCTACAGATCATATAAGGCAGGCATTGGTATTATGGTAATTAGGCACATGAAAGCGTTAGTTATTTTAGAGGTATGACGTTCCCTAATCTGACGATATCAAAGCCCCCCCCCCCCCCCCCCCCCCCCATAACAGGATCATCAATCCAATCTGAGGCGGCACCTAGAAAACCACTTGACCAGTGAAAGTGAGGACCCTTGAATTGCTAATAGTTGTGCAAGTCTTCACCTTGATTTACTAAACACAAACGCATCACTCTGATCACGGCTGGTCTTTGAACTCCCTCCTCTTACCCCTGCTCAAAACTTTTTTACTACAACCAAAGTTGGACAGGTTTACTCCTCTGGCATGCTTCAAAGGAGAAGAATGTTTTTTGACCGTTCTCATACACCCTGTTGGTTTGGAAAAGCTCACCTTTCAGGCAAAGTTTTCCCTACAGGCTACAGCTATATAATGGTATTGCAAGCTTTGCCAACCGTTGATTGTTTGAAATAAATGGAACCTCGAATCAAAAAATCCCATAAAGAGAAAGATAGCTTCCATTAATCATTTTAGATTGGGACAGATAGAGACTAGAGTATTTATCATATGCAGCAGGTCCCTAATTTCAACTCTTCCCCACGTATTATTGATTGCCCTCTTGCAAGATGTATCCAATCTCTTTTTATGGCACAGCCACTTTTTAGTGTAGCAATTACCAATCGGGTTACCCTCAGCTTACTTGCTTCCTGCATCAATATGTTGGTCCCTAGACTTTTGAGGGCTCCTAGGGAAAGTGGCTCAGGACATCTGGTAAGTCTAGGATGATCTGTACAATACATGGTTCAAGGTTGCCCCGCCAGACACCATCTTGAGAGGCGCTCTGAGACAACTCAATCATGGTGTCATGTTGCGTATTGGGCGACGCAAAAAAATATGCATATTTTGAAATTCAGGAAATCAGGGGGAAAAAATTGAAAATCTAGAAAGACAAGAAAATTAGTCCATTAAACAGACAAATGAACCATCAACCACATACAATTTCGCCTAATGAACAAGTCTATGACAAGATTACATGTAGTTATAAACTTTTGAAATAAATCCAAAAGTACTTGTTATTTGCAAAAATAATCTAGATACACACAATCTAATCAATATTTTTCTTTAATTCTTATCGTAATTTTTCCAACATCATAATACAATGGAGACAATGTTATCTAGCAATATTATCTAACTGATCACAATCCCGACCGCAGAAGACACTTTGAACGTTGGTACAGCAGGATGATTCATATTCACATCAGAAAGATCAGACCGGCAGCCTCAGTCCACATTATCAGTCAAACAATCCGGATGGTGTGCCCTAAGCGAACCAGGGATAATGGTAATGGTTTGGTTTAGGTAGAGATCAACTGTGGCTTTGTTTCGAAAGACTAATTTGATCCTTGTACGTTTTGAATTATGACACGTTTCTCCCGATTTGCAAGTATTAAACCCTCATGCTCAGAAAAACTCGTGAACTCCAGCTGAGGAAGGTAGCCATGAACAGGGGTCTAAGTCTGTTATGAGGAAGAGTAACTCGAAAATGGAGATTTAATTGCACCAAACTCCATGGCCCATGGTGATGAAGTTACTTCATTGGAGAGGGTTTGGATCTAATAAGAAAACGTGGACCACAAGTCCTGGGATCCTAGTCTCTTATCAGGGATCATTAAGTCCCTCACATTTCATGACAAAATTTCTATATTTTACGATGAAACCACATCTTTAATTTTTCCTTCCTTCACCCTCCTTACGTTCTTTATCCCACCAAATATAATAGATCAAAGAGTCAAATTCTTAGCTCCCTGATAGTTCCTGCGCAAGAACGTCCTGAATCCTTATCCCCTCTCCCTGTAGATCTCCTTCTTTCCTAAATTTTTTGATGACTTGCATCAAACCCTCAAACCCCACACAAGACACCACCAAAACATTGCTACCCCCTTCCAATTATTCTATTTCCACGAGTGACTAATAGAACTCTCCAAAAGGCATCAAACTGACCCCATATTGTGTCATCAAAAAAGTCTGTTCCTCATGGACTTCATCTCCAAAGGGGCTCAATGAAATGGTGATTTTCGATATAAGTAATGGTCAATTACCTGGTAATTTGAAACTTTTGAAAGATACCAGCACCTACAACTTGCTTTTCACATTTTCTTTGGGAAAAAATCTAGTAGGTTAAATGCTTAGTGCATAAGCAAAATAGGTAGGAAACTTGGTCTTGATAGCTCCTCCTAATCAGGATGCCTACCCTGTGAATTATCAACTGATGGCAGTTCATTCAGTTCTGTCAACTACATGGTTCGAAGTATTGGCCAATACTGAATCGTATCAGAATTGAGGGGGACCAAACTGATATATACTCACGATATACAATACCATATAGCATGCAGTATTGCGAAACAGGTATAGATGTTGCTATCGCCTGTAGTATTGTATTGGTTGATACAGGCCGATACAGGCTGAGATACTTTAATAGCATATCTTTTTAAAATGATATATGCCAATGGTCAATATATTAAATATTAATTAGGCCTCAAAGTAATGACCATATTCAGCATCAACTACTGTTAGCTTTAGATCCAAGAGCCAACTCTTATTAGATAGGACCCATATCGGGACCCATGCAACTTCCAACACCAGGGCCACATTCTTTAGAATAGAAGAATTATCTTCTCCGTGTTCATTTGGTTCACATACTTGGAGAAGGAAAACAAAAGAGAATAAAAAGCCCAATTGTACTGTGTACACATATACTACATGAGAATTAATTTTTCAGATTTTGAGATAGTTTCATATTTTTGCTTATGTCTTTGGTACAATCAAAGGGACAACTTACTAACTGGCCAATTGAGCGAATCGGCCCAACGGTTCATTACATTAATGTTTTTAGCAATTATACATATGTATCGTAATTTGTTCATTGAGTTTGCCAAACTGCATTTAATTTGTAGTTTTTTTTAAAGTGCGCTTAGATTACTCAAGCCCTTGCTTTTTTGCACCTTGCACCTAGGTCCCGGGAGGCATTTGCGCCTAGGTGCGCCTTGTGCCTTAAATAACTATGTTTTCAACCTTGTGATTATGTACTAGTTTGCAAATGATTCATGTTTTATAAAGTACCGAAAAATATATAATCAACATGTGTGGCACGCATGGCAAAAAAGACGTCATTAATTTAAAACTATGTAACACTATTGGGAATTATTCCTCCGAGATTGTTAGATATGGAAGTTTTTTTAAAGTGGGTACTATTTTGGCTTTAAATTCTGGTATGGAAGTCATTAATTTAAAACTATGTAATATAATTGAACAACTTATCAGTCCTGAATTCTCAATCAAATGAAACTAGAAGACCTTAGAAAGACGTCCCGCATCCAAGGCTTGACGAAATCTGGACCGCAACGCCTCAGCAACAGCTGTTACTTCCTTCTCGGGCACAGCAAAGCAAACAGAATGCTCACTACTAGCCTGCATCAGAGACCCAAACATAAAGCAAGAGAACTAATACAAATTTGAGAAACACTGCAAACCATTAAAGGATAAATATACCTGAGATATCATAATAACATTAGCTCCTACATCTTTCACAGCACCAAAAATAGTACTAGCAGTACCAGGAACACCAGCCATTCCAGTTCTGCAAATAGCATTTAAATGGGAGAGGAACATAAATATAACCGCATAAAACTATGTATAGAAACAAGAATGGGAGCTTTATTGTTAATTTTAGGATGGAATATAACAAAACCTATAAAGGTTTGAATATACAAGACCAAACATACATACGAAACCCCTTGTCTGATTCCATAATTTCACAAATCATATACATCTCACTTTCCTGTACTAATAGACATAATTTCCCCGTCTTAAATTTTTTTGCCTTCATTTTTGAGCTATTTTACATGGACTCTAGTCTATGAAACACAGACTCTTCGAAAAGGCCGCCGCACCCGCACCTAGTGTGCACCCGTACTGGGTGCTCCGTGGATTCTTTGAGTTCTTTTGGTGTATGGCTAGGGCTTTATTGTTGGGTGCTTTTGAAAAAGCGCACAAGTTCTTCATACAATTTTGAAAACTTTGGGGGTTTACAAGATAAATAATAGAAAATAATAATAACAATTATCTAGGGTATACACTATTGCAATAATAGTTATAAAACAATTTGTATGTACTACTATCTGAAAGTATATTTTTAATATTTTATCCAAGTACTCCTGCCGCACCCGCACCTTTACTTTTTAGAAAATTAGCGAATCCCTCACACCCGCATCCCCGTACCCGAATCCCCGCACCCGCATTGGTGCTACCTAGACTCTAGTTAATAGTTTGAAATACCCGTGTCGGAAACTCGACATTCGGACAAAGGGAATTGGCTATGGGTCCGACACTTTTGTTGGACACTCTCCAAGAAGTATATGTTGCTATTTATATAATAATATATCAAGGCATCTAATTAAATTCATTTTGCTACAAAGTTCTTTCAAAATAGACAAATACTAACGTTAAAGCCTAACTGTTACATAAAAACCATTATTCTACTGCAAATATAAGAAAAATATGGAACTACTGTCGTGTCCCCATACCCTAGATTCATGAGTGCGGGAAGTCCGACGCTCAAGCACGTACCCGCACCCGACACCCCTACCGAAGTCCATGTGACAGAGACTGTGAGAGCACCGCCACTGACATTGTCTGTCTCACAACAATTCCCACTTATATTCTTTTACATACAATGAAGACTAGAAGCATAAATCAGTGCAATTGAAGCTCACCCCTCAACATTTACAAGGGCCAGGTTGTCTATAGTTGCGAACCCTTTGACAAAAGATACCAAGCTCTTTCCATCTTCATTTTCATTGACAGAAGACCTGCATATCTTTGTTCCAGGTGCAGAGAGGTTGAAGATATTTCTTATAACAATTGGAATGTCGTCGCGCATCACCGGAATAATTGTCCGAGGATGTAAAACGTTTGCCCCAAAATATGACTGCACAAGCATGTATATTTCAGAATTAATTAAAAAAAAATGCTATAGAAAGTCTCGGCAACCTTGATAGGAATGGAAAGAGGTTCACCATTTCCCAGGCCTCTTGATAAGACAGAGTCTTCAATATAACAGCCTCACTAACTGCAGAAGAATGGTTATTTACCATTCCAATCAAACCAAAGTAAAAGTCGAAATGATGAAGTCCAGAAAATTTCCTTAACATCTTACATGAGATAGATCCTTAATATATACTAATCTTTTACGTGATATAAGATACGCAAAACATAGAAATAATGGTCCTTACAAACCTTTTCTGGGGTCTGCACTGTACACACCATCAACATCTGTCCAAATTGTGACTTGACGAGCCCTGAATAAAGCACCCATTATAGCTGCAGAGAAGTCGCTTCCATCTCTCTTCAAAGTTGTAGGAATATTTTGAGGTGTGCTAGCTATGAAACCAGTTGCTATGATTGTCTTAGATGGATTTTGAGAGAACCAAATCTCAAGTCTTCTTTCCGAGTCCAAATAATCTGGATCAACTTGATTAGAACCAGAAGGAATTACAGTAAGGACATCCCTCGTGTCCATCCAATTGCAATCTATTCCATTCTGCAGAAATATATATATATATATATATATACACATGTAAGTAATGGAACAAAAGATATGTTGTAGATAAACAGCAACATCACATCGTGAGTATATTTTAAATAAACAGTAATGAACAACACAGCACCTTTCTGACAACAGAAGACAACAGATGAGCGGACCATAGCTCTCCATGTCCTACAACAAAATCTGTAAATGATTCTGTTGCATGACCAGCTGCAATTCATGGAATACGTAAATCAAATAATATGGAAAGCTTCTTTGGCAGAACGACGAATTCAAATGGTTAGGAGAATAAGAAATTGAAATAAATACATTTAAGGAAAATTAACAGCTGGTTTCCAAATAATCAATGCCAAAGTTGACCATAGGTTCCTACATAGAAGACTTTACAATTGCATCACTCTAACCATGGATCAAATTTTCATTTTGTTTTTATTGGAAACGGCCAAAACGTTTACCTTTCCTTATAAACAGAAAAATGGGGCGACATGAGCGGAAAATTAAAAGTCGCCATGTTCTCTTTCTGTTGACAATAACTCAAAAACTGACAAAAGGAGATATGCATTTTTTTTTCTAAAATAAGTGAACATTTGAAATATTAAAGTCCATTACCACTACAAGATAGCTTTGATTTGTTCGAGAAATAACATTTAAAAAAAAAAAAAGAACAGAAGCATTATAAAGGGGAAGGTAAAGAAGAGTAGTTACTAAAATATAAATTGCTAATGGGTTTAGAAGACATAGTTGACATTAGAAAGTGAAGTCGGCAAAGGTAAACATAATATGAAAACCAAAAAACAACTTTCTATTACCCAATCCTAATTTAGGCCCTCTCTGTTCAAAACTTTTCGTCTCCCTGTTAAAAAATTTACGCCGCCCTTTCTGTTATCTTTGGTCTTTATAACCTCTTATTTAACACCAAAAAGCCTCTATTAAAATACTTTATGAGAAGACTTTACATCAATTGATTAGCTGCAATCAAGCACAGTCTATGACCTTTTAAACCAGGCCAATTTCAATCATACTT
Organism: Hydrangea macrophylla; assembly: GCA_033977485.1. Lineage (NCBI taxonomy): Eukaryota > Viridiplantae > Streptophyta > Magnoliopsida > Cornales > Hydrangeaceae > Hydrangea > Hydrangea macrophylla. The sequence goes on from CM066997.1 coordinate 35,129,061, forward strand.
TGCAACAACGGGGGGGTAACTCTTTGCTACCAATCTAAACCTACATCTACAAGCTTTCTGTAACCTAAGCAGAATGAATCAATCCCAAATACCTATCCACTAGAATCAAAGTGGGAGAAATACGGAGTACAAATACCTTAGTGGAAATTCAAGGTGGAAAGCTTCCAAATACCTAACTTGGATTCCATTAGATGCTAATCCAAAATGATTATATTTCAGATGTTCTGTAGTGGAGGAAAGAACTGGGAGAAGATTAGCCGGATGAAAGATTACTATACATCCAAAAGGGATGCATCACTTTCATCAAATATGCAGCATCCACACTTACTATCTCTTTCAACCCCTTCGCCACTACATCACCTATAGAAGGGAGATTGGAGAAATTTTAAAGGGATTTTTTATAGGGTGGCACGGGAGACGAATTCATTACATTGGAAGAGCATATGCAAACCAAGGAAGGAAGTGATCTAGTAAGAAAGCTTTTGTGGCCCAATGGTCAGATGTACGTAGTGGTGGCAATCGTGTCGTGTCGTTATTTAATTGTGTGCAAAATCTAAACCTAAATGGCTAAATCTGATATGTTTAATACGCTGGTTACCGGATGTTGAATTTTTGTATGGAGAGATAAAAAGAGAATAGAAAAGAATTAAAGAGAAGAGGAAGGGAACACAAAGAATAAGTGTCGGTTCAAAGGACCTACATCCACACCCCAAAGCCCCAAGGTCTACATCTTGTATTCTATTTATAAAATAATGTGATATGATATGATATGTTTACAACCAAACCTATATAGGGTGGAGATAAGGATAAATCATATCCCATAATTTATGAGATATCCCTTAATTCATTGGATTACGATTATCTTCCAATAATATATGAGATATACAATCTAATCTAATCAATCATGTATATCATATGATTCATATCTTCAACACTCCCCTCAAGATGAGTATAGAATAATGTAATGGTCATCTTGAATAGAAGAGAGTTACTTTTGATGGGAGTATAGAGTGGTGTGAGGCTGGTGATGATGCTGAAGGTGGCTATCGAGTGTGTAGAGGTGGTGGTTGGTGAAGCGAGTAGGCTAGAAGACCTAGTGTGCCGAGAGTGGTTGTCGAGTGGGCTGGAAGCCTTAGTGTGCCGAGGGTGGCTACCAACTGGCCGGGAAGCCCGAGTGTGCCGAGGGTGGCTACCGAGTGGCCTGATGTGAGAAGACGTGGATGTTATCTGCTTTGATATCAAGTTGAAAGTTGTATATGGGAAAATAAACAGAGATTAGAAAAGAATTAAAGAGATGACAAAGAGAACATAAAGAAAAACATGGCTCTAAGTGGATTCTTTTTGGTGTTTTTGGTATTTGGTTGCGGCAAGGATTTGTTGTAATACCCCGTTTTATATTAAATAGTTTATAGCAATTAATTGGTATATTTTTTATTGGTTTGGTTGTATTATTAATGTGGGTAGTATACGAAAATTAGTGTGAGTGTTTTACACCATAGGAAATACTATTGAATTTTAAAATTTGAGAACATCAGTAGTGCACGTGTGCGTGTGTTTGGTGTGGAGTGTGTTATGATATTTATATAATATTGTATTGTGTGTGTATATCTATAGTTATATAATATAAGGTTAATATATATACATTAAGCCAAAAAAAAAAAGAGAAACCCACATATACTCAGCCGCTGAGGAGAGAGAGAGAGAGAGAGAGAGAGAGAATAAGAAGAAGAAGAAGAAGAAGAAGAAGAAATGGGAGAAGAAGGAGAACGGTCTCGGGTTCGTGGGCACGTGTGGAACCGCGGGCGTTCGTTGTTGTCGTTTTTTTTTTTTTTACAAACTTGGTGAGTTAAACTTTGTGGATTCAAATATATATATATACACGTATGTATACATGTATACGGGAGTAATTAAATTAGTATATGTTTAATTTAATTATTAGGGTAAAATCTTTGTAATGGATACACGTTAGTGTTGAAGTAATTTAGATAGTTTCTTTCCCCTTCGTGTGACTTTGCGATCATGACATTAGGGTATTCGAAAGGGTTAGGTGAATAGTTAGTTTGATAAAACCATTTGTGAAATATTCATGGTCATTAAGAAATATATGTGAAATTCGTTTTTTTGAAATTTACACAGTTGCAGAAACTTTAGAAAATTATTAGAAAATTGTGGCTTTGAATTTGAACATTATGTCCGCATGCCTCATGTAAAACGCAATTCTGCACACTTTTCGTCTAATGGAGTTTTTCCTAATTCTGCACCGTTTGGACAGAAATTGAAGATTTCAGTAGCAGTTTTTAGTATATTAAAATGGACGAAATTGGAGAAATATGATTCGTTGTTGGTTTTTTTTTTTATTTTTTATATTCGTTCGTATGACTTAACGAAGATTACTTGGAGATACATGAATTCTCTTATAATGTTGAGCTATAAAAAAAAAATAGGTGATAGTCATTAACGTTGAGTCCGATTAAATTTTATAACTCCGAGAATGCAAAATGGTTTCAAGTTCCTTAGTGTTCACCGCTCCCAGTTGTGATTTTTTTTTGGTAGCTCGACTTGCTAAGTGTACCTTTTTGCCAGTGGCTTCGTGATCAAGCTGGCCTAAGCCTTATGCCCGGCTTATTTTGTTAGACGTCTAGACATATTGACTGGCCTTCTGTGTGTATACCTGGTTTGGTTGATACCCCAACCAAACTGGCACCAGAGTGGATGTTGGTAGTACGTACGGGCACACATGGGATATATGTGTGGGTGCACCATGGAGGGTAGCCAAGTGGTGAACCTAGGAAATTGAATAATAAATCGTTTATATAAGTAAGAGGATTATTGTCAATAAATTTCCCGACGAGTCAATGGATCTAAAATGTTGATTTCCTGGACTTCTGTTCTTTGCTTATATATTTTTTTTGGACGTGTAGTGAGTAAATTATGAAGTTAATTCTTGCGAGTTCTTAGTACTAGTAGTTCCGCATAATTTGTGGTATTTTGTTATTATAAATCTTCGTGGCTGCAGGATGGTGGGTCCACTAACATTTTGCAGGTATTGACTCACCATGTGACTGAAGGTAAGAATTATTTTATTTAAATTCGGGCGAGAACTGCATGGCCACCACATAGAGGGAAACTACCGCTTGTCCCGACATGTGAAGTGGAACTATCCTCTTGCCCGAATTACCTGTTGGGTGTGGTAGTAAGAGTCACCGTGTGATTCCTAGCTTTGTGTGTGTGTGGTTTAACTCATACCAGTCACGTGACTGACCCGTTGAGTTTTTCTCGCGGGTGCGTTCTTGTTGGAGCGTAGCCGATCATAATTTGTAGAGCTAGTAGGGAGTTCGTGGCACCTGGTAGGAGGAGGCGTGTGGAGTTTTGCGCTGTTCTCTTTATTCGTTTTTATATCACTTTAGAGAGTTTAGAAATAAGATTTTGGCACTGTGGGCCGTTTGACAATCTAAGATTTTATTTTAGTGAAGTGTTCTTTTTAGATTTTTATTATGTTTTGGAGTTGGATTTAAATCTTGGTTTGACTTTTTAGTTGGATGTTGACCGTTGCTTTAGCACATGTGAGAAATGATTTATTTCGGTACAGATTGTGTAATGTTTTTTTTATTACTAGCACCTTTGATGATTGGACAGTTGGATATTGGTTGAGGGTTCTTCCTTGATTAATATTTAGTTGTCTGAAAATTGGGGTGTGACATTTGTCCAAGACTCTTCGCGGTGCAGAAGTGGATTTTTGTAACTTGCTTTTTAAAAAACACAAACTCTCTACACAATCATATATATATATATATATTATAAAGTGGAATCAGACGCCTGCCACATGGCGGCTCTGTGATTTTTCCCACTTTTCTATATATTTCTTTTTTCTTTTCCCTATATTTATATCTCTAGAATTAATACAGATATATACGTATAATCTCTCTCTTTTTCCTTTTCTCTCTCTTTCCTTATCTCTCACATATATATATAGTAGCTATAGTATATATATCCCAAAATTGTAGCAGTCCAAGATTAGTTATAATATACTTTTTAAATCGTATCTATCAATATCTGATATGTTTTAATATATATACATATATCTCCAAATATACACACATACATTATACAAACTAAACTAATGAAATAAAATAATATACCTACATTATATATAAAAATAATAATAATACCACTAACAAATTTAAGTACATAAAATTTGGTTAGCAAAAAAAGACGTACATAAAATCTAAAAACATTTTCCCGTGCTGATTCTAGTTTTAAAAACTTTAGGGATTTTGTAAAAATAAAAAATAATAAAAACAAATGACTGAAAAATAAAAAAGAAATCTTAAGGTTTTACGCCGTCAAATCTGGAACACCCTCTCACAGTCGCACATCTCCAGCCTTCTCTCTCTCTGGTCATAGCTGACCCTTGCACAGTTGCATATCTCTCTCTCTCTCTCTCTCTCTCTCTCTCTCTCTCGATCTCGATCTCGATCTCGATATATATATATATATAAGTTGATAAACAGAAATGTATGCAAAAGTAAAAGAAAGAGGAGAAGAGGAGAGATGCCCAAAAGGACTACATTTTGTATTCTCTCACTTGATGCTCTGATTACAAGACTCACAATATATAGGGTGGAGATAGAGATAATATCAAATCAAATCATATCACAATCATATCCCAACCCATAAATCATGGGATTTACGTCCCAATCATATAAAATAAAATCATTTCATAAATAAGGAGATTAGAATAAAATATGGGATTTTTTCATATCTTCCAACAATATATATACACAGAGTTGTTCGTGTTGGAAGATCTGGAAGAATGAGATTGAGAAGATAATATTATGGTATCAATTAGTGTTTAGGAGTTATGTCATCTATGGATATTTTGGTCATTGTTATTGTTATAGGGCTTAGGGAATCAATGATGTAAGCCAAAGGGCACTTTAGTATTTTCCTTTCCTAATATTTGCCTATATATAGGGTTGCTATGTAACCGTTGTATTATCCCAATATATTCAATACATTTAGTTTTTTTTAACATGGTATCAGAGCTTTGGTGTGGCTACCTTCACCTATGGAGTTTTTGGTCTTGTTTGGCTGCTACTCCTTGAATAGAAGTTAAGGATCTGTGTGGTTGCTGCTTTATTTGGTATTTACAATCTTAAGGGCTTGTTTGGGCATGCAGATCTTGTACGAAGGTTGACGATGATGTCCAAGGTCCCAAATGTTTATGCTTTTTTTTTTTTTTTTGCAAATCAGCCCAGTTTTTTTTTTTTCAAAAATTACTTTTTTCCTCAATTTTTTTTTCAAAATTACTTTTTTCCTCAATTTTTTTTTTAAAAAAAAAACCTAAAAAAACAAATTAGCCCAGTTTTTCAAATCTTCCCTAAAAAATTTCTGGAATTTCATATTTGCCCCAATTTTTTCAAAATTTTAGATTTTTTTTTTAAACCATGTTTGCCTTTAGGCTTTAATGGGGTTTTGTTTCTTATGTCTTCCAAACTTCGGTGTTCGTGTTCACTCCCACCTTCAGTTTGAAGGGGAGAATATATGGAGATAAGACCGTGTGATGGGACCACCTGAGGAAGGGCCCACTCTATCACACGGGCAACGAGACCACCCAAAGAGGGACCCGCTACACCGCACGGATTGGTGTGTTTGTGCACACAGCTCCACCCCCCCCCCCCCCCCCCCCCTATTTATGTGTCGCACGATGGTTGTTTCCGTAGGCACTTCTCACCTTTCTCCATGAGATTTTGGAGCTTTAGATGATTGTATGACGAGACCACCTAATAGGAACCGCACGTAGACTACCCAAGAGGGGTCGCACATGGACGAGAGACTACCTCAGAGGGGCCGCTACAACAGTCTACAAGGTGGAGTTGTAGAGAGGATAGTTCGGTATAAGATTGTCTTCCATATTCATTTGCAAGTTGGACACTTCAACTAGTATTCGTGTGCCAACTTGAGGGGGAGTGTTGAGAGATATGGAAGAATGAGATTGAGAAGATAATTTTATGGTATCAATTATTGTTTAGGGGTTATGTCATCTACGGTATTGTTATTGTTAGGGCGTAGGTCATCAATGAGGCCAGATTTACATAGCAACCCTGTATTATCCCAATGGTTAAAAAAAAGGATAATACAATGGTTACATAGCAACCCTGTATTATCCCAATATATTCAATACATTTAGTTTTTTAACCGTTCGCTCAACATATCACAGTATGGTGAGGCCAGATTTTGTTAACGTCTTCATTTCCAACTGTTTCCGATTGCAACCAATCATCAAGTTGACCTTGGTGACGGATTATTTACTGGCCCTTGGTGGATACCAAATTCTAGATGATGCTTCAAATTAGGAGGTTGAGACAATGGTTACTTTTCTTTCCATGTTATATGATCAACTTGTGAGGGTAACCAAGGATGATAGTATGAAATGGACACTGACTAGAATGGTTGATTTGACGTGAAGTCCTTCAACAAAGCTCTCAAAGTTCAAAGCAATGGTGTTTTTTTTCCACACAAGGCTATTTGGAGAAAAGGCAGCTAGTAAAATCGCATTTTTTGGATGGACTCTAAAAAAAATTAAAGGAGTGAAAAAAGAAAAGTGTGATGAAATGGTCTTGCATATGTAAAAAGAATGAAGAAAACATCAATAATCTATTCCACCATTTTCTAGTAGCGAGGGACTTTTGGCATATGCTTGTCCTTGGTTGGGCTCAATAAATGATGGCGGAGAATGTGGTTGACAACTTGGTGGCTCGGAGGGGACTGGGGAGTAATAGTAGGTACTAGGAACAGTTTGGCAAGTGGCCCGACTATGTTTGGTTCATTTGGCAAGAAACATATATTAAATCTTTGAAAGGGGTAGAATTCCCTGCTATTTGCATAAAGTATAGATTTATTAATCTCCCTTCTATTTGGGCCAAGGGTGTACTTCCAAATGTTTAGATTTTCTTTCAAGTTTGTAGATGCAGTAGATCTTATACATGTTTTGTTTATCAGTGTATGGGGTGGACCCTTGTTTTTGTAACACCCTAAATTTTATTTCAATACAATACATCTCTTTTTATATCTTAAATAGTGATATGTTATTTTATTTGTGCTTATTTAATATAGTCATTTTTATTTTTCATCTTATGTACCTTGAACCCAATGAACCTTTAGCCCCTACCCTCATCCTCCACCACATAATCCCTATGTACTAGAAAGAGAAAATCAAATATCTCTTCATCACTCCCTATCCTACACCATCCCCCAAATCTAGGGTACTTCCAAGTACAAATCTCACTTTATGTCACTCACAAATCCAACCTTATCACTCCCTCACTCACAACCCCAACACATTCCCACAATCAAGGGATGTACACTAGGTACAAATCAACTTTATCTCCATCAACTTTACATCTCCATCACCTTTACGTCGCCCACCTCCACACTCCACCACACACCTCACCTCACACCCAAACCACATATGTATATGTGTGTAAGCATAGGTGTATTAGTGTGTGAAGGATCCCCCTATAAATACCCCCCTTTACCCTCACAATTCTCTTCACTCTCTACTTCCCCTCACACTCACACAACACACAGCAAAACAGAGAAAGTTTAGAGAGGAAACAGAGAGAGAAAAGCTCCATAGCCATAGCCAAAAGCTTAACTTATTTCTTGAAAACCTCTACACTCTTCACCTCCACTCTCGGTGAGTATATCAACTCACTCACCATGTATATTTAAGTGTTCTTGTAGCTTAGTTAGGACTACATATATATATATACACATATACGGTCAGTCTCTTGAGTAAACAGGGTTGAGTGAACATACCAAGTGAACATGTTTTTTATCCTTAAAGAACCTGCAGGTCAGCGGGGTAGACCGCGGGTTCTTTTAGGCTAAAAAACATATTCACTGGATATGTTCACTCAACCCTGTTCACTTAAGAGCCTCACCGTACATATATATAGATATATATATATTGTATATCTGTATATATGGTGCAAAAATGTGATTTTCATAAACGTTGATGAAAACGAGTTCCGTGAATGGAAAATGGTAGCTTATGACCTATATTAGCTTGGTTCAAAACATTTTTTCAAAACACAAAGTATGGCGACGAACCGAGCTATTAAAGTTTTTTGTAAAATGGCGGTATCTCAAGTTTTGGAGGGCCAAACGGAGCCTTAAAGACAATTTTATATATCCGCGATCTATATGAAAAATGAAAGTGAATGATTGGTCGCACAACACGTTTCGATAAGTTTTCAAAAATGACATTTCAGCCCTGTTTACTGTACATGTTTGTAAGACTTCATGCTTAGTTCCTATAATGAATTCATGTCGACTCTATGAACATCATGAGGTCAATGTCAGCATGCATAATAGGGGTCAAACCATGGAAAATATTAGAGAGCCACGATGTTATCATAAGTACTTATCCCAGTACGATAACAAGAGCCACGATGTCACAAAACAATCCAGAGAATGATGTTATCCTAATACGATAACAAGAGCCACGATGTCATCATAAGTACTTATCCCAGTACGATAACAAGAGCCACGATGTTATGAAACAATCCAGATTTACGATAACAAGAGCCACGATGTTATCATAAGTACCTATCCTAGTACGATAACAAGAGCCACAATGTTTTGTTACGATGTGTCATGAGAGATGATGTTTTGGGCAAGTGTGGTCAAAGGAAAAGAGTTAGCATGAGTGGGGTTCCATTGTTCATGCACGGTTGCATATGTTATAGCATCAATGTTGTGAATGCAAATCGTAAGCATGTCTCTATTATATAAAATAAAACATGTTCGCATGATTTATAATTTGTTGAAGATTAACGTCTCGGAATAAGATATTACCCACATCTTATGATAGGCAACAAAAGGACAATTTTGTGATTTACATATTTGACCAGGAGGCAATTGTATTTAGTTATTTTATTTATTTCCATATAGTAGGAATCTTTATTTAAGGAATAATATATATTAGGAGATTTTATCTTTAGGAAATTTTATCATATTTCTCAAATTAGGAGATTTTAATTTTGTTACATCTTTTAGGGAGTTTCTATAAATTAGGAGACTTGTATTTAGCTATAAATAAGGTGGTACAGAATTGTATTCGACAGTTGATGATTATGAATAAAAAAATATTGAGTTTTTTCTTCGAGAGCTTTCAAGGTATTGGTGGACTCCAAGAGATCTTGGTGGATTCCAAGAGTTCTTCTTTTTTTCTTGGTGGACTCCAAGAGATCTTGGTGGATTCTAAGAGTTCTTTTTTTCTTGGTGGACTCCAAGAATCCATCTTTTCTTCTTGTTCCTTAATTATTCATCAATTTTTCAGCCATATTCATAGTTTATTTGAGTAGCCTGCGTCAAATTATGATTATGAATAAAAAAAAAATAGAGTTTTTTCTTTGAGAGCTTTCAAGGTATTGGTGGACTCTAATAGATCTTGGTGGATTCCAAGAGTTCTTCTCTTTTTCTTGGTGGACTCCAAGAACTATCTTTTTCTTCTTGTAGTTTAATTATTCATCAATTTTTCAGCCATATTCATAGTTTATTCGAGTGTCCTGCGTCAAATTTGGTATCAGAGCAAAGAACGATTCGCAACAATCGGACTGCAATTTTCAATGAGCAGCAGCCGTAGCATGAACATCAAACCCACTGCTATCAACAATCACAAACAGCCCCTAATCCATCACTTCACCCAGAACCAAATCAGAATCGCAGTCGCTTCCACAAAACCCTAACCAGCAACCTCTATCCCAGTCCAGTTCGAACCAGAAACCCTAACCACCATCTACTCAACCAGATTTAAATTTCAAAACCATCCCCAAACAGACGCTAAACTCTGTTCGCGACCCGAACTAGATTCAATATCCTTCACCTTCGAATCTCCACCAACCAAATCGAAACCTTCCCATCGTCCGCGAACTCAACCATGTTGCCGGCAACCCTCACACCTACCCAGCCATCATCAGCCAACCTTAGCCATCATGACGTACAATCTCAGACCATTCACCACGCCGGAAGCCTAGCACAAGCTGCACAACTGGACCAGACGACATCCATTGTGCTACTGGAACCGAACCACCTTTCTCTCAGTTCAAATCCATAGTTGGACCTCCATAGCTACAACCTAAGCCACCAGATCCACCAGAACCAAGTCGCGACCAGTGCAACCTGTGCGCAGCCCCACATTCAGGTTTATGCCCGTCTTTATTTTATTTTCTAGGGTTTGGGTACTCTCACAGTCTCACCAGCTCATTTGTTTTAATATAAGCCCAAGACCCACTTTGTCTTTAAGTAAAACTAGCCCCCAGCCTAAGCCACATCCTGAAACAGCCCACTTGTTTTAAACGAACTCAGCCCACTTGGTCGCTTACACAGCCAAACCCACTTAAGTCTTTCAGCCCACTACAACCCCTATACTTTACAAGCCCAAATTACCACCTTTTAAAATAGACAGCAGCCAGTCCATACTCTTTAAACCTAAACCAAACCTTTTAAACCAAAACCAAATCCAGTGGTAGACCCAGGATTTTGTGCTAGGGGGGTCCAAGTTCCATGCGGGGGTTCGGGGGCAGCGCCCTCGAGAAAATTTTTTTGGGTCATTTATACATATTTTTTATTTTTAAGTGAGACAGAGAGTTGAACGAGTAGTTGTGGCAAATTAGATTTAGACATTGTTTATCTCCTGAGCTGAATAAGGGGATATTACTTTTCCCCTTCACTATTAATAGGGACTTTTAATGTCACACGGTCACACTAGTGGATATTGTTATTAATCCTGCAATGTTATTCTTTCCAAGTTTTTTTATCCCCAAATGTGATTCCTAACATATCACCATTTCAACATAATGAAAGTCAAGTGGACACTATGTGTTAAAAACCTCCACATGTAAAGTCACAAATTTGGGGGGGCCACAATGTAAAACATTTTCAAATCTTCAAAATTCTATATAGACCCCAAGCCCATTGTTAAAACCAATCCAAGCCCTCCAAACTTTCTGTAAGTTACAGAAAAAACCCCTGAAATTCTCAAAATTACCAATTTGCCCCAAATCTTTCTGAAAATTGCAGAAAAATCCCCTAAACTTCATATATTTCCGTAAGCATCTATCTTCGCTTGGCAAAGAAGTATGAAATTCTCCAACACCTCCAACCACAAATTGATGATTCTGGACGTTATCCGTGGGCAAGATACGTTTGGTTTCCCGCGCTAGTTGCTAATGGGTTTCACACCTACATCCACTGCCGGGAAAAGGTTTGCAAGATACTTGTTGATAGAAACTTTTCGACGAATGTGATTTCTCCACCTGTTATTAAAAGATTGAAACTTCAGACCGAGCCACGTCCACGACCATATAAGATAGCTCGGGGAAATGGTTCTACCTATCTTGTACCCAAACGGTGTTTGGTGCCATTCCGAATGGGCAACTTATGTAATGAGCAAATTTGGTGTGATGTGGTACATTTAGATATTAATTATCTAATTCTTGGTCGTCGGTGAATCGATGAGTTTGGCATATTCAAAGGTGAAGACAAATCCTATTGCATTCAGTATCATGGCAAAGTTATTAGACTGGTGAACCTCGCCCTTTCTCCGGTTACTAAGCGAGACAATTCTTCCAAATTCACCCGGACCGAGTCGGATAACAAAACATGTGAGTCCAACCCAGAGAAAGAGTTGGTGACTACGGATGTTCCTCATTGTGCGCCTCCAAAGCTATTTGATTCATCACAAGGACACACCTAAGGAGCTTCCCACTAAGTTGGTTGACTCATCACTCGAGGTCAATAGCTTACCAATAGTTGCTCACGAGGAAACACCCAAGGAACTTCCCACTAAGTTGTTGCCTCTAAATAATGGCCCACAAGCTGCTAGTCGTCATGCCGCCAACTACTGTCGGATTATTTTGAGTATTGGACTTAATGGGTTCGTGTCTCCGACAATGTTCGTTCCTCCTCCATCCATTCATTCAAAACGCAGCTGCACATACAGGGATGTTCTTCACTTTCTCCAGCATTACCACCGTACTAACTCGCCAGAGTCAAGTTTTTCGAAGACTAGGAGAGTTGATAGGGAACAAATGGGCAATTTTGTGATTTACATATTTGACCCGGGAGGCAATTGTATTTAGTTATTTTATTTATTTCCATATAGTAGGAATCTTTATTTAAGGAATAATATATATTAGGAGATTTTATCTTTAGGAAATCTTATCATATTTCTCAAATTAGGAGATTCAAAATTTTGCTACATCTTTTAGGGAGTTTCCATAAATTAGGAGACTTGTATTTAGCTATAAATAAGGTGGTACAGAATTGTATTCAACAATTGATGATTATGAATAAAAAATATTGAGGTTTTTCTTTGAGAGCTTTTAAGGTATTGGTGGACTCCAATAGATCTTGGTGGATTCCAAGAGTTCTTCTTTTTTTCTTGGTGGACTCCAAGAATCTATCTTTTTCTTCTTGTTCTTTAAAATTTATCAATTTCCATCCATATTCATATTTTATTTGAGTGGCATGCATCATCTTATGATGTCAAACTACGACGGCTTTAAGTTTACTTTTATATACATTGCGCGTATATGCTTATATGCTCACTCGGCTTGTATTCAAGCTGATGGTGTTTTATGCTCTGGACAATCCCACGTCCAGATTTCCCACGTGGAGATAACCTTGAAGATTATGGCTATGCCAGTTAAAGGCACAAGCACCCCCGAGAAGGCTTTTACTTATGTTATTATTATGTAATAAATTGTCTTTGAGCAATATATATTTAAGACTATAATTGTAAGTGGCTTTGTTGCCCAAACTCTATTGATGTAATAGTTGTCGTAGGGATCATTATGAATAAATGTTAAGTACTAATATGTTTTAACTTCCGCTTGTGTCTTTTACTTTGTTTTAAGTTATTATTAAGTTCCATGAAGGACAATCAATAGCTCAACTCATCATGTCCTAAGAATCCAAAAGGGAAATTCAATTTTTCCCTATTACCATGTCGGGGTGTGACAGTTTTGATGCTTTTACTTATACTCGATCGCTTACTTACCAAAAAAAATAAGGAAAGAAAAAGAAAACCTAAGCCGCAGGATGAATTACTGAATCGTTCATGAGTAGCAGCATTATTTCCAAGTTCACTAGAGACTTCCTAAATCAATTAGCCTAGCAGATAACTAAACCCATCACCCTCGCAAAAAAAGAAAGAAAAGAAAAGAGCTAGAGGTAGCTCTCATACCTATGTATATTGCACGGAGCATTGCTTTGAGGTTACTGATGTCATGGTGCAACCGGCACAAGAAACTAGCAAGATCATCCCCGTCAAGTAGATCAATAGCGGTTAAGTTGTGCTTTTCTAAAACATCATCCAACGCAGATATGTAAGCCTCGTCTCGTGACTGTGCCTTGTGGATAAGATCGTACATCATGTCAGTCACCTTCGACATCGCTGACACAATAACCAACTTTCTTTCTGAATCATCATTAACAATTATCTCTGCAACATTTCGAATTCTCTGGGAGCTTCCCACACAGGTGCCACCAAATTTATGGACAGACCAGGTTTCACCTTTGGGAAGCTGCACTTTTTCTGTGGATACATCGAGTGAAACATCTACAAGCATATAAATCTAAGTCAACATGACATCCTTCATATCATAAATATGATTGCAAATTTTTAAAAAAATAGTATGCAACTAAGAGAGGACATAAATGAACCTGTAACTGAAGCAAAAATCCTAAAAGATGGTGGCTCCCTCCTTCCGCACTGAGAAGCAACACCCATTCTGGAAGAAAAAAAAAATCAAAAGCTGAACTCTTCAGCAGTTATCAACGCTCAACAGAAAGATGCACTAAAAATTACGACGAATCGCAAGACAAAAACTCTACTTGATTTTGATTGCAATTTGCAATCTAGCGGTATAAGTCCATCAACAGGAATCACTTGACAAGATTAGGAATAAATCAACATCAAGACCATACGTGCCAGGACAGCAATCTGTACAGAATAGAAGATTTGGATAACAATATATCACTAGCATTCTGTACACAACATCCTAGTTCCTAGTATTATTACACAAACTCTATGTTTACAAATGTCATCCATTATCTTACTAGCCATTCGAGGGCCAGAAGAGAGCTAGGGTCACACTTACTAACACGATGAAGATGCAGTGACATTAAATCTCTTCAACAGTAATTTGATGGTATAATGAAGGATATCAGTAGAACTCCATTTAGGCTCTTGAAACAAAGATGGCACTTGCTGAGCATTTGAAACAAGGCAGGACAATGGTGTGTCATTAGTCATTACAAATCTGTTTTGATATAACGTTGCCTTGAGAGGAGGCAACATGTTCGCTCATTCTTCTAGCTAACCAGTCATCAATCTCAATCTTTCCACCAAGGCGTAAGGCACCTGAGAGGTTGAACCATCACAAGAAGCACACCAAATGCTACACCACAGTGGTTACAGATACTGTCGCTGATACAGCAATAAAAGACTGAACTTGACAGTGAGATAGGAGACAAGTCAAAGTGGGTCATGCCCCCTAGACCTATGCAAGGGCATATGGATGATTCGTCCCAACCTAGGAAAGTTGATACCTACTAGCAGTCTTGCACACATCATGGACGGCACACTCCTCGCAATTGTACCAGTTGCATATTTGTAACATAGCTTGCAAATGTTATGGTACAGACCCGGCAAGGTATGAACTCCAGTTGCACCCTGATTCATCCCCAAGCACCTTTACGAGTTTGAATTGTTTCATTCTTAGGGTATACACCATCCAACTCATGTCCCTTGATCTTAACAGAACCACTCTCCCACCACCAGCCATATAAAGTCCACTTGAGACCAAATCATAAGGCCATCATTTACATAAAGTGCTAATCCATACCTTCAAGCCAAGACTGTCAAATCAACAGAATTGGCAGCCAAAGAAACTAGGCTGAATTTATGGAACTGGTAGAATCGGTGTTAAACGCTTTTACCAAAATACTCTTAACATGCAGGCACTTTACCACCCAAGGACTTTAGCGCTCCATGCCCAATAAGGGACTAGTACAAATAATTGATGTTTAGCCTAGTTTAGTGAAGAACTGAACATTTTCTCCTCTGTCTAGATTATCTTGCATTTTCGGACCTAAGGTTAGGTTAGCAAATATGAATACCCATTGCTTGAATACCAAAGCTTAGCAAGCAAAACTCTTTTTGGAAAAGAAAAAAGACACACGGTTATCAATACCATACAAGACCACCCCCAGCTGGCCACAAATGTTTTAGTGCCTATCAACCTGCACTTAGTGTTTCCTAATGAAATGCTTTTTGTACTCGACCATTTCCGACCAACTCTCATCTAAGCAACCTTATGTTATTCAATTGGCAAACTAATACATCCCAAAAACAGCAATTGTAGATAAGGAAGTAAGAGAACTACTCATTCTAAGTTCTAACCCTTCAGGTTGTCATTAATCGTCTATAAGCTAAAGTATGTAGCTTCACACACTAAAGCTCTTTCCTTTTTATCCCTTAGTTTGAGGGTCATGATAAATATACATAGTATCACCATAAAACCACCTAATGATTTTATAAAAAGATACAGCCGGCCGAAGGAATCCATATGGCAACTACTAACTATATTAAGCCTAAAGAGAGGGAAGAAAATTTGTTGGAGCCAAAGAAGACAAGGAGACCAATAGCCTTCAATCACTAGGTAAGGTTTCGCAGTTCTACCTTCTACTATGTCCAATCTCTCTTATTTTGGTAATAATTTACACTTCTGCACCTCGTCAAGACGATGGTTAATGGAGCACACATGATTTATACTTTTGTCTATGTATCGCCTTTGTTCAAAATCAGCAAAAAGGACAGTTTTGAACATTTAAAAGTATTTGTGGACATCATCAAATCCCATATTGACCATCAATCATTGACGTTTACCAAAAGCAAAACTTGAAAGCTATGTTACCTAGACTCGGGTATGAGTGTCGAGTGTGGGTGTGTGTCTAGGTGTCGGACCTCCTCTAAATCCAAATCTTAGAATCCGGGGATATGTGTCTAAACGTTGGATACGGGTATGCGGACACCTTCTTAACGTATAAAGTATAAACATACTATGTTTCTTAATATCAATAGTTAGAAACCTCTTTGCCCACAATTTTGAGCTTCTTCTTACCTATTCAACATCACCTGTGGAGGATCCGAGTGTCCGAATTGGGTACGGGGATCAGACACGGGAATCGGATACTTGGGGGTAGTAGGAGAGTCCAGGTAACATAGCTTGAAAGAAGTTTAACTATTGAATTGAAACTAAAAGGGAGGTTTCCTCAATTGTCAAAAACCTCAAAGCAAGTTAAAGAGTATTTTACCTGTTTCATTTCAATTAGTCATATAGCCAATCTGTCTTTCAATCCTACGATAACATCTAAAATTTTCAATTTAGTTTAATAACAATCTACAAATAACCCCAACACCACCAAATTCATCTCTTTCTTGTGTGGGATTGGAAATCAGAGGACTAGGATTTATTGAAGATCATAATTCGTTGGACTTTTCATTGTATCTGGTAACATCAATTCATAAACGAGATCTTCAACATATTAAATCAGTTTGGCCTCATTAAACATAACCAATCATCCAAGATTTGGAACTAACTCTCTGAACTATTTATTCCCTTGCTGTACTACTCGGAACTTCAAGGACTTATATTTCTTCTTAAGAACATAAATCTAGGTTCATTCTCCATTTATCAGTCTCTTCCTTCCCTTGTAATTTTTTTAATGACACTCGTCTCGACATTGTAGTTTTCCAAGATTGAGGAAAATGCCTGTATAAAAAGCATGCACAGAAACCTAAAACTCTAAAGATAAAAAAATATTAAAAAAAGGAGGGACGCAAACAACCAGCAGCTTACATCTTATCTTAATCTAATAATAACATAAACTTACCTCATCAATTCCAAGTCCCCTAATTATACAAACTTTTTCTGGTAATTAATAATGACTTCCTAAAGTGACCAAAGGAAAGAGAGTTCATTTGGCTGCGGAAATGAAAATTTGCTGTATGCTTATATATATATATACAGATAAATAAATAAATAATTAACCCCGCAAATTTCTTTGAGAGGAAAAACTAATTATTACCACATTAAAAAGAGCAGAACGAGATGAATCATCAAAAGTTTAGTAGTAAAATTCTGGTTTCTGGCGAAACAAACGGGGGAGGTAATTGTAAATAAAAGAGAAAATGGAGTTGTTACTTGTTGAGGATCGGAGAGCTGTGGAGAACTGAGAGGGCTGCAGGGAATGGACATATCCTCTTCTTGGAGTTGTTGTTGTAAGCATCACATGACAATGCTCTGTATGGTGGTGATGGAGAAGGAGAAATGGAAGACGAGAACGCCATTATTTGTGGATGTCTGTCTTTGGCGGCTGGGGAGTGTTCAACTTCAATGAGATATGAATCGTAAGATGATGATGATTGGTGGAAGCTATCAGCTGCTGTGCACCTGCTTAAAAATAATTTTCAGCCATTCACAATTTGACACGTGGGCATAAAAAATTTTAAAAGTTCAATTTTGTATTTATTTTTAAAGAAAAAAAGAAATAATCCAAATGGAACTCCACAATACATAACCGGCTCCGACAACTACCAACACCAGCCACCGCCCCCAAATTACTAGGGTGGGCAATCAGTCGATTCGGTTTCGAACCGAAAACTTCAGTTCGGGTTGGGAATTTCGATACCGAAATCCAAACTGAAATAAACTTCAAAAACATAGTTCGGTTTCGAAATTTAAGTTTGGGTTCAGTTCAAAACTTCGGTTTGGAATTCAACCGAAGTTTTTTTTTTTTTGTAAAAAAATTACACTACAAAACAAGACTTTTACACCTGTATATACATTGTTAGCAGCAAGTTATACAAGAAAACCTAACTGATCCAACCATGTACTCAATAGCTACAACCAGTGTTCTAAAACTCGGGCTAGGTGGTCCCCCACCGCCCGAAGTTTCTCCTAGGCATTTGTAAAATCACCTAATTTACTAGGTGGGGAGGTCCTAGGCGGGCCTAGGCGGCTAAACGTAATTTTCATATATATATATATAAATTGTTTATATCAGTGTATGTGTTTGTATCAGTGGCTGTGTGTGTATAATGTATGTTAATTTTTTTTTTTTTTCAGAACTTGTTTATGTCAGTGTATGTGTGTGTATCAGTGGCAGTGGCTGTACGTGTATATTGTGTGTTAATTTTTTTTATTTATTCAAAACTTGTTTATAAATTAAACTTGTAGAATTGTCTCTATATTATTAATTTTGCTTTAAATAGTTTTTCCGCCTAGGCGCCCGACTAGGCCAATTGGCGCTAGGCCCCCCTCCACCGCCCAACTAGCACCTAGTGAGTTTTAGAACATTGTCTACAACATATATAATTCCTCCTCCAGTTCATATAGGTTTGGACATTACACCTGTATATATCCCCTAGCAAATTTGCTAACAATTTAACAGAATCAAAGGTTAAAATAACAAAGACTACTAATCTGCTAAATTTCGATGAATACAAAAGGTGATTTGTTTCAGATTACTAACAAACTCTCAAACCATCACAAAAATATATATATATATATATATATATAGGACGCTTCTAGTAAGGACATCCTTACTTTATTAAGTTAAGGACTTCTATTTTCAGCCGTTAGATCATATTTTAATAAATGAAATGACAACACTACCCTTAATGAAAACTCGATCTAACGGCAGAGATAGAAGTCCTTAACTTAATAAAGTAAGGGATTACTAGAAGTGTTCTGTGTATATATATATAAATAAAAAATTAAGAAAAAAATTAGCAGTTTTGTTTCAGATTACTAACCTAACAATCAGCAGAAATTCAGGAAGTAAAAACAACGATTTCATCCGAAATATACGATAATTTTAATTGATTCTTCCCACTTAGAAATAAATGTATGTTTGTATGTATCGTGAGAGAGAGAGAGAGAGAGGGAACAACCTACCTGACTGAACCGCCGGTTTGAGCCGCCGGCGTAATGGAATCGCGAGGGATGGGATGCCGCCGGACTGGAGTCTCTGGAGTCGCGAGGGTCCGAGGAGGGATGATGATAGGAGTTGGGGACTTATTCTCTGTGAGCCGCAGCTTGTGTCACTGAGATGAGTGAATGTGAGAGTTACTCTTAGGCTTAGTTTGGCACATGGCTTTTTAAAAGTAGCTTATAAAATTTATTAATTAGTTGTTTGATAATTTTGTACAATTGACACATTTCTCTTCAAAAAAAAATCATAAAATCAAAAAGCAACTTTGAGCTTTTAAAAGTTTCATTCTAGAGCTTTTACAGCCCGTTTGGTAAAATAGAATAGAATTGAATTGAACAGAATTGAATTGAATAGAATTGAATTGAGCAGAATTGATTAACAATTCTAATTCTCTTGTTTAGGTTAAACAGAAATGAAAATAATAGAATTGAAAAGAAATATAGTCATTTTCTAAAATACCCCCAGACCTTAAACTAACAGACCCTAAACTAACAGACCCAAACAAACCTTAAACAAACAGACCCTAAAACTAACAGACCAGATAGACAAAGACGAAGACGACGAACAGAAGAACGACGGAGACGAAGAAGAAGAAGAAGCTGTGAAGGAGAAAGACGTAGAAGAAGAAGAAGAAGCCGCGAAGGGAAAGACGAAGAAGAAGATGAAGTGAAAGGAAGAAGACGAAGAAGATCAGGTTAGGGTATTTTGGGAAGAACACAGTTTTAGAATGAATTCTCACCAAATCCGACTAATTTTGGTCGGATTTCACTTTGGTCTAAAACTTGAATTCTCAAGAATTGGCAAGAATTGGAAATCATTTCATTTCTAATTTTTGTATCAAACCAAACTCATGATTTTCCACAAACAAGAATTGCAAATCAATTCTTTTCTAGTTTGTGGCATACCAAACAGACTATTAATGGAGCTTTTAAAAGCTCCCCAAAAAGCCCCTAAGTTCAATTTTTGTAAATTCATAAACTAATTACCTAATAAATTAACATGAAATTGTGTGGAGATTTAAAAGCTCCCCCAAAAAAGCCTTAAGTTCAATTTTTGCAAAGTTCATAAACTAGTTACCAAATGAATTAACATCAAATTGTACTTTAAAAAAGGAGCACCACCAAAATGGGTGCAAAACTAAGCCTTAGTCTCTTACTGAATTAGCAACTAGGCCCTAACTTTTCAAACGTTGTATTTTATGTGTAAAACTTCGAAAACTCGGTTTGGTTTGGTTTCAAAATTTCTATTGAAATTCGAACTGAACTTATAAGTTCGGTTCGGTTTCAAACTGAGCTTACTTTGGTTTGGTTCAAACCGATCCGAATTAGTTTAAAACTTCGGTTTCGGTTCGAAAGTTCGGGTAGCCTGAAGTGTGCCATCCCTAAAAATTACCACCATCAAAGCCACACAAGAAAAACCCAAAATATATATATATATATTATTAATAAAAATAATTAAAAACCCAAAAATCTCACATCCCTTAAAAAAAAAAAAAAAATTCACAACAACCAAACCCTCCATCTCCTTCACCGCACCAATATCGCCACCAACCATTGATTTGACACAAAGAGAGGTAAGACAGACGAATATGAATCTCGGTACTCACAACATTCACTCCATCAAAAGTTTGAAGAGGGAGAAGAGAAAATATAGTTAGTAAGAGAGAGATAAATACCTGTTTGCTATAATATTTATTCGGGCGTGCCAGAGCCTTGTTAGGTAGGCCCAAACTAATAAAACAAAATTTCCTAAGTCACTTGTGTGAGTGATACACAAGGTTTGGAAATCTAACTTCTAATAGGCGATTGTGATGGCCAAGTAGGAAAGTACCCTTGGCCTGTAGTCCCTAGACAGTATTGAAGCATACAAGTCTAGCAAGTGATGAACAATAAAGAAATTAAATAAAAATAGCATTTTTATTTAATTGTAAAAGAAAAGAAAAATTACAAAGATGTAATTAAAAGCTAGGAAAGCCTAAGAAAATAAAAAGGATGTTTTTATTTTGCCTAAAAACTAAGAATGCATTGTAGAATGCTTTTTGGATGCGATTGTCGAAGTGACGCGGAGTCCTCTGATAGCTTGGCCTGCCTGTTGATTTATAGCGGCCATGGACTGATTGAGATAAGGCAAGTAATTATCCTTCATAATTATCTGGTATTAAAATACCAGATTTATCTCCCAAAATCTGCTCTTGACTTCCATAATTATCTGGTATAAAATACCAGATTTTATCCCCATATCTGATAAAACCTTCCATATCTTCACCAATATATATATATATATATATATATTTTGAACCTGGTCCATTATCAGTCTTGATACGGCTTGCAACCAAAAGACACACTTCCCAAATCTTAAAATATAATCTCCAAAAATACTTGATATTATCCTTCCTAAAACTGATAATTCTAATAATAACTTGGGAATATTGCCACGATTTGGAAACATTTATCACCTTATTTAGAGAAGATTAAGGCTGATAAACAATGACCCCCTCATATTACCTTTCACACATCGGGATGAATGGAACATGGTAAATAAACTATCTATGGTCCGATTCATATCAGTTATTAAAACTTTAGGCTGAATTGTTGATTGACTTGGTAAGGCAAATCTGATAACGCCATTCAAGTTGCCATTATTAGAGTTTGGCCCACCACATTGAAAAGTCATACCCATGATGCTTGCACCAGTAATCACAAGATGGTCATTTGTCTTGATCAGTTACAATTTGGACCAATTATAAAGAGTGTGAGACCGACCAAAGTTGCCAAATATTGGTATGCCTCGACCAAGGGGTGGCCCACCACATTCTTTAAAGACATACACGCTATTAAATCGGTCTCATAATAAGGCAGCCCGATTGCCTACTGAGATGGACCTTGGTCAGCCCGATGGCAAATTGGATGATTATGGAAGTGATATCGGGTACTTTAAACCAATTATTTAGCCTCTAATTTATGTAATCGGTCTGTTAGTCCGACTAAAAAATCACCATCGGCCTTATACAAATTTTAGCTTATAAAATGTATTTTTTAGGTGCAAACAATGCCCCCCTGGCTCTTTAAAAATGAAATTAATGTAAATTTTTGAAGAGCCAAACTTATTAGACCGATTTTCGGACAGTGAGATCCGTCAAGTTTATCCCAATAGAATCAGTATTGCCACATTGACCAAATCAGATTCCCAGCATTGCCACTCTGTTTCAAGCCCATACAGTTGGTCTTTACATCATTCGGCTAATATTGCAAAAAAAAAAAAAAATTCTTCAAAGAAGTCGGGCCCACCCCAAAGGATACCTCGTCATGGATGAAGCTACTTACCAGTTTGGTCTTTTGAAGCAATATTCCAATCTGGAAGAATGAAGATGGATAAATGTACTTCTTTCCATCGGGCCCACCATAGTAGCTAAGCTCAGCCATGGAGACCAAACACGATATGACAGAAACATGCAAACATCACCCTTTTTTTTCTTTTGTAATCTCAGTTCGAAAAATATCATTTGACCGAATTAATATTTGACTTCGGTCTTTAGTTTTTTTTTCAATCTTTTGATAATAATATTGGTGTAGAAACAACCACCAAATCACCGCCAATTTTTGGTGACATCCACACAGCCATCGTGGATGTAAATCAACCCAAGCCAAATAATTAATTGGCTTAAAATAAAAAAAATAATCGGTCACTATTATTAGACCGAAAAAATTAAACAACTCCTTAAGGGTGAGCTTCCTCAAGGAAAGTTGATCAAAAAATTCATGGACCGATTTAGAGTCAATCGGTCTCGGCGAAGCCTGCCCCCCGAGCCCTTCATCATCGATTTCTTCGTCACCAAGGGAGTCTTCGTCATCGTCCTCCTCACTAACGGGAGGCCCTATGGCCGATACGGGATCACTCGGCCTTAAAAATTTTATCCCTTTGGCCTTCAATTGTTCACAAACGGCCTTTGGAAAATCCTCCCATGCATGTTTGATTCGGTGAGCTACCTCGATTATAGCATCAAATGGGTCTTCAGCCGAAATATGATCACTCGACCTATCAAACTCTTCCTTTTCGGCCTCAACAGAATTGTGAGGCTCGTTTAGAGCTTGCCCCCCGAGCGGTAAATCTAATAAACCGCTTGGTTTTTTTCTCCAACCACCATCTAGAAATTCCTTCATTGACATGAAAATATTTCCATTGGGTGGTGGCTCTTCCGCTTCACTTACGGCATGAAGGAGACCGATTTCATTGTTGAAGAATTGTATATCGGCCTTAAAACGGTCAATATCTTTGTAAAGATGACCGATCTCATCATCATATCGGTCCTTAAACCGATAAATTAAACCATGAAAATGGCTCATTTTTTCGTTCCGCCAACGAATCTGGTCGTGGTAAAACTGTAGCCATGCTTCGCGGTGTGCATGGCTCATCACCTGGTTGTCCCACTGGGCGTGCCAAATTGTTTGCTATAATATTTATTCGGGCGTGCCAGAGCCTTGTTAGGTAGGCCCAAACTAATAAAACAAAATTTCCTAAGTCACTTGTGTGAGTGATACACAAGGTTTGGAAATCTAACTTCTAATAGGCGATTGTGATGGCCAAGTAGGAAAGTACCCTTGGCCTGTAGTCCCTAGACAGTATTGAAGCATACAAGTCTAGCAAGTGATGAACAATAAAGAAATTAAATAAAAATAGCATTTTTATTTAATTGTAAAAGAAAAGAAAAATTACAAAGATGTAATTAAAAGCTAGGAAAGCCTAAGAAAATAAAAAGGATGTTTTTATTTTGCCTAAAAACTAAGAATGCATTGTAGAATGCTTTTTGGATGCGATTGTCGAAGTGACGCGGAGTCCTCTGATAGCTTGGCCTGCCTGTTGATTTATAGCGGCCATGGACTGATTGAGATAAGGCAAGTAATTATCCTTCATAATTATCTGGTATTAAAATACCAGATTTATCTCCCAAAATCTGCTCTTGACTTCCATAATTATCTGGTATAAAATACCAGATTTTATCCCCATATCTGATAAAACCTTCCATATCTTCACCAATATATATATATATATATATTTTTTGAACCTGGTCCATTATCAGTCTTGATACGGCTTGCAACCAAAAGACACACTTCCCAAATCTTAAAATATAATCTCCAAAAATACTTGATATTATCCTTCCTAAAACTGATAATTCTAATAATAACTTGGGAATATTGCCACGATTTGGAAACATTTATCACCTTATTTAGAGAAGATTAAGGCTGATAAACAATGACCCCCTCATATTACCTTTCACACATCGGGATGAATGGAACATGGTAAATAAACTATCTATGGTCCGATTCATATCAGTTATTAAAACTTTAGGCTGAATTGTTGATTGACTTGGTAAGGCAAATCTGATAACGCCATTCAAGTTGCCATTATTAGAGTTTGGCCCACCACATTGAAAAGTCATACCCATGATGCTTGCACCAGTAATCACAAGATGGTCATTTGTCTTGATCAGTTACAATTTGGACCAATTATAAAGAGTGTGAGACCGACCAAAGTTGCCAAATATTGGTATGCCTCGACCAAGGGGTGGCCCACCACATTCTTTAAAGACATACACGCTATTAAATCGGTCTCATAATAAGGCAGCCCGATTGCCTACTGAGATGGACCTTGGTCAGCCCGATGGCAAATTGGATGATTATGGAAGTGATATCGGGTACTTTAAACCAATTATTTAGCCTCTAATTTATGTAATCGGTCTGTTAGTCCGACTAAAAAATCACCATCGGCCTTATACAAATTTTAGCTTATAAAATGTATTTTTTAGGTGCAAACAATACCTAGGAACCGAGAGAGCTCTGTGTGAAGTGCGAGATGAGAATAATTACAGTGTATTGAGCAGGGCTTTTATCGGTCGGTGTTGGTCGGTTTTGGAAAGGTTTTGTCCACCGAACCGAAGCACTTCGGTGTTCATTAGCTACAACTGAGTACCATTAGTGAACTACATCAACCGATTGGTCTCACCAGTCAGTTTTCAGTCAGCGTTCGAAGTTGGGTGTTGCCATCAATTTGAATAACAATCAGAGGACTGAGGCGGCTTGGTTTTTTTTTTTTCTTTTTTGAAGTAAAATTAGAGATGAAGGCCTTGTTTGGTGGTCAGGATAAGAGGTAGGATATGGTAACTTTTATCCTATCCAGAGTTTGATGGCACCATTGGACAGGATAAAATAGTCTTGAACTAGGTTTTTATCTCATGGAGAATGGGATAACTCTAACCTATGAGTGGGGGGGGGGGGGGGGGGGGGTATTAGGTGGGATTAGAAGTTTTAGATAATTTCTTGGGACAAAAAAAAACATTTTTTTTCAAATCATTTTTTTTCTTTTTCATTTTCATATATGATTTTTTTCCCTCTCTTTTCATTTTTCAATCTGCTTTTTTATTTTTCAGATTCGATTTTTTTTAGATCTTTTTTTTTCTTTTATTTTCATTTTCAGATCTACCTTCTTTCTTTTTTTTTTCTTTCTTTCTATTTTTCCTCACATCTTCTGCTTCTTTTTTTCTTTTTCTTTTTTGCTAAGATCCGTTTTTTTCCTCTTCTTCATTTTCATATTTCTCTTCCTTTTTTTTTTTCAAATCTCTTTTTTTTTTCCTCTTTTTCTTTTTTCATTTTTAGATCTACTCTTTTTTTCCTCATTTTTTTTTTCTTTCTTTCTTTCTTCAAGCCCCATTTTGTGTTAAAAGCAGTAATTTAGTTATTATCCAGAATGTTTATCCGGGCACGACCAAACACAAGATTAGAATATAACAGTTTATCCGACAATATTATTCCGCATGTTCCAAACATAGGACAGCATAACAGCTTATCCAACAGGATTAATATCTTATCTGATCCTGCCTTATCCTGTCCTATCTGACAGTTTTTTCCGACTTGCCAAACGAAGACCAAAGAGTGAAAAGATTTCCATAGTTTCTGGATTACATCATAATATATATATATATATATATATATAGAGAGAGAGAGAGAGAGAGAGAAGGGGGGTGGGGGGTTCTTGCCTTTTATTCTATTAAGCAATTCAAGCCTCCATTGGGCAAAATCCGGTGAGATGATCGGATGCAAATGACGTCGATGATCGGAAGCAGTTGACGCCGACAATTGATATGGATGTGGAGACGACGCCAACGATCAGAAGCTTTAGAGCATCTCCAAGGAATATGCTAAATTTTAGTTTGTCAAATAAATTTGAGGGCTTATGTGTCAATTTGGCATATCTGAGCATCTCCATGGGGAGAAATTATTCAATGAACCCGTCATGCCATGTCAGCATGCTAACGTGGTGTTACCATTTATTCTTTAACCATCCACTTGCCCCCTCCTTCCAGGGGGATCATGACAAGTGTTTGCTGACGTGGTGTGACCATTTATTCTTAACCACCCACTTGCCCCCTCCTTCCAGGGGGATCTGACAAGTGTTTATCAACTTTCAAATTTTAAATTCCACTAACCACTTGTCATGACCTCCTTAAAAGTGAGGGACAAGTGGGTGGTTAAGATTAAATGGTCACACCACGTCAGCATGCTGACGTGGAGACATGCCATTTCCAATGTGGCATGCCAAATGACAAAATTTGACTTCTTGTTATCCTCTAACCAAAATACCAAAACCTCATGTGGCAATGGCATGGTTGTTTATGTGTCAAAACTGACATACCAAAAGTTAGCATGACATTTTCACTTTTTCATTAAAAAAAATTACATTTTTTTGTTAAACCAATCACTTAATTTGATAAATAATTAAAAATATATAAAAATTATAAAATAATAAATTTGACATATTGGGTATCATTTACTCTAACTGAAATGGCAAATTTTAATATACCAAATTGACACATAAGCTCTCAAATTTTTTTGGCATACTAAAATTTGGCATATGCCTTGAAGATGCTCAAATTTGGCATTTCAGTTGGAGTAATTGTTTTGTCAATGCTATTGTGATATATAGATAGATAGATATAGATATAGGGTAAGTAACTGTTTTGTCAATGCTATTTTGGGCTGTGTTTGGAGAGTGGGAGACTGTGACGGAGAAATGTAGGAAAGGGAGAGATGAGGTGGACACCCAACAGTGATTTGCTTCCGAATCTAACTTTTTTGTAGCCCCCAATTCAATTGTGATTTGCATAGAAACCCAATAGCAATCGCTGCTGGGAAAGGCCCTTTGGGGGAGCACCATTTGGAAAAGCTTTGAGTGGACCACTAACTTTTCGATTGAACGCAATTTGATTATGACTCATGAGTAAGAATAGGATTTTCAAATCTTAATCCCAAATCTTTAGAATGTATTTTTGTTTACTCTAAAATTGCTCACTATTTGCTCACCCTCCCCTCCCATTGGCTAATATAACGGGGCGAGTAATTTAATTAATAGTGCAAAGCACTGACCCCACTGCATTAGTCAATGGGAGAGGAGGGTGAGCAATTTTGGAGTGAGTAAAATTGCACTCAAATCCATATCCCAAATAATGTAGTACTGGGGGCCCATTGGCAGTAATCATGGATCACTTCAACATCATTTAATCAAAATTCAGTGGTCCCACTGCCACATCAGTTGGGATGAAAATTTGGAATTAGAATTTGCGTAGTATAGCATTACTGTTTGATTATTGTTGTTGATTGGTTGTGAAAAGATATGGCCTTTTTAGCTATTCCCTCAGCCGTGTAAATAACTTAAAATTACACTTTTGTCCTTTAGATGATTGGGGTTTTAAAGAAAGATTTCTTAATATGCATAATTGGATGACCCAAGAATCTAAGCCTAGATTTGCGTATGAAGCAATCTTACTGGAAACTGGTTCTGTTCAAATTGAGCATTTCCATATTGTCCAAACTGATAAAAAGACTCCTATAACACATTCTAAGTGTTATATTATTAAAGTTCTTCAGGCAAATTAGTGGGGTCTCAATCCTGCTCAAGCTAGAACTTTAAAAATTAATGCAGCAACTTATAATTACTGGGATTATTTAGAGGCTTGGAATAAAGCTTTTCTTTATAAAAATCCTACACGAAACCATACTTGGCTTTTCGTGATAAATGATCAAATTTTAAAATCTGGTCTTAACAGTTTTCCCAATTGGTTTTTCCAGTGGTGGGATAAAATGGGACCCGAAATTTCTATTATTCCTCGACAAATTCTAGACTATTTTACAGTCTGGTTTGATCATCATCCTGTTCTTCGAGGAAAATCTCTTACAAATATCCCTATTGGAAGAAATACTTTATTCTTCTTTGCTGAATTCAGACTTGTCTGAATTTGGAAGTAGGACATCATCCTTTCAGAGGATTCACTTAAAATTCCTATTCTCCAGAGAACTTTCTGGGTGAAATGGTGGCCTGGATTTGATATTGACAATGCCCTCTCTAAAATCCAGCCCGCTGTAAAAACTTATATTAAAAATTTTGAGGAAGAAGAAAAGAAAAAAGCTGATAAGTTTTTGGTTGAAGCCTCTTCTGTTGCCTCACATTTAAATATGTTTGAGCTCCTTTTCGCTTCCATTAGGGTGAAAAACCCGCTTCTCTCTCATGAAGAAAGTTATGTTAAAGTTATGGAAGCTCTCAAAGAGCAATTCTTAGCCTCACAGGTTTCGAAAGGAAGTGGTCAGGCTACCTCAAGCCAGACAAAGGACCTGGGTCAATCTTCCCAAGCAACATAGTCAAATGCTTTTGGATGCTTAGCTGGGGAAGCTCAAGACCCATATGAAGATGAAGAAGATATGGATACAACATCCATGTCCAGCCAGGTACCAATAATGGAGGACCTGTTTGATGCCATAATAGCTACGGCATCTCAATCCAGCAAGCCCAATGACAAGCTGGAGTAATTGACGCATGCAGTGACGCACTCCCCAATGGTGACGCATGCAGTGACATATACTGCCCATAGTTTTGCGTCCATGATTTTCTTTAAAGTCAAAAGGTAGTTTGGCACCACTCCACCAAACAAGGACACGTATTCTGCTTTTTAATTTTTTATTAGACATCTACAGTAACATGTCGGACAACTGTAGATTTGTATTTCCTTATTTAAGATGACCCTCTGAATTGTGGATGGGCATCTCGCAGTTCTCTCTCTCTCTCTCTCTCTCTCTCTCTCTCTCTCTCTCTGTAACCTACCTTTTTCTGATATTCTCTCTCCTTCTCTGTAATCGTGGTTCACCACAATTAAGTAATAAAGTCTTTTCTTTTCAATTTCTGTATCTGTATCCTGTTTATATTTGGTATCAGAGCCATGTGTGGCTAAATCTTGGAGGCCACCATGGTATATACTGTTATAGTTATTATGAATAACTGAAGTAAATTATTATGTAAATTCTTTGGGGATCAGTATATTCCGTTAGTCGCAGACTGAATGGCCTGTTTTGCCAAGGAGTGGCTGTTTTGGTCGATGATCTGTTGACTGGAATAGATTCTATAAGAATTTTCATAGCATTTTATTAAATGATTTCATAATATAAATAATAGTATATACCAAGGTAGCCTCACCTTGGTCATGTTCAAAAGAACAACCAAGTCTAGACCTGGATCTACCTCAAGATCTAGATCTAATGTAATTAATACAGAGCTTGTTGCGTTTGATCAAACGGAACAATTAAATCAATGGACAATTCCACCGATTTCTACTAAACAGATATATAAGAGTGGTACTTTCTCTCTTATAATCCAAGATCATGTCAAAACTGTTGAACAGGACATTGTTTTTTATAATAATGAACAAACTCTTAGACTTCTATGTCTTAAAGACATTGAAAAAAGTTTAGAAAAATATAATTACATTCACATAGGATGTATACAAATTGCATTTAAACCTCTTACACTTTTAGGTCTTAATGCAACTATCTTAGCATATTTAAGAGATGCAAGATGTACAGATTTTGTACCATCTCTTATGGGTATTATACAGACAAGTTTGTGTCATGGTCCAGTATATTTTGATGTATACCCAAACTTGACACTCTCTTTGAAAGATAAAAACCTGTTTGAAGCTACTACTTTAAAAATTCAAACAGATGGGTACAATTACCTACCAGGTACTAGTACTGTTAATACAACGTATAGGATATACTACAAAGTTATGAATACTTTATGTCCCATTAATGCTATTTTAAAAAGTATTCCAGGGAAGACAGTAGCAATAGATAGTAATTGTCTTACTACTAATATTGCTACTTCCAGATTAATTAAATGGGATGAGATAAATTTTCCAACGGATTGGACTTTACCAAATGCTGTTCCACCAGCACCTGTCATTCCATCTCAATTAGATCAAATCACCCAAACCAAAGACGGTGATATTGAAGTTTCCTTTACTCCTCAAAAATTTAGTAAATTATCTTTAAGCAGGAGTAATTCAGTAAGGAGTTTTAATACTGCCACTTCAAAACTTCCTTATACTGTTTCTTATCCTTCTTCTTCAAGACAATCCATGTCTGATCAACCAAGACCAAACATGGACCTTGAACACCTCCAGAATATGGAGAAAGAAAATGTTTTAAAAGGATTTATAAACTCACAAAATCAAATTCCACAAGCAGTTTATGGTCCAGAAGATTCTAATGAAAATAGGGCAAAAAGAGATCCTTTTGATCCTTCTTATTCTCATGATACTTCGTCTGTCTATATTTAATGGATTTTAGTCCAAATTCTTTTTTAAGACATGCTATTAATAGAGATTTCATGTTGGAGAAAACCTTGAGTTCCGACAAGAATATTTTAAAATTTTTAATAAAAAAGATTTGGATCTTATAAAAAATTTCTATTATACAGATCTAAATCAGAAACAGACTATAATATGGTTTGTTGATTGGTTTAATCAATGGTTTCCTACCCAAAAGGTATTGAATACCATTAGTTCTTCCAAATGGAGATTACATGGGGATAAAGGCATAATTGAAAGCTTACATCCTCCTTCATTACACATAGATTTCAGATCTAATGATAGAGAGCTTAAAGCTGTCGCTTTCCTTGGGAAAGCAGTTGGTAATAATGATTATGTTACCAATCAGCATCTAGCTCATCAGAATAATTGGACAAACCGATCCATAGAATCTATGGAAGGCCAATTATCAAGAATTGAAAATTAAAAGAGTATAAATGTCCTCACTAAATCCTCTTCTAATATTCAAAATTCAGAATATGAAGAAGAAAGTGGACTTGAAGAAGGTGAAGATGGGGAAAGAGATTTTTGGATCAATTTCCAAGAGATGGAAGAAAATTTTAAAAAAGGTTCCCTTCCACAAATGAATTTCATGAAACATGAAACAATTCCTCATTATTATTATAATAGACCAACACCTCAGGATCTCCTTTTTGAAGAAAGTAATTGGAGGCTCCAAACTTCCTACACTGAGAAAGAGGTAGTTGAATGGAACATAGATGGCTTCACAGAATACCAAATTCGGAAGTTTTACACAAAATGCTCATGTGGTGTTCTATGAGCATAAATTGTGGCAATTCTAATAAAGATACTGCTACTCATCTTTCTTGCGGGTTTTCAGGTTGCCTCAAAGGTTGGTGGGATAACCTTCTTACTAATCAACAAAGAAATGATATATTAGAAAAAGGTTAAAGTAGAAACGGTAAATGGCCAAGCCACTATGGTACCAGACGCCATCGTTACTATGATCCAGACTATTATTACTCATTTTATCGGTACTCACCCACATAGGTCTGAGAGGAGTCGAGAACTCCTTATGAATCTTAGATGCCCTTCTTTAACCCACTACATATGGTATAAAGATGTTTTTATTTGTAGAGTCATGGAAAGACATGATGCAAATGATGATTTTTTGAAAGCCAGATTTATTGATGGTCTTCCACACTTATTTGCAGAAAAAGTCAGACAAAGACTTAGAGACCAACATGATGGTCATACTATCCCATATAGTGATTTACATTATGGGCAGATTATGAGTGCCTGCACACAAGTAGGTCTTAGTATCTGTAATGACATGAAATTACAGTACCAGATGAAGAAACAAAATCTTACTGGTAAACAAGAATTAGGAGATTTCTGTAAACAATGGGGTTTTGATATGCCTGTAAATCCTGCTAAAAGGAAGAAAAGGCAAACTCAGAATCCTAGGCAGAATGGGAGAAGGAATATCAATCCTAATCCTATAAATACTAAATCTAGACCACCTCCTAGGAAAAATCCTCCTAGGAAGGGGCCAGTAAAAGGGTCTGCTCCTAAAGAAAATATAGCATGCTGGAAGTGTGGTAAAATAGGACATTTAGCAAATAAATGTACTACACAAAAGAAATTAGCAGAATTACAGATTGAAGAAGGCTTAAAAGCTCAACTCTGTAAAATTTTATTAAATACTTCTCCAGAAAATTCTGAAGAAGATGCATTCTATGATGAAGAGGATGATGGTTTTTATTCCAATCAAGAGGAAGAGCAACCATCTGATTCTCATGGATGTGCTAATGGCTGTAAGGAAGCAGATTATTGGAAGTCCATTGCTACTATGAATGGTCTTACATTAAATGTCCTTACGGCAGAGCATAGTGAAATGCTAAACATAATTGATAAAATTACTGATCTTGAATTAAAGGTGAAAGTAATACAATTATGTATTGATCATACTAGAAAACCTCCTGAGAAAAAAGAATACAAGCGTATGCAATTTAGTATTTAGGAAGTTTTTGATAGAATGGAAAAAGTTGAAAAACCCATTACTATTACAGATCTTAAACAAGAAATAAATTTCGTAAAGTCTGACATAAGAGACCTCCAAATTGCTTTTTCTAAAATGGAAGAAAAAATAGAAACTATATCATCTTCTTCCATCAGTATTGGTGATAATATTCTTGAAACAGGAGACACCTCTGCCCCTTTAGATATGACAGGAGATCAGTACCTGCATATTTTAAATAAAATTACATTTCAAAAATGGCACATAAGGATAAATCTTGTAATTCAAGAAGAATATCCTATTAGTGCTATTGCTTTAGTTGATAGTGGAGCAGATTTAAACTGCATACAAGAAGGCATAGTTCCCACTAAATATTTTGAAAAAACTATGCAATCTTTAACATCAGCTAGTGGAAGCAGAATGAAAATTCAGTTCAAACTTTCTGATGTTTACATCTGTAATGAAGGAGTTTGTATTCCATCATCATTTTTACTTGTTAAAGACCTCCAGCAACAAGTAATTTTGGGAACTCCTTTTTTAAAGCTTATTATGCCAATACAAGTTGACCAAACTGGCATATATGCAAAATTTAAAGATTTTGATCTGGTTTATACTTTTCTCAAAGAACCAGAAACAAGGATTATCAATGAATTGAATCTTTTAGATTTAAAAGAAAGACACCTTGATTTTTTAAAAGAAGATGTTAGAATTATGCAAATTGAGCATCAACTTAAGATGCCAAAGAAACCCCAAGCATCTAATTCATCAAAATCTTCTTTAGAAAATTTTTCTAAAACAAGAAAAGTTTCCAAAAATTAACTGTTATTTTCCCCAATTCTAATAATGGGATCTTCTATATATATTATTAAATTAAATAATTTTATTTTTCAATTGATAATATGTATTAACAAAATAAATTAACTATACATGCTCTAATATTATAATAACAATACAACACAAGGGTACAATTGTCTTTTAAACTTCCAAAGAATTATGTGAATGGAACATAAATGGTTTCATGGAATACCAAATCTATGAAATTATTCACAAAATGCTTATGTGGGCCACTATGAGTAAACATTGTGGTAATAATGATAAAAATACTGCAATCATGCTTACCGCGCCTCCATCTATGGCTGGAATTGCAACCATGGGTGCTCCTTCATTCATGGATGCTCCTACATGGGATTACTATTCATCCATGAGGCACTATTCATTATAGGTCACTATTCATTCTCTGTAGGTCACTATTCACCAACTGGTCACGATTCATCTATAGATGGAGGAGCGGCCATGGTTGGAGGCGCGACCATGGTTGGAGGAGGAACAGTTGCAGATGAAGGCACGACCATGGATTGAGGGGAGAGTGTGGATGGAGTTGCGATCATGGTTGGAGGGGCGGCCGTGGATGAAGGGGCGACCATGGATTGAGGTGCAACCTTGGATGAAGTTGCTGCTGTGGATGAAGGCGATGTAGTTCTTGGTTGGAGGCACCACTGTAGATGAAGTTATGGCCTTGGTTGGGAGATTGTAATCTACTTGAAGTTGCTTCTGGGAGCCACCAACCTCCCGCTTCAAGGGTGAAGTTGCTTTAGTGAGCTACTCATCTACTTTTGGGAGCCAGGGTCGGCCCAATAGGGGGGCCAGTGGGGCAAATGCCCAGGGCCACAAAACAAGCAAAATTTTGAGGGCTCAAAATATGTTCTTACTACTTACATATTATATATATATATATTCTACAATTTCTACTAAAGGATAAAGTTTCAGCCGGCCCACTGCCCACATTGACATGGTATATATATATAATAGTCTATATAGAATAAAATAAAGTTTGAGAAATTGAGGGCCCTCATGGCTTCTCGTGACCTCACCTCGTCCCTACCTCAAGTTCTCCTCAGGATCTCTCCTCTCAGTATGAGGTATCACTATCAATATGATATACGATATATATATATGCATATAATGTATTATAATAGTATAAAGAATATAAAGATTGTATTTGGTATCTCTAATATTCCAAATCTCCAACATCTTTTTATGTAGGGTTTTTGTTAATATGTGTCCTTTATTGTCCTTAGGGTTTTGTTAACATGTGCCCTTAGGGTATATGTTAAAGTATGACTTTTGATCAATCCAATATTCCAATTATATACATGCCCTAATTTTTTTCGTTCTACTGTGAATTTTTTTGTTTTTTTTTTTGTTTCAAGTAATCAAAATTTCAAGTTGGAGCTTGATATTTGAAAACTAGAAAGAGTAAAGATTTCAATTTTTTTGCTAGTCAGGTTCTATTTTTCCTTATCTTTGTTTGGGATTTGAGATTGATTGCTGTATTGTTTATTATTATGGGTCCTCAAAAACATATGTCTGGATGTGAAAAAATAAAGAAAAAGCAAAAAACAGAAAATTGATTCAATCTCAAAGCGGAGCTATTCTTAAATTTTTTAGTGCCACTAAAAAGAATGATATTGAGGAACATGTGAATGATATTGAGGAAAATGTGAATGATAATGAAGAGCCTTTAAAAGAACAATATGAAGATTTAGTGCATGAAGAGTATGGGGATTTGGGGCATGAAGAACATAAAAATGCTAATGAAGAACCTATTGAAGAAATTGGGCCTTTAAACATTTATGATCTGGGAAATTGGGACAAGATTAATGGGAATTTTAGAGATTTATTAGTTGAAAGAGGGCCTGTAAGAATTGATATTGATTTCCCTAAAAGTGGAGCTAGTGGTAGACATTTTTCTTCCGTGCACTACATGAGACAATGGTTAAATAGAGAAAATCATAATAGAAGATGGCTTGTATATTCAACTGCTTTAGATAGAGTATTTTGTTTTTGTTGTAAGTGTTCAAGAAAGAGGGAAATAATAGTCAATTGGCCACCAAAGGTTTTAAAACCTGGAAACATCTTAGTCATAGGCTTCAAAGTCATGAAGGAAGTAGTGCTCACATGAACTGCATGAGTTCTTGGGTTGAATTAGAAATAAGATTGCAAAAGGGTGAAGCAATTGATAAAGATGTGCAACTAATGATAAACAAAGAGAGAGAACATAGGAGACAAGTGCTACTAAGGATACTTGCTGTTGTGAAAACACTTGGTAAAAATAGTTTGGCATTTCGTGGAGGCAATGAAAAGATTTATGAAGAGAATAATGGAAATTTTTTAGGTTTGATTGAAATGATTGCCGAATTTAATCCTGTAATGAAAGAGCACATTTGACGCTATCAAAACGGCGAGGTTCATAAGCATTATCTCAGTCACAAAATTCAAAATGAAATGATAGAAATGTTAGCAGGTGAGATAAATAATACAATCGTTAAAACAATCAAAAAAGCAAAATACTTTTCATTTATACTTGATTGTACGCCGGATACTAGTCACGAAGAACAAATGTCTCTTATTATTCGATGTGTGGATGTTTCAAAAAATCCAATAAAGGTTGAAGAGTTCTTTTTAGAATTTATGAAGGTGGATGATACATCAGGATTAGGGCTTTTTTCTGAACTTGAAGATGTGTTGAGTAGGTTGGAACTTGATATTTGTGATGTGAGGGTACAAGGTTATGACAATGGCTCCAATATGAAAGGAAAAAATAAAGGAGTACAAAAAAGACTACTCGAAGTGAATCCTAGAGCATTTTACACTCCTTGTGGTTGTCATAGTCTTAACCTTGCACTTTGTGATATGGCCAACTCTTGTGCTAAAGCTAAATCTTTTTTTGGAGTGATACAACGCCTATACACATTGTTTTCATCTTCTACCAAGCGGTGGGATATTTTGAAAGAACATGTTCCAAGTCTCACACTTAAGTCCTTATCACAAACTCGATGGGAAAGTCGGGTTGCAAGTGTTAGAGCAATAAGATTCCAGGCTACGGAAATTAGAGATGCTTTAATTCACTTGGCAAACATTGATGGAGATCCGAAAATCAAGAGTGAAGCCGAGTCGTTGGCAACAAATGAAATGGAGAATTTTGAATTCTTATTGGGGATGATTATTTGGCACAATTTATTGTTTGTTGTCAACAGTGTTAGCAAATTGTTGCAAAAGCAAGACATGCATATTGATGTTGCTATTGATGAATTGAAACGGCTTATTACATTTTTTGAAAGTACAAAAAAAATGGATTTCAGGAGGCCATGACTGAAGCTAAAGAGGTTGCAACTAAAATGGAGATTGAAGCCATATTTCGTGAAAAACGTATCATTCGTAGAAAGAGACAATTTGATGAGAGTGCTAGTGAAGAGGCAATACTACCAGCTGAAGAATCCTTTAGAGTTAACTACTTCCTATATATAGTGGATCAAGCTACTTCTTCACTTAAGAGTAGGTTTGAACAATTTGAAATTTATGAAGGCATGTTTGGGTTTTTATTTGATTTGAAGTTCTGCTCTATGGATGATCATAGTTTGAAGACTCATTGTGCATCTCTTGAAGAGTTTCTAAAACATGCCGACCTTTATGATATTGATGGAAAAGATTTATTTTTAGAGTGAAACAGTTAAGAGAATTCTTGCCTAAAGATACAAAAAAAAAAAAAAAAAAGCAATTGATGTGTTGAATTATTTGAAAAGAATGGATGGTACTTTCCCAAATGCATGGGTTGTTTATAGAATATTGTTGACTATCCCTGTTTACAGTTGCCTCTGCAGAAAGAAGCTTTTCAAAGTTAAAGTTGATCAAATCTTACCTTCGGTCGACTATGTCTCAAGAAAGATTGAATGGATTAACCATGTTATCGATTGAAAAGGGTATGGTTGAGGAGCTTGATTATACAACTCTGATTAGTGATTTTGCTTCAAAAAATGCAAGAAGAATACACTTTAAGTGAAACTATCCTGTCGTTTGTTCATTGCCCTTTTTTGGGAAGGGGAGTGTTAGGGTATGATTTGTAGGCCTTTGGCCAGGGTGGGTAGTTTAGGAGAACTACATTGTGCTTGATCCTTGGGGTCAGGTATAGCCCCCTCCTTGGTATGTAGGCAATTCTAAAGTTAATTGGATGCAGCACTTATTAGTAATAAAAAAAAAATCTGATTTAATCTTTAACAGTTGTCAAAATTGAACTTCAACGTGTTTAAAAAAAATTATATGTAAATGTATAGTCCCGGACCTCCAAATACTCAAGACCGGCCCTGCCAGTCAATTCACCTCAAGATATAGATATAGTGAAACAGAGGTACAGAAAAATAATAATTACAAGTAGATTCACCTCAAGATATAGATGTAATGGCCACAACTCAGCTTTATCGGCACAACCAACCACTCCCATTCTCTAACCAGAGCTACATGTTTCCCAATAGGGAATTCTATACTATCCACATACAGTTAAACCAGTGCAATATTGCAATACATTACAAGCATCACTCTTTCCTAAGCCATAACCAAGCCACCAATTTTATTTCTTTTCAAGGGAGAGAAGGAAAATATTCCACCAGTTCTTATCACCTTTTCTAAAATGGGAGAAAGAAAATGCTACACCATTCTGTTTCCTTTTGAGGGAAAAGGAAAACTCAATCTCTACTTAAGTTACCAATTCTTATCTGCCTTTATAATGGGAGAAGAAAATGCTCCACTTAAGCTATCAATTTTCATTATTTCCAAGAAGAGAGAAGAAAATGCTCCACTAAGGCTACCAATTTTTATTCTTTGCAAGAGGGGTGAAGAAAATGTTCCACCTAATCTACCAGTTTTTACTTCTTTCCAGGGAGAGAAGAAAATATTCCACCTAAACCATGAGCTCTTGTTTCTTTTCAAAAGGGGGAGAAGGGATCCGTTGTTTGAAATAACCTCAGACCCAAGTTGTATCCCAGGGAGTTCACATTCATTAATAGGCAGACAAAAAGGACTCTCTGAGTTACAAGCCACATCCAATTTTTTTCTCAATTTCAGACAAAAAAAAAAAAAAATTTTCCACATAAATCCAAGACCAAACCGGTGGTTAACGTCACTCTCTCCGCTCATTCTTGCTCCACTGACTAGGAGCAGATCTCTCACAAAGTTCGGTTCCATCATGTAAAACTAGTCACATCACACACTTGTGGTTGGTAGAATTAATGTAAACAACTGGCAAATCTTGGCTCGTCCTCACCATCTCCACATCAACATAGAAGCCAAGAAAGAAGGGAGCCCTCAAGAATATACAAGTTTTCTAACTTCACTATCCCAAAGACCATAGTGAAAACAATGTCCCCACAAACATGCTTGCCATACGATATGCTGCCACCACTTGCTCTCTCGCCACCAACATATTGCCACCACTTATGGCCAGTAATATACTCCATTTGCTCTCTCGCTGGCAAATTCACTCTACAGCTAGTGGCATGATGCTGCTATCACTTACTGCCCAGCGTCATACTCCATTTGCTCCCTCACTAGTAAATTCGTTCTCTAGCCATCGACATATTACCGCCAACACTTGCTCTCTTGCCAGCGATATGCTGCTACCCCTTACAGCCTCAATATGACTAAGAAACCAAGCTACATGTAAATAGAATTCACTAAAATAGGGCCTTTCTCACACCCTTAAAGTACCCAGCCGAAGCTTACTTGAAAGCTTATTCTAGAACTATTCTTTGCATCCCTCGGGAAAGTATTTGCAATGTTTCACTATTGGTGCTACAAGGCACAAAGCTCACCGAGTCTACATCTCTAAGCAGGATAAAGCACCAGGATATTTTCAAAATTATGGAAACCAAACACGTCCCTACTCTCACCATGATTCTCTCCAAATAGTACATGTACTTTGATAAATCAAAGCAATACATCAAAGCATGAGTAATCACCAACATACAGCCTATACTGCCGACAAGCACTCAATGACTCCACTATCATGATTAGTATTGCTATGATTTATTTTGTCTCACCATAACAAACGAGCTCCACTCTTTATAAGGTGGCACAAGCATCGCGCTCTCCCTCTCTAGCCTCACTAAGGCAGCATGAGCCATGCTCTTCCACTTTTGAGAAGGTTGGCATGGGCATCGCGCTCTCCACCTTAGGGAGGCATGAGCATTACACTCTCCCCCTGCCCCCAATTTTAGTGGCACAGGTAATGCCCTCTATTTGTTTGAAAATCCTCACTAGGGTGACTCACGAGCAACACGCTCTTCCCCTTTTGCAAAGTGTGGCA
Source organism: Hydrangea macrophylla (assembly GCA_033977485.1). Classification (NCBI taxonomy): domain Eukaryota; kingdom Viridiplantae; phylum Streptophyta; class Magnoliopsida; order Cornales; family Hydrangeaceae; genus Hydrangea; species Hydrangea macrophylla. Next base: position 35,168,937 of record CM066997.1, read on the forward strand.
TGAGCATCATGCTCTCCACCTCAGGGCGGCACGAGTATCATACTCTCCCTTGTTCCACGCAGGTGGCATGGACAACCCTTCCCCTGTGCTTTCGGCCCTTAAGTCGGCACGAGTATAGCACTCTCCCCTGTTCCACGCATATTGCATGTGCAACCCCCTCCCCTGTTTGAGACTTAGGGCGGCAAAGCATCACGCTCTCTACCTTCGGGGTGGCACGAACATCACGCTCTCTCTCGCTACCCTAAAGTTAACCACTGATCTATCCATTTCCATAAAATACTGATATAAACATAAATGAATACAGAGAAATTGACATAAGCAACAATAAAGGAAATACTGTGCAAAATCTAAGAAGAATCAACAATAAAAAAGGGGTTATATTTTATTAATAGCCACAAAGATTACATCGACCCTACATATGCATACCAGAAGTCATATTACAACTATTTCCAAAGTGCAATATGTTAGGAAATTGCGTTCCTAGAATCCGTTGACAGCGCGTATAAGTTGGTACTGCAAAAATTACGTGAAAGCTATAATAACCCTACAAGGGCAGAACTAGAGTTACCTTGAACTGCAAAAACGGATTACTGTAGTAGACGAATCGAGAACACGGGCTCGATAACAGCTCATGATCTTCTACCGTATTCCTCTGTTGCTAGAATCTCGAACTGAGTGTGGGCTCTTTCGAAATCCTTTTTATTTTCTGCTCTCCCTTTTTACGCTCTATTTTCTATTTCGAGTTATAATACTCTTGATGGAAAATGAAAAAACGAGAGGAGGGCCAAAGCAGCATATATAAAGGCTACGATAGGGACCATAAGAAGTCAATAACGAATAGGCTTCCTTATGGAAGTAGGAAACCCTAATTCGAACTGAATCAGATTCCTATTTTCATAAATTATAATTCATACCACTAAATAATTATAATTGCACTCCTACCCTTACCTCAAAAATATATTTGGAGCTCCATGTTACTAAATGCTTATTATCTCCCCATGTTAAGATTACAGATGTCCATTAATTAAATATAATTACTGACAATCATATTTAATTAATCTCTTAAAATTCCTTGAGATCCTCTACTTAACTTATCTGATATGTCGGATACAAAATCCACCTGCAGGGTATGACATAATCAAAACTTATAAGCTTTCTCAAGGGGATATCATCAATCCTAAAATTGAGACATGGATTCTATCATTAATTAATATCCACCACATAATTAATATTGTCACCCAATCCAATGAGATATTGACCTATTTAAGGATCTCATCCTTTAAGGAAACAAAGTGTAAATATCAAATGTACGTGTTTATAAATTAACTTAGGATTTAGAGCATAAGCACTCATAATACCCATGAGGTAATATATATCTTATAAGTCAGTACAAAGATAATTACCCCAAGTCGGTCCTGTTTAATACACAAAGTGTACCAGCATAGTAAGATGAAACTATATCGTTTCTTGTTGTCATGCCCAGACGTAGCATGATTCAGGAAAGCATTTAATTTCCTTTATGGGATCGTAGGTCGTGACAAGTGAGAGTGACCAATTGTCCCTGCAACAAATAACTTAACAGCATTTCTAACAAGAAAGATACTAATAAACATAAGCTCCCAAATTAAAACTTACTAAACTATTACATCAATCATAGTCTTAGGCACAAGCCACCTTATTCAAATCTATCATAAAGTCTATTACAACTCAGAAATATAAAATCATTAAAAATATAAAATAGTCCTCTGGAAAGTCTCCTGCCTCTAACTAGCATAGTCAAAATACTCTGGCTGCTCCTGACTTGGAAAATCTGGACATAGAGTCCATGACGCATCAACACCGTCAGCTTATGTAAGCTGGTGAGTAAAGCAAACATAAACTTGCAGTGTATATATAAGCATATATAACAACATTACTAGTTAAACTTTAAAACAATAATCCAAGGTTCCAACTTCAACATAAGTCACATGGGAATGTAGTAAACAGTAAATATATAACTGTGCATGAACAATGTATCATCTCATTTTACCTGACTCTTTTCTCTCAACAAACTCAATTCAACCATCCTATCACCTCAGATACCATGGATAATATCCGATCAGCATCCAGGTCGTACATTCCACACTCACCTCAGATACCAGGAATAATATCCAATCGATATCTGGGTCGTACAACACATCGTCACCTTAGATACCAGGAATAATATCTGATCCGTATCCAAGTCGCACACCATACCATCGCTTCAAATACCAGGAATAATATCCGCTCAATATCCCAAAAACGCACCTCAGATACCAGGAATAATATCCGATATATCTTAGTCGTACAGCACACTGTCGCCTCTAATACCAGGAATAATATCCGCTCAATATTGGAGTCTCATACCACGCTATTGTATCAGATACTAGGAATAATATCCGCTCAATATCTGGGTCGATCACTACACTGTCGCTTTCAATACTAGGATTAATATCCGCTTAATATTGGAGTCGTACCATAGATCGTCGCGCTTTACTCTTTTCACACCTTCGTACATACATGCATGTCGACTCAACCTCGACCCTATTATGTATGTCAATGTTCATAAATCATAACATCAGTTATTAATCACAATTCTGAATATTTGTACGAATGTAAATCTCAATCCTAATTATTCTTATTAATCCAATTCTTAAACTTAGGCCTTTAAAATAGCACATCTTTCAAAACAGTTCCTTAAAAACTTCCAAAAACTTTTCCAAACAGTCCCTTATACAAAAATGGACAAACTGCCAAAATGCCCTATCGCTCGTGTGGGTCGCGCGAGCGATCTGGTCGTTTCTGCAAAATCTGTTAAAAATTCCTTTCTATCCAAATCTGCCCAGGTTACGCGAGCGAGAGGTCACGCAAGTGGGCTGCGCGAGCAAGCCTCGCGCGCGCGAGTTGAACCAGAAGCTTCATCTTCTTCATTTTTTCCCTGTTTTCGATTTTCAAAACTGAAATTGACCCATTTCTAAATTTTGTTTCAAATATGTCATGTAATATATGGATTTCTTCGATTTCTGATTAAGAATACACGGTCTAATTAAACTAATATGTATTGCATCTCTCGATTTTCACGATTAAAGTAAAAGTGATAAAACTTTAAATCAACAATACATCGTGACACGAATGAATTAAGCTGTAGTACTCGAACCGTAGCTTATTGGGACTAACATCTTCTATTTTCCATTAGTGGAATTGATTTTGGTTGAGTTTCATAAAACTCCACTTTCAAGCTCATCAATGGTGTATCTATTAGGGGTGTGTTTCGACCGGAACGGATCGGAAACACCCCTTTCGGAAAAAAAAAATTCCAAAATTTTCGAAAGCCAAAAATGCATTCCGAATTCCGTTATGAAATTTCAGAAATTCCAAAATTATTTCCGATTCTGAAATTTCGGAATTTTCGAAATTTCATCAGATTTGGAATTTTTCGGAATATTCGGAATGTTTTCGGAATTTTTTGGAATATTCGGAATTCAAGCTTAATGGGATTTCACTTGAGACTTGTAGGCTTTTTATAGAAGCATATTGCATCCCATTTTTTTTTTGTGTTTTTTCTATGTGGGATGAATACAATTTTTGGAATATTTCGGAATATTTTCGGAAAAGTTTCGAAAAATACAATTTCGGAATATATTCGGAAATTTTTCGGAATATTTCGGAATATTTTCGAAAAAGTTTCGGAAAATACAATTTCAGAATATTTTCGGAAATTTTTTGAAATTTTCGGAATTCTAAAAACAATTCCGATTCCGATCCAATTTTTTTCGGAATTCGGAATGCATATTTAGTTGCCAAAATCGGAATTTTTCAGATCAGAATAGGTCGGAATCGGAATTTCCGTTCCAAATGACACCCCTAGTATCTATATTACACATATATATACCTCCATATATACAGAAAAATACATATATGTACAGTGGGAGTGAGTTTGAATTACTCACAGAGGTGATTAGACTGAGAATTCGACACTGAGATTTTCACTGAAATTTCTGTCGTCTATGAAATTTTTTTCTCTCTCTTGAAGTGATATATCAATATATATATCTATGTACGTAACTGTTTGTATGAGTATATATATATATACTATTGGATTGTGTCTGGGTGTGTATTGGGAGAGCAAGAGAGAAATTGAGAGAGTTTGAGAGGGATAGAGAGACTATAAGTTGAGAAAATGAGAGAGAGAGAGAGAGAGAGAGAGAGAGAGAGAGAGAGAGAGAGAGACTGTTATACATATACATATGCTACCTAGGATTTAGGCTCTAAGAAACCCATGGGGATTATCCCGTGCAGTGAGTTCACGTGCTCCCACACCCAATTGCGATATAGTCGTAGCTAAAAATATAACCTGGTATTTTACCGTTTAAAATAAAATCCAGAAAATCATAAAATCATAGGAATCAAATTCCTGGTTGTACAAAAGCATAGATACAGTTTTCAAATCTATAGAAAATATTTTCTATATTTATGAAAATTACAGTTTGACCCCAAACCAATATTATAAAAAGAATTAAAATCAATATTTATATATTAATGAAGGTAAAATTACAGGGTGTTACACTCTACCCACCTTAATAGAGATTTCGACCCGAAATCTAAGCTAACTAATCCTGAAACAACTCGGGGTATCTATTCCTTATGTCTGATTCTAACTCCCACGATGCTTCTCCCTCGTCATGGTGTTTCCACTGAACCTTAACCAAAGGAATGTCCCTTCTCCTCAACCTCTTGATGCTCTGGTCAAGAATCCTCACTAGGGGTGAAAGAAAAAAGCAAAAAACCGATCAAACCGACCGAAACGGACCGAACCGAGCGGTTTTGGTCGGTTTACAATAGGGGTCGGTCGGTTTCGGTTTAATTTTCTACAGAAAATCAATTTTCGGTTCGGTGGCGGTTGCTAGTTATTTTGGACCGACACCGACCGAACCGAACCGACTTAGTTGATGTATGTAGCAGATATTATATACGTTACCGATTTAAAACACCTCTTCTCCAGTCCCAAGACACTTTGTCTATCTTTTAATATTCTCACCCACTCTCATTTCTATCAAGACTACAAGACATGACATGACTCTTTCTCTCTCTTCTTCTCATTTCTCCCAAGAGTCAAGACACACATACACAGTTACACTCTCTCTCTTCATATTCTCGGTACCTACTCACTTCTCCCAAGACTTGACTCTCTCTCTCTCTCTTCATCTCTTCATCCCAAGACATGACTCTCTCTCTCTCTCTTCATCTCATTTCTCCCAAGACACTTTCTCTCTCTTCATATTTGGGTAACCCCCACTCTCTTTCTCTCTAGCACTTCTCATCCCTAACCCTCTTTAACTCACCACCAGTCCACCATCATAACCTGATCTCTACTCTCTCTCTCTCTGTGGCCACAATCTCAAGCCTCAAGCAAAGATGCACTAGCAGCACCACTACTGCACACTCGTGGCTTGACCGCCCCACCGAACACCGAAGTTGCTGTCACTTTGCCTCACTGTCATCTGCGACTTGGTTGGTTGAAATCCCATCTTCTCCATTATCAAAACCCACATGTTATTCATCACACAAAGATGGAGTGTGCGTGTGTTTGTGTGTATGTATATGTAGATAGAGAGTGAGATGATTTACATCTTTAGGTGGTGGTTTCATTTTGATTAATTGATTCATTTGCTGATTTAGTGATTCATTTTGATTAGTACATATGTGTATCTAGTTCATCATCTATTGGTCTTCTTTTCTTCTTTCTTTTTGGTCTTTTTCTGAGCAATCTTGGTCTCCTTTTTTTCACTTGGACAGTACCAAAACCGAAACCGAACCAAACCGAACCGAAGCTAGTTTGGTCGGTTCGGTTCGGTTCTAGAACCTTTTCGGTCGGCTTCGGTTCCCAGTGTAGCAAAAACCGAATTATCGGTTCGACACAATTTTCACTTCTAAAACCGACCGAACCGAACCGATTTCAGCCCTAATCCTCACGGGTCTATCTTTGTAGACAACATTCTGACTCGTCTCAATATCATAAAAATTGACCACATGTGAAGGATCCCGTATGTATTTCCTTAACATACTGACATGGAATACATTATGAACACCAGACATCTTTGGTGGCAACGCGAGCCAATAGACCACTTTCCCAACACGTTCCAATATCTCAAACGTCCCGATAAAATGAGGTGCCAACTTTCCTCTTTTTTGACCAAAACGTACTATACCCCGAACTAGTGAAACCTTAAGGAGTATGTGATCTCCGATACTGAACTCCAAATCCTTTCAACGCCGATCCGCATAACTCTTGAGCCTACTCTGTCCAGCTTTCATTCTTTTTTTGACCAATGAAATCTTCTCATTGGTTTCTCTCACCAAATCTAGTCCCAATAATTCTGTGTCTCCCACTTTAGCCCAACACAATGGAGATCGACATGGTCATCCGTATAAGGCTTCAAATGGTGCTATCCCAATACTCGAGTGGTAGCTATTGTTATATGCAAATTCGACCAACGACAAGTGCGTTTCCCAAGTCTCTTCAAAATCGATTACACAAACCCTAAGTATATCCTCCATAATCTGATTAACATGGTCGGTCTGTCCATCGGGTCTAAGGATGGAAAGCAGTACTCATCTTGAGCGAAGTTCCTATAGCCTTCTGCAGACTTTCCCAAAATCCTGAGGTAAAGCGTCCATTGCGATCTGATACAATTGATATAGGTACACCGTGTAGTTGTACCACTTGCTATAGGTACATCCGACTCATCCTTTCCAATTGGTAAGTTATGTTGTATGCGATGAAATATGGGACTTCGTCAGACGATCCACAATTGCCCAAATCGCGTTATAGTTCTACTGTGATCGGAGTAGTCTAACTACAAAATCCATAGTTATGTGTTCCCACTTCCACCCTGGAACAGGTAAGGGTTGCAACAATCCCGAGGGTCTTTAATGTTTGGCTTCACTTGTTGATAAGTCAAACATTTAGACACAAACTCAGCTATTTCTAGTTTCATTCCTTCCCACCAGAAGTTTCTCTTCATATCCTTATACATCTTTGTTCCTTCTAGGTGTACTATAAGTCTCGACTTATTTGCTTCTTCAAGAATATCCTTTCTCAAGTTTCCTAAATCTGGCACACACAATCTATCTCAACATTTGTATCCTCCATCAGTCTTAATCTTCCATTTTGTCGGGTCCTTTTCTGAATCTTGACGAACCATACTTGAAATTTCTCGTCTCCCTTTTGTGCCTCGATAATTCGACTCACAAGTGTTGGTTGTCCCATGAGGCATCCAAAGTGTTGCTCGTTACTTCCCTTAGAAATTTGTATATCAAATTCAGCGATGGTTTCTAAGGCCTTCCATTCCCTTACCATCAATGGAGCAATCATCCCTCGAGGTTTTCAACTTAGGGCGTCAGTGACTATATTGGCTTTACTAGGATGGTATTCTAGTGTAAAGTCATAGTCCTTAATCAGTTTCATCCACCGGCGTTGCCTCATATTCAGCTCCTTCTGAGTAAACAAATACTTAAGGCTCTTATAGTCTGAGAACAAATCAAACTTCTCCCCATAGAGATAGTGTCTCCAGATCATAAGTGCGAACACGACGGCTGCCAGTTCCAAATCATGAGTTGGGTAATTCAATTCATTTAGCTCTAACTATTTTGAACCATAAGTGATATAACCTTTCAATCTTGCATAAGGACACATCCCAGTCCTTGATAAGAGGTGTCATTGAAAATAGTGAACTTCTCACCATCCTTTGGTATTACAAGCACTGACACTATTGTCAGTCTCTCTTTCAACTCCAGAAAAGCGCGTTCGTACTTATCAGTCCATTTAAATTTCAAATCTTTCTTAGTCAAACTAGTTAGCGGGGTTGCTACCTTTGAGAATCCTTCCACAAATCTCCGATAGTAGCCAGCGAGTCCTAGAAAATTTCTGACTTCTGTAGCATTGGTCGGCCGAGTCCAATTTGTAACTGCATTGGTCTTTGATGAGTGAATCGCGATTCCTTGTTGAGAGATCACATACCCGAAGAACTTAACTTCCTGAAGCCATAATTCATACTTGCTGAATTTAGCATACTGGTGATGATCATTGAGAGTTTGTATCGCAATCCGTAGATGCTGTTCATGCTCTTCCTCTGACTTGGAATAGATCAAAATATCCTCGATGAAGACATTAACGAACGAATCTAAGTAAAGCTTGAATACTCTATTCATCAAATCCATAAACACAGCTAGAGCATTCATCATCCCAAATGGCATCACTAAGAACTCATAGTGTCTGTATCTTGTCCTAAAAGTAGTCGTAGGTATGTCTTCCTTTCGTACCCTTAACTACTGATACCCAGACGTAGATCGATCTTAGAAAGGTCTTGGCTCTTTGTAATTGATCAAATAGATCATCTATTCGGGGTGACGGATACTTATTCTTGATAGTGACCTTATTCAGTTCTCGGTAGTCAATACACAATCACATGGTTCCATCCTTCTTCTTCACAAATAATACCGGTGCTTCCCACGGTGAAGTACTTGGATGAACAAAACCCAACTTCTCAAGTTTTTGAACTTGTTCCTTCAGCTCTAGTAGTTCAGTAGGGGCCATCCTGTAGGGAACTTTGGTTATAGGTTGAGTGTCTGGCACCATTTCCACACAGAATTCTATGTCCCTCTTAGGTGGTAACCTAGAAATATCTCAAAATACTTCCTCGAATTCCTTAATCACCGGTATTGATGACACTGTCATTTCTATACTGACAACTTCGATGTTTGCCGGGCATCTGGTGAGGAACATATCACCTAAAATTGGAAATCAACGGGTTGATTCCCATTGTCCGCAAATGTGACCTTTTCCTCGCACAATCCAACTTCGCATGATTCTTTTCGAGCGAATCCATTCCCAGGATTATATCAAATTCCTTCATCGACAAAAACACCAACCTCACCAAAAGTTCACAGTCTCCTAATCGTAGAGGACAATCCTTACAAATATGTATCAACTTGACCGTGGTCCCGAGTGGTGAGACAACACTCAAAGCTTCATCTAAATGTTGGGGGTACTAAACCCAATTTTCGAACAATCTTAACAGATACAAAGGAATGTGTAGCACCTGTGTCAAATAAAACTTTAACATGATAGTTAAACAAGGTTAGATTACCTTCCACCGTTTGCTGCTCGGGTGGTCCCTCCTCATAAGTACCTTCTTTATATCATGTTTTCTCATAACCAGCAGTCTCGAGGATAACATCATTCAGGCGGGCTTGTCCTTGCTGACCATAGTTACCTCTCTTGGGAGCCTTGTAGTCCTTACTCATGTGGCTTGGTATACCACAGTTATAGCACACAATGTTCGGTAGATTGACACGCCTAGGTGCTCTGCAATCTTTAGCTCGGTGACCGGGAATACCACAATTGAAGCAGTTATTGTTGTTGTTCCCTACTATTGCTCGAGGTGGATACTGTTGTACTGCCTGTGTCTGTTGAGGTTTCTTCCCTCCATCCTAAGTTCTTTTTTGTCCTTGAGGGTACACATGTTTCTACCTGGGATAGCCTTTTTGCAGAAGTTGATTTCCAAATGGTTTCAAATTCTGACAACCATTATTCTCCAATCCTGTAGCCAATCTTACCAAAGCCTCAAATGACTGGTTCAGTTTTCCCATAGTCAGATGTCGGAGAGACAAGTTGAGACCTCGGTGATACTTCTTGACTTTCTTCTTGGGTGTGTCCACCATATATGGAGCAAAACAGGGCAATCATTCAAACCGAGTAGTGTACTCGCGGACTATCAGGTTCCCTTGCGTCAATTCCATGAATTCTTTCTCTCTCTTATCCTTCTCTTATTCAGGGAAATACTTCTCGAGAAATCTTTCCTTGAATACCGCCCAGGACATTCCCCTTGCAGCTTCTTCCCTAGTAGTCACCTTTTTGGCATCCCACCAATCTGCCGCTGCATATGATAACTGAAAGATAGTCAGACGCTTCTTTTCCAGATCTGTGCACTCTATGGTCTCAAAGATACATTCCATCTGTCGTAGCCACTATTCTGCTTGCCAGGGTTCATCGGTCCCAGCAAAATACTCAAGTCGCAAAGCGTAAAATTCTTTGAGAATCTTGTCCCAAGTCTGGTGGGCTCGCCTCTCATTCCTGTTATGATTCCCATTCCGGTTATTATTCCCTGTGTTCTGATAGTTGACCCTCTCCAATTGTCTTACAAAAGCCTCAAACATCCCAGTTGGATCTACTGCCGGAGGTGCAGCTTCGATAACAACGGGACGAGGCTTGAGATTCCTTCTATCAGCCATACTTCAAGAGAAAGGTACCTGTTCATCGATCAATAGAATTTGGTCAGACCCCAGATAAGAAAGTTCACAATAATCGAAAACTATGAAAAACGGAATGCAGTCAAACTATATTATCTTAACGCTAACTTAACAGAAGATCTTATGTGTTCCGGACAATTCGTCGAGCCATAACCTGGCTCCGATACAAAAAAGCTTGTCATACCCCGATGTAGCATAATTCAGGAAAGTATTTAATTTCCTTTATGGACTCGTAGGTCGTGACAAGTGAGAGTGACCAATTGTCCCTGCAACAGAAAACTTAACAGCATTTCTAAAGAGAAGGATACTAATAAACATAAGCTCCCAAAAATTAAAACTTACTAAACTATTACATCAATCATAGTCTTAGGCACAAACTGCCTTATTCAAATTTATCATAAAGTCTATTACAACTCAGAAATGTAAAAACATAAGAAATATAAATCAGCCCTCCGGAAAGTCTCCTGCCTCTAACTAGCATAGTCGAAATACTCTGGTTGCTCCTGACCTTGAAAATCTGGACATAGAGTCCAGGACGCATCAACGCCGTCAACTAATGCAAGCTGGTGAGTAAAGCAAACATAAACTCACAATGTATATATAAGTATATATAACAACGTTACTAGTTAAACTTTAAAACAATAATTCAAGGTTCCAACTTCAACATAAGTCACATGGGAATGTAGTAAGCATTAAATATGTAACCGTGCATGAATAATGTATCATCTCATTTTACCTGACTCTTTCTCTCGACAAACTCGATTCAACCATCCTATCACCTCAGATACCAGGAATAATATCCGATCAGCATCCAGGTCGCACACTACACAGTCACCTCAAATACTAAGAATAATATCCGATCCATATCTGGGTGGCACAATACATCATCGCCTTAGATACCAGGAATAATATCCAATCAGTATCCAAGTCGCACACCATACCTTCGCTTTGGATACCAGGAATAAAATCCGCTTAGTATCCCAAACGCGCGCCTCAAATACCACGAATAATATCCAATTGATATCTGAGTTGTACACCACACTGTCGCCTCCAATACTAGGAATAATATCCGCTCGATATTGGAGTCACACACCACGCTATCGTCTTAGATACCAGGAATAATATCCGCTCGATATCTGGGTCGATCACTACACTGTCGCTTCCAATACTAGGATTAATATCCCCTCGATATTGGAGTCGTACCATACATCGCCGCCCTTTACTCTTTTCACGCCTTCTCACACACATGTATGTTGACTCAACCTTGACCCTATTATGTATGTCAATGTTCATAAATCATAACATCAGTTATTAATCACAATTCTGAATATTTGTGCGAATGTAAATCTCAGTCCTAATTATTCTTATTAAACCAATTCTTAAACATAATCCATTAAAATAGTATATCTTTCAAAGCGAATCCTTAAAAACTTCCAAAACATTTTCTAAACAGTCCCTTATACAAAAATGGACAAACTGCCAAAATGCCCTATCGCATGAGGGGACTGCGTGAGCAAGGGGTTGCACGAGCGATCTGGCCATTTCCACAAAATCTGTTAAAAATTCCTTTCTGTCCAAATCTTTCCAAGTCGCGCGATCGGGCCGCGCGAGCAAAGGGTCGCGCTAGCGAGCCTCGCGCGAGCGGGTCACACGCGCTAGTTGAAGCAAAAGCTTCATCTTCTTCGTTTTTCCCCTATTTTCGATTTTCAAAACTGAAATTGACCCATTTCAAAATTCTATTTTAGATATGTCATGTAATATATGGATCTCTTTAGTTTTTCGCGTAGATTAAGAATACGTGGTTGAATTAAACTAATACGGATTGTATCTCTCGATTTTCACGATTAAAGTAAAAGTGATAAAACTTTAAATCAACAATACACGAATGAGTTAAGTCGTAGTATTCGAACCATAGCTTATTGGGACTAAGATATTCCATTTTCAATTCGCGGAATTGATTTTGGTTTATTTCATAAAACTCCAATTTCAAGCTCATCAATGGTGTATCTATATATATATACCTCTATATATACAGAAAAATAGATAAATATATATATACAGTGGGAGTGAGATTGAATACTCACTGAGGTTATTAGACTGAGAATTCGATACTGAGATTTTTGCCAAAATTTTCGTCGTCTATGAAATTTTCTCCGTCTCTCTTGAATTGATATATCAATATATATCTATGTATGTAACTGTGCGTATGAGTTTATATATATACTATTAGATTATGTGTGGGTGTGTATTGAGACAGCAAGAGAAAAATTGAGAGAGTTTGAGAGGGATAGAGAGACTGTAAGTTGAGAGAATAAGAGAGAGACTGTTATACATATACATATACTACCCATGATTTGGGCTCCAAGCAACCCACGGGGATTATCCCGTGCACTGAGCTCACGTGCTCCAACACCCAAATTGCGATATAGTCGCAGCTAAAAATATAAATTGGTATTTTACAATTTAAAATAAAACACATAAAATCATAAAAGCGTAGTAATCAAATTCCTGGTTGTACAAAAGCATAGATACAGTTTTCAAATCTATAGAAAGTATTTTCTATGTTTATTAAAATTACAGTTTGACCCCAAACCAATATTATAAAAAGAATTAAAAACAAATATCATATATTAATGAAAATAAAATTACAGGGTGTCACACCTGTAGTCAAGACAAACCTACTACATCACCATACTACAGTCCTACAGATGGTGTGTCCAATCCTATCTAAGAATGTAAACCAAAATCTTACATTCTACAAGATTCGATTGTCTGATCTTTCGTGTGTAAGCCGAGCTATGCACACCAAACCACCTACTATGTAGAATAAGAGACACACATGCACAATATTAAATAAACAATATAATGCAAACATTGTCCACACAGATTCTCATAAAAATGGAATAGCTAATGATAAATCAACTACATAAAGCATGACTTTTAGTATATATCCCTAACACAATAAACCATAAACTCTAAACTCAAAAGCTAATAGGCGATTCAAAAAATCACCCAGGAAGCTCCAACTACAAATATATTATGGAAAGCCCCTTGCCCCAATTGAAGATTTCCTGGCAACTAGCATAGGCCTCCTGAGGGACGTTCCCTAATAAAGACAAAGATTTCCATTCTTTTCCCTAGTAAAGATAAAGACACAACGATTCAAATGCACAACCATATTGGATGTATAACCACCGTGGAAAGCTTTAAAACATCTTTGAATACAAAAATAGTCCACTAGAGCCATCTCGGGAGCATATGTCCCAAACAGCTCCCAAGGCAATTACCCATTACTATGAAACTTTTCGGACAATCGGGTGTAAAGAATAAACTTGAAGATCGCCTCCCTTTATAGTGAAACAAGGAAGTTGTACACTACATGAAAATGAAGCATAAAAAATCTAATCACACCTCTAGTAGTATAAGAAGATGTCTCACACATACTGCGTTTTGTGGGCCACCCCAAATCTTAGCTTGGATTTGCACTCTTAGAAAATTTATGCTCGCTTTCCATAGGCCACGCACTTGGCATGCAGTCAGGAGGCCTAATATAGGTAATCAGTACTAGCCAAATACGTGGTGTCTGTCCATATCACACCAGCATCACATGTCCCGGACAGGTCTAATGATCCATCTCCACGTGGATGATAGCTTACCCCACATCCAAACATAGAGGGCCACATGAGTAGCACATGGATATTCCCCAAAAAAGGACTTTACGTATGGAGTCACACTTATACGGGGCACCAAGAGGGGACCACTACCCTTTAGTACTACCACTACCCCAGCGTGTTCACCCCTCCAGTACTACTGCTACCACATTGCGTGACCCTCTAATACTATCGCTGCCCTAGTATGTTCACCCCTCCAATGTTCACCCCTCTAGTACTACCGCTATCGCAGTGCGTTCACTCATTTAGTACTATTGCTACCCCAGTATGTTCACCCCTCCAATGTTACTGCTACCCTAGTGCGTTCACCCCTCCCGTACTGCTGTTGTCCTAGTGTATTCACCTCTTCAGCTACTACCACTGCCCCCAGTGCTTTTCACTACTCCAGGGCACCAACCCCTCTAGAATGTAACTAGTGGCCATTCCGCCACAACCCTTCTAATACGACACAAGTAAATAAGCTTGCCTCGCCACTAACCCTCCAAAGTGAACACTCTATTCTTCCTCTAAGGCGTTCCATCATACCTACTACTTCCTAAGAGACTTATACTAACTGACACGATTATGTATATGCTTATATATATCATATATATACATGCTTTACCCATCACACACTACTATTTAGATCAACCATCCTCAGTAAGGGAGTATTACTTGAGGGTGGCCACATCTATTGGGATCTTGAGAGTTCATGGCTAGGTGGCTATGGTCAAGGGCATCTCCCTAACTTAGCCCCCTTCATAGGTAAAGTTAGGGTTGGTTCCAAAGAGATAGAGAGACACGTGAGCCCTCACTTGCCACTTTTCCGGCCTCAAGAACCCTCTCTAGAAACAAAAGAACAACTGTTACCTCCACAACCGCACAACCCGCTCTCTAATAACCGCACCAACCCATACCTCGACAACTTTCTATATAGTAAATCTCACCGTACCGAACAAAGTCCCATACTACAGCCTCTCCAAATCCCGTAAAATAAACTTGATTACATTTAATGGCTGCCATCAGTGCCTCAGCTCCTCAAAGCTGGCAAAACATTTCACATCCCATTAATTGTCTTCAATCCACCATGCTGCTCAAAAACCATATAAGTATCCCCACCCCACACATCCAAAAGGGAGAAGTGTCTCTCACTCTCTCAGGCATTTTTACTCTCTAAATAACCTATGATTAACAAAAAAGCTCACTTTCAACCATCATCATCCATTGTCCTCATCACTCCACTCTTCACCACCAGCCTTAGCCTCTTAAACACTTTCACATATTCATAATTCTAACAACTCTACAACCTCAATCCCTCCAAAACCTCCGCCATTTACAGTATACCCCTTTACTACCGCTACTTCTCTCTCCCTCTCTCTCTCTCTCATTTGGAACTATCTTGACCCTCACTCGAGCCACCTACTCTACGACCCATTGACTCTACTGTGTCATTTTACATTATTTTACCCATACTAACCTACCTACGTGCTATACCTCTCTTGACACATCATCCACACTTAAGAGAACTCACTGTCGACACCCCAATTTTGACTGACTATCAAATTTAGGGGATTACTACCTCTGAAACCAATGACGATAATGTCCGACGATCTTCGGAGTCTTTAAGGGTGATTCATGATCTTCAGAAAGCTTCGGATCTCAAAAAAGTACAAGATTCGAAAGGAAACGAGAAAATAAAAAGGGTGTTAAGGAAATTTCAGGTGTGAAATACGCATAGAAGGTTATTATTAATTAGTTTGGGAAATTAATGGAAAAGTATTCAATATATATATATATATATATGTATGTATATATATAAATAAGAAAAAAATATTCTTTTGTTTTATTAAAAAAATGGATTTTGTTTAATTAAATTAGAGTAAGGATTTGGAAAAGAGAAAGAAAAGAAACTAAAAGAAAATATTTGAAAAAAGAAAAGAAACAGAAAGAAAAAAAAAAGAAAATAAAAATAAAAGGAAAAGAAAACGGCACACGGCGACACTCACTGAGTGTCGTACCGATAGTCAGCGAGTGTCGGTCTGACACTCACTGAGTGTCATGGACAAGTCATCGAGTGGCGCTGCCTATAACAGTTTCTATAATTTCAAATGCGCATTGAACACCTAAAGATTCCATTTCACATGGGGAAATCATCCTGAATTTACTAAATAAACCCCTCCTAGGTGGTCTATATAAGGAAATATACATCTCCATTGCAAGGGATTGGTGAATTGTGGGCTAATTTAGAGAATTAAGAAAATTTGGAAGAGAAGCCATTGAAGAAGAGTGAAGAACTCTTGAAGATCTTTACAAAACCCAAAAAATTTGAGAAAATTTAGAGATAATTCTCTAATTTTAGTTCAATTTTATCTTAATTCAATCACAATTCATAGGATAAACAAGGAATATCATTGCACATTTTAAAAAAGTCTCTTCTATTCCCCTTTCATCACACACCACTTGAATTGTGATTGAATTCTCATTTATGCTTATTGATTTGGATCTAGTTGATCATGGAATTGATATAAAATAAGTTTTCTAAGTGAAATTTGCTTTGGATCATTAAGTTGGTTTAGATTTTACCTCTTTCTACTCATGATCTTCTCATGGGATTTATCGAATCAACAATATTCCACTTGAATTCGTTGAGTTTGATCTCTTAATTTTCTATAAGTTGATGATTTATATGAGAATTAAGATTGATTTTTGACTATATTTAGGTATAATTGGTGGATCTAAGTCTTATATGTATGATTTGGGTCCTTCAATTAGAAGTTTCATGAAATCTCCTTTATACTTCATTGAAACTCATAAGGTTAGTATTTTTTTAGTCTCCAAGGATCATTCATTTGAGAGGAGAATTGAATGAAACAAGTCATACTTCTTCAAGGATCATCAACTTGAGAGATGCATTAGACTTAGTTTAAGCCAATTTTCATGGTTTGGTTGTTGGTTTCAAATAAGTCCAAGTGTTTAAGCGTATTCATGAGATTGAGTTAATCCTTAGACATCTTCTTTAAAGTCTATTCAAGGTTAAATCTATAGAGATACTTGATGTTTTGATTGCTGTCTTAGAGGCTATTTGACTGGGCATTTGTCCGGCGTTGCAATAGCTTTTGATGTCCAATCGTCATATAGACCTATTTGGGAGCAAAAATACAAAAGCAATTGTGGGCCAAATCAGCTTATTTGGCCCAATGGAAAAAAGCTAGGGTAGGGGTGCTTAAGACTTGAACGCGGTCAAACCGTACAGTCAAGGAGCTGATTGTATACTAGATGCCCCTAAAAGTTTCAAACATTTACAGTATTATCCTCGATACAAGACAAGCGTTTGTTTGTTTCCTATACTACTACTGTACTCTCTGTCCGACTTTTTTTTTTTTAATAAGAGAAGTACTCTCTGACTTATAAACCACCTCCTTAATGCATAATTGTGAGAGACATGTGATTTCTTTTGTATTTATGTAAAATAAATTAAAGAAGGCATTATTGAAGTGTGTGTCTTCCAAGTCTATTAAGGTTGTTTTTGCTTTTCATTTTTAGAACTTCAAAAACTATAAAAATTAAATAAAATCATAGGAATGTGTGTTGGCACACATTTCAACATTTTTCACAAACCAATTCTTCTCTTTTATAAACAGTTCTTCGGTTCTCTTTCTGAATTGTAGTATCCCTTTAGTTCTGTTAATTGTACTTCTGGTGATCCTTTCTTCTCTAGTTCATCGCATATACCAAATTTTTGGTATGTAGCGATTGTAATTTTAAGTTATCATTTGTACAAAAATGTTATGAATCAATCTTATTATTTATTTATTTTAGTTACATGCATTTCAATATTGTGTTAAGGCAGTATCCAATGTTTGAACAAGATAAGTTAGTGGTGTGAAATGCACAGTAGAATACATGTTATTTGTTACTCACTCCGTCCCACTTTTTGAGTCCACTATTCCATTTTGGGATGTCTCAAAATTACTGTCCACTTTACTAAATTGGTATGCAGTTGTTACTTACTTTCCAAAACTAACCCTCTTTGAAATATACACTAAGACAAAGTAAAAAAAAAATTAAATATGGGTGTAGACACCCTATTTTGGTTCGTCCGTTTGATAGAAGGAACCCTGCCTCAAGAATAACCCGATGACTGGAATCTGGATTTGTGGGATGTCGATTTATAAATAAGAACTCCATGACACACCGTGGTCTCCAAGATATGTTATAATAACCTTTAGGGAAACTTAGGCACGTTAGAAACTCAATTTAGAGACAAAAAACCCAATTTAGGGGAGCTTTTTCACATGAAATGACGAAAAATTGCCTTTTACCGAGCAAAATCCGGACCTCGGGGTGGGAGCCTGAGAATTCCCTTTACAAAATAGTCCTAAATAGGTTAAATTAGTGGCCCAAGCCTTCACATTGGCCAAAAAACCACTTAGGAGAATTTTTACCCTTTTTGCACCTCACAGGTTTGCTCCTTCTTGGAGTCAGCCTCACTCTTTTGACCATAACTCAAAATCTATAAACTCATTTTGACTGAGACCAAAACCATCTTAAACTATACTCACATACCTTTCCAACAGTATATCACAACCCAAAAAGGATAACCGAGATAAGAGAACGATGTCCGGGAAGTCAAAGAAGAAAACACATCCTCCGGGCTGAGTGCCACTTGGCACTCTCGACTTCCTCTTAAGATTTTTTGAGTGCCACTAAGGCTCTCAGATGTCTCAAATTCATTCTAGACCCTTGATTTGACCCCAATCGACGTGAAAACGCCCAAAAATGTAAAAAAATTGTGTTTCTTTTGTCCCACATCGCTTAACTACAAGATTTTTCACCCAAAACTCAAACTATAAAAGGGGGTCCTCCCCTTTCCATCCAACACAAATTGAAAATCTTGAGGATTAGAGAGCCAAGCAAACCCCTCTGGAGGATTTCGAAGCACTCCTAGAAAATCCTTAGGAAAAGGATAAGGCTTTTTAGAGTTAGGGTTGAGCCTTGGAGTCTGCGGTGCTGGCGAAGCCCTACAGAAGTATCTTGAGGGAAGTTCTTGAGGTAAGCTCCTTATTTTTCTTTGTTTTCTGCCTTATTTTCTTGTTTTGATCTTTATTTTATTAGATCTAGGTTGAATTTCTTGTTTGTTCTTTGCGTTCTTCATTTTTATTGCTTTTGATCTTGAAAGTTCTAGGGTAGCTGTATTTCCTTATTTGTAGCATCCATTAAAGTAGAGTTATCCCAGGCAGAGCTACCTCCAAATGTTGTGGTAGCCGAAGCTGTGGGGTTGGTATCCAATCCATGGATATCCGACCCCAGAGATAACAAAGCCTTAATTGGATCTACAAGTCTAGAATTAGGGAATTCATATAGGAATAATGTTATAGTTTATACTAGTTGGGATAGTAGGCTATACCTATTTTATCCATACATAGTAGTTATTACCCATGCATCCATGCACATGCATACAGTTGCACACTATCCTCACTTAGAATAGTAGGTTGTCCATACTAGGGATAACACCCTAATTAGGCTTACACATGCACGCTATTGCACATAGTAGTCATGTTTGGATATATATATATATATACACATGCTTTCCATGCTTAGAATAGTAGGGTATTCTTGATATTATGCTTTATTGTCCTAACCATGGTTAATGCTGTGCTATCTTGGGTAAGTTCTCTACATTCCCTCTTATTTACTACTTTCTTAGGATCACCTAGAAGCATGACTAGGTGGATAAAATACGAATTTTAAATTCCCTACATGATTACTTGTGTATAGAATTCATGTTTTTCTTGGATTTTGAGTATGATTTTCACGTTTAATTTTATTTTATTTCCTTTCGTATGCATAGGGGAGCGTAGTTATATGTTTAGTCCCCGATTTACTATTTTAGCACATGCATTGCATGTACCTGTATAGTTTCTTGCATGATTTCTATTTTATTAGTTGTTTATAGCTTGAATTAGGATTTCATTAGAAATAAATTAAACGGTCCACATAATGTCCATTCAAATATCTTGAAAGCTGAGTATAGTCCCATCTCACGATGGGGTGAGGGGGCATTTTAGCACGATCTAGCTCCTTCCTCTCTCATACCTTAGCCCCCGAACCGAGTTCTTTGGTGACGACAGGGTAGTGCTCTCTATCCATTGGACATGATAGATTTAGTTTTCTTGGTTTTCTTTATCAAACCAAGTGGCGACTCTATTAGTAAGGATTTCTTCGGATCGATTTAGTCTTGTAGGATATATATATACATAGATTACTCACTCGTGTAGCCACGGACATGGATCATGGGCATCGATTATTGCCTTGGGTTGGATAAAAAGCCCCATGGAATCCAAAATACGAGTAATCCAAATCAGACAGATCAAATAAAGGCTAATGAAGGGCAGTGTATTGGGTTTTGTGCCCTCAAACCATTACTATATGTATAAGACATTGACATTTGAATATATGGATATTAGCTTTATATTTCATTGTGTATGTTTCTTTCATGAGATGATTGTTAACCCTTAAGTATCATAGTAGGTAATTCGTGTGTGTATGAGATACATACAAGTGATATACGAATTACTATTCTTTGATACTTAGCAATTATCGCAGTGGATGATGAGACTGGATATCTCATTAGGTTTACATTGTAGCATGATTGACTACCATTGGATGGAGTGATGAATCTCAATCACTAGAGTATAGTTCTTAGTTGATATGCTAGTGCTTATAATGCATTGATGGACCCGAGCTTTCCTATTGACACTTAAGACTGTCAACAATCGATAGGAACTCATAACTTGTATAGGGTACGTGTTCTCAATCTTGAGATGATTGTGAACACAGACTGCGAATGTGGCTGCTTTGACTTACCAATCAGTGAGGTCTTAAAGATCAACACCTAGGTATCTTGGGTATGTCATGTTCACAGGGTTGTGAACATATATTGTTAAGATAGAATCTACCATCTATTAATGAGTAAGCATTCCCTTGAGAATGTCACCAAGTTTATTATTGAGAACTGCAGTCTTGTTGATAAATAGTTATCAACATGTTTGGTAATCATGAGAGGTAAATGGGACTCAAAGAATAAAAGATATAATCATCATTCAGGTTGACAATAACAATTATTCGACTGCCTAAATATGATTATGAATGCTAACGGTAGAGGAACATTAGTACATCATACAAGTCTAGTTATCCCTTCGGATTTGTTATTTTGCGTTGTAGTTCAGTTATCATTTTATAGTGGAGTAAACGTTAACTGACCAGTTGGTTAGTTTGCTAATCAAAGAGTTTGGTCATGGGAATTAACAACTGGTCCGAGCCAACAATAAAGAGCCTAGGAGGTCCCATTCTTAGCTCTGCTAGGAAGCTTGGAAAGGTACTTGAGGAAGCTGTCAAGACTGGTTCGATCGATCGGAGTTGCTTCGATCGATTGAATTCTAGACAGGTTTGATCGAGTGAAGGTGGTTCAATCGATCAAAGGTTCGATCGATCGAAACCACTTCGATCGCTTAAAAGTTAGGTCGGTTCTAGGAATCTATAAATAGGAGAGCTGCATCCAAAAATTTGGGTTCGTCGTTTTAATATACCAGCTGCAGAAACTATTTTAGGGTTCCCAAACCTACTCTATCCTATCTATTAGGGTTTCCACCAACTCTAGCCTCTCCGGGAGCATCCGTAAGAGTCATAAGAGTGAAGACTATCTAGTGGAGGCTACGGGAAGTAAGAGATTTCAAAATTGGGTTAAAGACCGTGAGGTATAATTCTTGTCCCCTCTCTTGTACGCATCTATAGAGTTAACGAGTAGTAAATCCGGGCTACCAATAAGTTTTTGTAACTTAATCTTCCCGCTGCACGTTTAAAATAATTTTAAACCTAATTTTCCTTCAATTGGTATCAGAGCCTGTAGACACCCCGATTTTGACCGAACCATTAAACTTAAGGGAGTGTTACCTCTAAGATCCAATGATGACAAGGAACGACTAATCTAGAACTTCCAAAGGTGATTTAAGTTCTTCAAAGGCTCTTTCGATTCAAAACGAAGAAGAAAAGAGAGAAAAAGAAAAAAAAAATAGAGTAAAACGGCACATGACAGCATCTGCAGCAGTCTCGGATTGCCGTTGCGTCACTTCACGCAGTGCCGGAATGGCACTCTGAGAATGCCGCGAATTCCACCAAGTGCCACAGAAAAAGAAGATTCACGAAAAGACGGCAGTCCGTGGAGTCCTCTGCGGCATTCATTAAGTGTCGTTACGGCATTCAACGAATGTCGCGCCGGCACACTCTGAGTGCCGCACCGGCAGTTAGTAAGTGCCGCTTCCATCTCCATTGAGTGCCACATTTTTGTGACTGCCAACTTTGATATAGTACATTTGTACCCTAAAAAGGACATCCGAATTAGGGTTTTTTGCTATGAATTTACTAGAATACCCTTTCAAAATTTGCCTATATAAGAGATGTGAATATTCCATTACAAAGGATCCTTTTTTAAACTTGGAATTTGGAATGTTAGCATCTCTATATTAATTCTTCTTCAAAAACATTCCAAAATAAGAGAGTAATAGAGAGAGTTAGAAGAAGAGCTTGATTAATCTTGGAAAAGTCCAAGAACAACAAGGAGTTGAGGATAATTAGAGGTAAACTCTAGATTATTTAGTTCCATTATTCAAAGTTCAATCATAATATGTAGATTCTTAGGATCTTTAACACATTTTCAAAAGCTCTCATCCTACCTCATTTCATCACACACCATACATATTGTGATTGAACTCTCATTTCATTAGTTTGGATCAAAATACCCGAAGGTTTAAAGTTTAAGTGAATCTTGAAGTTGATTTAAATGATATTTGAACTTTGGTTTCCTTTATCTTGATTATGTTTATTTCTTGGAATTCATGAGACTTTCAATGCCTTATTTGAATTCTTGAGCTTAGAATCCCTCAATATTCTCATAAACTCATGATTTATGAGAGGATTAAGGTTGATATTGGTGTATTGGGTCAATGAATCCAAGCTTTTTTCCATAGTTTGAACTCATTACTTTTGGGTTTTTGAAGTCTCTTCATACTTCATTAAAATCCATAAGCATAAGTGTCCTTAGTCTCCAATGACCATCAAATGGTAAGAGAAGTGGTTTGGTTTAAACCTAACTCCTTGGTTTAGTAGTTGGGGTTAACAAACAAGGATAAACTTGACTATGAAAGCAGTGGTTTCATAAACTATTCTTAATCAAGGATTTTAAATTAATCATCGTACCGTTGGAATTGAGTGAAACCAACGGGAAAGTGTCAATATCTCAAAGTTTTACCACTGTAATTTTTTCTTTAGTGAGATTTCATGGTTAACTTGGTTTGATCATGAGTTTTATGGAACATCCATATTCTGTCCAGAATTCTAGAACAAAAGGTCAGTTTTGAAATGGGTGAATCAGACCTTTATTCAAAATATTTTTAACTTCAAATAATTTTTTATAAACAGTTTAATGTGTTAAGAAGATCTCCTAAAAAGAACAAAGTGTTTCTGATTCATTTACTATTTTTAAAAAATCAAACAATATCTCTGAACAGAGAGTTGTAGCTCTCTGAGAGATGTCTGGTCTTTTCCCAATTCCCAGCGATCAAACCGTTCAATTGTCGATTTTCTTTTTGGGTTAAAACCTAGACTCATAGAGTCACTTTGTGTCCAAAAAGCATCAAGATCAAACCAAGGTTGGATTTTTTTTAATATAAAAGCCGTAGATCATGGAGATCATATATATTGCTCTTGGTTGAGTTTGATTAATTCATATATTTTTGATCCACATGATTCACGGCTCATTCATATATATACATATATGGGTGTGTAATTTTTCGGACTTGATTGTCATTAATAAGTGTTGATCTTTATTTTTATTTTATATTCTATTAATAGTTGATAATTTTATATAAATTGTATTTTAATTCCCTTGTATGGATCAAATTTATGGAATCAAAATATATATTAGAACTTGAAGTTCTATATAAAATAACAATCCAATATTGAAGATCTGTGATATATATGAGAACCTGAAGTTCCTTATTAAATAATCGTCTACACCCGAAGATCTGTGATGTATATTTTGGAACCTGAAGTTCCATATGAACATAATAATCCAGACCTGAAGATCTGTGATATATGTTTTAGAACTTGAAGTTCTATTATTCAAGTTATTGGAAGTTATTTTTATTTATGTTTTATTATTCAAATAAAAGGGTTAATTGAAACTAGAAGTTTCACATGATAAAATCTAAAATCCTGAAGTATTCTAATTTGTATCATGCCCAGATTGTATATCTTCTTCAATTATTTATTCATTTATTTATTTAATTTTTCTCTGTTCAGATGTCGAGTCTTACAAAACTTGAATTTAATGCTCTTGTTGTCAATAGAGGGAACTATTTATCTTGGCAGCTTGATGCTAAACTTCACTTATAGACTAAAAAGTTGGGTGATGCTATTGAAGAAGGAAATAAAATGTCTCTTGAAGAGAAAGCATCTGCATTTATTTTCTTGCGTCACCATATTCATGATGACCTCAAGAATGAATACTTAACCGAGGAAGATCCCTTGAGTCTATGGAAGTCCCTGAAGGACAGGTATAACCACCAGAAGATGGTCATACTTTCCAATGCACATAGCGAGTTTTTGAACTTGAGGTATCAAGATTTTAAGATGGTTTCAGAATATAACTCCACATTATTCAACATTGTCTCTCATCTTAAATTATGTGGTGAAAAGGTGACAGATGCTCAAATGATATAAAAGACACTTTCAACCTTCCATGCCTTGAATGTGCTCCTACAGCAGCAATATCGAGAGCGTAACTTTGCCAAGTATTCAGAATTGGTAACTTGTCTCCTTGTTGCAGAGGAAAATAGTAAGGTTCTAATGAAAAATCATAATGCTAGACCAACTAGAGCCGTGGCATTTCCTGAAGCAAATGCAAACTTTGGCTATCAAAGAGGCCGAG
Source organism: Hydrangea macrophylla (assembly GCA_033977485.1). Lineage (NCBI taxonomy): Eukaryota > Viridiplantae > Streptophyta > Magnoliopsida > Cornales > Hydrangeaceae > Hydrangea > Hydrangea macrophylla. The sequence continues at coordinate 35,193,903 of CM066997.1, forward strand.
GCACGGGACGTGGTAGAAATATTAACTTTGGAATCGGTGGCAACCCCAGAAGAGGTGGTCATAATAATTCCAAGAGAGGTGGTTACACTAATTTTGGTCCACAAAAGAATGTTAATTTCAAGAACCACAAGAAATGGTCTGCAACTCCTGCCAAAGGTAACAAGGGTACACCTAATAATACAAATGCGCCCAATGATGTTTGTTACAGATGTGGAAAAAGTGGACATTGGTCGCGCAATTGCCGTGCGTCCAAGCAGGAGGTGGAGCAGTACCAAGCATCTATTAGAACCGCGGAGACAAACTTATTGGAAGAATGGGAAAATAGTGATATCCCATCTGGATACACAATTGGAAACACCCACTTGGATTGTTTAGATTTTTTTCGGGATGAAGATGGAGAGCCTGTCACTAATGAGGCATTCAATATAATGTTAGGAGATCTACCAGCCTCAATCTAGCTAGTTGGATAATTTCTTTAATTGGAACTATTTTTTTATTTTATTTATTTCATGGGATGAGTTTAATTTGTTTGGGACATTTGAATAATTATGCGTTGAATAATACTAATGATAGTTCATTGCTTAGTTAAATATTTTTCTTCTCTTTACTTTTCAAGGTATGGAAATTGGGATGCAAAAATGCGAGGATGATATACGCCTGGTCGATAGTGGGACAACTCACACTATACTTAAATGTCAAAAGTTCTTCTCTACACTAGAACTTAATAAACAAAATGTGTCCACTATAGCGGGATCTGCACAAATTATTGAAGGCTCCGGACGAGCCCATATTTTGTTACCAAATGGTACTCACCTATTTATTCAAAATGCGTTATATTCAAGTAGTTCCCGAAGAAACTTGCTAAGTTTTAAAGATATACGCATGAATGGGTATCATATTGAAACTAAAAATGAAGGTAACAAAGAATTTTATGCATAATCTGTTGGAAGCCAGAAGCTTACATTAGAAAAATTCTCTATTCTCTCATTAGGATTATATTATGCAACAATTGAGATTGTTGAATCACATGCCATTATGAGCCAGAAGCTTAAAGGGTGCCAGAAGCTCAAAGACCCAAGAAATTTAATTCTTTGGCATGATCGTTTGGGTCACCCTGGATCTACAATGATGAAGATATTGGATAACTCAAATGGGCATACTCTAGCAAAGCAACATTTGATTTACCTAGTGGACACCTTTGTATTCCTTATTCACAAGGAAAACTTATTACTAGACCATCATTTCTTAAAATTGCTTCTAAGTCGCCATCCATCTTACAAAGGATACAAGGTGACATTTGTGGTCCAATTCTCCCTGCTAGTGGCCCATTTAGATATTACATGGTCTTATTAGATGCTTCCACTAGATGGTCATATGTATGCTTACTCTTTACACGTAATCTTGCCTTTGCCAGATTACTTAGTCAAATTATCAAACTTAAGGCACACATTCCGGATCAACCTATTAAGTCTATTCGACTTGACAATGCAACCGAATTCACCTCTCAAGTTTTTGATGACTATTGTTCATTCATAGGAATTGATGTTGAACATCCTGTCCCGCATGTACTCACACAAAATGGTTTTGCAGAATCCTTAATTAAACGCCTTCAACTTGTTGCAAGGCCTTTGCTTATGCAATCTAGACTCCCTGTTAGTGCATGGGCACATGTTATCTTGCATGCTGAAATGTTACTTAAACTTAGACCCACTTCTTATAATCAATTTTCACCTGCACAACTTGTGACAGGTTGTCAGCCTAACATTTCACATTTGCAAAAATTGATTGTGTAGTACATGTTCCTATACCACCCCCAAAACGTACTAAGATGGGTCCCTAACGGCGGTTGAGAATTTATGTTGGTTTTAACTCACCTTCTATTATTCGTTTTCTAGAACCATTAATAGGTGATGTATTTACTGCCAGATTTGCAGATTGCCAATTTGATGAGACAGTCTTCCCGCCGTTAGGGGAGGAAGTGAAATTAATAGCAAACAACTTGTTCCTGAAGAACGGCGTGAATTATCGTGGACTACTTTCAATTTGTCTCATCTAGATCCAAGAACTTCTCAATGTGATTATGAGGTAAGGAGAATATTGTATTTACAGGAAATTGTAAACCAATTACCTTATTCATTTAATGATGCAGCTAAGGTGACAAAAATGTCACATGTGCCAGCTATGAATGCATCTGCTCGAATTAGTGTCCCTGTACGATGAACTTCGAATACGGCAATAAATGAATCTGTTGCACGACAGAAGCGTGGCAGACCTATAGGTTCCAAAGATTCAGCTCCTCGGAAGCGGAGAGTGAATGAGAAATCATGCCCTAATATAGCTCCAGAAGAAGATGTTCATAGCACTCTAGAAGAGGTTATGTACCAAAAACCCACTTTCCCTGAAATCTCCGCGGAAGATAATGCCTTAGACAAGGCACTAGTCCTTGAAGAGACTGACTATGACTTAGGTACCTGATAATAGTGAGATCTCAATATTCTATATACTTTCAGGAGAAATGTGGGAGCGAAAGAAATTAGTCATCGATGACATATTTACTTATGCAGTAGCTACTGAAATATCTAAGGGCAATGATGAAAATGATGATACTGAACCACGTAGTATAAATGAATGTCGACAAAGAAATGATTGGCCAAAATGGAAAGAAGCAATTCAAGCAGAATTGAAATCTCTTGAAAAACGTGGCGTATTTGGACCTATAGCACAAACATCAAAGAATATAGACCCGGTAGGTTTTAAATGGGTGTTTGTGAGAAAAAGGAATGAGAAAAATGATATTGCAAGATATAAGGCACGTCTTGTAGCACAAGGTTTCCCGCAGAAACCTAGAATTGATTATGAAGAAACATACTCTCCAGTTATGGATGCAATCACATTTAGATATTTAATAGTCTCGAAGTTTCTGAAAAATTAGACATGAGACTCATAGATGTAGTAACTGCATACCTATATGGGGACTTAGACACAGATATTTACGTGAAGATCCCTGAAGGATTGGCTTTGCCTGAAGCAAAACCAAAGAGTATATACTCGATCAAACTAAGACGTTCACTGTACGGTTTGAAACAATCCGGAAGAATGTGGTACAACCGTCTTAGTGAATATTTGTCTAAGGAAGGGTATGAAAATAATCTCATTTGTCCATATGTCTTCATAAAGAATTTTGAAAATGGATTTGCCATAGTAGCAGTTTATGTAGATGATATAAATCTAATTGGCTCGCCAGAAGAGCTTCAGAAAACTGCTAGCTATTTGAAGAAAGAGTTTGAAATGAAAGACCTTGGAGAAACAAAATTTTGTCTCGGCCTGCAGCTTGAGAAAAGTACCAGTGGAATATTAATTCATCAATCAAGCTATACTGAAAAGATGTTGAAGCACTTTAATATGGACAAATCTCATCCACTAAGTACACCCATGGTCGTCAGGTCTCTAGATGTCAAGAAAATTCCATACCGACCAAAAGAAGAAAACGAAGAAATCCTTGGTCCTGAAGTACCATACATGAGTGCTATTGGTGCACTATTGTACTTGGCTCAAAGTACAAGACCAGACATTTCATTTTCTGTGAATCTGCTTGCAAGATTTAGTTCTGCACCCCACCTATAGGCATTGGACTGGAATAAAACACATTTTTAGATACCTTTATGGGACCATTGATATGGGTTTGTTTTATTCATCTGATTTATCTAATCATTCCCACTTAGTTGGTTATGCAGATTCAGGTTATCTATCCGACCCTCATAAGGGTCACTCACAATAGGTTATGTATTTTTGAACAATAATGCAGCTATGTCTTGGCGCTCTACTAAACAAACTTTAGTAGCTACATCCTCCAATCATTATGAAATTCTAGCACTCCATGAAGCAAGCCAAGAATGTGTCTGGCTAAGATCATTAGTCCAATATATACAGGGTAGTTGTCAATTAACTCCAGTCGTTGATGAGCCGACTACAATCTATGAAGACAATGCTGCATGTATTGTTCAAATTCAAGGAGGTTTCATCAAGGGAGATCGGATCAAGCACATTTCACCCAAATTTTTCTTCACACATGAACTTCAAGAGAATCATGAAATTGAAGTCAAACAGATTCGATCAAGCGATAACCTTGCTGATCTCTTTACTAAGGCATTACCCAAGTCAACTTTTCAGAAATTGGTGTACGGAATTGGCATGCGTCGTCTCAATCATCAGACCAACTGAAGTTTTCTCTAAATGAGGGGGAGTGATCATAAAAGAGCATCCTGAAGTATGCAATATTTGAATTTTAGGTGCGTTGTACTCTTTTTCCTTCGATTAGAGTTTTTTCCCACAGGGTTTTCTCTTATCAAGGTTTTAATGAGGCAGCATTATGCGCATTCACCAAGTTTCTGAAGAACGTTGTACTCTTTTTCCTTAGCTTCAGTTTTTTCCCACTAGGTTTTTCCTTAGCAAGGTTTTAATGATACAACAATCATTTAATGGTGGACATCCAAAGGGGAGTGTTGTAAATATTACATATTTATGTGTGGCCGTCCACATTTTGTATTAGGTTAGGAATCTAATTGTAAAGTGATATTTATTCACACACCCCTACCTTACCCTATAAATAGGGAGCATATCAATGAGAAAAACTACTTGATTGTAGTATTACTTTTTGCTTTCTCTTATTCTCTCTTCATTATAACACGTATATATATATATATATATATATTGGTTGGGCATAATAGACAGTTGGGCTTTTAGGTTTTAATGATGGTTGTGTTTTTATTTTTTATGGAAGTTAAAACACCTCTTAAGTGACTTGAATTAATTGAGCTTTTATTTGTTGATATATCCATATATAGCTTTATAGAAAAATATATTTTAGTTGAAGGTACTTTAAAATTAGGGCCCAAACAATTACTTGTGTTATTTGGGATCTGTTATTTGGGATCAAGACCGACTCTATAGACATCGAGAATGGGAAATGTTTGGTACACCCACTTTTTGACACACTATGTTTTAAATACATGTACTTTGTGCTGTTTGAATTTTTCACACTTTTTTATACACCACTTACACAACACATGGTACATGTATTTAAAGCCGTGTGTCAAAAAATGTGTCAAAAAGTCGTATATGTAGCATTACTCATCGAGAATATGTTGTATAGTGAGAATATCTCATCTTGTCTTCCTCACAGTGTATTGAAGAGCTGAAGGTCAAACTTAACATGTATGTACATATTGCCAGAAACTTAAATTTAACACACGTTATCATATGTTTATATATATATATATACACAAACATACGTGCCTATATATATGTTAAATCACATTCAAAAGTCCTCAATTTGAGCTCGAGCTTATATCAGACTTGGCTTAGTGTATTCCAAAGCCTGAAATGTATTCGGGTTTGAAATTCAATCCAAGCTTGGCTCAGCCCATTTTCATTTGAAGCACAACTCGTAAATTTGAGGGCCGAACAAATAGATTTCAGATTTGTCCGTCCCTATTGATAGTCCTACTCTCAACTGACCACTAAAACCAAAAAAAATTTAACTTCATATGTTAGAACTTGAATTAATATCAAGTTATCAACCTACCAAAATTCCATTGTATGTTGGGATTATGGGATCATTGCACGGCCTTAAACAAAAGAAATGTCACAAGTTGTGTGTTTGATACGTAAATCTGCTTTTAGAAAAATTGCGTAAATCCAAAATTAAATAAATTTGATATATAGGGTCACATCCAAAATAGGAGTATCATGTAATTTTGTAAGGAAAATTTTCAGATACACCCATTTGAGTCCTAAACGAATTATTGCTATTTTTGAGCCTTTTCCTCTTTGGGGTGGAATCATAAATTGTGAAAGTATAAGGGCTTTGTGTGCGCACAGAAAATGCTCATTGATGAAAACCACGTGGCAGTAGCTCAGCCCGTAGTAGCTTGTCTGGGGTTTATTCCAAGAAAAAGTACCAATGACGTTTTCCACCATATTCACGTGTGAGTGATCGCACTGGATTCCTTTTCCCAAAACGGGCCTCACTTTTTAATAATTGGACCGAGCCCAAATTCCCTAAGACGTGTTGTGACGTAAGGCCCACCTAACAGAGGTCGTACGTGTGTGGATTTAAGGAAAACAAAGAGCGGGCTTCAACCTAAAATATTTAACCAAATTTGAATCTCAATTTTCAGTTCCGCTAGCCGCGCCTATCTTCTTCTCCAAACCCTAGGGTTTTGCTCGCTACTTTTCTATTTGTGTTCCAGTGATTATAGATACACACACACATACACATATAGAGATATATATATATATATATACTGTGTTTTTGTAGATTAGTTTCGGTTGTTGCGTTCTGTATCTGGTGGTAATGGAGTTTGGGCGAAAGAGGGGGAACTCAGATGGTGGCTCTTTTGGGAATGGAGGGTTCAAGAAATCAAAGCAAGGTTCGTATCTTCAACCACTGTATTAACGTTGTGTTTGTTTGAATTTTAACTTATGTAGAGTGTTCTATGATTTGACTGCTTCGAGATTTGAGAACCCTTCCCCCCCTCCTCATATCGTTTGATTTGCATCTTTGTGGTGGTTGTCGCTGCACATCTGCGAAGAATTTTGTTTTGTTTTTTGTGAGTTTTTTATTTTATTTTCAATATTCGAAAAAAAAAGGTTGAAGTGCTCTTTGTAATCTACATTTATTTTCGGTTGTTATAAAAAAGTTGAAGTTTGTTACTCTATATGTGCTATAATGATTTGTTGCTGTTGGTTATTGTACTGTTTCTTCAGTTAGTTGCTTTCTGGGTGCAAATTGATATTAATCTTTCTGTCAAATTTTATTTTATTTTATTTTTTTTATTGTTAGCCAGTTTTACTTTTCATTTAAGTATTTAACAACCCCCGAAAAACTCCCAAAAAAGAAAAAAAGAAAAGAAAATCTTGGATCTACTCTCAGGCGATTTTTTTTTTTTGGGGGGGGGGGGGTGCATATTAGGTGATATGAGTTGTCAGTGTTTACTCTATTCATTTTTTTGTGGGCATGCTCTTATCCGTTGTGCATGCATCATTGCATGAAGAACTGTTTGGTGTTTTTAGGGTCTCTTATTGCGTGGTTATCAAAAGAAAAGAGGAAAAAGTACTGCTAAGAAGTGAAATCTGTGAAATTTGCAATGCGATAAGGAAAATTGGTTTCTTCCACTAACATGAGGGGGATGTATCTTTTTTTTTTGGCCAGAATATTTTGTAATAAATGAACCAAAAAGATTTTGTAATTGTGATTGCGGCCTTGTAGTGAAAAAAGAGAGGAAAAAATCTGTTATAACATGAATTATATCTCGTAATCCTGAAAGCATATCGTTGATTCATTCGAATCTTAGATAAAAAATGGTTTCGCCAAAGTTGAGTTCTTCAAGCAATTAAAGTTTATACTTATTTCTGGAATTTAAATATTGCTAAGTTGGAATATTTTGGAATTTATTCACTATGCTTTAATGGTTCCTAATAATGTTTGTTAATGATGTCCGAGTAGTCAATAGTGTTTTGAATCTGGATGCCAATTACAGTTAGTTAAGAGCTCGTTGGAATCCTAACTGAAAGAAAGTAATTAATTTTCTGCAACAGAAAAGGAGTCCTTTTCATCTGGTATAGGAAGCAAATCAAAGCCATGCACGAAGTTTTTCAGGTTGTAATCTTAACCTATCCACTAAAAATATTATAAGTTTATCTATTTATGTTGTAATATTGTATCACACAAATAGGATTTTCTACAGAATTTGGCTGGTAGTAATAATATGACTGTGATCCAGTCCTTGAATTTAGGGTCCAAAACTGTGATACTGGTTATCATATTCAGCTGAATAAGGTTAGAAACAGTTGTTGGACAGATAAATTGAAATGTCCATCTGACAGAATTCGGTAATCTCAAAAGAATGGCACATGTTAAGGTAAAGTCATTTACTTGGTCAAGTGTGGGTGAGGGTTTTTTTTTTGTTTTTTAATACTATACCAGTATCTTGCTTTCAAAACTCCCCCTTTTTTCCTTTGCTATTTAAAATGTCAAAAGTTCTATATTTTGGGATTTTGGTATTTGACATCTATGGTTTTAACTTTCAATTCTCTGTTTTTTGAGCTCCAAGACAGCTATTATTACCCAAAATGCATAAAATCTCAAATTGACTGCTCTGAACTCCAAAAATTTGGTTAAATAGTTTTTCAGAAACAGTTTTTGCTTACGTGAACATGTTTTGTTTTGAAGATCTTATATGCATTGCAGTTTACAGTACATTCTCCTCGTCACGCTACATGCCACATTCTTATTGAATTGTCTGAACCTATGTCCTACTTGTATAGGGGAGCGATATCTGTATTATTCCCTTTTTTCTTGGATTCTTTTGAATGTGTAATAATTCTAAATGTATCACTGACGGGCAGGACTGTGTGTATATATAAATCATATCAAAATTGTTTGAAAAAACATAATCACGGATTCAAATACATGAACCGTTGGCAATGACATCAATTGAGATGTAAGATCAAGTTATGAATTTTCACCAATGTCCATGTTCACTGGACAACATTTATTATTCCCTGCCATTTGTCTTTAAGTTTAAAACAGAATGTGTGGAGAATATAAAACTGATTCTCTTTGCATCTGATATGTGTATTTACTGTGAACACTTCATATTTCAAGAAGAGATTCCGTACAGATATGTGTGGGCCTGTAGCTACTTATACATGTTTGCCTTGCCACCTCCTCAGCAGTATGCGTATCGTAGTCTTTTAGAATGTGATATATCGGTCTATCAGTATCTGTTATCAGTGCCATACTGCCATGTATTATGAGTCAAGACCAATCTGCTTAGAGCATTCAATTCATAGGTCTTAGCAAGTTGGCAATGCAATATATCTCTATGAGGAGTAGATATCTATTAACCCTGAAGTGAGCTTGTAAAATTTGGCCATTGAATTTCTTTATTTTCTTTTTTAAAAATGTTTTGAATCATGAATCAATATCTATTTCTCTTACGGCTCAATATCTATTTTAGGTGGATTCTGTTTACCAGGAATCATATATTTACTAGGAATCTGAATCCCTGCAAAGTGGTTGGTTCACGAGGAGAATCCTAGCTGGATTTAGAATCCAGTGTTTGGTTGGGTCAAGGAAAATGAAATAGGAATATGTTAAATAATACCTAAGCTGCCCTTGAAGCCTATCCATAATAGGAACAATGTTCTAAAAATCGCTAGGCGATAGTCGGCCGGCGGAGGGGGGCCTAGCGCCTAGGGGCTTAGGAGGATGCCTAGGCGGATTTTTTTATAAATAAGATTAATTATATAATAAATATATATATATATATATATCTATACGAGTTATGTGGTGCTAAATAAAAATAATTATAGATTTAGGGTTCAAATAATATATATATATATGTAGGTTATATGTTGTTTTTTGGAAATAAGTAAAGATTATTTGAAGGTTTTAATATTAAAAAAAAAACAAAAATGCTAGGCACACAGCATATTCCACAACAGGGCTTTAAATGTGTTGTACCCTGTGGTGTTGGAAATTTTCACACTTTTCTATGCACCACTTACACAACACAGGGTACATGCATTTAAAGCCCTGTTGTGGAATGTGTTGGCGTGCCTAGCATTTCTCTTTAAAAAACTATCAGGATCTCTTCATAATTAACTTAAACCTTAAGTGTGTGTACATATATACACTAATGTTAGGGTTTTTTTTTCCAAAAGAGTTGGACCCAAATACGACTCTCTAGCATTCTCAGGTCAACTAATCCACTGATCGATTTTCGCAAATGTCTAGGGGAAATCTCGGCGGCGGAGCACCGCCTTGGGCTTAGGCGGCCGACTGGGCCGATTTTTAGAACACTGAATAGGAATGATGTTAACTTATACCTTCCACAAATATAAGGGCTGATTTAGGTAGTATGAAATTACCCCAGTAATCTTTGAGAATATCACCTCCAAGCTAGGATTTAGAATCAATCATATTTTCCGCCTTTGGGTGGATTGTGGATTCTAAATTCAATGGGACCCACAATTCAATGAATAATCCATGAACAAAACAAGGATAAATTTTAAGATTACTAGTAAACTTGGGGTGGAATCAAAATCAACCCTGAAGAATCCATGAACCAAACGGGCCGTTACAGTAATATGGTTTGGCATCTTTGTTGGCAGCTTTGCATGATCTTGTGGCCTTGTGTGGTATATAGTGCATTGCTTTGTGGCCGTGGTATATAGTGCATTGCATTGCATATTCTACTTTATTTTACAATGTGGGAAAAATAAAATACTGTTAGTATATATCTACATTGAAGTAACCAATCATTGTTGTATAATGATTCCTGAGGAATACGGGAAGTGCTTTTACTTGGAGCAACTAAGAAACTTGTAATCCAAGTGGATTTTCTTGGATACCAGAGCTAAATATTTTATCCTAAATAAATAGGTATGTGCCGATTGGTATTGAGATTGCTTTTATAGTATCCTTCATGCTTCAGTCACTTGAACACTGCAATGTATATGAGATATGTATGACATGCATATGGAGGTTTTTCTTAGACGTTAAATCCTATACCATCTAAGCATCATACTCCCCTGCATTAGATAGTCGACTATTGGGTAATGATCCTTTAACCTATTCTTAATCATGTAAACTAAAAGTGTGTCAAATAAATGGAGTAGAAACTATATTTAAAAGGTACGGGGTCTTTAAAACTTTCTGATATTAGTCCTATAATCAATTGTTTGTCTCTTAATGCTCTTATAATAATGTGTGATGCAGCACTTCTGGATGCCAATTTGGCGAGGGATGTCATTTCCTACATTACGTTCCTGGAGGTTATACTGCACTTGCTCAGATGAACCAGGGTCGGAATCCCGTTAATCCTATTGGAAGAAATGCCTTGGCCCCACCACCATTTATTGACGGCCCGGGTCCGGCCCCAACTGTGAAAACAAAGCACTGCAACAGATATAACACCGCAGAAGGATGCAAGTTTGGTGACAAGTGCCGTTTTGCACATGGCGAGGCAGAGCTAGGCAAGCCATTTATCCCTGCCCACGATGATTCCCGAGCCATGGGACCCATGGGCAACAGGTTACCCGGACGAGCTGAGCCAACCCCACATGGGCTAGCCGCTGCGGCTAATTTTGGTGCATCGGCAACAGCCAAGATCAGCATAGACGCGTCTCTTGCCGGAGCTATCATCGGAAAGGGTGGTGTGAACTCAAAGCAGATATGTCGTATGACCGGTGTTAAGCTTTCTATAAAGGATCACGAGTCGGATCCGAATCAAAGGAATATAGAGCTTGAAGGGACCTTTGATCAGATCGGACAGGCTAGTGCTATGGTACGTGAACTCATCATGAACCTTGGTCCTGCTGCCGCTCCTGGCCCTGCTAGAAACTTTCCGGCTAAGCCCAATCCAGGTGCTCCGGCAAGCATTTACAAGACAAAGGTGTGCGAGAATTTTTCCAAAGGGTCATGCACTTTCGGGGAAAGGTGCCATTTTGCTCATGGAGCGAATGAGCTGCGCAAGCCCGTGGCGTGAAGATTTTATCGGCGCACCTATTGTTTAAAGTAGTGGCGATATTATTGCTGTTTGGGTGCAACTTCTTGGAAACAAAACATTGTTAGCATTTTGCAATAGTATTTAGAGTCCACCAGGTGTTTGGTTTTTTGTTTTTATTTACTCCTATCCCTTTTCTTAGCAATGTTATTGTTTTTTTTTTTGGGTTGTTTTTTTAATTTTACTTTGTTCTCTTTTTCCCTTTCTGCCTTTTTTCCTAGACTTGTTATTGTGATGTTATTTTGTTAAGGTATGCAATGGCTATACAGACCTCCCATTAAAAGACTGAATAATTTGATGTGAATGTGGGTAACATAAGATGTGGGACAGCTAAGGTAGTTTAGAAATTTCAAATCATATAACTAATGAAAAAGTGAATCAGTATGCTATATCATGTTGTGACGTATGATGGGTCATTTTGCAGAATTGATGTAAGAGCATCTCTTGTGGACACTCTAATGTGAGCTCACTAAAATTGTCAAAAACGCTACACGTGGACATTTGCTTCCACTTTTTACTAGAGTCTGACATTGGGTATAAAAGTGGTCGGTATGGAGCTGTTAAAAGTCATGACCAAAGCATCTTAAAAAAATAAAAAATCAAGGAGCCAACGGTAACAGTTGGAGGCCGTTACCTATAGATTATTTAATTTATTTTTTTTGCCTTCACTGGTGTGTTAATTGGCTGGTTACAGTTGGAGGCCGCTTAGAGTCTAACGGTGGGACACCCCCCCCCCCCCCCCCCCCCTTTAGCACGTTGTTATCTTGTCCATAACAAGTGTTTTTTCTGCTCTATTGATAAAGCCTGACCCAAACATGACACTTGGAGTGTCCACAAGAGATGCTCTAAAGCAGCTAACATTTTATATTTTGAAATTTGAATGATGTTGTGTTTTTCAAATTTGAAATTAAAATTTTTGATTATAAATTCTTTAATAGTTGTACTCCGTATTATATATTATGGCAATAGTACCCTATCACATACCATTGTATCTGGTACAATTGTTAAAAATTTTTTGAAAATCATAGCATTACTCTAACTCTTATATTTTCAGAGCTTTAGCTTCTTGTCAATCCTGATATCTAGTTTCCTACTAAGCAGTGGAACTGATAATGCTTAGGTGCAAATCCTCCCATTAAAAGATCGAATACTAAGGTGTATATGTATATATATACGCATATATTTATGGATATACTTCTTAGGCTGCCCATATTGTCAAAGAGTAATTTTCTTTAATGCCAGGGCAGCCATAACTTTTCTAACAGATTGTTGATATCACTAACGGATTTTTTCTGTTACAAATAAAAAAGTGTAAACTTTACTCTGACATTAAAAAACTGCTCTGACATTATGATTTCCCTACTTATGCTGAGCTAAGTTCTGACTAAAGTGGGAAGTTTGATTTGATGAAAATGCAATGCTGTAGTTTGATTGAATACTAGTTAGTAGTACTGTAGTGCACTGTGCACAGGTGGACTTTTCCATTACAAATAAGTAGTCACCTTATATGAGTAATGATACACACGTAACCTATTTTACAATTACACATTCTGGTCATTGATTTTAATGGGTCTTATGATGGTCCTACACGGGACCCATCAAAATCAACGGTTAAAATGTCTTGGCTGTGAAATAGGTTGTGTGTGTAGCATTATTGACCTTATATAGACACACACTACCTTAAAGTTCTAAAATTGTGGATTAGAATATCCGATTTTAGGTGCACCGCAAGTGAAGGACTTCAATGTGGACTACATTTTATGATATGATTATATCCAAGCATCCAGCATCGGGAGAAAATATTTATTGGAACGGTTATTTTGCTAACGTGGTATAACAAGTAAATCTGAATCTTTTATTTATCTATCTACACCACTTATTTTCTGGGAAAATCTCATCCACATAAGCACAAATTCCAAATACCATTACATTAAATATTTACTCAAGCATCGGAATGCGAACTTTTCTAGTAGGGCCCACCCTAAAACTGAATGCTAATAAAATTCTTTAAAGTGTACCCAACCTAAACTAATGCTATGTTTGGTTTACTTTGGTAGGAATTGAAAAGTTGAAGAAGAGAATAGAGTGGCCGATTCGGGAATAATAGTAAGGGCCGCGGACATGGGCTTATAAGCTTGAAATGATGGAAAAAAATCATTTGGGTTCGACTAAACTAGTAAGTAAAAAGAAAAGGCGTTTCGCCCAAAAATTTAGAATGTGTTGGATTATAATTGGAGCAATATACTAGATATAATTTTATTTTATTTTTTAATTTTTAAATGAGTTAGATTACAATTGGGCCAACATTTTGCATACAAAAGTTAAAGTTTGTACTTAGTCAATATTTGGTTAGTAATAGTTATGTGTATGTGGGGTGGTGGTGGTGTGGGTGGGGACAACTTAGGGTGTCTCTGTGTGTGACGGAAGGGGCTTAATCTTAATAAATTTTGAAAATTTTGTACACTTTTGGATTTTTTTTAATTGAAAGAATAACTCCCTTGTAGGGGTGGCAATTATTGACATGACACGATACAAAATAAATGGGTTTGAATTCACCTTATATGGGTATGGGTCATAAATGAGTCAACCTGTTTAATTTGAATAATGAATGGGTCAAATCGTGTTGTCAACCTGTCTAACGAGCATAACCCAATTATGTACCTATTTAGGAGGGTACTTTTGAAAATACACAATATTATCTATTGTCAACCAAATAACATTTACAATTTCCACCTAAAAAAAAAATAAAAAAACCACTCACTATTCCCTCAGCTATCTTTCTATTTAAGTCACAAAATCACGATCAAGAAGTAGAGATATTGAAATATTTTTCTACTAGAGTCTATTGCGATCATGCTTATTAGTTGGCTATTTTTAACTTTTGTTCATCCTTAACATGCATATAGCATTTGTTCTTTTTACATTATGTTAAATTAGCTATTTTTAACTTTTGTTCATCCTTAACACGCATATAGCATTTGTTCTTTTTACATGATGTTGACGAGTTAGGATTCGATATTGGAGACTTACCTTTAGGTACTTTACTTTATAATCATTTCATAAGCTTGTAAACTTCATATCGCAATGGCCGCATTGTAAAAATCATCAAAATTGTCTGCAAAACTTTAAGTATTTCACTCGATTCAATTGAATCACTCTAGATTAAGCTCTCTGTAACAAGTGGGCACTAATTCTAATTGGGCGAATTAAATGGGTTAGACGGGTTAAATGGATAGCCTGTGTATTATATTAGTTGGTTTGGGTTTAAATTTTTGACACTTTAAAAAAAATGATACGATTATAACACGACCCAATTACGACACGACAAGACACGATTGCCACCCCTACTCTCATGGTGTGTTTGAGAAAAGTTATACTAATTGTTAATAAAATATTATACTGCTTGTATATTTAAAACAAGATCGGGCTTAAGGAAAGAAAAAACACAGGAAACAAAACTAACTTCGAAGTGTTTTCCTCCATACTTAAAAGTAATTTAAGAATTTATGATGGGTAGTAAAGAAAAGAGTGATGGTACCACTCACAAAATTCAAAATTTAAGATTTTCACTTTATTTTCTTTCTTTCCCATTTTCTCAATTCATCCTTATACATAAACAAACAAAGAAAGTGTTTTTTTCTTTTCTTTTCCCTTCCCAAATATATCAACCTAACAAGCCTTAAAGGAAATTTGCAAAAGATTTGGGGGCCATGGGCCCCAAAGCACTATGACCCTCGGCACTTGTACTATACATATCAACCCTTACGTAGATTTCTTCATTAAAAAATAAATCAAAAAAGTTTTCATGGCCAACAATTCTAAAAGATCTTTCAGGCAATTGAACACCAGCTATATGAACAACTCAACAGTAATAGCAAATTAAAAAGGACGAATGCCTAAGATTTTGAAGGTAATAGGCAAACATGACTTTTTTGAATGTCCTGAAAGTGCTAAAAACTCCTTAAAAAGTAAACATAATATCATGCAGTGATCATCAAGTAAACTCCAACGAAAAGAAAGTAATTCAGCTGGTTGCACAAGGTAGCTTTTGGCCCATATTGACTCATATTGTTTTGCTATTGAATCGCAAAATCTGATTTGCCAAATAGGTGCATTTTAGCTTTTGGAGTTCCATAATCACACATGAGCTCCAAAAGTTGTTCCCAAACACCCTCTCGATGTGCTAACAAGAGGATGAAAATATTAATTATCAATACCCATAAAACATTCTATGTAGCCTGCTATAAATTTTTTGACAACTAGGGAGATTTACTTGCAGAATATGATTAATATACTGAAACAAGTAAGTTCAACTTTGAAATCCATGCGCATGATAACCTTGAAATAATTTGTCAGCACCTTGTCCAACCTCCATTGACGGTCCTACCGAATACATGCGGCTGCTTCATAGGAAATGTCTCTCTCCAGTCTGGGTGTTGAATCAAGTAATCAAACTTCCTGTAAAAACAAAACACAGTCAATGACGGTCTCTAATCAATCACTCACTCACAGACTCACTCACTCACAGCGAGTATCAATCACTACAGGTACAAGCAGAGAGGTGTTCTCAAAGAGGTCTCATAGTTAGTTGATCAATTGATTTTGGGCATTCTGAACCTAATGCAGCATTTAGAATGGAAGAACTTATTTCTAGAAGTATTCTAGAGGGAAAAAAACGAAAGAAATGTAGGGACGGAGATGGAAACGTGATAGATTGAGAGTCGTATGCTATAAAAGTTGAGGAGAAAGGTGTTTTGTCAACACCACCCAAATCATGTTCTAGTATGCGAACTATCGCGTCCAACTTAACAGAAGGAAGACTTGCTTTTTTGAAAAACCAAGTGTTGGGCTACAATTCATCTTTAAAATAAGGTTATAATGAAGAGGAAAACGCATTTCCAGTTGGTGCAAATACATAATAAACATGTCATTCCAAACACACCCCATAAGTTAAAAAACTACACAATAATAAAAGACTACAGCCGACACGCCAAATCTTAAAAATATCGGATAGGGACACAGCTAGGATACGACAAATACAAAAATATAAAATATAACATACCATGTTCACTGCCGTTTCCAAAATTCTCAAATAAACCATTTTATTCTATTAAGACTTCTACCTCTACATTTTAAAACATTTCCATTGAGAGGCCTAACCACGGGTATAAAAAATTTATGACATTTTTTTTTGCGTGTACGTGGACATGGCACCCAAATTGAAGTGTCCGTACTACATAGGTGTCAGCAACACCAGGATATGACAAAGTCACTCTATTACAAAGGTAGAAACAATGGTCTTACTCTAGGAAGCACGGGTACTTCATTTTGGTTATCGTACGAGTATCGGGTACCCCACGGGGACCGACACGGGTATGACACGCGTGGTACGTGTCGGACACTCTAATAGCCGTGTCCTGGTGCTTTTAATTAAAAATGTGACATTGGGTAGGGATGGGTACGACTGGGACACGGGTATGTTTTGAAAATTGAGATTGAAACTATGACTTCTTCTTTATTTATTTATTGTTTTATTTTAATGTTGCGGACTTGGAATGCTAAAACAATATTGTTAAGTTGCTATGCTATGGATGAATAATATGCATTATTGATGTTCAATCTTCTTCTTCTTCTTTGTATTTTTATAACTATCATATTTTTATGCAACGTACCCTAGCCGTACTCGTACCCGTACCCTACATTTTGGGAATATCCATACCACCGTACCTGTATCGTACTTGTGTCACATGTCCGTACTACATAGGTCTTACTAGTAAAAGATGCCCAAAACGATGATTCACTTTTCTTGGTTTAGTATAATGAATTGCTGTGTGCACTAGGTTATGTCACGCAGACTATATTTTGTATTGTCTCTGTAATGTTTTGAATTTTTATAATGGGTATTGTGGTAATTTTGGTGGTCAATGTGTGGACCCAATTTAGATTTGTGCATTTTAATGCCTAATATTTGGTTTTGTGGTATCACATTTGCATTTAAATGGATATGTGTGTGTATACATAATTGTGTTTGTGTGAGAAGGGGACAAGTGTGGGATCCACAAGTCCTATCCAACCAACCAAGCTTCTTGGGGAAGCTTCCCTTTCTCTCTCTTCTTCCCCTCACACCCGGCCACTTCTCTCTCTCATTCTTTTCTTTTTCTTTTCTTCCTTATTCTATCTCTACTTCCTTCTCTCTCTCTCTCTATATCTCACTCTCATATTTGGAAGAACCAAAATCCCCATGCCTACTCCAATTTCAATCTTCGTTTGGAAGCCACAAACTTATTGTTGGAAGCAAGCTATTAGAGGCAAAAATCATCACCTCATCTAGGACTTCATATTGGTGCTCTTATTTCTTCCTTTGGTGATCTCTAGCATAGGGTTGGGCTAGGGTAAAGAAAGGGGTCTTGCCATGGTGTTTCTTGGAGCTCTACAGCTTGGGTCTCCTATTATTTCTCTCTCGAATTCTAACTCTCTTGCACTTTCCTACTCCAAGCAAGGTAGATTATATTGTCTTGATTCACTATGTCTGCTATCTGTAATGTATGATTTGTGATAGAAATGCTAGGGATTAAAGCATAGAAAATAATCTTGATTTATTTCCCTTAAATGTTCTTGTAGAGTAAACTAATATTGTTAGTTGCTAAGTTGTTATTAAAGTTGCCTAAGTGGGATAAGTTGTTAAATTGTGATCAAAAGTTGATTAGAAGAAATTAATTGCCTAATTGTTGAAATGTGATTACATGATTAGTAGTAAATTATTTGGCCAAGTGTGGATTACTTGCTTAGTTGTCTACATGAACTACTTGTTATTGTTTGAGGTTAGTCATTGTGCTTAGAAGATGAGTTCTTGTTAATAGGAATTTACATGCTTATATGATGTTACTCCTATGGAATGTGAAATCATTTATCAACATGGTTAAATGTTAAAATATAAGACTTGCTAAATTTCGACAACAATGTAAGTTGACATTTTTGTGAATTGAGAACATTTGCACTGGAATCATAGAGTTCACGCGCATTGTTGCTAAGTGGGCACAACTCATAGCATAGCATGATTTACATATGAGAAAATCCCAAAATGGGGATAAAAGATGTGAAAAATCCGGATGTGGGTTGTGTGTGAGGATAGGATGGACGTACCTAAGAACGTGCCAAACTCCAATTTATATTCGACTAGCTATCGGAAAGTTGGTATGCTACATACCTAATGGGTGGGGGGGTGGTTCACAGTCCGGTAATGAGGCGAGTGATCATGTGTGCGTGGCCTGAGGGCTCATTAGTTGCATTGCTTAGGCGACATTCTGTAGATTTAGATTAGGGCAAGCTTAGGAGACAAATGATGTCTCCTGTATTTTATTATAGAGAAGAAACACAATATTACAATAGTACTCCTATGTCTAATACATAAGAGTAAGGAGAATTAAGTAAAAAAAAAAATAATAATAATAATAGAATAAGTAAACTAACACACCCCCTCAAGCTAGTACAAAAATATCTCTCATTCTCAGCTTGCTAAGAGCAAAATGAAACGGTCTACTCCCAACCCTCTTTGTAAGAATATCTGCAAGTTGATCCCCGGTCTTCACAAATGGAGTACAGATCACACCACTACTGATATTCTCCTTGATGAAGTGTCTGTCAATCTCTACGTGTTTAGTCCGATCATGTTGCACTGGATTGTGAGCAATGTTAATTGCAGACTTCTTGTCACAATACAATCATATAGAGTCACTAGGATCTAGACCTAGGTCTTTCAACAACTTAATCCACAGAAGTTCGCACACACCTTGAGCCATGGCTCTGAACTCGGCCTCTGCACTAGACCTTGCCACCACATTCTGTTTCTTACTCCGCCATGTAGCAAGATTGCCTCCCACAAAGGTACAATAGCCTGAAGTGGACCTCCTATTTGTTACAGATCCAGCCCAGTCAGCATTTGTGTATGCTTCCACTCGAAGGTGGTTATGTCTAGCAAAAAATAGACCCTTTCCAGGAGCTGATTTCAAATACCTCAAAATCCAGAAGACAACCTCCATATGAGATTCACAGGGAGCATGCATGAACTGACTTACAACACTCACTGCAAAGGCAATATCAGGTCGAGTATGAGAAAGATAAATAAGTCTTACTTTTTACCCTTTTTTTTTCCTGGTTCAATATTTTTGATCAAAGGTGTCAGTAAGAAGGGAGCCGACGCCTTTTGACTCGCCAGGTGGGTTACGACTGAATCAACCGGGAAAAAGGAAAGCAAGCAGGAAAGCCTTCCACATTTCTGAGGAACACGATTCTGATGAGAGTGTGAGAATTTGTTTACAATTTTTTCACATACTCTAGAAGTAGGGGATTTTTCACTTTCCATCTAGTGACGGAAGAGGATTTGTCCCTCTCTTTGGACTAAGTCGATGTCCCTCGGAGACTGACAAGAGTCAGAATGGGCTTTCTTTCTATCTACCTTTATCAACCTCTGCTCCACCTAACCATCACCGAGTTTCTGATTTGATTCAATCGGAGTGTCACATGCTCTACTTCCGAGCATTCTAGTCTCCTCCAATAAGTCAAGTACATATTTCCTTTGAGAAATGAAGATTCCATGCTTAGATCTAGTAACCTCAATCCCCAAAAAATATTTGAGAGTCCCTAAGTCTTTTATTTCAAATTCCTTGGACAAGTACTCTTTCAGTCTTTGCATTTCATCCAGATCATCCCCAGTCAAGACAATGTCATCCACATACACGATCAATGCAGTAGTCTTATCCTGTGATGTTTAATCAACAAAGTGTGTTCAGCTTGACTCTGTCTAAAACCATACCTGAGCATAGCTTGTGTGAACCTCTCGAACCATGCCCTAGGAGACTATTTCAAGCTATACAGTAATTTTCTGAGTCTGCACACCTTGCCGTCTGTCTTAGAATCCTCGAAGCTAGGAGGAACATCCATATACACCTCCTCGTCTAGATCACCATGGAGAAATGCATTCTTCACATCAAACTGGTGAAGGGGCCACCCAAAGTTGGCAGCCAGTGACAGAAGGACCCTAATTGAGTTCATCTTTGCAACAAGGGCAAATGTCTCCTGATAATCATTTCCATAGGTCTGTGTGAAGCTCTTAGCAACAAGCCCGGCTTTGTACCTTTCAATGGAACCATCAGCCATATGCTTCACAGTGTACACCCACTTGCACCCCACAGTTCTTTTGCCTTCAGGTAACCTCGTCAATTCCCAAGTGCCATTCTTACAAAGAGCTTTCATCTCTTCGATCATAGCATGCTTCCACTTGGGATCCGCAAGAGCATCCTGGATATTATTAGGAACAACATAGAAGCAATTTTCGAAAGAAAAGCTTTATAAGAGGGAGACAAGTGAGAATGACACAAAATTCGAGATAGGATGTTGGGTACAAGCCCTAACACCCTTACGTACAGCAATAGGGGCATCAAGATCAGAGTCAAACTCCATAGGAACAGGTGTATAAGACTTACTAGGAATATCAATATCAGAATCAGAGTTATCTTGGTCCTCAACACTTGAAGGAGATGACAGTGGAAGAGTAGGAGTGATCTCTTTATTCTTGGACTTATTCCATGTGCCTCTAGAGTAAACCATCAGCTCCTTTTCTTTCAATGGAGTACAAGCATCTTCTTTCTCCATATTTTTCCCAACCTCATTTTCTCCCTCATTTTTTTTCTTTTTCCTTTACTTCTTTTTCGTTTACTTTCTCAGCAGTAATATCCATAACAACTTCCCCTGAAGACAAAGGGACAGACAAAGGCACCTCTTTCTTATACCATTGCTCCCCCTGAAGAGGTGACTCAGATGTAAGCGAGGACTGAAAGTACGACTGAGATTCATGGAATGTAACATCCATGGAGACATACCATTTCCGCGAAGGAGGATGGTAACACTTGTAGCCTTTCTCGGTTGGAGAATAGGCCAGAAAAACACATTTAATCGCACGGGGATCTAACTTTCCCCGAGTAGGGTACTGATTGTGAACAAAGCACACGCAACCAAAAACACGAGGAGTTATAGGGAACAAAGGAGAAGTGTTTGACCGGATTTCAACAGGTGCACGTTTGTTCAAAACTCGAGTTGGAAGGCGATTAATAAGGAATGCCGCTGTTAAAACAACATCACCCCAATATGACTTGGGAGCATTGACAGAAAACAGTAATGATCTAGCAATATCTAGCAGATGACGATTCTTGCCCTCCACCACCCCATTTTGCTGGGTGTATCGGTGCAAGAAGTCTGATGAATGATACCCATGGGAGCAAAAATACTCAGCAAGACCCGAATCAATGTACTCAACCCCTTGATCAGATCGTAAAATTTTTAAATTAGTCCCAAACTGAGTGCACACCATTTTACGAAATGCTTTGAAAATTGAGAAAACCTCCCTTTTTTCTTTCATCATATAAACCCAAGTGGTACGGGAATAATCATCAATAAATGTAACAAACCATCTATGACCTTTCAAAGAATTAAAACGAGAAAGACCCCAAACATCAGAATGAACTAAAGCAAACGGAACTAAACTTTTATTAAAACTAGGAGCAAAAGAAGCTCTGTGATGTTTACCCAGTTCACAAGTTTCACACAGGAAATCAAAAACATCTTTATTCAAGACTAAAGAAGGAAACAAATGGTTTAGTAAATAAACAGAAGGATGTCCTAAACGTCGATGCCAAAGATGTATGTCTTCAGCTTTATTCTCAGAAACCACGGTATGATGTGCTAACGGCCCTCCAACATTCAAGAGATAAAGTCCACTCTCCTCTCTACCATTGTCAATCATCCTCCCCGTGGTAAGGTCCTGAAAGACACAATGAGAAGGGAAAAAAGTTACACTACAGTGTAAGTCTTGAGTGATACGACTAATGGATAACAAATTATGGGAGAAATTGGGAATATGAAGTACAGATGACAAAGGCAAGGATGGAGTGGCATGAATGGTACCCTTCCCGGAAATAGAGGAAAAGGTCCATCAGTAACACGAACCTTGTCTTTACCTGAACAAGGCTTGTACACAGAGAAAATATCAGAACATCTAGACATGTGATCAGATGCACCAGAATCAATAATCCAGGAAGAAGAAGAATGAGACAAGTGTGCCTTTGCGGATGTGACAAAGTTACCTGAATGAGCAAATGAAGAGGAGGCACCTGTAGATGCAGTAGAAGCAAACGTACGACGAGCCAACAAGGAACGAAGAGCCTCCTCTACCTCCGAGGCAGTAAATAGTGCAAAATCGGGAGTGGATGGGGCTTGCTCAACAAGAGTCGGTGCCGTAGGATCTAATGATGTAGAGTATGATGAGCACGATAATTACCTTCCTGCGAATGTCCCCCACGACCCCCAGACTGTCCAGAGCAACCCCCACGACCCTCAGGCTGTCCAGGTGCGCGGCCGTGTAGTTTCCAGCATGTCTCCCTGGTATGATAGGGCTGATTACAATAATCATAGAACTGCTTGGCTTTCTTAGACGACCCAAACTCATTAGAAGAAGTACGGCCTCGAGACTGTTTGTTCCCATCTCTCTGGGGAACCGAAATGAGAGCAGATCTCTCGGTAGAAGTGGGTGGAAGCATAGCAAAACGTCGACTCTCCTCGTTTTGTATATATGCAAAGGCCTCCTGGAGAGAAGGCAAAGGATCCATCCCAAGAACACGGCTATGAACAGGATCATACTCAGCATTAAGTCCCTCCAAAAACTTAAAAATCCTCTCTTCAGCAACAAGTTTACTGTAGGCAATGGACTCGGTTGGATACACATGCTTATAGTCCAAGAGATGATCAAGTCGTTTCCAACTAGTGGTCAAAGATGTGAAATACTGAAGAACACTCATCTCTCCCTGTTCTGAGCGACCAATCGTTCGCCTTAACTCAAATATCTGTGCAGAATTGCCTTGTCGGGAGTAGGTATTGGCCATGGTCTCCCAAATGTCTTGGGCAGTCGCTATGTCCAAAAAAGCCTCGGCAATCTCAGGAATCATAGAATGGCAAAGCCATGTCATGACAGTGGAGTTCTCCATCTCCCACTTCTCATATACAGCATCCTCGGTGCTAGGTGCCTTGATTTGGCCGTTGATATACCCCATCTTCCCTCTACCCTTAAGAGACGTGGTTACAGACCCAGACCAAGCCAAGTAGTTCTGACCATTAAAGAGAGAAGTAGTAAGTTTTGTAGAAAAGTTATAAATCAAAGGCTTATTTTATTATTTACAATCTCTTGATTATATAGACTTACAGGAATATGAAAAAAGGAAAGAAATAAAAGCATTAAATAGAAAAATAATAACGGTCAACGTGACCTAAAATAACATAGCAAAAATCCCGTAATCATATCATAATTATTTCAACACTCCCCCTCAAGCTGGAGTAAAGATATCTCTCATGCCCAGCTTGCTAAGGTAGAAATGATGATTCTTGCTTCCAAGACCTTTAGTGAGAACATCTGCCAGTTGTTCACTAGACTTCACAAACGGGATACATATCACTCCACTGCTCAATTTTTCCTTGATTCTTCGTCTGTCAATTTCAATATGTTTAGTTCGGTCATGTTGCACTGGATTATGGGCAATATTGATGGCTGCTTTATTATCACAGTACAACCTCATCGGATCTGTAGTCTCAAGTCTAAGATCTCTCAAAAGAATTTTTATCCACAATAGTTCGCAAATTCCTTGAGACATAGCTCGGAATTCCACTTCAGCACTTGATCTAGATACAACGGCCTGTTTCTTGCTACGCCAGGTAACAAGATTTCCTCCAACAAAGGTGCAATATCCTGAGGTGGACCTCCTATCAGTGACTGAGCCTGCCCAATCTGCGTCTGTATAACCTTCCACCTGAAGATGATCATGTACACAGAAAAACAGTCCTTTTCTAGGAGCTGACTTCAAGTATCTAAGAATACGAAGAACAACACTGTAGTGAGATTCATGTGGAGCATGCATGAATTGACTAACACTTACAGCAAAAGCGATGTCAGGACGCGTATGTGATAAGTAAATAAGCTTGCCCACCAATCTCTGGTATCTCCCCCTGTCAACCACTGCTCCATCGGTGTCATCTCCTAGCTTCTGACTAGCTTCCATGGGAGTATCACACGCCTTACTCCCTAGCATTCCAGTTTCCTGGAAAAGATCAAGGACATATTTTCTCTGGGAGATAAATATTCCTTGTTTGCTTCGAGCCACCTCAATTCCCAGAAAGTATTTGAGATTTCCCAAGTCTTTTATTTCAAATTCCTTGGCCAAGTATTTCTTCAACTCCTGCATATCTTCCACATCGTCTCCTGTCAAGACGATATCATCCACATACACTATGAGAACGGTGACTTTCCCTTGTGAGGAATGTCTATTGAATAGTGTATGATCACCTTGGCTTTGTTTAAAGCCATATTTTAACATAGCTCGAGTAAATCTCTCAAACCATGCTCTTGGAGACTGTTTGAGCCCATATAAAGACTTTTTAAGCCTGCAAACTTTCCCTTTGGTTTTAGAGTCTTCAAAACCTGGAGGAATATCCATATATACTTCTTCTGCCAAATCTCCATGTAGGAACGCATTTTTCACATCAAATTGATGTAGGGGCCAATTTAAATTTGCAGCAAGAGATAACAGGATTCTCACAGTATTCATCTTAGCAACTGGGGCAAATGTTTCCTCATAATCTACCCCATAGGTTTGTGTAAAACCTTTTGCAACTAACCGTGCTTTGTACCTTTCAATTGATCCGTCTGCCTTATGTTTGACTGCAAACACCCACTTGCACCCCACTGTCTTGTGCCCTCTAGGTAAGTTAACCAATTCCCAGGTGCTATTCTTGTGGAGTGCTTTCATCTCCTCAATCATAGCATGTTTCCATTTGGGATCAGTGAGTGCATCCTGTACATGGTTAGGTATAGACACCGAAGCAAGATTGGACACAAAAGCTTTATGGGAAGGAGAGAGACGGCTATAAGAGACAAAGTTAGATATAGGATGTTGAGTACATGACCTAACACCCTTACGTGTAGCAATTGGAATATCTAGATCATCAATGACAGGAGAATCAATAACAGGAATAGAATCAGAGTTACCTAGGTTCTCATCAGGAGAAGGAGGTAGCAGTGGCGGATCTGGAGCAATGGTCTTATCTTTCATCCTCTAAGTTCTTCGCTGATATACTACATCCCCTTGTTCTGGGTTTCCTCCTCTTTTCCTGGTGAGTTCCTCATCTGCCTCTCTATCAATTTCATCCTCATTTTCAATAGTCCCCAATATCTCAAATGAATTAGACACAGTCACGTTAGGCATTGGCACATGAACATCAAGTCTATCACTAGGAGTAGTGGCAACCTCAACATTATCAGACAACTCTTCTATATGCCTTGTCTCCCCCTGAAGAGGTGTCTGAGGAGTGAAATAAGATTGTTCCTCGAAAAAGGTGACATCCATGGAGACATACCACTTCCGGGTAGGAGGATGGTAACACTTATAGCCTTTCTGTGTAGGTGAGTAACCAACAAAGACACATTTAATTGCACGAGGATCAAGCTTCCCTCGTGTTGGGGCATGGTTATGAACAAAACACATACAGCCAAAGACTTTAGGAGGGATAGAAAACAAGGAAGAAGGACTTGAGAGTACTTCAACTGGAGACTTTTTGTTGAGTACTTGAGTAGGTAATCGATTGATGAGATAGGCAGCTGTTAAGACTGCTTCTCCCCAAAGAGACTTTGGAGCCTGAGCAGAGAATAACATAGACCTAGCAGTGTTTAAGAGATGTCTATTCTTACGCTCAGCAACCCCATTCTGTTGTGGAGTGTTGGTACAAGACGATTTATGAATGATGCCATGATCTAAGAAATAATCTTCAAGACCAGATTTAAAGTACTCCCCCCCATTATCTGACCGAATAATTTTGACACGAGCATCAAATTGAGTACAAATCATTTTATGAAAATTTTTAAAGATTGAGTGAACTTCACTCTTCTCTTTCATCATATATACCCAAGAAGCACGAGAAAAATCATCGATGAATGTGACAAACCACCTATGACCTTTAAGTGTAACAATTCTAGAAGCACCCCAAACATCAGAATGAATAAGAGCAAAAGGAACAGTACTTTTATTATTACTAGGATAAAAAGAAGCACGGTGGTGCTTGCCAAGTTCACAATCCTCACACCGAAAGGTGGATACATTTTTATTGGACAATAACAAGGGAAATAAAAACTGAAGTAAACTAAAGGCAGGATGTCCTAGCCGTCTGTGCCAAAGCATGATATCACCAGATGTAGAACCGGAAAAAGTAGAATGATGTGCTAGATGTGGTGGTTCCTGCGATTCCAGAAGATAAAGACCATTCTCCTCTCTACCACTCCCAATCGTCCTCCTCGTGATAAGATCCTGAAAAACACAGTGAGAAGGGAAAAATGTGACGCTACAATTTTTATCACGAGTAATACGACCGATAGATAAGAGATTGGTGGCAAAACTAGGAATATGCAAAACAGAAGATAAAGATAAGGAGGGAGAGACACGAACTAAACCTTTGCCTGAAACCAAAGAAACGGTTCCATCAGCAATCTTGACTTTCTCCTGTCCTGAATATGGTTTATAATCGGAAAATACAGAAGAGGAACCAGTCATATGATCAGACGCCCCGGAATCAATAATCCAAGGGTGACTAGATTGAGAATGGAATGCACTCACAGAAGTGGCTAAGTTACCTGAATGAGCAAAAGATGATGAGGCAGTAGTAGGTGTATCCAGTCTAGACATCAAGCGACGAAGATTCTCCAAATCTGAGGCAGATAAAGCAGGAGATGGAGCCGGAGGTGTATCAGCAACGACGGAGGAATCAACAATCTTTGTATGATGGGCATGAGAACCACGGCCCCCAACGTTACCTCCACGTCCACCACGGCCCCTAGACTGTCCAGAACGACCCCCTCGACCTCCTTGTGGATAACCATGAAGTTTGTAGCAGGTCTCCCTGGTGTGATATTTGGTGTTACAGTAGTCACAAAACTGCTTTGATTTGTCAGAAGAACCAGATTCACTCGTAGTGTCACGACCACGGTTCCCATCTCGCTGAGGAGCAGAAACTAAAGCGGATCTCTCTGTAGATGCAGGTGGAAGCATAGTAGAACGACGACTCTCCTCGTTCTGTATGTAAGCAAAGGCCTCCTGAAGAGTAGGCAAAGGATCCATACCCAAAACACGACTACGAACTAGATCATACTCTGAGCGAAGGCCCTCAAGAAATTTAAAAACCCTTTCTTCAGCAACCAGTTTGTTATAAGCAGTGGAATCAGTGGGACAAACTGGCTTGTAGTCCAAGAGATGATCGAGGCGCTTCCAATTAGTAGATAGAGACGTGAAATATTGGAGAACACTCATCTCCCCTTGTTCAGATCGACCAATTAGCCGTCTTAACTCAAATATTTGGGCAGAATTGCCCTTTCTGGAATAAGTACTAGCCATGGTCTCCCAAATGTCCTGGGCAGTCGCCATGTCTAAGAACCCCTCACCAATCTCTGGAATCATAGAATGAACAAGCCAAGTCATGACAATGGAGTTTTCCATCTCCCATTTATCATAAGTGGCATCCTCGGTGCTAGGTGCTTGAATTTTACCGTTGATGTACCCCATTTTTCCTCGGCCCTTAAGAAACAATGTCACGGACTGGGACCAAGCCAGGAAGTTTTGGCCATTAAAGAGAGAAGTAGTGATCTTTAAGTTCAGGTTATCAGGATGAGCAACAACAATGTTCTCAGTCCTAAGTGGCTGCGAATTCACGGTCGATTTTGTAAGATCATCCGACATCTTGAATATGCGCACAACAATTACCCGCAACAATCACAGAATGACGGAATAGGAACAGGTACCAACGGAAAGATAGCACGCAAAGGAAGGAGGTCACAGCACCATGAAGGATGCCCAAAAATAACCTATATTCACTGGTCCATAGAAGGACCCAAAAACACGCAGAGAATTATATTCCAATCAAAACAAGAATCTACAGTTGCAGCAAGAAGGTAAAATGGAAGATGTAGAAGAAAATGGTGACTGTGAGAGGTCTACAAGGCCATATAGGGGCTGCGACAGGGGTGGGATGAGATCTGGGGGGCTGCGGCTAGGGCAGTGAGGTGCTGGAGGTCTGCGGCTAGGGCAGTGGGGAGCTGGGGGGCTGCGACTAGGTCAATGAGGGCTGGGGGTGCTGCGGCTAGGTCAGGAAGAGGGTCTGAGGGTTGCGGCTAGGCCAGGGTGGCCTGGGTAGGCTGCGGCTGGTGGTGGGTGGACTGGTGGTGGCTGCCGGCTGGTAGTGGGGTGGTGTTTAGGTGGTGTATGGTGGTGGTGGATCTGGAAATCCCCCTTGGGGAGACTCTGATACCATGTAGAAAAGTTATAAATCAAAGGCTTATTTTATTATTTACAATCTCTTGATTATATAGACTTACAGGAATATGAAAAAAGGAAAGAAATAAAAGCATTAAATAGAAAAATAATAACGGTCAACATGACCTAAAATAACATAGCAAAAATCCCGTAATCATATCATAATTATTTCAACAAGTTTAACATTCAAGCTCTCAGAAGGAGCAACAACAATAGTTTCACTCGTGGGCTGCTGTGTATTCAAAGAGGATTTGTCTGAATCCGACATCTTGAATCGACACGCAACAAATACCCGCAACAATCGAAAAACAAAGGGGAAGAACTTGTATCAACAGAGTCGCAGCACACAACCTTAAAGCACCATGCAGGATGCAATAAAATTAGTCATCAATGGTCCATAAAAGGACCAAAAAATTGAAAGTAGTTAAAAAACAATCAGCAGGAGCTTGTTGGACAGAATTTTTGGTGAAGAAAGAAGGCCAAAACAGATTGGATGTTGGCTAATATGTTTCAGCAGGGGCTAGTGAGGCATGGAGGACCTGCGGCTAGGTGTAGGGGTTGGATGTGGAGGAGCCAAAGCCCTAGTAGGCTGCGCCTATGTGCAGCAAAGCCCCTAAGGGCTGCGACTTGATGCTATGAAACCCAGGGGGGCTGCGGCCTGGGCTATGGTGCCCAGGGAGGGCTGCGGCTTGATGAGAAGACTCTGGTAGGCTGCGGTTGGTGGTTGGGGTGGTGGTTTGTGGTGGTGGAAGATGATCCCTCTTAGGGAGGCTCTGATACCATGTAGATTTAGATTAGGGCAAGCTTAGGAGACAAATGATGTCTCCTGTATTTTATTATATGAAGAGAGAAACACAATATTACAATAGTACCCCTATGTCTAATATATAAGAGTAAGGAGAATCAAGTAAAAAAAAAAAATAATAGAATAAGTAAACTAACACATTCATGGCACCACATGTTGCATATTAGTTATGGGATCCATATTGAATCTCTACAATATTTTCTACGAGCCATCGTTCTCATAAAAACGACAAACCATTTTTCAGGTTTTATCAAGTTGGGTCACAGCCCAAGAGTTACTCAACGCATCAAGTCGCACTGTGAAGATTTCTTTCAAGAATAATATTAGTTTTGTAAATGTTTCAAACTTCTAGTTTTGTTTAAAAAGTAATTGTAATAAATGTGAATTTTGTAGTTTAATTCATTGATACTTGATTCGGGCATACGTTTAGTTAGCCCTTTACTTAGAACATATTAGAATTCTTGACTTAATGTAATCAGACTTGTAATATTCTCAATGTTAATATTCGTAGTTGTGTATCTGGGATCTTCGAATCCCCTATGACCCATTTGTGCTCTTAGACTCTTTCAGACTTTTTAGAATTCTAATTTGAGCCTTTAGACTCCCATGTGGTTGCTTGTTGTAAATCATGTTGTCTGGTCAACTGGATATTTTAAGTGTGCTGTCCAGTCAACCGGATATTTTAGGTGTGCTGTCCGGTCAACCGGATATTTTAAATAACTATGTTTCGAGGTTTTAACTTAGAAAATATTTTTTGAAGGTGGTTTTAGTCATTAATATAATTAATGAAATTCTTGTAAAGTTCTCATTAAAACTACAAAACCCAAACCTTTGTTCCTTTTCTCAATGGGGTTCCACCTTACTACCTTATAAACTCTTTTAAAAATTGAAACAATGTTAATTGACCAGTTTGGTCCTCATGGGTCAATCTCGGACTTTTTGACTTTTCTTTGGAATCCACGTTGGATCCATTCGTAGTTTCCACATTGTTTGGTTGGTCCATGTAGGATATCTTATTCTCCTTAATCTCTTTCTTTGACTCTTTGACCCGTTCACGTGTCGTGGATTTTGGGGTGTGACAATCTCTCAGGTTGTTAGCTGATTCATAACTTCCCTTTGTCATTACAGGATCTTCTAAATTAATCAAACCTCAATAACCTCGAGGCCATAATTTGTACAAGCCACACCACACACACCACCCCCCCTGTAGTGAAATTATGCTTGGTACCATCTGCTAATATTAAGGACTAGATAAATTTGTTAGTGCGAAGACTAGGGCATGCTGAACAGAGGGTACAAGTGTCAATATCAATGCAATGCTCTAACAGATTTATAAGGTTAACTATCAAAGAAAACATTCAACAATTTGCAAGATCATTTAAAACATTCCACTATAATATTTTCATCTCTTATCACTAACCGGTAAGCGCAATCTTTAAAAAATAAAGGGACTCTATTCATAATTTATTGATGATTTAAGATGCAAATAAAAATGTAAATATCCCAACAACTTTATCCTTTCTCAGTTAATGATATGCTTTTAGACAGAAAATTATGTAAATATTACAACATAAACATCATTCTTTGGTAGAATAAGTGGTAGTCGATGTAAATTAATTGTTCAGTCAAGGATTCAAGTCTAATGAGTGTAATCGTTATTCTTTCTTGTTTAGTACAATAACTCTAATGTTAAGCCTATTAAGTACTTGAATTCGTATAAAATTCGGGTTGTGCTCAACTGGGCCTCAGTATTGTGCCCAATTTAGGCCCTAAAGTTGATCCAGCCTTTAAACATAGGGCAGCATGGCCTTACGGGCTTGTAATCTTTGCCAAAGCTCTATGTTTTTTTTTGGGCTGACCTGGGCGGTCCAGTGTCCACTCCAACTAGCTACTAACAGTCAACCTTGGAAATTTCTAGCTTGCAAAAGTCTTCCTTTTAAGTAATTAGAATTTTCCAATCTTCTAAAAGAGATTCATATGCCCCTACAAGTAAACGGAGTACCTATAGTGCTGAACTTTGCTCAATGTATTGTTGATCAACATGGCATCATCCTCTTTCTGTCTAGGGAATTAATAATGCTGGGGGTAATACTTGATTTTATTCTTTTATTGTGTGGTGATGAGGGGTTCTCTCCTCCCCCCTTCGGCGGCTAGACTAGCCCCTTTTGGATCCAGGACTAATACCCACAATTCAAACTATTCAAAACATGAACTCGTATCCTATGTTTATAGTAAGTCCAAGGCTCAAACTGAACCTAGGACCTCCAAGTTGATTCCAAGAACCCCACACCAGCTTGGCTACCCCTTAGGTGGAGAATGTATGGTGAATAGTTGTAGAAGGGGATGCTTGGGACGGGAAATAACATGTTCTGTGGTTTAGAAGTGGTTCTACAAATTCAATTGTTCGGTGATGTCCATTTCTTGCACAAGAGTCTGTGCCCAGTCTAATAAATCTTTCATTATCTGGTTCTTTGACAAACCAACATAATCTTTGTTCTATAAAAATTACATCGAATGTGAGAGAGGAACTGAACCAGCTCATATTTTAAGCATTCCCAAACAAGTACTAAAAATCAACAAATTTAATGTATGCCACTATTATTGTACCTTCTTTCGTTATCCACGAAATCCGGACCCTCAGCAAACGGTGAAGTAGAACATGTACGGAGAATATCAGAATCAGATAAGGGTTGTAGAGCTGAAGCAATCTGTGCTAAGTGAATCGTCCTGTCAGTTGTTCAACACAATCATTTTATGGAAATTAAGGAAAAGATAGCTACCAAACAAATTAATAGACAAGTAACATAGATTAACTTTGAAAGGCAAACAACAAAACGTATGTTCAACAAGAAACGAAAAAAATTGCAAAACCAAACATATCTCTTTCTTGCGTTTTCTCTTCGGGGGTGTTTCAGCCAAATATACATATTAGATGAACAAACAAGAAAATGAAAAGTAGATTGAGAAGCTATGTTACCTGGACTCTCCTACTACCCCAAGCTATGAAACACGCACTCTTTGAAAAGGCCACCGCACCCGCACTTAGTGCGCACCCGTACTGGATTCTTTTGGAGTGTGGTTGAGACTTTTTTTATAACGTTCTTATGAAAAAGAACACAAGTTCTTCGTACAATTTTGAAAACTTGGGGAGTTTAAAAGAAAATTAATAGAAAATAATAATAGCAATTATCTAGGGTATACACTAATGCACTATAAAATAATTTGTATATACTACTATCTGAAGAATTTAGGTGGAGAAAAACTCACCTCTTTTTTCTTATTCAAGCAGACTGTAGTACATGAATTTATAGTACAATGGGAGAGGCAATCAACCTTAGAAATAGAAATTAATCCCTGATTTTCAGGAGAGATTAACTCTCATAAAACCATAGAATAAAAATCCATTAAAACAAGGAAAGAAATAAAGCTAATAACAAGCATATCTCACAGCTGTAAATAAGCTGTAACTCCTACTTAACACCAGATTTCCACACTCCCCCTCAAGCTGGGTTGTAAATGTTGATCATACCAAGCTTGGATCTCAAATCTTCAAAGCTAGTTCTTGAAAGTGCCTTAGTGACGATGTCTGCTGTTTGGAGAGCTGTTGGAGTATACACCAATGAGATTGTCCCTTCCTCTATCTTCTCCTTGATAAAATGACGGTCTATTTCCACATGCTTTGTCCGATTATGATGAACCGGGTTCTTAGCAATACTTATGGCAGCTTGGTTGTCGCAAAACATCTTCATGGAATCTTCTATAGGAATTTTTAGCTCGTTTAGAAGTTTCTTTAACCATATTCCTTTACAGATTCCATGTGTCATAGCTCTAAATTCTGCTTCTGCACTACTCTGAGCCACAACGGACTGTTTCTTGCTTCGCCAAGTAACTAAATTCCCCCAAACATACGTGCAATATCCTGAGGTTGACCTTCTGTCGGTAATAGAGCCGGCCCAATCTGCATCTGAAAAATCTTAACATTTTTCTTCTGTGTTCTTTTGAAGTAGAGTCCATTTCTAGGAGTCATTTTGAGATATCTTAGGATACGATATACGGCTTCCATACGCTCCTCAGTCGGATTGTTCATGAATTGGCTAACGCTGACTGAGAAACCAATGTCTGGTCTTGTGTGAGAGAGGTAGATAAGTTTCCCCAAGTCTTTGATATCTCCCTTTATCCACTAGAGCACCTCCTTCCACAGTTCCCAGTTTTGCAGTGTAGTCCATAGGTATGTCTGCAGGTTTACAACCAAGCATCCCAGTTTCCTTTAATAAGTCTAGAACATATTTTCGTTGGGAGACTGCAATACCCATTTTTGATCTAGCAATTTCTAACCCAAGAAAAGTATTTGAGATTCCCCAGGTCTTTGATTTCGAACTCACGGGTAAGGAAGCTTTTGAGGTTGTTTATTTCCTCCTCATGGTCTCCTGTCAGGATTATGTTATCCACATACACTATGATGATGACAACTTTTCCTTCAAGAGAGTGTTTTACAAACAGAGTGTGGTCACACTGGCATTGAGAGAAACCAAACCTCTTTACAACCTTGGTAAAACGATCAAACCAAGCTTGTGGCTGTTTGAGGCCATATAAGGATTTTCTGAGTCTGCAGACTTTGTTAATGTTTGTTTTAGTTTCAAGACCAGATGGAATTTCCATGTACACTTCTTCTTCTAAGTCACCATTGAGAAAAGCATTCTTGATGTCTAGTTGATGGAGGGACCAATCTCGGTTAACGGCTAATGACAACAGAACACGAATTGTATTTAATTTGGCAACTGAGGCAAAAGTTTCTTTGTAGTCAATTTCGTAGGACTGAGTAAATCCCTTAGCAA
The DNA here is from genome assembly GCA_033977485.1 of Hydrangea macrophylla. Lineage (NCBI taxonomy): Eukaryota > Viridiplantae > Streptophyta > Magnoliopsida > Cornales > Hydrangeaceae > Hydrangea > Hydrangea macrophylla. The sequence goes on from CM066997.1 coordinate 35,228,509, forward strand.
CTAGCCGTGCTTTGAACCTGTCAAGTGTCAACACTCCCATTTGCTTTGTACTTGACTGTGAAAATCCACTTACACCCGACCAGATTCTTTCCTTTTTGGAAGTTCAGTGAGCTCCCATGTCCCACTCTTTTTTAAAGTTCGGGTCTCTTCCTCAATAGTTGTCTTCCATTCAGGTACTTGTAAGGCTTCCTGGATATTGTTGGGAATCCGAATATCTATGAGACTAGTAACCAAATGCCCGATAACCTGGTGACAAACTCTTGTAGGAGATGAAGTTATGAATCGGATGATTTGTGCAGGATCTCACTCCTTTCCTTTTAGCAATTGGAAAATCAAGTTTTGACTCACTAGGATTGGACATAATGTTACCTGAGGCCGTCTCTCTTGGATTCGATTCAGCATCATGAACTAGCCCAGGATGTGTTTGTTGCTTTTTCCATGAATAGACAATGAACTCGTTGTTATTGACAGTCTGAGATTGGATTGGGTGAGGAGGAGTACTCGGCTCAGTGTTTAAGGGTTCAGTGGTGGTTTCGGTTGAGAGAGGAAGACTTGGAGCAACAGAGGTTGAGATAGGAAGACTTAGAGCAAGAGAGATAGGATTTGACTTGAGAGACTCAAATGTTTGAGGTTCGGTCATGATTTCTGTTTCCCAAAACTAGTATTCCTGGTTTCTATTCGCCCCCTGAATATCAGTTTTGGAGTAATAGGGCTGATTTTCAAAGAAGGTCACATCCATGGAATTGTAAAAAAATTTTATGACAGGAGAGCAACACTTATAGCCCTTTTGGTTTGGAGAGTATCCCAGGAAAATACACTTAGTAGCCCTTGGATCAAGCTTACTTCGGTGCTGTTGAGGAATGTGAACAAAGGCTGAACAACCAAACACTTTTGGTGATATGGAGGAGATGAGCCGAGTCCTAGGGTGTGATTTGAGAAAGACTTGACACGGTGTTTGAAAATTCAAGATGCGGGAAGGCATTCTATTGATAAGATAGGCTGCAGTAAGAACAGCTTCACCCCAAAAACTTTTCGGAACATGAGTGGAAAATAGAAGGGCTCGTGCAACTTCTAACAAGTGTCTATTCTTCTTCTCAGCTATCCCATTTTGTTGAGGGGTATCAATGCAAGAACTTTGATGAACTATACCCTCTCTTAATAAGAATTCCCCTAGGAGAGAATTGAAATAATCTTTAGCATTGTCAGTTTTCAACACTTGTATTTTTGCATGGAATTGAGTATGGATCATGTTATTAAAATTTTTGAAAATTTGACCCACTTCTAATTTTTCTTTCATCTGGAATATCCACGAAATTCTAGTATGATCATCAACAAAAAACACGAACCATCTAGTTCCTGTTATGTTCTTTATTTTGGATGGTCCCCAAACATCACTATGTATCACGGAGAAAGGGTGAGATGATTTGTATGGTTGACTAGGGTAGGAATTACGAACATGCTTGGATAATTGACAAATTTCACACTGAAAAACATCAAGATTTTTATTGAATAATGATGGAAAGAGTTTTTTGAGATACAAGAAACTAGGATAACCTAGACGATAGTGCCACAACATAACATCACTATCTTTATTAGCACGAAAAACAGATAGGGATCTGTTTCCACAAACTGTCGATTAAGGTTGTCTTTCAGGATTAAGGTTGTCTTTCAGGATAATCAGTGACGTGAGATATAGAGTCCCGAACACATCTCAGCATTGCCAAACGTTTTCCCCGAATCCAAATCCTGAAAACACAATGATTGGGGAAAAATTTGGTAACACATTTCTTTCCTCGAGTGATTTTGCTAATAGACAACAAATTGCAGTCCAAATTTGGAACCAAAAGGACATACTTAAGGGTTAGGTCTTTAGAGATGAAAACAAAACCTATACCAGTCACCCTTGATAGAGAACCATCAGCTATACAAATAGTAAAATTCTCAGAACAAGGTGTATAATTTTGGAAAATTGTGGCATCACCAGTCGTGTGATCAGAAACTCCCGAGTCAACAATCCAGGGACTCAAAGTTTCTTTTGTTACTTTCAGAGCAATAAGAAAATTACTTGTTTGAGCTAAAAGGATCTGGATCCAATGATATTATTGGAGGAATTTGAGACTTGTTGGGACTGGTTGAACAATTTTTGTAACACCTCCATTTGCTCTTTGCTAAATGGTCTGGAATCAAAGGGTACTGAGTTGTCTTCTACAGTGACATGATGTCCGCGACTTTCTCTATCAGTTTGGGGACGAGATGGCTTCCAGTCATTTGGTTTTCCATGGATTTTCCAGCACGTGTCCTTAGTGTGACCAGGTTTTCGGCAGTGATCACACCAAGGTCTCCCTTTCCTTGGCCTGTTGTCATTAGACGGAGAGGGTGATCCTTGAGCTGCTAGGGCTGAACTTTCGGTGACAGGTTGGCTGGTTTGTGACCCCATCATGACTTTCTTCCTACTCTCTTCTCGGCGCACTTCTGAGACAACTTCTCGAATATTGGGTAAAGGTTTGGTTCCCAATATTCTACATCGAACTTCATCCAGATTTTTATTCAGTCCCAACAAAAATTTGTAGATCCGTTTCTTCTCAACGATCTTCTTGTATTTGATGGCATCCGTTGGGCAGTCCCATTTGGTGGTTTCAAACATGTCCAGTTGTTGCCAATGGCGAATTAGGAGACTGAAATATTGAGTAACAAGGAGATCACCTTGACGTAAATCATGGAGCGTCCCCTCTATCTCAAATGACTCTGCTGTGTTTTCTGTACCAGAAAAAGTCTCCCTTGCAGCTTCCCAGATTTCTTGCGCCGTTTCATAGAGCATAAAATTCTCCCCTATGTTGTTGTTCATCGAATTAATTAACCAGGACATAACCAAGCTATTCTCAGCCTTCCATCCTTTAAATTTCGGATCTTCTTTCGCTGGTTGAGGTACTGCACCGGTGAGAAGGTCATCCTTCCCTTTACCGCATATGAACATCAGGACTGAGTGAGACCATTGAAGATAGTTCTGCCCGTTCAGCTTGTGTCCAGTAATGAGAAGAGCAGAATTATACGATCCTCCATTGCTGTTTGGAATAGGAGTTTCTTGAGAGGAGGTGACTTCGGTGGGAGTGGACTCATTTGTTCCGGATGTGGCTATGTCGTTCCTTGCCATGAGAACAGACTTAGACATGGAAAAAAAATTGGAGAAGTGCTGTTAAAAAAAATTGGTTTATTTTGGAGCATCCAACCCAAAACCAATTGGCAATGAGTGGAGTAGCCCCTTGAATTTATATATTGAGTAACAAGAATATAAGTCCCTGATGTGAGATAATCTCAACACGCCCCCGCATGTGTGGCATGACTGAGAGCCAAACACATGGATTACTGAGATATGGTGATGTGGAGCACACATGGACAAATTGGGCCGAACAATAACCTGCTCTGATACCATGTTAAATTGGAGCATCCAACCCAAAAACAAATTGGCAATGAGTGGAGTAGGCCCTTGAATTTATATATTAAGTAGCAAGGTTATAAGTCCCCGATATGGGACAATCTCAACACTATCCGAAAGTATATTTTTAATATTTTATCCAAGTACTCCCGCCGCACCTGCACCCTTACTTTTTAGAAAATTGGCGAATCCCTCGCACCCGCATCGGTGCTACCTAGACCCCAAGAACCAAATCCCCGTGTCCGACCCTGTACCCAATTCGGACACTTGGATCCTCCACAGGTGATGTTGAAAAGGTAAGAAGAAGCTCAAAATTGTGGGCGAAGAGGTGTCTAACTATTGAAACCTCTTTTGGAACATAGAGGGTATCATATAGCAGTCCCACATGGTACCCTGCAGCCATTGAGTATGAGTTCTGTCCCACAACAAAATGAGACTCCTCCAACATGGAGATGGGTCGGCTGCAGGGTACCACATAGATACAATTAGGTTCACTTTTGGAGAGGAGATGCAGCCTAGTCCAACATGTGTCAAAGACCAACCTTTCTTTGACACTCTTGGACATGGTTCGACACATCTCATATGCCCTCACAAGTGCAACTATTTTAATCAAGCTAAGGGTTTTGTGAGAAATATAAAGTAATTTTACTTGTCTGGAAACTGCAAAACTGAAACCATAAAACAAACAAAAACAGAAGAAGGAAAATACATGAAGGATTTAACTAAATGGGTGGTGAGAGGAGAAAGGAGTGAAGTGATATGTTTATTTGTGTGATAATGCATCGGCAAATACATTAAGATAAGTACGTATATATAATATATGTATGGACAGCAATATGTTTACCAAGTGCATGGAGCAATGATGAATTCGTCAGTCCGAGTATCGTATGTCTCTAGTAACCTGCCCTTCCAACTGGGATCCTCAAAAGATGCACTAACTCGGATCCTCCTAACAATTTCATCCGGGCATCTGGATGTTCTATCAAAGTTGGCTGGGAAGATTGATCCTGTAGAAGTTTCTACCTGAAAAAGAAAGGTAAAAGAAACATGGATTACACTTTACATAACCGGATAAGCCCCAAATTAATTTTGTGCATAAGAAAATAAATAAACACCACAGTCATAAGCGCAATGCATAATGATTCTATTTACAACCGTAATAATAATTTGTTACAACAATATTTATTCGATCTGCTGAATACTTACCAGTAATTTATTTGGTCTCAGGTTATACGCATTATGGGGGCAATTCATGTCCCACATAAATTGAATGTCCCCATTCTACATTGCAAATATATATTTATAACAAAGCCCTTAATCATGGGTTAGCCTTGCATGAAATACTGGAAGTGATGCTACACAATAGCCAAAGCAATGGTTCCAAGTTTTCCTCTACCCCATATTTATAAGTTAAACTTGTGCATTCAAGACACAACGAAGCCATTCAATACTCATGTAATTCAACACAACCCCAAAATTATTGGACTTAGTTTTTTTTTTTTTTTTTTTTTTTATTATTATTATGGATGGGATATGGCAAGGAAATATAACTTCCACGACTAGGAGACGAATGATCTCTGTTTTGAATGAATGTGGGACGAGTATGTGTACTAGTGCATTAACAATTTAACCATCTACTTTAGCTGCCTCTAATATAATTGTGCTCAGATTTGAAACAAGCAGCAGTCCAAGATTGATACTAAGTGCATATTTGGAAATGCTTAAAACAGGATCTGGTTCAGACCTAGTCTCACTTTCTATCTGATTTTTACGAGAACCAGGGTTATGTTTGTTTGACAAGGAACCAATTATAAGAGAGGCATTAGATTGGGCATGGAATCCTATGGAAGAAATGGACATTCACCAAACACTTATGGAACCAGTTCACTGTGAACCACAGTCAAATATGTGTCTTCACAAACAGTCCCCCTATGGTTGAATTAGAGAATACAGAAGAGTGGCAAAGAGTTATCATCCACACAATATAAATGGTGATTGCTATTACATATTCTATACTTCCCGGACGAAGTAGCAGTCGAAAGGAAGTCACTCTGATGAATAGAAGCTGGATATGAAAGTCTCAACTTAAATCTTTTACTTGCACAAAGTAAAGTTACAATTATCATTGTTGTCAAATCGTGAATCATTATGCTGAAAGTATGACACGTGAATCATTAGATTCACTTTTCATACAAAGTAAGTAATTACGTATATGTATGCATATGTAACACATGTACAGTGCTGAAAAAGAACAAAATAACAGTTTAACACAAGTTTCATGCAATATCAAGGCTCAAGATGTTGCAAACCCTTAAAACTTAAAATAGCATTGAATCATGAATTGTACAGGATTGCATGAAACTCGAATCAGCTGAATCTAACAAACCCTGAACAAGTGAACATAGTAACAAACACATTGGAGGGAATAAAATAAGCAAAGGAATCTATAAAGTTAAAAGCTAACCAAGAACCCATGAAAAATAGGGTGTGCACGTCCATCGGAATCCCATCTGGTGTTATGGCCAAGAACATGGAGGGTTTGCATATGAAACTTTTCTCTGCTATTTCGCAAAGTTTCAACTATCTTGGTGCACAGTGGAAAGGAATAGCCCTCCAACTTTCTATGGCTCTCTGATATAGGACTACCGTTTTTCTGCTGCAAAGAAAGTTAAAGCATTCATCGCTGATAATTTTCCCACTAAGGGGGTTATAACATCTCTGGAAAATCAAAGACAAAGTAGAGGATCGTGGGCCAGACTTGAAGTGAGGAATCCTCAAAACCACCAACTAGATGCACCTGAATTTTTCATACACGCAAAGGTTACAATTCAAGTAAACATACCTATATTAAAGATGTAGAAATCATCATAATGACTCTTTCTGGTTCTTGGATTAGAGAAGGAAAAGAAAAGGTAAAGGAAAACACGAAGTTAAACTATCTCTCCCTTATGTTTTCCCTAGCGTGATCCTCCATGTTCAAATGAAATCAGAAACCGTATGGTTTAAAAAAATTCAATAGTAACTTGAAAAAAGAGGAAGGCAAGTGACTAACAAAATTCACAATTTACAATCTACTCTTCACCCTTTTGGCCTTTTTCTTTTCCTTCCTATTTTCCTCACCTTTTTCTTTTGCTGTCCCTCGGTAATCAATGAACCAAACAGAGCCTAAGGCAATGAAATTAATACGGAGACAGAGATGTGTACATCAAATTCAGCATCAAAATCTTGACCAACAACTAAAGATAACATCTGGGTGAGCCCAATATCAACGACATTTGGTGAGTCCATGTGGGCAACTGAGGTCCTGCAATAGTACTCAGATTGCAAGATTAGAAAAAGAATCGAACATTTCACTTCAAATTCATAACTTCGTGTCTCAAATGTATATATTCTTACATTCCACTTTTGCGGTTTCGGATGACGAGACCAACACAGGTGGTTGCTTCATCAGTGCCAACTAACTTTTCACAAAACAAGAAGGAAAATGGATTTTTAGTACGAGGAATAAGAGAGGCAAATACAATTGTAGCCACAGAATTGAAATATGTGAACGTCAGTTATTGAAATATACATACTAAGATGCATGGTGCCGAAAAATTAATATATTTGTATTAACTTTATATGTATAAAAACACATGTATGATGCTTAAAATGAACAAAATAACAATTCAACACATATTTCATGCAATATCAAGGCTCAACATGTTGAAAGTTTTCCACTTTACACCTAAAGTTCAAAAACATGAGTACTGAATCGTGAATCATATCGGGTTGTACGATACTCAAACTGACTCCATGCAGTGACTCATGAATTGACCGATTCGAACAACCATGATAAAATCATTTCAAATGGTAATAAAGAAAAGGTTCAGGAATGTGAGGAACGGACGAATAGGAGTGATAGTGAAGATGGCAATGAGTAAGGCTTAGTTTGGCCCCCACGTGGCTTTTTAAAAGGAGCTTATGAAATTTATTACCAAGTTATTTCATAATTTTATACAAGTGACACACTACTCTTCAAAAAGACATCATGAAATCAAAAAGCAACATTGAGCTTTTAAAAGCTCCATTCTTGAGCTTTTAAAAGCTCCCACCAAAAAAGCCCTAAGTTCAATTTTTACAAAGCTCATAAACTAGTTATCAATTGAATTAACATGAAATTGTCCTTTAAAAAAGGAGAAGCACCACGTGGGGGCCAAACTAAGCCTAAATACCTGAGAAAAGCTTGGAATACACTCCCTTTACAACTTACAATTCCATCTCAGAGTTAAAATTAGCTTGAATAGAAAAAGATATTTACATACATCTACAAGTGCAGGGTCGACAGTTGCATATTCTCTTTGGAAAATATAAACGCATTTACATTGGGTTGATTTCTTCAAACCAGATTCTTCAGAAACTGAGTACTTCCTCTCTTGGATAACCTTGAATGAACTCGAGGCAGATACCAGAATAGGGTGTTCCATCAAAGAAACAAGAATATCATCTCCCTGTTCATGATCACAAGTTATTGATTGACTTTGGAGTTCGTACACTAGTTTTGGGAGCAGATAGTCACTCAAGAAAAAACCCATTAACAAAATTAGAAAGACCAATGGGCCCGACTCACCCTCATAAGAAGCCTTATGAGGAGAGGATTACTTAGGCTTATAAGAAGCACAGACGTGGCTATGCCCGGGCGATATGGGATGATCCAACACACCCTCTGGATCACATCAATAGGGAAAGCCCAACAAGGGCAGCGAGCCCAACTCAGCTCTAATACCAAATAGAATGATCAATGGCCTGACTCACCCTCAAAAGACTCTTTATGAGGGGACAATTACCCAGGCTTATAAGCAACACAGAAGTGGGCTATCACTTGGGTGATGGGACAATCCAACAATAAACAACAACATGCTGAAAAAGGATCTTCTGCATATCAAGTTATTCAGATTCATTTGACAACACGTTATCCGTAGTGCATCAAAAGCCAGTCACTCTTGTTTGGAACAATGATTGGATTCAGGGAACCAACACCATATTATCAATAGCTTTGAGGATACTGGAACGTTTTATCACCATATACTATGTAACACAATTACTTCAATTTGGGTGCCATATCCACGTCGGACACACAAAAAAATGTGTCTTAAGTTTTTGTTTTATTTTTACATTGGACACAGGCAGGACTTGCAGCAAGGACTCGACATGGCATACAGGCTTCTTTGGAAATTTTTTAGAATGTTAGAGGTAAAAAGTCTTTGATTAATAAACTGGGAGATAAGTAATGAGTTTATTGGAAATTTTGGAAACGGCTTTGGACACGACATGTTTTATTGCATAGTTAGCTAAAAAATATAATTTTCTAATCTCCATGTCCTAGTTGTGTCCGTATTACACATTTATAGGTTTGTCGTGTCCATATGGTGATGTATTTTTGCCCAAGTCTGTATCCATGCAACATAGTCACCAGACATCCCAAGAGGAGAACTGGAAGTGAGAATAACAACACAATGATTTGACATGAAAAAGAAAAATAAAGTGATGAAATCCATTGTTCACGGTTCTCTACAGTACAATTCAAATAGAATAACTATAGTTCGACTCATACAAGATCCAACTCTTGAGAGATATTGTTGACTTGTCTGTTATAAGCTAGAGAAATAGTAAATAGTCATCAAGCCATAAAAAGGAGGGGGGGTAAAAATTTCTGCAATGGCGTAGTAAAAATATAGAGGTAGATCTTTCCCTTGCACGCTGCATTTAGTGGTGTTAGAATGACTACCAAGAAAAGTTGGTATTTTTCAGGATTAAGCTGCAGTGATGCAAAAGGAAGATTTCTTGGGATGCCATTGACTCTTCCACTATTCATCTATTGTCTTATAAGTAGCTTTCCCCAGGAAGGTTATGTCGGTTTGACAAAGACCAGCCTTAGGAGAGATATTAGACAGTGCACGAACTTCTGTGGAAGAGAGTGGATTTACAGAAATGGTTCACTTATGAACTACAAAACCAGTTCTTCGCAATCTCAAACAGCCCCGTAGTCTCACGTTTCTATTTGGTTTCCGTGAGAACAAAATATTTGTTGGTTTGACAAACGAACTAATGTTTTAAGTGAGATATTAGATTGGACACAGATTTTTGTAGAAAATATGACATTCACGAAACACTTGAACGTATAGAATAGGTCCACTAATGAACTGCATAACCGATTTTTTGCCTTTCCAAACCGCCCATAACGGTTTCTATTCAGGTGTTATTTCTTTTAGAGTAATGCCATGGTTACTAAATTTGGTTCCCAACACTCTGGCAGTGGGACCTTGAACAACAACTTCCAATGAAAATCAAGTGTCCTACATGTAACGACCCACCTCCCCGTCTAGCAACAATATTGTCCGCTTTGGGCCTAAACACAAAGAACTTCCCATGGTCTCAAAGATGATATCTATCCCACGAAGCCATTGCTCTGCTTCCCATGGTTCAGTCATTCCGTTGAACTTGTCGGGACTCATCCCACAGCAACGTCCTACTGTACGATCCTCCTGAGGTCTAGGAGGAACTACAGGATTATTGTTGTTGTTGTGGTTGTTCCCAATGTGTTCCAGGCATTGCAAAAACGCGCCAAACACTCCGGTGGGGTCCATTCCTGCAGGGATAGGTTCTGGTGCTTCTCCAACGGGGTTTGGGGGTCCTACGAGTCGGTTTCTCCTTGGTCTGCCTGCCATTGGTCATCTTGTTTACATACAGAAGTATTCTACTTAGAAATCTTGCATACAGGGTTTACAAGGGTGTCTATGAATATGTGATAAAACAATCAAGTAAGCAGTGCAATCATTGGAACATGTACTAAAACGTCTAAAGGTTACATAGTTAGAGTTTCCTAGAATACATGAGTACAAAAGTGGGATATTACCCTATTACATGTATTCTGACAACAAAAAGGGTTACTAACCCAAGTTAACATAAATATAAATAAAACTTAAAACTACTAATCTATTACAATAGGTTATCTTAAACTAGTCATCCATATCTGACTCGGATGTGATCTCTCCCATGTCGGAGTCGCGAGGTCTGTCCTCATCTAGATCGGGTTCACCCATGACCCATGTCCCAATCTTCGATGTCAATATCGTCTTCATTATCCTCACTAGGCATTTCCACTATCTGTTGGTGCCACATAGGAAGAGGGCCTGCCACACGTGGTGATGGGACCTCAACAATCAGCGAAGCCATCTCGGGTTCTTCATCATCAGCTATAACATCACATATGGGATGAAGGGGTACCATACCTCTTCTCCCATGTCTTCCTCAAGATCCTTCTCTTCTTCTTCAGGATCTTCCACTGGATCCTCCTTTTCTGGATCCTCTTCCACGTACATATCTGGCTCATCATTGGATACATCCGCATTGTTAGGTTTAGCAACATGCACTGCTACTGGGGTGCCATTGCCACAGGAACGTTCTCAATTGGTACTAAGACAGGGTTGTCATCGGGTTGGAGCGGTGCTTCCTGCAGTACTTGGTTCACTAACGGATGGAAGATACTATCATCCATCGCTAGTTTCCTCATTTCTTCGTACAATAACCTCTGAGTGAAAGAGGTATGAATGGCCTCAACCTATAGTCGGTGAGGGTCGGAGATATGGTGTACGTGGTGCGAGACCCTCAACCCACTTGGAGGCGTTGACGAGCTCTCAGTCTGACATTTTCTAGGAATACTTCCGGATTGGTTGGTTCGATGTCGTCGGGGTAAATCATGTGTCCCCCAAAATCGTCATTGACATGGCATCCCGGTTGTTGGTGTTGTACCGGGTTTATAGGTACTACTAGGAAAGGCGGGGGTTGCTGGGGAAGTGGTATGGTGGTGGGGGCATCTGTCAAGCGCTGGTACCTTCTTGATTATCCCCGCATGGTAGATGGACTCCATGCATAATGTTTTCAGGACGTTGATCTCATACCGGTGCATATCGATCCATAGATTTCTTTTCGCCCCATTCCTGGCGAGCTGCTAGAGCATTTGGTGATGCATGTCTGGGTTAACTGGCACTATACGGTCAGGATAGATTAGGCGTCCTCCAAGGTCGTCGGGGATGTGGATGGGTTCCATATTACCTGTTTCATCAAAAGAAACTATCTTAGTATGGGCACTAGTCCGAAGCATCTTAAGGTCTATAGCTTAAAGCGTAGGACAGTCAATGAGCACAACTAAACCTAGTGCTCGGGTCAAGTCAGTTTAACCCACGAATATCATTATTATCCTAATTAAGTAAGTATTAATCTAGATTAACTTAGTTAAATTATAATTAGTGTATTTCTATATTGTTAAGTATTCAGTTGATTATACTTAGTAATTAAATAAACCGTGTTAGTAATAATTACTCCCTCCGTCCCTTTTTTTGAGTCCTATATTCCATTTTGTGATGTCCCAAAATTAGTGTCCACTTTCCTAAATTGGGAAACAATTTTTACTTACTTTCCAAAACTACACTTCCTTGAAATCTACCCCAAGACAAAACTAAAAAAGTTATTGTAATGATTAGGGGCAATAGTGGAAAGTAGGTGTAGATTCTTTTTGTCCCCTTAAAAAGTTGAGTTTCCAAAGGTGGACTCAAAAAAAGGGACGGAGGGAGTAGTATTTTATTTATTCCGTTAAGTAAGATTAGCATTTCTATATGTTATTAACTATTTATTATGTATTAATAAATAGTTATAAGTAATTATAAATGGTTTCAAGTTATTTAAAAATAGTTTTAAATACTATAATTAAGTTTTTATAATATGGAATATTACACTTTAATAATCATTACATTTTGAAATTTTATTTTATTATTTATATGTTATACTAAATAAATAATAAAAGTTAGTTTTAAATTAAAATAATTACGTAATAAATACCTAATGACCATTTTTTAAATATAGGAAAATTATGTTACTTACCCTAAGGCCTAATGCCTTTGTTTTATAAATTATTATTCATAAAACCCAAACTTTAGTATTTTTATTTATTTATAAGGACCCGTTTGCTTATCTTTATTTTAAATATAAAATGAATCCCGAAAATTAGGAGAAAAATACCACTAGCCTATTTTAAGGTCTAGTATTTAATAAAAATGTTTATAAGGACCGATTGTCTTTCTAAATTATATTTTATAATTATAGAGCTCCTAAGACTATAATTATATAAGTAGGACTTCAATAATTCGTAATTATTAAAACGTAGCTCAGAAAAATACACGGCTAGTCCCTAAATTCCTAAAATGACGTGTAGACCTATTTCCTTAAGTTTAGTAACTTTCTGACTCAGTCGAAAATACAGCTTACTGTTAGGGCCCACACTGGTATAAGAAACCCAGCCTTTTATATGACGGACTCCGATTTGCGTCTAGTCAATGGCGTTAGACTCAAAATGATATCAGGATCATCATGTTGAGATTTAGATACCCATCCGACACAATTACCATTATGCTCCTACTAGTAGTATGCATATTATCGACTTTCTATGAATTGAAATGTAACATAGGAGCCAAGGACGTATCCGCCTTCCACAAGATCTCTTCCTATTCGCATCGAGGTGAGTCGTCCAAACTCACTTGGTATATTACTAGAAAAATTCTATGTACTTTGTATGTGCGTATGCTATGAATACTTACTTGTGTAGTTGATATGAATCGTTATATGAAATCTCATGTTTAGATAACTACACTTCATGCCTAGCCTAACTATTGTGATTTATGCGATTATGCGTATAGTTCCTAACTATTTTGATTCATGCTGTTATATAGATAGCTCAACTGTTACGATTCATACTTGTTAAATCATACGTCCTATACTCGCATGAACACTCGTATGAACATAGTCGAGTCGTGATGCCAAAATTGACATACGTATGGTTAGTCGGGGAGATCAACCTAGTTACATTGTCACCCATGTTAAGTGGACCGCTGTGATCCAAGTAGTACTGTCAAATCAATGGTTACAACTTATAGTGCTATTGCGGCCCCGTTAAGGCGACGATAGCTCAAGTACCCATTTGAGTAAATATGGTCAAGAGGATCACGTCATCACCAATCTCTCCATCTCTACTGATCATTAATCCTAGATAGCGAAAGTGTTCCCTCTTTGGGATCTCCGGATCTTTGATCTTCACTGCTTCGTCGTCTCTACTCCCCCTGTTGCTAAAACCGCATTTCATGTATTCTGTTTTCGTCCTACTTATCTTTAGCCCATTAGTCTCCAGTGCTTCTCTTCAAGCTTCCAGTTTAGTGTTGAGTCCCCCTTTAGTCTCATCAATCAAGACAATATCATCTGTAAACAACATACACCATGGGAATTCATCTTGAATGTGTCTAGTCAATCCATACTTAAAGCGAATAAATAAGGGTTCAAGGGCGACCCTTGGTGCAAGCCTACGGTAATTGGGAATTTGCTTGTTTCTCCAGTCGGTGATCTAATTGTAGCAAGCGCTTCATCATATATATCCTTCACCACATCAATATAACCCTTGGTCACTCCCTTCTTCTCTAGCACCCACCAAATTAAATCTCTAGGCACCCTATCATAAGCTTTCTCTAAATCCATAAAAATCATATGTAGATCTTTTTTCTTTCTCTCTATACTTTTCCATTAGTTTCCTAAGTAAATAAATTGCTTCCATAGTTGATCTCCCAGGTATAAATCCAAACTGATTTTCTGACATTAATGTTGCACCTCTTAAGCGATGCTCCATCACTCTCTCCCACAGCTTCATAGTATGGCTCATCAACTTAATACCTCTAGAGTTGTTACACTGTTGTACATTTCCTTTATTCTTATATATAGGCACTAGAATGCTCTTCCCCCACTCGTCAGGCATTTTTCTAGTCATTAAAATCCTATTAAAAACTTTTGTGAGCGAAGATGCCCCCACATCTCCCAAGCATTTCCAAACCTCAATGGGGATCCCATCTGGTGCTAAGGCCTTGTTGGGCTTCATCTTCTTCAAAGCAAATTCCACCTCACACTTCCTTATTCTCCGATAGAATCTGTATTCTCTAGTTTCATAGCTTGCAGTTTCTTCTTTAATTGTGTTATCCATATATTTTTCATTCGGCAACTTCTCAAAATAGCTCTTCCACCTTTCCTTAATCTCTTCGTCGTTCACTAATACCCTAGAGTCATCGTTTTTTAGACACTTAACTTGATTAATGTCTCTTGTTTTCCTTTCTCTCGACTTAGCAAGCTTATAAATACATTTTTCTCCCTCTCTAGTGTCTAGCTTAGTGTAGAAGTCGTCATAGGCTTTCATTTTAGCAACTCTAACTGTCCTTTTAACCTCCTTATTTGCACATTTATAGCTCTTGAAGTTTTCCTCACTTCTATCATTTTGCCACTTCTTAAAGTAATCCTTTTTTGTTTTTACTACAGCTTGTACATCTTCATTCCACCACCAAGTATCTTTAGATGCTAACCCTCTTCCCTTCGACTCTCCAAGGACTTCCTTCGATATTCTCGTGATGCATCCTGACATTCTATTCTACATAGTATTGCTTCCATATTCCAAATTCCAATGTGCTTCTATATACATTCTATCTTGAATGTAGACAAGGAGGTGGGTTGTTACACCACAAGAGTTGAATGTTGCCCCATTGACATATGTGTGCGGAACCAAATTTGGAAACCATGGCATTAATTTTTTTTTTTTTTTTTTATCATCAAGGGACTATAACCTAGGGATTAGCCCTTATGTGTGCATCTGTTCACCTCCAAAACATGTTTCATTTCATGAGCTTTTGCTTACCATACAAAGCACACCTATATATTTTCTCTCAAACCTTTATCAACCCTTCTAAAATCATAACTAGAGCATCAACCAGATTTACTTTCTAACCATAGTTTCAATTAATAAAAAAGAAAAGTGAAAAACAAAAAGAAAAAGAAGATTCCTACCCAAACGACAAATGACACGAAGTTACTCCTTATAATGCCTAAAATCGATACTCCATTTCTTAACACAATCATAATAAAAACTGGTTTCAAATGAAAAGCTAAAGGGGTTGAATTAATTTATTATTTTTAGAGAGAGAGAGAGTAAAAATCGTACGGATAGTTGGGCATTCACTAATAAAGTTTGTGGAATAACTTTGCATATGGGAGAAAATTTGCAGAAGATGGAAAAAGGAAATACCTGAGATGAGGATGAGGATGAGGATGAGTTCGTAGAAAATGGAACTCCCCCAACATATATCATTATGAATCGATACACAAAGCTTGCGATTGGCCGATTTCAGATAGAGAGAGAGAGAGAGAGAGAGAGAGAGAGTGCCTGCAGAGGAGAAAGTAGAAATTTTGATACTTTTGAGTAATGTCCCAGAAATCTCATACATTGGTTATCAAATGCTACCTGAACTTTGATTTAAGTGTAAATCTCACCTGAATCCCACGCAAAAACACATGAAATTCACTGAAATCAAAGCTCAGATTTGTTAGCTGTGAGAAAGTGTATGAAATTATGTATGTATCATTATTGTGGATAATTATCACTTTGTACAAGTGATAAATATTTTATAGTAACAAATAGTCATTCCCACCATCAGTGGATCGCACACATTTGTCATTTTTAACGCTTTGGAAATAATTTTATTTTGGTTTAATGATATTTTAAGGTAATTGTGGTTATGGTTGGACACACACCCTACACACATTCTTAATTCAACTCAATTTTATCCTAAAGTCTCACAATAACCCATAATAAAATTCAATAAGGGTCCCTTATTTTGCCTGAAAAACAAATAGAGGGGCAAGCAAAGACTCCCCATAAGTGGAGTCGAACTCTCAATCTCCCCAGTGAGGGCACACCATTTGGGCAAAGCCCGTTTGGTAAGTATAAAAAAAGGGTAATTGTGTTGGCAAGACTCCTTACAATGATTTTTCTTTGATTTTATATGATATTTTTGCCTTTCAAAATTTTTGCACTACTTGTTTAGAGTGGTGAAATTTCACCGGTCGCCATTTCTACCACCAATGATCGAGATCAACATCATCGATCACCATACCAAATTTGTCACACCCGTACCAAAATTTCTTAAGTTTTATCATGCATAATTGAATTTGTGAGTTTATTAATGTTATTTGATAATTGGTTTGAGGTTGACTGTAAGTCAACGGTAAGGACACGGGAATTCAGTAATCGAGATTTCATTGGCATGAGTAAATGACATTTATGTGATTTAAATGTTATTTGACTTATCTGGTATTTCTTGAATAGTGAATTATATCTGTGTAGTATAATTTCTGGTAATTTTGGTATTTGCTAATATCATTTTGAGAACTATGGTGAGAATGTGAGTGCCGCGTAATATAAAAGGTAAGTTGTGTAGAGATTCCACAGAATTTAGTTTTGGACGTAATTTTGGGATCCAAACAAGACTTAACCGAAAGCTTTTGTAATTGGCAGTTTTCACTCGTAAAGTTATAAAATGGACGTGTGCGAAGTTTCAGGAGTTAACTAGGTGTTTGAGAAACTCGCGGGGAAGTAAACGCGATTATTGAAAAGATTGTCTATAAATAGTGGTTGATGAAGTTGTCATTACTTACAAACTTCATATAATATCTTGAGAGAGGAAAGAGAAAATGAGATTTGATCCTACGGGCTTTGCGACGGCGATCGGCGACCCTTCGTCCATCTGAATTTCACCAAAATTCGTATTTGAACTCCCCAAGGTAAGAGCTACATTTTGATAGTCTTTAGGCCACATTTGGCTAAGTTTTTATAAATCTAGGAATTTGGAAAAAACGCTTGTAAACTTGTAGGTTTCACGTAGGATCGGAGATTTGGCGTTTACTCGGGCTTCTAGTCCTTCCCTCAAAGTTATATGACGATAGCTTGAGGTATGAATTTCTAGCCTATGTTATATAGGTGAAATACATATTTTATATTTCGACGACGATATTGTAATCTAGGCAAAATTCATATGTTAATCTTAGGCCCGTTAATTATGCACGCGCTTGAATATGAAAAGCATGTCTACTTTTACGCGAGCACGTTGAGTTGTTTATGTGGGTCAAAGGAGAGTTTATACAAATTCATGCCGGGTTTAAGCTTCTCGATGTTGGAGAATTGTAGTAGTGATGGCTTCTGTGCATGGTTTAAGGCGTGGACTTTCCATGGCACGTGGGGGATGCAATGGTTGTAGGCTTGGACTAGCCGTTGGCATCGCGATTTAAGGCTTGGACTTGCTGCTACCGGATGAACGCGTATATCCTCCCTAGAGACTATTTTTTTATATGAATTATGAGATTAAGGCATGATTTATCATATATGCATATATGGAAAATTGTGCACTCAGCATATAGCTGAGCAATGGAGATTTACTCCATTGCATGTAACAAGAATAAAGGGAAAAAGAAGTGTGAGGAGTGAGGCCGAAGAACGCCGGGGATCCTCTTGTACATGTTTTTGCTTTCTTTTCTAAGTCTTGTAATAGTGAGTGTTTCAAATAGCTAGAACTAGGTAATTGACTTGGAAGGCGTAGTATGATTGTATGATGTTGTAATAAGTACTAGAACTCTTGTTAGTTATGTTAAAATGGATCTGAACTCACGGATGCGTGTTTGGAATCCTTAACATGTCAAACTCGGATTTTTGAGGCATGTAATGGATCTTTTATGTTTTAAAGCCAAACAAGCCTTAACTTGTTCTGCTATTGTTTCTATTCATGGATTGGTAATGTTAAACTTTGGTTTTGATAGCATGTATTAGCTTGTGAAGTTTGGAATCGTATACATGTTTGGAGTGATGTTGCATATGATGGTTGTTTGATGCCTTAGCAAATTTTTGCAACATTGTGCAGGATTCTGCTAAAGCGTCATTCAACCGGTCGAAGGGGGTCGTTCGATCGGTCGAAATGCCCTCCTTCAAAAGTGCGTACATGTCAAGGTATGCATCTTTATGTTTGTGTGTGCAATTTTTTAGATCTATTTGTGTGGTGTGAGATTTTGTGTTGTTTTTACAAACACACATACAACCTTAATTGTGGTGTGCGTCTCTATAGAGTTAACAAAAGATGTAGAAATAGTTCAGAAGAAAAAAATTTGGGGACAGTGCACTGTGCAAGAATAATTTGCATTGCATACAACAATAACGAAGAAAAAAATTTCCCAAACTAAATGGATAAGTAAGCACGGAAGTCCCACAACGCCTTCCCTACTCATTATTCTTGGGTTTACCACTATATAATATATGCTTATATGTATTCCTGTAATTTTTTATTTTTTATAAATTGACAGAAAGGGCAATTAAATCTGAATTTACTTATTAATTTCTTAATAAAATATGATACGATTACATTCAACTATTCAATAGAATAATTGTGAAGAAATTGACAGAACAGTTCTCAAGCATTCCGCACGTGATGACCTTGCTCAACTGCTTGCTTTCTGCTTGGTACTATACCTACCTTCTTCATCTAACTACTTACTAACTAATTGCTTCCACATCTATAATGAAAAGTTAATACTCTTGAATTGATAATACTCTTTCATTCCTGTGTACATACAATTATTTGTGCTCTTTTCTTCTCTTTCTCTTTTAATTTTTGTTCACCTTTTTCCGCATTTCTAACTATTGATCTTTTTATGAACAGTTCAATCTTCAAATCCTTACTCTTTTGCATGCAGAGTACAAAACTGCTTGAGGAACAATTGGCCGACTATATATTTTATTACCATACAAATATTTAAGTGCAAACTCCCTGTCATACAATTATTTCTATCTTTTAGTTTGTTACTATTAAAATTTCTTTTCATTTTTTCCGCTTTTCATATTGTTGCCCCATCATCTCTATTTTGTATGGATACGCTTGAATTAATATTTGCTGCAATTATAAAATTTAATTGTGATTATTTTTGCAGTCCTTTTAAATTGTATATTGTTACACTTACAATGCACACATTTCTCTTAAATGTTCGTATTAATTAATTCACATTCACATTTTGTCACGATTAGGGAAAACCCAAAATATTATTAAAAAAACAAAAAAAAAATGATCATAATAATTGAGAATTAGGACCACGGTACTACCTTGCTGACAAAAGTTCACCATCCCCACCCAAGTTGTGAGTGTTTAAATTTCTCTCACCCAAGTATCAAAAAAAAAAAAAAAAAAAATTGAGAATTAAGTGTTGGGTCATATGTATTGCTTTACTTTCATAAAACTGTGGGTACTCAAATTTGGAATATTAATATGAAGGGAAAATAACAATTAAATATTATAAATCCAATTAAAGACCATGTGGTGTAAGTTAATTTTTTGAAAAAAAAATAATAATCCCGTGCATAGCACGGGTCAACGCTAGTACATATATATATATGTGTACATATTTAATGGCAAGGGTAATTTTGTTCATAAAAAAGATACAGATTTGGAGGAAATGACTAATCTCTATAGTTTGTAATTATAATTAGCGACTAATTAATGTACATAGATTTGGGGATGAATAAATTTTTAAAAGAGTGGGTGTCAAGGACTAAACCTTATATTTCTATATTTTATTATATTTGTTTACCATACATGAGGTATATATATATATATATATATTATAGCCTAATAGCTTGATACTGGAAAGAAAATAACTTAGTTTTCAAAAAAAAAAGAAAGAAAGAAAGAGAATAGCTTGATATTGGAAAATGACGTTATTGAAGTAGGGGCCAAAGCTATCGCTTGGGTTTCTAGGCCCAGGGCCAATTCTGACCATAGATCACGTGATAGTTCTGACCAGTATCAGATTGTGGTAGTCAAGTTTATGACTTCACATTTATTTTTTTATTGGTGAAAAGATCATATGGTAACACTCTTAGAGCATTTCTTCTTTCCTAATCCTGTACAAAAGAACTGCCATAGTTTTGATGGGTCAAAAGTCCCACGTGGAATTAGGCGTGTGATTGGTGGGTTCATGGGTTGAGCTGTAGAGGAGATTTTGATCAGCCGAATTGTTGTTTAGTGAGGAAAGCCGAAAGCGTATGGCAAAGATTGGGTAATTAATCAAAACTACCCGTTACCACGGGACATACACACATTGAAGGAGGGCAAAAAAGTACTCCTATTTGAATAAGCCTTTCTACTCTCTTTGCTTAAGGCAACGATTGGGTAATTGACCTAAACTACCCTTGCCAAAATTTATATCCTAAAATACATGTTCTAGTGGACTCATAAATTTTAATCGGAGGATTTCACATTATTATTGAAGGTGGTACTACTGTTACATATATTTGAGAAGTATTTAAAAATCATATCATTACTTGGTGTGCAAATGGTTGATTGTTGCATTAAAGAAGATTTATATAAGGTATAAAAATAAAAAGGAAGCACCTCATAGAAAAAGAAAAATAAACAAAATGTCACATCGCACATTGTGGAAAGTGTCCATATAATCATTAAATTCAAGTTTTTATTAAACTACGTTTGACTTGATGCCATTTTCTATGGATACACAGGCAATGTAACCCTCAAAACTACAAATTTCTCAAATCCAAAACATAGGTAACATACCCACTATTTAAATTATGTGCGCCATAATCTCATTTCTTCTAAGTTCTTTCTGCACTACGTGTGACTTAATTCTATTCTATTTAAATATGTATGCAACATAGTTTTTCTTAAAAGTAGGTGCAGTCACAAATTCTCAAATCCTCAAATTTGTGTGGTTCATATGTCCCTATTAAATCCAATGTGTCTTTCTCCGTTAAAAATTCAACTTAGGGTCATACACCCTGTTTAAATTTTAGGGTCATTCACTGTATACCATACTCAGATTGAATCTATTTCCAAAAGGAACTACGAATTGGGTTAATAACATTTGTGGGTATGTATGGAACCTTTGTCATTCACTTAGGTCCAGTTCAAATTTATTATTTTATTTAATTTAAATTAATCTTTTAAATTGGAATTAATAACTATCTCCATCAAATATGAATTGTAATTGAGGGATGCGTTATATCTTGAATAAGTACGAGCTACTTTAATAAAAGTACATATAACTTTAAATTGTACGTATGAAATCTTATTATGTAAAATGTTAAAATTTTCCACAACCGTATCAAATATATATACAAAATCCATCCTCCATATCCATGCCAATCAACTAAGAAAGGAAATAAATAAATAAACAAACAAAGAATTGAGAAGACTGTCATTCTGATTGGAATTATGGTGAGCCAACAAAAATTCCAATTTGCAAACTTCCATTAGAAAGCCCACAAACAAACAATAGATCCAGTGGTCACTCATTCAGTGGTTCCTTGTCCACTACAAAAATCTAAACTTGAGAAAATCGGCATATCACAAATTTGAAATTCCTGAAAAATTGAGTCCAGATTACCTATTGACCACATAAACATGACATATTTCTATCTATGCACAAAATGTTTGAGTAGTTCCACTAAATAATATTGATCAACTTAAGATAGCAAAACAATAAATGGCATCCTCCTTTAATAAGTCATTAACATTATATATATATAATGCAACAATGTCCAACTTGTAAGTTTAAAGAAAAGTACAAACTATAAGAGAGAAAAAAAAAAGAAGGGGGGTCTAAGCAGCTTCTTAAAATTGGTCCCCACAAAATGAATCACTAAGCATGTGACACTACAGCTAATTATATCTAACCTCGTCCCCCATCTCACTATCTTCTTTCGATACCTACAGGTTGTTTCCAACAAAAGTCGACAATAAATTGAATATATTGTCAATTAAACTCTTCATTTTAATTAACTTGGCATTTAGTTCCATGTTCTCCTTCATCAACTTCGAATTAAGTGAAATTAATTGTTCATGTTCATCACTGGGAGACACCACGCGTGGTGGAACTGTTCGAATTGCTGAAGACGTCGCAGTTGCTTCGGTGGCCATTGGATTTGCCGGAGCCTCTGTAGTTGCTTTGGTGGCCACTAGCTTTGCCTTAGACTTTATAAGGCACAAAAGACTACTATTGTCTCTTTGAAAATTAGCGTTCTTGTATTCCCATTCCCGACGATTAATCTTGTTGAATCCCTATTTTTTCCAATAAAAAAAAATAAATTCAGACAAAGACCTAAATGCAATTAAATCTTACAAATCAAAGTTGTTTTTTTTTTTTTTATAACATGTTTCACATGAGTAGTGCACAAACTAAACCAGTTATACAATTGTTTTCCAACTCATTATCACAACTCTTATGTGAAATATTTCTCAATAAAATCCTTCCCTCAAAATATCAATTATAGTTTTGAAACATGTGTGGTGCACGCAAAAAGTTATCAAATAATAAACTAACTTGTATGATCATTTGAAAATAAAGACAAATTCTTTTTGAAGATAGGACTTTATTTTAAAAAAGTTTTGTGTAACGATTGGTTGAAATGCATTATTTTCTTCTTATGACCACAAATACATGCTTGCTTAAAATCAACATTTTATACCATAAACATATTTCGCTAATAATGTCTCATAAAAGAGAAATAGTATTTTTATAGTTGATATTGGTATAAGAACCAGTCCATGCACTTATATTAAAGGTCAAATACATTACTCTAGCTATCAAATACCATTTAAAATTAGTTGGTAAAATTAAAGACAGATGATAGAGTCTTGTTAGTAAGCTTAAAAAAGACAATTGATGTCAGCTAAAAATTATAGGCTCCACCCAAAAAGCCTCAATAGGAATGTGAGTTAAGTTTATTATCATAAAAAATACAAAAGAGAGTGATGCTTAACTTGTTACTAGTAACCAATTTATGTAAGTGTAAAACACTATGGAGGTTAGTACATTTATTTATATACATATATTATAGATTATAAATATAGATAAGTAGATATAGATAATTGACTTACATAGTCATTAAGTCGACGAACAAAGCTGGAGAAATTTTTATGTGCAAAATATTTTGGAAGCACATCAGTTGAGAACTTAGTTTGATCTGTCACGATGAAGGTAGACCCGTCTGCGTTCCACGAGATCATAATATTCGTTTCTTCGGCATTAACAATCTCGTACAAATCTTTCACAAACGGCTCCATCGTTGCGAAATTAAAGTGGATTAAATCAGAGATAAGAGATAGAGAGAGGATGATAGATCTAGGAGATTTGGGCAAATAATGTTAAATGTCTTGTGTGGAATATGGATTGATGGGGAAGGAAATATATATTAAGAAACGGGTTCCTGAAAAACACACCAAAGTTGTGAAGAATATTTTACCAATTGTACTCTTCATCATGTCTATTCAAGAAGTTTCACTTCAAATGTACACAAGTGTGAATGGATTTGGAGAAGTTTTAGAAAATGCTAAGACTCACATATTTTTCCACACTTTTTTACACACTATGCTTTAAATGCATGTACTTTGTGTTGTTTGAATTCTTCACACTTTTTTGTGCACCACTTACACAGCACAGAGTACATGTATTTAAAGTTGGGTGTGGAAAAGTGTGGGTGTAGTAGTGCTCAGAAGTTTTTGGGGTAGATTGAGGGTATCACGTGACATGCCTACGTAGCACCCACTAGCCAATGAGAATGGCTCTTTTGGATGGGACTCATGCTCTTTCCATTCGTTGGAGGGTGCCATGTAGGCATACCATAGGGTCCATGCAGGGCAGCCGGCTTTGGCAGCATACATTCAAGCGGCTGCATTGGGCCCATTTTTAGGCCTTATTTTTAGGCATATTTTCTTCTAATTTCTTCCTAATTTATCATTTTTAGGCCGATTTTCTTCTAATTTCTTCCTAGTTTCTATGAAACTTAGTGTAGAGGCCTAATTTTTTAGGCCCCTTTGAAAGTTCGTTTGAAACCTCGGACAATTTTTGTCATCTCAGGGCCGGTCCTGGGTCCATGTACCCAAAAATTTCTCATGAATTAGAGGTTCCATGGGCTATGGTTATGGCTGAACCAAGATTCCCAGTAGTGAAGAAAAAATACACCAAAGTAGTGTGAAGAATATTTGACCCAAAAAAAAAAAGATGGAACTCTCCATCGTGTCTACTGAAGAAGTTTAGTAGAGTCAAACGGGCGGGCTGAGCTTGGTCAAAGTGGGTCCAACCGGGCTAGAGGGCCGGGTCGGGCCTCTCCTAATACCGGGCCGGGCCTGGCTTGGGAAGGGAGAGGGGGTGTCCGCCCCGGACTGGTGACCCGGGCCCACTAGGGCCGGGCTAGTGGACGGGCTCATGGACGGGTTCGTGGACGGGCCGGGCCGCCTGGCCGGGTCGGAGTTTTGGAGGGGAAAGTTTTAACTTTTAAAGTTTAATGTTTGGAAATTGGGGGGAGTTTTTACTTTTACTCTTTTTTTTTTTATATGTTTAGTTTATGCATTAATGATTAGTGATTATTAAAAAAAAAATTTGTTTAACAAAAAAAAAAGTAAAGAATATTTATTATTCAATAAAAATTAAAGAGAATCAAGAGATTACTAGTATTTGATATTTAAAAATTATAGTCTAATAAAAAATAAAGATTACTTATCATTAATTTATATAATAAAAAGTAAAGATTTATTCATTAATGATTAGTGATTACTAAAAAAAGTTCATTAAAAAAAAAGTAAAGAATATTTATTATTCAATAAAAATTAAAGAGATTACTAGTATTTGATATTTAAAAATTATAATCTAATAAAAAATAAAGATTACTTATCATTAATTTGTATAATAAAAAGTAAAGATTTATTCATTAATGATTAGTGATTACTAAAAAAAGTTCATTAAAAAAAAAAGTAAAGAATATTTATTATTCAATAAAAATTAAAGAGATTACTATTATTTGATATTTAAAAATTATAGTCTAATAAAAAATAAAGATCACTTATCATTAATTTGTATAATAAAAAGTAAAGATTACATTTTACAGAATTGAATTTTTTTTTTAAAAGCCGTTCACAGTTTATACTCATGCGGGCCTAGCGGGCTGGGCCGGGCCACAACGGCTAGTTTATCCGGGCTTTTAGGCTGGGCTAGCGGGTTAGCTGGCCGGGCCGGGTTTCGGGCAAAGGAGCGGGTCAGGCCGTGGACGGGACTAAGGGTGTCCACCACGGACCGGACAAAAGTGCTCGGGCCTATACCGGGCCAGGCCGGGCTCGGGCTGGGCCGGGCCAACCCGACCCGATTGACACCTCTAAAGAAGTTTCACTTCAAATGTACACAAGTGTCGATGAATTAAGAGAAGTTTTCGGGTAGATGGAGGGCATCACGCAGTATGCCTACGTAACACCCTCCAGTTAATGGGACGAGCCATGCCCCTACATACATGAATTCCATTTCTCCCACGCTAAATGCCACATGATCCATGCACCCAAAAATTTCTCATGGATTAGAGGTTCCATGGACTATGGTTGGGGCTGCAGACCCAAGATTCCCAGTGGTGAAGAAGGAGAAAATAATAAGGGAATGGAATACATTGGGGCTTCTGGTGAAGATTAATGCTATGTTTCTCAAATTTTTATTCTAAATGGTTCCCAAACATATGTGGTAGTGAGACCACTTTAATAGTGATGGGACCACCTTTAATAATAGTAGGACCACTAAATCAAAATCAACCGAGCCCATTGACGTAAGTGTTTTGGAACCATTTAGGATACAAAATTTGTGAATTTGCCAGATGGTGAGTTATAAGTGATAGAGACCTATCAGATAAAGGATTTTCTGATACTAAATTTATCTAATAGTAACCTATGTGATAAGGGGGTTAGACTACAATACACCCCCTTGTTAAAGGGGTTGACATCCACCCCTTTGTTTTTCACCATTAGATCAAGCCAATTTAATCTTTGCCCTTCAATTTTTAAATAGATTATTACCAGTTAATGGTAGAACCGATTACAATGATCACATAAATGACCATTTAGTTGACTGTATTTACGGTTATGCCACCACAACACCATGTTTCTCATAACAAGTACCTTATTATTCATAACCAGTATCACATTGATTATAACCAACATCACATTATTCATAACCAACACCTCATTATTCATAACCAGCACCTCATTTCTTTTCTTTTTTTAAGGGTTTTTTTTGGTAGGGTGTTTTCCATCTGATGTTCCTTTTATAATTCATATTTAAAATTAAATGATTTTCTAACCCTAATTTCAATTTTTTTTTTGTTATCCCTAAGATCCTAATTGGTAACTAAATTTGTATAACAAATGATGTGACATATGGATCACATTTAGTTGTAGTGGGACTACATGAAATTTTATTTGAAATTATTATTATTATTATTTTTTGTTATTCCTAAGACCCTAATTGGTAACTAAATTTGGATGACAAATGATTTGACATGGGACCACATTTAGTTGTAGTGGGACTACATGAAATTTCATTTAAAATTAGTATTATCATTATTATTTGTTATTCCTAAGACCCTAATTGGTAACTAAATTTGGAACACAAATGATGTAACACAATTAGTTGTAGTGGGACTACATGAAATTTCATTTGAAATATATATACATATAATATATTTATCCATAATACCCTAACTAAATTTGGTAATCTTAATAATCATGTGGCATAATCGTAATAATCAGGTGGCATAATCGTCATAATAAAAAAGAAAGGACATAGACACAATTTCATGGTTGATGGCATAATCGTAAATATAGTGAACTAAATGTGCATTTATATGAGTGATATAATGTATAGGTGAAGAAATTATTACCTGATCCATAGTCAACCAAATGACCATAGATCACATCAATTAATAGTTGTCGTGTGCAAGTGGTGCCATGTGGTGTATCATGATTCGCAGGGTCTATGGCCACGTGGTGGACAATTATCATATAATAATTTCTAGTTGGTTGTGAGAAATGTAGCTCTGTTACGAGAAATGTGGTTCTGTTATGATCAAGTTGTGAGTAATGTTGTTATAGTTATGATCCAATTATGAAGAATGTGGTTCTACTATTATTTTAATATGGGTTACCAGAAGAAATCCGAGAGAATAGGTCAAATTTTAATACTTTTTTAATAATTTTTGTGATGTGGCTAAACATGAGCCACACGTTTTGGGGTTGACATCCACCCCTTTTTGAGGGGGTGTATGTTAGATTCTCCCGTGATAAGGACTTACCTAGTAGATTTGACTTAATCAAATCAACAATGACAAGTGTTCAATTTTGATAAGACTTTGTCAATAATATATATTGGGCCATGTTTTATTTTCATCAGCTTAGTGTCAAAAAATAAATTTATTTAATTGGACATGGCCATTTTCTTCAATTGATAATTCAAAGAAGTAAATTGCTGACTTTTAATTAATCAAAGGTGATTAATCACTATTAAATTTTGGAATTTTTGGTGAGAAGTCAGTACAAGCAAAAATCCCAAGTTTTTGACTTGTTGAGCCTAATAGCTTCACTAGTTTTTGGGTACCAATTAAAGTCCTTCCTCACTTTATTTTTTTTATTTCCAGACATTTCTAACCCTTGAGAGTTAGTTATGCTATGTCATCATTAATTTTCTATAGACTTCTGATAGGAAACTACGTTCCCAGAATCCGTTGACAGCGCATATTGTCACTCCCCAGAGCAGCAAAAATAGAGAAAAATAAATTTCTTTTTTTGGGTCCATAGAGAATGACGAGTGAAAGTCACTAATTATCCACACCACACAGTACTAGTCCAACTGAAACAACCAGAATAGTAAATAACTGAATATATAAAATGATTCTATCTATTACAAAACATCAGAGTGTGGTCCACTGGATCACAACAGATCTGGAGACAACATATGCCCAAGTACCCGTTAACTAAAACAAAACAAAGTCTAACAGAAATAACTAAATATAACTATCTTCAGATCTTCAGCTGGCGTAAGGATAGTCGTCAGCATAATACCCTTCTCCAATATACCCGGCATCAGTGGGGCCAACTTCTGCATAATCCAACTCCGGGTAGTAGCAATCACCGTAAGTTCCAATACCTGCATTGTTAGGGACAGGGTAGTCTAAACGGGAAATGTCCAAGTAAAAAAGGTCGTCAGCTTATTGAAAGCTGAATGAGAACTAACTAACACAGTCTCATAGAAATAACGTAATTACCAGTTACAAACTATATATAATAGTGATACTAATTATATCTCTTCCTCGTTTATTCGGACACATCATTAAGCGATTCTCATCGTCTACCAACTCTAAGGTTGACTGTACCAATACCAACTGACTATCTCGAACTGATTATATCATCACAACATACCAGTGCTCTTGTTCACCACTATACCGCTTTTAAGAACTCTTGCGAGCACCCATACATCGTTGTCATACAACGACTGGTCTACAGATGTACCAATACTCTTGTTCACCGCTTTTAAGAACTCTTACTGTTCACCGTTTTTAAGAATGCTTGCGAGTATCGTACATACATAGCTTTGGTAAATACAAACCATGGGCGTGCCACATCTACTCTTGTTCACCGCTTTTAAGAACTCTTACTATTCACCGCTTTTAAGAACGCTTGCTAGTACTGTGCACCCATAATTATCATGATCCTGATTAAATCCTTGTTACACACTTATTGAATTCAACCTGAGCGAATCATCAGCTTGACTCACATAACCTCCAAGTTAACCAATAATCCACTGACTCAAACACTAGTTACTCAATGCTACCCACGGTTATTATCTCAAATCCTTATCTCGTTATTGCATCATATTATTACTAACGTTCCGAACCTGATTGCGTTACTCACCATTTATCTCAAATCTCATTATCATATCCCAGTGCCTCCGTAATCCATAATATTGCATAATAGAGACATGAAACAATGATTAAACAACTACACATTATGAAAAATAGACTTAAGGAACATATCTATGTTTTGCTAGGTTCGATCGATTGAAGTAATCTCAATCGCTTGAAGAAAAGTGATGTTCGATCGATCGAAGTGTTCTAGATCGATTGAAGTGAAGATGGTCTCGATCGATTGAAGTCATTTTGATCGCTTGAGACTCACTGGTGTTCGATCGATTGAACGCAGTTCGATCGCTCGAACTTCGTCTTCTACAGATTCTGGCAGTGAATGCCCAGAATACATTAGGGAGTTTTTGGATCCTCCTTAAACGTACAGAATATGTAAAACATTATAACTAAGCTACTGAGTGAGTTTGGGACTCACCAAAAGTTGCTAAGGGCGCGTTTGGCAAGCTTGAAAGCTTCCAAGCTCCAATGGCCTCTCTCTCTTTTCTACCTTCTCTCTCCTTCTGTTTCTCTTTTTCTTCTTCTTCTTCTTCTCAAGTTGTGAGTTTATATATAAGATATGTGACTGTATATATATATATATATATATGGATGTATATATATATAAACACACAAGCACACGCACTCTCTCTAGCTCTCTCAAGTTCAGTAAACATACTACACACACAAGCACAAGGTATATATAGGGAGAGATGAGGTGCAGGTGGCAAAGTTTGCATGAAACCTGGGAATTCAAATGATTACACATTCGATCGATCGAAGTATGTTCGATCGCTTGAACTCAGATCGGCTAGTTAAGATCGATTGAAAAGGGCTTTGATCGAATGATGTAGGGACCACGTATTAAATTCAGGTCTGTAGAGTTTCGATCACTCAAACAGGGTTCGATCGCTTGAACTTTGGAAATGCTCGATGAAAGGAAAAACAGGTTTAAGATAATTTTTATACACGCAGTGGAAAGATTAAGTTTCAAGAAAAACTTAATTGGTATGCCTGGGATCTACTATTCATCAATTCCATTGATGCGTACTAACAAGAGGGAGAAGAGTTATACCTCAGGTCTTGAACCCATTTCTGAAATCTTCAACCTTAGTGATGCAGCAGCCTCTACTAGGTTGTCTTCACCCTTATGCCTCCTGCGGATGCTTCCCGAAAAGACTAGAGATGGTAGGATCTCTAATAAGGAGGATAGGAAGGTTTGGGAGCTCTAAAACAGGTTCTGCAGCTTCAGGCTCAGTAAAACGACGAACTCATATTTTTGGACGCAGCTGCCCTATTTATAGATTCCCATAACCGACTTAATGTTCAAGCGATCGAAGTGGCTTTGATCGATCGAACCACCTTCGAGCAATCAAACCCGCCAAGACTTCAATCGATCGAAACATCTTCGATCGATCAAACCTGCCTTGACAAGATCCTCATGTGCCTTTCCAAGTATCCTAGCGGAGCTAAGAGTGGGACCTCCTAGGCTCTTTATTATTGGCTCAGACCAGTTGTTAATTCCCATGACCAAACTCTTTAATTAGCAAACTAACCAACTAATCAGTTAACGTTTACTCCACTATAAAATGATAACTGAACTCCAACGCAAAAGAACATATCCGAAGCAGTAACTAGACTTGTATGTTGTACTAATGTTCCTCTACCTTCAGCATTCGTAATCATATTCAGGTAGTCGGATAACTGTTACTGTCAACCTGAATCATGATTACTTCTTGTATTCCTTGAGTCCTATTCACCTCTCATGATTACCAAACATGTTGATATATAACTACTTATCAACAAGACTGCAATTCTCAGTAATCAACTTGGTGACATTCTCAAGGGAATGCTTACTCTGAATTAGAGGGTAGATTCTATCTTGACAATATATGTTCACAACCCTATGAATATGACATACCCAAGATACCCAGGTGTTGATCTTCTATAGACCTCACTGATTGGTATATCAAAGCAGCCATATCCACAGTTTGTGTTCATAATCATCTCAAGATTGAGAACACGTACCTTATACAAGTTATGAGTTCCTATCGACCGTTGACAGTCTTGAGTGTCAGTAGGAAAGCTCAGGTCCGTCAATGCACTATAAGCACTAGCATATTAACTAAGAGTCACACTCTAGTGATTGAGATTCATCACTCCATCCAATGGTAGTTAATCATGCTATAATATACACCTGATGAGATATCCAGTCTCATCATCCACTGTGACAAGTTCTAAGTATCAAAGAATAGCAATTTGTATCTCACTTGTATATACCTCATACATACACGAATCACCTACTATGGTACTTAAGGATTAAATAATCATCTCATGAAAGAAACATACACAATGAAATGTAAAGCTGATATCCATATATTAAAATGTCAATGTCTCATGCATAAAGTAATGGTTTGAGGGCACAAACCCAACAAACTCCCACTTGCACTCATAATCATTCAGAACTACCTCTGAGACCTAAACTATCTAGATGATGATCAAAGACCTTCTGAGGCAAGGCCTTTGTAAACAGATCCGCAAGATTGTCAGAGGTGGCAATCTTGCTGACAGTCACATCTCCATGTTGAACAATATCTCGGATAAGATGATATTTTCGCTCTACGTGCTTTCCCTTTCCATGGTTCCTTGGCTCCTTGGACTGAGCCACTGCCCCACTATTAACATAATAAAGTGTAATAGGTGATAGTGATGCTGGTAGTACCTCGAGCTCCATAAGGAACTTCTTGAGCCAAACAACTTCCTTTGCAGCTTCATAAGCAGCCACATACTCAGCTTCTGTAGTTGAGTCTGCAATGCATTTCTACTTAATGTTCCTCCAACTAAAAGCACCACCTCCCAAGGTAAAGAGATGTCCGAATGTCAACTTTCTCGAATCTTTATCTGATATAAAGTCCGAGTCAGTGTATCCCACTGGAATTAACTCACTACCGCCGTACATAAGCATGTAATCTTTAGTCCTTCTCAAGTACTTAAGAATGTGCTTAACGGCTGTCCAGTGCTTTGAACCTAGATTCGATTGATATCTACTAACCATGCCAACTGCAAAATAGATATCTGGTCTAGTGCATAACATTGCATACATGAGACTTCCCAATGCCGAAGCATAGGGAACTCCTGCCATGCGATTCCTTTCCTTCTATGTTTTAGGACACTGGTCCTTGGAGAACGCTAAACCATGCCTGAACGGTAACAAACCTTTCTTTGAATTATCCATTGAAAACCTAGTTAGCACCTTATCGATATAACCAGCTTGAGATAATCCCATTATCTTTCGCTTACGATCCCGAAAGAGCTTTATCCCAAGAATATAGCTCGTCTCTCCTAGATCCTTCATATCGAAAGTACTAGCTAGCCAAACCTTGACATTTGACAATGCCGCTACATCATTTCCAATGAATAGAATGTCGTCAACATAAAGCACAAGAAAAGCCATCACTTTTCCTTCACTCTTCTTGTATACACAAGGTTCATCCAGATTCTATAGGAAACCAAATGACTTGACCGCTTGGTCAAAACGTAGGTTCCAACTCCTGGATGCCTGCTTAAGCCCATAAATGGACTTTTGCAACTTGTATACCAAGTTACCTTTCTGACTAGCTATGAACCCTTCTGGTTATTGCATGTAAATGTGCTCCTTAAGATTGCTATTCAAGAATGCAGTCTTGACGTCCATCTGCCAGATCTCATAATCTAGGCATGTAGCAATGGATAAGAGTATTCTGATGGATTTGAGCATGGCTACCGGCGAGAAGGTTTCCTCATAGTCAATGCCCTTCCTCTAAGTATAACCTTTCGCTACAAGCCTAGCCTTAAAGGTCTCAACCTTTCCATCCGATCCTCTTTTCCTCTTGTAGACCCACTTACAGCCAATGTGTTTAATATTGGCTGGAAGTTCTACAAGATCCCAGACCTGATTGGAATCCATAGATTCCAATTCAGCCTTCATAGATTTAACCCAATGAGCTGAATCAACATCAGTCGTTGCCTCTTCATATGTGGCAGGATCAGATTCAGATTCTATGGAGACAACTTCAAAAACTTCTCCTAAGAACATGTATCTATCAGGCTGGCTGATAATCCTCCCACTACGATGAGGTACCGGTGCGAAAATGGGCGAAGAAGTGATATTTTCTTAATTAACATCGTTATCAACTATGGGTTGGACTGAGGGCTCTCTTTCTATCTCTCTCAAATCTATCCTTCCCTTAAGTTTATGGTTCATGATATAATCATCCTCTAAAAAATAGCATGTACTAATAAACACTTTTTGTTCACTTGGATCATAAAAATACCATCTATAAGTACCCTTTGGATACCCTACGAAGTAACATACTTTCAATCTAGAATCCAACTTGCTCATCTTTGCTTTCAGCACATGTGCCGGACACCCCCATATCCAGAGATGTTGCAAAGAAGGCTTACGCCCAATCCATATCTCCCATGGTGTCCTGGGAATAGATTTGCTTGGTACTAGATTTAGTATGTATGCAGCGGTTTCCAAAGCATAGCCCCAAAGAAATAATGGCAACTCCGAATAACTCATCATCGACCTAGTCATGTCTGAAAGTGTCTAGTTTCTTCTCTCCGCTATACCATTTTGCTGAGGCGTACCTGGTGTAGTCAACTGTGACAAAATCCCATTCTGTACGAAGTGATCAATAAACTCATTTGAGAGGTACTCGCCACCTCGATCAGATTGAATGGCCTTGATGTGTGTTCCTAATTGCTTCTCCACTTCAGCCCTAAACTCTTTGAACTTTTCAAAGGCTTCAGACTTGTGCTGCATTAGGTAAAAATATCCATACCTAGAGTGGTCATCAGTAAATGTTATGAAATACTCATAAACATGTTAGGGATATTGTAGACATCCCAATTTTGACCAAACGTCGAGTTAAGGGGAGTAATACCTCCAAGACCCGATGATGACAACGTCCAGCCAATCTAGGACTTCCAAAGATGATTCAAACTCTTTGAAAGACTCTCTAACCTAAACAAAAAGCAAAGAGAAAAAAAGAGGAAAATAGAGGCAAAACGGCACTTGGGCAAATATGCGGCAGTCACGGGTTGCCGCTGCGACACTCCCTAACTGCCGGACCGGCATTCAGGGAGAGCCGTAACGGCATCCACTAAGTGTCGTTAAAATGCTTCAAGTGCCGCTAAATTTGAAAATCCTAAAAAGACGGCAGTCCATGGAGTTGTCCGCGACATTCTATGAGTGCCGTCGTGGCATTCAGAGAATGCTGCATCGGCATTCATTGAGTGCCGTTCCGGCATTCAGCGAGTGCTGCTTTCATCTCCATTGAGTGCCGCGTTTTTGCCATTGTGATTTTTGTTTTAAGGAGATTTCATGTTTAAAGTGGTTTGGTCATGATTTTTGTGAGATAACCACAATTTGTCCAAAGTTTCAGAACAGTAACACATTTTTAAAATGAGTAAATCAGAGCCTTAATCAAGCATTCTTGGCTCCAAATAAATTTTTTTGGATAGTTTAATGTGTTAGGAAGCTACCCTAAAAAGACCAAAGCATTTCTGATTTTTTTTTTACTATTTTTAGAAAATCATACAAAAACTCTGGACGGAGAGTTGTAAGTCTCTGAGTGATGTCTAGTGTTTGTCCTATTCCCAGAGATCTAACCGTTCAAACTTCAATTTTCTTTTTGGGTTAGAAACTATACTCACAGAGGCACCTTGTGTCCAAAAATTATCAAGATCAAACCACGGGAAGCATGTTTTTTATTTCTTTGAAGTTCTGATCTGCTCTCAGCAATTTTCAGAATTCTGCCATAATTTTAATACATCTTGCAAACAATGGTCCAAATGATCTTTCCATGACCTAAGGCTTGAACCATGTATTAATAATGATTAGTTAAGTTTAAATACAGAGGCTAAATGATACGAATCAAGGAATAATCCAATAGCTCATTCTTGTCACATCTACGTAATCGTACGCATTCATCCATGTAGATTAGTATTAGGATTCATAATTGTGTTATTTCTCTACATGATAGAATTAAGCTATAAATTTAGGAATAATTATTTGATACTATACATTCTTTCTAAAGTATGTGGACTACCCTTTGTTTTGTAGCGCCTTTGAGGTACAATTTCTCAACCGTTTCTCTAGTTTATTTAATTCCTTGATTTTATTGATTTTACGACCTCATGCGTGACACACTAGAATTAGGATCTTGCCTTATGTGAATATATGTGATTAGAGACCTTTTCTTGGGATCTTCCTATTTTGTGTGCATTGTACGTTTAATATTCGCGGCATGGATCCCGGGTAAGTTTCTATAGTTCCCTATTTGCATATCATATTGCTTGCTACTTGAATTATGTGATTTTTGAATGATATTTTATCACTTGCAATTTCACACCCTTTAGACATGATTTTGTAATGTATATTTATACATATGTATTAGTTGAGGACATGCTTAGATTATTAGTTCGATTAAAAGGATGTTAAGTAGAGGCCTATCGCGAGATAGGATGAGAGGGGGTGTTTTAGTCCGACGGGCTCCTTCCTCTCTCGTTCCATAATCCCCGGACCTAGAAAATCTCTGGTTTCTTAAAAGATCAGTTTGCTTTAAAATGGTTTCTTAATTTTCCCTTTTAAAAATTAAGTGGCGACTCTTTGTCTTGTGTTTTAAATTGAAAAAGATTTTGAAAGAAAAGCTGTGGGTAAGGAAGATGCGATATCCATAATCTGGCAACTCTATTGGGGATCGAACCCAGAATCTCTGGTTTTACAGACCATAATTTCTTGATTTTGGGTTCACTCGAGGATTAGACTTGAAAAACATCCTTTTAATCAAATTAATTAATCTTTTTGTACCAGCTGCATTTCACTTACATGTCTAGCCAGTCGATTGCACGGAACTATGACCTTGGAGGCTCGGGGCAACCCGGTCGGTCAAGTAATCATGGGACCGTATGATCACCCTTGATCTCGTACCATGTGTTGGTATATGAAG
Source organism: Hydrangea macrophylla (assembly GCA_033977485.1). Classification (NCBI taxonomy): domain Eukaryota; kingdom Viridiplantae; phylum Streptophyta; class Magnoliopsida; order Cornales; family Hydrangeaceae; genus Hydrangea; species Hydrangea macrophylla. The sequence continues at coordinate 35,264,594 of CM066997.1, forward strand.
CATCCTATCGAGTGTGTGTCAAGGGTCCCTTATTTGACCAAAACCCAGACTTTGCATGATAGCTTCTATAGAACCTTTCAATCTTAGAAAATTAATTCTTGATTAGAATTATGTGCTAGGAAGTTTTGTATGCCCGGAAGGGATTACTTGAGATGATGGTGATACTTGCTTGATGAAAGATGTATAATCTTTTAATCACCTTTTAGCAATTTCTCCTCATATTCCACGATATTTGGAAAATATGCCGAACCTTGATTATAAGATTATACTTCTTATATCATGTCAGCTAAGCATCATTGACCTTGTATGCATCAAAATTCAAGAAAAGTACGGTGATAATCCGATCGTGTGATCCTTCTACCCAAAAGTTTTAAAATTCACTTTTAAGAGAAAACAAGATTTTGATAAACCACCATTCTTTATCCCAAAATGTTTTTCGGTCAAGCAAAGCTCCAAACTAACCTTTGTTAAGGCATATTTTCACTTGATCATCTTTAAAAGAAAAAGTTCGAAAATCTTTGGAATTATTTTGGGAGAAATACATTTTAGATCAATTTTAAAATAAAAATCCAATCATTTTTGTAGAAGAATGTTTAACATCCTCATTCTCAAAAGAATTCTCAAGCATTGTTTTCAAAAAAAAATTATCATCCAAGGAATGCTTTCTAAGTGATTTTCAAAATTTTTTTAAAAAATCCTTGAAGGGGTAATAAGGATCACAATGAAAAGAGAAATTAACACACTTGACATGGATGAAGATTTTATGTGCTTATGTGTCTTATGTGTTAAGATTAGGATTTTCCTTTTCTTTGGCATATAAAGTGAGTAGGCACACACACACACACTTGCATTTCATCTGTGTGCCATGTGCGCGGTGCATGCATCCAAATCGTTAGATCATGTACATTTTGCACTCTCATAAATCAATATCATTGCATGCATGTAGAATACAAATTCACAACATCTTCTTTCCAGTCAAGATCAAAGTAATCCAATAGTTCCTCAAAATTCCTTGCCTCCTGAAAATCAATTCTACATGCGAACCTTTTAGAAAGAGTGGAAAAACCAGATCCCCTAGTAAGGACACTTCTAATCTTCTTGGGTTTGTCTTTCTTGGTTAGAGGAAAACATGGACCATGATGTTGTGATTGATCCACCAATGGCCTTGCGAGCTTTGGAGGAGAAAGTGAGCAAACTGCAAGTCGTTGTTGATCAACAAAATTCAAGGGTGAAGCAATTGGAGAGGGTCATGCTTGAGTTCGTTCAATTATTGAAAGATCAAACGGGCCCTAATGAGAAAAAGATGAATCAGTTAGAGAAGAGAATAATGGATCGCTTAAAGAAGCACCAACATGCATGTCTGAACCCACCTGTGTACCAAGGCCCATATCCAATCCCAAGCCCAACCAATCACCAAAATCCAAAGTCATACCCAGCCAATCCCCAAAACCCATTTCCGACCTCAAGTCCATATCCAGGTCCAATCCCCTCTAACCCAAAAGTCAACTCTGAATCAAATAAAAAATCAAGCCAAACCCGCAAGCCGAGAATCTTCACCAACCTTGGCATGCCATTATCCATGGCCCTTGGTCACCTTGTCAAGAATGTTCACCTCAACCCTGGACCCAAAGCCACTACCAAATCCCTTACCCCACAAATGTGACCTATCTTTGTACTACGCCTACCACCAGACCCCTGGCCATACGACTAACTATTGCATGAAACTCCGCCATGATATCCAAGATCTCATTGAGCATAAAATCATCACTCCTTTGATGAACCCACCGAGTGGAATCTGGCATGACATACAATCTTTTCAATCACAGCCATCGCTGAATACTCTTAAGGGATTCGTTGCCTCCATGAGTGCGCAATAACCAACTGGCCCCGACCCAATCAACAGAATCGAAAAAGGCATTGACAATACTCGGTATGAGTCAAATAAGGGTCATTCGACTGAAAAATGGGCCATAAGGGCAGATGATATTCCTACAAAGATACAGAAGGGGAATGATGAACCTGAGGAAGATGCTAGTGAGGTAATAGTGTTTGGAAATGCTACTACTGAATCAAATGTGGATGCTCTTGGGGACCCAATAAATTGAAAATTATCTATGACACTCCATTTTAAGAACAGAGTCAAGTCTAGTCCAGTCTGTAGTCGAGTCATATCCAAGCTGGAATCAAATGTCTAGTCTAGTCGAGTCTTCTAGTCAGTCTATTATCAAGTTTTTAAGTCTTGGTCAAGTCTATCGAGTCAAGTGATGTACTCCTCTAGTTGAATAAAATTTCATTTTAGATAAATGTGCATAGTTGTGAATAAATGGATTGTTAAACCAAGAAAGGAAGAAAAGAAAATAAAATCACTTTTCAAATAATAATGGAAGATATTTTGTTGATAAATCTTTGCATTAAAAATGGATCCCCAAATAACAAAGTGAATTTTGTGCCAAATCCAAGGAGAAGTAGAAAATTGATTAGCTTTACTTTTAGAATTCAAAGATACTCTCGCTCAATCTTGGAAAGATAAACTTGGGACTTGAGGCTTGCTCACCAACCCCTTCTCCTAAATACCAAGCCTAAAAGATGAGCCCACAGTCCAAAGCCATAAACTGGGTCCTTGATGGTAGCCAAATATTTTAAATGAACTTCTTCTTCAAAAGTAAGAAAAGGGAAAAAAAAAGAAAAAAAAGAAAAAAGAGCCGACTTGGATGAAACCCGAAAGGGCACCTAGGCAAAAGTTATAATAATAATAATAATAATAAATAATAATAATAAGATGCGTGTTGACTTCAAAAACCTGAATCCTAGCCAATCGAAAATATGAAGAGAATAAGGGATAGTGAGGTAGAGTAAAAGAGAGTAAAGAGAAAAGAAAAGGCGGAGAATAAAAAAAGAGATTGAGAATTCTCGAGCACTTCAAAGTACATCATTGGTACATGAATTATTCCAAGGCTCTGTGTTGTTCTAAACAAAGAAAATAAAATAGAAATAAAAAATATAATTTTTTTTTTGAAAGTATCAATTGGTCTCAAAATTTTGTAAGAGGCCCAATGGCTAAGTGGGCCTAAAACATTGCAAAGATGTCTTTGAGAAAAATAAAGAGTGTTTTGGAAGGCTAATATTGCTGTGTGAGTATGATAGAGTATGATTAAAACATGATGTATTATGAGAGTTGTAAAGATTGACTGGCTAGTGAAGAGGTGAAAAGAATCAACCGCCAAAAAAAAAACAAAAAATAAAGAGAGAGAAGAGAATAAAAAGGAGAAGTAGTTCATATTCTCATCATCCTGTTCAAAAGCTACCACAAGGAATCTGTTTCAGAAAATCTGCCCAAGAGAGATCTCTCATTGGACCCATATGGAAACATGGCTCGAAAAGCCCACAAATTCTTGAAGCCTTATTCTTTCAAGACTTCCAAAGTCGATGAACTACGTTTTGACTTGATTCCCACTTGGGGATACGTAGGCAACCTGCTCGGTTCGGTCATCACCCCATCATCTCATGCTATCTTTCTTCCAGGCCTTGTCCGAACTACTTTGGACCTGATTCCAGCTCGGGGATAAGTAGGCGAACCTCCCAAGGTTCTTGGTCCATAACTATCCCTAAACTGTAAACATCACCCTTTTGCGCCTTTGGTTTCCTTCCTTCAGACTAGGGGGCAAACTTACGTTTTCCTGAAGCCACATATAAATCGCCAAACCTGGGGCAAACTTCCTTTGCTGAAAATCCCTTTTATTATAGAAGCAAGCCCCTAAGTCTCTTCAAACTAGGGGCAAACTTTGTTTGCCAAAATCCCTCTATGATAGAGGCAAGTTCTCAAGTAATTGAGTTTGTTTTGAAAGGATTGAAATAGAGTTCCTTTCATTCTATAAGCTAAAGCACTAATTTGAAGCACATTTTAGATGGGCATAGAATTCGCTAAATCGAAAAGGGGAAGTTTTCAAAGTTTAGATTTATCAGCAAAGCTCTATCATTTGTAAGATGGTGAATAAATGAAAGGTGAGATGATACATTATTCACAATGAAAGCACATTAATTCATGATAATATAGAGTTTGAGTCAGTCGTCTAGCGTAATTTCTTTGTCAAGTCTGTCCTCCTTTAATGAGTCAATAATGGTCTCAAATGTGTGGGTTTAAGATGATGAATGAAGATTTAAAAAGTCTCCATGAGCATCCTAAGAGTAATTCGAGCAGAGGCTTCGAACACCATCACAACGTAATGCTAAAGTGGCAATATAAGAAGAGTCCAAGACTAGGGGCAAAGGTGATTTCCCTCTTTTGACAAGATCGATGTGTTTCTTCCGAAGGTCCGCAAATGAAGAAAATCATTCTTTCTATCAGCTCCGTTCAAATTCTATGAGTCTCAAGACTCCCTAAATCTTGAAAAAAATTAACTCCTTGAGTCTGAGGACTCCCCATTTTTGTAAAATAAAATTCTTTGAGTCCGAGGACTCCCCATTTTTGTAAAATCAATTCTTTGAGTCCAAGAACCCCCCATTTTTGTAAAACCAATTCTTTGGGACTAAGGACTCCCCATCTTTGTAAAACTAATTCTTTGAGTCCGTCTGACTCCGTTTATGTAAAATATGAATTTGATTGAGTCCATGTGACTCTATTTATGTAGAACGTGAATTTGTTAAGTAAAGTTGTTGAGTCCGTGTGACTCTGTTTTATGTAAAAAGTGAATTTGTTCAGCCTGTGTGACTTTGTTTGAATAAATAAATAAAATTATGGAAAACATGAATTTTTGAATCCGCATAATTCCGTTGTGTGAAATGTGAGCTTTGAGTTTGTGTGACTCCAATTATATGAAAGAATGTTTTTTTAGTCTACATGATATAAAGTATGAATTCTTGAGTTCGCGTGACTCCGTTAATAAAAAATATGAATTCTTGAGTCCAAGAGACCCCCATCTTATAAAGTTCAAAATTCTTCAAGTCCGTGGGACTCCGTGTTTGTAAAATATGAATTTTTGAGTTCATTTGGCTCTGTGTTTGTAAAATGTGAATTTTTTAGTTCATGTGACTCTGTGTTTGTAAAATGTGAATTTTTCGAGTTCGTATGACTCCGTGTTCGGAAAATGTGAATTTTCAAGATCATATGACTCCCTATTTGTAAATTGTGAATTCATTAAGCCAGTGTGACTCCCCTTTTGAAATGGAAATTATTTTAAGTCGAATCGACTCTAGACTTGGAAATGGGAATTGATTTGAGTCAAATTTTTTACTCCGGATTTGGTAAAATTGAATTTGTTTGAGTCTGACTGACTCCTGATTTCTAAAAATGAATTAAGTCGAGTCTGATCGATTAAAAATTGAATTGAGTCTGGTTGAGTCCCGATTTTGAGATACGAATTGAATTGAGTTTGATTGACTCCGGATTTTTGAATTTTGGAATAAGTCTGATTGACTCCAGAAATTTTTTTTTAATTAAGTTGAGTTGAACTGACTCCAGATTTTGTGAAATTGAACTCATTTGAGTCTGATGGACTCTATGTTTTGAGAAGTTAATTCGAATTTGAACTAAATTGAGTCTGATTTGCTCCTAATTTTGTGAAACAAAGATTCTTTGAGTCTGTTTGACTCCCAACTAGAATTGAGTCTGAGTGACTCCAGGTTTTGTGAAGTAGGATTTTGTTTTGAGTCTGATCGACTCCCAAATTTTGGAAATAAGAAAACTCTTTGAGTCTTATCCGAATCCAAAATTTGTGAAATGGAAATGCTTTGAGTCAATTTTGACCCATGTTTTTAGAAAATTTGAGAATTCGTTGAGTCTGATTCGACTCCCAATTTCGTGAAATAGAAATTCTTTGAGTCTGATTCGACTCCTGTTTTTAGAAAATTTGAAAATTCATTGAGTTTGATTCGACTCCCAATTTTGTGAAATAGAAATTCTTTGAGTCTGATTCGACTCCTGTTTTTAGAAATTTTGAAAATTCCTTGAGTCTGATTCGACTCCCAATTTTGTGAAATAGAACTCTTTAAGTCTAAATTCGCCTCCTATTTTTAAAAAAATTGAAAGAGAATTTGAAAATTCCTTGAGTCTGATTCGACTCCCAATTTTGTGAAATAGAAATTCTTTGAGTATAATTCGACTCCTATTTTTAGAAAAATTTGAAGGAGAGTTTGAAAATTCCCTGAGTCCAATTCAACTCCCAATTTTGTGAAATAGAAATTCTTTGAGTCTAATTGACTTCGAATTGCTGAGAAGTAGAAATACGTTTGAGTCACACCGATTCTTGATTTTTTTGAAAGTGTTTGAGTCTAATTGAAATAGAAATTCGTTTGAGCCAAATTGACTCCCAATCTGGCGACTCTCAATGCCTCAATGGCAGCATTATCGGTGTTAGTCCTCAATATCAACCTTGCATTAGTCCTCAATGGCAGCATCATCAGTGTTAGTCCTCAAAGGCAACCTTGCATTAGTCCTCAATGGCAGCATCATTTCTGTTAGTCCTCCAAGGCAATCTTTGTTAAGTCCTCAATAATAATATGTTAGTCCTCAAAGGTAATCATTTTAGTCCTCAACGATAATCGTTGATCAATCAAGCATTCTCTGGCTAGGCGCAATCCCAGACTGGCTGGGAGGAAATCCTTGATCAATCACTCAGAACCGTCTGGGCGCTAATCACTGAATCGTCTTGTCAATCAATTTTGGAGTATAAGACGCGAAGCGCATCTCAGTCGATCATATGATTTTTGAAAGACACTGGAGTATAAGGCGCGAAGTGCATCTCAGTCTTTCAAAAAGCATGGTTCCTGATTCGACACTGGAGTATAAGGCGCAAAGCGCATCTCAATCGATCAGATGATTTTTGAAAGACACCGGAGTATAAGGCGCGAAGCGCATCTCAGTCTTTCAAAAAGCGTGGTTCCTAATTCGACACCGGAGTATAAGGCGCGAAGCGCATCTCAGTCGATCAGATGATTCTTGGAAGACACCGGAGTATAAGGAGAGAAGCATATCTCAGTCTTTCAAAAAGCGTGGTTCCTAATTCGACACCGGAGTATAAGGCGCGAAGCGCATCTCAGTCGATCAGATGATTCTTGGAAGACACCGGAGTATAAGGCGTGAAGCGTATCTCAGTCTTTTGAAAAGCATGGTTCCTGATTCGACACTGGAGTATGAGGCGTGAAGTGCATCTCAGTCGATCAGATGATTCTTAGAAGACACCAGAGTATAAGGCGCGAACCGTATCTCAGTCTTTCAAAAAGTGTGGTTCCTGATTAGACACCGGAGTATGAGGCGCGAAGCGCATCTCAGTCGATCAGATGATTCTTGGAAGACACCGGAGTATAAGGCGCGAAGCGTATCTCAGTCTTTCAAAAAGCGTGGTTCCTGATTCGACACTGGAGTACGAGGCACGAAGCGCATCTCAGTCGATCAGATGATTCTTGGAAGACACCGGAGTATATGGCGCGAAGCGTATCTCAGTCTTTCAAAAAGCGTGGTTCCTGATTCGACACCGGAGTATAAGGCGCGAATCGCATCTCAGTCGATCAGATGATTCTTGGAAGACACCGGAGTATAAGGCGCGAAGCGTATCTCAGTCTTTCAAAAAGCGTGGTTCCTGATTCGACATCGGAGTATGAGGCGCGAAGCGCATCTCAGTCGATCAGATGATTCTTGGAAGACACCGGAGTGTAAGGCGCGAAGCGTATCTCAGTCTTTCAAAAAGCGTGGTTCCTGATTCAACACCGGAGTACGAGGCACGAAGCGCATATCAGTCGATCAAATGGTTCTTGGAAGACACCAGAGTATATGGCGCGAAGCGTATCTCAGTCTTTCAAAAACCGTGGTTCCTGATTCGACACCGGAGTATAAGGCGCAAAGCGCATCTTAGTCGATCAGATGATTCTTGGAAGACACCGGAGTATGAGGTGCGAAGCGCATCTCAGTCGATCAGATGATTCTTGGAAGACACCAGAGTATAAGGTGCGAAGCGTATCTCAGTCTTTCAAAAAGCGTGGTTCCTGATTCGACACCGGAGTATGAGGCGCGAAGCGCATCTCAGTCGATCAGATGATTCTTGGAAGACACCGGAGTATAAGGCACGAAGCGTATCTCAGTCTTTCAAAAAGCGTGGTTCCTGATTAGATACCAGAGTATGAGGCACGAAGTGCATCTCAGTCGATTAGATGATTCTTGGAAGACACCGGAGTATAAGGCGCGAAGCGTATCTCAGTCTTTCAAAAAGCATGGTTCTTGATTCGACACCAGAGTATAAGGCGCGAAGTGCATCTCAGTCGATCAGATGATTCTTGGAAGACACCGGAGTATAAGGCGCGTAGTGTATCTCAGTCTTTCAAAAAGCGTGGTTCCTGATTCGACATCGGAGTATGAGGGGCGAAGCACATCTCAGTCGATCAGATTATTCTTGGAAGACACTGGAGTATAAGGCGCGAAGCGTATCTCAGTCTTTCAAAAAGCGTGGTTCCTGATTCGACACTGGAGTATGAGGAACAAAGCGCATCTCAGTCGATCAGATGATTCTTGGAAGACACCGGGGCCTAAGTCGCGAAGCGCCGCCCAGTCGATTGTGTTGAGAGAGCAAACCCTCGTTGACACCGGGGCCTAAGTCGCGAAGCGCCACCCAGTCGATTATGTTGAGAGAGAAAACCCGCGTTGACACCGGGGTCTATGTCACGAAGCGTCGCCCAGTCCATTGCGTTGAGAGAGCAAACCCGCGTTGACACCTTGGCCTAAGTCGCGAAGCGTCGCCCGGTCAATAGCGTTCGTCCTTTTGGCCGAGACGGCCAAGTATCTTGAAGAAGAATCAACCTGTGGATTATAGAAACTCTGAATTCTAAAGAATAACTCGTCTTTAAGTTCGAGTAAACGCGAGCATTAAGTAAGGCATGTATTGCATCAAGAAACGTCAGGATAGCTCGGTTTCGAATCACATCATTTATAGAGCATGAATTTGCATTGACAACCGTCATTATATGAGCATGTGCATCACGATAGGATAGGTGCATTCATCCATATGATTATTTGTGCTTGTGTATGCCTGACTCCCGCCCGAACTACGTCTTGGTCTGATTCTTGAGGGGATACGTAGGCAGCTCATCATGGAGCACGACCAATTGGAATTTTGTTGCGCGATGGCTTTCTTTTCGCAACGCATTTTGTTTTTACCTGAACCCGACTATTTGGTCAAAGACTTGTCTTCACACAAGCTTTGACGTTCACTTGTGGTTTGCGTTGCTCCATAAGCTCCGTCGAAGAGGGGCAAACTGTAGACACCCCAATTTTGGCCAAACGTCGAGTTAAGGGGAGTGATACCTCCAAGACCCGATGATGACAACGTCCGGCCAATCTAGGACTTCCAAATATGATTCAAACTCTTCGAAAGACTCTCTAACATAAACAAAAAGCAAAGAGAAAGAAAGAGGAAAATAGAGGCAAAACGACACTTGGGCAAATATGCGGCAGTCTCGGGTTGCCGCTGCGGCACTCCCTAACTGCCGGACCGGCAGGGAGAGCCGTAACGGCATCCACTAACTGTCGTTAAAATGCTTCAAGTGCCGCTAAATTTGAAAATCCTGAAAAGACGGCAGTCCATGGAGTTGTCCGCGACATTCTATGAGTGCCGTTGCGGCATTCAGAGAATGGCGCATCGGCATTCACTGAGTGTCGTTCTGGCATTCAGCGAGTGCCGCTTCCATCTCCATTGAGTGCCGCATTTTTGTAACAGCCAGCTGTAATACAACACATTTTGTACTACCAAAGGACAATCTGAATTAGGGTTTTCTGCTCTGAAATGACTGAAATACCCCTTCAAATTTATCTATAAATAGAGGGTGAATATCCTCTTGCATAGGGTTGAGAATTTCTCTTTGAATCTAGTGGTATATTAGCTCTCCAAATCCTAAACTTTCAAAATTTCTTCTCCAAACATAATTAGAAGGTAGTTTAGGAGAGTTGAAGGTTGGAAAGCTTGATTAGTCTTTGGAAGTTCCTCAAAGATCACAAAGTTGAGGGTATTTTGGAGGTAAATTTCAAGTTGATTAGTCTTAATTATGTTTTAATCACAAATATACTTGGAGTCTTTAAACTTTCTTTCTTACTTTTCTTCCTTTTAATCTTTGAGATTCATAAGACCCTCAATGTCTTACTTGAAGCCTTAGACTTAAAATCCTTCAATTCTTTTGCAACCTTATGGTTCACAAGGGGATTAAAGTTGATATTAGTACATTTAATTAACAAATTTAAACTTATCTTCAATGGGTTAGGTTTGTTAGGATTAAGTCTCATGAAATCTCTCCATATTTCTTTGAGACTTTCAAGATATGAATGTAGTTAGTCTCCCATGACCATCAAATGATAGGAGAGGTAGTGTGGTTCAAGCCAAATCCCATGGCTCAAATTAGTTAACAAAGTTGTATTTGATAAATGATGCAGTGAGTTCACAATCTATTTTTGATCATAGATTTTTAGTTAAACATCGAACCGTTGGAACTGAATGAAACCAATGGAAAAGTGTTTATAACTCAAAATTTTACCACTGTGATTTTTGTTTTAAGGAGATTTCATGTTTAAAGTGGTTTGGTCATGAGTTTTGTGAGACAACTACAATCTGTCCAAAGTTTCAGAACAGTAACACGTTTTTAAAATGAGTAAATCAGAGCCTTAATCAAGCATTCTTGGCTCCAAATAAATTTTTCTGGGTAGTTTAATGTGTTAGTAAGCTACCCTAAAAAGACCAAAACATTTCTGATTTTTTTTACTATTTTTAGAAAATCATACAAAAACTCTGGACGGAGAGTTGTAAGGCTCTGAGTGATGTCTAGCGTTTGTCCTATTCCCAGAGATCTAACCGCTCAAACTTCAATTTTCTTTTTGGGTTAGAAACTATACTCACAGAGGCACCTTGTGTCCAAAAATCATCAAGATCAAACCACGGAAAGCATGCTTTTTATTTCTTTGAAGTTCTGATCTGCTCTCAGTAATTTTCAGAATTCTGCCATAATTTTAATACATCTTGCAAACAATGGTCCAAATGATCTTTCCATGACCTAAGGCTTGAACCATGTGTTAATAATGATTATTTAAGCTTAAATACAGAGGCTAAATGATACAAATCAAGGAATAATCCAATAGCTCATTCTTGTCACATCTACGTAATCATTCACATTCATCCATGAAGATTAGTATTTGGATTCATAATTGTGTTATTTCTTCTACATGATAGAATTAAGCTAGACGTTTAGGAATAATTATTTGATACTATACATTCTTTCTAAAGTATGTGGACTAACCTTTGTTTTGTAGCGCCTTTGAGGTACAATTTCTCAACCATTTTTCTAGTTTATTTAATTCCTTGATTTTATTGATTTTATGACCTCATGCGCGACACACTAGAATTAGGATCTTGCCTTATGTGAATATATGTGATTAGAGACCTTTTCTTAGGATCTTCCTATTTCGTGTTCATTGCATGTTTAATATTCGCGGCATGGATCTCGGGTAAGTTTCTATAGTTCCCTATTTCCATATCATATTGCTTGCTACTTGAATTTTGTGATTTTTGAATGATATTTTATCACTTGCAATTTCACACCCCTTAGACATGCTTTTGTAATGTATATTTATACATATGTATTAGTTGAGGACATGCTTAGATTATTAGTTTGATTAAAAGGATGTTAAGTAGAGGCCTATCGCGAGATAGGATGAGAGGGGTGTTTTAGTCCGACGGGCTCCTTCCCCTCTCGTTCCATAATCCCCGGACCTAGAAAATCTCTGGTTTCTTAAAAGATCAGTTTGCTTTAAAATGGTTTCTTAATTTTCTCTTTTAAAAATTAAGTGGCGACTCTGTCTTGTGTTTTAAATTGAAAAAGATTTTGAAAGAAAAGATGTGGGTAAGGAAAATGCAATATCCACAGATATATACTAAAAGCCACGCTTTAAGTAGTTAATTTATTATTCGTTTAATAAAATTAGTTATTCTATTTTTACGAGAATTTGTGTGGACAATGTTTGTATTGTATTATTTATTTAATATTATGCATGTGTGTCTCTCATTCTACATAGTAGGTGGTTTGGTGTGTTGAGTTTGGCTTACACATGGAAGATCAGACCATCGGATCTTGTAGAATGTAATATTTTGGTTTACAGTCTTAGATGGGTTTGGACACACCATCGGTAGGACTGCAGCATGGTGTTGTAGTAGGTTTGTTTTAACTACAGGAAACGGTATAGTTTCAACTCACTATGATGGTACACATTGTGTATTAAACATGACCGACTTGGGGTAATTATCTTTATACTGACTTATAAGATAATTAATACCTCATGGCTATTATGGGTGCTTATGCTCTAAATCCTAAGTTAATTTATAGACACATACATTTGATATTTACACTTTGATCCCTAAAAGGGTGAGATCTTTAAATGGGTTAATATCTCATTGGATTGGGTGACAATATTGATTGTGTGGTGGATATAAATTAGTGATGGAATCCATGTCTCAATTTTTGGGATTCATGATATCTCCTTGAGAAAGCTTATAGGTTTTGATTATGTCAAACCCTGCAAGTGGATTTCGTATCCGACATATCAAATAAGTTATGTAAAGAATCTCAAGGAATTTTAAGAGATTAATTAAATATGATTGTCAGTAATTATATTTGATTAATGGATATCTGTAATCTTAACGTCGGGAGATAATAAGCATTTAATAACATGGAGCTCAAAATATATTTTTGAGATAAGGGTAGGAGTGCAATTATAATTCTTTAGTGGTATGAATTATAATTTATGAAAATAGGAATCTGATTCAGTTCGAATTGAGGTTTCTTAATTCCATAAGGAAGCCTATTCCTTATTGACTTCTTATGGTCCCTATCGTAGCCTATATATATGCTGCTTTGGCTCTCCTCTCAATTTGCATTTTTCCATATAGACTATTATAACTCGAAATAGAAAAGAGAGCTTAAAAAGGAAGAGCAAAAAACTAAAGGATTTCGATAGAGCCCACACTCAGTTCGATATTCTGGCAGCAGAGGAATACGGTAGAAGATCGTGAGCTGTTATGGAGCCCGTGTTCTCGATTCGTCTACTACAATAATCTGTTTTTACAGTTCAAGGTAACCCTAATTCCGCCCTTGTAGGGTTATTGTAGCTTTCACGTAAATTTTTGCAGTACCGACTTATACGCACTGTCAACGGATTCTGGGAACGCAGTTTCCTAATAAACCACCTCGTGCTCTAATATTTATTGGTCCACACACATCAGTATGAACTAATCCCAACAATGCATTAGTCCTTTTGCCCTTGGTAGGAAAGGGCCTTTTGGTCATCTTACCCTCTAAACAAGACTCACAGACTTCCATTGGTTCGAGAACCAAATCGCCTAAGACCCCTTCTTTGACTAGTCTGCCAATCCTATTTAGATTGATATGGCCAAGCCTCATATGCCAAAGCCTTGTTGGATTAGTGGAAGGCTCCTTTCTTTTAGATGGTATAGTTAGCATTGAGTTACTAAGTTCCATACAAGAATCTTTAGAAATATTGGGAGTAATCACATACAAACCATTTGATTTAACACCAGAACAAATAAAAGAACCATTTCTTTTAATCACAACTTCAGTATCAAAATGAAAAGAACCATTATTCGATAAATTATAAACTGAAATTAAATTACGTCTCATTGAAGGGACGTAAAGTACATCCAATAAAATCAAAACTTTATTGTCTAGAAATTCTAAAACTATGACTCCTATAGCAACCGCAGATACGGTGCGCTAGAACCTAGAGTAAGTATGATTTCCTCATCACTGCACCTCCTGGTTGATCTGAACCCCTGCAATGAATTACATATATGGTTAGTCACACCAGAATCAATACACTAAGTGTTTGAAGTATCCGTTATAAAACTTACTTCAATCACATGTGATTTAATCATACCTTGAACTCTTGTAGCTAAGGATTCTGGACAGTTCCTCTTCCAGTGGCCCTTCTCACCGCATTGGAAACACATTCCTTTACCTTGGCCACCCACCTTCCCTTTGCCTTTACCTTTTCTCTTGGATTTTGCAATCTTAGGGACCGGTCCAACACTTGGACCACCAGTGCCAGCCTTCTTCTTCCCTTTCTTGCCTTTCGGTGTAGATCGGGAGGAAGAAGAGATTTTTTCAACGTTCAAAACATTGCCCCCAGGTTTGATCACCCCTTTCGCTGCCAGTAAAGAACTCATTAATTCGCTTATTGAAAAATCCATTTTGTTCATATTATAGTCTAGTTTAAATTGAGCAAATGACGACGATAGCGTATTGAGGATCATATCAACTTGGGTCTGTGCATCAATGTTGGCACCTAGGGTCTCCAGCTCGTTCAAATAACCAATCATTTTTAAAACATGTTCTTTGATTGGAGTCCCTTTCGACATCTTAGCACTTATTATCTTTTACATAGCTACCTTTCTGGTAGGCCTGCTATGCTCCTCAAACATCTTTTTTCAGGGATTTGATAATCTTATTGGCAGAATTGTTTGACTGGAATTGGAGTTGCAACACACCAGCCATTGAGGCCAGAATGTAGCAACGGTCCATTCTATTCGACTTCTTCCATTTATCAAACTCGCGTTTGGTAGCTGCCAAAGCATTTACCGCGGATTCTTCAGGGCATGGGGTGGTGAGGATGTATATGTGATCCTCTGTAGTTAATACGATGTCAAGGTTTCATTTCCATTCCGTGTAGTTATTTCCAGTTAACTTGTTTTGAGTGAGTATGGTGGCAAGTGGACTAAATGTATATCCAGACATTATGATTTACTGAAAAAATTAAAAGACAAAATAAATATGGATATCAGAATTTGACAGTTTGAAATAAAAGAATCCTTAAAACTCTTATTTTAAAAACAAAATCGTCGGAATGTCGAAACGAAAGAACAAAGCCTTCGTGTGGTGGTCAATGTTCGATCTTTCGATTTATCATGACTTGTCCGCTATGCAACTCTTGTAAAACAAGTTATGACTCCCGAACCTTTTTGATCTCTAAGTTTCTGAATAATGCCCCGTGTGGGATCCTTTATCCATAGCTTAGCTAGTGTATACCATTAACTAGGATCCAATCACAACCGCCTCAAGTAGCGCCTCCATGTATTGGTCACCCTCTAATACGTCTGAATGATCCTATCCATAGGAAGTTCACATCTAGTAATCAATGAGAAGTGTACCCTCTGTGTGGAATGATCACCCCTGGCGAGGTGACACAGAATGCACTACTCATCCTACAATGAACTGTTAATGGAAGATCGTGGGTGTTATAAATAAGACCCTCTCCCACTAGATTTAGTAAATTAAGGATTTTGCTTTCGGAAAAAGTTTGTTTCTACACATTACCCATAAACATCCAATGTTTACTAATGCGTTGAAAATAGTTTTTGAATTTTATTTTAAAAACTTGTTTTACGTGCATGCAAGTAGTAACAATATAATTAAATGCTAATCACAAACCAAACACATAAAACAAAAAAAAAAAAACTAAAATTGAAAACAAAGGCATTCATATGCCTCTATCTCCATAGAACCTTCTTCTTGGTTTGATCGCTTCCAGCTCCATCTTTATGGACAACGGCTTGCTCCTCCATCTTTATGGATATTCTAAATCTATTACATTGATCCTATGCTTCTTTCAAAGCTTACAATTTATCTAGAAATAGAAAAACAACAATAAAATAAAAAGGCTAGGGAAACCAGTACGACTTTCTTTTTCGTAGGATTGAAGTCGCAGCACCCTTTACATATGCCTTTAAAACCAAACCAAGAATTAAAACAAAACATACACCAATCTCAAACATTCATACAATAATAAAACTAATCTTGGTGACATAAGAGATATGGGACTAACTTTGCTATAAAAGGGTTAGTCGTACACACATCCACATATGTAACAAATATATATATATATATAATCCATTAGAACGCTTAATTGATTTACATAGTACATAAACTCTTTATGCACTGATTTAGAACATTGAAACTGCATCTTAACTTTTCTGTCACACTTCGATCGATCGAAATCGTCGAATTTAGGTAAAAACAAAAGTGCGTTGCAGAAACGGCTGTGCAAGCGGTTCATGTTGGTCGTGCTCAACGGTGAGCTGCCTACGTATCCTTTCAGGAATCAGACCGAGACGTAGTTCGAGCCAGGGATAAACACACACAAACGCAAGTATCCATATGGATGAAAGCACCTATCCTGTCGTGATGCACGTGTTCATGCAATGATGACTGTTGATGTAGCTTCATGCTCTACAAATGATATGATTCAAAAATTGTCCTATCGCGACGTATCCAGATGTAATCCAACCCTATGCTATTCAACGCTCTTGGCCACTCCAACTAAAAGATGAGTTATTATTATATTTTTTAAGGTTCAGAGTTTGTGATCAACAGGTTGATCTTCTCCAAATCTGTGACTACCCTGACCAGGTAGACGAATGCAATTGACCGGGTGGCGCTTCGTGACTTAGGCCCCGGTGTCAATGCGTGTTTGCTTAAAATAATCTGCAGCCCTTCAGCCCCGTCGGATATGTTTGCTCAGAATAATCCGCAACCCTTCGGCCTCGTCGGATATGTTTTCTCAGAATAATCCGCAGCCCTTCGGCCCCATCGGATATGTTTTCTCAGAATAATCCGCAGCCCTTCGGCCCCATCGAATATGTTTTCTCAGAATAATCCACAGCCCTTCGGCCTCGTCGGATATGTTTGCTATGAATTTTTGAAATCAGGGGTCAATCAGTCCCAAATTCATTTCAATTTCCAAAATCAGGGGTTAATCAGACCCAAATTCACTTTCAATTTTTGAAATCAGGGGTCAATCAGACCCAAATTCATTTCAATTTCCAAAATCAAGGGTCAATCAGACCCAAATTCACTTTCAATTTTCGAAATCAGGGGTCAATCAAACCCAAATTCATTTTAATTTCCAAAATCAGGGGTCAATCAAACCCAAATTCACTTTAAATTCGAAATCAGGGGTCAATTAGACACAAATTCATTTTAATTTTCGAAATTAGGGGTCAATCAGACCCAAATTCATTTCAATTTCCAAAATCAGGGACCAAATGACTCTAAAACAAAATTTTGGGGACAAAAGTGCCAAAAGTGGGCAAAATCAGGGGGATTGAATTCAAATTTTGGGGTTATTTTGAATTTTGGGGGGAAATCAGCGGCACTTAAACCGCCATACTCACGACACACGCTTCAAAATGTGGCAATCCATGAATGCCGTGCGGCACTCACGGAGTGCCACTTCAGCACTTAGTGAGTGCCACATGGCAGTTCATAGACTACCGCGTACAGTTCCCAGAGTACCGTTCGATGCGGCAGAAGCCTTATACGTATGGATTTTCATTTTAATTCTTACTCCTCAAGCTCTCTCACTCTCGGATCCTCTCTGGAGATTTTTCTTCCTCTCCTTATATTGATCTCAGGAGTTCATCAGGTTTGTTTTTTTTTTTCGTGACCAAGGACTCTGCTATTCTCCTTATTTTAGTCATTTTCTTAATTAATCCCAAAGTTTAACTTTCAGTTTACTCTCTTTTCTCCACTAGGCTATGGCTAGCGGCTCGAGGAGTAGGAAGAAGGCCAAGTACATGGCCAGCCCTCACTCTGATCCTGCTTTCTTGCTCCGGGACCCGGAAAAGCATCTATCTGCCCGAGCGTTCCAGCGTGAGGTATACACGCTTCCACTTGTTCTTTTCTCTCTCGGTTATTTTTCCATGAATCTCATAAATGTGGTAACCCGAATTATATGCCTATATGTGAACGTAATGCACGATAAAACTTTACATGCTTCTTGAATGTGATGAGACTGTCGCTCTTATGAATCATGTTCATTCATCCATATGCAGTTCATCGTTCTCCACCTTATTTAATTCATTTCAAAAACTTATGAATGCGATTCATATTAAATGAGACTCTGTACACCCTTCCTTGGATACGACTGTTATGCTTACGAACCTTTCGAGTGTTGCCCACACTTTTCCTTTTATTCATTTACTTTTTGTTTATTTCTTTATTTCCTCTCCTTCAAGTGCCCTTATGAAAGAGTGTATGATGGCAAAAACTTTTCAGAAACATGAATGCTATTCTTGGATTGTTCTAATTGTTTCTATCCATTATTCACTTTTACTTTGTTCCATTCTTTCCATTTTTTATTTCATTCTATTGCTTTCACTCATTCACTTGCTGACATTGAATCTTGTGACTTTTGCAGCTCCAGCCCAATGTGCTGAAGGGGCACGGTAACCTGGCTTATGGTTTTGAGTGGTACGGGGAGCTGAACGAGACACTGAAGGATTTCATTGTTGCTGCTGGCTTTGGAGATTTTATGTAGCTCTTGACAAAGAGCTCGAACGATCTCCGACAGATACATGCCCTAGCTGAGCATTGGTGGGACACCACCAACACGTTCTATTTCGAGTTCGGGGATATGACCATGAGCCCGCTCAATTTCTCGATGATCACAGGGATCCCCTTCGGGGGGAGTGATTGCGGTAACTGGTCGTGGATACGGAGTGGGATCAGGTATTGCCGCTACTAGGAGTGGTTCCAGAGGAGCCCTTGGTCACGGTTAAGTGGTTCATGGACACGTTCAGGGGCCAGGAGGGCTTTACCGACCAGCAGATGGCCTGTGGCTTCCTTATGTATATGCTGGGGTGCTCTCTGTTGAACACCAAGGGCGACCGGATCTCTGTCCCATTGGTGGTGTCCTTGGAGCATATGGGCCGAATACTTGAGTACGACTGGACTGGTGCAGGATTAGCCATCCTGTACAAGCATATGGGGGACATTTCCCGGGATCGACCGGCTTCTACAGGTGGTTTCTGGAGGGCATGGGAGGCACGTCCTCTTTTATTTTTATTTTATTGTTTATCAACTTTTAAGAAATTATTTAAACTGCGAGACTCACGCCTTCTTTTTCTTTCTCTTATTTTTATTACAAATTTGGTCCCACGAGTATCTTTACATGATGTCTTCTAAGACACGCGATGTTGATGCCCTCATCATGCCCCAGGGACTGAAGTAGCAGAAGGAGTGAGTTGGGCAGAAGACCGAAGCCCATGATTTTATGGCTTTCAGGAACTTCCTGACGAACGTGAGAGAGCCGCACGTCCGCTAGCAGTCATGGCTTAAGGTGCTTCCCACTACCTCTGCAGGGATACGGGCATCTAGTGGGTATGACCCGATGAGATTGCTACTAGATGGGCCAGATGCCCGGGTGTGGTACTTGGGAAAGAGGTTGACTAGGCAGTCTTTGACAGCTCCTGGATATTTTGTGCCGTACCCTCCTCCAGATTCTATGAGAGCCACGGACACGCTTCAGGGTAGCGCGCTTACGGCTACTCTGACTGGCTTGGGCATCCATAACTTTGTGGAGCCACCCGAGGGATATGAGGTTTTCTGAGCCGCCAAGCTGATGCGGAACTTCCCCTTGATGGAAGTGACTCGGGTGAGTACATGATTTCTTCATTCTTTCCTGGGTTCTCTTTTATTCTTTATTTACATTTTACTCTTGTTGTTTGCAGCCTATCCTTGCTGCTACTCGTCCTCCTGCCCTACCCGAGTGAGATTGGACCATGTCGATTGTCTCCTTCGGCGAGCAGTTCTTGACGACAATTCCCCGACTCCCTCAGGGTGCCCCTACCATTCCTCTTCAGTATGATGATGTCCCGCGTGCTTATACAGAGGATGGCTTAACGTATGCCCACAGTGTGTGGCAGTGGGTCCTCGGGCGAGAGTGGATGGTAAGTATTTATTCTTGTCTCTCACATTGATTTTGGCTGCCTCTCATTTACTAATCTTTATTTTCGGCTCTTGGTTTTACCATAAGGGAGCTCGGGCGACCGCCGCGGCCCAGCTGAGGGCCCAGGTAAAATCATCTTCCTACTTTCAAAATTTTATTTATTTATTTATTATTTCTTTTGTTTAACATCTTCTGAGTTTTACACTCTCTTCTCTCAGATGGAGGAGAACAGGGCATTGGCTCAGCAGATGGGAGAGCTTTAGCAGTGGCTCCAACAGTTTGGCATCAGTCCTAGCGAGGGTCCTGGAGGTGTTGGACGAGGCGGCGGTAGCGGCGGAGGCAGCGGTGGTGACCAAGGCGGAGTCGGCGGGAGAGGAGCAGAGTCAGAGGAGGAGCCCCTCAGACGTGTCATGCGCCAGACTCGAGGCAGGGGCTGGGTTTGACCCCGTATCTTTTTTTTTTTGGAGAAGGACATACACATTCATGAATGACTGTATATATGCACACACTTAGTTTGATGATGGTTCTTGGATAGCTGGGGTAGGATAGGCATCTGCATATTTTCATTTTGATGATTGCGACCATGGCTTGGTCCTGCATTTTTATTGCTTACTGCTTTTTCTTGTCTGATTGTGACCATGGCTTGGTCTGGCACTTTCCTTTTTTGATTTTCCATGACCTTGTGAATGCTGGTGCTTTTATTACAACCCCCCCTCTTTTATATATATATATATATAAACGAATGAATGAATGAATGTGACCATAGCTTGGTCTTGTTGCATGTGATGTATGATGCACATGTTTTTATTTGTTTTTATTCGGTTTTCTATTTGCAGGTGCGCTGAGATTATTACAAACAGGTTCTAGCCAAAAATAGCCTTTCGCGGCACTCGATTTGGCCTGCGCGGCACTCGGTGAGTGCCATAGCGGCAGTCAGAGAATGCCGCACGGCATTATGGACTACCGCATGGTACATAATGGAGTGTCGTTCTGCTTTTTCGAGTGTCGCCCTGTGTTCTGGACAGATCTACTTCTATTTATACCCCCTTCTCTTTAAAACTCCGCAGAACACTCTCTTCTTTCATTCACTTCCTTCCCAAATGACCCCCATTAGTTCCCAAATCCTTTTCCCGTGGATGGATACTCTCTTTGGCATTGACAGGCTCAACTTTGAGTGTTTCAGACTAAATGACCTCTTCTCTTTCCGACGGATGATTCTAAATGAAGGTTTGATTCAAGTTGCCATTCGGTGTTAGGATCCCTCTTTCCACATCTTTCGCTTTGGCTCCCAGGAGATCTGCCCCTTGTATGAGGAGTTTAGCACCCTTTTGCACACTGATCCTTCTACGATTCTGATAGTTCCTCTAGCGTAGGCCGGGTATGCCCGGGACCTCGCTGCTCTCCTTCACACATCTCGAAATGCAGCAGGCTCTTTTGTTCAAGACCGACAAATGAACTTTGAACACCTTTCTTCCGTCTACTCTTCGATGGGGGATCATTTCGACGGTGGGTATCAAGTCATTCGGCGTAGTGCTTTATCGATAGCCATGCTTTCTTACTTCCTCTTTCAGTCATCTTCTGACTTTCTCATTCCCATTTCTTACGGTCTGCGGGAGATGAAGAGTGCCGTTATGCTGATCCTTGGTGAAACCTTGATTGGTTTGGACTGTGCCCACACTACTGAGGCTATGTTATCCGCGGGAGTACCTTTCATCTTACAAGATTGGCTCATAGAACGCCTCGATCTCTTCATACACCCCTTACATCTTTGTGGGCCATTTTCCTATGACCATATGGAGGTTCATTGCCTATTCCATTCTGCCGATGCTTGGCTTGGTTGGCTCCGAGGCCTTTCTGCTGGTGATATCTGTTGGGTCTGCCCGCAGTGGTCTTACCTTTTCGTTGCTGTATGACTTCCGGGATGGCCTGGTATTTGGTTACCTGGCTTGTATGCTACCACTTTCTATATTCCTGCTGGGTGGTTCGTCAGTACGGGCTTCACCAGGATACCACTGAGATTATTACTGTTGATTTCATGAGGAGTTTGATCATGCGCCCCTCCATTGTGAAGGCTTTCACTGAGGCTTGGTATGATAGGGTGTCAGCCCCTTTCAGGAGAGTTCCTGTTTCGGTCGTACCTACTACTGAGTACCTTCTTCAGATCCAGACTCTGATCCAGAGACAGACTTCATAGACATTCGTGGATGAAAGTAAGGACAAAGCTTTATTTTACAAAATTTCTGACAAGTCTTGCCTATCCTTTTACGCTTTTGAATGTGACTTCTGTTATTTCTCTTCCCAAAGATTGTTTTCATTTTTAGGAAATATTCGAACATGTTTAATCAAAGTGTTCATTCTTCTGATTAATCTTTTGAGTTATGAAAATTTCCTTTTAATGTCTTTTCTTGGCTTTTTACTTCGCTGCTTCTTCTTTTTTTTTTTTTGGGTCTTGCCTAAAGTTTTTAACCATTCTATACCATAAATTTTCATTTGCTCTTTTACAATACTTATTTTAATATCCAGGAGATCCAGAGACAGGTTTAAAGTAAATATCTGGGTTCTTTGAAGTTTGCCCTGGTTTTGGGGCTTCGAAGTGGTTTTGGGCAAACGCAAGTTTACCCTTAGTTTAGCACAGGGTTCTTCTTTTTAGGTTTTCATGGACCAAAGGCTTTCGAGAGCCCGCCTACTTATCCCCGAATGGGTATCAGGTCACAGTAGTTCGGTTTAAGGCATGACGGAAAGTGCCATTTAGGCAATTATTAGTGACCGAACAGAACAGGTTGCCTATGTATCCCCTAGCGGGAATCAGGTCAAGCGTAGTTCATCTATGCAGGAGGTTTTGAAAGAAGGGGTTTCAAAGAAAATATTTCTTGAGGCTATCGAGGTTAATTGGTTGTATAAATTTAATCCCGTCTAGGTCAATAAGATAGGCCGCTCCTCCAGAGAGGAGAGTCTTAATGATGTATGGCCCGACCCAGTTGGGTTTGAATTTTTCTCTGGGGTCATAAACAGACACTTTCAGTTCTTTGAGGACTAGGTCGCCCTCAGCAAGCTTCCTTGGGAGGACCTTTTTGTTGAAAGCACGAGCTATCCTTTTTTTGATATCCCCGAGTATGGTTTATTGCAGCCAACCTCTTCTCATCAAGCAACATCAATTCCTCATACCTCCCTCGTGTCCATTCTAACTCAGTTATTTCACATTCGGACAAAACTCTTAGAGAGGGTATCTCCACCTCGACGGGAAGGACGGCTTCCATCCCATAAACCAGTGAATACAGTGTAGATCCTATAGAAGTTCTCACAGAAGTCCGGTATCCCCATAGCGTAAATGGCAGCTTCTCATGCCAATCCTCATATGTGTCCATCGTTTTTCCCAAGATTGCTTTGACATTCTTATTAGCTGCTTCTACCGCCCCGTTCATTTGTGGCCTATACGGGGACGACTGATGACGAGTGATTTTGTACTTTTCTAAGAGTGGGATGACTTTCCCTTGGAAATGACTGCAGTGATCAGAAATGAACTCATTTAGGAACCTATATCTGCAAATTATGTTCTTTTCTATGAAGCTCACCACATCCTTAGCTTTCAAAGTTGCATATGACGCAGCTTCCACCCATTTAGTGAAGTAGTTGATGGCCACAATTATGTACCGGTCTCCATTGGAGGCCTTCAGAACTATCTCTCCAATAATATCAATGCCCCAGACAGAAAACGGCTAAGGCGTAGTCATGCTATAGAGCTGGGATGGCGGGGTATGCATCAGGTTTGCATGGATCTGGCACTTATGGCATCTCTTAATATATTCACAGTAATATCTGTCTAGGGTTGTCCAGTTGCCAAATTATCTTCTTAGCCAACATATGACCGTTCATGTGGGATCCACAAACTCCATCATCTATTTCCTCCATCATTCTTTTAGTCTCTCTTCTGTATAGGCATTCCAAATTATACCCGGTGTATGACTTCTTCCACAGTTTATCTGCATAGATCACGAATTGTATGGAGAATCTTCAAATTGCTTTTCTGTCTTTTTTCAAAGCTCCTTCGGGGTACTCTCCCTCTTTAATGAATTTCCAAACATCCTTATACCAAGGCACTTCTCCTTCATCTTCTAGGGCTGCGATCATCTCAAATGAAGGTCGATTCCTTATTTCTATGGATAGTGGGATCATGGTGAATCCTGAAAGCATTTGTATCATTGAAGCTAAGGTTGCTAAGGAATCAGCCAGTTGGTTTTCTTCTCGGGGAAGGTAATAGACTGATATCTTCTTGACCTGTACTTTCAAACTCTTCAGATAGTCATGATAGGGTCTTAATTTCTCGTGCTTCACCCTCCAATCACCTCGGACTTGAGATATGATCAAATTAGAATCTCCGAAAACATCAATCTTCTCAACTTTCAAGGCCAGCGTCGCTTCTATTCTGACTATATATGCTTCATACTCCGTCGTGTTATTTGTTGAATTGTACCTAAGCTTGACAGCTAACGGTGTAGGAGTTCCATTTGGTGCCACCAGGATGATTCCGACCCCATAGCCTAACTGATTATCCGCTCCATCAAAATACATTTTCCATATATTCTCCTCTATCCCAATCACTCCTTCGTCTGGGAACCGAAACTCGCCCTTTTCCTCTGACTCTATTACGAGATCTACCATGTATTCAGTGATAGCTCTTCCTTTTATGGATTTGGTGGTAACATACTTGATATCGAACTCAGCTAGCATCATGGTCCACTAGGAAATCCTACTGGTCAACATGGATTTTTCAAAAAGGTACTTGAGTGGGTCTATTTGGGATATCAGGGTTATAGAGAAGGCTAACATGTAGTGCCGAAAGGGACGGGTGCACCAGACCAAAGCCCAATAGGCTTTTTCTAAAGGCGAATATTTCAACTCGTATCTGGTCATCCTTTTGCTCAAGTAGTAAATGGCTCTTTTTGCGTGCCCCTCCTCTCCTTCTTGGGCCAACATACACCCCATTGAATCTTTGGACACGGAAAGGTACAGAAGTAAAGGTCTTCCGGGTAAGGATGGTGATAAGACATGTGAGTTTTGAAGGTAGGTTTTGATCTTGTCAAAGGATTGTTGGCAAAGGGTATCCCACTCAAACTTCTCTCCTTTTCTAAGCAACTTAACCAAAGGGTCATAGGTTAGGGTGAATTTTAAGATGGAACGACTTATGAATTATATTCTACCTAAAAATCCCCTTAATTCCTTCTCATTCCTGGGCGGCTGCATTTCGATTATAGCCTTTATTTTGGTTGGGTCCACCTCTATCCCTCTCTGAGTGATGAGAAACCCTAACAACAAAGGCTTGTCTTCATATAGGCTTTGACATTCTCTTGTGACACGCATTGCTCCACAAGCTCTGTCGAAGAGGGGCAAATTGTAGACACCCCAATTTTGACCAAACGTCGAATTAAGGGGAGTATTACCTCTAAGATCGGATGATGACAAGCGCCCGACTTACCCTAGACTTCCAAAGGTGATTCAAGCTCTTCGGAAGGCTCTTCCAATTTCAAAACGAAAAGAAAAAAGAAAACAGACGAAAACGGCACATAGTGATGGCTATGGCAGTCATGGATTGCCACACGACAATATATGGAGTGTCGTACGGCATTCTATGAATGTCGCGGATTTCACCAAGTACCGCAAAAAAAATTTAACCTTCATAAAAGAACGGCGTTCCGTGAGTGCCGCGCCGGCATTCTTTGAATACCGTTCCGGCAAACAGTGAGTGCCAAATCGGCATTCACTGAGTGCCGCTCCTTTCTCTCCGAATGCCACATTTTTATTATAGCCTGTCCTAAAGTAGGTCAGTTTATACCTTCAAAAGGCGGCTGGAATTAGGGTTTTGGCTGCTAATTTTCCAAAATAACCCTCTAAAGATTGCCTATATATAGAGGATGTGTATCCCATTAATGGGGACTTGGAATTGGAGAATGTTAGGATCTCAATATTGATTCTCCTTCAAAAACTTTCTAAATTAAGAGGGAAGTAGAATTAGAAGAAGAGCTTGGTCACCATTTTGGAAGGTCCCAAAGCAACAAAAGAGTTGAGGATAATTAGAGGTAAACTCTAGAGTAATTAGTTTATTTAGTAGTTCAATCACAATATTTAGATTCTCTTAGGCTCTTTACACATTTTAAAAAACTCTTCTCACCTCATTTCATCACACACCACCAATATTGTGATTAAACATTCATTTCATGAATTTGGATCAAAATAGCTTAGGTTTTAAGGCTTAAATAAATCTTGAAGTAGAACCTTGGTCTCCTTCCTTTTGATTATGTTTATTTCTTAAGATTCATAAGACTTTCAATGTCTTTACTTGAATCTTGTAAAAACCCCTAGTACTCTTATAAACTCATGATTTATGAGGGAATTAAGGTTGATAGTAGTGTATTGAGTTAATGAGTTTGAACTTTTACCATAGTTTGAATTTATTACTTTGGGATTTTATGAAGTTTATTCATGTATCATTAAAATCCACAAGTTTAAGTGTCCTTAGCCTCCAATAACCATCAAATGGTAGGAGGAATAATTTGAGTCTAAACTTATATCCATGGTTTAGATTCATTGTGTTGAGGTTTTATGAAGTCTCTTCATACTTCATTAAAATCCACAAGTTTAAGTGTCCTTAGTCTCCAATGACCATCAAATGGTAGGAGGAATAATTTGAGTCTAAACTTCTACCCATGGTTTTATTCATTGTGTTGAGGTTTTTTTTATGAAGTCTCTTCATACTTCATTAAAATCCACAAGTTTAAGTGTCCTTAATCTTCAATGACCATCAAATGGTAATAAGAATAATTTAAGTCTAAACTTATACCCATGGTTTAGATTCATTGTGTTGAGGTTTTTTTTTATGAAGTCTCTTCATACTTCATTAAAATCCACAAGTCTAAGTGTCCTTAGGCTCCAATGACCATCAAATGGTAGGAGGAGTAATTTGAGTCTAAACTGATATCCATGGTTTAGATTCATTGTGTTGAGGTTTTATGAAGTCTCTTCATACTTCATTAAAATCCACAAGTTTAAGTGTCCTTAGTCTCCAATGACCATCAAATGGTAGGATAAGTAGTTTGGTTTAAGCCCAACGTCATGGTTTAATAGTTGGGGTTAACAAACAAAGTTGAACTTGATGAATGGTGCAGTGAATTCAATGACCACCTTTGATCAAGGATTTTTAGTTAAACATCGAACTGTTGGAACTGAATGAAACCAACGGGAAAGTGTCTATAACTTAAAGTTCTACCACTGCAATTTTTTGTTTTAACAAGATTCCATGGTTAAAATGGTTTGGTCATGAGTTCTCGGCAACAACAACAATCTTTCCAGAGTTTCAGAACAGCAACACCCTTTTGAAATGAGTAAATCAAAACCCCAATCAAGTATTAATGACCCCAAATAATTTTTTCTGTGAACTTTAATGTGTTAATAAGACCCTCTAAAAAGATTAGAGTCTTTTAGATTTTTTTTTTACTATTTTTAGAAAATCGTACAAGAACTCTGGACAGAGAGTTATGAAATTCTGAGTGATGTCTAGTGTTTGTTTAATTCCCAGAGATCTAACCGTTGAAAATTTGATTTTCTTTTTGGATTAAAAACTAGACTCACAGAGGCAACTGGGGTCTAAAAATCATCAAGATCAAACCATGGGAACCATTCCTTTTATTTCTTTGAAATTCTGATCTGCTCTCAGCAATTTTCAGGATTCTGTCACAATTTTAATCAATCTAGTAAATAATGGCTTAAATGATATTTTCATGAGCTAGGGTTCAAACCATGCTTTGATAGTGATTGTTTAGGCTTGAAATCTAAGGTTAAATGGTCCAAATTAGTGAGTACTTCGTAATTTACTCTTGTTCATGTACATATTTATCTATGTGGCATGATGTTCATAAATTAGGATTCGCTTGCTTTAGATTTGATCACATTTGATAGACTTAAGCTAGAAGCCTAGGATTATCATGTAACTTTATATCTTGTGTATCATGTGGGATAACTTTTGTTTTGTAGCGCCGAGGAGGTATGATATCTCGAATCTCCCTTAGTTTAGTTATTCCTTAATTTTATTGATTTTTTCAATCTCATGTATATATGTGATTAGAGACTCTTTTAGGATTTCAACCATGGTATGCATTGCATGTTTAAATATTCATGGCTGGATCCCGGGTAAGTTCTCTAGTTCTCTATCTTGCTTATCATACTGCTTGCTAAACGAACTACTTGGTTTTGAATGATATTTTGTTATTAGCAATTTTACACCATTTCGACATACTTGTGTAATGTATATTTATATCTATGTATTAGTTGAGGGCATGCTTAGATTAATAGTTTGATTAAAAGGATGTTGAGTAGAGGCCTATCGCGAGATAGGATGAGAGAGGGTGTTTTAGCCCGTCAGACTCCTTTCTCTCTCATTCCATAATCCCCGGACCCAGTTAATCTTTGGTTTCTAAAAGATCGGTTTACTTTTAAATGGTTTCTTAATTTCCCTTTAAAAATTAAGTGGCAACTCATTTTTGAATTTGAATTTGAAAAAGGTTTTAAATAAAAGCTGTGGGTAAGAGAAAAATTGCGATATCCACAGCGTACCTTCCAAATGTTGTTGCTCATCAACATTAAAGCCTGATTCCGCTGGGATGATAGCATTCATCTTTGTCTGATCTGAGGGTCCTTGAATTCCTTAAACTAGTGCTCCATAGTACCCTCCTCATGGTGCACAGCAATCCTTGCTCAAATGTCCCAACTTATTGCAATTCCAGCAGGTAAGATCCATTCGGCAGTTAACCCTAGAAGCTGTGCAAAACTTTGCAATGTGCCCTGGCTTTCCACAATTAAAACATCCTCCGATGTTGGTTGGCGGGGCTGTTAGAAATGCCTGCAGCTGTGGTCCTTGTTGGTGATATTGCTAGGGTGCTGTGGCTTCCTGGTTCCTGGCTACCGGTGATAGTGGTGCTACTGCTGGTGCTGCCTCAATAGGTCCTCCAAGAATGGTTCGAAGCTCAATGGCATCCATCTCCAGCTTACTCTAGGTCAAACGTAAAATCTCCTGGTAGATATCCCTACCAATCCTCACTGAATGGTAAGCATCCATACGCATCTCCTTAGGGTGTGTCTTCCCGGTCACATAGAGAGCCTTCCACATGTCCTCCTCTAGATATCGACTAATTGTTTGGTGTATGCGATCATGATAAAACTCCGGATCAGCTGGCTCCACGGTACCCCCATGGATCACGTGTCTTCCATAGGCATCGGTCACAAACTTATGGAACTCTGGATCCATAATGCTAACCTGTAAAGGAAAACTAACTATCGTTAGAAGGACGAAATTATCTTAAACTCATATCTCATCTCAGGAATCTTAAAATACTAGAACCAGATGGTGTGGAATCGTTTAGTGAACGAAAGTATCACAAACCTAGGGCTCTGATACCAAAAATCCTGTCACGCCCCGGAGCAGCAAAAATAGAGAAAAATCAATTTCTTTTTTTGGGTCCATAGGGAATGACGGGTGAAAGTCACTAATTATGCACACCACACAGTTCTTGTCACGCCCCGACGTAGCATAAATAAGGAAAGCGTTTAATTTCCTTTATGGACCCGTAGGTCGCGACAGTTTGAAGGATCGATTCCGTCCCAAACGTCGACCAACAAAACATAATAATCAGAGTAAAGCAATCAAGGCTTACAAAAATTTTCTAACTTATTACATCTTATGATACGGGGTCAACTAAGGCACAGACCGCCTTAAAATAAAACAATAACTTAGTGTCTGTTACAGTCATCCTTAAAAACAAAACAGTTAAAAACTTAAACATGTAAACTTAAATCATATATTTAATGAACAGTTCTCTTATTCCAAAAGCAGCCATTCTCAATTCGCATAGTCGTATGATTCCTCCTGGTTATAACCTGAAAAGCCTGAACACGAATGTCCAGGACGCATCAACATCGTCAGCTTCAAGAAGCTGGTGAGTATTAAAAACATGACTTTAAATGTAAAACATACCCATTTACCTTCTTCCATCTTTCAATTTACATAAATCAATAGTTAAACCGCAGGAAGAATTCATTTATAAAACAACAAGGAATATATTAAAGGTCGTTCATTCATAAAAACAGACACTCGTGAAATGAGACAATGCACCACACTCATCTTGCCGACTCTTTTCTCTCGACAGCCACAACAACCCACTATCTTACTCCTGGTATCTTTGAAACACTAAGATAGCCACACTTTAGCAACGGGGCGCCAGGGAGTGTCCAGTTTGCCTCACACTTTGGTCCGGGGTACCAGGGAGTGTCCAATGCCTCACACTTTGAATACCCTAACTGCCATGCAAATACCGGGGCAACCCCTCACGCAGTATCCAGACTCGAGTATCAGGGAGTGTCCGTAGGCCACACTTTAGCACTACCATGGGTGCCAGGGAATGTCCGAGTTCGGCTTCACACACTTTAACGCTTCCATGGGCGTCAGGGAGTGTCCATATTTGCCACCGTCGCATTTCAAAGATACCCTCTCCATAACCACAACCACAACCACAACTCAACCACAACTCAACCACAACCACAACTCAAACTCAATCACAACCACAACCACAACTCAAACTCTAACTCTTTCCACACTGACCATTACTCTTTTCCACACAGACTGACACCCATATGCATGTACCACTGACCCCACATGAATGATATGCACTTGAACCTAAGCAAAAATACTGAATTAAAGGAACAACACGCGTACGGGGATTGATAACTCATACTACAATGTTTTAATCATTTAAACATAACCAAATAGAGTTCTGATTAACTAAATTTCCCAAAACAGGACCTTAACAGTGCTTAAAAGTTGAGCCAAACAGATCCTAAACACAAAATAGACAAAACCAAAATCTGCCAGGAATCGCGCGCGCGGGCCGCTCGCGCGATATGCCCAATTTTTCCTTTTATAATATAAACTTTTCTGTCTGCCTGAGAAACCCAGGGTCGCGCGCGCGGATCGCTCGCACGAAGGGATTCTCGCGCGACCCTCGCTCGCGCGACCAGCCTAATTCTCCTTATATATATATAAACTTTCCTTTCTGCCTGGGGAAGCATACCTCGCGCGCGTGGGCCGCTCGCGCGAAAGATCGCTCGCGCGGGCCGCTCGCGCGATTCTCGCGCGCGCGATCGTGGCGCGAGATGAAGCTGAGGCTTCATCTTCCTCGCAGAAACTGCTCTGTTTCAGATTTTCAGGGTCTTTTTGACCCATTTTCAATTCTGTAAGTATATAGGTCATATAGTATATGGTTCTCTTCGGTTTTTAACAAGGATTATGATTCCATAATCAATTTAACACAAATCAAACCATAGCTCTTGAATTTTATGAAAAACTAAAGGTTGTCAAAATTTGTTTTCTAATATACTTTCTCATGTAAATAAATTTGGCTCTAAAACTTTAACCATAGTCAATACATACTGTAATCTTTGATATTCAACTCTGAAAACGGATTTAGATTAAGGTTTGAAGATCTTGATTTCAAGCTATGAAATTTCAAACGTATGATCAACAATGGTGTATTATCAAACAAGCTATACTAACAGTAAATAAGCATATATTACATTCAAAGTGAGTTGATAATACTCACTGAGATTAATGGAGCAGAGAATTGTTGAGAAAGAATCCAATTTAGAAATATATGACAAACTTGGCTATGGAAGTCTTGAGCTTCTCTCTCTAAAATAAAATTCTGAACTATGAACTCTCTGCACTCTCTCTTTCTGGAATTCAGTAAGTAGAACTCAATGTATGTGTGTGTGAGTGTGTAGTGTATGTATATATATAGATAACCAAACTTGGCCACCAAGTTCAATGTCATTCACTCAACAAAATGATTGTTTTTCAATTACTAATTTTTCTCTTCAATTCTAAATGAACCACAAATATCACAGATGTGTGTGTGTGATATACATACGTATATAAAATCCCCACAGATTTTGAAGAGGCAAGTAGGTGTAGTAGGGGTCAATATGTGTGTGTTTGGGAATTTAGCTTATGGCCTAAGGAATACACACACACTACAAGCATTGCCAAACAAGGCTTATGCTAATGATCACTTGCCATAAATGGCAATAAAGCAATTGTCCAAATCAGTCACTTCCAAAATCTGTGGAAGTTCACACAGCGTGGACAGTTTTGGACATAAACTGGTATTTTCGGGGCGCGGTGGTCACCACAAAAATACGGGAATTTCATTTTAACTTAAGAATTGGTTTTCTGGTTTTATAAAAATACTGATTGAGTCAATAGAAGTTATTTTCACCGTTTTGAAATACAGACTTTGAAATCTACACATGTATTACTAATTTTGTAAAATTGCAGTTTGGCCCCCAATAAAAATTTAAATGTGAATTAGATAAGAAATTAATATTCCAAACATGTGACTGAAATTTAAAATAAAAGTAGACAATGCTAATTGAATATGCCAATGCAAATACAAATAAATTAAATATGGACATGAATTTTAAATTAAATGGAAATGCAGGTTGTTACAGTTCTAGTCCAACTGAAACAACCAGAATAGTAAATAACTGAATATATAAAATGATTCTATCTATTATAAAACATCAGTGTGTGGTCCACATGATCACAACAGGTCTAGAGACAACATATGCCCAAGTACCCGTTAACTAAAACAATACAGAGTCTAACAGAAATAACTAAATATAACTATTTTCAGATCTTCAACCGGTGTAAGGATAGTCGTCAGCATAATACCCTTCTCCAGTATACCCAGCATCAGTGGGGCCAACTTCTGCATAATCCAACTCTGGGTAGTAGCCATCACCGTAAGTTCCAATACCTGCATTGTGAGGGATAGGGTAGTCTGGACGGGGAATGTCCAGGCAAAAAAGGCCATCAGCTTACTGAAAGCTGAGTGAGAACTAACTAACACAGTCTCATAGAAATAACGTAATTACCAGTTATGAACTATATATAATAGTGATACTAATTATATCTCTTCCTCGTTTATTCGGACACATCATTAATCGATTCTCATCGTCTACCAACTCTAAGACTGACTGTACCAATACCAACTAACTATTTCAAACTGATTATATCATCACAACATACCAGTGCTCTTGTTCACTGTTATACTGCTTTTAAGAACTCCTGCGAGCACCCATACATCATTGTCATATAACGACTGGTCTACGGATGTACCAATACTCTTGTTCATCGCTTTTAAGAACTCTTACTGTTCACTGCTTTTAAGAACGCTTGCGAGTATCGTACATACATAGCTCCGGTAAATATAAACCATAGGTGTGCCACATCTACTCTTGTTCACCGCTTTTAAGAACTCTTACTGTTCACTGCTTTAAAGAACGCTTGCGAGTACTGTGCACCCATAATTCTCACGATCCCGATTAAATCATTATTACACACTTATCGGATTCAACCTGAGTGAACCATCAGCTCGACTCACATAACCTCCAAGATAACCAATAACCCACTGACTCAAACACTAGTTACTCAATGCTAACCACGGTTATTATCTCAAATCCTTATCTCGTTATCGCATCATATTATCACCAACGTTCCAAACCTGACTGCGTTGCTCACCATTTATCTCAAATCTCATTATCGTATCCTATTACCTCTATAATCCATTATATCACATAATAGAAACATGAAACAACGATTAAACAACTACACATTGTGAATAAAAGACTTAAAGAACATATCCATGTTCTGCTAGGTTCGATCGATTGAAGTCATCTTAATCGCTTGAAGAAAAGTGATGTTCGATCGATCGAAGTGTTCTCGATCAATTGAAGTGAAGATGGTCTCGATCGATTGAAGTCATTTTGATTACTTGAGACTTAGTGGTGTTCGATCGATAGAATGCAGTTCGATTGCTCGAACTTCGTCTTCTACAGATTCTGGCATTGAATGTTCAGAATACATTAGGGAGTGTTTGGATCCTATTTAAATATACAGAATATTTAAAACATTATAACTAAGCTACTGAGTAAGTTTGGGACTCACCAAAAGTTGCTAAGGGCGCGTTTGGCAAGTTTGAAAGCTTCCGAGCTCCAATGGCCTCTCTCTCTTCTCTACATTCTCTCTCCTTCTCTGCCTTCTCCCTCCTTCTATTTCTCTTCTTCTTCTTCTCCTTCATCTCAAGCTGTGAGTATATATATATAAGATATGTGGGTGTATATATATAGATGTATATATGTATAAACACACAAGCGCACACACTCTCTCTAGCTCTCTCAAGTTCAACAAACACACTACACACACAAGCACAAGGTATATACAGGGAGAGAAGGGGTACAGGTGGCAAAGTTTGCATGAAACCTGGGAGTTCAAATGATTACACATTCGATCGATCGAAGTATGTTCAGTTTAGATCGATTAAAAAGGGGTTTGATCAATTGAAGTAGGGACCACGTATTAAATTCAGGTCGGTAGAGTTTCGATCGCTCAAACAGGGTTCGATCGCTTGAACTTTGGAAATGCTCGATCGATCGAAAGAGCTTCGATTGATCGAAGATAGAATTTCAAGAGTGAACAAAGGAAGTATATAGAATCTCTCTGCATTAAATAATTATTGAAAATACGAGGTATTACACATATAAATTGGTGCTACAAAAAATTATGTGAAAGCTACAATAATCCTATAAGGGTGGAACTAGGGTTACCTTAAACTGCAAAAACGGACTGCTATAGTAGACGAATTGAGAACACGAGCTCGATTATAGCTCACGATCATCTACCGTATTCCTCTGTTGCCAAAATCTCGAACGGAGCGTGGGCTCTTCCGAAATCCTTTTATTTTCTGCTCTCTGATTTTACACTCACTTTTCTATTGCAAGTTATAATACTCTATATGGAAAAACGCAAACAAAGAGAAGAGCCAAAGCAACATATATATAGTCTACAATAGGAACCATAAGAAGTCAATAAGGAATAGACTTCCTTATGGAATTAGGAAATTCTAATTCAAACTTACATTTTTAGAGAGCTTTTCATTCTCAAGCTCTCACTCACAGACTTACATTTTTAGAGAGCTTTTTATTCTCAAGCTCTCACTCCTAGTGGTGTCAATCGGGCCGGGTTGGCCCGGCCCGAGCCCGGCCCACTTTTTTTGGGCTAAAAGCCCGGCCCGGCCCGCCACAAGACCCGGCCCGCTAGGCCCGGTTCACATACACCGGGCCGGGGTGGACACCCATCTTTCTGTCCATGGCCCGGCCCGGCCCGGCTCAAAATAGTGAAAAAGCCCAGCCCGGCCCGAAGCCCGCCACGGCCCACTTCAAAAATAGAAGAAAGCCCGCTAGCCAGTCCGGCCCGGCCCGATGTCTGGCCCGCTAGGCCTGGGCCACCGGTCCGGGGCGGACACACCTCCTCCACTCCCAAGCCTAGCCCGGCCCGATGTTTGGTGAAGCCCGGCCCGACCCGAAGCCCGCTCGGGGCCCGCTTTGACCGAGCCCCGCCCGGCCCATTTGACACCACTACTCACTCCATTGCCCTCTGTCTCTCTCGGCAATACATACACACACATTCAAGCTTTACTTGCTCCTCTCTCTCAAACATAAGCACACACATCCAGTCATACTTATATCTTGGAAGTTGAATGAAAAGAAAGAAAATACAGAATAAATAAGCTTAAAGGCCATAGCCATTGTCAAGGAGCTCTAAACTTATATTATGATTTTTCAAAATTCTTCGGTGAGACAAGCCACTCAATCTAGCAACCGATGAGTCTCTTGAACTCACTTACAATATAGTATTTGTCATTACGCACAAGCTGGGGGTATCAAATATAGAGATATATGTGTATATATAGTTTTGAAGCTTCAAAAATGGTGGTCTCTCAAACCTTAACGAAAATGATTTCTATAAATTAGGAATGAAAGATTTCAACCCTAGTAAGGTCTGTTTCAAATATTAGACCTTAATTTGTAACGGTCGCGACGTATGGTTAAAGCGAAGTTTTGGCGACTTTCGGATTTTCATCTATAAGTTGAGCTACGTTAATAAATGGCAAACAAGACTTTTATATTCGTAATCTACGCAAAAAATGAAGAGAATGGTATGTTATAACTCCTGTATAGATTAAGTTTACAAAAATCATATTTTGCTCTGTAACTGTACAGTCTTGAGGTTGAAGATGACCTTAACCGGTCACGCTAAAAGACCATGACCGGTCATGAAACACGACCATGACCGGTCACAAAACACGACCATGATCGGTCATGCCCCTCTGTAACAGAATGGTTAGTTTCTTTAACAATAACTGGGGAAAAAAATTATGTTTACTGTTTAAAACAGTTGTACCTTTAACTATAAGCTATTGTACCTTGCGGTTTTATTAGAGAGTCAGTTTCTATAAATCAGATAAAGGTAGTTGGATTAATTTGAAATAATCACCTGTATAAATCATTCTGATACCATTTTAAATAAGAAATGTAAAACGACAAGTTTAAATCACTCTAATACCATATTATGGAATATAAAGAGATATGTATAAATAACTCTGATGCCATTATAAGAAAGTGTGAAAAGTATGTTTTAAGCTGCTGTACCTTCCGCTCTAATAATTGTAAGTTACTACCTATTGTCTTGATCAAGGAAATGAGAAGGGGGTTGTTATTTTTGATAAGTTTATCTTAACCACATGTATAACCACACTGAAACTAGGCCTGTAAACGAATTGGATATGGATCGGATCGGCCAGATCCGAATCCGTATTAGGCAAACATATTTTAGTCTAGATCCGATCCGAATATCAGACGGATCTGTAAGCTTTGTTCCATATCCGGATTTGCTAAGATCTAGATATCCGGTCTGAATATCCGATTTGATCTGAATAGAAATCCTACTTGTAAAAATGTAATATTACTCATTTTTCACAAATTTCAAATAGCAATACAAGTGTTATTTCCACATTCTCATTAGTACCATTTGTCTACCGTTGGATTGAAAGAATCAAGGGTAGAGATTTGTCTAACATATATTAATATATATATATATAACACATACAATATCACAAATTCGGATCGGGTCTTAGACGGATCGGATCTATTAAATCCATATCCGGACCATTTTTATACAACTCTATTCGGGTATGGATCCAGATTCGGATCTGGATCTAAAAAAAAGGCTCAGATTTGTCTAACTGAGCCAGATTCAGACCGGATTTGTGCCTAGATCGGGTCTGTTGACAGGCCTAACTGATACCTTTATAAGTAGAATGTAAAGAGAAAAAGATTAAAAACATATCTCTCTGATACCTTTATCAAGAATATGTGAAAAAAGAAAATAAGTCACACGATCAGTCAGATGCATTTATGTAATGAAAAAGAGAATGAGTTAAACATTTGCCTAGTCGAGTTGGCATATTTAAAAGGGTCAGGTGGCTCAGCATGTAAGTTTGTAAAGAGAGGATGTCGTGGGTGTTGTAACCTTAATTATCCTAGGCCGACTCAGATATGGCAGGTTAATAAGGAAGGATTGAGCACAGACCGACTTAGATACGGTAAAAGTCAAAGTCTTGTGATAGCTTATTATTCCAGGCTGTCTCAGATAGGGCAGATTAATTAAGAGGGTTGAGCCTAGGCCACCTCGGATACGACAGTCCAGTCTTATGGTAGCTTTAAATTATTCCAGGCCACCCTAGATGTGGCAGATTAATTAGAGTATTCAATAAGTTATTGTAACCTTGAATGTCTGTGTACGTCTAGTCCAGGACAATCTAGATACGGTAGGCATATCGATATATCTTTTAAACTAACGGTATTGTGCCAAATGGTTTGGCGAACCGAATGAGTCGAGAGATTGGGGTGGAGATAAAAGAGTCGGTAAGATGAGATGGTTACATTGTTCATGCACGATCTTATGTTCATTATTCAAACTGTTAATTAATTGTTATTATGCAATGACTGCAATAAGGGATTAACCGTACTCTAAAGTACTTAATGATATTAAAATGGTTAATGTACTTTTATATACATTGCTTGTGTATTCATTATGCCCACTCAGCTTTCATTAGATGATGACTTTAATTTGTCCTGGACACCTAAAGCATTCATGAGATGATTATGCAGGGCGCTATGATTATGCTAGTTAGTAAAGAGAGGCCCTTGGAGATGTTTTTATATTTAAATAAAGTTGTAATAAGGATATGGATAATATATTTTTGTTATTTGAATAAGGCAATGTATGCCTTACAGATATTTTAAAAGCGATGTAATATTATTAAGATATTATTTGAGTTTGTAATATTAATTGATCTTTATATTCCCTGTTGCTTTATATACTCTTTTTACTGGTACATGTTAAGTTAAGTACTGGACAAGCGATCTATCACCTGTCATAACCTACTAGTCCAAAATGGAAATGAAATTTTTTCCTTATTTTGCTACGCTGGGGTGTGACAGGATTTTTGGTGTCAGAGCCTTGGTTGTATACTTAAGCTTAAGCCTAGACACATGTTATGATAGCCAAAGGATAGGCAGAGTTGAGTGTCCTCTGTACATAGAATCTAACATCCAGATATAATAAGATTATCCCTGATATAAGATGGTTTGCTTTTGTCAAGTCATCATCATGGACCCATATCATGTACCAAATGATTTTAGAGGAGATGTGATTGGCCTGGATGGGATAGAGCTACATGATTTGGAGATCTACCACACCATGATACGGTATCATGCCACTGTTAGCGTAGAAAATAGTGTTTGGAGAGCCGTTCAATTTGAGGGGATAGTGGACCTACATAGAGTATAGTTAGAGGCCTTCTATCAGGCCGTGACAAATAGATTTATAGCCAAGGAGAGGATCAGAAGGATTCGTAGCCCTGACCTCTATCTGATGGTAGAGATGGAGATAGAGCAGGCACACTTGGTACTTCTGGCTGTTCCACCACCACTGTAGTTCCCATGGTCACTCTACCTATTGAGCTCATCGACGAGGATGATGATGATGAGGATGATGGCAAGGTCGCTATAGTTGCACCTATACGAATGGAAGGGGTTGAGGTGGTTATAAGTAAGATTTAGCTCGAGGTTCATGACGACGAGGTACCTGAGACACCACCAAAGATACCAGAGGAGCTCATGATTTTGGATGAGGCTCTCCCATCGGTGTTTGATGATGTGGATAGTAGCATTGGGATTACCGCTCACTCGATGCATAGTTTTGGAGTCTAACATCATTGGCCCGTTGCTAGGCACACTTAGATGCCCTTTTTTTTCTTGTTATAAATATTGTACTAGTAGTCCCACATTTTGTACATCGAACTAGTAGTCCCACAGAACCACATCTTTTTGATAGACAGCATCATTAACTGACATGATATATGTAACTACTTACAAATGATATATAAAAAATATTTTTGAAACCTCGTGTTGACAAGTGAATTTTTTCTTATAAATTACTTAATTGCTAAACATTTTATACGATCGGGACTTAAGTTATACTATAGCTAGAAAGAGTCCCAAAAATCGTAACGCAATTGAGGGACCAACCCTAGCGGCCGACCTGATAGGCACATTTGAGGTGTTTGTCAAAAGGATCAAAAGGATCAGAGATCTGAATGCCGCCAACCGAAATGGAAACAATCAAAGAAATGAAGTCCCAGCCCGCCCAATGGGAGATAAGAGATTAGAGAGGTTCCGTGCTTAACGTCCAAAGTAGTTTGCTGGAATCGCCGAAACTTGGAAAGCAGAGTAGTAGTTAAGACAAATGGACCACAACTTTAAAACTATGGATTGTAATGACCAGGAAAATAAGAGGATGGAAACATTCCAATTGACCTATGCTGCTGCAGATTGGTGGGAGGCAGTGAAAGCCACCATGGGAGAAGATGTTGTATGAACCATGACCTTATTTCTCGTTGACTGAAAGACACAAGTGAGAAAGGGAATTCATGGACCTAGTCCAAGGAAACAAGTCTTTACAAGAGTACACGACTTAGTTTGAGAGGCTATCCCAATTTACTCCACACATGGTGGATATGGAGGAAAAGAAAATCCAAAAATATAATCAAGGATTAACGCCACCTATTTGTCGTATGAATATTGGGCACCTGGACAAGACATTTGAATCTCTTGTGGGCTTGGCCACCAAATTGGAAGAAGACATGCAATCAAGCCACAAACAGTTTGACTTTCACCCACCACAAAAGGGTAATTTTGGAAATAAACAACTGTATCGCAATTAGGGTCAGAAGAGGACTTTTGATAGAAATTGGAACCTCAGCCAACCCCCTATCAAACTTAGCCACAACCAGGTATAGGAGGTAGTACTAACAATTATTTTAATTATGGTATCCCAAGTCACATATTTCAAGACTACAAAGCGCCAAGGCGTGATGGTCATCAAGATGTGGTGTGCTATACATGTGGTAAGACTAGTCATGTCAGCAAGCATTGTCGTGCCCCTAAAGGAGGAAACTATTGTCAACAGGGACAAGTTCGACTGAATGCAATCATTCCCGATGCTGTAGGTTATGAGAAAGGTGGTTATGATGAAACAGGGTATGAAGGAACCTAATATGAATAACAACCAGAGCAGCAAGTCATAGAAGGTACTTTAACACTTTATAATTATCATGTGAAAGTCTTATTTTACACAAGTGGCACACACTCTTTTTTTGCTGCCAAAATTCTTCTGAATGTGAATATATTACCTTAGAAGTTAGACAGATTTGAATGCTATCTCACCGCTAGGAGCTACTGTCGCACTAAGACACGTTTGAAAATTTTCATTATATACCTAGAGAATCGGAATCTTCTAGCTAATTTGGTTATTCTAACAATGAATGAATTCGATGTGACATTACGAATCGATTGGCTTACTAAGTATCATGCTAAGTTGGACTGTGTTAAGAAGAGTATTATTTTTCAGTACTTGGAGGTCAACCTTTTGAATTCCAGTGTAACCCTATAAGCGATACGTTCCTCACCAATTGTCTAGCTAACATCAAGACTGTCAGTACGGAAGTGGCCATCTCATCAATACCCATAGCCAGAGACTTCGGAGATGTTTTTCAGGATATCTCTGGGCTACCATCTAAGAGAGAGATTAATTTTTCCATTGATCTAGTGCCTATCACTATCTCGATATCCAAAGCACCTTATA
Source organism: Hydrangea macrophylla (assembly GCA_033977485.1). Classification (NCBI taxonomy): domain Eukaryota; kingdom Viridiplantae; phylum Streptophyta; class Magnoliopsida; order Cornales; family Hydrangeaceae; genus Hydrangea; species Hydrangea macrophylla. The sequence goes on from CM066997.1 coordinate 35,305,504, forward strand.
GAATGGTGTAGACACCCTATTTTGGTTCTTCAATTCGACAGAAGGAACCCCACCTCAAGAATAATCCGATGATTAGAATCATGATTTGTTGGTTATAAAGTAGAACTTTGTGAAGCACTGTGGTCTCTGAGATATGTTAGAATAACCTTTAGGAAAACTTAGGTACATTAGAAACTCAATATAGAGACAAAAATCTAATTTAGGGGTGCTTTTTCACATAAAATGACAAAAAATTGCCTTTTACCGAGCAAATTCTGGACCTCGGGTTGGGATCCTGAGAACTCCCTTTACAAAATAGTCCTAAAATAGCCTAAATTAGTGACCCAAGCCTTCACATTGTCCAAAAATCACTTAGGAGAAATTTTACCCCTTTTTGCACCTCACAGGTTTGCTCCTTCTTGGAGTCAGCCTCGCTCTTTTGACCATAACTCAAAATCTAAAAACTCTTTTTGAATGAGACCAAAAAAATCTTAAACTGGACTCCCATACCTTTCCAACGGTATATCACAAGCCTGAAAAGGATAATCGAGGTGAGAGAGCGAAGTTTGGGAAATCTTGAGTGAAAACATAACTTTCGAGCTGAGAGCCATATTGGCTCTCAGACTGAGTGCCACACAGCACTCTCGGACTGCCGCATTGCATCTCTGAGGGCCACTATGGCTCTTAGATACTTTAGATGTATTCTAGACCCTTGATTTGACCCAATTCCGTGTGAAAATGCCCAAAAACCTAAAAATTTGTGTTTCTTTTGCCACATCGCTTAACTACAAGAGTTTCCACCTAAAACTCCAACTAAAAAAAGGGGTCCTCCCCTCCCCATCCAACACACTTGAAAATCCTAAGAACTAGAGAGCTCAAGAAAACCCCTTGGAGGATTCTGAAGCACTCAAATTCTTTGGAAAGTTTAAGTCTACGGTGCTGGCAAAGCCCTGCAGAAGTATTCTGAGGGAAGTTCTTGAGGTAAGCTCCTTCTTCTTCTTTGTTTTTTTGCTTTATTTTCCCGCTTTAATCTTTATTAGATCTAGGTTGAATTTCTTATTTGTTCTTCGCGTTCTTCATTTTTTTTGCTTTTAATCTTTAAAGTTTTAAGGTAGTTGTATTTCCTTGTTTGTAGTATCCATTAAAGTAGAGTTATCCCAGGCAGAGCTACCCCTAAATGTCGTGGTAGCCAAAGTTGGGGGGTTGGTATTCAATCCATGGATATCCACCCCCAGAGATAACAAAGCCTTAATCGGATCTATGAGTCTAGAACTAGGGCACTCACATAGGAATCATGTAGTAATCCATATTAATTGGGACAGTAGGCTATCCATGCTATCCCTGTTTTATCCATGCATAGTAGTTAATTCATAACTTGTTTAATTCATGAATTAATTCGTATCCATACACATGCATACACTTGCACACTATCCTCACTTAGAATAGTAGGTTATCCATACTAGGGATAATATCTTAATTAGGCTTACACATGCACACTACTACACATAGTAGTTATGTTTGGACATGCATACATGCTATCCATGCTTATAATAGAAGGGCATTCATTTTGATTATCCTATATATTATGCTTTATTGTCCTAACCATGGTTAATTAAGATAATTAGGAATTCTATGCTATCCCGGGTAAGTTCTCTAGCATCCCTCTTATTTATTGCTTTCTTAGGATCACCTAGAAGCATGTTTAGGGGGATAAAAACGGATTTAAATTCCTTACGTGATTACTTGTGCATAGAATTCATGTTTTTCTAGGGTTTTGAGTGCGATTTTCACGTTTAATTTTATCTCCTTTTGCATGCATATAGTAACACGTTTAGTCCCCGATTTACTGTTTTAGCACGTGCATTGCATGTACTTGTATAGTTTCTTGCACGGTTTTCTTTTATTAGTTGTTAATAACTTGAATTAGGATTGCATTAGAAATAATTGAAACGGTCCACATAATGTCTAGTCAAACACCTTGAAAGTTGAGTAGAGGCCTGTCTTCGAACGGGGCGAGAGGGGGTGTTTTAGCACGAACTAGCTCCTTCCTCTCTCGTACCTTAACGCCTGAACTGAGTTCTTTGGTGACGATGGGGCGGTGCTCTCTATCCATTGGATTTGATAGATTTAGTTTTCTTGGTTTCCTTTATCAAACCAAGTGGCGTCTCTACTAGTGAGGATCTCTCTGGATTTAGCCTTATGGGAGATACATGGATTACTCACTCATGTAGACTCGGATATGGATCATGGGCATCGATCATTGCCTCGGGTTGGATAAAAGCCCCATGGAATCCAAAATACGAGTAATCCAAATTGGTCAGATTGGATAAAGGCTAATGAAGGGTGGTGAACATCACTCGTGGCTGTTGGCATGAGACTTGAAAAGTGACAATCAAGCAGGTTTAATCCTTCTAGGCCCCAAGCTTGGTTCGAGTACCCACAATTGGCGACTCTACTGGGGACTGAACTAAGAGGGTTAGACTCCAAAACTTTTAAGGTTCTTTGACTTTATATTACGAGGATTGCATGTGCATTAGTTTTAGAAAGCTTGGGAGGACCAAAGTCGAGGGCTTGCAGCCTATCAGATCCCCTCCGTAGAGGGCTTCCCTGCTCTAGCATGTACCTAACAGTATACAAAGTAGTCCACGTACCACACCAAACCCTGTAATGGGGAGTATATTGGACTCTCGCTGGGGGACCCTTTTTGACTCTATCCACCCTGATGCATATAGTAGCCATAGAGCCAATCCTTTAGGGCTTGAATTGATATGATAATGTGCGTACACATGCTTTATTTTCCCTTTGGGATTACTTGACATGATAAGGAAGCCTATACAACCTGTGGTACATAGCCCTGTCTAATGCCCAAGGCACTCTGTCCATGTGAAATGCTTGCCACATGACATAGGGATGGTTTGCCTATCTGTTATGCCAGAAGTATGTACCATAATTCTGTAGGACAATGAATCATAACCTTGTTTACGTCTTATTCGCTAGAAGTAGCCCTAATCAGACCTAGGCAATCATAAACCCTAGCACGCATGAAATTCTAGACATGAAATGGCTAGCGTGACATTAATTTTGGTGGCCAATGGAATGAGAAGGAATACTTAATGATGCGACTAGGACTTATATGGCTACATGTTGATAAAATGGTTATCGGATCCTATTATCTTCTCATAAGCATACATACGGTCACACCCCGACGTAGCATAAATATGGAAAGCGTTTAATTTCCTTTATGGACCCGTAGGTCGCGACAGTTTGAAGGATCGATTCCGTCCCAAACGTCGAACAACAAAAACATATAATCAGAGTAGAGCAATCAAAGCTTACAAATATTTTTCTAACTTATTACATATTACAGCACGGGGTCTCTAAAGGCACAAACTACCTTAAAACAAAACAATAACTTAATATCTATTACAGTCATCCTTATTACAAAACAGTTTATAATTTAAAACATGGAGTATAGATAACAGTCTTTCTTCCAAGCAGCCATTCTCAATTAGCATAATCATAATGTTCAGCTTGATCATAACCTGAAAAACCTGAACACGAATGTCCAGGACGCATCAACGTCGTCAGCTTCAAGAAGCTGGTGAGTATTAAAAACATAACTTTGAATGTAAAACATACTCATTTACCTCTTTTCCAATTCTCATTAAATCCAATAAGTTTATATTAAAGCATGGAGGTCATTTTAGGAAACAAGCACAATATTATTTAAAAGATGTAATTCACATATATGTGACCGTGTATGAAAACAATGCACCATCTCATCTTACCGACTCTTTTCTCTCGACAAAACCCAACAACCCACCATTACACACTGGTATCTTTGAAACGCTAAGATAGCCACACTTTAGCACAGGGGTGCCAGGGAATGTCCAGTTTGCCTCACACTTTGGTCCGGGGTACCAGGGAGTGTCCATTGCCTCACACTTTGACTACCTAATCCGCCATGCAAATACCAGAGGAACCCTCACGCAGTATCCAGACTCGGGTATCAGGGAGTGTCCGTAGGCCACAATTTAGCACATCCATGGGTGCCAGGGAATGTCCAAGTTCGGCTTCACACACTTTGACGCTACCATGGTCGTCAGGGAGTGTCCAGTTTTGCCACCGTCGCATTTCAAAGACACTCTCGCCGCAATCTCAATCACAACACACTTTGGTACTCACTTACCAGGACGTGTCCACATCACAATCTCAACCGCACTCACTATGCCACACTGACCATTTCTCTTTTCCATACTGACCAACATTCACACTCACCATGCATGTACAACTGACTCCACATGTATGTCATGAAACTTTAAAACATGAGGCAAAACACTGAATCATATAAACATGTGCATACGGGGATTGATAAGTCTCAATTCATCGTTTTAATCATTCAAACATATCAAATTAAGATTCTGATTTAATAAATTCCCAAACAGAGCTTTAACAGTTCATAAAATACCACCCAAACAGTTCCTTAACCCAAAACAAGCAAGAACTAGAAACTGCCAGAAGTCGCGCGCGCGGGCCGCTCGCGTGATATGCCCAATTTTTGTTTTATTATAAAAACCTTTCTTTCTGCCAGAGTACAGGAAGATCGCGCGCGCGACTCACTCGCGCGGTCCGCTCGCGCGATCGACCTAATTTTCATTTTTCTTATATAAAACTTTTCTATCTGCCTGAAATTGCACAGCTCGCTCGCGCGGGCCGCTCGCGCGAGATGATGCAGAGACTTCATCTTCTTCGTCAGAACTGCTCTGTTTCAGATTTTCAGGGTCTTTTTTTGACCAATTTCCAAATCTGTTAGTATATATATCATATTATATATGGATCTCTTTAGTTTTTCACAAGGATTATGAATATGAAATCAATTTAACATAAAACAAACTATAGCTCTCAAATTTTATGAAATTTCAAAAGACATCAAAACTAATTTCCTTATATACTTTCTCATGGGGTTAAATAAGCTCTAAAACTTCAACCATAGACTATACGTACTATAAACTTTCATTATTATCTAAGAAAACAGATTTTGGTTGAGATTGAAAAATCTTGATTTTCAAAGCCATGGAGTTCATACGTGAAATCAACCATGGTGATTTACAAAATTAACAAATACACAACAAATAAACATGAATTTACATTCCTAGTGAGTTAGTAATACTCACTGATTGATGCTTTAGAGATTTAGTTGAGAAAGATAAGCACAATAAGAAATACTCCAAGCTTTTGGCTATGGAGTTAAGCTTCTCTCTCTACAAAATTTCTGAAATTCTCTGTATATCTCTCTCAATTCTCACTATTTTCTCTCTGTGTTGTGTGTGCAGAAAGTGAGATGTGTGTGATATATAAATAGCAAACAGGAACTTGGTGCCCAAGTATTTTTGAGATTACTCTTCAATTTAAGATTTGTTTGTTAATTAACCATGTTTACAGCAGATTATACATACGTATACACACTGATATAAACTCCACAGATCAACCAAGAGTCAAGTATAGACTCCTAGGGGGCAAATTGTGCTGTTTGGGAATATTAGCTTATGGCATAAGAATACACACACACACAAAGCATTCCCAAACACTGCCTTAACCAATGATTAGGTTCCATAATTAGAAATAAAGCAAATGTCAAATCTTGCTTTACATCACTTCCAAAATCTGTAGAAGTTTAGCACAGCGCGGACAGTTTTGAACACAAACTGGTATTTTCGGGGCGCGGTGATCACCACAAAAATACAGAAAATTTATTTTAACGTAAGAAATGGTTTTCTGGTTTTATAAAAATACAACTTGAATTAAAAGTAAACACTTCCACCGTTTTGAAATACAGTTTTGAAATCTAACACAGGTGTTGCTAGATTTTATAAAATCGCAGTTTGACCCCAATAAGAATTTTAACTTGAAATAAATCAAGGAATAACACTTAGAACACGAGAATTGAAATTACTAATACAGGTTAAATATGAAAATGGCAATTTAAAATTAATCAAATGAAATGCAGGTTGTTACACATACGTAGCATTGGGAGAATATAAAATGAAATTATAAGTAACGGTTTCTTAAATCGGGCACATGTGGGTATACAGACTGTCTAGAGATAGCTTCAAGGAAAACCGTGAGCACACCTTCTTAGGTCCGTCCCCCTAGTTCAAGAAGATTAGTCCGAACTACTAGTGTTGGGATACCAGTGGCTGATGAACAAGAGAGAATGGAACAGTTAGAGAATACTTTGGTGTGGACCATGATGCGGATGAGGGGTGGGTCTTGGCGTTTCCCTCGATAATGTCCCAGGATGGATCCAAGGAGCACACTTCAAGGAAACTAGACCTTTCTTACGCGGTCCTAGAGACAAAGAGTTGCCACCTAATTTTTATCGAGAATTAGGAAACCCAAGTTTGACTCGCCCAAAATTGAATAAGGTTACTCGCCCTTCATTACCAGAAACTAGGTTCGAGGGTCTTGGTACGAGAGGGAAAGGAGCCCAAGCAGGACTAAAGCACCCCTTCCTTGCCCTACCGAACAGTATGCCTTGATTCAAATATCCTTGTTCTTAATTCATAATTGGTGTTGTTTTCTCAAACATACTAGATAATATATACCTGTCAAAAAGGGAACTTATAAGGAAAATTTTGTCAAGAGATTTAATCAAGTAGAAGTCAGATGCACATGCAATACAATAGAGAGGTATACTTACAGTGGTTAATCCTGCCTGGGACCGATGCGAGTAAAGGAAATATGTTATGATACGCAAGAGGGAATGAGAAGACTTACGTTGGGTTGACTCAAGCGGAGTGGCGAAAAGCAAAAAGAAAGGAAACGTGTAATGCAATCATGCAACAATCCTAGATAAGATGTCTCTAAAACATAATCATATAAATGAGGACTGTCCTAAAGGAAATGTGTCGTTGAAAATAAAGTTGTAAACCTAGAAAAATTCTAAGAGAAAGGATAGAGATAGTACACGATACATGGGCACTAAGCCACATGTAGATGAGGCAAACCCACAAATCGAAGTCCGGATCCACGATGTTCAATTCTCTGCACTAAAACACCAAGAAATACCCAAGCATTGCAAAAATACAAGCAAACAAATGATATGCATGATAAACAAGAAAAAGATGTCATCAATCAAATTTCCAGATTCAACAACCTCTAATGAATCCTATCAAAAGTGGTCTTAAACATGAGTTGAGTTAATCCTTTTACAGAAAGTTAGATACATGTCTTAGGGAACTTCTCCAAAAAGTAGAACCTCTTTACCATTTTTTAAGTTTGAGAAATAAGAGTTTTAGGAACAGTGAACCAAGACTGTCCACTATTCTTGTAAAAATCATAATTAATTCTACAAAAATCATGTGAAACTCTAGAAAGCTATTTCATTTTAGTTTATGAAAAGAATAATCCCAAGGACATGTCATGACCTTAAGGTTTCTGAAAAGTTATTTTAAATTGACTTTGTTATTCTGGAAGTTTGGTATCATTTGACAAAGGAATATAACATGTAATAGAAATTCATGAATCATGTTAATCAAGTTAATCTAAGCTTTTGATCTCTCATCAATTTATCCTCGATGATTTCTAAACCAAGTTTTATTCATCAATTATTGTTGTTGAGTGATCAAGGTATGAATATTTTGTATACATAATCATGATTGTAGTTAAACTTAGAAAATTCCAGAATAGTTGTATCAACTTCAAACACTTAGAAAACGGTCTTAACTCGATTATATGCTCATAATTTTACATCGGCATATAGATACATGAGTTAGGAATCATCCCCAAAAAGTGGATCATCGATAACTATTATAGATTTTCTGAAATTCAAGCATAAAGAGACTATATTCAAATCTGTCAACCGATTTCTCAACAATTTCTAAAAATAGCATATGGATCCTAGAGGTTCTCAAAACGGATCGAATGAAAGCTAATTCATCAAAGTTTACCCAGAAATTTTGAAATCCATCAAACTATGGGTTTTGGTGGACCAAATCTTATGGACAAAACAAATCTGTTTTGCTTAATTTTATCTAATTCATTTTAAAGTGTGAGAAAAACATCTTAGGTGATGGTTGAAGCTTATTAGAGAGATCAAACTCGTAGACCAGCTTAATTATCATGATTCCTAATCAATTTAGCCCTCAAGTTCTATGAAGAACTTTGGATCATGGATCAAAGGGACTTAAAAATATCCTATTGGAGATGAAATTCAAATAGGAATTCTAGGTTATAGGAATGATCAAGAGAAAAGTATGAACATAAGAATCATCCTTCTCATAGATCATACTTCAAAACCATCATAGAATTCAAAATAGATACATATATATAATCATGTATGCATGGATCTAAACTTAATAGAAGAATGAAATCAAAATTGAAAACCAAAGTGAAAATCAATCTCCAATTTAAGAATTATCAATAAAATCAAAAGAGACTTGGATGTAGCTATGTGAGTGTGTGAAGAACAAAAGAGGAAGAAGGTGAGTGTTCTAACAAATGAAAAAAAACTAAACTAGATTCAAGTCTTATAGATCTATATTCAAAAGTAGGAATTAGAGATGAATTGGATGTTTATCTCTTGGAGGATTCTCAATTATGTAATCAAAGTTGATTTGAATGATCTTTTTCTTCAAGTGTTCTTCATGCACTCATCCATGGAAGTTGAGGGAAGCAATTGATGTCTAATTCATCAAATCTAATTATCTTAAGATTAGTTTAGGAAAATTTTAATCTTAATTCACTTCATCTCTCTAGAAATTTCTCTTGAATTCTAAGTATATTCTTATATCTTACAAGTATATGAACTAGTACTCTAGTATATTCTAAGATCACTCAAGATGATCTCATATGAGATGCATGAGATCTATATATAGAGTTTTAAAAACTTAACTCTTAAGTTTTAAGGTTAAAACAAGATTTTCAAAAAAAGAGTTAAAATGGCCATTTCGGTGCCTAAACGCAGTTTTCAGGCAATTTCTTCGCAGTGGGAGGCTTCTAGAAGGGTCTAGAACTCAAAAAGCTTGATAGAGAGGGAAACTTGTGGGTGGAGGCTTAGGTAGGACCCGCCACCCCCTTTATGGGACCCGCCACCTGCTTTTCTCCACCCTCTGGTTGCTTACAAGCCATGTTTAAAATATTAGGTTCACTGTTTTTCCAGATTTTTGTAAAAATGCTTTTTGGTGTCCAAAATCGTCCATTTATGTACCGTTGGAAAGCTGTCGAGTTGAATTTTAGTATAAAAATATTCTAGGTATTTTTGAAATGAAAATTGAAGCTCAATTGAAGTCCGAAAGTCCTCCGGAACTTTTGTCGTCTTTTTTGAAATAAAGCGACTTTGTTTCCAAAATTACTTTTAAATGTGAGTAGATTTCAGACTTTTCTTTAAAATTAAATCTTTGGATACCTAGAATATTATGTTTAGAACACTTTATGTTCATATATCCTTGAGTGAATATGAATTCTGAGAGACGATTTTGACAAAATTGGGATTTATGCATGGAAAAGGGCTTTTTTGAGCTTGAAGTCACTTTCCGAAATTTGATCTTTCGATTGTGTGGAATCCAGTACCTTCCACAGGGTACTTTTCATCATCGAATCCTCCAAGATATTGTCCACCCTAAATCCTATCAGTGTGGTCAAAATTGGGTGTCTACACTTGGCCTGTCAGGGGCAATAGTTGCAGCTTCTGATAGACTGTTTGGGGCAAGCTAATGTGAACCCGCAGGGCCTGCCTACTTTTGATCCACTCATGCTACCTACACCTCCTCCGCCTATTGCACCTAAGAACCCTATTGATCTGAATCCTGTCAAGGAGGAGGATTGGTTCGCTGATGGTGTACGCGGAGATTTCGGGAAGTTAATGAAGGATAAGTTAGACCGTCTAGAGAGCGTGATGAAGAAATCCCGTGGTGTTGATGACTACTTGTTAGACCTCAAAGGTTTCTTTGAGCCCGTAAAGATCAAATACCCTAATAAGTTTAAGATGCCTGACTTAGAAAAGTTTGATGGGACCGGGAACCCAAAAGCCATTTGAAGATGTATGTCACTGCCTTGAGACCTATGGGATTGCAGAATGAACATTTAGCCTAGTTGTTCTCTCATTACCTATCTGGAAGATCCTTGTAATGGTTCCTAGCTCTTGAGTCCTCTAAGACCCGTGAATGGGAGGACATTGTGAATGAGTTTGTGAAGCAGTATGCCTACAATACTGAATTTGATGTCACCATCCGAGACCTCGAATCCACAAGGCAAGACAACCGGGAGTCTTTTGCCACATTTCTAGCCGGTTAGAGGAAGAAGGCTGCCGAAATGGAAAATAGGCCAACTGAGAAAGAACAAGTCCACGTGATCATAAAGAACCTACAACCCACCTACAATGAGCACATGTGTTTCATGCCTATTACCACTTTCGAGCAGCTGTTTGATGTGGGGACTAAGATAGAGGATGCCTTGAGGGATGGAAAGATTAAGAAAGAAGAAAATAACCTAAGGAAGAGAAACATTGAAGGCATCAACTCAAACAACCATACCATACCTGATGTCAATGTCTTACATGATAACCCTAACCAAAGTGCCAACCGATCCTACCCAAGAAACAATCGCCGTTCTAAGCCCAGAAATTCACTCCCCTCAACCTGCCATTAGCCTCCATATTAACTCGCCTCACCCAAAAGGGCACCTCAAACCCTTGAACCCAAGACCTAGGCCCGATCCTTTCCCACCAAACCATGACCCTTCCAAGTATTGTGCCTTTCACCAAGAACATGGCCATTATACCAACTGTTGCATACGACTTCTCTTTGAGATCCAGGACCTCCTCGATAATGGGGTCATCACATCCCCACCTCTACCAAATATTACCCATAACCTGTTTCCAAATCACCATGCCGTTCCCCCACTACAAAACATAAACCTCCTTAGCCTTACCCTATTCTCCTATAACCCGACCATATATATCACCCCCATAACCAAACCTAAACCTATGGTTGTCCTCCTGAAGGAGTTTGGGATTTGCTTCCTGAGTAATGACAAAGAGTATTGGGTGGATGAAGACCCTAAAATGGAAGACCTGTTCTACCTAGAGGAGTTAGACCTTGGTTTAGGAGAAGTAAAATGGTGGGATGGGTAACCTTCTGATGATTCCATATGGGATGGTATTAAGATCAACAAATGAGTTCTGGAGTGCATATGGGGAGAATGGAATGTGCAACACTTGACTAGGGCAGGTAGGCAAGCATTTCAAGGGACCACAACTAGAAGGAGATCACCTGGGGATAGAAGTAGACAATGGGAAGGGAAAAGCAGTTAATGTGTCACAAGAAGAGGATGAACTCAAGCAGCTCAAGAAAACACAGGCCAACATATCCATTTGGAGCTTGCTTATGACTTCCACAAACCACAGATAGGCAATCCTTGAAGCTTTGAACCGTCGTGATGTGCCTATTGATACTACTCCCGAATAGTTGGTAGCCCTGATTAAGCCCATGGTAGAGGCCCTGGTTATATCTTTCACTAATGAGGACCTTCCTCCCGAGGGTCCTTGTCATAATAGGCCGCTCCATATTATTGTTCAGACTTTGGGAATGAGGGTCCCGGTTGTTCTAGTTGATAATGAGTCCGTACTGAATGTTTGTCCTGTGCAAACCTTACAAGCCTTAGGTATTCCAATGAACAAGTTGTGAGTCTCAGACCAGTCCGTCCGTGCTTATGATAATACTTAAAGGAAAGTGGTTGGGGTATTGAATTTGCAAATCACTGTTGGGCCTGTGAGCGGGAATGTAGAGTTTCAAGTGATTAATATAGGGGCCTCCTTTTACCTGCTATTAGGAAGATCATGGTTACATAATATGTTGAATGTACCTTCGACCCTTCACCCAAAGGTTAAGATGGTAGTGGAAAATCATATAGTGGTTCTGTTTGGGGATTTTGGGATCCATACTGCTCAAGATGGAATCGCGTTGGAGATACAGTTGCCCGAGTAAGGTCCTACTCTTGGTGGGTTCGAGCTCGATAAGATTAATGCTTTGAGAGTGGAAGAGCCATTAGGGAAGATTGTACCGTACCTTGATGATTATGCAAATCCCATGATAGTTCCTATTATAAATAAGATGAAGTTCTTCCCGGGTATGGGCTTAGGCCATAGGCAGCAAGGTATAGCCAATTTTACAAATTTTGCAAGGTAGAAAAACAAGAATGGTTTGGGGTATACACTGACAAAGGGTAAAGCTAGTAAGTCCAAAGGCACCGGACATCTCAAGAAGACTCTCAGTGGTTCTTTTATCAAAGAAGGGGAGGCTTTTTACTATTGTGGCTTCCCGGAGCCTTGGTATGACAATGATACAAAGAAAAGGATCCCAGATTTTAAGATCTTCTTTGACCGTAAACCATTAGGAGAGGAGCAGTGGTACAAGGTTATAGAAGAGGGACAAGCTGAAAAGACCATTCAAGCAGATTGGACTAAGAACATGGACCAAGGATATATGAAGTTGCTATTGGGGGATGGACCTAAGGATGAGGAAGACCAGGAGGTGATGGCACTATAAGGGGAAAAGATAGATGTCTCCAAATTCATCATGGAAGCCAAGGGAGAGCTTAAGAATTGGAAGTACAAGGAAGCACTACCCCAAAAGAGGACTTTTCTAAAGTTTTTGAGTCTGTAACCAGATCCACGCCTGTTAGCGGACCGAAAGTTGTTTTTCATTTCATTTTTGAGTCTGTTACTAGGGGTAAGAAGTCTGAGGAGTCTAATGTCAAGTCTCCTATCGAGTCTATTAAAAATCTCCCTGCTATTAATAAAATGAACTTCGATTCCACTTACTTCGACGTGTCTAATTCCGAATGCATTAATCCTAATGAAAATGATGAAATACCCACTAATTTAAAAAGATTAATTGAAAAGGATGAAAATGAATCAGTTCAAAAGGTAGTGGAAGAGTCTTTGTCAATAAACCTAGGAACTGAGGAGGATCCCCAAGAGGTCCAAATCAGTTCAACAATCACTGTGAAAGCCAATAACTGACTGCTTTACTTAAAGAATTTAAAGACGTTTTTGCTTGGTCCTATAAGGACATGTCTGGAATCAACCCTGAAATTGTTCAACACAAAATTCCACTTTTTTTTAATCTAAACCTATAAAGCAAAGGCTGAGGTGAATGAGACCCGGATGGCACTCATAATTAAGGAAGAGGTTAAAAAATAGTTGCAAGCCGATTTTCTAATCATAACTAAATATCTGGAGTGGGTGACTAATATAGTACCTATGGTTAAGAAAGATGGTAGAGTGCGTGTATGCATAGACTTTCAAGATCTAAATAAAGCTAGCCCTAAAGACGACTTCCCATTCTCGCATATAGATGTTCTAGTTGATTATACCGCCGGACATGCACTTTTGTCATTCATGGATGGGTTTTTGGGTTACAATCAGATACTCATGACACTGGAAGATAAGGAAAAGACCAACTTTGTCACACACTGGGGGACCTTCTGCTATGGAGTATTGCCGTTGGGGTTAAAGAATGCTGGGGCCACGTACCAAAGGGCTGTTACTACACTGTTGCATGATATGATTAACAAGGAAGTAGAAGTATATGTAGATGATATGATAATAACAGCGAAGGAGAGAGAAGATCACTTAGGAGCCCTGAGGAAGTTCTTTGAAAGGTTGAGGGAGTTTAGGATGAAGTTGAATCCAAAGAAGTATGTGTTTGGGGTGACCGCAGGAAAACTATTAGGATTCTTGATCACCAAGAGAGGCATAGAATTAGACTGCAAAAATCAAAGCGATTCTGGAGATGAAACCACCTAGGTCGGAGAAGGAGGCAAGGAGTTTCCTGGGAAAAATCCAATTCATAAACCGCTTCATTTCAAAGTTAACTACCACCTGTGCGCTGCTGTTCAAACTATTAAAGAAGGAGGAGAAATTTGAGTGGAATAAACACTGTCAGAAAGCCATTGAGAAGATCCAAACCTACCTACAGAACCCACCTATTTTGTCATCGCCTATTGAAGGCAAACCCTTGCTTTTATATCTATCAGTAAACGAGGATGCCATGGGATGTATGCTAGCTCAAGAGGATAATGAAGGCCATATACTACCTGAGTACAAGGATGGTTGGATATGAACTCAAGTACACACCGTTAAAGAAAACCTGTTGGACCTTAGTTTAGGTTTCTTGCTGACTGAGGCACTACATGTTATCTTTCCCTGTGTTACTCATAGCCCAGATGGACCCATTAAAGTACCTGTTTGAGAAGCCTGCACTGATAGAAAGGATGGCCCGTTGGACTCTGATGATCTCAGAATTTAATCTGAAGTATATCGTGAGAAAGTCTGTCAAAGGGAGAGCGATAGCATAATTCCTAGATGACCAAGCAAATAAAAGGGGATGATGCTAAAGAATTCTCATTTCCCAATGAGGACCTCATGGTCATTAGTTAAGAGACGTGGAGGGTATTTTTGATGGAGCAGCTAATCAGAAGGGATATGGGGTTGAAATAGTGCTAGTATCTCCGGATGGTGCCCATGCGCCATTAGTTGTAAGCTAAACTTTGTTTTCACCAATAACGTCAATGAATATAAGGCTCGCACGATTGGACTGGAAATGGCCCTAGGACTAGGAGTGAAGAGGGTTGAAGTGTTTGGGGATTCCAATTTGATAATTTCACAAGCTAGAGGAGATTGGAAAGTAAGAGGAGAAGTTAAAACCCTATCACGAGTACTTGGAGAGTTTGTAAGCAAAGTTTGAGGAAATCACATTCTTCTACCTACATCGGGATGAGAACTAATTCGTAGATGCTTTAGCCACCCTAGCCTCAATGATAGAAACACTTATCAGAGTAACCATGAGACCCTTGATCATAGAATGAAGAGAGAACCCATCCTACTGTTGTGTCGCTAACCTAGAGGATGAACAAGAGTTACCTTGGTATAGTGACATTTGGAAGTTCCTAAGTGAGCAAAGATACCCTGAGGGAGCCACAGAAAAGGATAAGAGAGAAATAAGGAGGTTATAAGCCCAATATGTCATACATAGAGGAGAATTGTATCGAAGATCACACTTAGGAAAGAACCTCCTATGTTTAGATAAATGTAAAGCTGGGAGGATGATGGAGAAAATTCACGCAGGGGTATGTGGCCCTCATATGAATGGACACATGTTAGCAAAGAAAATAGTGAGGCAGGGGTACTACTGGTCTACCATGGAACATGACTGCTATAACTAAGTAAGGAGATGTCACCGTTGTTAGATCCATGCGAATCTTATGCACATCACACCATTAGAACTCTATAGCCTCACTACACCTAGGCCATTCTCAGTATGGGGGATAGATATAATAGGAGAAGTGATACCAAAATCGTCGAATGGGAACAGATACATCGTAGTAGCTATCGATTACTTTACGAAGTGGGTGGAAATGGCATCCTATATGAAATTAGAAGCTAAGGACGTGGCTAGATTCATCAAGCATAATATCATCTATCGGTATAGGGTCCCTCATGAGATCATATCCGATAATGGGTCGCATTTCAAGGCTGAGGTACTAGCACTACTGGAAAAGTATAAGAACACCCATCATAAGTCGTCACCCTATAGGCCACAGACCAACGGGGTAGTAGAAGCTGCAAATAAGAATGTGAAGGCAACATTATAAAAGATGGCATACACGTATAAAGATTGGCATGAGAAGTTACCATTCGCCTTGTGGGGATATAGGACATTTGTGAGGACATGCACTAGAGCCACGCCATACTCTTTGGTGTATGGGATGGAGTCTATATTGCCAATAGAACTAGAAATACCATCCTTAAGGGTGATGACTGAATGTGAGGTAAAGGAATCCCAATGGTTGAGGAAAAGGTATGAAGAGTTGGCACTGATAGATTAGAAACGATTGGAAGCACTGAACCACGTTCGGGAATATCAACAAAGGATAGCTAAAGCTTACAACAAGAAGGCTCGCCCAGGGAAGGTTGTTGAGGGTGACCTAGTCATGAAAGAATTGAGAGCACCAGTTTTCAATCCAAGAGGGAAATTTAAGCCAATTGGGTCGGACCCTACCTAGTTAAGACCATTCTCAAAGGAGGAGTAGCCTACTTAATAGACATAGATGGCCATAAATTTAAAGAACCCATTAATCTTTGATCGCCTCAAGAAGTACTATGTTTAGCCCACCCATGCACAGCTCACCCAAACTATGTAAATGGACCTGATTCATGCTAGGGAATATATAGGTAGCCTGGAAACAGGTTCGGTCCAAGTCCTTGAACCATTTCCATTCATTTATTACACTAGGGGCAAGCCCTTCCCGATATTGATTTTCTTTTACTATCCCTATTCTAGGGGCAACCCCTGTCTTGAAACCTAACCCTTCTCTTAAAAGGGCTAGCCCCATTCTTGAACCAAACATTAATGTAAATTTCAAGGAAAAGATTCAGGCATGCCCTCAAAAGATTAAAATAAAGCAGTTTTGAATCAATAATGTCAAGCATGATAAGATTGGCATAACAAAGAATAAGTGAAAAGTTGAAAGTAGACAGAATAAGGAAAATCCTCAAGGCTAAAGTTTTATTGATTGAAGTCTTATTTCACTACTAAAAGATAAAACAAAAGCTGAAAAGTAAATGAAAAGAAGGATCTATGCTATTCTAAAGACTAGTCTTGAAAAAAACGGAGTCGGAGGTTTCTTCATTCCCTTGGTCATTTTCTATTTTGTCTCTTCTCTTTTTGTATGGCTTTGATTACACCTTTTGATGGAGCAAGAGAGAAGGATTCCTTGTTGTGTTCTATAGATTAGAGCAGTTCCCAATGCTTCTTGAAATAAGGGATGCCCAAGGCTTTATGAGCAACCTTCTTTGGAATCCAAAGAGGATGGATATGAACTTCTTGAATGTGATTGAATTGAAGAAGAATTCAAATGGGAAGATAAAAGGACCACATATGGAGACCCGGAATACTAGCGCCCGAAATTGAGCATGTAATGAAAGTAGAGGTTTTGATCTTCCACCACTCGATAGTCCATTGAATGTCCTTGTGAGTAAAGCCGTGAAACCAGATAGTCTAATCTTGCAGAGATTCATGGAGACGAGCAACTTCCCAAGTATAATAGAGGGTAAAGAAGGTGGAAACCTGCTTGGGAGGACCTGAGCTTAGTTCTTTCAAGAAGCCATACCTGTAGCATGACCATGGACCTATGAAAGTTTTCTATAGTGCGAGCGAAAGCCTTGTCTAATCCAATTATGGTTTTAGCCAAGCAGATCATCATTGGATTCTTCCCCTTGCTTACTTCTAAGGCTACATTGATAAACTTCACATCCGTCATGGTAGTACCATCATTGAAAAGGAAGTGGGCAAGCGTACACAAAGCAAGAACACCCCGTTTGTGTTCGGGAGCAATGGTAGGATCGTCTGAGGAGAAGAGCTTGATGAGAGGGGATAGTAAGACATGACCTCCTATGATGAGATCATCGCATTTGGGAAGGGTCAACCCACTTAAGGATGACAATAAGGAAGAATACCTGGATTGATGAGAAGGAAGCACAAGTTCGGATTCACAATTATAGCCCAGCATAACTGAGAATTCTTCAAGGGTTGGGCATATCTCCTCACAATTGAATTAGAAAACATGATATTTAGGATCCCAATAAGAGATCTCAGCTTCCATAAAGTTTCTTAGAAGCCTCAAGTGATGAAGAGAGAATAGACTATCCAAACCATAAGGTTGGAAGTAAACATAATCAAAACCACAAAATGCATCCATCTATTTGAAGAGAGCATGAACCATGATAGTTTCCATTGAGAGGAGGTTTTTGGGATGAATATGAATGAAAAGAGTGGGGTTTCTAGGGCTTATATAGAGTATCAAGTCGAATTTGGAAAGAATTAGGAGTCTAAAGTCAGAAAGAAGCCCAAAAATTGCCAAAAATTGTCAAAAGTTGCCAAACAATCTGAGAGCCATGGTGGCAGTAATGTGCGTGCCGTATGGCACTCTTGAGTGTAGCGTGTGCCCTATAAGTGCTACATGGCACCCTTGAGTGCCACAATGGCCCCTCTTTTCACCCCTCCTTTATGTAGATGCATCCTTGTACATTTTTTCGTTGGTTTTAGGCTTCCATTTTGAGTCCGAACAGACGTTTTTGTTCGTTCAAAGTCTTGTTATGTGTGTGAAAATTCCTACTGGGTGTTTTAAATCATTCATTCCTAGTCATAAAAGAATAATAATAGTCTTAGAAGGTCCCCCAATGGAGCATGCTACTCATATAATTCAAGCAAGAGTTCAAATGAAAATGCAAGAAAGAAATCCATGAGTACAACCATAAGTCAAGTACAGTCATCCACAGTAGTGCAAGAAAAGTAAAGATAGAGCATATAGCTAGTCTCGAGGGCATCTCTTGCCCGCATTTACCCTCCTTGGTTGCACTCGTGGTGGTTCTTCCTCTTCTTCCTCGTCTTCTTCAATGATGACATAACAATGAGAGGTAGAACGCCTAACTGGCTCCGACATTAGTCTAGTAGGAGGCTGGTATGATGATGATTCCCCCAATCACATCTCCAACTCTACTATACGCCTCTGCCTAGCATAGATTTCATTACTTTGAAAATAAAGAAACCGTTAATCAAATCAAGAAAAGGGACAAGTGAGAATGAGAGAACATGCATGCATTCATTAAATTAAAAGAAAAATTGGCATTAGTTCATAGATATGCTCGACTTACCATGTTTATCTTTTCAATGTCAAACTGGGCGGAGAAGACTATAGGGAGTGCTTAGCTGATTTAAGCTGTTAAGAAGAGGGAAAAGAAAGAAAGGTTAGAAGAGGTCATTAAACTAGGGGCAAGGCTTGAGATTTTTACCTTGTATTCTAGCCAGCGGATCCATGACCTCAAGCTAGTGACCAAGCTCTGGTGTTCTTCCACATAGGGTGTTGGAATGAAGGCCACATTTGAAGTGATACATTGGAAGTCCGAGGGATCGCCTCCGGGACGCGATAGGGAACCTTGCGATCATCATCATCTAAAGTAGGAACGGTCCAATCAATGGTAGGGAGGTTAGAAGTATAATACCTTGAGGGTGTTCCCTCATATGAAGATCCTGTCCCTTGAGCTCTAGTGCTAGAGCTCCCCGCTCCTCCGATAGAAGGCCCTCCCTACAACCAAAGAGAGTTTAGTAAGTCGGGCAAGAAAATAAGAAGAAGAAGAGCTAAGAAGGAGTCATACCTCAGCGTGATTGGTCCTAGGAGAATTATACATGAGATAGGAAACCCGAATATCCTCGTAGCCCCTCCTATCAACCACTAGTTGAGTCCCATCCACTTCCATGAGAGCCTCCTCGAGGTTGTCACCCCGGAGCATATGAGTGTCTAGCATGTTAGGAGGAGGGACGTCAGGTACAATGAAGTGATCTAAGAGGCATGCCTGCCTTAGGACCCTCTCTCGTAAGTACCAAGCGGCGGCATAAGGGCCCATGAATAGGATGCGTTGTTTTGATAATTGAATTACCGATGCATAGAGAGCCTTCGTAGCATGAGGGATTCCCAAGGATCCCAGGTTACTGCCTCTCCGGTAAGGCGAGTTAAGAATTCTCGACACTTTCTAAGATTGTGAGCTCCAACTTTCATGCCCTCCATTTCCTTCACCCATTTAAGGCCCCTTCGGAATAAGCTAGCACTCAAATCCATAAGCTTAGGCACAAGCATTCCAAGATACTCAAAGCTCTATAACTATCAAGAAGAAAAGAGAGAAGACCATTAGAATGCCATTAGAAAAGAAGAAAAGAGAGGAGAGAATGAATTGAGTAATACCTCCCAGACCCTCTAGAAATCTCTAACCGAGGGTGAGCACATCTGGGAAATTTATCCCATTTGCTTATAGAGAATAGCTAAGCTAGCACCGCCCCAATCGTATGTATGGATTCAGTCGACGTTAGCCAGACTTCCCAGGATAGATAGATGGATCCGATCTACTTTGGTGCTAAAGAGAGAACACCCTAGAATATACATAATAAAGGCTCGGGTGATTTGATTAGTAGTGAATTGGTTGTACCTTTGAAAGGTCTCGAGAAACCACACATAAGGAACTACACCGCTCACCACTTTAGGGGGTATACTCCCAAGAGATTGATCACCTTTTGCTTAGAAGTTTCCAATGTAGGGTCCGTGATGATTGGTTCTCTTCCTACCTGAAGCCTGTTAATCATAGAGAAGTCGTTCGGGGTCATGGTCATCTCTCCGAAAGGAAGATGGAAGGTATTAGTAAAGTCCCTCCACTTTTCCGCTAGACTATACAGATGTACCAAGTCGTTAGAACTATTCACCAAGAGTTTCACAAACTCATTGAAGTCGGTGGCTTGCACCTTGATTTTCACGACTTCTGAAAGTTTCCCGTACCATTCATAGCCATAAGTGAGGCACCTGTGTCCTTTTAGAGTCGCCTTCTTCACCTAAAATGAGAAGAAAGATGAAATTGATGAGCTGAGCATTTCTACGAACACCTTGTGTGCACAATTTGAGAATCCTTGTTTTAAAAATGGTGGCTTTTGATTCTTACCCATAGGATGGAATCAACCACAAGAAAAACATATTAGAGCATGCATGCATTCATTATTGAGCTTCAATTTTGCATTCCATTGCATTTAGAAAGAAGAAATTGAGTTTTAAAAGAATTATTTTTAAAAATACCTCTCCTTCCCTAGCCTTGAAGGATAAATGTTGATGTGGATCCCTTGTGAGTTGTTTAGGAGGGAAGTTTTTGGAGGAAGGCTTGTAAGAGCGTCTCCCTTCCCGAAAATTAAGAGGAAGAAGACCCCACTCTCAATATTGAAATATGAACCCGAAAAAGAAGAGGAATAAGACATTGATAAGCTTGAGTGATGAAATGGTGATTTGTTGGTGTTTGGAGATGATTTTGAATGAGCAAAGGTTTGATTTGCAAGAGTTTAAATAAGACTTTGATTTTGAAAAACCAATGTAAGTATGAAAGAACTTGGATTTAGAGGTTGAGAATAGAAAGAAAATGGAGTAAGACTTTTCGTATGATTTAAGATGATCTTGGAACTTTTGGGTGAATTCGAATGATTTTGGTCAAACTTGGTCAAACCGGTCAACGGGGACTTTCCGAGAACTTTCGGGACTTCTGGGGGTCTCTGCGATCTGATGATTTCAAATATTTATCTTTTAAAATACATTTTTTTAATTTTGAATGACGTCGAATGATTTCTGAGATTCTGGGCCAATTCGGAGATTTTTGGGCTTTCAGGGGCATTCTGGTCATTTCTTTGACTTCTTGAGAGTTAGAGGCAATCTCTGAAAATCCGATATTTTTAATCATCGAGGTTTGATATGCTTGTGGCCTCCTAAATCTGTTAGCCGAAAAAATGGGGTGTCTACAGTTTGCCCCTCTTTGGCATGAACTTGCGAGGCAACGCGTGTCGCAAACGAGTGCCAAAGCCTTGAAGAGACATGATTTTTGGAGGCTAAAGATTTAGGATAAAAACAATTGCGTTGCAAAAAATGTAAGAAAAAAAAAACCAATGCTGAGGCTAGTGCTGGTCGCACTCTGTGTGAGCTGGCTACGCATCCAAAAGGGAATCAGACCAAGACGTAGTTTACGCACAAAGAAACAAACACATACAAATACATAGCAATCAGGCGGATGCTATACAGGGATGATGTTATGTTATGATGAGCTAAAATGATATGTGTCATGCCTGATGTTGTGCTCTAAAGTGCTTGTGGGCCTAGTACACGTATTCTATGTATTCGCCACTCTCAATGGGCTTGGTGATCTACGCTTCGCTACGACTAATAGACTTGTGAGGGATCTCGACCCAGAGGTCTGACCCAAGGAAGAGGGTGGTGCTCAAAGTGATAATGTGGTGCACAGAACAATGCTTGTGGTGTGTTTTCCACTCCTAGTGGGCTTTGTGATTTGTGTGTGTCACGACCGATGGGCTATGTGTCATGTTATGGCCAATTTGTTGTGTTTGGTGAGTGAAGTGACCCGCTAGACTTGACTCATGCTCCCCTTAATTGTGATACTATAGGCTCGGTGATTCTCAGATTATCAACATGTGCTTCTCAAAAATAATGATCCTCAATGGTGCTCTTCAATTCTCAAAGGTGCCCTTTAAATCTTAATGGTGCTCCTCAAATCTTCAAAGATGCTCCTCGACTTTTCAATGATGCTTTTCAACTATTCTGATGCTCCTCAACACATATGATGCCTCTACTCTTCAACGATGCTCCTCAACACATCTGATGCTCCTCCATTATTCAACGATGTTCCTCAACACATTTGATGCTCCTCGACACTTCACCGATGTATTTTAACACATTTGATGCTCCTTGACACTTCAACGATGTTCTTCAACACATTTGATGCTTCTCTTCAACGATGTTCCTCAACACATCTGATGCTTCTCCACTCTTCAATAATGTTCTTTAACACATCTGATGCTCCTCGACACTTCAACAGTATTCCTCAACACATTTGGACTCTGAGCCCTGAAACACCTCAATAACACATCTCATCGACACCACATCTGGACTCTGAGCCCTAAAATAACACATCTCATCGACATACCTGACACGACTAAAAATTTGTGCGCTCTTGTGCAACACCCAAGTGTAGGTGATCGTGCAAGTAATATAGTACTGGAAGTCTAGGTCGATCCCACAGGGAAGGAATGGGAAGAAAAGATACTAAGTTACAACCTAAAGAAAAAGAAAAAGATCAATAAAGGAGTGGAGGTTCTAATGAATCCTAATTAATTAAATTAAACTAAATAACAAACTAAAGCATAAAGAAACATAACTAATTAAATAGGTAAATGAAAGGTGTTGGAAACACGTGGATCCACATTGATCCTAACCATCTACTATGCATACTCATAAATGTTCTATGGAGTTCATCCCTCTTCAGTATTCTGTATTTTTCTAAAGATATAGAATCAATAGCCCTTTCATGACCGGGACTATATCATCACAAGTGATTTAAAATACTTAGAAGACGGTTTAAAACAATGGTTATTACTTGCACTCTAAATGGTGTTAGCATTCAAAGTGGTTTTCAAAAGTCATTGAAGAAAATAGTCTTAAGGCTTTAAGTTCTAAAAACTGTTGTGACAAACTGATCTTATAGGGACAATTTGATGACAGATTTCTAAAATAGAAAGTCATGGAATACTTAAAAGAATCATCTCAAGAATCAACAGATTTGATCAATCGAAGCGCTCTCGATCGATCGGACAGCATCATCCTTCAATCGATCGAAATGTCTTCAATCGCTTGACTATGGCTCTGGTTCGATCGATCGAGACCAAAGTTTCTAAAGATTGCATGGTAGAGGTTGGAAATCAATGTTTCAACACATATTTCCAACGTCTAAACTACAGAAACATAAATAAACAAGTGCAGGAATAGTAAACTAAAGTAATCATAATAGTTAGATTAATAAATAATCAAATAAAGATAAAGGAAAAGAAAAACCTGGAATAAATCTAAAAATAACTTGTAAATAACTTGAATCTTAAATAATCTTCAGTATGATAATGAAAAAGAGGAAGAAAAACATGAATCTAACCTAATCTACTCCTAATCTAACCCTAAAACTACCCTAAACTGCTTTTTTTTGCGTTCTGGAGCGTCCTCCCTTCGTCTGGTATCAAAATGACTTATTTATAGGGTTCTTGTAGAGTTTATGCTACTTTTGGGTGAAAATAAAGTTCAATCGATCGAGCTTAGTTCGATCGATCGAAGGTTCAATCGATTGAACTCTCCTCAATCACTTGAACTTCTTTGATTTTGACAGCTCTGTACACCGATGGGAGAATGGCCATAACTTTTCACTCAGACCTCGGATTGACCTCCCGTTTATGGTCACGGGACCGTAACTCAAAGATCTACATTTTGTATTTCTGGGAAAATCTTCCAAATTTGAAGTCTTTATTGTCAAAATTGGCATTTTCTCAGCTGCTTTCGTTGTTCTCTTCACCAGAATCACTTTTCTTTAGCTCCACTTCATTGAATTACATTCTAATACCTATAAAACAACGCATAAACATATGTTTTAGCATTAACACAATAAAAAGAACATTGTTATTAGAATGCACCTAAATGTAGGGACGTTGGGGATAAAAGTATACATAAAGGACCATGTAATACGCTATGAATATGCACTTTTCACCTCCAATCAATACATCATCAACACATCTGGACACTGATTGGATCAAAAATAATTTCTTGGTGTTGGCGATATTTTCTTCAATCAACCGCCTTGAGAAACAACTATCGATCTGTAGTTTGTAACCACTTACGAGTTTATGCCACTCATACTTGGACACTTTTCATGTTCTTGACTAGTGCAGTAATGATGTTTGGTACCTCTACTTGTATCCACATTTTTTTATAATTGGGAATCACTTTAAACCCAATCATTTGAGACCATGACCAATGGACTTAACAGGAATGACGGTGACAAGGAAAGTTAGGTTAGTTTGTTTGAAACCTCGATCTCTGACACACTTTTGATCAGATTACTACTGACTCTAACAAATAAGGATTGACTCGGACATGAAATTCTCAAATTGCCATGATCCAATGTACCTTCATCTTAAATAATGTACCACTCATCTTTTATGTTCACTCCTCATCTCAATATGACAGCACTTTGCTGATAAATCTGGTTTTTGAAAATTCTTCCCTATTGATCTAATCAATTCTCTACTTCTCCCAGGAAGTGCTTTGAATTAGTGCCTTATCATTTAGAATAAAAGATACTCTATTTTAAAAAAATTTAAAACAAGTTGGTGACTTGAAAACTTGCCCTTGTTATGAAGGGAATGTGTTAAGCAAACAGAGTTTGCCCCTAGTTTGAGGTGTAAGGAGTAGAATTTATAGGCAAACGAGGTGGGTGACGAAAGTTTGCCCCTAGTTTGGACGACGGTTTATTGGAGGTTTTGGGTAAACGAGGTAGGTGACTGAAGTTTACCCTTTTTATGAAGGGTAGATAGTAAACTTCAGGCAAACGAGGTAGGTAGCCCAAGTTTGCCCCTAGTGTAGAAGGTGATTTTCTGGCTTGAAACAGGGTCCGTGACTTTAATCTCTCATATGTTCATAACTTTTGCCTAGGCACTGGTGAAGTGACCTAGCGAGTTATTTTCTCTCTTTTGTTATTGCTCACTTTGGATTTAGCTCTAATTTTTTCCTAGGCGTCCTTTCAAATTTTCGACCTAGCGAGCCATCCTTCTTTTCTTTTTGAAAGTCTGCTTACGTACCCCTAAGTGCGGATCAGGTCCGATGTAGTTCGGGCCAAGACCTTAAAAGAAGAGGGGTTAATTATGATGGTATCGACCGAACCGATACGGTTACCTACATATACCCGAGTGGGAATCAGGTTGAGCGTAGTTCAAGGCAAGGTCTTGAAAGAAATTGGTTTAATTATGATGGTATCGATCCAACCGATGCGGTTGCCTATGTATCCCCAAGTAGGAATCAGGTCGAGCGTAGCTCAAGGCAAGGCTTTGAAAGAACAGGGGGTGTAAACACCCCGATTTTGACCAAACGTCGAATTAAGGGGAGTATTACCTCTAAAATCCGATGATAACGATGTCCGACCAATCTAGGACTTCCAAAAGGTGATCCAAGCTCTTTAAGGCTCTTCAATTCAAACAAAAGAAAGAAAAAGAAGAAAAAGAGAGAAAAAGAAAAAGAAGAAGAAAATGGCACTTGGCAAGTTTTACGGCATTCACGGGTTGCCTGTGCGGCAGTTGGTAAGTGCCGTAATGGCACTCGGTGACCACTGCAAAATTTAAAGTACTGCAGCCTGTGGAGTTGTCCACGACACTCAATGAATGCTGCATCGGCATTCACTGAATACTGCGACGGCTATCAGTGAGTGCCAGAACGGCATTCATTGAGTGACGCTTCCATCTCTATTGAGTGCCGCTTCCATGTCTAGCCAGTCGATTGCATTGAACTATGACCTTGGAGGCTCAGGGCAACCCGGTCGGTCAAGCCATCATGGGACTGTGTGATCACCCTTGATCTCGTACCACGTTTTGGTATATGAAGCATCCTATCGGGTGTGTGTCAAGGGTCCCTTATTTTGACCAAAACCTGGCCTTTGCATAATAGCTTTTGTTAGAACCTTTCAATTTTAGGAAATTAATTCTTGATTAGGATTATGTGCTAGGGAATTTTTTATGCCCGGAAGGGATTACTTGAGATGATGACGATACTTGCTTGATGAAAGATGTGTAAACTCTTAATCACCTTTGAGCAATTCCTCTTCATGTCCCATGACATTTGGGAATCTGCTTAATTTTATTATGAGATTACATCTCTTGTATTCTGTTAGCTAAGCATCATTAACCTTGTATGCATCCGAATTCATGAAAAATACGGTGATAATCCGATCATGTGATCCTTCTACCCAAAGAATTTTAAATCCATCTTTGTAAGCAAGCAATTCTTGTCATATTTATTCCAAAGTTTCAATCGCTCTTTCAAAAATCTTTGAAGTTCAAAGTCCTAAACAAATTTTTGATAAAGTATATTCAAAGGAAAAATCCAAAAAAATTTTGGAATCATTTTTGGAATAAATGCTCTTCAAATGAATTTCAAAGCAAAATTATTAAGAAATATTTTCACATCCTCATTTTTAAATAAAAGATTCAAAATTCTTGAGAATTATTTTGCAAGATCTCGTCATGAATTTCAAATTTTTTTTAATATCTGACCTTTGAAAGGGTAGTGAGGATCACAATGAGAGGTGAAATTGGCGCATTTGACATGATTGAGGATTTTATATGCTTATGTGTTTATGTGTTAGGGCTAGAATTTTCCTTTCTTTCGCATATAGAGTAGGTACACACGCACACATGCATTGTATCCGTGTGACATGCGAACCATTCATAAAAATTTTTCACCGAGTATCTTTCGAAATTGTGATAAAAGAAATAACAAAAAGAAGTTTTTTTTTTAAAGTCATTAAAAATTCTTTTATAGGGCAAAAATAGCATCAGGTTTGGGCACGATCTGGTTTAAAGGTTCCACAGCACGGCTAGTAAGAAGGGAAGGAAACTTTGAGATGGCAGACAAAAGGAACGATGGGGAAGTAGCAGAATTAAGAACACTAGTAGAACAATAAGTGGAACAGATGAGGCGACAAGCCGAGAATATGAACCGCATAATGGTCATGATAGAGGCAATAGCACGCCCGCCACTAGTTATAAATCCACCAAACATTGATCCGCCTATTAGGGAAGAAGGTTGGTATGATGATCCAGAAAAGCCGAGGGCCGAGGTTCCTAGAGTAGAAAGGGAGATGGTGGAAAGAGAAAAGACTGACAAAGAGAGGGTAATGACCGAGAAGTTGGAAAGGGTAATGCGCAGGGCTCAGGGGGTCAACACTTATCTGATGAAGTTAGAAGGTCTATACAATGGGGTCCGTGAGAAACTGCCTGATGGTTTCAAAATGCTAATTTTTGACAAGTTCAATGGGATAGAGAATCCTCTCAGTCATATGAGGATGTGCATCGGGGCCTTCCAGCCTAGTGGATTGAGTACCACCATGATGGCCGTCTAATTTCAGCATACTTTAACCAGGGCTGCTCTGTCTTAGTATCTCACACTTGAACCAAGAAAAACTAGGGTCTGGGAAGAGGTGATCAAAGCATTTATAGAACAGTATGAGTATAACCAAGACTTAGACGTCACAGTCAGAGACTTGGAAACCACCAGGCAAGGGAACAAAGAATCGTTCGCTAAATACTTGAGCAAATAGAGGGGAAAGGCAGCCAAATGGTACAGAGACTGTCCAAAAAAGATCAGATATGAATGTTAATGAAGAACCTACAGCCAGTATATCAGGAAAAAATGAGGTTTCAGTCGATCAACACTTTCGCTGAAGTCTTTGATGTGGGAACAAGGATAAAGGACGCAATCCAAGAAGGCATAATCAAGAAGGAAGAGCAACCAAATCGGTATAGAAGGCTAAACTATGGATCAAGTGGAAGACATTCGGGGGGTCACTCCGGCCCCATCGATGTCAACGCATTGAGTGGACCAGAGAGAAAATTTGACATAGCAACAAGAAGAGGAGGGGATAAACAACCAAGGAAGTTTTCAGATTTGGGGGTATCACTGTTAACTACTCTCGATAGGCTAACGGCAAAAGGGCATCTTCGCCTGTTGGAACCTCGACCTTTGCTAAGTCTGCTTTTATCAAACTTCCAAGAAGATCTCTATTGCAAATTTCACCAACAAAAGGGCCATTCTACAGATCGATGCACAAGGCTGAGGCATGAAATTCAGGACCTCATTGATAACAAGGTAATATCTGAGCCGCCTGTTAAAACTCCTAATGTTACCAGAAATCCACTGTCGAATCATCATGCTGTACCAGCGCCACAAGGCCTTTATTTCTTGGGGATAAAAGAGACAACCTTCGATCCGTCTAGGCTAATCACTAAAGCTGAGACACCGAGAAAGCCGTATCAGCTGCCAGAAGAATTGATAATCTGTACTCTGAGGAATCAGTCAGGAGAATGTGGAGAGGGAATGTCAAAACAAGTAGATTGGTGGGTTCAGGAGACTAACAGTACCGATGTGAATCAGGTAGAAGATGACCTGTGGTATATAAGTGACGAAGAGATAGAAACCGAGAAGGAGAATTTGAAAGTCGTTTCAGAAATTGATGATTTATGGGTAAAGGAAGAAATCAGTCATCTAACCCGATCAGGCCGACACTTCAAACCGCATGAGCTAGAAGAAGATCACCCAGGGAGGGAATTGGACAAGGGAAAAGAGAAGATGAATAAAGAAGAGGAAGAAGATAGGGTTTTGAAGCAAATGAAGAAAACCCAGGCCAATATCACCATATGGAGTGTGTTGATCACCTCTAAACACCACAGGCAGACAGTCCTTGATACTCTAAATCAGTCTAATATTTCTATCGACACAGCACTGGAGGACCTCATAGGAATGATCAGTAAAGGTCCAACTCTGGCCATCACCTTCTCCTCAGATGCCTTACCACCCGAGGGGCCCGTTCACAATAAACCGCTATACATCACTGTAGAATGCTTGGGAAATACCGTACCTACCTGCCTTATTGACAATGGGTCTGCTCTAAATGTGTGTCCATTACGAACAGCTAAGTGCATGGGTTTGGATAAATCAACATCCATACCGTTTGAGTAGAAGGTGAGAGCGTATGACAACACTCAGAGGACAGTTATGGGAATAATTCTTCTCCACCTTGCTGTCGGGCCTTTGGAAAAAGAAGCCAAATTACAAGTCATTAACATCCCGGCTTCTTTCAATTTATTGCTGGGAAGGCCGTGGTTGGACAGTCTAGGTTCTATACCGTCTACGATTCATCAAAAAGTCAAGTGTGTTTGGAAAAGCATGGTCTGTGACATTCTCGGGGATAGTTGTGTCTGTCGATCTAAAGCTTCGTTAAGCACGCCGGTTCTAGAGGTACAATTTTAGGAAGAGGAGACAAGTCTGGGAGGGTTCAAATTTATCAGCATGTCGGAGAAAGAGTGTCACACCCGTTCCAGAAATTTTATGATTTTGAAAATGCATCCTTTCAGATTTTGAAATTATTAATGTTATTAATAATTTGAGTTGAGGTTGACTGTGAGTCAACGGTAAGGTGTCAGTGAGGACACGGGAACATGGTAGTTCATATGGCATGAGCATGAGTAAATGGCATTTATATGATTTAAATGTTATTTGACTTATATGGTATTTTGTGAATAGTGAATTATACCTGTGTAGTATAATTTCTGGTATTTTCGGTTTTGTTTGTTAACATTTTGAGAACTGTGGTGAGAACGTGAGTGATACGTTAATTAAAAAGTTAGGTTGTGTAGAGATTCCACAGAATATAGTTTTCGGACGTTATTTTTGGACCAAACGAAACCTAGTCGAAAACTTTTGAAATTTATAGTTTTCACTCGTAAAGGAATAAAATGGACGTGTGCGAAGTTTCGGGAGTTAATTAGAAGTTTGAGAAACTCGTGGGGAGGTAAACGCAATTCCCGAAGAGTTTTTCTATATATAGAAGTGGATGAGATTTCATTCTCATCCAAATTTCCAAAATATCTAGAGAGAGGAGAGAGAAAGGAGATTTGGTTGCCACGAGCTTGCCGGCGACATACGACGACCTTCTGTCCGTCAGATTTTCTCCAGATTCAAGATTTGAACTCGTGGAGGTAAGACCTACGTTTTGATACTACTTAGGCCGTGTTTGGCCAATTTTTGTAAAAATCTTAATTCTAGACTTTTGGAAAAAACAGGTATAAACTTGTAGGAATTTTCTCAAATTCGAAATCCGACGATTATTTAGCCTCCTAGTCGATCCTTCAAAGTTTGGGGGAAATCGCACGAGGTATGAAGTTCTAACTTGTGAAATATAGAGAAATACATGTTTTATATTTCGACGACGAAATTGAGATCCGGGCAAAATCCATGTGTTAATTATTGTAGGCCCGTTAATTATGCACGCACTAATTTGTGAAAAGCATGTCTAAATTTATGTGAGCACATTGAGTTGTCTATGTGGGTCAAAGGGGGGTCTTATACAAATTCATGCCGGAGTAAGCTTCTCGATGTTGAGAATTTTAGTAGCGACGACTACTGTGCATGGTTGTAGGCTTGGACTTGCCATGGCACTTGTGGGATGTAATGGTTGTAGGCTTGGACTTGCCATTGACATCGCGGTTTAAGGCTTGGACTTGCCGCTACCGGATGAATGCGTATTTTTCTCCCTAGAGACTATTGATATGATTTATGAGATTAAAGCATGTTTTGTCATATATTGCATATGTTAGACTTGTGCACTTAACATATAGCTGAGCAGTGGCGATTTACTCCATTGCAGGTAAGAAGAAAGACAAGGAGAAGCGTGATGAGTGAGGCCGTTAAGGAACGCCGGGGGAATCATTTGTTTATATTTTTGTTTCCTTTTTCTAAACTTGTGTAAGGATTGGGAATTCGTAAAATGTTGTAATAGATCTTTGGATTAGTTCCTTGGTATTGTAATCTTGTAATTGAATGCCTGTAGTTATGTTTTAAATGTTGTTTTTGGCGTTGGTTGTGATGGTTTGTGGATAATTGAGAAGCATGAGTTATTATTTTCAACACAGGGCCTCCCAGCAGGGGAGCAGTCGACTGGACCCTATGTCAGTCGACTGGATCCCGTGTGTTTGAGACACTGAAAGTGAATAGTATGAGAAACAGTCGACTGGACCCTTTATCAGTCGACTAAACACTGTTGATTTTTAGTTACTGCTTCTATTAATGGCAAAACCAGTCGACTGTACCATAACTCAGTCGACTGGACCCCTTTTGAAAACTGATGAATTTTGGTTCTACATAACACAGTCGACTGGGATTCCCTGATCAGTCGACTGGACCTCTGTTGAGAATTTTAAGTTTTGGTTTCTGCTAAGTACAGTCAACTGGACCCTAGGCACAGTCGATTGAACCTCTGTTTTCAAAAATTGATTCTTTTGGATGTGTTTTCAATTGAACAAAACTTTTTATAACTCTGATTTCAATAGATTTTCAAGGGTAATGTTTCCTAAGTTTTAAACTACCCAGGGTTGTTTTAACGTTCTTTCCGCTGCGTATCATTAGAGTATGTTTGGATGAGCCTTGATGGCGTGCCACGTGTCCTATTTCCACGCGTAGTGGGATGGGTCGTGACATTTAGTGGTATCAGAGCTAGAGGTAACAAAACTTGGGGGAAACGTTCGACGACGAGAGGAGTGTTGAGTGAATTGCCACATGTTCTAAATTGCATCCATACATATTAGAGATGTTTGATGCATATGTATGTTACTTTACATACATGCTATTGTTATTGTTGTACATGCTTAATGTTTATGCATTGAAAACTACAGGATTGTAATCATGGATGACCGAGAGTTATCACCCCATACTCGACGTATGAATGAAATGGCAGAGATGATGGGGAATATGGGGGAAATGATACGGAATATAGCGGAGCGACTGCCTCCCACACCCCACATCGAAGTGGAACCAATAACTGTAGTGCATGCACCCGAAACTAGGGGCATAAGATCCATATCCGAACAATTCGCTCAAAAGAAACCAATGGAATTTCATGGGACACCCGATCCAATGCTCGCCGAACATTGGATTATGGACATGGAGAGGATTTTCCGATCTATTCTGATGAATGACAGGGAGAAGATGGAAAATGCAAGTGATGTGCTAAAGGGTGAAGCCCAGAACTGGTGGGTAAATGTGCTGGATCAAGGGGCACTGATTACTTGGGAAGGGTTCAAGGCGGAATTCAATCGCCGATTCTTTCCGCGAGCCGCCTACAATGCAAAGAAGCGAGAATTTGATAACTTGAAGCAAGGAGATAGGACTATAACCGAATATACTTCCAAGTACAACGCGTTGTTGAGGTTTGGCAAGGGTTCAGTGCCAGAGGAGGAAGATAGGGCAAGGAAATTTGAAGAGGGTTTAAGGGAAAATATCCGGTTGAGGGTAGAAACCTACGAGCATTCGACCGTGGCAGCAGTACAACAAATGGCGCTAGTGGCCGAGGGCGGAATGGAAAGGTTGAGGCAGAATCAGCACAAAAAATGAAGCAATGAGAGTGGAGATAGGAACCAAGGCGAATCTTTCAAGAGGCCGTTTCAAAGAGGCTCTGGTTCTAGTTTCAGTGATTTCAGGAGAACGCCAAGTAACATACCATTGTGTTCACTTTCCAACCGACCACACTCAGGCCGATGTTTCATGACCAAACCCCAGAACAGAAATCAAGGAGGGGGTAGTGCTAATTCTACACTCGAGATGAGAGGCAAGTGCTATGATTATGGAGTATTTGGACACCAAGCCAAGGATTGCCCGAGGAAGTATCCTCAACAAGGAGTTAGTTCTATGGCTTCTAGTGGTTCGAAGCCTAAGCAAACTAATGACGGGGGACAAAGGATGGAGCAACGTCAAGGAAGGGCATATCAGATGAACCCAGGAGATATGACTGCTTCTGAGATAGTAGTCTCAGGTATGGTGCTTGTATGTTCACACTTAGCACGCATACTCGTCGACTCGGGATCTACGCATTCATTTGTATTGCATGCCTTTATTGAACATTTGAATATTAAATCGGTATCGTTAGGATATGAATTGTCTATTTCTGTGCCACTTAGTAAATCAATAATGACGTCTATGATGTATAAGAACTGTGAGATCAAACTAGGTGAGAAGTTGATGACCGTACACCTTATACCGATTGCGGTGAACCATTTCGATGTGATACTGGGAATGGATTGGTTAGCCCTTAACCAAGCCACAATAGACTGTGAACGGAAAGAGGTTAACTTTCGATCACCGATGCATGGGAACTTTTATTTCCAAGGGAATGGGGTTATACCGCGGCCGTATTTGATTTCAGCTATCCGGGCGGGAAGGTTATTGAAAAAGGGATGTCAAGGATTCCTATGTTCAGTGACCGATGTCTCAGCGACTGAATTCAAAGTAGAAGACATTCCGATAGTGCGAGAATATTCAAATGTCTTTCCTGATGATCTACCAGATGTTCTTATTGAGAGAGAAATTGAATTCACCATTGAGGTAAAGCCAGACTCAAGACCGGTATCCAAAGCACCGTATAGAATGGCACCACTAGAATTGAAGGAACTGAAAGTTCAACTACAAGAGTTACTTGATAAAGGTTTCATCTGACCAAGTGTATCGTCGTGGGGAGCTCCAGTGTTGTTCGTAAAGAAGAAAGATGGCTCCATGCGTATGTGTGTTGATTACCGGGAACTGAACAAGTTAATGATTAAGAACAAGTATCCACTGCCGAGAATCGATGACCTATTTGATCAACTTCGTGGGGCACAAGTATTCTCCAAGATAGACCTGAGATCGGGTTATCATCAGTTGAAAGTGAAGGCCGAAGATGTTGAGAAAATAGCTTTTAGAACGCGTTATGGACACTATGAGTTCTTAGTTATGCCATTTGGAGTTACGAATGCACCAGTCGCGTTCATGGATCTTATGAATAGAGTACTCAAGGATTATTTGGATGACTTTGTGATTGTATTCATTGACGATATCCTTATCTATTCACCGAGTGAGATAGAACACGAGAACCACTTGAGGTTGATACTTCAGAGATTACGAGAGAAACAATTATTTGGTAAAATCAAGAAATGTGAATTTTGGTTGTCTAGTATTACTTTTCTTGGTCACGTGATTGACAAGAATGGAGTATCAGTTGATCCTCACAAAGTAGAAGCTGTATCAAATTGGCAAAGGCCGACATCCGTATCTGAAATTTGAAGTTTCTTGGAATTAGCGGGATACTACCGCCGTTTTATTGAACATTTCTCAAAGATTTCTTTACCTATGACAAGGTTGATGAGGAAAGGAATTACATTTGAATGGAGTCAGGAATGTGAAGACAGTTTTCAAGAATTGAAAGCACGACTAACGAGAGCACCTATTCTGACAATACCATCCGGAACCGAAGGATTTGTAATCTATAGTGATGCTTCACACAAAGGGTTGGGATGTGTGCTTATGCAAGGTGGTAAAGTGATTGCTTATGCTTCTAGACAGTTAAAGACACATGAGATTAATTATTCGACTCATGATCTGGAATTAGCTGCGGTAATTCATGCTTTCAAGATTTAGAGACACTATTTGTACGGGGAAAAGTGTGAGATATTCACAGATCACAAGAGTTTGAAATACATTTTCACCCAACGAGATTTGAATATGAGACAGCGACGATGGTTAGAATTGATGAAGGATTACGATCTTTCGATTGAGTACCATTCGGGAAAGGCGAATGTAGTAGCCGATGTATTAAGCCGGAAGACGCCGAGAAATTTAGCCGACGAGCTAACACAACAAAAAGAGTTGATAAAAGAGATGGAACGCTTAGAATTGGATGTGATTCCAGAGACTAGTGGTGGCTTAATGATGGCAATCATGGCACACCCAGATATTATTGATGAGATCAAGAAAGAACAATTTAACGATGTCTATTTGTGCAAAATGAGGGACGAGATACCTTTGGGAAGACGACCTGGTTTTGTGTTGGAACGAGGAACGTTGAAACTGGAAAATCGATTATGTATACCAAATGTGAAAGACTTGAAAGAGAGGATTCTAGAAGAAGCTCATAGTACGAAATATGCAGTGCACCCGGGAAGTAATAAGATGTACAGAAACTTGAGAGAAAACTTATGGTAGAAGGGTATGAAGCGTGAAGTCGCTAAATTTGTATCTGAATGTTCGGCATGTCAACAAGTCAAAGTAGAGAGACAAGTACCCGCGGGGTTACTACAGCCATTGCCAGTATCGGAATGGAAGTGGGACGAGATTACGATGTATTTTGTTTCAGGATTTCCACGATCATGTAATAAGAATGATAAGATTTGGGTTATAGTTGACCGATTAACCAAGTCAGCTCATTTTCTACCAATCAAGATGACTAAGCCTTCGAGGTTAGTAGAGTTGTATGTGAAAGAGATTGTAAGACTACATGGAGTTCCAGCAGTGATTGTATCAGATCGGGATAGTAGCTTTACGTCAAGGTTTTGGGGAAGTTTGCAAGAAGCTATGGGTACAAAATTGAGTTTCAGTACTGCATTTCATCCTCAGACCGACGGACAGTCAGAGCGTATGATTCAGACCTTGGAAGATATGTTGAGATTGTGTGTATTAGACTTTGGGAGTGATTGGGAGCACCACTTGCCATTAATTGAATTTGCGTACAACAACGGATTTCAATCAAGTATTGGTATGGCACCATATAAAGCTTTGTATGGCCGTAAGTGTCGATCACCGGTTTGTTGGACCGAGGTGGGAGAAAGAAAGTTGTTAGGACCTGAGTTAATACAGGTGACTACTGAGAAGGTGAAATTGATTCAGGAACATCTTAAGGTAGCTCGGAGTCGATATAAGAGCTATGCGGACTCTAAACGACGATCGATGAATTTTGAAGTGGGAAATTTTGTATACTTGCGAGTATCGCCTTCGAAAGGCATTGTACGATTTGGAAAGAGGGGAAAGCTCAATCCAAGATTTATAAGAACTTTTGAGATCCTAGAGAGAGTAGGTCCAGTGGCTTATCGATTGGCCTTGTCATCAGAGTTAGAACATATGCATAACGTATTTCACGTATCAATGTTGAGACGGTGTATGACTGATACGAGTAAGATCATTGTACTTGAACCGCTGCAAATTCAGGGAGACTTGACTTATGTAGAACAACCGGTCGAGATTCTAGATCGAAAAGAACAAGTCTTAAGAACTAAGACGATTCCGATAGTGAAGGTATTATGGCGTAGTCACACTGTTGAAGAGGCTACGTGGAAAAATGAGAAAGACATGCCGAATGAGTATCCGTACCTATTCGACGCATGAGTTAAAGTTTGGGGACAAACTTCCTTTTTGGAGGGGAGAGTTGTCACACCCGTTCCAGAAATTTTATGATTTTGAAAATGCATCCTTTGAGATTTTGAAATTATTAATGTTATTAATAATTTGAGTTGAGGTAGACTGTGAGTCAACGGTAAGGTGTCAGTGAGGACATGGGAACATGGTAGTTCATATGGCATGAGCATGAGTAAATGGCATTTATATGATTTAAATGTTATTTGACTTATATGGTATTTTGTGAATAGTGAATTATACCTGTGTAGTATAATTTCTGGTATTTTCGGTTTTGTTTGTTAACATTTTGAGAACTGTGGTGAGAACGTGAGTGATACGTTAATTAAAAAGTTAGGTTGTGTAGAGATTCCACAGAATATAGTTTTCGGACGTTATTTTTGGACCAAACGAAACCTAGTCGAAAACTTTTGAAATTTATAGTTTTCACTCGTAAAGGCATAAAATGGACGTGTGCGAAGTTTCGGGAGTTAATTAGAAGTTTGAGAAACTCGTGGGGAGGTAAACGCAATTCCCGAAGAGTTTTTCTATATATAGAAGTGGATGAGATTTCATTCTCATCCAAATTTCCAAAATATCTAGAGAGAGGAGAGAGAAAGGAGATTTGGTTGCCACGAGCTTGCCGGCGGCATACGACGACCTTCTGTCCGTCAGATTTTCTCCAGATTCAAGATTTGAACTCGTGGAGGTAAGACCTACGTTTTGATACTACTTAGGCCGTGTTTGGCCAATTTTTGTAAAAATCTTAATTCTAGACTTTTGGAAAAAACAGGTATAAACTTGTAGGAATTTTCTCAAATTCGAAATCCGACGATTATTTAGCCTCCTAGTCGATCCTTCAAAGTTTGGGGGAAATCGCACGAGGTATGAAGTTCTAACTTGTGAAATATAGAGAAATACATGTTTTATATTTCGACAACGAAATTGAGATCCGGGCAAAATCCATGTGTTAATTGTAGACCCGTTAATTATGCACGCGCTAATTTGTGAAAAGCATGTCTAAATTTATGCGAGCACGTTGAGTTGTCTATGTGGGTCAAAGGGGGTTTTATACAAATTCATGTCGGAGTAAGCTTCTCGATGTTGAGAATTTTAGTAGCGACGGCTACTGTGCATAGTTGTAGGCTTGGACTAGCCATGGCACTTGTGGGATGTAATGGTTGTAGGCTTAGACTTGCCATTGACATCACGGTTTAAGGCTTGGACTTGCCGCTACCGGATGAATGCGTATTTTTCTCCCTAGAGACTATTGATATGATTTATGAGATTAAAGCATGTTTTGTCATATATTGCATATGTTAGACTTGTGCACTCAGCATATAGCTGTGCAGTGGAGATTTACTCCATTGCAGGTAAGAAGAAAGATAAGAAGAAGCGTGATGAGTGAGGCCGTTAAGGAACGCCGGGGGAATCATTTGTATATATTTTTGTTTCCTTTTTCTAAACTTGTGTAAGGATTGGGAATTCGTAAAATGTTGTAATAGATCTTTGGATTAGTTCCTTGGTATAGTAATCTTGTAATTGAACGCCTGTAGTTAATTTTTAAATGTTGTTTTTGGCGTTGGTTGTGATGGTTTGTGGATAATTGAGAAGCATGAGTTATTATTTTCAACACAGGGCCTCCCAGCAGGGGAGCAGTCGACTGGACCCTATGTCAGTCGACTGGATCCCGTGTGTTTGAGACACTCAAAGTGAATAGTACGAGAAGTAGTCGACTGGACCCTTTATCAGTCGACTGAATACTGTTGATTTTTGGCTACTGCTTCTATTAATGGCAAAACCAGTCGACTGTACCATAACTCAGTCGACTGGACCCCTTTTGAAAACTGATGAATTTTGTTCTGCATAACACAGTCGACTGGGATTCCCTGATCAGTCGACTGGACCTCTGTTGAGAATTTTAAGTTTTGGTTTCTGCTAAGTACAGTCGATTGGACCCTAGGCACAGTCGACTGAACCTCTGTTTTCAAAAATTGATTCTTTTGGATGTGTTTTCAATTGAACAAAACTTTTTATAACTCTGATTTCAATAGATTTTCAAGGGCAATGTTTCCTAAGTTTTAAACTACCCAGGGTTGTTTTAACATTCTTTCCGCTGCGTATCGTTAGAGTATGTTTGGATGAGCCTTAATGGCCTGCCACGTGTCCTATTTCCACGCGTAGTGGGATGGGTCGTGACAAAGAGAAGCCAAAAGAGTTCCTCCCGTTGTATTTTGATCAATATGCGAGCCCGTTGTCGGGATTATGAAAAAGATGGGTTTCTTCCCAAGCATGGGATTGGGTAAGAATCATCAAGGTCTACTAGAATTTCCAAGAATCGCCACTCAAACTCACACTCATGGTCTGGGTTATAAAACATCGAAGAAGGAACTAAGAGAGAAGAAGAAAGCAGTTGATGCGCCATTAGACCCTTACCTGAAGACGCTCAACGGATACTTTACGAAAGAGGGAGAGGATTTCCCTTTTTGTGGCTTCCCAGAATCATGGGTGGATCAAAAAGACAATTGTTTGAAGCCAGGGTTTTAGATTTTCTTCCCCCATGAATTCTTTGAGTATCAAGATCCATATCTGCAGGTGCCTGTGAAGTCAACTACTGCTAAAGATTGGATTGGTGCGCTAGATGGCTCGGACATGAAGAACCTGTTGGGCGAAGAAAGCATAAAAATTGAGGGAACGGGCCAAGAAGGGGTTATGGAAGACAAGGGCGGAGAAGAATATGTTGAGGGATTGGTGGAAGATACACAAGAAGAAGATAAGGGGGATGATGAAGAAGAACCAGAAAAAGAAGAAATGGAAGAAATTACGAAGACAGAGGGTTAGGAAGAATGCTTCATTACTGACCTGGGAGGAGAAAGCAAGAAAGAGTGGACTTTTGAGTCTAGTGATAGGTATCCCCTACACCCAGAGTCTGTAATGGCCCAAATGAGGCGTCTTTCAATTTTCATGTCTGTTGTAATCGCTCCCAAGAACAAGATCAATGAAAGTATGACTAATTCTGCCTACTCGAATGCGCTTAATGAATGCGATGAGTGTGATGATCATGAAATACCAATTGAATTGCAAAAATTAATTGAAAAAGAAAAAGAATCTACATGTAAATCATTAAGGACACTCTAATGATTAATCTAGGAAATGAAGATAATCCTCAAAATATTTTTATTGGCTCTATATTTAGTAATGAAGAAAGCAGAGAATTGATCAAACTATTAAATGAATTCAAAGATTTTTTACATGGTCCTACAACGATATGTCAGGTATCAATCCAGAAATAGTCCAACACCATATCCCCCTCTTCCCCAACTCAAAACCTGTAAAACAAAAATTGAGGCGAATGAGGCCTGAATGGGCACTTAAAGTTAAAGAGGAAGTTGAAAAAAAATTGAGAGCCGGATTCTTGATGGTCACTGAGTTTCCAGAGTGGATTGCCAATATTGTTTTGGTTCCAAAAAAGGACAGTCGTGTTAGGGTTTGTGTCGACTCTGGGATTTGAACAAAGCCAGCCCTAAGGACGATTTCCCTTTACCCCACATTGAAGTGTTAGTGGACAATACGGCAGGGCATGAACTCCTATCTTTTATGAATGGGTTCTTAGGTTATAACCAGATTCTAATGGCGCCCGAGGATAGGGAGAAAACCACTTTCATCACACCGTGGGGTACATACTGCTATAGGGTGATGCCATTTGGGCTTAAAAATGCGGGCGCAACGTACCAGTGCGCCGCTTCTACGTTACTGCACGACATGATCCACAAGGAAGTAGAGGTGCATGTGAACGATATGATTGTGAAATCTAAGGAGAGGAAAGGACACTTGGAGGTGTTGAGAAAATTCTTCAGAAGGTTAAGAGAGTTTAGAATGAGGCTAAACCCATAGAAGTGCACCTTCGGAGTCACCACCGGAAAGCTGCTAGGATTCCTCATCACCCAAAGAGGAATAGAGGTGGACCCGACCAAAATAAAGGCCATAGTTGAGATGCAGCCACCGAAGAATGAGAAGGAATTGAGGGGGTTTTTGGGAAGAATACAGTTCATAAGCCGCTTTATCTCAAAACTCACTTTAACCTGTGACCCTTTGTATAAACTAGTTAGAAAAGGGGAGAAGTTCGAATGGGATACCCTATGCCAGCAAGCCTTCGACAAGATCAAAACCTATCTCCAAAATCCACTTGTCCTATCCCCGCCCTTACCCGGAAAGCCTTTATTGTTATACCTTTCTGTGTCCGAAAATTCGATGGGGTGTATGTTGGCCCAAGAAGGAAAAGAGGGGCACGTAGAAAAAGCCATATATTATTTAAGCAAGAGGATGACCGGATACGAGCTAAAATACTCACCCTTAGAAAAAGACTATTGGGCCCTATTCTGGTGTACCCGTCATCTTTGGCACTACATATTAGCCTTTCCCGTAACCCTAATCCCCCGAATGGACCCACTTAAATATCTATTTAAAAAACCCATCCTAACTAGTAGAATTCCCAGTGGACCATGATGTTGGCTGAATTCGACATCAAGTATGTCACTTCCAAATCCGTGAAAGGAAGAGCTATCGCCAAATACTTAGCCGACCTTGCCATAAAATCCAGAGAAAAGGGTGAGTTTCGATTTCCAGATGAAGGAGGGATGGGGATAGAGGAAAACTTATGGAAAATGTATTTTGATGGGGCAGCTAACCAACTAGGCTATGGGGTTGGAATCATCCTTGTAGCACCAGACGGGACCCCGACCCCTTTAGCTGTCAAGCTTAAGTACAACTCGACCAATAACATGGCAGAGTATGAAGCATGCATAGTTGGGATGGAAGCAGCACTGGCCTTAAAAGTTAATAGGATCGATGTTTTTAGAGATTCTAACTTGATCATATCTCAAGTACGGGGTGACTGGAGGGTAAAGCATGAGAAATTGAGACCCTACCACAACTATCTAGAGGGTTTTAAGGTACAGTTCAAGAAGATATCATTCTATTACCTTCCCCAAGAAGAGAACTAATTGGCTAATTCCCTAGCGACCTTAGCCTCAATGATACAAATCCCCTCGGGAGTCACCATGATCCCGTTATCCATAGAAATAAGGAACCAACCATTATTTGAGATGATTACAACCCTAGAAGATGAAGGGGAAGTGCCTTGGTACAAGGATGTTTGGAATTTCATCAAGGAAAGTGAGTACCTGTAATACCCAGTATTCTTGTAATGTATTATATAACTAAAACATTGTATGTTTCTTTTAATACTTGTATGAGCTTGGCCTTACCCTTGGTATATTTTACATACCAATCGATTGAACTTTATCTCAATCGATTGATTGTTCCAATCGATTGAACTTTATACCAATCGATTGATTTTATCAATCGATTGACACTTATGTCAATCGATTGGAGGCAGCTGGGCAGATTCTTTTGCTCTGGCTGGGGAGAGGCCACGTGAACACTCCCTCTCTATATATACCAACCCTTTTCCTGCGTTTTTCCCTTTAGAAAAATCAGAGAGAGTGAAGGGGAGGGTTTTGTGTGTGTTATATATATATACACTCATATATATATATATACTCACATATATACATACATACACTCACACACACACAGAGATGGACTGAGACGAGAAGAAGAAGAAGAAGAAGGCCAGAAAGAAGAAGAGAAGAAGGAGAAGAAAGAGAAGAGAGAAGGCAGAGAACTAGAGGGAGAGAGAGGAAGACCACCATTGAAGCTCAAGCTTCAAAACACAACCAAACACGCCTTAACGCCTAAGGTGAGTTCTAAACTCACTTGGTAACTTGATATTGATGTTAGGACATGTTTTGAATGAAGAAATGGAGAAGAAACCATGTTTCCCGTTTATATGTTGCTGGGCAGTCTTCTCTGCGAAGAAGACGAAGTGTCAATCGATTGACACTATACCAATCGATTGACATCTTTCATGTTCCAATCGATTGACACTATATCAATCGATTTACATCTTTCATGTCTCAACCGATTGACATTTTATGCAATCGATTGACATGGATTGTGATCCAGTCGATTGAACTTTCTTCCAATCGATTGACACTACTTTTATACCAATCGATTGACATCTATATCAATCGATTGGAAGTTGCAGTTTACTGTCTTACTTGTTTAGATAATGTAATAACTGTTTAGTTGTTTATTTACTGTTCAGTACTTCCCAGCATGCTTCATTATTGTAATACAGACATGATAACGAGTTAATGCAGCATAGGATCGTAGTAATAACAAGACTATCGAATAACGTTATAATGTTAGATAACGGAATAGTTGTGAATCCTTTGGAGTTAACGTTCAGTTCATTCAGAGTAGTCGGGCCACATTGGGATTGTCATGTATCGGTAATAGAGTTGAACTTAAGTAGGTTTGCTAAGATTCGGGAACCTTGCGTGGGCGGGCTTTGGTCGATCATATGTTCTTAAAAGCGGTAGACAGACGAAGGTGTCTATGACTTGCGGTGAACCGGACCATTTGCCCTAAGATAGCCAGATGATCTAATCATATGTTCTTAAAAGCGGTAGACAGACGAAGGTGTCTATGACATGCGGTGGACCGTGATCACTGGTAGACGTCGCTAAGTCGTGGCATAGAATGATGTACTGTTGTTTAAAGCGTTATATCCCTGACATGCGGTGGACTGTGCATATGTTCTTAAAAGCGGGGGATGGACTAACGTGGTATCCATGACATGCGGTGAACTGTGCATATGTTCTTAAAAGCGGTGGATGAGCAATGGTGCGTTATAGAGTTGAACTACTGTCGAGTCTGTTCCCCTATCAAGACGCGTTATCGGTCTTATAATGAGTAAAACGTCAGTAATCGGATCGTTGGTTTGATTAAAGGAGTTACCCTTACTGAATTCTAATTTGGTTACGGTTTATAACTTGTAATAACTTCAATAGTTGATAC
The DNA here is from genome assembly GCA_033977485.1 of Hydrangea macrophylla. Lineage (NCBI taxonomy): Eukaryota > Viridiplantae > Streptophyta > Magnoliopsida > Cornales > Hydrangeaceae > Hydrangea > Hydrangea macrophylla. The sequence continues at coordinate 35,348,836 of CM066997.1, forward strand.
CCTGTTAGTATCTAACTCACTCGGCTTTCATTAAGCTGACGGCGTTTATGCCGCTGGACATTTCTACGTTCCAGCGCATCCTGGTTATGACTATACAGGTGAAGGGCCTGCAGAAGAAGACTACTATGCCGGTGACGGAGTTCCTGTGGAGAACTTCCCCGACGGAGGTCAGATCGAAGAAGACTACTACGCCGAGGACTACCCTTATGCCAACTGAAGACTAGACTAGAATTGTAGCTAATTGCCCTTACCGTTTTAGGACTTTTTGTAGTCAAGCATATGTTGCCTTGGCATTTGTACTTCCGCTGCTTTATATTTGATTCGAGACTCTGATATGTAATAGTTAGTAACTTCTGTTAACTTTATGTTACGTTGTGATTAGAACCTAGACTTCATTCTTGTTACACTATTACTTCTTGTTGCTTAGTACTGCGTGGTGTGGACAATCATGTGACTTCACCCGTCATTCCCTATGGACCCATAAAGGAAATTTATTTTTCTCTATTTATGCCGTTCCGGGGCGTGACAGTACCCCAAAGGAGCTTCAGAGAAGGATAGGAAGGCGATCCGAAGATTTTCCACCCAATTTGTGATCTATGTAGATAAGCTATGGAAGAAGTCGTATACCGGGTATAATCTGGAGTGTTTATGTGGAAGGGAGGCTAAGAGAATGATGGAGGAGATACACGAGGGAGTGTGTGGACCCCACATGAACGGGCATATGTTGGCAAAGAAGATAATTCGCCAAGGGATAACCCTAGATAGAGATTGCTATGAGTATGTCAGAAGGTACAATAAGTGCCAAATCCACGCAAACCTGATGCACACCCCGCCTTCCCAACTCTATAGAATGACTACGACTTGGCCATTTTCTGTATGGGGTATTGATATTATCGGCGAGATAGTTTTGAAAGCCTCTAATGGACATCGGTACATAATTGTGGCAATTGATTATTTTACCACGTGGGTGGAGGCTGCATCATATGCAACCCTGAAGGCTAAAGATGTGGTGAGCTTTATAGAGAAGAACATAATTTGCAGATATGGGGTCCCAAATGAGTTTATCTCAAACCACAGTAGTCATTTCCAAGGAGAAGTCATCCCACTCTTAGAGAAATACAAGATAACACATCATCAGTCATCCCCGTACAGACCACAAACAAATGGGCAGTGGAAGCAGCAAATAAGAATGTCAAAGCAATCTTGGGAAAATGACAGACACGTACAAGGATTGGCACGAGAAGTTGCCTTTCGCACTATGGGGATACCGGACCTCCATGAGAACCTCTACAAGAGCTACACCGTATTCTTTGGTTTATTGGATGGAGGTTGTCCTCCCGGTCGAGGTAGAAATACCGTCTCTGTGGGTTTTAGTAGAATATGAAGTGACCGAACTAGAATGGATCTGGGGAAGGTATGAGGAGTTAATGTTGCTAGATGAGAAAAGGTTGGCTGCAATAAACCATACTCGGGGATATCAGAAGAGGATAGCTCGTGCCTTAAACAAAATGGTTTGCCCAAGAAAGCTTGCTGAGGGTGACCTTGTCCTCAAAGAACTGAAAGTGCATGTTTATAATCCCAGAGGAAAATTCAAATCCAACTGGGTCGGACCATACATCATTAAGACCCTCATTTCTGGAGGAACTACCTATCTTATGGACCTGGATGTGGTTGAATTTAAGCAACCGATTAACCTCGATCGCCTCAAGAAATATTTTGCTTGAAGCCATTCCTTTCAAAACCTCCCACCTTGATGAACTATGCTTGACCTGATTCCCACTTGGGGATACGTAGGCAACCTGCTCAGTTCGGTCATTAATAATTGCCCAAGCGGCGCCATCTATCAAACCTTAAACCGAACTACTGTGGACCTGATACCCACTCAGGGATAATTAGGCGGGCTCTCGAAAGCCTTCGGTCCATGAAAAACCTAAAGAAAATCCCTATGCTAAACTAGGGGCAAACTTGCATTTTCCCGGAATCACTTCAAAGCCCCAAAACCAGGGGCAAACTTCGTTTGCTAAACCGAGGAACCCAAATAATACTTTAAACCCATCTTTGGATCCCCTGGCTATCGAAATAAGTACTATAAGAAAGCAAATGAGAATTCATGGTAAAGAATGATTAAAGCTCTATGCAAGATTCATAGCAAAGTAACAAAAAGCCAAGAAAAAAAATTAAAAGGAAGATCATCATAACCTAAGGGTAGATTGAAAGAGTGAATACATTGATTGAACATGCATTGAACACTTTCTAAAAACATAAATATTCTTTGGAAAATCAGAAAATCACATTCAAAAGCGCAAGAAAGTAGGCAAGACTTATTAGATATTTTGTAAAATAAAGCTCCGTCCTGTTTTATTATGTATGTCTACGAAGTCTGTCTTTCAACCAGAATCTGGATCTGCAAAAGGTACTCGGTAGTAGGAGCGACTGAAGCTAGAATCCTCCAAAAAGGGGCGGCCACCCTGTCATACCAAGCCTTAGCAAAAACTTTCACGGTGGAGGGACGCATGACCGAACTCCTCGTGAAATCGGCAGTAATGTCCTCAATAACATCTTGGAGAAGCCTGTACTGATGAACCACTCAGCTGGGAACATAAAAAGTAGTAGCATGCAAGCCAGGTAACTAGATACTAGGTTGACCCAGAAGTCGTACAGCAACAGAACGATAAGACCACTGCGGGCAGACCCAGCAGATATCATTAGCAAAAAGGCCTCGGAGCCAACCAAGCCAAGCATCGGCAGAATGGAATAAGCAGTGGACCTCCATATGGTCGTAGGGGAGTGATCCTCGAAGGTGTGAAGGGTGTATGAAAAGATGGAGGCACTCCATGAGCCAAACCTGCAAGACGAAAGGTGCTCCCGAGGATAACATGGCCCCAGCAGCGCGGGCACGATCCAGGCCCATCAAGGTCTCACCAAGGACCAACATAACGGCACTCTTCATCTCCCACAAACCACAAGCAATGAATATGAGAATGTCAGAAGATGACTGAAAGATGGCTATCAATAAAGCACTACGCCGAATGCTCTAGTACCCACCGTCATAAGGATCCCCTATGGGAGTATAGACGGAGGAAAGGCGTTCAAAGTCCATTTGCCTATCATGGACAAAAGAACCTACTGCATTTTGAGATGTATGAAGAAGAGCAGCAAGGTCCTGAACATACCCGGCTTGCGCTGGAGGAACTGTCAAATCCGCAGAAGGATCGGTGTGCAAGATAACACTAAATTCCTCGAACAAAGGGCAAACCTCCTGGAAGCCAAAGGGGAAGACATGAAGAGAAGGATCCTAACACTGAATGGCGGCTTGAAGCAAACTTTCGTTCAGAATCATCCGCCAGAAAGAGAAGAGGTCGTTTAACCTGAAACACTCGAAGTTGAGCTTGTCAATGCCAGAGAGAGTATCCAACCATGGGAAGAGGATTTGAGAGCTAATGGCGTTTGAGAAAGGAGTGAATGGAAGGGGAGAATGTTTTGCGGAGTTTTGAGGAAATGAGAGTATAAATAGGAGTAGATTTGCCCAAAACACAGGGCAGCACTCGATACATTGCAACAACACTCACTAGAATAGCGCACGGCAGTAAGCAACTGCCGCACGACAGTCACATACTGTCGCTGCGGCACTCACTGAGTGCCATGCAGGATTAATCGACTGCCACATGGAGTTTCACTTTGGCCAGGATTCATTTGTGATGTTTTCAGCCCACCTGCAAACAAGAAAACTGAATAAAAACAATAAAACGTGTGCATCATGCATCACATACAACAAGACCAAGCCATGGTCGCATTCATTTCATTCATTCATTCATATAAGAGAAAAATAATAAAAGCAAAAGGGTTTCATTTGTCACAGAAAATTAAAATTAAAATAAGGAGGACCAAGCTATGGTCACACATACGATGAGCAGTAGTAAACACAGTCATAGTAAAAGCATACAGGTGCCTATCCTATCTCGGCTATCTAGGAGCCGTCATTAAAAATAAAAGTATATATATAGTCATCCATGCGTATATCAGTAAAACCAAAAAATAAATGTGCGAAGGTCAACCCCGGCCTCGGCCTTGAGTCACACGAGTAACACGTCAGAGAGGCTCCTCCTCTGACTCCGTGCCGCTCTTGCCGCCTCCACCTCCACCTCTGCCACCTCGGCCACCACTTCCTCCGCCTCGCCCGGCACCTTCGTGGGCTCCGCTGGGGCCTATCCCGAACTGCTGAAGCTGCTACTAAAGCTCTCTTACTTACAGGACCAAAGCCCTGTTCTCCTCCTCCTGAGCGAAGGAAGAGATTGCATAGTCAGGTTTCATTTAAAAAAAATGCTAAAATGAGTATAAGTAAAAGGTCAGTGGGAGTTTTATCATGGCTCTCGCATGAGCCTCAGCAAATGCCCATGCCCCATCAGCCTGAATCAGAAGGCCAATAAAAGAAAGATTAGAACATCAAAGTTAGAAATGTAAAAGTCAAAGTTCTGGAAGATTACCCTCCACTCTCGACCGTAGATCCACTCTCTCATGCTATGGGCGTAGAGCAAGCCCTCCTCTGCATAGTCCCGCGGGATATGGTCGTACTGGAGTAGAATAGCGGGAGCACCCGCATGATACCGGGGGACCAAAGTCGTGACCTGCTCACATAGGAGACTGTGCGGAGGCTCCAATCCCAAGGTGGTAGGGCTGGGGCCCGAGTCACAGCAAGAACGGGCTGCAAAAGAAAAAGGTAAAATCAGTGAGAAAGCATGTGTATGATAAGAACTAAAAGGAAGACTGAAAAGTTAAAAGGAAACTCACCAGAGTCACTTCCATCAAGGGTAAGTTCCATATCAGCTTAGCAGCGCAGAAAGCTGTGTATCCTTCGGGAGGCTCCACGAAGTCTTGAACAGAGAGCCTATCTAGGGCAACCGTGAGCGTAGAACTCTAGAGAGTCTCGGTAGCTCTCATAGAATCAGGTGGGGAACGTGGCACGAAATATTCGGGAGCCAACATCGACTTTTGGGTCACTCTCTCTACTAAGTACCACTCTCAGGCGTCCGGACCATCCAAAAGTATCCTCATCAGGTCATATCCACCCGAATGCCGAATCCCCAGAAGGGCGACAGGAAGAACATCCACCTAAGACTGCCAGCGGACGTGCAGCTCTCGCAGATTTGTCAGGAAGTTCCTGAATGAAATAAAGTCATGACCCCCGGTCTTCCGCCCGACCCCCTCCTTCTGTCATTTCAACCCCTGAGGGATAATGAGGGCGTCCGCTCGTCGCGTCTCGGGCGACATCATCTGTAGATACTTATAGGACCTTATGTGCAGGAAAGAAATGAGAAGGAACATGAGTTTCAAGATCCATGAATAAAGAAATCGAGAGGGGACTGCAAGGATCAAATTCATAAATAAAAATTAGAAGTGAAAAATTATACCTCCCACACCCTCCAAAAGCCACCAGTGGAGCACGGCCGATCTCAAGAAATGTCTCCCATATGCTTTAACAGGATGGCTAATCCTATACAGCCTAATCATACTGATAGATCTGATCCATGCGCTCTAAGGACCCCACCAGCGCCACAGAAATCCCGTCGCCCCTAGTACTTAACAGGGAGCATCCAAGCATGTACATAATGAAGCCCTGAGCCATCTGCTCGTCTAAGAAGCCCTCCTTGTCCTTGAACGTATCCATAAACCACTTGATCGTGACCAAGGGCTCCTCGGGGATGACTCCTAGTAGTGGCAGCACCCGGTCCCACTCCGTCATCTAATCTAGATAACAAAGGCACTCCCCCCAAAAGGGATCCTAGTAATCATACTGAAATCGAGAGGGGTCATGATCATCTCCCTGAACTAGAAATGGAATGTGTTTGTGATGTCTTACCATCGCTCTAAGAGAGCGTGCATCTGTCTTAAGTCATTGGAGCTCTTCGTCAAAAGTTTGATGAAATCCCCAAAACCCGCAACATCAATGAACCCCTTCACGGTCTGATTTAGGGAGTCGTACCATGCGAAGCCATGAGCCAAGCTGACGGACTGCCGTGCGGCACTTGCTGAAAACCGCAGTGGCACTCCGCAAGTGCCGCACGGCAGTCACGGACTGTCACATTATCGAGCATGTGTCACGTTTGAGGCGGTTAAGCGGCTTTTGATTTTCCCCCTAAAATTCAAAATTGGGTCCCAAAAATTGGATTTTAACCCCCGAAATTTGCCTCTTTATACTTTTGGCCCCCGGAGATGATTTTTGAGACTAAATTGGTTCTCAATTTCATGAAATCGAAATTCCTTGAGTCTGCTTGACTCCGAATTTTGAAAATTGAAATGAATTTGAGTCTGCCTGACTCCAAATTTTGAAAATTAAAATGAATTTGAGTCTGCCTGACTCCAAATTTTGAAAATTGAAAGGAATTTGAGTCTGCTTGACTCTAAATTTTGAGAATTGAAATAAATTTGAGCCTGCCTGACTCCAAATTACGGGGCTGAGCGGCTGCGGATTTTCAGAGCAAACATATCCGACGGGGCTGAAGGGTTGCAAATTTTCAGAGCAAACATATCCGACGGGGCCAAAGGGCTGCGAATTTTCAGAGTAAACATATCTGACGAGGCCGAGTGGTTGCGGATTTTTAGAGCAAACATATTCGACGAGACCGAAGGACTGCGGATTTTCAGATCAAACATATCTGACGGGCTCGAGCGATTGCAGATTTTTCAGAACAAACATATCTGAAGGGGGCGAGCAGCTGCAGATTTTTAGAGCAAATGTATCCGACGGGGCTGAGCGGCTGCGGATTTTTCAGAGCAAACTCGTATTGACACTAGGGTTTAAGTCGCAAAGCGCCACAGTCATTTATATTCATCCGTTTGGCCGAGATAGCCACGGATCTTGAAGGGGATGGACTCGCTAATTACAGAAACCCTGAGCTCCAAAAATAACTTGTCTTTAGGATAAAATAATTATCGAGCACTAAAAAGAGCATAAAGGCTTGGATTGCGTCTGGATGCATTGTTATCGCACGATCTCAGATCACACCATTTGAAGTTGCATTGACCGCCGACATTTACTTGAGCACGTGCATCACAACAGGATAGGTGCATTCATCCGTATGATTACTTGTGTTTGTGTATGTTTAACCCTTTCCCGAACTACATCTCGGTCTGATTCCCGAGCGGATACGTAGGCAGCTCACCGTTGAGCACGACCGACTAGAGCTTTATCGCGCGCCTGCTTTCTTTTGCAACGTATTTTATTTTACCTAAATCTGATAGTTCAGTCAAAGGCTTGTATTCACACAGGCTTCCACATTCGCTTGTGACACGCGATGCTCCACAAGCTCTGTTGAAGAGGGGCAAACTGTAGACACCCCGATTTTGACCAAACGTCAAATTAAGGGGAGTATTACCTCTAAAATCCGATGATGACGATGTCCGACCAATCTAGGACTTCCAAAAGGTGATCCAAGCTCTTCAAAAGGCTCTTCAATTTAAACAAAAGAAAGAAAAAGAAGAAAAGAGAGAGAAAAAGAAAAAGTAGAAAAAAATGGCACTTGGCAAGTTTTGTGGCATTCACGGGTTGCCGGTGCGGTAGTTGGTAAGTGTCGTAACGGCACTCGGTGACCACTACAAAATTTAAAGTACGGCAGCTTGCGGAGTTGTCCACGACACTCAATGAATGCTGCATCGGCATTCATTGAATACCGCGGCGGCTATCAGTGAGTGCCGGAACGGCATTCATTGAGTGTCGCTTCCATCTCTACTGAATGCCGCATTTTGGCAACCAGCTGTGCATTTTGTACCTTCAAAAGGACATCCAGGATTAGGGTTTTTACTACAAATTTACGAAAATAACCCTCCAGATTTTGTCTATATATAGGGAGTGAATATCCCATTACCAAGGATCCCACATATATTCTTATTTCTACTCCACTTTTGGATAATCTTGAAACAAAAGACCACCTTGATATTCTTAGAGAGAATTAAGAGAATTTTAGAAGAAGTTAGGAGGATTAAAAAGAAGAGCTAGAAGAAGAGCTTGGTCAATCTTGGAAAAGTCTTAAAACAACCAAGAACTTGAGGATAATTAGAGGTAAACTCTAAGTTACTTAATTTCTATATTCAAGTTTAATCACAATATATAGATTCTTAGGACCTTTTACACATTTTCAAAAACTCTCTTCCCACCCCATTTCATCACACACCACATATTGTGATTAAACTTTCATTTCATTGGTTTGGATCAAAGTAGCTCAAGGTTTAAAGTTTAAAGTACATCTTGAAATTAATTTAGATCTTACTTGAGCCTTGTTTCCCTTTTCATCTTGATTATGTTTACCCTTTGGGATTCATAAGACTTTCAATGTCTTACTTGAATCCTTAAGCTTGGAATCCTTTAACCTTCTTATAAACTAATGATTTATAAGGAGATCAAGGTTGATATCAGCATGTTTTGGTCAAAGGGTTTGAACCTACCTCCATGGTTTGAGTCCATTCTCTTAAGATTTCATGAAGTTTTCTTCATACTCCATTGAAATCCATAAGTATGAGTGTCTTTAGCCTCCAATGACCATCAAATGGTAGGAGAAGTAATTTGTTTTAAGCCTAACTTCATGGCTTAGTAATTGGAATTAACAAATAAAAGTTGAACATGACAATGAAATAGTGGGTTCATAAACTATTTTTGATCAAGGATTTTTAGTTAAATAATGGACCATTGGAATCGAACGAAACCAACTGGAAAATGTTAATAACACAAAGTTTTACCACTGTGATTTTTGTTTTAATGAGATTTCATGTTTAAAGTGGTTTGATCATGGGTTTAGCGAAACAACCATAATCTGTCCACCTCTTTGAAAAAAATAAATCAGAGCCTTAATCAAGTTTTCTTAACCTCAAATAAATTTTTCTAAATAGTTCAATGTGTTAGGAAAATACCCTAAAAAGATCAAAGTGTTTCCAATTTTTCTACTATTTTTAGAAAATCATACAATAACTCTGGACAAAGAGTTGTGAAGTTCTGAGTGATGTCTAGTGTTTGTCCAATTCCTAGAGATTGAACCGTTGATCTTTGATTTTTATTTTTGGGTTTGAATCTAGACTCATAGGGGCATCTTGTGTCCAAAATTCATTGACATCAAACCATGGGAACTACGCTTTTCCAATTTTGAAGCCTTGATTTGTTCTCTGTAATTTTCAAAATTTTTGGATAGATTTGGTATACTTTGCAAATAATGGCTCAAATGATCTTTCCATGACCTAGGGCTTAGGGCTTAGAGCATGCTTTAACAATGATTAGTTAAGCTTAAATACAAAGGCTAAATGATCCAAATCAAGGAATAATCCAATAGCTTATTCTTGTTCATATCCATGTAATCATATACACTCATCCATATAGATTGATACTTGTACTTAGAATTCATACTTGTGTCATTTCTTCTACTTGATAGAATTAAGCTAGACATTCAGGGATGGTTATTTGATGTTATATATCCTTTCTAAAGCGTGTGGACTAACCCTTGTTTTGTAGCGCCGATGAGGTATGATCTCTTAACTCTTCTCTAGTTTAATTATTTCTTAATTTTATTGATTTTCGACTTCACGTACGACACCTTAGAATTAGGATTTGCCTTATGTGTGTATATATGTGTATTAGAGACCCTTTTGTTAAGATTTCTACTTTTGTATACATTACACGTTTAAATATTCGCGACTGTATCCCGGGTAAGTTTCCTGCTCCCCATTGCATATCATATTGCTTGCTAATTGAATTATATGGTTTTTGAATGATATTTTGTCATTTGCAATCTTACACCCTTTAGACATGCTTTTGTAATGTATATCTATACCTATGTATTAATTGAGGACATGCTTAGATTAATGATTCGATTAAAAGGATGTTGAGTAGAGGCCTATCACGGGATAGGATAAGAGGGGGTGTTTTAGTCCGTCGGGATCCTTTCTCTCTCATTCCATAATCCCCGAACCCAGTGTTTCTTTGGTTTCGCAAAAGATCGGTTTGCTTTAAAATGGTTTCTTAATTTTTCCTTTTAAAAATTAAGTGGCGACTCGTGTTTTATGTTTTAAATATGAAAAAGATTTTGAAAAAAGTGGGCCCAAATGCTGGTATCCACAGGGGGGTTGATTATTATGGTGTTGATCGAACCGACGCGGTTGCCTACGTATCCCCAAGTGGGAATCAAGTCGAGCGTAGTTCAAGGCAGGGCTTTGAAAGAACATGGGGGTTGATTATTATGGTGTCGATCGAACCGACGCGGTTGCCTACATATCCCCGAGTGGTAATCAAGTCGAGTGTAGTTCAAGGCAAGGTTTTGAAATAAGGGGGGGGGGGGGGGGGGGGGGTTTCAAGCCAATCGTTATACAAGTTCAACTTTGGGTCACTTGTGGTAGCCTTGAATAAGAGGATTCAGTCTCGATCTCCCTTTCTTTTATTTTTTCTTTTTGTTTTTGTTTTGTTTTGTTTTGTTTTGAGGATTGATCCTTTTCACTTTCACCTATACAGTCAATTTTTCTTTTCATATAGTTGATTCATGTGAGATCTTCTTATCGCAATCTCAAAATTTCATAATGTGCATGTCAGCTCTCAGAATTTATTTGTGGTTGTTCCAGGCCCTTTGAAACATGATCTAGGCGCGTTGTACTGATGTACATTGAAGCGTACAATTATCTCATTTGTCTCATCAAAATTTTCTCCAATTAACCTTTTGACTGGCTAGGGTCAAATTTTGGAAATCAACACGCTGTTTGCTCTAACTTTTGCCTAGGTGCCCTTTTTGGCTTTTCAACCTAGCGAGCTTTTCTTTTTCTTTTTTTCTCTTTTTTTTAAAGTGGGGATGAAACTCACTAAAATGCTTGGCTACCATCAAGGACCAAGTCCGCACAGATTTGCATGGCTATCAATTGGGCAGTGCCCAAGGCTTTGAAATGGTAAAAAAAAAGGTGTTAGGCAAGCCCCAAGTCAGTTCCAAGTATGTCTTTTTCAAGATTGAGGCAAGAGCATCTTTAAATTCTTAAAGTAAAACTATTCAATTCTCGGCTCTTCATCGATGTCAACGCGAAATTGACTTTGACCTTTTAGGATTCCTTTTTTACTTTTTTGCAAAAAATTATTAGCAGAGTAATATCCATGGTAATTTGAAAAGTGACACTTTCATTTCAGTGATTCATGCATTTATGACTAGACACATCAAGTTAAGCAAAATGAGATTTCATTCCATTAAAAGAGAAAGATTATATTACTCGACACAGACTCATAACAACTCGCTGACAAACAAACTCGACCACAAGACTAAACTTGAAATAGACTCAAAACATAGAACATACTTGACTAGACTCGACCTGGTCACAAATGGAGTGTCGTGGTGACTCGCTTATTCTTTTTTTTTTTTTTTCTTTTTTCAAAATAGCATCCTCATTTGTTTTGCTAGAAAATGTCCCAAACACCACCACTTCACTTGCACAAGTTCAACATCAATGGGCCTCAACGAAGGAGCTCATTTGAACGGATAAGCCATCGGCTTTAGGTTCGATGAAGCTGACATTTTGGTTGACATGGGGTTGGATAGGTGATGACTTGATGACATTTTGGTCGATGAGGTCTTGGATATCGTGGTGAAGGTGAACGCAGTCATCGGTGTTATGGTCAGGGGCTTGGTGGTAGGCGCAGTACTTGGAGATATTTTCGAGGTTGGAGTAGTTAGAGGTGGCCTTTCTTGAGTAGGTAATCTAGGGCTGAGGAGAGGGGGATTTTTAGCTTGGCGAAGTTACGGGGAGTCTTTTTATGGTAGGGACACTTGGAGGTATTAAGTTGATTGGGGGATTGGTATGGCAGAGGAGGGTATGCCATGGGTTGGCTGCTAAGGGCATTGGTATTTGGGAAGTTCCGGGAGTAATTGGGCCTCATGGACTGTCCCTGTGGTTCATCTTTGTTGATTTTTCCCTCTCTGATGGCATCCTCTATTCTGGTGCCTATTTCAAACAGCTCTTTATCAATGCTCTGCACCATCTTCTCAAATTGAATTCAGATGTTCAACATTGATTTGTAACCTATTCACTTTCTCTTCTAGAAGTGTCCCTACTCGGGGCTATGATTTTCTGGGCCAACCAGTCAAACTGTTGGTTAATCATTTCTGTCATTCTTGCTTCCAAACGTTTCAGATCCATAAAGCTGACTTTCGACGGAGTGATTCTGATAAGGTGGCTCCCTAATCCTTTGACTTACAATGCAAATCATTGGTGCTCAGAACTTGTACTGACATATAGATGTGAAAGGACTATGTCAGACTTTGACAGAACTCGTGTACAAACTGACTATCATAATGTATGTAGACTGATGAAGCAAGCATGCGGATGCAAGCCCTAATAGACATGATGCCCCTACTTCTAACATATATTAGCTAAGCAAAGAAGGTCCTAGCCATACAGAGTGTGTTAACTTTACTATCCAGTGTGATCACCATGGGAGAAAGAAGAATTTCCAAGATATTTGGGAGATTCGGGGGATTTTTTAGAATTTTGAGGATTTCTAGGAGAAACAAAGTTTTTGGGAGAAACTGGCTTATCAAGGCATTTTTGGGAAATTTGGACAGAGTTTCTAGGAGAAACATGTATTTTTTAGGAAATCTGGGAGATTTGGGGGAATTTTTGAAAATTTTGAGAGTTTCTAGGAGAAACAGTGATTTCTAGTTGATTTGGATAGAGAAACAAGTATTTCTGAGTGATTTAGACAGAGTTTCTGGGAGAAACATGTATTTTTTAGGAAATCTGGGAGACTTGGACAAAGTTTTTGGGAGAAACATGTATTTTCTGGGAAATCTGAGAGATTTGGACAGAGTTTCTGGGAGAAGTTGCTGGTAAATATGATGGGAGCAGGTGATGATGGTGATCATACTATCTAGCAAGTTTTCATACTCTAATGTCATAGGACAAACAAATAAGGTTTGCGGTGTATATCTTTGTGAGCACGGAGCAAACATCCTTGTCATGGTGCCTAGGCAATTCAACCCAATGTGATCACATGTGAGTGATTGCCTTGGGAATCATAAGAAAAAGGTTCTTCCCCATGCTACATAAGTGTCTACACCGCGCAGGTGATTCCGTCAGGGCATACAGTAGTTATATCACATTATCCAATCTGAAAAGAAAAATAAGCAGTCCTATGAAAGGTTTTACAGGAATCTATATGCAAAAGCTGGGTTTAGTCAAAGAGGGTCCGTTGATGAGTGTTCTAATAAACCGTCATAGAGACAGTATAGAAGGTTTTACTCTTTTTAATATACCTTGGAAGGTACAGTATCAACAGTGACTTGTGCCCTGGCACAGCAAGACCTGAACAATGTCAGTGCCGCATTTCAGACACAGTCGGAGGGGGAAATGCAGAAATGCAATGCGATGAACCAGGCACAGTAAAAAGATGATTTTAAGGATGTTTCTTATGAGTTAAATCTCTGTATTAATTTGTTTTGAAAATAAAATTCCCAGTAGAGTCCCCAGATTGTGCACACGCGGCCTCCGGGAGCCCACACCCCGTATTCTTTCTCGGTTCAGAATTGATTTTCCTTCTTTGGAATTGTTTTGAAAAAAAGAAAGAAAGGTTTGTTGAAAACAGATACAGAGTTGCCACTTGGTCTTTAGAGAACCAAGAAACCTAATTTTGACTCACCCAAACAGATAAAGGGCACCGGCCTTTCATAGCTAAAGAACTTGGCTCGGGGTTTTGGTACGAGAGAGGAAGGAGCCTTTGTCACGACTAAAACACCCTCAACTCGCCCCATCTCTCGACGAACCTCAATTAGCATCCAAATAATCATCTTATACTATATTTGGTTTGACAACTAATACTATGATAGTATATTACATCTCATAGGATCTAAGCCAAATATCACATAATGTAAAGTAAAAGATCACACGAACAAATCCTAGGAAAAATCGTCTAATCACATATCAAGTAATCAAGTTTTCCTAATCTAAAGGGGGACATGAATTGTTCTTGAAACAAATAATCAATTAAATAAAAAATATGTTTAGCAAGCTAGAATGATGCATGTTATCTTTGAGAAAAGAAGATCTCTCAATCCCCGGGACGGATGAGAAAGGAAGATTAGATCGGGGGAACATGAACGTGTGATCAAGTTCATTCCTTATAATCTTATTAGATTAGGAGTCACAAAAGCTCCAAATCTTGCATGGATGCAATGTATGATCTTAGAATGTGCAAAGGTTGTAGTATGTTTTGTGTTCATGGATTTTCTAAAGTGACTTAGAAGTCTAATATGCATGAATGCATGGAGAAAATGATTGAAGGATATGTACAAATGTAGTATGAACTACTTCCTAAGACATGGGTTAATTTGGAATGCATGTAAACATCTAATCAAAGAATGAGAACCAAAACATGCTTGCTGTGAATAGTGGACAGAACAGTGAACTGATTTTGTAAAAATGGAAAAGTGAGGTTAGGAATGTTTATAATTCATGATTTTTTATGGAGATCATCCTTATTGTGTCTAGAACACATATCAAAATCCAAATCACTATTGAAGTTAAAAATTGAGAGAAATCATATAAACAAAAGAGGTTACTCAGAAACAGAGTTCATACTGTCGACTGAAATGTAGAAACATCTTAGAAAATGAAAATAAAACATTTGGAGGCCCATATTATACAGAAAGTTCCCTAAGACACTGAAGTTCAAAGGAAAAATGAGTTGGGACCGCTCTCTTTGTAAAAGTTTTCTAAAAAAATAAGTTGAAAGTCAACCAAGCTGCTGTGACAGATAAAACTGAATGTTTGGAAGGAATGTTTGGGTCAAAATGGAACCCTTCTAAGTGTTTAAAGATCAAACCAAAAATCATGGTGAAGACACCCCAATTTTGACCAAACGTCAGATTAAGGGAAGTGTTACCTCTAGATCCAATGATGATAATGTCCGACTAATCTAGGACTTCCAAAGGTGATTCAAGCTCTTCGAAAGGCTCCGCAATTCAAAACATAAAGAAAGAAAGAAGGAAAAGGGAGAATAGAATAAAACGGAAAATGGAACATATTGCGACAGTTACGGGTTGCCGCTGCGGCACTCACTAATTGTCGTACGACAGTCAGAAAGTGCCGTTACGGTAGTCAGAAAGTGCCATTACGTAGTTACTAACAGCCACAAAAACACATCAACTGCTGCTAAAATTAGAATTTCAGAAAAGACGGCAGTCCGAGGAGTTGTCCGCGGCATTCGTTGAGTGCCGCACCGGCATTCAGTGAATGCCACGCTGGTATTCAGTGAGTGCCACACCGACACTTATTGAGTGCCGCTTCCATCTCCGTTGAGTGCCGCATTTTTGTGACTGCCAGCTTTGAAATAGTACATTTGTACCCTCAAAAGGATATCCGAAATTAGGGTTTTTACTATGAAATTACCAGAATAACCCTCTAAAATTTGCCTATATAAAGAGGATGAATATCCCATTACAAGGGACCTTTTTTTTGGCTTAGGAATTTTGAAGCTAAGAACCTTATCTTGATTCTCCTTGTTTTAAACTTCTTAAAAATTTTCTAAACCCAATTAGAAGTAAGCTTTAGAAGGAAGAGCTAGAAGAAGAGCTTGATTAACCTTGGGAAAATCCTAAAACAACCAAGAAGTTGAGGATAGTTGGAGGTAATCTATTAGTTAATTGGTCTCCAATCCAAGTTCAAACACAATATATAGGACTCCTAAGGGTCCTTTGCACATACCAATGTTGTGATTGAACTTCTATTTCATTGATTTGGGTCAAAATGACCATAGGTTTAAGGTTAAATAAATCATGAAGTTAACTTAGATATTACTTGAGTTTTGGTCTCCTTTTCTTTTCCTTTTTGATTATAATCATCTCTTAGAATTCATAAGACTCTCAATGTATTACTTGAATCTATTGATTTGAAATCCTTTAGTTCCCTTGTAAGATCATGTTTTACAAGGAAATTAAAGTTGCTATTAGTAAGTTTGGTTAATGAATCTAAATCTACCTCCATGGTTTAGGTTCATTATTTTGGGATTTCATGAAGTTCCTTCATACTTCATTAAGGTCTATAAGTATGAGTGTCTTTAGTCTCCAATGACCATCAAATGGGAGGAGGAGTAGCTTAGGCTAAGCCAAACTTAATGACTTAATAGCTAAAGTAAAAAAGGGAGGTGAACTTGACAAAGGTGCAGTGAGTTCATCAACCACTTTTAATCAAAGATTTTTAGTTAAATAACAAACCGTTGGAATTAAATGAAACCAACTGGAGAGTGTCAATAATACAAAGCTTTACCACTGTGATTTTTGTTTTAATGAGATTTCATGTTTAAAGTGGTTTGGTCATGAGTTTTGTGAAGCTACTCTAATCTATCCAGAGTTTCATAACAGTAGCACCTCCTTGAAATGAGTAAATTAGAACCTTAATCAAGCATTCTTGGCTCCAAATAATTTTTCTATGAAGTTTAATGTGTTAGTAAGATCTCCTAAAAAGATCAGAGTCTTTCTGATTTGTTTACTATTTTTAAAAAATCGTACAAAATTTATGGATAGAGAGTTGTAAATTTCTGAGTGATGTCTAGTGTTTGTCTAATTTCCAGAGATTGAACCGTTGATCTTTGATTTTCTTTTTGGGTTGGAAACTAGACTTACAGAGGCATCTTGTGTCCAAAATTCATTGACATCAAACCACGGGAACTATGCTTTTCCAAATTTTGAAGTTTTGAATTGCTCTCTATAATTTTTAGAATTTTGGGACAGATTTGGTAAACTTTGTAAATAATAGCTCAAATGACTTTTCTATGACATAGGGCTTAAACCATGCTTTAATAATGGTTGGTTAAACTTAAGACCAAAGGTTAAATGATCCAAATCAAGGAATAATTTATAACTTACTCTTGTTCACATTCATGTTTTCATATACATTCATCCATATAGATTGATACTTGTAATTAGAATTCATTTTTGTATTAGGATTAAATCTAATTAAACATAATTGTGAGTTCCTTGCGATCGTGTTGGGACTATACCATTTCTATATAGACATTGCATTGGCTCCTAGTTGAGACTTGCGTATCTATAGGAGTGATGTGATCTCAACTAGTTACAAAGAATTTATAAATTGCGTCATTTCTTCTACTTGATAGATTTAAGCTAGAAGTTTAGGAATTTCATTTAAAATTCAATATTATACCTTACCTAAAGCATATGGACTAATCGTTTGTTTTGTAGCGCCATTAAGGTATGATTTCTCAAATCTCTCTTCAGCTTATTTAATTTCTTAATTTTATTGATTTTTTCGACCTCATGTGCGACACCTTAGAGTTAAGATTTGCCTTATGTGTATGTATGTGATTAGAGACCCTTTTATTATGATTTATACTCTTGTATGCATTGTATGTTTAATATTCGCAACTGGACCCCGGGTAAGTTCTCTTATTCCCTATTGTACATCATCTTGCTTGCTACTCGAATTACGTGATTTATCAATGATATTTTATCATTTGCAATCTTATACCCCTTTGGACATGGTTTTGTAATGTATCTGTATATATGTATTATTTGAGGGCATGTTTAGATTAATAACTCAATTAAAAAGGATGTTGAGTAGAGGTCTATCACGAGATAGGATGAGAGGGGGTGTTTTAGTCCACCGGGCTCCTTCGCCTCTCATTCCATAATCCCCGGACCTGATTAATCTTTGGTTTCCAAAAAAGATTAGTTTGTCTTAAAATGGTTTCTTGATTTTTCCTTTTAAAAATTAAGTGTTGACTCGTGTTTTGTGTTTTGAATATGAAAAAGATTTAAAAAAAAAAAAAAAAAGAAATGTTGTGGGTAGGAAATATGCGGTATCCACACATGGGTGTTCTTTAATGATTTATGAAGACTTTCCAAGTGGTCTTGCAATCATCCATTGAGTATTGAACTCAGAATGACATTTTAAAGTTTGATAACTCACTGTTTTGAAGATTTTTGAGGAAAACAAATATTTTATTTCTTGAAATCAAAATGAAGGGTTTTAGAGAGGTTTTGAATGGATGTTTTGAAATAATATTTTCAGCTCCTGGATGAAGATTCTAACCACTTGGAACATTTATTCCAAACTCATTTCACGAACTTCCTAAGTATTTACAAAACATTGTTTTATTTGGAAACCAAACTCAAGAATCCATGGAAGTATGATACATGAGAGGATAGATGATATATGGTATGTATGAGAACATAGAATGTTATAAACATGGAAAAATGAAGTTCTTTGTATGCATGATAACAAAGGATGGATGGAAGTGATCGGGAGAGAACAAATCCTAATTATACACCTTAATTCACATTTGTTAGTCATTTTTTATCCCGTTTTTGTATAATTTTGATTTGTTTTCCACTTTCTGTCAAGTTTTAGGAGAAAGCAATGATTTTTGGTTAAATGGGGTGAAAAAGCAGGAAGGAAGAAACAGAAAAAGCCACATCGCGCGAGCGGCCCACTCGCGCGAGAATCCAGCCCATCGCTCGCGCGGCCCGCTCACGTGACCTCCCATTTTACGCGATCGCGCGGCCCGCTCGCGCAATCCGTACGAAAAAACATAAAACGCGTATTTTGAAGAGCTGAAGACCCCTACGTGGACGAAATCGTCCAATTACGTCCAGAATGCAATTTTTAGCAGTTTTAGTGAGATTAGATTTAGGAAAACCCTCATAATCTCTCTATAACTATATATATCTCATTCTAAGTCAAAGGAGAAAACACACATTCATTCATTCAAGACTTTTGAAGGCAAGAGGAAGGAGAAGAGCAAGCTTGAAGGTCTCTAATGGCTACCATCAACTCAATCTTCATGCTTTCATCCACCATGTGCAACTAAACTCCTAATCTATGTAAAGGGGAAATTCTATGCTTTCTTATTTTAGGATTTTATGTATTGGATATTGATTTGTATGTTGGTGGATTATTTATATATAATCAATTTTTAATGATAATAATCACGATTACTTTGGATCTATTCTTGTCTTAGATATTTTCTTATGCTTATTGAACTCAATAGTCCTTGATTTCTGTGATTGATAGGAGTATTTACATACAATGGTGCTTATGTGATTGTGATGTTTACATCTTTTATAATCCATGCTTAGGAAAGATGAGTTATGCTACACCCTAGTTATAGGTAGATAATTCATGTGAACCATTGATGGATTATGCTTAGGTTAAACTAACAATATCTTCTTGACGATACTATTGGGCTTGTAGCTACGATAGATCATAACTATCCAAACATAAAACTTAGAATAGAAAGTCTAGACCCCCGATGCATAGTTAGTGGTGGATTTGTAATCATAGATCTCATCTATTTATATTTAAACCAATTTTCAATTTAGCATACTAGTTTACTTAGATTTAATTCTAGAATTTATTTTCATAATTCCCTAAGTTTAATTTCATAGTTTAATTAGTAGTAATAATCAAATCATCAATCAATCAATCAAACTTCTGATTTTTCTTATAACTAAATAGATTAGATTTTAGTAATTAAAGGATAAAAATTAACAATCTCTATGGGTTCGACCTTTACTTTCACACTGCAAATCTTTTGAAAGTGAAACATAAGTTAAGCATACTTTTATATCTTGATTTTGACAAGATCAGGAAGTATCATATCAAGGCATAAGATTCAAATCAAAGAATCTGTGAATAGTGTCCAAAATAGTAAACTGATTTTGTAAAATCCACTAAAAATACTTAAAAAGTTTTGGTAAAAGTGGGGGAAATCATGGATAATACTTAATGTGTCTACTAAATCATGCAAAAAGCCAAACTACTATATCTATTACAGATTAAGAGAGATAAATCAGAATGTACACATGACTCAAAAACAGGGACTACACTGTTGACTGATTTGTATGATTTTTCATAAATCAAAGGAAGAGTTCCTGATGGCCCATTATATACCAAAAGTTCCATGAGACACTTAAGTTTTATAAAACAAATAGAAAAGATGTATGTAAAGTGACAAAATGTCCAGAATAAGTGCAAGAAGTCAGGTAGACATTCTGTGAGAACAGAGGTAGATTATGAATATGAACTTCTAAGATACAGAAAACACAGTTTCACATTTCCTAAATTGATGAGGTAAAATGGGGGTAAACTAAAATGTGTTAGGAAGATTTTTCAAGTGGTCTTGCCTCAATACCTCAAGTATTTAATTCTAGAAAAATCTTTGAACTCAGATCATTCACTGTTTTGCATCACTGTTAAGAAAATCCATTTAGTTTTTGGAAAAAAGTTTGGATTCTTGATTGGGGGTTTTGAAATAGATATTCAAAGCATTGAGATGACTATGTGACCACTTAGAACATCCTATTAACACTTGGAACCTCAAGAACTTGGAAGAAGAAGAAATCAAAATAGAAATGAGGTTGAGGGAGAGATGATGCAAATGACAAAGAAATCAAAATAGAAATGAGATGAGGGATAGATTATGCAAATGAAAATGAACCAAAATAGAAATGGGGGGTTGAAAAGAGATTATGAAAAGAAATCAAAATAGAAATAGGGTTGAGAAGGGGAAATGCAAGTATGACAGAGAAAAATAAAAAGAAATGTTAAGAAAGAAGAACAAGTATATAATCAATAGTTTATCAATGGTGGAACCACAAGCATTCAACCTCTCATATATGTGTGTATGTGGGTGCAGATTGCTCTCTAACTCATTCGAAACTCAAAGAAGATGAAGAAAATAAATTAAAATCTTGTAAATACTAGCTTAGTTTTGAGAAAACTAAATAAAAGCTCACATTTGTTTTTGGTTGGGAGTATGAAAAAAAAACTCTATTTTTCTCTCTTTTCTCTACTTCTTTCCCTAAGCTTCAACTAAACACCTCAGTCCTCTAAAATGGAAGCCAAAGGGTCTCTTCTATAGGCCAACTTGGGGAGGTATTTTGGGTTTTGAAAAGTCTTTAATTGGTCCAAAATATTCAGAATTTCAAAACTATGTCGTTTTGTTTATTGAAAATATGAATTAAAACCCAAAAACTACTTAAAAAAATTACAAAAAATGACTCAGATTGCCGCCACAGCACTCGACCACTACCGCCGTAGCAGTGGGCCAGTGGTGTCACGACAGTCTACCCTCCATTGACCAATATTTGCATTTTGGCCCCCCGGCTCCCGAAATTCGTGAAACGACCCTATTTTGTCCGAAATTCACAGACAATTCATACAAAATCCAAATTAAGATTGTGATATACCGTTGGAAAGGTATTGAGGTATACTTTCCATAAAAATAGTTTAAAGTTGGGTCACTTTGGAAGGTTTTGCGGTATTTGCGATAAAAGCTGATTTGATCGCCATTTTCACCTTCGGAAATTCATAATAAATCCATTTTTAAATCCAGAAATTATGTGCGATATACCGTTAGAAAGCTATTGACCTCTAGTATTTGATAAAAATATTTCAACATCAAAAAGGAGAATTTGACTTTTGATCAAACTTGCAGTCAAATCGGTCAAATAGTGCACTTCTAGAAAATTTCGAGAAGTTCTGGGAGCCTCCGGAGACTGACGTTTCGTCCGATTTTCTTTTAAAATATATTTTAAGACTTTTCACATGATTTAAGATGATCTCGGAACTTGTGGGCGAATTCGAATGATTTTGGTCAAACCTTGGTCAAACTTGGTCAAACCGGTCAACGGGGACTTTCCGGGAACGATATCAAATGATTTTTGAGATTCTGGGCCAATCCGGAGAGTTTTGGGCTTTCAGGGGCATTTTGGTCATTTCTTTGACTTCTTGAGAGTTAGAGGTAATCTCTAAAAATCCGATCTTTTTAATCATCGAGGTTTGACATATTTGTGGCCTTCTAAATCTGTTAGCCGACAAAACGGGGTGTCTACAGAGTGCCGTCGGCATCTCCGCGTGCTGCAGCTAACAGAATTCCAACTTTTTTTTTTCAAATATATACTTGATATATACTTATACTAGTATATATTTTATACTAATATACTTAAGATATACTTATACTAATACATATTTAATAGATTACACATATAGATTACTTTATATATATATATATATATATTTTTCTTCTTTTCTTTTCCTTTCATTTTCTTTTTTTTTTAAACCACTCCTATATTCTTATTTTGAAATCGACTTTCAAACCGTCTTTCTCATACGCACTTCATTTTTGGGTTTCCTGAATACCTAGTCTCCCTTACCCTTTTTTTCTTCCGCTTCTTTTTTTTTTTTTTTTTTTTTTTTGAAAACTTTTATTAAGGCTGAAGATTTGTCACACCCCAACCCGCCTCGGGCATATTGGGACACGGGTAACAATGCCACCAAGGCACGTCCCTAATGGATATAGCATTAAACAAGCTTAAACTCTCTTTAGACTCTTAACAAAAATTATTTACATGTAACTAAACCCCAAGGGTAAAATAGTCATTTTAAGATTTTGTCGAGTTTCCATCTTAAAAGGTTAAGAAGCTCAATGTTGAAAACGGCGCGTGAAATCGAATTTCCTAAACCAAGTTATGTTCATTTTATCTTGAATTGACTATACTCAAGCACAAGATCATTCTGCCAAGAGTTGGATTGATATAACTCGAGTTCGCTTGATCCAACTTACAGTAGAACATACACAAGAACATTCTGCCAAGAGTTGGATTGATCCAACTTGAGTTCACTTGATCTAACTTACAGCAGAATGCATTTTGCTGCTGCTAAAAAAAACTTGTTGCTAAAACTCGGCATTTTTACAAGTTCAAACCACTCGAAACTTAACCAAACTTTGTGAAACATCAACAACTACTCTCAAATCATTTCCAAGTGTTCCTAAATATTAACACAAGATATCCAAGTATGTTAGACATATACACAACTACAATTGGATCAAAATAACTCATGAACACATCCTTTCTTGTCTCAAAGCATATCCTTGACATACATTACCTATCAACTAACATTAAGGAAATACTTGATGAAAATGATTCCAACATTTTAACTAACATCAAGATTATACAAGGAACTTGTCTAAAACAATTACATAGGATAGTACATAAGTTTCTTCAAATTTACATTAAATACATGAGTCATAGAATCCCAAACGAATTCCCAATCTCTCTAACTCTACAACCACAAGTCAAGACTTCAAGCCGCAAGTTAAGGATTCTACGTCACAAGTTACACTATATTACAAGTTCAAAACATAACTACAAGTCTCAAGTCTCTCCCCCGTTTCCAAGCACGTTACTTCATCTCCGGATTTTGCTCCGTACCTATGGTGGTTGTTATTTACCACAACAGAAAAGGAAAACAGTTTTTCTTAAGCATTACGCTTAGTGAGCAATCTAAACATGATTGAATGCTTTAACATGTGCAATGCTGCAAATCTATATAATAAATCACAAGGGTGTTTGTCTTCAACCGAGGCAAAGATAAAGAAGGGCTAGGATTTGTCAACCATCAAAGGCAATCAACGGTTGAGATTCACTTTATTTCAAAATTAAAAAAAAAAAAAAAAACCAAAAAAGACCCACCTCTCTCACATTTCATACACCCCTCTCTCCTCTCCTCTCTCTCTCTAAACCCTAGATGGCTCTTAATCTCTCTCTCTCTCTCTCTCTCTCTCTCTCTCTCTCTCTCAAGCTTCTCTCTTCGCTGGATCAACCCCACTAGGTCGTCACCACCAAACCACTGCCACCAGCTCGCCACCACCGAAAACCCCCTGCCTCTCTCTCTCTCTCTCTCTCTCTCTCTCTCAGTTTTGATGAGTATCATTTCTCTGTAAATTTTTTTTAAGGTTTTGGGAATTCATTTCAGACCCCTTTCAATCCCTTGATATACTAAAAAAAATTGCTAATTGATTTTTTTGCAGGTAAAATACAAATGTTAAAACCAGATTTTTTTGTAGGTAAAATACTAATGTAAAAATTGCTATTTGATTTCAGACCCCTTTCAATCCTTCAGACCCCTTCTCTTGATTCTTATTTTAGTTAATGGAGTAAGCTGCATCCGTGTATTCTTATTTTACCTTCCATTAATTTGATAACTAAAGTTGTCTTTTTATGCTTAAAGGTGTGTGTTTCACTTTCACCCCCATGTAATTCAATCATCGAAATTGGGACCAGGGAAATATTTGTTTGGATTCCTGATCTATATGGTCTGTAATTACAATCCGAAGGCTTCAATTCCATGCAGCCAAATATTTCACCAGACCCCTTTTTAATATTGAATCTTTGTTTCATTGTAAAAGAGAAGAAAGATCAAACTAAGTGCTGATTTTAAATAAACTTTTAAGCAACTTTTCAGAATTAAGAAATTAGTAGTATTTGTTGTTCATCCTGTGCTCACATTGTTCAAGGAGTAATGCTATGATTTCTAGTGGGACCATTTAAACTTTCAATGAAATTGGCATATTCAAGGAGTAATATTAAAACCAGATTTTTTTATTTTTTATTTTTCATATTTGCCTTTCACATTTGAGAAAGTAAGAAACAGAGTCAAGTAGTTCTTTTTTTTTTTCCTTCATGTTTGAGGTTTTTTATATTTGTTTTAGCTTTAATTTGTGTTGACTTTGGTTCTCCTTCTTTTTGTTTGCAGTCAAGAGTTTATGAGTTTGCCCCCCCCCCCCCCCCCCCACACACACACACTCTTAAAGGTAAGAACATGGTCAGATTTAAAATTGGCATTGGTGCTGAGGCTATCTCTCTCTCTCTCTCTCTCTCTCTCTCTCTCTCTCTTTTATTGTGTACTCTCTCAAATTTTTCCTTCTATTTTTGTGATTTGTAGAGTTGCAAATTGAATCTTTATTTACATCAGGTGATTGCTAGCTTTCTTCCCTTTCAGGTGTTCATGCAAATTGAATCTTTATTTACATCAAGTGATTGCTAGGCACATTATTTGCAGTTAGCAATTTTTTGTTGTCTTATGTTTTGTGATTTGTAGAAGAAAAAGATTATGTTTGAAACTGCAGAAAGTAGGTGAATATTATGTTTAAAACCAAATCAAGTTCTTCGAATTTTCGATGTAGGCTTATAATTTTTTCAGCTTTTGATGTAAGGCTTATTTTTAGCATTTGCTCTTCTTTGTTGCACTTTTCTATTAGAATACGGTAGTTCTTGTCTTAACCTCAGTGACCTTTTCTGTTTTTTTTTTTTCATATCTATTTGTTGCATATCTTTTTAGAAAAGTCCTTTTTCCATATACATTTTTTCTATCATTTTTTTGTTTTAGTCTAACGGAACATTTGAAAAAACACCCTTTTCCGGTCCCTTAAAAAAAACACTTTCTAAAAACACCCTTTTCCGATACCTTAAGGTTATTTGTTTTTGAATACTCTCTCAGAAAACTGTATTTTCAATTTTTTTTTTTAAAGAAATCATAACTTTCTTTTTTGGCTTGGAAAAACTGCATTTGACTCTCTCTCTCTCTCTCTCTCTCTCTTAATCACCTCAATTGATTGTTTCATTTTCAGTCTCTCCTAATACCTTTTTTCAATCATTTTTTTGTTTTGTTTTGTTTTTGTTTTTGTTATGCTAATGTTACGTGTACGAAACTGTAGTAACTTAGTTGTTCGTGAAACAATTTTGTTATTTTTTTCGTTAATACCATATTTTTTTGGACATTTTTGTTACAGATGGAGAAAGAATTAGAAGAAACCGTAAGATAATCTTCTTTTATCACAAGTTCTTATTTTTATTATTATTATTATTTTTTGTTTCCTTATATGTATTCAAGAAACATAGGTATAGAGATCCGTGATGCCATACAAATTAACGAGGTTTGCCTCCCAATTGGATTTTTTTTTCCTTTACCATTGTGTTATTTTGTTTTTACCATTTTATTTCTTATATTGCTTATGTTAAAGGAAAATGCAAAAAGGGTTGCAAAAGGTAAAGCAAAGGCAAGCACTTCCATGACGCTTTTCATTTTCAATTTCTTAGTGGAAATCATTTTTTCTCTGGCATTTTTGTGGAACTAATGTCTTTTTGAGAATTAGTACGACAAGAAATTGGAACCTGTCAACCTTTCATTAGAATTCTTTCCTCATATAAAGTTACTACTTGGACCCTTGGATGGTTTTTATAATTTTATGATTTCTTCTGCATTTTGATTCTTGGAGTTGATTTAAAATTTTGGGTTTAGTTCAATCAAGGTTAGACCTATATTCTTTATGTTATGAAATCAGCATAACCATGTTAACATATAGCAGTAGTATCTAATTAATATTTGTATTTTCTTAATCTTTTTTTTTCTTTTATAGAAAGCTAGAGAAGGAAGATGGCTAATAGTGCATATATGTTTTAACTTCTCCTTCAACTGTGAAGCCCTACAGAATAAGTACATGTGGCCTCAAGGAATCAGGCCAACCGAGAGTTGCTTAATTGAATATGTTTTATGGAAGTAACCATGATTAAATTAATATTATTTGAGTATTTTCATTATTCTTGGCCTGTGAGCGTGTGATGTTTTGTTTATATTGCATTTCCAGTTGCGATATCTTAGAATTTTAGTGCCCTGTGAGCATGTGATGTTTTGTTAAAATAATATCGCATACTCAAACATTGTAGTATTTTTGGAAAAATGGTTAATCAAATCCAAAAAAGAGGTGTACAAATGTACAAGGGGTATTTGTACATTTTCCAGTCATTGCAGCATTTTCCAGATGTATAAAGTGCCGAAGGCACATGAATTAGTTACTTGCCGAATGATGCATGGTTACAATTGGTCGGTAGTGCCTTTAGGCACGGGTTATCCCTAGTAAACACATAAATCATATCTTTAATTGCCGAGTCACCGGTTCAATGATTCATTCAGACCCGAAGACCTTCCCTTGGTCCCATGACCACTTCTATTCCTTGGACTTCCGTTTTTATTGGATTCTTCCTCTTCGTCTCCCTTATTACTCCCAACTAATGAATCATTTCCCCAGTGTTTGTTGATTACCAAATAATCATATAAACATATAAGCACATTAATATGTAAGCACAACGATTTTCATATAATTGACATGCAACTCACAATTTCAAACATCTCCATGACTTCTAAGCATGAATAATCAATACAATAAGACATTCTCATAGCTTAAGCATAATTTGTTATCTCTAACATCATTGAAGCCTTGAACATAGTTAAACACAACCATTCTTTAGTGTAGAAAACTCACCTTAGCAAGATCTACCCAAATTAAACCAAGAAGTGTAGAATTCCTCTAAATCCTAGCCCAAAGTTCACTCCGGAGAAATTTCTACAAGAATCCGGCAACTGCGTGTCACCGATTAGCTTGAGCTACCAAAATTACTATGATTAAACGTAAATTAAAAGGTATAGAAATGATTGTCTCACCTTCATGAGTCCGAATACGGCTTCGGTTCGCGAATTGGACAAATGACGGCGACGGAACGACGGAAGAACTATGTCGGAGTCGTGTTCCTTGTTTATCTCTCTCTCTCTCTCTCTCTCTCTCTCCTTTCTTTATTTTCTGGAAATTGGAGAGCTTTCTCTCCTATTGGCACACACACACACATGCAAGAAGCATGATGTGTCAAACCCCCATTTTTCCTACTTTTCATTTTCACCCCCGAAAAGTTCATATTATGAAATCCCCCAAATATTTCATTAACTACACAATTATCTAAATGAGTGTTTGTCTAAGTTCCGTATGAGATACCCTTATTTGGGTGTCCAAACTAATGCTAACACATAACCATATAATATGAAAGCAACTTAACAAATATCCATGTAATCATATAAAATGCATTTAATCATTTAAAATATAAATTACTAATTAGCCCTTCATTGGGTCCCACTCCAGTTCCTGTCCCACCTCAGTGGGGACTTTTTCAAATGGTGTCCTTCTCTGAACACTTTCCTCGGGCGAGTCCAAGCCTCCCTTTAATCCATAATAGACACTAATTATACAAATTAATGCATATTAAGATAACAAATAAACCTTTTCCGAGTACGGTGTTACAAGAATTCTCCGAAGAACTTGAATTACTTAAAAGAAACCTTCAACTTTAGTCGGGCGCTGTCATCATTGGTTTAGAGGTAAGCATCCCCTAAATTCGATGGTCGGTCAAAATTGGGGTGTCTATAGGGTGTTCCCAAGTTAAGAGCCTAAATTCCTTCTGTGTAATCTTCTTCTTTATATAGTGGAATTCTTCGTTATGTTTTGCCCGTAAAATTAAACGAGTTTGTCGATCCAAGTATATTATGTGTCTTTTGTGATTGCTATTTCTTATCATTACCTGTTTTTACATATTATTTACGAATTTGTACTTTGGTGGTCTTGTGCACAACAAGTGATACCGCAACGTATCGAATCTTATTATGCTTGTTTCTCAACAGAAACACACTTCAATCTTAGTATCAACATTGCCTTTGACACATCAAAATACATATTTACTCCATAAAATTTGATGTTAATTTTGGAGTTACTCTTAGATCTTTGTAATTTGAAAATAAAAGTATATAATAATCCATGTGATGTCTGGTTTAACTGGTAGATAGGAATCAGAGCTTGAAGGGTGGCCTAATAAACCTCACCTTCCCTCACATTTCTTAAATAACACTACTACAAGGGAGGTAGAAGTAATTTTCTCTTTTTTTTTTTTTTGGGTTCAAAATTAGTACAGTACTAATAATAGATAGGTAACTTTCAATTTTGATTTTCAAAAATAAAACCTCCAAACCCCAGAAATTCCCCGCCACCATGTCCTCTTTTTCCCCTGCAGATCCTCCACCTCCGACCACCGCCGCCTCCACCGGTCGTCTCTTCACCAACCCGCCTCCCCAATTAAGAGACCCAAGACCCCAAACCCCGCCACCACACCTTCAACCAAATCTCCACACATACCCACCACAACAACAGCAACAACCACCTATATACATCGCTCAACCCCTCCCCAATCTCGCACCTAGAGTGGGACCCACAAACCCAATTCACCATCAATCGATCAAACCCCATGACCACCCAGTTAATGGTGTTGGTGTTCTTTACCCAGTTGCCTCTTCTGGCCGAGGCTTCATCCCCAAATCGATTCGTCCCCAATTGACCGACCACTCGGTCACCATTGCGAACCCCGGCGGCGGCGGCGGCTTCACGCCGCGTTCGATGGCTGGGTCTGGTTATCCTCACCCGGTTCGACCATTTGGGTTCCCTCATCCTGATCCTATGGGACAGACCGTGCACTTGATGAGACCCACCCATTTGCATCATACTGGTGGTGCAGTACCAGTCTTTGTCAAGGGCGTTCCGGTTTCAGTTGACCCCAAGGTTTGATTTCCTTGGAATTTGGTTAATCACATTTTCTTTCAATTGTTTTTTTTTTATAAATTTAATTAAATTTAATTAAATTTTTTTTTCGTGTTTACTGGATTATTTGAAGTTTATAGATTGTTCTCTGTATTGGTTAATGTGTTCTACAATGTAAATTAGGAAGATTTCATCAAGGTGGACATGTGGCAGAAACCCAATATAGTTGTGTTATTTTGTTAATGACAATTTCAAGAACACACATTTATTTTCTGATTGAACTGGCTGTGATTTATGTAATACATCTGGTTAAGTTTTTTTTGAAGATGGTTCTTTTTATTTATTTATTTATTTATTTTTTTTATTTTTGTTCCATATACAACTACTTAGTTTGCATCTCTTTAGTGTGCAATTGAATTCCAAACTTGTTGGCCCAAGCTGTGAGAATTTTGATTCCTCGATCCGTTTAGGCGTTAACTAAGCTTTTGATGCAGTCTACAAAGATTCTGACCCAGGTTCAAAGATATAATACTATTTTGTGCATACACGAAACCTCTTGGTTTTTGGAGAAGAAATGCTATAATATACCACTATATCTGAACTGTGTTTGTGTCGGACATTGGTTGAACTTTGTTAGGAATTGGGTAGATCATCGATGCCTAGAATGTGAACCTTTTGTTATTCTCCAATTGCCATTCACCAAATGCATTGCTAAAAATACAAACTTAAGTGCAGTCTGACAGTATAGGTTAAGTGGCCCACCTTGAGGGTTGTTGGCAAAGGTTAAGTGGCAACAACTTTCTCAAAAAAAGATCACTTATTTGTCAAGAATTCACCACTTCTTTAATAGTGATTTGCATTTGAAATTATACTATAAACTGAGGCAACACTGATTCATTCACGATTGAATCTGTGGCACTATTAGTATCAGAATGAACAAAAGGTTGTATGACGTTTTCATATATAATTAGTTAACTACATTTAAAATGTTGAAAGCAACACTTTAGGGATACGCTTCTTAAAAGATGAAAAATAACTTTGGTTGCATGTAAATCATGGTTCAAGGTATCGGCCGAAACCGAGTTAACTCTGCCGAGTCAACTCGGTTTCGTAGGGGTCCGAGACGAGATAAGGCGCCGAGTCAAGAAGATTACAGAAAGAGATGTTTCGTGGTTTGTATCGGCCGAGTTTTCGTCATCTCGAACAGAGTATCGCGAGATGAAGCCCAAGACGAAAACAATCGTGCAAAAAAAAGCCGTAATCTTACTAGATCTCACTCATCTCTGTCGCATCTTGCTCAATCTCCTTTATTTCTGTAGAATCGCCTCTTTCTCACCTTCATCTTCTCTCTTAGATCTCCATTCTAGTCAGATATGCTCAATCGGTCTTGAATCTATGCAAATCGAAGAGTAGATCCTCCCGAAGCAACGGTCTCCATCTCTTCAAGTGTAGATACTATCGAAGAGGGTTTTGTGGGGTTTGATTGGGTATGTCGTATGTGTGATATGTTAATGTAAAATAATGTCCTTAAGGGGTTTGATTGGGTTTGTATGATATGTGATATAGACCCCCAAGCTTAGACACTTACTGTCTTTGATTGGGGTTTTTGTAATATGTTAATGTTTAATTACTTGTATGGTTTGGGTTAATTGGTTGGGTAAATTAGTGGGCATGGAGTGGGTTTGTTTGGATTTTGGTTGGCTATATGCTAATTAATTATTTGATTCGGGTTTGGGTTTCAAAATTAAAAAGTGAGGGTTGTGTTATGTGTAAAATATTAATCTAATATGGATTTGGGCTCCAATACTTAAAATTGGGAATTGGGTTAATATTAAATTGGATTTCGTTCAAATTAAGATTGTCACATTATGCTAGAAACAAAAATTAGAGTTATGCTATGCTTCTCAAATTTGGATCCGAAAAGTGTTTCCCAAATAATGTGGCAGTAGGGGCAGGTAAATAACTTCTAATCAAAATTCAACAGGTTCCATTGTTATCAGATACTCAATCCGCAGCGCGTGTATTGGATGTTATGTGATATTGTAATTGGTACATTATGTATGAGACAATCTATTAGGCCAACTTTGTTATTCTAATGAGTTTAGAATTTTTCAGTATTTTTCTAGATTTTTTTGAACTTTAAATCTAGTGTATCTTTGCGTATCGCCCGATACCAGTCCGCGGCACTGCGACCGAGTCGTCTCCGCGACCTCAGCGACCGCGACCGATACCGCGACCTTGAACCATGATGTAAATGGTGTCTGGAATGCTTTGGATTTGGTTTTGTTGCATGAGCTATCTGCATCAGATTATCATCTTTTCATAACCCTCTTGTTAAATTGCTCGACTCCCTTTGCTATGTGTGATTAATGTTTATGCTTGCATTTTTATTCATCTCTTTGGGTCCATTTGATCTTTGTCAAACCAGATTACATAATCCACAACTATTGAGTTCTTTTATACTTCATTTATGAGTTTTAAGGTTTTTGTGTTTTAGGTTGCTCCGATCCCACCTTCAGTTTCTGAGTGTAATGGCTACAAAGATATCAGGTAATTGCATTTTTTGCCCCTTTGTCTTTGTATTATTTCATTGAAAATCCAGTTTGTTATGCTTTAACATTAATAGTTTCCTTCAATTGCAGGGATAGAAGTAGGGATGATGCTTTTGTGACTGTTAGAGATCGAAAAGTAAGCAACCATTCTTGATATTGTCTAATTGATGAAACATAAGTGTATAAAGATCTACCCTATGGAAGTTTCACAAACTATATTTGTCTGCTTATATCTTTACTACTATTGAAAGAGAAAGGTAAGGGTTCCCAAGCTCTTTTTGCTATCACCCTTGTTCACAATAAAACCTGATGATGCTAGAAGTTAGTGAGAGTAATGTAGAGCAATTTTAAGAGAGAGAGAGAGAGAGAGAGAGAGAGAGAGAGAGAGAGAGAGAGAGAGAGAGAGAGAGACTTTTTTGTATGTGGTTCGGCCCTGTTAATGAAGGTACCTACGTCCACGGGTGTGTCTGAGCACGGTCACTAGCAGAGCACCGTCGGGCCTAGTGAGCCAACAAAGAGGGGCGGCGCTACCAGTAATACCGGTCGGGTGTATGCGTATAATGGTGAATTTTATAGAGGTGCTGTGTAGACTAAAGAGTTGGCGGCCCCTTCAATGGGGGGTGAGAGGTCTCTTTTATAGATGTAAGAGACCTACTCGTACATGGATAAGGAAATATAATCCAATTGATATAGATTGACATTAATTGTGGGGGTTTCCTAATTGGATTAGGAAATAGCTTGCACTTTCCATTAGTCTTCTAGCTTGAGTAGGAAACTGCCCGTAATGCTCGGGATCACGCCTGGGACGCTCGGGATCATGCCTGTGGGCCCGGATGGGCTGTTCTTGCGGTGGGATGTGCCTGTGCGGTTTTTCCGACCTGTTGGCCGGGTCGTGGATGAACCGCTCGGGATGATGAGTAGACTAGACCGCTCGGGCTGATGCTTGTCCGAGGAGTTGTGCATGATTTGATCGGGACACGGACTCGCTGCTGGTTTGAACCGCTCGGTCATAGGATAGAGCCAGATTTGGGTGTATCAGCTGCCCCCACTTTCCAGGGTTGGCCAGATGCTATATCGGGGTAAGTTTGGAAATCAGTTTGATGTTACTTGCCACTGTCTGAGTACTTCGGGAAGCTGCCTCGGGGCTTCTGAGCTTGGTGGGTCCTCAGGAACTGCCTGAGAGTTGAGACCCAGCCTAGCTCGGGACCTTTAGGTGCTCGGGAACTGACCGGGAGTTGAGACCCGGCCAAATTCGGAGTCTTTGAGTGCTCGGGAAGTGACCGAGAGTTGAGACTCGGCCTACTTCGGAGTCTTTTTACTTGAGTTAGCTCCCAGGATGGTTATCTTCTGCCCGTAAACCTTCGTCAAGGTTGTGGGTAGAAGAATTTGACCATGTTGGAAAAGCCGACCTAAAGCGTATTGCTTTAGGGTCCTTTTTATGTTAACTCCCCAGGATGGTTGTCTTCCGCCCAGTTAGCCTTCGTCAAGAGTGTTGGGAGAAGAGCTTGACCATGTTGGTGGAGCCGACCTAAATCACGTCGCTTTAGGGTCTTTTTGCTCCTCTATCGTCGGCCAACCTAAGAGATTTTAGTCACCTCTATCGTCGGTTTGGACTTAAGTGGAGTTAATGCCTTTGAGTACTGTAGGTGCTCGGGTTGTCCAAGATTTTGACTTGGTTATCCACGAGGCCTGTAGATATCTGGTGTGATTGCCTGTTTAGTTCATTACGCCATCTTGCCCCCCCAAGCTTTCGCTAAGACGAGGGTCTTACAGAGGCTATGAACTGTAGGCAACCGACCTGGAACATGGTGGTTGCAGGGTCTTTTGAAGCTTGCCATCATTAGCCACCTAAGGGGTTTGTCCCCATCGTCGGTTGGACCTAAGCTGAGCCGGTGCCTCGGGTGTGACCCCGAGGTCTTTGGTGCCTGGGTTCGGAGCCCGAGGTCTTTTTAGTGCCTGAGTTCGGAGCTCGAGGTCTTCTTATGCCTCGGGGTTAGGCCCGAGGTCTTTGGATGCCTCGGGATTAGGCCCGAGGTCTTTGTATGAGCTCTCTGACAATCTGTGAAGTCTCATGTGGTGATCAAGCAAGTACCACTGTAGTCGGGCTCATCTAGACCGATGGAGACAGGAGGTCGGATCAGGATCGTTGGGCCCCTGATTTCTCTGTGCTGAAGGCAAAGTCGGAGCTGCTTGACCCTGACCGATGTGAACTGGAGGTCGGGTCGGGGTTGCCGGACTCAGACCACTGTGAACTGGAGGTCGGGTCGGGGTTGCCGGACTCGGACTGCTGTGAACTGGAAGAATTGTCAGAACCCCCGGGCTGATCTCGCTTTCGTTTGATTCCGGAAGACTTGTCGCTTTCTTGCCCGGGGTCTTTGTTCTTCAGAAACTTTTCAGTGTCAATGTATTTTCCAACTCTCTCAGAGAGCTCAACCAAAGTTTTCGGTCGGTTTCTGTGGAACGACGCGGCGCACTTGGTTTGTTGAACTCCCGAGCAGAAGGCTATGATAGCGGCGGTTTCATCAAGATCATAGATGCTGAGCTTTTCTTGATTAAACAGTCCGGTGAACTCCTTGAGGGTCTCATTATTCCTTTGTATGACCGTCAGTAAATGTATGTCAGGCTTCGGCCGGTCGTGCATACCGATGAACTGATTGATAAACTGCTTGCTGAGTTGCCTGAAACTGCGGACCGATCGGGACTTCAACGAGTAGAACCATTGGGCGGCCGGGCCTTTCAAAGTGCTGGGGAAGGCTAGACAGTGTAGTTCATCGGAGTTGGTGGCTAAGGCCATCTGAGCCTTGTAGGTCCGGACGTGGTCGACCGGGTTTCCCGAGCCGTTGTAGGGATCTAGGCGAGATTGCTTAAATTTGCGCGGGATGGCAAACCTCATGATCTGGCTGGAGAATGGTGACTCTGTCTCGGTATTGGCTTGATTCTGAGTATGGTTTTGACCAAACTTTTTGGCCACTCCGTCGATCTGCTTCTGCAAGTCCTTGATTCGGGCTTCCACTCGTTCACGACCGGTATCTGAGGGGTTGGTCGGGTCGGTGGAAGAGGCTTCTGCTTCATGGCGGGGTGTTGTCCTCTGGGATCGGGCTCGGCTATGACTCCGGGTAACCGTGCGCCCAGGGACGGCTCGGCCCTTGACCGAGTGACCCTGGACTGATTCCCGGGCCATATGCCCCCGTCTTTCCTCTCGGGCAGCACGCCCACTGTTGATGTCTCTGGCAACCTCAACACGGGACGGGTTGACTCGGGCTCGTTGTCTGGTCAAGATCGGTTCCCGACCGTACGCAACGTTCCCGGATCGTCTCCTGGCCCCTAGAGGATTGCTTTGCCGGGCTAGCAGGGCTTCGATCTGTTGCTGGATTTGACGCTGGCCTTCCAAGAGTTGTGTGAGGGTCGCGGTGATCTGCTCAGATGTCATGACTGCCGCAGCCGGTGCCGGTGCCGGGGCTGGAGGAACATCCGGGTCGGACTGCTGATCAGCCGTCTTACCCTTTTTCGGTGGCATGACGATCAGTGAAGAGATTTGTTGATGAGAATACTTGTCGTTTCCCACAGACGGCGCCAAACTGATGATGCCAGAAATTGGTGAGAGTAAAGTAGAGTAATTTTAAGAGAGAGAGAGAGAGAGACTTTTTTGTATGTGGTTCGGCCCTGTTAATGAAGGTACCTACGTCCACGGGTGTGTCTGAGCACGTTCACTAGCAGATCACCGGCGGGCCTAGTGAGCCAACAAAGAGGGGCGGCAATATCAGTAATACCAGCCGGGTGTATGCGTATAATGATGAATTTTATAGAGGTGCTGTGTAGACTAAAGAGTTGGCGGCCCCTTCAATGGGGGGTGAGAGGTCTCTTTTATAGATGTAAGAGACCTACTCATACATGGATAAGGAAATATAATCCAATTGATATAGATTGGCATTAATTGTGGGGGTTTCCTAACTGGATTAGGAAATAGTTTGCACTTTCCATTAGTCTTCTAGCTTGAGTAGGAAACTGCCCGTAATGCTCGGGATCACGCCTGGGACGCTCGGGATCATGCCTGTGGGCCCGGATGGGCTGTTCTTGCGGTGGGATGTGCCTGTGCGGTTTTTCCGACCTGTTGGCCGGGTCGTGGATGAACCGCTCGGGATGATGAGTAGACTAGACCGCTCGGGCTGATGCTTGTCCGAGGAGTTGTGCATGATTTGATCGGGACACGGACTCGCTGCTGGTTTGAACCGCTCGGTCATATGATAGAGCCAGATTTGGGTGTATCAAAACCAATATCTTTTACCCTTCAAAATACAAATTTTGGAGGATTTAAGTGTCATTAAACCATCCGAATAACTGCAAAACAAAACCTACCTCAATTACCGTCTCAGTTTATATCAGAAAAACCGTCTCATCTAATCACACAAAAACTGTCTTCATCTCATCTCTCCAAAACTGTAGAGTTTGTACGTGAGAGAATTTGTTGATTAAATGGAGAAGAGTGAGAGGAAAGGAATGGCTAACAATGGCGGACACATCGCCTGGTTGTGTCCATGTCAAGCACGGTCTGGCCGGGTTTGAAGCACAGTTTTCCGTTCCCTTTTCTTTTCCTTATCCAAATCCGCAAACCGGACAGAGCCTAAATGTTTATTCATTGTAATTAATGACATGGTATCCTCGTTATAACCAACAATTTCTCCAATTTTTGGGGTATTCTATTTCAAGCACACATCCTTTGTAATCAAAAACCACCACACAAACACCAAACTATTTACAACCAGTTATTTTGTAAATTAAATAATCAATTTTCATGTTACCCAAACAGCCTCTAATGTAAATGGCAGTCCATGGTTTAGTTTATTCTTTTCATTGAACCAATTGTATGCATTTTAAAAAAAATGCAAAAACTAATTTAAATTGATCTTTAGCTTGTCATAGGCTAAGGAATGAATATGTTAACATATCGTTTATAAATTGTTTGAAGAATTTTTAATGGGAAATGCTATTAACATGGTGTATGTGTGTAAATTCGCATGACAATATGTATGAGTAGGGGTGAACAAAATATCCGGGGCCCGAAGACCGAACCGACCCGGATGGTTCGGGTCTATGAGCACATCGGTTCGGGTTTGGATCGGGTCCTGTTGAAAAGAAAATTGTCGGGTCGGGTTGGCCTAAAGTTCGGGTGGACCGAACCAACACCAGACCCCGAGAACCTAGCAAGCCCAAACCTGAACGGTGAACCTCTAGAGAGAGAGAAAGAGAAGGGCGGCCATGCAGAACAGTTCACAAGCCTTCTCGTCCCAAATCCAGCATATGTGAAGTATTAACTCATTTGCTTTTTATGTGATTTCTCTCTCCTCCCTTCTCACTTCTTTCTTAACTTTGCCTCTCTTTTCCCCTCTCATCAGTATATCACATCCCCATCTTCCTCGTAAAGAAAACTCCTCTGTGATTCTTTTTGTATATATCGTGTATATATATAGATATGTGCAAAGTGTAATATGTATGTTCATGAATAATTAAAATATAGAAAAATGAAATGGTGAAAAGCTGATCGTATTTCCATTTCTAATTAATTTTTTTGGACCGAGTGAATTGAAGTGGACAGTACAGAAAAGTAAAAAACCTGCTATATATCTTGTATATTTTGTCAAAAAGTACTGCTAAGGGCAAAGTACTCCAGTCTCCAGTGTATATATACACATAAGTATATAGGTATGTGTAGTATGTATATTAATGAATAATTTAATATAAAAGGACAAAATGATGAAAAGATTTTCCGTTTAATGGGCTTTGCCAGTTCCCGATAACACAGAGCTCGCACACTTAGGAAAACCTGGAACCAAGATCCTAACCAATCCAACTCGAACTTAATGGTGGGTCACTTGTCAATTGGGTCGGTTCTGATTCTATGGAATATAGAACCGGATTTTATGGTTCGGGTCCGGGTCTGGTGGATACCCGAACCGACCTGGACCATGTGCAGCCTATGTATGAGTGACAATTGTGTGTGCATGTTCGCATGGCAATATGTGTTTTCTTCTTTATATAAAATGTTTAGAAACTGTCATTATTTTTTGGTTAGAAAGTTTTGAAATATATAACAAATATAATGCGTTGTGTGCATCGGTCCCTAGTAGTATATAGTCTGAATTTAAATTGGTCAGTTTGGGAGTCCAAGAGAGCCAAAGCAGAGCTCCTGGAGGGTATACCTCTCCTTATAATGTTATAGAATCACTTTTCAGATTACACTTCCATTCCTCATTCCACTGATGATATGTGTTACCAAAAACTTCGTTTTATTTCTGGAACTAGCTTCCTTTTCACAATTGTGAAAAAGACTGATTCTAAATCTTTGCTGCTACTCTAATGCTAGATTAACTAGGATGTATTGACCTTTTAAAAGTCCGAAGTTTTTTCTGCTGTTCTGTTTCAGGGTATATTTTCTTGTTGGTGTTAGTTGCATTCTTTTTTTCCTTATAGGTTCGGATTTCTGATGATTCCTCTCTCTATGCCCTCTGTCGGTCATGGTTGAGGAATAGTTTTCCTGAAGAAAGTCAGGTTTGCTTCCTGGAAACTGTCTTAATTTATTTATTTTTTCCTCCTGTATTTTCATGTGGCCTAATCTTTTGTTACCTTTTTCATTAAGAATGTAACCACTCGGGAGACAGAGTTCATAGAATTAATGTTCTAAATCTATGCACGCATATTTTGAATGACAGATGTTGCTAAGACCTAAATCTGAATCTCATGCACTTTGTTTTTGCCCCATAGCCTGTGTTGTTTCAACACTGCCGGTCCCAAGCCCGGATAAAAGAGGAGGGTTAGTGCGTTAAGCTCGACAGCCAGCGCGTAAAAAATACTGTCAGATCCTTATGATATGAATACAAATATGAATACTCGTGTAAAATTATGATATTTGGTCTTTCATGTGCAATATCTTTATGAAAAATGAGGAATACATTAGGAAATTTAACTTTAGGCTCTGTTTGGTTCGTGAAAACCTTTTCTATTTTTATTTTCAGTGAGAAGTTTTCAAATACAGATTTCATTTTCCATTTGCAACAATTAAAAAAACGTCTTCGGACTATGAAAATAATAACTGTTTATCAAGAAATGAAATGCTGAAAATGTGTTTGGCTCTTTTTTTTGTAAAAAATAATGAGAAATTAGCCCAACATGAAGCCGTCTCTGTCCTAAAGTGCATGCGTCACCATTACATTTAAAGTTGTGGACAAAAAAAAATACTTCACATTCGTGGATGAAAACTGAATATAAAAAGGATGGGAAAACTCTGTGATAAACCTTATTGATTTTGTCATATACATTCTAGTGGTTTGGTTCCCAAAATGTGGTAAATAAAAAAGTACTTTGTTTTTAAAAAAAACCAAATTGGTTTTCAAAGTTACATCATTTTAAGACCAAGTTACAACATTTGGAACCCAAATATAACAACATTTTAAAACCTAATTGGGACTTATGGTAACAAGGGGAATTAGAGCCATTCTCCTTGTTTACCTTAATATCTGCAGGCATTATTCAAATATTCTTACCAATTTTTTTTCCTTTATGGAATTTCCAAGTTTTACGTATTGAAATCATTCTTGTCAAATTGCGAACGAATCGTGAATCTGTTTGCCAAAATTATGAATCGTATGTACCTTATTGTGAATTGTACGATTCACTCTATTTACAAAATAAATAACAATATGCATGTACATATTGTATATAAATAAAAACACATTTGAATAAAATAACAATCTAACAAGTTTCATGCTTAGAAGCACGAAGCGGGGGCGAGAGCGGGAGCGAGGAAGCGTTAAACTTTAAGAGGTTCAAAGGTTGGGAGCGTTTAAGAAGCGTCCAAATATTTGGTATAGATATATTCTATATCTAATTATTGAAGAGGAATTTAGATTGACATGATATATTTTGATTGTAAATTTTGTTTTTGAAAGTCTCAAGCTATATGTTCCGACATAAAAATATTTCTTCGGTAAGCAAAATATGAACTTGAATCTAATTATAAGCTATTTTGAGACTTGAATGTGATGGGAGGGAGCGGGGTGGGAGCGAGGTTCTAACATGAGGGGAGCGAGGTTCCGACGAGCTTCTTAGTAAGAAGCGCAGAATCGAGAGTCTGAGGAGGGAGCGTGACCAATTTAGAAGGTTCCTGCTTCTAAGGTTTCATGCAATATCCACTCTCAAAATGTGGAAAGAATCCATGTAAAACTTCACAGTTCAAAATTATTAATCGTGAATCGTGTTGAATCGTGAATCGTATCAAGTATTATGAAAACTCGAATCGAAAATTTCTATCCATGATTGATATTACTATTGGTATACACTTTACACTTTCTTTTGTTTGGATTCTGTGGAAATCTCTCATTGAATGCGATAAGGCTTAGGAGGGAGCTCTGATTTTTCTGGGTCAATCAGAGTGTTGTAGCTAATTTTACGTCGTTACTTGTTGGGCCCATTCTCTAATAACTTAAGATTGATGACTTAACACACAAGATATATAAAAATTTTGTATTCACAATAGGTTCATATAAGATGTGAAAATGGAATCTTCAGAATCCATCAACCTGTGGCCCAAAATTAATCTTCTCCTCAACCCAAAGATTGAAATAACAAACTAATGAATACTCTTGTGTACAATGGAGATAAATTAAAAAGAAAAGAAAGAGAGATATAAGTTATAAACATCCTCCAAACAAATAAAGAGTTGGATAATGGCTTTACATGCCACCCAAAAAGCATCATATTCAGATCTGCGTTAAACTAAGGATTTTGTCCCAAGTTATTTGGGATTAGGATAACTAAGGATGAACAATGAAATTAGGATATCTGTTTTATCCTCTGTTTCTTTTACGGTGGTTTGCGCCTTGGCAGTTGGGGAAGGGTCTTGGAGAGTTGGTTGAGTGAGAAATTGGGATCATATCACAGCTTTATGGACATGCCAAAAATAAAATTGCCACTAGAAATTTTGATCTTGATCACAAAGTGAGATGCATAGAACCTGCAACATTTTCTGGAAATAACATAAAAGAATTGAATGATTCTGCTGCTTGTTTCACTGGCCATTACCATGTAATTTCTGTAATATAGGTTCCAATACCTTTTTGATTTTGCTCCTTGAATTATTCATTGTATGCTTATATAATTACATTTTCAATCGTATTCCCTGATTTACAGCCACAATACATGGATGGTGTGAAGTCTCTTCCTAGACCTTTGCCTATACCTGTGGCAGATGCTCATTCACCGTTGAAAAAGGAGCGTCACAGTGAAGAGGAGGACGAGGTTGGTATATTGAATTGTTATGGTAGTTGCTTCTTATTAATTATGATTTATAATTGTACTCCCTCCATTTATACCGTTTTGGGATGTCCCATTTTGAGAGTCCTCTTTGGAAAGTCTCTGTGCCTTAACTGCACACTTTCCAAGTTAAACCTTTGTTATAAACAACTCTTCAACTTTTCATTTGATGTGATTCTGTTATTTTGAACTTAAAAAAAGGGCAAGATGAGAATGGAAATTTTCGCCACAATAAAATTGGCTCCTTAAATAGTTGGATTTCCCAAGAAAGACTCTTTATTTGCGACAGAGGGAGTAACTTTTAGTTGTAAACAGTGAATAGTTGTAATTTGTTTACAAGAGAAAGCAAAACCAAGGGATTGCATGAAGAAGCATGTAGGTGATCTTGTTGGCACATTACAAAATTACATTGAGACAAATCATCGTGCATATCAATTTTAATCTTTTTCTAGTCCCGGTTAACTATCACTTCAAGGACTGCATTTATAAAATTGAAAGTTGAGGATAAACTTATAATTTGAGCTAAATTTTAGAAAGACCTTCCACTTATCACTTTACCATTCAGTGATAAGAAAGACTTTAAATTCAGACCTCTTTTTAAGTTGTATTTCAGTATGAGTGGAACGTTTTTTTTTGTTATGAAACACAGTTAATAAAAAGTACTGAGGTTTCAGTTGTAACTACTTAGTTGGGCATTCAAATAACACCTGGTCTTTAATCAACATTTGGATGATTTTTAGAAATATTCAACTGACTAGTTTCTATCAGTTACCTT
Organism: Hydrangea macrophylla; assembly: GCA_033977485.1. NCBI lineage: Eukaryota > Viridiplantae > Streptophyta > Magnoliopsida > Cornales > Hydrangeaceae > Hydrangea > Hydrangea macrophylla. The sequence goes on from CM066997.1 coordinate 35,390,687, forward strand.
TGTTCAGGCTGCCGCTTAGGTGAATGAAGCTTTTTATGTACTCATGGTTTACCTCAAAGCTCTTAATTTGACCAAACTAAAATAGATACTAAATCCCTGTTTCACTTTTTAGTTCTGGTTTTTTTTTTTCTTTTCCCCTCGTGCATGTGTGTGTGTGTGTTTTTTTTTTTTTTTTTTTGGCTGCTTTTATTTATTGATGATTAGTGTTTCTTTTTGGAGGGTGGTGTGTGTGTAGTGTTACCAGAAATCGATCATACCCTAGCGATTCCCGTTTTGGATCGATCGTTCCAGAAAATGGTACACTAGTGAACTTCCAGCTTTAAATCACCTGTAATTGTAATAACACAACTATAAATCTCGTAATATTTTGAAAATACTACCTACCCATTTAAGCTTTAACTTTTAGTGTGTGTATATGTACATACATATATATATATATGAACATATGTGAAAATAATCTAAAAAATCGTTTCACTTTTCAACCTATTGTACTCCATTCCGTCTTAGCAATTCAGAGAAGTGTACCCCCACCGTAGCACATTCCTTAGCCAGTGGCGATCCTCCATTCCCGTTCCCGTTTCTCGTACCGATTCAATCCGCAATCTGGGTAACCTTGTGTGGGTGTGTGTGTTGCAGGTTCTAAGAACATTATGTATTAACGTATAGATGATTTCATTTAGTTTGTTATCAGCTTAATAGAAGCCACATATTTACTGGTTGATTATCCAGCACTGCCTGATATTACCTCTTTTTTGAAAAATTTGACATTCCGACTCCTTTTTAAAGCTAAAAAACAGTTTTTTGGGGGGTTAATTACACGGACCTCCCTTGAGGTTTGGAAAAATTACACGGACCACCCCTCTATATTGCAAAATTACACATACCTCCCCTCTAGCATGAATTTACTATATTACCCATATTTTGTTTACCATTTTACTAAATTACCTCTCTCTCTCTCTCTCGCTCTCTCTCTCTCTCTACTGTGTGTGTATATATAGATGTAGATATAGATATACAAGTACATGTATATATATATATGAATTTGTTCAAAAAATTAAAATTTTAAACCCTAGATCAATTTGTTCCAAAACCTAATTTGTTCTTAAGATTTAAACCCAAAATCAATTTGTTCCAAAAACTAATTTGTTCCTAAGATCAAAATCAATTTATTCCAAAAACTAATTTGTTCCTAAGATTTAAACCCAAAATCAATTTATTTCAAAAACCTAAGATTTAAACCCAAAATACCAAACCCACCTCAAAGATGTATACAAGTATCTATGTATATATGTATTCAATGGCTATGTGTATACAAATATGTATGTATATATGGTGTGTATGTACATATGTATGTATGTATGTATGCATGGTCCGTATATATGGTGTGTATATATGTATGCATGTATATATGTATATACAGTAGAGAGAGAGAGAGAGAGAGAGAGAGAGAGAGAGAGAGAGAGAGAGAGGAGAGGGTTATTTTTTAATATCTATGGGTATATTTGGCATTAGCAAATTATGAAGGGAGGTCTATAAATTTTGCAATCTAGAGGGGTGTGTGTAATGCAAATCCAAACCTCAGGGGAGGTCTGTGTAATTTTGCAATATAGAGGGGAGGTCCGTATAATTTCACCAAACCTAAGGGGAGCTCCATGTAATTAACCCCCTTTTTTATTATTCTTTCAAAAAGCTCCAATGTGTAGCTTTTAAAAAAAAAAATCTCTTATTCCAAAAAATGATTATTCGAAAAGCTAACCCAAATGGGCTCTAAGTATATTTTGCATTGGGTTTGGCGCGGTTTTATGTTTTGTTAAACTTACTCTCTCTCTCTCTCTCTCTCTCTGCATAGTTTAACTTTGTAGTCATCCCTCCACCTCCTGTTTCTTTAATCTCTTCTTCTCGGCCCGGTTCAAAACATTGAGTTGAAGTGATCTGTTTTTGCTTGCATTTGCTTTCAGGAGGAATCTGTTGAAAATTTGTCTCCACAAGATTTATTACGAGGACATATTAAGCGTGCTAAAAGGGTGCGGGCACGGTAAGTTGAAGACCTTTTAAACCGCTTCTTGCTTCCCAAATGGTACCTTATGAATCATGATTGCCGAAGTTGTACAGAACTCTTGGCTGTTAATATTTCTTCCGAATAAAATATTACGCAAAAGTAATTTGGCTTCTGTAATGTTTTGCTTGCAGATTAAGGGGACAAAGGCTACAAAGAATTGCTAGGTACAAAACTAGACTCGCTCTTCTTCTTCCTCCACTTGTAGATCAACAGTTTACAAACGACTCAGCCGCTGGAAACTTACAAAATCCCAGTACGGCCTAACATCCTCATTAGCGTCATGCTAAAGTATGTTAGAATCACAAGTGTATTCTATCAATATTAAAGCGTGCGATGAAGCTTTACGGTGTGATGTTACTGGAACGCTGGTGGATCCGAAGGCGGGACAAACAAAAAGAGTGGCATATAGGGATTGGTTTTCCTTAATTAATTTAGGTTTTAAACTATTTAGCTTCATGGGCTTGTGATGTTCTCATCTTTGTGTAGCTTTATAATAGAATGAAAGGTAATGTATAATTCGAAGGTAGGAAAATCTCTGGGCTTGAGTGAACACATTCTGTTTCAAGTATTGCCCCCCACCCACCAAAAAAAATGATGATGAAAGTGTTCCAAGACTTTCTTGGTGGGCTCTGGCATCAGATAATTTTTCAGTATTATGTCTGACTAATCTTTATGTTAATAGAATTATCATAAGTTATATTCTCTCGGGTTAATTAAATTTTATGCCTATATATAGTTAGGCCTGTTTTTGCTTTTTACCCCTATCATATGGTTTAAAAATTTACACTTAACCCCCTTATGGGTTGGTGCTATGTGGGTGCGACTCTTAACAGTTTTATTTATATATATATATATATATATTTTTTTTTTAAAGCTTAAAATCACAAATACATCATTCATTCATTTTCATTTCATCTAACTTATTTAGTCGTTCTAAGAGCAAAAATTGTTGTGTTATTGACTTCACTAATTTTCTCCCGTCATTTCAGATGATTCTTAGATTTATATTTGAATGTGGGCTTCTTTAATTGTTGGTTAATAGTATTGTTGAAGAATAATAGTAGTAAAATAGGTGGAAGGATCATCGGCAACTATTGTGGGCACTACTCACGCGGCACTTGTAGGATCACGTATGATGATGCCGAAAATTGGTAATAGAGATTAAAAAGAGAGATATGGGGACACAAGAGCTTGTATGTGGTTTGGTCCCGTTAACGAGATGACTTACGTCCACGGTTGCGTCAGTGCGTTTCACTAGCAGATCACCGGTGGGCCTGGTGAGCCAATAGTTGGGCGGCACTACCAGTAAGACCGGCCGGGTGTATGCGTACGAAATCAGTATAAACAACTATTCTCTAGGTTAAGAATGCTATCCCCTTTAAAGAGGGTAGGTGGTCTCTTTTATAGATGTAAGAGTTCACCTGTACAGGGTAAGTATGCAGATTTGGAAGCTCAATCTAATTACAATTAATCTACACAAATTTAGGGGATATTTCCTAAGTGGTTTAGGAAACTGCTTGCTCCTTCAATTTAGTCTTTTAACTGGGATAGGAAACTGCTGAGAGGATTGCTGTCCAATCAATCAGGCCTACTGGGGGCGCGTCCATGTGGGGTCCATCTGGAACGAACGATCGGACTTACGACCAAACCGGGCGGTTAGGCGCAACAGCTCGGGATGGCTGTGTAGTCATTTGAAATTCAAGATGACCTGGCTTTCTCTTTGCTGAGGTGGCGAGGCCTGACCTTGAGCTAATATTTTTGTGCATATCAGCTATCCCCCATTTTCAAAACTAATGGGATGCTCTATCGGATGAGGTTTGAAAATTAAGAATGCTTCTGACAGAAAACCGTTCGGGAGATGGTCCCGGGTTGTTATTCGGGTCGCGACCGATCGGCTGGTCATCCGGGGTCAGGACCGAGCGGTGGCTAAGTGGGCCCGGAACCAACTTCAGCCACGTGTTACCTTGTTACTGGCCTGGTCAGGATCCAGCGAGGTGGGTAACCGAACAGTCACGTTGTAACCGAACCGTCACGTCTGGCATTAATTGGGCGCGTCTTTTGAGGCGACGTTCCACGTGCCCGAGATGATAGTTGTCGGCAGGTTTAGGCGGAAAAATTTCCTGACCGTTAGATCTAACTTGATCTGGTCTGTCCGTGCTCCCTATATAAAGAACACTTGTTCATTTCTGGGATTCTTGCTGCCAATTGATAGAGCTACCGAGCGGTTTGAGAGCAAAGAAAGTGTCCGGTAAAGCTTCCCGAGCTCTTCTTCTGCGATAACCCTTGTAAGTGTTCTCTTTTCAGTTTCAGTTCATCATCCTCTTCCTCTTCCTTTTTCTCTTTTTGCCTGAACGAGGCTGGAGAGAGCGAACCCTCTCAGGTTGGAACGGGAGTGAGACTTTTTCTTTCTCAGGTTATGCTCTTTATTTAAGTCGGGAGGTTCGTTAGATAGGTTGAACCGAGCGGGCTGTCCTCGGGTAGTTCTGACCGAATGTCACATTGTCTTCAAAACTGTATACTTTCTGCCCTTTAGGTTGATAACCCTGCCCCCTTTGTACATCAGACTCGGAGTTCCTGATCTATACCTTGGTCGTCCTCTTCTTCCCGGCCCAATCTTCGAAACCCCAAGGATGTGCCACTCTGGTTTTGACTCGTTCTCCCGGTCGGAGGATGAGCAGTCTGGGTCAGAGACGCCGGACACAAGTCTGAGTCTGCCGTCCGCGTCCCCCTCCGATTACCATAGCGAAGGCAGAATCCCAATCCGTCTCTCCGACGATGAGTCGGACCAGGAAGCCCCTGTTGCTTCCGTTTCCCAGGGTTCAGGTGACCAAATACCAGGGGAACCCGACCCCAAGGTAGCCTTCTCCAGCAAGTTCATCCCGTCCACCCTGCGTACTGAAGATTTCGGTCGTAGTAGGAATAGGTACAGCCTTCTCGACTACTGATCCTTGGCCGTGAATGTCGGTGAAGCCCAAATCTACCAGCGGGGTTTCACTACCTTATATGAGGACATACTCATGGCTGGGTTCCGCATCCCCTTTCATCCGGTCGCTCGGGACGTCCTTATATACTTGGGGATCGCCCCGGGCCAGTTGGCCCCGAATGGTTGGAGATTCCTCATGGGGTCCATCTCCCTTTGGCCCCAGGTTTTTGGGTATGAGCTTACCGTCCAGGAGTTTCTCTGGACACACTGACCGTTTCCCGTACATGGGGAGATCGGGTTCTTTTCTCTCGGGGCTCGCCAAGGGAGGAAGATCATAATGAATTGCCCGAGCAACAACAAGGGCTGCAAGAATAGATTCTTCCAAGTGTCCACCCTTGGACTCTATGAGCGGGCCCCGGGGATCTAGATGAGGACTTCCTGGGCGGGAGAACTAAGGGGTAAGCTAGTGCAGTAACTTCTCGCTCACTTTATTTACTTTGCTTTGGGACTAACTGCGTTATGTCTTGCGTTGCAGCGGGATCAACTAGCCCATCTAGTCTTCCCGGGGAGTGCCAAGAGAGAATCAGAAGCTTGGCGGACCATCCCATCAATATCTGGGACTTTTTGACCCGCTCGGGAGATCAAAGAGGCGATCACCGTCCAGAACACCCTGCCGAGGTCCCCGTCCTTCCCTCAATCATCCCGGGTAAGAGTTTACCGGCAACTTAATTTTGGTTATCCTTCGTCATCTCGTCGCTCTGATTTATGACTTTGTAGTCTCTTTCCTTTTGTAGGAATGGCCCAAAAGAGCAATTTGGAGCAGCTGAGAGAGAGGCATGCCGTTGCTGCTAGCGCCCGGTTGGCAATTGCTCAAGGAAAAAGGCCCGCCGTGGAAGCCTTGGGCAGTGAACACCCGTTGAGGCGAATCCTGCACGGGACTGCGAACCGTCCGAAACCCGTCGGGACTTCAGCTCCCCGCGTGGTGGTGGCCGAAACTTACCCCCGAGCGGGAATACTGTCCGGGGAGCCGGTTGAAGAATCGGTAGTGATCAGGGAGAGGGTCAAGTCCGCCCTCCTCCCTAGCCAGGTGGAGGCGTGTGCGAACACGTCTCCCGAGGCATTTCAGGGATGGTTATATAGCCTTTCCCATATGGTAAGCACTCAACGCTCCTGCTCCTCTTTACCATAGCTTCTCCTGCGTTTATTTTGCTGACTGACCGTCTTGGATTCTTCGCAGGTCGGCTGCATGGCCTTTTTCTTTCTCAGGTTATGCTCTTTCTTTAAGTCGGGAGGTTCGTTAGACAGGTTGAACCGAGCGGGCTGTCCCCGGGTAGTTCTGATCGAGTGTCACCTTGTCTTCAAAACCGTATACTTTCTTCCCTTTAGGTTGATAACCCTGCCCCCTTTGTACATCAGACTCGGAGTTCCTGATCTATACCTTGGTCGTCCTCTTCTTCCCGGCCCAATCTCCGAAACCCCAAGGATGTGCTACTCTGGTTTTGACTCGTTCTCCTGGTCAGAGGATGAGCAGTCCGGGTCATAGACGCTGGAAACAAGTCTGAGTCTGCCGTCCGCGTCCCCCTCCGATCACCATAGCGAAGGCAGAATCCCAATCCGTCTCTCCGACGATGAGTCGGACCAGGAAGCCCCCGTTGCTTCCATTTCCCAGGGTTCAGGTGACCAAATACCAGGGGAACCCGACCCCAAGGTAGCCTTCTCCAGTGAGTTCATCTCGTCCACCCTGCGTACTGAAGATTTCGGTCGTAGTAGGAATAGGTACAGTCTTCTCGACTACTGCTCCTTGGCCGTGAATGTCGGTGAAGCCCAAATCTACCAGCGGGGTTTCACTACCTTATATGAGGACATACTCATGGCTGGGTTCCGCATCCCCTTTCATCCGGTCGCTCGGGACGTCCTTTATACTTGGGGATCGCCCCGGGCCAGTTGGCCCCGAATGGTTGGAGATTCCTCATGGGGTCCATCTCCCTTTGGCCCCAGGTTTTTGGGTATGAGCTTACCGTCAAGGAGTTTCTCTGGACACACTGACCGTTTCCCGTACATGGGGAGATCAGGTTCTTTTCTCTCGGGGCTCGCCAGGGGAGGAAGATCATAATGAATTGCCCGAGCAACAACAAGGGCTGGAAGAAGAGATTCTTCCAAGTGTCCACCCTTGGACTCTGTGAGCGGGCCCCGGGGATCTAGATGAGGACTTCCTGGGCGGGAGAACTAAGGGGTAAGCTAGTGCAGTAACTTCTCGCTCACTTTATTTACTTTGCTTTGGGACTAACTGCGTTATGTCTTGCGTTGCAGCGGGATCAACTAGCCCATCTAGTCTTCCCGAGGAGTGCCAAGAGAGAATCAGAAGCTTGGCGGACCATCTCATCAATATCTGGGACTTTTTGACCCGCTCGGGAGATCAAAGAGGCGATCACCGTCCAGAACACCCTGCCGAGGTCCCCGTCCTTCCCTCAATCATCCCGGGTAAGAGTTTACCGGCAACTTAATTTTGGTTATCCTTCGTCATCTCGTCGCTCTGATTTCTGACTTTGTAGTCTCTTTCCTTTTGTAGAAATGGCCCAAAAGAGCAATTTGGAGCAGCTGAGAGAGAGGCAGGCCGCTGCTGTTGCTGCTGCTAGCGCCCGGTTGACGATTGCTCAAGGAAAAAGGCCCGCTGTGGAAGCCTTGGGCAGCGAACACCCGCTGAGGCGAATCCGGCACAGGACTGCAAACCGTCCGAAACCCGTCGGGACTTCAACTCCCCGCGTGGTGGTGGCCGAAACTTACCTCCGAGCGGGAATACTGTCCGGGGAGCTGGTTGAAGAATCGACAGTGATCAGGGAGAGGTCAAGTCCGCCCTCCTCTCTAGCCAGGTGGAGGCGTGTGCAAACATGTCTCCTGAGGCGTTTCAGGGATGGTTAAACAGCCTTTCCCATATGGTAAGCACTCGGCGCTCCTGCTCCTCTTTACCATAGCTTCTCCTGCGTTTATTTTGCTGACTGACCATCTTGGATTCTTCGCAGGTCGGCTGCATGGCCGTTGGGGCCGAGTCATTCCTGCCTTCTTTGGCCGCAGGGCCGCTGCTGCTGAAGCCGCTCTGTCTGAGGAGCGAGCGACCTCAGAGGCCAGGTAGAACGCCCTGGCTTTTGAGAAGGATAAGGTGAAGGGCTTGGCCCTGAGCCTTGGCACATCCCAAGCGGAATTGGCGACTGCCCAGACCGATTTGGAAGCTTCCCGAGCCCTCGCGGCGGCGGCAGAGGCCTGAGCAAAGGCCGCGACTGAAGTGACGGCCGCCGGGGCCGCAGAAGAGGCGTTTGATGACGGTTTCTTCCAGGGCTATGAGGATCTGAAGCGGCGGATTGCCCGGGATCACCCCGAGTGGGACATCTCGTCCTACGAGGGGATTAACTCGGACTACTAGGACATCGGTCCCGCGACTGGTGAGGATCTTCCTGCTGGTGCTGGAGTTGTTGAGCCTGCCCCGTGCGGGGGCTCGGGAACCGAAGGAGCTGCCCCAGGAAAAGAGGCTGGGGAGACTGAAGAGATTGTTGAAGTGGACGACTAAGGTCCCCGATCGGTTTCCTTCTTGTGTTGTTTTTTTTTTATTTTTTTGGCGAGGCTACTACAATTGCCCCCCAGGCACTGTACAAATTTTTTTTATTAATGAAAAGGTTCTTGAGACCAACTTTTTCATAAGTTTACTGTTTCTGTACTTGTGTGCCCGTGCTTGCCAATTCCCGACCGGTTTTTATTTTTAATTGACCGATCTAATTCCTTGCCTTAGCAAATGGTTTTGGATAATAATCGGTAGCACAATTGGTCTTCTTGACCTGTTTGAAAGGTCCGGTCCGGTGTATTATAGGAATTTATCCTGTTTTACTGACCGGACGATTTTTCTCTGGCCAATGTAGGTACTTAGGAATGTTAGGATTCCCAGCCCTGTTAGTGATCGGTGTGATTTCCTTTTTTAGTCTGGATTTTGTAACCAATAGGTACCTGGGCGGTTTATCCGGCTAACTAGATATGGACCTTCCCAGTTTGGCCCCAACTTTCCGTGGCTCGAGACTTTTGTGGACTGATTGACGGCTTTAAGGACCAGGTCCCCCGCCAGGAAACTGCGATGCTTCACCTTGCTGTTATAATATCGGGATACTCTCTGCTTGTAGGCTGCCACTTTTAGATACGCCCGGTCTCTTTTCTCCTCTGCTAGGTCAAGCTCTGCCCTGAGAGCGTTTTCATTATCTAGCTCGCTATAATTTGCCACCCGGTAGGTAGGTAATCTAAGCTCCGTGGGGACCACCGCCTCAAAGCCGTAGGTTAGGGAGAACGACGTCTGACCTGTTGCCGCTCGGGGTGTAGTGCGGTAGGCCCACAGGAAGGTCGGTAGCTCTTCTGCCCATAGTCCTTTAGCGCCTTCGAGCCTCGTCTTGATTGACTGAAGAATAGTCCGGTTTGTCACCTCGGCTTGGCCATTGGCCTGGGGGTGCTCGGGGGATGAGAAGTGATTGGTTATCTCATAGCCCGAGCAGAATTGCCTGAATACCGGGGTGTCAAATTGCCTACCGTTGTCACTAACTAGGACCCGGGGGACGCCAAACCTGTTAAGGATGTTCCTCTCCATGAAGTTTTCCATTTTCCTCTCGGTGATCGTTGCCAGGGTCTCGGCCTCCGCCCACTTGGTGAAGTAATCCACGGCAATGATAGCGAACTTGACTTGTCCCTTTTCCGTTGGTAGGGGCCCGACAATGTCAATGCCCCACTGAGCAAACGGTCAAGGGCTGAGGATTGGCGTCTGAAGCTCTCCCGGACGGTTGATCATGGGAGAAAACCTTTGGCACGTATCACACCTCTTGACATATTCTTGAGAGTCTCTGGCCATGGTCGGCCAGCAGTATCCTTGCAGCAGGGCTTTGCGTGAGAGTGCCCGGCCTCTGATGTGGTTCCCGCACACCCCTTCATGGATTTCGTGCAACACCCCTTGGACCTGTGCAGGATGGACACATCGGAGATACGGTATGGAAAATCCTCTTTTCTAGAGGATCCCATCAATAATGTGGTATCTTGCCGCTTGGTATTTAACCCGGCGGGCTTCCTCCTTACCTTTTGGAAACACGTCTGTTGCCAGAAATTCCATGATTGGGTCCATCCAGCTAGGTCCTGGGGCGACCGGTTCTACCTCCATGCATTCTGAGTTGATCACACTTGGCTCGGGTAGGTACTCTATCCTTATCCCGGGCAAGTCTGACTCAGAGGATGAGGCAATGCGGGCTAACCGGTCGGCTCTAGTGTTCTCCTCCCTTGGTATCTGTATGACGGAGAACCCCCGAAACTTCTTTAAAACTGCTCGGATAAGGGCTAGGTAAGCTATCATGTTATCTTCCCGAGGCTCGTACTCTTGATTGACTTGATTTACCACGAGCTGAGAGTCACTGTACCCCTGGACCTGCGATGCACCAATTGAAGCGGCCAGCTGTAATCCGGCCAAGAGGGCTTCATACTCGACCTCGTTTTTGAAGACTCTAAATCCGAACCTAAGCGCATCCTCGAGCTGGATTCCATCGGGTGTGGTTAGGATGATCCCTGCTCCACTTCCCTGTTTGTTGGATGATCCGTCTAAATAGAGTACCTAGGTTGGGATGTCTGATTGCAAACCGGGCGGTAGGACCGGTGGATCAAGCTCTTCAACCGAGTCTTCTTGGTATGTGAATTCAACAAGGAAATCTGCTACTGCCTGTCCCTTGATTGCTGTGCGGGGTCTGTAGACCACTTCGAATTCTTCTAACTCCAAGGCCCACATGACGAGCCTTTCGGATGTTTCGGGCCTGCTCAAGATCTTACGGAGGGACTGATCCGTAAGGACCACGATAACGTGGGCTTGGAAATACGGGCGCAGTCTCCGAGTTGAAGTGATGAGGGCGATGGCGAGCTTTTCAATGCGGGAGTATCTACTTTCTGCACCCTGAATCGCTCGGCTTGTATAGTAGACCGGGAACTGTATCCCGTGCTCTTCTCGAATGAGTGCCGAGCTGACTACCGAGGGTGACACCGCCAAGTACAAGAACAGCTCCTCGCCTGGCACGGGCGTTGAGAGTAGAGGGGGTGACGCCAAATATTTCTTGAGCTCCCGGAACGCCTCCTTGCATTCTTCCGACCACTGAAAAGCCTTGCGGAGGATCTTAAAAAATGGTAAGCACCGATTGGTTGCTCGGGACACGAACCTGTTCAACGCGACAACCCGCCCGATCAGACTCAGTACTTCTTTGGTTGACCTGGGCGACCGTATGTTGATGACGACCTGGATTTTCTTGGGGTTTGCTTCGATCCCCCGCCTGTTGACTAGGTGCCCTAAAAACTTTCCGGATGAGACGCCAAATGTGCACTTGGTTGGGTTCAACCTCATCCCGAACCTCCTCAAAAATGCAGAAGGCCCCGACCAAATGCTCAAGATGGTCAAATTTGTCCCAGCTTTTGACCAGCAGGTCGTCAACGTATACCTCCATGGATTTCCCGATTTGGTCTTTGAACATGTGATTGACCAGGCGCTGATAAGTTGCCCCGGCGTTTTTGAGGCCAAAAGGCATGACTTTGTAGCAGTAGGTCCCCTAATCTGTGATGAATGAGGTCTTTTCTTCGTCCCCGGGGTACATGCTGATCTGATTGTACCCGGAGTAGGCATCCATGAACGAGAGGAGCGAATGGCCGGCTGTGGAATCCACAAGATCTATCCTGGGCAGTGGATAGCAGTCCTTGGGGCAGGATTTGTTCAGATCGGTGAAGTCCACACACATCCTCCACTTCCCATTGTTTTTCTTGACAAGTACTACGTTTGTTAACCAGTCGGGATAGTGGACCTCTCGGATAGATTGGGCTTTGAGGAGCTTCTCGACCTCCTCGCACACTGCCTTTTGCCTCTCGAGGGCCATGTCCCGTCTTTTCTGCTTCATTGGCCGGGAATCTGGATTGACGTTAACTCGGTGAGACATTACCCGGGGGTCAATCCCGGGCATATCTTCATGACACCAGGCAAACACATCCTGGCTCTGTTCTAGGAATTGAATTAGCTTCTCCCTAAGGCGGGGATCCAGCAGGGTGTCAATGCTGACTATTTGGTCAGGGAGTTGTGTGTCCAACGCCACTTGTTCCAGTTCTTCGATTGGACCCACTCTATCATTCTGATCCCTCGGGTCCATCTCCTGGACGTTCAATTTTTCTGTGATGACTTCCCGGCGAAGGGAACTGACATAGCAACTCTGGGCGGTCGCCTGATCTCCACGCAGGCTCCTGGGTCCCTGAGGGGTCGGGAACTTAACTGTCAGGCTATGAGTAGAGACGACGTCCCTGGCTTTGTTGAGTGTAGGCCTCCCGAGCACGATTACAAAGTTTGCCAACACGGAGATCTGCTGAGGGTAAGCTCCCATAAGAACAGGGAGCTCCATGGTACCGAGCGGCTGGGTGCTAGATCCGTTAAAACCCACCAGGGAAGTAGCTATTGGACGGAGCCGATCCTTGGACATCCCGAGTTGATTGAATGCTAACACGAACATGATATCGGTCGAGTTGCCGGTGTCCATCAACATCCTTTTGACCACGTAATTAGCTATGGAGAGAATCACAACTAATGGGTCGTAATGGGGGCAGTGGATGCCTTGCGCATCGTCGGAGGTAAATGTCAATACGTCAGCTGGCGGGGAGCTGGTGGATTGGACTTGCCAGACATCCGCCCGGGATGCCCGAGCATGCCTCTTTCTTGTCGACTGTGAGTCCCCGCTGCCCGACGTTCCTTCGGAGATCATGTTGATTTGACCAAGAGGTTGTGTTTGATCGGGAGCTCGGGCTCCCTGCGTAGGCCGTCCATCTGTCGTGACGTATTCTGCAAGATGACCCTGTTCGATCAGTTTTCTATGGCTATCTTTAACTTGAAGCAATCCTCTGTGTCGTGACCATGGTCTCTATGGAAGCAGCAAATCTTATCCCGATTTCTCTTTCCGGGCGGGGCTTTTAGTTTTGCCGGTTGTTGAAGCAACCTCTGTGCCTCGGCGGCGGCCATGACTTCGTGGATTGGTCGAGAAAGGGGCGTGTGAAGGCAATCGGGGGCTGATCTTGGCCTCCTCTCTGTTGGTCTAGCCTGGGCTTCTTTACCGAACCCTTTTCAGAGCCTTCACGCCTCCGCTTAGCTTTCGGAGACTCATCTCATGCGAAACCGGCGAGTTTGGACTTCAGGAATTCTTCCGTGTCAATATATTTCCCGACCCTCTCCGAGAGTTCCACTAGGGTTGCTGGTCGGTCTCGGTGGAACGACGTAGCAACCTTGGTGTGTTGAACTCCCGAGCAGAAGGCCATGATAGCTGCTGTTTCGTTCAAGTTATGGATCTGGAGCCTCTGTTGATTGAAACGGTCCACTTACTCCCTTAGCGATTCGCCCTTGCGTTGCTTGACAGTCAATAGCTGAGTGTCCGGTTGCGAGCGGTTGAGCATCCCTACAAACTGGCTAATGAAAAGCTTGCTTAGCATCTTGAAGTCATCCACCGTTCGAGGTTTAAGGGTGTGGAACCACTGCACGACTGGCCCTTTGAGAGTGTTGGGGAAAGCCAGGCACAGTTATTCGTCGACAGTGGTGACCAACGCCATCTGGGCCCTGTAGGTGCGAACATGATCCACTGGGCTCCCTATCCCGTCATAAGAACTGAGATGCGGTGGCTTAAACTTCCGCGGTATGGGGAATCCGGTGATCCGAGCGGTATAGGGCGACTCGGTCTTCGTGTTGGTATGGTCGTGATGCTGCTTGCGGCTCAGTTGCTCGATCTGTTTCTGCAAGCCCTGGATTTGAGCATTCACGTCTTCCCGCTCGGGCTTCCTTTCAATGTCCGAGCGGTAAGTCGGATCAGACGACGAGGCTTCTTCTTCGAAGTGTGTTAACCTTGGGGATAGGACCCGACTCCGGCTCCGGGTAATCGTATGCCTAAGATCTCCCCGGCTCCTGGCCGGAGGGTCTTTGGCTGATTTTCGGGGCTTTGGCCTTGACCCGTCCCTCCTGGTGGCGCGTCGCCTGTTGATGATGTCTCTGGCATCTTCCACCCGACGAGGATTGGTTCGAGCTTGTCGCTTGGTGCATCTGGGCGCTCTGCTACGGTCACCATCTCGAGCGTGTTCCCAATCCGACGGGGATACCGGCGCAGAGTGGGTATGGTTCTGGACTCTTGCAGGCTCCCGGTCGGGGGCACTCTTCCCGGTCTGGTTCTTTGATTGAGGGCGCTTCTCCTGCAAGGCCAATAACGCTTCGATTTGCTGCTGGGTTTGCCGTTGGGCTTCCAGAAGTTGTGTGAGCGCCGCTGTCATTTGCTCGGAGGTCATGGAGGCGGCCTGCTGCTTGAGCTGCAAGTTCTCCTGACCGACCGGAGCGGTATTTTTCTTTCCCGTCTTCGGTGGCATGTTGATCAGTCAAGGAATTTGTTGGTGAAAAACTTATCGTTTTCCACAGACGGTGCCAAACTGATGATGCCGAAAATTGGTAAGGGAGATTAAAAAGAGAGATATGGGGACACAAGAGCTTGTATGTGGTTTGGTTCCGTTAACGAGATGACCTACGTCCACGGTTGCGTCAATGTGCTTCACTAGCAGATCACCGGCGGGCCTGGTGAGCCAACAGTTGGGCGGCACTACCAGTAAGACCGGCCGGGTGTATGCGTACGAAATCAGTATAAACAGCTATTCTCTAGGTTAAGAATGCGATCCCTCTTAAAGAGGGTAGGTGGCCTCTTTATAGATGTAAGAGTCTACCTGTATAGGGTAAGTATGCAGATTTGGAAGCCCAATCTGATTGCAATTAATCAACACAAATTTAGGGGATATTTCCTAAGTGGTTTAGGAAACTGCTTGCTCCTTCAATTTAGTCTTTTAACTGGGATAGGAAACTGATGAGAGGCTTATTGTCCAATCAATCACGCCTACTAGGGGCACGCCCATATGGGGTCCATCTGGAAAGAACGACTGGACTACCGACCAAACCGGGCGGTTGGGCGCAACAGCCCGGGATGACTGTGTAGTCATTCGAAATTCAAGATGACCTGGCTTTCTCTTTGCTGAGGTGGCGAGGCCTGACATTGAGCTGATATTTTTGTGCATATCAACGTATATTTTTTTTTGAGATGATTCTTAGATTTATATTGAATGTGGGCTTCTTTAATTGTTGGTTAATAGTATTGTTGAAGAATAATAGTAGTAAATTAGGTGGAAGGATCATCGACAACCATTGTGGGCAGTACTCACGTAGTAACGGTAGTACTTGTAGGATCACAATTTTTTTTTTTAAAGATGCAAAAAAAAAAAAAAATGTGTGGTCCTGCAAGTGCCACGTTGAGTGTTGCCCACAATGGCTGCCCCAAAGGGGATCAAGGGATCCAAAATCATAATATAGTCACATACCCAGCCCAAAAATAGTTACTTCATAGGTAAAAGTAAAACTATTGCCCATACATGACGTTACCCTCAGACAGTCGTGTTTGTTTCACTAGATTAAAATGGGGATAGGCTATTTTAGTTAAATTGGGATTAATAGTTTGGCATTTGACTCGTCAACCTTGTGCGATACTATTAGTCCATTTTAATTAAATAGTCTGAAATCTAAACTACTAATTACTCCATGTAGTATGTGGCTTTATTAATTCCAGAATTAGCCCAATTAACAAGGACTAACATTCCAATACCCCGAATCCATCCATATGTGGCCTAATGGTCCAGTAAATGATGTATTTTGCAATTTGAACGCGAGCCCACGAGCCTGCCCGAAATAAATGGGTTTGGATTGATAAGAATTCTCGATCGGATAACACTACTCTAATAATTAATTGATTTACACAGTGGTTACATGTTTTTACACATGGATCAATACATTGCATAACACTAGTATGTACACAAATTGTAGATAGTCCTTCTGGGACCACATCAACAGGGAAAGCCTATCAAGGGGCTAGAGTCCAACGTAGCTTTAATACCAAATAGAAAGACCATTGGGCGTAGCTCACTCTTAAAAGATGCCTTATGAGGGTAGGAGCATCCAAACTTATAAGAAGCATAAACGGGGCAATGCCTGAGCGATGTGGGACAATAGAGGGACAATTATAACGTAAGAAATCAGTTTTGGACATTTCCAACACGTTCTTGTGAAGAAGATGAAGTCCCAATTGATTGGCTCTTGTTCTAATTGATTGGTGAAAATATGGTAAAAAAAAAATCAAGTTGACACACCTTTGAGACCCTGACACCACCTTGACACCCCTAAACTTACCCTGAAACCCCGAACCATCCGGGGAGAAAGATAGACTCAGGCTAACAAATCCATTTGGAGTTTATTATCCCTCTAATGAGGAATAATGAAATCAATCTCTCCCCAAACAAAGGGAAAGAAGTTGTTGGATCTCCACAAGTCGTGGGGGCAAGACCGAATTCTAGTCAGGGTAATGGTAGGTAAAGGCCCTCGTGTCCATCTCCAAGGGCACCAACTCTAGGGATCCCCAAGAAAGCACCGCCTCCAAAGGCTTTACCTCCAGGGGTTCCAAAGGAAGCTCCACCTCCAAAGAGTGCCAACTCTAAGAACTCTACCTCGATAGACATCCACCGCTGGTGGTAGTCCATCTCTAGCAACTCCATCCACCTAGAAGTCATGTCACCCTCAAAGGGTTCCACCCTCCAATAGCCTCATGCTCAATTTCACAAGTAGCACAACACTCCCCATTGGACCCATTTAACATACACTTATTACTTGAATCAACCACCCTTGGTCAAGATTAGTATTTAAGAATGATAGCATTGTGTTCTCGTGTCATAGCCCGGTTCCACAATAGCAGAACTGGAGCCCATGGAGCACCACTGAGGCTAAGCCAATTCATTAACGTCCCCAAAAATTTAGTTTAAGAACACGCAGCGAAAAAGAAAATGATTCATTTTTTAAAACCAGCAATCCAGTCGACTGAAACGGGGTCTCAGTCGACTGACTTGGAGGTGCAGAGAATAAGAACTCTCTAGCAACGCATTCCAGTCGACCGACTCTGAGATCCGGTAGACTGATGCCTCAAAATCTCAGTCGACTGGACTCGTCCGGTCGACTGAACCCAACCTAGCAGAATGTCATATTTTTGTGCAAAAACCAGTTGACTGATCCTCTATAAAACCAAAAAGGAAAAGTGCCTAAACCTGGAACCCAGTTGACCTGAGTCATGACTCAGTCGACTGTTTTCCTACTGCAGGGCATTCTGCAAAATTTTCCAAGTTTAAAAGCTTTTTGAAATCACCCAGAGTTAAATACACACTCCAAAATCATACCAAAGCGATCTAACTAGATTATAACATTACTAAAATGTAATTATAAAAGATTCTAACTATTACAACAATATGAATCCGTTCCATGATTCTAAGTTAAACATAGGTTGAATGCAATAAAAGCCTTCTTACAACATTCCTATCACCAAAACTACAAGGTAAGCATTCAGGTTGCCATCTAAGTGAACTCCCAAACCTACGTGCTCACTTCTGTGATTCCTCGCTGGCATTCACACCTACAATGGTTATTTAAATAACCACACATGTTTCAATTTGTTTAAGCTAACGCTTAGTGAATAAAACAACAATGTACATGAATGATAAATATGCTTGCATTTACATCTCTACAATTCATACTAGTCTTCGGAGATCCCACGTATACATTCCATACTTCTAATCCGCGACTCCTCGCCAATATGTCCACACGAAAAGGTAAGGCCCACGTTTCTTTTCTTCAAACGTGCGACCTTATGCCTATAATGGCTCCACAACGATGGCTTGATGCACGCACTCCTTTGACCCAAATAGCAACTCAACATGCTCAAATACAATTCACCGTACTCTCGACATAATCAAAACATTTCACCGTACTATTGGGCCTACTTATCAATATAGACGCCCAATATGAACTACACAATATATATCTATCCACTAACACATGCTTTCATACAAAATATGAATACATGTCAAGAAATCAATCCAAAGCACAAAGTTGCATCACTCACCTCCGATTTACGCTCTTAAACATCGATCCAAAGAAAATCCAAGCACAAAGAATGTGCAAAAGTCCATCTAGTACAACTCCTATCAATCAGAAATCCAATTATCAACTTTTTAGAAATATTCTAGAAAATGAGTTTTCGGAAAACTTATCCAAATAAGACCTAGTGGATATCAAAACGACAGCCTTACCTCGAGGTGTTCGAATATCTGATAAAATTTTTTGATCAACGGACGGATCGCCAAAAATGAGCGTCGCAAGCTCGAAGATCAAATCTCCCTTTTCTCTTTCTTCTCTCTTTTCCTTTTAGAAGTCAAAATGGATTTGGCTTTGTCAAAATATCTCAAACTCATGTATTTATGGCCAAAAACTTCTCAAAATATCATTTAACTCCCCTCAAGGTCTTAAATCTTCGATTTAGCACCCCTAGTAGGAAATATCCAACTTTGCTAGTTTTCTTTACTAGGTTCTGTTTGGTTGCTTAAACGCAGTCTCACATGGTTTTACAAAAATGATAATTAGCCTACTAAATTAGTAGCGTGTTAATTCGTACTCACCAGGATACTAAAATTAACATCAGATATATATTCTAAACCAGATAATAATACAAATAGTGAAATACACAAGTAAACATTTATTTCCAGATAAACATTTAAGGTATTCCACAATGAACGTCTCATACTCAGAGAGACTTCCTAACAACAAAACACTCATTCAACGCCATCTTAGAGGGTTCTCTAACACAGACACCCAAATTGACTCATAAGACAAAACTCACTCACACATGTGCCATAACTGGACATCACAACACTTTATCATACATGACAATGTAATGAAATGCAATAACACAATTACGGGTGTCATAACTCTCTCCCCTTTAAGAGAAGTTTGTCCCCAAACTTGTACCTCATGTATCAAAAAGGTGCGGATACTAAGTACGCATCTCATCTTCAATTTCACACGTCATCTCTTCCGTCGTTTGGCTATGCTACAACACTTTCACCTTTGACATCACCTTATTTCGTAAGACTTGATCCTTTTGATCCAATATCTCTACCGGATACGCAAGATACAACAAATCACCCTGAATTTCATTCGGCGTCAGATTTATCACTTGATCTCGATCTTCTGTCAATTGTTTACGTAACAATGATACGTGAAACACATTATGAACTTGAGCACACTCACTTGGAAAGTACAATCGATATTCTATAGGTCCAACTCTCCTAATGATTTCAAAAGGTCCTACATACCTTAGATTGAGTTTCCCTTATCTCCTAAATCTAGTAATCCCCTTTGAAGGTGACACCTTCAAATACACCAAATCTCCCACATCAAATTCCAACGGTCGCCTATGCTTGTCGGCATAACTCTTATGCCTACTTTGAGCTGTCAGTAACCATTGTTGAATTACCTTTATCTTGTTCGTCGTCTCTTGCACAATTTTTGGCCCTTCAATCATTCTTTCTCTGACTTCTGTCCAACTAATCGGTGAACGACATACACGACCATACAAAGCTTCATAAGGAGCCATTCCAATACTTGACTGAAAACTATTGTTATATGCAAAATCAATCAACAACAAATGGTCTTCCCAATCACCCTGAAAATCAAGTACACATAAGCGAAACATGTCTTCCAAAATCTGAATTACTCTTTCTGATTGACCATCAGTCTGTGGGTGAAAAGAAGTATTGAAATGCAATTTGGTACCCATTGCTTCTTGCAAGGCTCTCCAAAACTTCGATGTAAAACTTTTATATCTATAGGAAACAATAGAAACTGGAATACCATGTAGTCTTACAATCTCGTGGATATACAACTTAGCTAACGTCATCAGCTTAGTTGTTCAAAGTAGTAGGAGGTACGACGACTTCGTTAAATGGTCAACGATTACCCAAATAATAGTATTTGATCTCTTAGACCTCGAAAACCCACTAACAAAGTCCATTGTTATGTGTTTCCATTTCCACTCGGCTATCGGTAACAGTTGTAACAATCCTGAAGGTACTTGGCGTTCGGCCTTTACTTGTTGATAACTCTTACATCGTGAAACGTTGCGTGCTATTTCTCTCTTCATTCCCGATCACCAATAAATATGTCTCAAGTCTCTATACATCTTGGTGCTTCCCGGATGAACGGTGTACTTCGTATTGTGTAATTCTTCTAGGATTTTCTAGGATGTTCCGTTTCAATTCTTTATCGCTGGGCACACAAATTCTACCCCTCAATCTCAAAATATTGTTTTCAAAAGTGAATTCCAGTTGATCACCCATTGGAATCTCATCACAAATCTTCCTCAAAGCCATGTCTTGAAATTGTTTCTTCGTTATCTCACGAATCAAGAGTGGTTGTGCCACAATCATCGACATCAAGCCACTTTTAATTCTCAGAATCATTTCAAGTTCCAAATTCTCCATATCTCGAATCAACTCTCTCTGAGAAGTCAAATCTGAAGGTATGTTGCTTGGTCCCTTAATTACGACTAAGAGCATCGGTGACTACATTCGCCTTATCTGGATGATAGTGAATTGATAGATCGTAGTCCTTCATCAATTCTAACCATCTCCTTTGCCTCATGTTTAGGTCTCGTTGCGTGAACAAGTATTTCAAACTCTTATGATCCGTATATGTCTTGCATTTCTCCCTGTATAGGTGCTGACACCAAATCTTCAATACAAAAATTACGACATCAAATTCTAGATCATGTGTCGGATAGCTCTTTTCATGTTGTCTAAGTTGTCTTGACGCATATGCAATGACCTTGTCACCATATATAAGAACGCAACCTAAACATCTATATGAAGTATCACTATAAATGACAAACCCTTTAGTCCCCGTAAGAACAACTAAGATTGGTGCCTTTACTAGTCGACTCTTCAACTCTTGAAAACTTTTCTCACATTCTGGACTCCATACAAATGCAACATCTTTTCTCATTAATTGTGTCATCGGCATTGTAATAGGTGAAAAGTCTTTCACAAACCTCCGATAATAACCAGCTAATCCTAGAAAACTTCGGATCTTTGTCACATTCGTAGGTCTCAACCAATTGGTAACGGCTTCTATCTTCTGGGGATCCACTGAAATTCCTTTCGCTGACACTATATGTCCAAGAAAAGTAATCTCTGGCAACCAAAATTCACACTTCTTCAATTTTTCAAACAATCTCTTCTCACGTAATCGGTGTAAGGCTAATCGCAAATGATGTTCGTGGTCTTCAACACTTTTGGAATAGATTAGGATGTCATCTATAAATACAATAACAAACTCATCCAAATAGTCTTTGAAAACACGATTCATCAAATCCATGAAAGCAGTTGGCGCGTTAGTCACTCCAAACGACATAACCAGAAATTCAAAGTGACCATATCTAGTTCTGAAAGCTGTCTTTGCAATGTCTTCCTCCTTGACTATCAATTGGTGGTAACCGGATCTCAAGTCAATATTCGAAAATACCTAAGCTCCTTGCAATTGATCTAACAAGTTATCTATTCGCAGAAACGGATGCTTGTTCTTGATGGTCAACTTATTCAACTCTCGATAGTCGATGCACATACGCATTGTCCTATCCTTCTTCTTCACAAACAAGACTGGAGAACCCCAAGACAAAACACTAGGTCAGATAAAACCCTTCTCAAGTAGCTCCTGTAACTGAACCTTCAATTCTTTTAATTCTACCGGTGCCATTCGGTACGGTGCCTTGGATACCGGTTGTGATCCTGGTACTACTTCTATCGTGAACTCAAGATCTCTTTCAATCAATATGTCGGGTAATTCATCGGGAAAAATATCAGGAAATTCTTGAACTATTGGAATGTCTTCTACTAGTGGTCCAAGAACTCATCTATTCACAATTGAACATAAAAAACCTGAACAACCTATCTTCAACATCCTACTTACTTGAATTACTGATATCAAGTACGGTAGTATAGTCACACACTAACCCTGAAGATAAACTCTTCTTGCTCTGATGGATAAAAAATAACCCGTTTTTGCTCACAATCAATTCTAGCTTGATTGATCGACAACCAATTCATACCCAAGATAACATCAAAGTAATTCACCGTCAATGGAATCAAATCGACGCTCAAGACCTTATCGCCTATCTTGATCTCACACGACTTGAATACTGTAGAAGTTACTTATGGTGTACTAGTGGGTAATGATATGCACAAGTCATAACCTAGCGGTTTGGACTTAATAGTCAAATACTTAACAAAATCACAAGACACAAATGAATGCGTTGAACCAGAATCCATGAGTATACGTGCAGGATATGAACAAATAGGAAGAATACGTGATACGATCGTATCATCCGTATTCCCCAGCCAGAGTTGGAAATATCGCCCTTGTTGTTGTGCAACTCCTTTCCCTTTATCTACTCGTGGTTCTGTCCTTGATCCGCTTGGCACACTCGATGCCCCGGTACTCATTCCCGATTGTCTTTTACTCAGACAGTTCTTTGCTATATGCCCCGGTTGTCCACATTCAAAACACTTCCCCCCCATCTCTGGGCTGTAGCTCTTGGTGTTCGAGGTTATATTCAGTGTAGTCATGCTTGTATCATAGGACAATTACGGGATATGTGCCCTAATTGCTTGCAGAGGTAACAAGTGCTCAAAAGATAGCAAATCCCCTTATGCCACATATTACATGTTGGGCACAACGGTCTCGAGTCTCCGGTGAACGTACTCCCTCCTTGAATACCCATATTCGATCTTGATCCTTGCATGAATGTTTCTTGGTATTCCCTTGACCCTTGCTTCTATTGTCATTTGCTCTCTTCCCTTGTTGCCCTTGCCGATGTCGATCGACACTTTTGTCAGCTATGAGGGCAGCTTCCTCAACTAGAGAAATAGTTGGGTATTACAACATGTCAACACGGCTACGGACATTTTCCCTAAGCCCTTCCTCGAACTTACTAGCCTTATCCTCATCGGTTGGAAATGTAGATTTCCTAAAAAGCAACAAAGCGTTATAACGAGAGACATACTCACCCATTGTATAAGAAGATCACGGAAAGAAGCGCTTGATAAATTCATCCTTAAATGCTTCCCACGTAATTGGCTTCCCTTGCTCTAGTACATTATTCCACCAATCCAATGCTTTTCCCATCAACGTATCGGATGCGTAAAGAATTTTTCCTTGTCAGCGCATACCAACAAACAGAAGTGTCATTCCAGGTCCATCATCCAATGATCGACCAAGTCTATGTCAACTTGTCCATGGTACAGAGTCGATTTTCGTTTATGGAACTGTTCTACAATTGTGTGTTAAGGTCGTGGTACTGGTGGTGCATTTATGTAACAAACTTCAACAGGTGGGACTTGAATGTTTATTTGATCTCATTCACTTACGGCTTGAACAAAATATCCCACCATATTCACTATCTGATCCATACGTGAATGCGGTAACAGTTCTCTTATTGGCTTAGTCATGACCTTATCATGTATTCACCCTGATGAGTACAATGCATAATGACTATGCATACCATGCCACAATATATATATGTGCACAACTCATCATCACAACCAATAGATGTAAACATATGAAGCGTCTCTACAATGACAACAATATTATTGTCACAAAAATACACTCCACTCGACGTCACTCAGCATATAACATCACTCATTCCCAAGGCTCTAAACTTATGCTCTGATACCACTAAATGTCACAGCCCGGTCCTACAATAACAGAACCGGAGCCCCTGGTACGCACCAAGGCTAAACCAATACATTAGCGTTCCTAAAAATTTAGTTTAAGAACACGCAGAAGAAAAGAAAACGATTCATTTTTTAAAAACAGCAATCTAGTCAACTGAATTGGGGTCTCAGTCGACTGACTTGGAGATGCAGAGAATAAGAACTCTCCAGCAACCCACTCTAGTCGACCGACTCCGAGGTCCGGTCGATTGATGCCTCAAAATCACAGTCCACTGGGCTCGTCCGATCGACTGAACCCAACCCAGCAGAATGTCACATTTTTGTACAGAAACCAGTTAACTATTTCCTGGAATCAGTCGACTGATTCTCTGTAAAACCGAAAGGAAAAGTGCCTAAACCTGGAACCCAGTCGGCCGGAGTCACGACTCAGTCGACTATTTTCCTACTGTAGGGCATTCTGTAGAATTTTCCAAGTTTAAAAGCTTTCTGAAATCACCCAGAGTTTAAATACACACTCCAAAATCATACCAAAGCGATCTAAGTAGATTATAACATTACTAAAATGTAAATACAAAAGATTCCTAACTATTACAGCAGTATGAATTTGTTCCATGATTCTAAGTTAAACACAGGTTAAATGCAATAAAATCCTTATCACAACATTCCTATCACCAAAACTACAAGGTAAGCATTCAGGTTGCCTTCTAAGTGAACTCCTAAACCCACGTGCTCACTTCTACGATTCGTCGTTGGCATTCACACCTACGATGGTTATTTAAATAACCACACATATTTTGATTTATTTAAGCTAACACTTAGTGAATAAAACAACAATGTACATGAATGATAAATATGCTCGCATTCACACCTCTACAATTCATACTAGTCTCTAGAGATCCCACGTGTACGTTCTATACTCCTAATCCGCGACTCCTCGCCAATATGTCCACGCAAAAGGTAAGACCCACGTTTCTTTTCTTCAAACGTGCGACCTTATGCCTATAATGGCTCCACAATGATGGCTTGATACACATACTCCTTTGACCCAAATAGCAACTCAACATGCTCAAATACATTTTCACCGTGCTCTCGACGTAATCAAAACATTTTACCGCACAATTGGGCCTACTTATCAATATAGACGCCCAATATAAACTACACAATATACATCTATCCACTAACACATGCTTTCATACAAAATATGAATACATGTCAAGAAATCATTCCAAAACACAAGTTGTATCACTCACCTCCGATTTACACTCTTAAACATCGATCCAAAGAAAACCCAAGCACAAAGAACATGCAGAAGTCCGTCTAGTACAACTCCTATCGATCAAAAATCCAATTATCAACTTTTTAAGAGAATTCTAGAAAATGAGTTTCGAAAAATTTATCCAAACAAGACCTAGTGGATATCAAAACGACGGCCTTACCTCGAGGAGTTCGAATATCCGATAAAATATTTTGATCAATGGACAGATAGCCGAAAATGAGTGTCGCAAGCTCAAAGATCAAATCTCTCTTTTCTCTCTCTTCTCTCTTCTGCTTTTAGAAGTTAAATTGGATTTTACTTTGTCAAAATATCTCACACTCGTATTTATAGCCAAAACTTCTCAAAATACCATTTAACTACCCTCAAGGTCTTATACCTCTGATTTAGCACCCCTAGTAGGAAATATCCAACTTTACTAGTTTTCTTCACTATGTTCCGTTTGGTTGCTAAAATGCAGTCTCACGTGATTTTACGAAATTGCTAATTAGCCTACCAAATTAGTAGCGTGTTAATTCGTCCTCAAAATTAACATCAGAAATATATTCTAAAGCAGATAATAATATAGAGAGTGAAATACATAGGTGAACATTTATTTTTAGATAAATATTTAAGGTGTTGGCCCAAAAGTAATCCTTAGAGGGAGGGGGTGAATAAGATTACTAATAATTAATGGCAAATTAAAAACTAATCAAGCACAATATCAAATAAAAATAATAAGTAAAGAGAGAAGGGAAAGAAGCACTTGCAAACCAAGTTTTTCAAGTTGTTCGGCAATCCGCAATCCGCGGCCTACGTCCACCCCTCAAGAACACCTCTTGAGGATTCCACTAAACAAGCTTCTTTGGGTTAAGATTAAACCACTCTTTACAAGTTCTTCTAGAACTCCTTTTACACCTCTAATGAAAAGTGCCTTCAATTGGAGCAAGGGTTACACCAACCCTCTTACAACTTCAAGGATTTGAATAATATTTGATTACAACTTAATAACTCTCTCTTGTAGAGTAGATATAAATAATAAATGCTCTCAATAATAGCTCTCAAGGAATTACAAATGAAATCTAGAGCTAGATGATTGAATCTCAAAAAAAATTAGGGCTTGAATCTTTTGATAGCAATAAGTGAGTATTCAATAGGAGTAATGAATGTGCCAACAACCAATCTTGAATTGAGTATATATACTCTCTCAAGAAAATCTGAACGTTTAAGGTAGGTGGAAGTATTAAATGCTAAAGCAAAAATAGAAAAAATAGCCGTTACTGTTTCTGAGCAGTAATCCAGTCGACTGGACTCTTGGTTCAGTCGACTGCACTTTTAAAATCAATGTATTGCATCATAAGAACAGTCGACGAAAAGATGGACTAGTCGACAGAAGGTTGTCAAGCAGAGTGCTTGTTTTTCTTGCAGAAACCAGTCGACTGAAGGACAGGTCCGGTCAACTGAAAAATAAAGGGCCCAGTCGACTGAATTAATGTTCAGTCGATTGTTTTTCATGAGAAAAACAGTTTTTTTTTTGTTTCAATGATTTTGTTAAATGTTAAAGCCCCTGTCTTGGAGATTCAATCTAACTAACTTTACACAAAGTCCTATAAGAGCAATACAAGATGAAAATAATCTTCCTCAAGGCTTCCATGGAGTATCCATCATCATTATTAAGCTCTGTTTGGACAATACACTATATGAAACCATAAGTACTCAACTTTATAGTTTGTTAATCATCAAAATTACTTAAGGTAAAACCCTTGGGGCTAACAATCTCCCCCTTTTTGATGATGACAAACTACTAGTTGCCCGAGATAAAATGATAAAAAGTAATTGTCCAATTAAGATAAATGATGCATTTTCTTTGAAGAACATGTGAATAGTTAATACAAAAAAATGAGAATCAATTGAATGTCACATGTTAAGACAAAGAGAAATGAAAATCAATTCATTGTGGATAAGCAACAGAAGCAACTGGATATTCTCCCCCTTTTTTTATTAACAAAAACCACGTAGAGTGGAGAAAATCTCCCCCTCAGTGAGTGAGTTGATGGGCGGGATTGGGGGGGGGGGGGGAGAGGGAAGTGTGGGAATCACCAATAAGTAGGGATCATCATCTTCCCACGGTTAGTACACAAACAAACAAGTATACCAATATCATGAGAAGCAATAATAGATACAACCATTATACAAACATGAATGCACAGACAAGTATACATGGCAACAAGATATGGTGAAACTAAAAGAGATTAACACATGCAAAAGAGACAATCTTATCATATCCATAGAAAAAGTTTAAATACAAACGAGAGAAAATAGATACAAAAAGAATTGGTGAGCCTGTACTAAACCCAAAACCTAAAAAGAATCTATCTAGAAGTCCATTCTAGCTTTATACAAAAAGCCTAAATCTAAAAGAGATCAGGAAGGCTGTCAAATCATGAAACGACTCCGAATCACCCGAATGGCATCTCGAGTATCATCGAGGCTGGACTGCATCTCGGATAAGCATCTATCCACTAACTCTTGAGTGGCAGTAGAGGTGGTGCGAAGAACGTCCACAGTAGTGCCAATCTTTAGAATGTCTGAGCGGAGAGTGTCAAAGAGAGAGGCCACTGTAGAGGATAGAGTGTAGATAGTAGAAGATAGAGAGGAGTGAAGTGAAGTGACAATGGTGGAAAGAGAGTCAATGGAAGCGGTGATGATAAAGAACTGCTCTGAAAGATCAGCAGTAGGAGGAGGAGCTGAAGAGGATAGAATGTCTATAGAGGGAGGAGTGGAAGTGGAGGGAGCATCAGAGGTACAGGCAGAGACACCAATGCGGGCAGTGGTGGTAGTGGTAGTAGTGGTGGAGGGAGGTGTAGCAGAAGGTGAAGGAGCACTAGCAGAATGGGGAGTTTTAGGGACAAACTTGTCACCTTCAAGCTTATAACCCATCAAAGACAGAGTGGTGGTGGAGTAGACCTCATGGACAGTGGGGTCGTGGCGATCACTGTCATCAAGAGGGACCATGAAGTTTCTGAAGATAGTAGTGAGAGCTATACCAAAAGGAAGTGAACTAGTTTTGGATTTCTTTTGTGTTTCACAAATGTGTTTACAAAATATATAAGGTAAATAGAATTTCTTACCCGCAAGAGTACACCAGAGGATAAAGACATCATAATAGGAGACATAGTCGCGACCACCTGCGCGAGGAACGATAGCATAGGTAATAATATTGTGAAGTAAACGACATTCAAAGGTAAGTTGGGAGGTAGAGGGTTTAATTGGGGCAACCAATTTGGGGCTCCCACAAATCAGATGATAGGCAATTAATGGGTCAAACCCATAGTAAGTATTCCATTTATTGTCCTCATAGCGACGAATATTACCCATTGGAATACCAACAATTTGAACTATACTATCGGGAGTGATGGTGAATTTTACTCCGCGAACAAATGAAGTAAATGAAATGTGTTGAGGTGAGGGATGTAAATTTGTGAAAAATTCCTGTACAAACATGGGGTAGTAGGGCTGAGAAATGGATAAGAAGTCAGTCTACCCTAGAGCATCGAATAAAGCACCAATGCGTAGACCATAAGAAGTAGAAAATTCAGATTGAAGAGTTTTACCTATGACAATTTTGCGGTGAACAAAAGAGTCATTGAAACTGTCCCGTCGCTCAGTATCCATAAATTGAGTAGGAGGATGAGGTGTCGGAGGACGAGGTGCAATGGTAGTGGTCGAAACAGGTAGAGGAGCAGATGGAGGAGCAGAAGCTAGGCCAGAGGGACCTTCTGGTGTCTTCCGTTTGTTAGATTTGGGAGGCATCGCAGCAAGAGAGAGGAAGAATGGAAGGGTTTGAAAGTGTGAGGAGATCGAAGATGAGAGAGGAGATGATGTATGGTGGTGAGATGGTTTCCAGAGTAAGAGAGAGGGAGAGAAAATGGAGCAGGGGAGGGGAAAGGTTCAGTCACCTGGACAGATGGAGGGGTTAGGGTTTGAAAAGAAATCGTAGAAACATATATATAGACCCATAGTTTCAGTCGACTGGGTCAGGCAGTCGGTCGACTAAGGTGAGAAAGAGACAAGTGTTCGGTCGACTGAGGTGGGTATACAGTCAACTGAATGGGGTCTAGCAGAATGAGTGTTTTGGCAACAGAATTTGGTCGACTGATAAATGGTTCAGTCGACGAATAAAAACAACGTCCGGTCGACTGATTGAGGCATCAGTCGACTGTTTTGGGATAGAAAAACAAAAAATTCAGAAAGGAAAGGAAAGGAAAGGAAAGGAAAGGGGATCCAAAACACGAATTTACACAACATCGACTTGACTAGCCATCTCCAATTCACGATGAATGATACAAAAATGATCTTATTGAAGAGGTTTAGTGAATATATCCGCCCATTGATGATTTGTATCGATGAAAATAAGTTTGACATCCCCTTTCTGAACATGATCTCTAATGAAATGGTGTCTAATCTCAATGTGCTTAGTTCTAGAATGTTGAATGGGATTCTTAGAGAGACTAATCGCACTAGTGTTATCACATCTAAGTGGGATACGATCAAAGTGAAGTCCAAAGTCTTCTAATTGTTGTTTCATATTTGTTTCATATAGAGAACTTGTGCATAACAACTACCGGTGGCTATATATTCGGCTTCCACCATGGGCAAAGCTACGAAATTTTGTATCTTACTAAACCAAGAGACTAGGGAGTGTCCTAAAAAGTGACACGTGCCACTTGTGCTCTTGTGATTCACTTTGCAACTGGTAAAGTCCGCATCCGAAAAACTAAGTCAAAGGGAGTGTTCTTAGGATACCATAGACCTAAGTCAATAGTGCCTAATAAGTATCTAAAAATGCGCTTAACGGCTATTACATGCGACTCTCTAGGTGAGGATTGGAATCTAGCACAAAGACACACACTAAACATTATGTCCGGTCTACTAGCGGTAAGATACAACAAGCTACCTATCATGCCACGGAAATTTTTAGTATCAACAAGTTTTCCAGATTCATCCTTGTCAAGCTTGAGAGATGAACTTATGGGAGTTGCAATAGGTTTGCAATTTTCAAAACCAAATCTTTTCAATAAATCTTTAATGTACTTGGATTTGTTTATGAAGATGCCATCTTTATGTTGTTTGATTTGTAAACCGAGAAAGAAATTTGGTTCTCCCATCATACTCATTTCAAATTTATCTTGCATGCATTTAGCAAATTCCTCACACATCTTTTCATTTGTAGCACCAAAGATAATATCATCCACAAATATTTGAACAAGAAGAATATGATTATGTGAATGTTTAATAAAAAGAGTAGTGTCAATTTTTCCTCGAGTAAATCCAAGATCAAGCAAATATTTGCTAAGACGATCATACTAAGCACAAGGAGCTTGTTTTAAACTAGATAAAGCCTTTGAAAGTTTAAAAACATGATTGGGAAATTGTGAGCTTTTAAATCCGGGAGGTTACTTAACATAAACTTCTTCCGCTATAAACCATTTAAAAAGGCACTTTTAACATCCATTTGAAAAAGTTTGAAATCTTTGTGGCAAGCAAACGCAAGTAACATTCTAATAGCTTCTAACCTTGCTACGGGAGCATAGGTTTCCTCATAGTCTATTCCTTCTTCTTGGTTATACCCTTGGGCTACCAATCTAGCCTTATTTCTAACCATAACTCCGGATTCATCCTTCTTATTCCTAAACACCCATTTGGTTCCTATAATAGAATGATCATTTGGTCTACGAACTAAAGTCCAAATGTGGTTTCTCTCAAATTGGTTCAACTTTTCTTGCATAGCCATAATCCAACTATCATCTTGCTCGACTTCCTCTATGTTTTTAGGTTCTATTTGAGATAGGAATGCTAAGTTGTTGCAAATGTTTCTAAGAGAAGATCTAGTAGCTATTCCTTGACCGGGGTCACCTATGATTTGATCAATGGGATTACTAGGAATGGTCTTCCAATCTCTAGGGAGGTCATCTCTAATGTTATCCCTAGGATGTTCTTAAGGGATAGGGGAACCTTCCTTAGGCTTTTCCAAAGGTGCAGAGATTGAGATACTAGTTCCATCTAGGTTTTCTACAACAACATCATCATCATCATCATCATCCTTTCTTCTAAAGGGATTGGCCTCATCAAAATTGCATGCATGGACTCTTCTACAACTAAGGTCTTCTTATTAAAAATTCTATATGCCTTTCTAATTTGTGAATAACCTAAGAAGATACCCTCATCCGACTTAGCATCAAACTTACCTAAGTTATCCTTATTGTTCAAGATGAAGCACTTACAACCGAAAACTCTAAAGTAACTGATATTAGGTTTTCTACCCTTTCAAAGTTCATAGGGAGTCTTACCAAGATAATTTCTAATAACAACGCAATTGATAACATAACAAGAAGTGCTAGTTGCTTCGGCCCAAAAGTATTATGGCAAAGAGTGTTCATTCAATAATGTTCTTGCCATCTCTTGAAGTAATCTATTTTTTCTTTCAACAACACCATTTTGTTGAGGAGGTTTTGGTGCCGAAAAGTTATGTCCAAAACCATTTTCATCACAAAAATTTGAAATATGTTTATTGTCAAATTCTTTTCCTCTATCACTTCTAAAATTATTGATAGCATACCCTTTTTCATTTTGAACTCTTTTACAAAATTTGGATAATCCTTGTCTTTATGAGCAAGAAAAATGACCCATGTAAATCTTAAGTAATCATCAACAATTACGAATACATACACTTTGCCACTCATACTTGCCACACGATTAGGACCAAATAAATCCATATGAAGCAATTCAAGGGGCTACTAGTAGAGATCTCCTTTTTCCTTTTGAAAGAGGTTTTTGTTTGTTTTTCAAGTTAACAAGCATCACAAATCTTGTCCTTAACAAATTTTCTTTTTGGTAAACCTTTGACTAAATTGTTCTTTGGTAAATTTGAAAGAAGATCCATACTAGCATGTCCTAATCATCTATGCCAAAGCCAACTAGTTTCACTCAACACGGCAAAGCATTTAACATCTTGAGAAGAGATATCATCAAAATCAATGGTATAAACATTTTCATCTCGATATGCAATAAATAGCATTTTATCATCTTTAGCATTCATAATCATGCAATAATTTGATTCAAATACAACTTTAAAACCTTTATCACATAATTGGCTAATACTCAACAAGTTATGTTTTAGACCATCAACTAGTAACACATTCTCAATAGATAAAGAAGAGTTTTTACCAAATTTACCTATGTAGATGATTTTTCCTTTGGAGTTGTCTCCGAAGGTGACGTTTCCACCATCCTTGGGTGAGAGAGAGGAGAACTTTGATTTATTTCCGGTCATGTGTCTAGAGCATCCACTATCCAAGAACCATCTATCCTTGCTTGAGGATTTTAAGCACACCTATAAAACAAGCTTAAGTAACCCTCTTTGGTACCCAATATTTGTTGGGTCCACTTATGTTAGCGAAGGGAGGTGTGGTTCCCTTTTCAATCCAAACCATAGTGGTCTTTCTCCTATTTGGGCATTTGTAGTTCACATGCCCCTTTCTCATGTAATAATGACAAGTTACATGAGGATTGAAATTGTTTGAAGTGGATTCTTTTGTAAAAATGCTTTGATGAGATTTGTTTGAAGAACTTGAGCTAGTAGAAACATCACTTGAAAATAAGTTGTTGTACTTCTTTTCTTTGTAGGTAGGATTGAAACCCAATCTGGTTTTATCAAAAATGCATCTTTGTTTACCTAAAAGCATATTCAAATTTTGCTCTCCATGAGTGAATTTTGCTAATGTTTTTGTCAAGTCTTAAACTTGTTTCTTCAACTCAATATTTTCTTTTTCAAAATCATTTGAGGGAATGCTTCTTGAAGCAAGCAATTCATTTTCTTTTCTCAAAGATTCATTTTGTGATTTTAATTCACCAAATTCATTTGAGAGTAGTGAAAAATTCTTTTTAAGAGCTAGGTATTTAGTTCCCAAGCTTTCCAATTCCTCATGCAATTCATCAAATGCATTTTATAGCTCATCATAGTTATGAGATTCATTACAAGAGTCATAGTTAGAGTCTACCTCATCACTTTCATGTGCCATGAGACAAATGTTTGCAACTTCATCATCACTTGATTCATCTTCGGATGTTTCATTTTCGGAATCATCCCAAGTTGTTGCCTTCATTGCCTTTTTTGCCTTTTCCTTGAAGTTCTTCTTTAGCAATGGACAACCGGCTTTGATGTGTCCGGGCCTTTTGCACTTGAAGCAAATGATAGGTTCCTTCTTGGCTTCACTTTCCTTTTGCCCTTTTCTTCCGAAAGATTTGTCTCTCCTTAAGAACCTTTTGAACTTTCAAGTAATCATGGCCATTTCATCATCTTCATCACTATCATCATCTTGGTCATTTGAAGCCTTTAGACCCAAGTTCTTCTTTTTGTCTTCATTGTCAATGACGGCCAATTCTATATCACGAGTGATAAGTGATCTCATGAGTTGTTCAATCGATAGTCTTGAAAGTTCCTTTGCTTCTCGGACCTCCGTGACCTTTGGTTGCCAATGCTTTGGTAGAGACCTAAGCACCTTCTCAATCAACTCTTCATTGGGATAAACTCCACCAAGATTTTTCAAACTATTAGTAATAGTAGTAAAGCGAGTAGACATTTCACTAATAGTTTCATTTGGGAACATTTTAAACATTTCATATGATTGAACAAGTAAAATAATCTTAGAGTTCTAAACTTAGTTTGTTCCTTCATGTGTGACTTCTAGTTTGTCCCAAAATTTTTTAGCTGATTCACAAGAAGATATTCTATTGTACTCATTTGGGTCTAAGCCACAATATATGAGATTCATATACATAGCATTCATTTTAGTAAGTTTTTGTCACTATCATTATATTCATCTTCTGTTTTAGCAACGGTTTCGGTGCCTACGATCTTAGTGGGAACATGAGGTCTTTTGACTACGATTTGCCATAAATCGAAGTCTTGAGCAGTAATGTAAATACTCATCCTATTTTTCCAATAAGCATAGTTAGTTCCATTAAAGCATGGAGGTCTTTGGGATGATTGTCCCTCGTTATAAGTTATATTGGTACTAGTGTTTGCCATGTGATCTTAACTCTAAGGTATGTGAAATCAATACAAGAGCCCTTGCTTTGATACCAATTGTTGGCCCAAAAGTAATCCTTAGAGGGGGGGGGGGGGTGAATTAGATTACTAATAATTAATGGAAAATTAAAAAATAATCAAGCACGATATCAAATAAAAATAATAAGTAAAGAGAGAAGGTAAAGAAGCACTTGCAAACCAAGTTTTTCAAGTGGTTCGACAATCCGCAATCCGCTGCCTACGTCCACCCCTCAAGAACACCTCTTGAGGATTCCACTAAACAATCTTCTTTGGGTGAAGATTAAACCACTCGTTACAAGTTCTTCTAGAACTCCTTTTACACCTCCAATGAAAAGTGCCTTCGCTTGGAGCAAGGGTTACACCAACCCTCTTACAACTTCAAGGATTTGAATAATATTTGATTACAACTGAATAACACTCTCTTGTAGAGTAGATAGAAATAATAAATGCCCTCAATAATAGCTCTCAAGGAATTACAAATAAAATCTAGACCTAGATGATTGAATCTCAAAAAAATTAGGGCTTGAATCTTTTGATTGCAATAAGTGAGTACTCAATAGGAGTAACGAATGTGCCAATAACCAATCTGGAATTGAGTATATATACTCTCTCAAGAAAATCTGAACATTTAAGGTAGGTGGGAGCATTAAACGCTAAAGCAAAAACAGAGGAAAATATCCGTTACTGTTTTTGCGCAGTAATCCAGTCGACTGGACTCGCGGTTCAGTTGACTGCACTTTTAAAATCAATGTATTACGCCATAAAAACAGTCGATGAAAAGATGGACTAGTCAACTGAAGGTTGTCAAGCAGAATGCTTGTTTTTCTTGCAGAAACCAGTCGATTGAAGGACAGGTCTGATTGACTAAAAATAAAATGTCCAGTCGACTAAATTAATGTCCAGTCGACAGTTTGTCATGAGAAAAATGGTTTTCTTGTTTCAGTGATTTTGTTAAGTATTTAAGCCCTTGTCTTGGAGATTCAATCTAACTAACTTTACACAAAGTCCTATAAGAGCAATACAAGATGAAAATAATCTTCCTCAAGGCTTCCATGGAGTATCCATCATCATTATTAAGCTCTGTTTGGACAACACACTAAATGAAACGATAAGTACTTAACTTTATAGTTTGTTAATCATTAAAATTACTTAAGGTAAAACCCTTGGGGCTAACATAAGGTATTCTACAAACGTCTCATACTCGGAGAGACTTCCCAACAACAAAATACTCATTCAATACTGTCTCAGCGGGGTCTCAACACAGACACCCAAATCGACTCGTGAGTCAAAACTCACTCACACATGTGCCATAACTGCACATCAGAACACATTATC
The DNA here is from genome assembly GCA_033977485.1 of Hydrangea macrophylla. Taxonomy (NCBI): domain Eukaryota; kingdom Viridiplantae; phylum Streptophyta; class Magnoliopsida; order Cornales; family Hydrangeaceae; genus Hydrangea; species Hydrangea macrophylla. The sequence goes on from CM066997.1 coordinate 35,426,067, forward strand.
ATGCATGACAATGTAATAAAATGCAATAACATAATTACAGATGTTATATTTTAAGAGCTTATGGCTTGGTGGCTAGAACCAAGGGAATCTTGTAAAAAGACGGCCTCATAACCTAAGCTAGAGTTGGTTCTCAAGAGAGCGGGAGAGAGACACGTGGCTCTCACTCACTACTACCCTTTCCTCACAACCAATTAGAGCACCCCATGGCTGCAAGACTTGCTGAGCCTTTGACACACTTTAGCAATGCATCATCAATTCAATACTCACTAACTACCTGCAACCAATTGCATGGCCTCAATAATCACACGCTCGATGAACCTCCTACAACACTTTGATGCATTGTGTGTGATCGGGAGAGAACAAATCCTAATTATACGCCTTAACGCGCATTTGTTAGTACTTTTTATCCTAATTTTGTGTTTTTTTACTTCGTTTTCTATTTTCTGACAGGTTTTGGAAGAAAACAAGTATTCCAGGCTAAATAGGGTGAAAAAGCAAAAGAAAAGAAGCTAAAAAAGGCCTATCGAGCACGTGACCAGCTTGCGCGGAATACCTGAACCTCGCTCGCGCGACCTCCCATCATCGCGGTCGCGCATCCCGCTCGCGCAACATGTGTAAAAATCAAAGTTGCGTATTTCACTATACTGAAGACTCCTGCAAAAACAAAACTGCCAAATTAGGTCCAGACTATAAAATACAGCAGTTTTAGTGCATTTCGGGTTAAGAAAGCTTCCAAAACTTGTTCCAAACTCTATATATACTTTGTTTTTATTCAATTTTTAGGTTAGACTCTAATATACACAACATTACACAACATTAGATACATCCATCTACAATTAAACTTTTAGCCATTGAAGAGAGAAAAGCAAGTAGAAGAAGAAGAAGACCAAGGATTTCCATGACCTCCTCAATCAACCTCTTGCCAATCATCGCTTTTTTGGCCAACTTAACCTAGATCTAGGGTTTCAATGAAACCCTAGCCAAGTAATAGGGTGTTATTTATGTTTTTCTTTTAGTTTTATTATGTATGGATGATGATTACATGTTTAGAGGATTTTAAATAATAAAATCGAACTTCTAGTATTAAATCGTTACTTTCAAAGTTTATTCTTGTCATAGATCTATTTTGAATGTGATGTGCTCAATGATCTATATTTGCTGTGCTTGTATAGATTATTTACATGTAATGATACTTAATTAAATTGTGATATGCCTAGGATAGATGGATTGTGCCGCAACCCTAGTTTAGTGTGAGACAATCCGTGCCACCCGAAGATGAATTATGTTGGTGCTTGAATCGTAGTTATCTTTTTTACGGAGGAATTGTGCTTGTAGCTACAATTCCCCATTATCATCCAATGCAATAAGCTAATTGAATGCATAAATACTCTTATTATGAAGCTAGTGGTGGATTTGCAATCCTAGGTTCGCCTTAAATATCGTTTACAATAACTTTTAAATTGCTTTCACAGTTTAGATTTATTTTTATTGTTCTTAGTTTAATTAAAATCAAAATCAAAATACCATTTTCTTAATTAACTAGATTTAGGTTTTAAAATAAAGTGGTTTAGTAATTCAATCTCTGTGGGTTCGAATTTTACTTTCACACTACAAATCCTTGAAAAGTAAAGTATACTTTATATATTTTGATATTGACAACATCAATTTTTGGCGCCGTTGCCGGGGGTTGCAATTCACTACCTTTAGTTTTAGAATCTTAGTTTAGTTAATTCGTAAATATTATATTAGTTTTTTTTTCTTCTTATTTCCCGTTTTTGTTTTGAGTTATTAATTTTTCTTTTTGTTTTGTAGTTTATCAAGTAATCAAATTCTAGCTTGTTGAAGTGGAAAAGCTGAACACACCAAAGGAGCTTATGTAATTAAAATAAAATAAAATAAATATACATTGCTTCTTTTAAATTTCGCATCAAATCACTGTAAGTCAGGGCACTGAGATGCAATTACTTGCATTAGGTTAGGTGTGGAGTGCGCACTGCATTAGCTAGGAAACTCGGAGCGCTGGGCTTTGACGCGAATCACTGCATAAGGATAATTACATGCATCATAGTAGTACTGTGTGCTTGCGTGCTTTATTACTTGCGTAGTTATTTTTGTTTTTGTTGAGTCAGTCATTGTTTTAGTCTATTTTCTTTTAGTATATGTTTGGTACACGTTCAAGTAAACCTAAATTACATCCGCTTAATCTTGAACTTGAACGTAGTCTTAGAGTCCTTAAGTCTTCAACTCAAGCTTCTAGGGCTCGGTTGACAATAGACAACAAATCGACACCAAAACCATCATCTTTATTTGAGTCAGAAATAAGAAGTACCCGTCACAGACTAAAGAAACCACGTGTTAATATCATTAGTCCTATTCTAATGGCTGACTTAGGTAATAACAAAAATAATTGAAATAACCCTAATGTACCTCCACCTCCTCCGCTTAAAGATTATTTTATTCCTATGACTTACACGCCACAAAAATGTATCGACTTACCGGAGGCGACGACATCTCACTTTGAGATAAAGTTGTCTACCATCTCGCTACTTCCTTCATTCCACGGACGTATAAATGAAGATCCTTATCAGCACTTAGGAGATTTTCAAGACATATGCTCTACTTTGAAAATTCAAAACTTAAATGATGATGAATTAAAATTTTGGCTCTTCCCATTTTCTTTAAGAGATAAAGCGAAGTATTGGCTCCAATCTCTTGAGCCAAACACAATTAGAACTTGGGAAGCCTTACACACTGCATTTTTACAAAAGCTTTTCCCTATTATGCGTACAAATCAAATAAGAAAATCCATAACAAACTTTGTGATGCAAGATGGGGAAACGCTTTATGACACGTGGGAGAAATTTAAAGAATTATTATGTTCCTGCCCACATCATCAGGTACCTGAGTGGCAGTTGGTCCAGGTCTTTTACGAGGGACTTATTCTCTCTGTCCGTAATACAGTCGAAGCCGTTTGTGCAGGTAACTTCCTACACAAAAGCGCTGACGAGGTCTGGAATATTTTTAAAACATTAAGCGAGAACTCGATGCATTAGGCCGTGTCAGTACGTTCTGAGGGATATCTTCCGCAACCCAAACGTGAGGTGAAGTTTGAGTCAAGTCATTCAATTGAATTTCAAGAACTATCTAAAAAACTTGACCAACTCTTAACAATGAACCAAACGACAGCCCCAACCGCTCATGAAATTTGTTAAATATGTTCTGATCCGTCACATTCTATACTTACATGTGCATTAGCATTTTAGTTTTTGAAATTCGTGGAGCAACACATTAACTCTATTCAAGAATTCCCATAAAATAATTCTAATTCTAGTACTAATAATCCGGACACACCATGGCAAAGACACCCTAGCTTTTCATTGAGAAATAATAACAATAATAATGAGACGACAAATTTCCCTAACGCGTATAGACCCCAACATTATCAATATACACAACCCAACCCTCTACCTCCTCCACCTCCACGTAATAATGCATTTGAGGAGAAGGTGTTGGCCTCACTTAAAAGTTTTGGTCCGGTGATCCAATTAGTACACTCTCATACGCAGTCCATTGGGAAGCTGGAGTCCCAAGTGGGACAAATAGCTAACACGCTAAATCGTTTAACCGAGAGTAAGTTGCCAAGTCAACCTACTCCGAAACCTAAGGGACAATTCGAGGTGAGTGGTATGAGTGCACAAGTAAATGTTGTCTCAACTAGGATGACGACACGTGAGGAAGAGGTGATAGAATTTTCGAAAAAGAATGTAAACGATATGAACATTAACTCTAATAAAGAGAGGGGTAAGGACGTGAGCCTAAATAGAAAAGAAAACGTAACAACCCCGACGACTTATATTTCAAAACTGCCTTTCCCACCAAATGTTGACGAACCGTCAAATTTTCTAAAGAAAACTTCAAAAACTGAAGATATACTTGAGGTATTCAAACAAGTTAAAATAAATATCCCATTCCTCGATGCGATTAAACAAATTCCCGCTTATGCTAAATGCCTTAAAGACCTATGTACTCAAAAATGCAAATTACGTAGTCATACTCAGAAAAAGGTCTTTCTCACTGAAAAAGTATGTTCTATTTTTCAAAACACGCCTCCGAAGTATAAGGATCCAGGTACGCCAACTATTTCATGTGTCATAGGTGACACGGTCATTCATAGGGCTCTCCTTGACTTAGGTGCGAGTGTTAATCTCTTACCTTACCACATCTACAAACAACTAGGTCTAGGGGAACTTAAACCCCCGATCGCTACTATTCAATTAGCGGATCGTTCTGTCAAAGTACCAAGAGGAATCGTCGAAGATGTCTTAGTTAGAGTAGATCAATGCTTTTATCCTGTTGAATTTATGGTCCTTGATACCGAACTTGTGCTAGATGCTAAAAATCACACCCCGGTCATTCTTGGTCGTCCATTTTTAGCAACCGCTAATGCGTGTGTCAACTGTCGAACAGGGGTGATGAAGGTGTCGTTCGGCAACATGAACCTTAAATTAAACGTGTTTAACGCTGTTGATCAACCTCCTAAAGACGATGATTATCTATATGTGGAGGGTAGTGAGGTTAGAAGTACGGTTGAACTTAATCAAGAAATAAACATGAGTGAGGAGACTAATATAGTGAAAAATGAGCGGACGAATTCGACAAATCCGGATTCTAATGACGAATTTACTCGGAAGGTAAGAAAATGATTTGAACATGAAACGGGAGAACCGTCGAATGAATTAACTCATAACGACCTTGTTTCTGCTTTTCATCGGAGTCTTCCAAATACCTTCAAGGGTACAATGTCCGAGTTACAGCCTCCATAAATCTTGAGCTAGAATGGTCTAGCTGAATACGTACAAGACAATGCTTCTTGGGAGGCAACCCAAGCTTTATTTCATCTATTTTGCTTACTTTTTGAATGTTTATGGTCGATTTTGAGTCTTTTGGGAGTTTTCTGGACAGGTCTGGGGGTCGAAGTTAAGTTATTTTATAGTTATTTACATAAAGAAAGAAGAAAAAAGAGCAAAAGACCAAGTCGCGCGGCCCACTCGCGCGAGTTTGCCCCTTAGAGAAAAATTTTCAGCGTTTTTTATATATGCCTCTGTTTCACATCGCGCCTAGAATCGCACGTGCGAGGGCTTCATTCGCGCGGCCCGTTCGCGCGATTCATGGACTTATACATTTTTTTCTGTAGTTTTTTTTTTTTAAAAAACATGCCTCTGCATTCCCTCGCGGAGGGGCTCGCGTGCGCGAATCTCGCTCGCGCGAGGGAGGGTTTTAAGGATTTTTCTCTTTGTTTTTTTACCTCCTGCCTCCCAAACCTGGTCAGCTATTTTTATAGTTTATGTTTGTTCTTTTCGTCCTCTCAGTATTTCTTTGCTTTTATAGTTCTGCTTGTTTTTCTTTTTATTTCCATTACGTCTTTTAATTCTCTTTTAGTTTCTATTGATTAAAAAAAAACAAAACATGTATATCCATTTCTTTTCTTTATTATTGTTATTTTGTTGTTTATTTTCTATTGCCAAGTATTGACAGGTGATTAGTAGCTCCATTAGGAGCATTTGAACTTTCATTCCATATTCTTATGCGTTCACCTGTTTGTGATTGCCGAGATCGAGATATTATCGTTCCTTCCTTATGTACTCTCTTTTCTTTCATTTTATTATTTCATTGGGGACAATGAAAGGTTTAGGTATGGGGGTATGCACTCCCATACATATTATTATGCACAAATTTTTTGCTTAAATAAATGATGTTACCGACATTTTTGCAATCTCAATTCGATACTTCTTGTTAAATAACTTTGATTGTTATAGAATGGTAAATAGAAGAAGATGTGGTTAAATATTTGCTGAAGTCATGATGCGACGTTTTAGGAAATGTATCGTTCGAATCGTAGTTTTATATCATAGATTTGCACACAAACCTATGCACTGCACGTAGTCGCTTGAATACATGTTGGATGTGAACTATAATATGATTCGGATTTCTCGATAACACATAGTGTGGAGACTAAACCTAGTGAGCTTTTGAGCCTATTTTTTTTCTTTTTAGAGGGTTATAAATACATATTGTATTTGTCGAATTTCATTGAAATAGCGCATCTACTCGTTGTTTAGTCTCATTATTCTTGTTTTGGTTGATAGTCAAGTTAAAATATTTGTTACCATGCTAAATAATCTTCCGTTGTAAACATTGAAGACCATATAACCCTAGGAAATGATTTTAGGCCCTCTTTGTTTACTGCCGACCTATAAATGATAAAATTTCCTTAGTTCACCCATTTGAGCCGTAAAATACCCTTTTTCTTTAATTACCATTATCTTTTGCTCCAATTTGGCCAACTTGGAGTTCATCACTGAGAGATTGATCAACTTTTAGTGGTGGTAAGGCGATGTGTCGTTTGAGAAGAAGAAGAAGAAAATAAGAGGATGTTTGGAGTGGTTGCCTTGTTATTTATTGATTGATTATTCAGAAAGCAAAGAAAAGGAAAAGAATAAGAAAAAGAGAAAAGGTTGAAAAGAAAATGAAAGAAAAAAGAAAAAAAAGAAGAATGAAAAGAAGAGAATGCAAAGATGAAAGTTGGTAGAAGAGATGAATGAAAGAAACCGAACATGCCTTACAATGCCATTCTAAAACTACCTAATAAATCCTTTCTATCCTTTTTTATTGCCCAAGCCACATTACAACCGTTGAAAAATCCTATTTGATCCTAGAAAGCATGGTTTGGATATGTAAACGATGGGAGGGGATTGAAACATGGTAACGATTAATTTTTCTGGTCTGTTGGCATCCTATCCATGAGACTAATGTTCTTTGGTATCATGCGTCTTTTTCGAGTCATATGTGAGCATTTCTCATTTTGAAAATATATTTCCTTTGCTCCCATATATTAAAGAAATTACACTTGTTTTTTGAGTGTTTCATTTTAGAGTGTAATTAACATTGTGATATTCGTAGTAGAAGCATAGTTGGATGGTTATCCGAGTTATATTCCAAGTTCATGATATGTGCGTGTTCATTTGACTACCACATCACACACGTGCAATTTTATGAGAATCTCTATTGATTTATACGATGCATGTACTTAGGATTGGTTTTTCATGACATAGGTGGAAGTTTGATTACGTTTCTTCTTGTTAGTTATTCTATTTCAAATCATTGTTTATAATAAGGAGTATTGCCTATTTTGCTTTTCATTTTTAATAAAAACTTTTAAATATATAATGAAATAAAGATGGTTGTGGGTGACTTGTTGACGAGAACCCTCACGAGACTTCATTCGTCCGACAAGGGACACCTAGGGGTTTAAAAGGCTTGTTGCATACGCTAAATGCAATCGCAACCCATGCGACAATGGAATAGTATTTTATTAGGAGTTTAGTTTTATTTTTAGTTTTGCTCGAGGACTAGCAAAATGTAGGTTTGGGGGTGTGATCGGGAGAGAACAAATCCTAATTATACGCCTTAACGTGTATTTGTTAGTACTTTTTATCCCGTTTTTGTGTATTTTTACATTGTTTTCTATTTTCTGACAGGTTTTGGAAGAAAACAAGTATTCCAAGCTAAACAGGGTTAAAAAGCAGAACAAAAGAAGCTGACAAAGGCCTATCGAGCAAGCGGCCCGCTCGCGCGGAATACCTGAACCTCGCTCGCGCGACCTCCCATCATCGCGCTCGCGCGGCCCGCTCGCGCAACATGTGTAAAAATCAAAGTTGCGTATTTCACTATACTGAAGACTCCTGCGCAAACGAAACTGCCAAATTACGTCCAGACTGTAAAATATAGCAGTTTTAGTGCGTTTCGGGTAAAGAAAGCTTCCAAAACTTGTTCCAAACTCTATATATACTTTGCTTTTATTCAATTTTTAGGTTAGACTCTAATATACACAACATTAGATACATCCATCTACAACTAAACTTTCAGCCATTGAAGAGAGAAAAGCAAGGAGAAGAAGAAGAAGACCAAGGTTCCATGGCCTCCTCCATCAACCTCTTGCCAATCATCGCTTTCATGGCCAACTAAACCTAGATCTAGGGTTTCAATAAAACCCTAGCCAAGTAATAGGGTGTTATTTATGTTTTTCTTTTAGTTTTATTATGTATGGATGATGATTACATGTTTAGAGGATTTTAGATAATAAAATCGAACTTCTAGTGATTAAATCATTAGTTTCAAAGTTTATTCTTGTCTTAGATCTATTTTGAATGTGATGTGCTCAATGATCTATATTTGCTGTGCTTGTATAGATTATTTACATGTAATGGTACTTAATTGAATTGTGATATGCCTAGGAAAGACGGATTGTGCCGCAACCCTAGTTTAGTGTTAGATAATCCGTGCCACCCAAAGATGAATTATGTTGGTGCTTGAATCGTAGTTATCTTTTTTACGGAGGAATTGGGCTTGTAGCTACAATTCCCCATTATCATCCAATGCAATAAGCTAATTGAATGCATAAATACTCTTATTATGAAGCTAGTGGTGGATTTGCAATCCTAGGTTCGCCTTAAATATCGTTTACAATAACTTTTAAATTGCTTTCATAGTTTAGATTTATTTTTATTGTTCTTAGTTTAATTAAAATCAAAATCAAAATACCGTTTTCTTAATTAACTAGATTTAGGTTTTAAAATTAAAGTGGTTTAGTAATTCAATCTCTGTGGGTTCGACCTTTACTTCCACACTACAAATCCTTGAAAAGTAAAGTATACTTTTTATATCTTGATATTGACAACATCAGTCTGCAACCAATGCCATCGCTTTATTAGCGTAAGACTCATTGATATTTGACCTCTGCATGGTCAAATCTCACCAAACTCATTTATTGCCCTCAACTACCTTAAACAAAGGATCCTCTCCAAAGATGTCAAATGAGCACAATAGCAGCTCCTCTAACAGTAAGTTGCACATTCACAACCTCAGTATAAATACCCACCTAATTCAATATGACCTTTAACCAATACTTAAGCAATTAATCAAGCATTTACAGCTTTACTCCTCTTTCACTCCCAGTAACCACTGTAACTCTTATAATTACTCTCTGGTTATCATCAATCCTCCAAATTCCTTCAACTCCTACATTACCTACCTTTAGTTTTTACTTCTCTCTCTCACACACACACACACACACACACACACATACACACACACACACACACACATTTAGGGCTCGAGCCATGTCCTCTTTGTGACCCATTTACTCTACTGCGCTTTATCTTATTTTGTTTTATTTTATCTGCACTAACCTACTTACGTGTTATACCTCTTACCATTTCTCACACACATCACTAAAGAACTCATACAAATTAAATGGGTACGAACTTTTTTTTAGCACATTTCATGAACTTGACTATTTCTAAATTTGGGATTGGCCTATATTAATTAGCCGACCAAAGAAATATAGATGGTTGTTAAGCATATGTAATGACAAAACTCAGCCACCATTTGATGACTATGACAACTCCATTTTATGTTTCATATTGACTCAAAAGCCTTCATGTTTTTTCATGCTACGCTTTAAACTCCATTCTTGGTAACTATGTATAACTCCATTTAAAATTAGTCCAATCTCACATGCCATTGTGGTCAGTTTTTGACGTTTTGGACTCAGTTCAGCATGCCAACACTTAAAACAAACAAAAATTGATAGTGGTTGGAGGAGTTTATAATGAAAAATCAAAGTTGGTGAAGTAAAGTGATGTCACAGGCATGCCAAAATGAAATCATGCCTATCAAATTCCTCTGAACATCAGAACATGTCTATCTTTTCGGCATTTTATATACTAGTCAAATGTATAAGCACTACAATGAAAATTGGTTTTATCGTGAATTCATTTTTCTCGCCAAAAGTCGGTGTTTTGTCATCAATGCTTTTTGCAAGAAATAATTTCCTCGCCAGTTTTGCCACCAAAAGGTTGTCTTAAAAGGTATCTGGCGAGGAAATTTTTCCTCGCTAATGAAAACTTTTTAGCGGCGAACTTTTTCCTCGCTATAGAGTAAATATTTCGTCGCCATATTCTAGTATTTCCTCGACAAAATTCGGAAGTTTATTCATAAATTTGATTCTTGCCGACAAAAAAATTTCTCGCCAAAGATTTTTAAAATAATTAAAATAATTATATTTGGTGAGGAATATTTCGCCATTAATAATTTTTTATAAAAATTAATAAATGGTATTGGCAACGAAAAATTTTGCCACCAATGAACGAATATTATTGCGCCAATTTATTTTTTAAATAATTAAGAATCAAGCATTTGCGAAGAAATATTTTCTCGCCAAAAACTATTCTGTAAATAAAAAAATATTGAAAAATTATTTATATATGAACCTGTTCTTGTTCTTATTTCTATACCCAACTTCACATAATAGTAATTAACATAAATATCATTACAAGATCTTGTTCAAATCATAAACAAATTTTAATGAATAAATCTGCTTTGGTTGTTCAAAGAAAAACGAAAACAATACATCGTGCCATTGACAACATAAACTAATGGATATCCAAAAAAGAATATTAAAAAAATAGTGTTTTCCATTGTATAATATGTCTAAAACCACTAAACATGTGTGATTTGACAAAAAAAAATAGTTTAGTTTAAAAAAATAATAGTCAAGTGAAAATAATTATGTTATAATTAACAAGAAACAATTGTGGTAACTTTGAAAATCATTTTCCTTTTTCAAAAAACAAGTGGATATCAAATTAAGTTACCACACTTTGGATCCAACATTTTAGCACCCAAAACCCCTAGAATGTAACATTTTGTCATTGATAGAAATCTAGTCAATTTTGATTCTTCCTTCCCTTTTCCATGTGTTTCACTGGTAAAAGTGACAAATAAAATCTTGTTCTCAATCACTCAACACTCTCCAAAATAAATTTTTTTGAGATTATGAAAAAGCTTTTCATATCTATTTGAATTTTAAGTGCATTAAAATAAAGTCAAATTACTAGTTCAAATCAAATTTTTTTTTTAAAAAAAGTAGTTGGCAACTTACAAAGAAACTCAAATTATTTTTGGAGTTACTCTAATTCAAATTAGGGTTAATTTCAAAAACACCCCATGAACTATGACCCGTTTTCGACTCACCCCCCTAAACTATTTTATCTGACGGGTTGACCCCCTTAAGTATTTGTACTTGACAAATTACCCCCTTCCGTTAGGCTGCTGTCTAAAATACCAACAGATTCCAAAAAAATTTGACCATTGTGACGATAATACCCCTCCATTTGCTTATTAAATGACATACTCTCTTTTAAAATTTTCCCTCTCTACCGTCTCTTTCTTGCCCTGTCTCTACAGATCCAATATCTCTCTCCCCCCCTCTCTCTCTCTCTCTCCAGATCTAAGATGGAAGTATAACATCCGTGTACGGGTTTATAGTAGTTCATTACATTTCTCATGCATGACAATGTGATGTGATGTGTATCATAACACATGTGTGAGTGAGTTGTGACTCAAGAGTTGAATTGGGTGTCTGTGTAAGTGAACCCTCTGAGACTGTGTGAAATGGATGTTTTGATGTTCTGAAGTCTCTTCTAGATTGAGACGTTCATTGTGGAATACCCTAAATGTTTATCTGAAAATAAATGTTTATCTGCGTGTTTCACTATCTGTATTATTATCTGGTTTAGAATATGTTCCTGTCATTAAATTTAGTATCCTTATGAGGACGAATCAACACACTGCATAATTGGTAGGCTAATTGTTAATTTTGTAAAATCATGTGGAACCGTATTTTAGCAACCAAATGGAACTTAGACGAAAACTTTTATAATTTATAGTTTTCACTCGTGAATCAATGAATTAGACGTGTTAGACGTTTCGGAGAATAATTAGAAGTTTTGAGAACTCGTGGGGAGGTAAACACAATTTCTTAGAGTTGTGGCTATATATAGAAAGAGGTGAGATATTTTCATAAGTTATAACCGAAATTGGAAATCAAGAGGGGGGAGATTGGGGATTTCTTGGCTTAGAGCTCAAGACACAAATCGACGAACTTCTGTCTGTTTATTTTTCTCCAAATTTCATATTCGAACTCCTCGAGGTAAGGTCGTCGTTTTGATATCCACTAGGTCTTATTTAGATAAATTTTTTGAAAACCCATTTTTGGGAATTTTCATAGAAAGTTAACAATCAAACTTTTGAAAGATAGGAATTGTATTAGACGGACTTCTACACGTTCCTTGTGCTCGAGTTTTCCTTGGAACGGGATCTAGGAGTGTTAATCGGAGGTGAGTGATTCAACTATATGTTTTGGAATGATTTATTGACATGTATTCATGTTTGTATGAAAAGCATGTTTCATTTCATAGCTACATGTTGTTTAGTTTATATTGGGCGATTATATTGATAAGTAGGTGTGGATATTCGCAGTTTAACCACGCTTTTTAAAACCCTTTTCTCAAATTCAAATACGAGTCGCCACTTAATTTTTTGAAAGAAAAATTAAGAACCATTTTAAATCAAACTGATCTTTTGGAAACCAGAGATTTCTAGGTCCAGGGATTATGGAATGAGAGGGGAAGGAGCCCGACGAACTAAAACACCCCCTCTCATCCTATCTAGTGATAGGCCTCTACTCAACATCCTTTTTGATCGATTTATTAATCTAAGCATGCCCTCAACTAATACATATATATGTATATACATTACAAAATCATATCGAAAGGGGTGCAAAATTGCTAATGATAAAATAACCACATATTCAAATAACAAGAAAGATGATATGCAATAAGAACAAGAAAACTTACTCAGGATCCGGCCGTGAATATTAAACGTGCAATGCATACGAATAAAGAGAAAACCTAGAAAAGTGTCTCTAACACATATGTACACATAAGGAAAATCCTAATCTAAGGTGTCGCACATGAAGTCGAAAAATCAATGAAATTAAGAAATAAAATAAACTAGAGAAAAGAGTCAAGAAATCATACCTCAATTAGCGCTAAAAAACAAAGGGTTAGTCCACATGCTTTGAACAAAATATAATATCGAATCCTAAATAACATTCCTAAATTTCTAGCTTAAAGCTAATAAATATGAGTGAAGTTGACCCAAAATCATGAATTCCTTCTAATTAGTTGGAATCACAACACCTCTATAGATATACAAGTTTCAACTAGGAGCCAATGTAATAGCCATATAGAGATGGTACAATTCCGACATGATTATAAGGAACTCACAACTAGGTTCAATCTATTATGACTTAATACAATACAAGACAATGTCCTAATTGCTAGAATTAATACAAATGGATGAATGCATGAACATGACCAAGAGTAAGCTACGAATCATTCATTGATTTGGATCATTTAGTCTCTGGATTTAAGCTTAGTTAACATCATTTAAAACATTGTTTAAATACCAAGTCATAGAAAAGTCATTTAGGTCATTATTTACAAAGTTTATTAAATCTATGACAAAATTCCAGGAATTACACAGAGCAGACCAGAACTTTAGAAATAGAAAAAGCTTGCCTCCCATGATCTTAGTGATTATTGGACACAAGTTGCCTTTGTGAGTCTAGTTTCTAACCAAAAAAGAAAATCAAAGATCCAACGGTTCAATCTCTGGGAATTGGGTCATAACCAGACATCACTCAGAATTTAACAATTCTTTGTACGGAGATTTTGTGTGGTTTTCTAAAAATAGTACACAAATCTGAATGACCCTAATCTTTTTAGAGGATCTTATTAATACATTAAACTTCATAGAAAAATTTATTTAAAGTTAAGAATGTTTCGTTAAGGCTCTAATAAATTCGAATCAAAACTGACTTACTATTTTAAAATTTTGGGCAGAGAATGGTTAGTTTGCAAACCCTAAGACCAGACCATCTTAAACATGGGATATCATCAAAACAAAAAATGTAGAGGTAGATCTTTGTATTTTGAACACTCTCCAATTGGTCTTATTCAATTCCAACGGACAATGATTTAATTAAAAATCCTTGATCAAAATTGGTTTATGAATTCACTGCACCATTTGTTGAGTTCACCATTTTTGGTTAAATTTATCAACCAAACTATAGAGGTTAACTCACCTTAAAACTAATTCTCCTTCCATTGATGGTCATTGGAGATTAAATATGGCTAATCCACGTGAGTCTTACTGGAATATGGAAAGAATTCCATAAGACTTCAAATTAGAAGACCTAAGTCATGGATTAAGACTTGGATCTACTAAGTATGCATGGTTATGACTATTCTCATTTGAACCATAAGTTCATAGAGAAGTAAAAGACCAACTCAAAGGAATCAAAAGAGATATTAAGGACCTCATGAATCCCAAGAGCGGAGAATGACACAAGAAAAGAAAATCAAGGTTCAAATGATATCCAAGTTAAATTTTGCTTTATGATTAATTTAATCTTAAACCTTAGGCTACTTTGATCCAAATCACGTGAAAAGAGCAAATGGAAGTTTTAATCACAATTCTTGTGGTGTGTGATGAAATGGGGTGGGAAGAGACTTTTTGAAAATGTGTAAAAGATCCTAAGTAGTTCTATGAATTATGATTAAACTTGAATTAGACACTAACAAGTCTAGAGTTTTACCTCCAATTATCCTCAACACCTTTGTGTTTTTTAGGTCTTTCAAAGGTTATTCAAGTTCTTCTTCCAACTCTTGCAACTCCTTAATTTCTTTAATCCTATCTAAGATTCTTTATAATTATTGACACGAAAGAAATCTTGTGTGCGCTTGTGTGCTATACCCAAGTGTAGGTAGACGTGCAAGTAGTAACTGGTAAGACCAGGTCGATCCCACAGGGAAGGATAGAAATCAACTGACTTAGATTAAACTCTAAAAGAAAAATAAAAATTCAATATTTTAAGAGAAGTGTAGAACACAAAGTTCTACAATTGACAACTACTGAACTTAAAAGCAACTAAATTAAATAAACTAATGATTAACTATTTAACTAAAACAAGATTTGAAAATGTTTTCTCTTAATAAAAGAAAGTGTTGGGATCACGCGAATCCACCATGACTCAACCATCTACCATGCAAATGCAATTAAGCTCAACGGAGAGCAACTTCTACAGTATCCCGTACTTCTCTAAGGATATAGAATCAATAGTCCTTTCATGACCGAGACTATATCATCACAATTAAGTTTGAAATACACAAAGGTGGTTTAATTCAATAGTTAAGACTCTCACCTACAATGGTATTAGCATTGAGGGTGGTTTGCAAAATATATTGAAAGAAAATGCCTTAAGGCTTAAAGTTTAAAGACTGTTTTGACAAACTGAGCATATGGGGACAGTTTGATAACGAATCAGTAAAGCAGAAAGTCATGGAATACTGTATTAGATGGTCTCAAGAATCTGAGGTCTCAATCGATCGACGCGCTTTCGATCGATCGAAATTCGTCATCTCTCGATCGATCGAAATATCTTCGATCGCTCGACTATATCTCTGGTCCGATCGATCGAACTACATGCGATCGATCGAACTACATGCGATCGATCGAACACAAGAATAAAAATATTGCATGGCAGAGGTCTGAAATCACGGTTTCATCGCGATTTCCCAACCCCGGACTACTCAGACATGATCTGGGAAGTCTCAGATTTATTTTAACGTGAGAGTTCATTAAAGGCATGTTTGTTTGCAAACTTTTCATGAAAAACTATGAAAACCAAGGATTTTAATTATCTAACACGTAATACTACAATATCAAAGGGTAAACTACGAATGAATAAGTGCAGAATGTAAATAAACTAAAACGAAATAACCTGGAACGATGAAACTACTATTGAACCTCAACGATCCAAGCTACAATGGTAAATCTTGATAGAACCTACAAAAAACCATAAAACTCTCTCCTCTCTCTTATGAAAACTGATGAAAACAAAGTTGGGCGTCCTTTTGGACGTCAACAAAACGATTATATATAGCCTAAACCTAATGCTAGGGTTCAAAACCCGTTTCTGTTGCATGCGCGAATAATCTGATAAAAGGCATCTTCGATCGATCGAACAACTCTCGATCGATTGAACTTCCAGAAACTTCGATCGCTTGAACTCACTCGATCGATCGAACAGTCGATCGCTCGAACCCTTCTCGATCGCTCGAACCTTGTATTTCAGCTTTGAGTTGTCTTCATCTGTACTAAAACACTTCCTTTTATCAACATTCTTCAATCTTGCACACAACAGCAGCAACCTGCACAAATAATCACTAAAACAATACCACTTATCATAGTTTAATCAATTTGTGTAAAAGCTGGTATTGTAATTCAAACTGCAGATAAACAGGAGAATTGTAGACTTTCCTAATGTATTTTCCTCTTTTAGCGCGGTTGTATTTTACAAATACCCCCACTTGTCACAACCCCCAACTAGCGATTTGCTAGTCCCTAGCAATAAAGGGAAAATAAAACAAGCTAACTACTACTATAACGACTAGAGCAACACAAAAAAAATAAGACCAAAGCAACTAATCTAGTAAAATGAAAGAAACTCCATAACTCACTATCGCAGGAATCGCGGTTGCATTTAGGAAATGCAACAAGCCGTTAAACCCCTAGGTTTCCCTAGTGGACGAGTGTTGTCTCGTGAGGGTTTGCAGTGAATCTACCCACAAAATTCTAGATTTTTAAGCTAAAAAAGATATAGAAAAACTTGTAAACATTCTTTCCCATTCGATTATCAATTTAGCTCCACATACATATCAACCTCATACAAACCATGAAGAAATCCACATGTTCCTCATGTCACCCAGATAAATATACATATGCATTACATTCATGTATCCGTGTGTGTGTAGTCAACAACTATGCATCCAACTTAGTTTAGAGTTGTTTAGACTATCATACCCTTGGAATTTGTAGTTTCAACTCAATTCTCACATGGGGTTACACTCCAAAATGAACATCTCACAGAAACTGGTTTAATAATGATCGCTCATGGTGTGAAACTTTAATAAGATTGATTTTCTGGCTACTAGTATTTCACACCTCACTCGATAAAGGATGAACATTTAGAGTATTATAGTCTCATGAAAGGAATACTACTTACTAGAGGAGCGAAATACCGTGGATAACTCAACTTGCACTTTCATATTCAAACTACGTCATCAAGAATCATTAAGGCTTAGACAATTCGGCTTTCATTTAGTGGGATAAAGATAAGAGGGGTAAGAAATTGCACATCCTTGACATGTGATGGAGACTAGTTTATTTCTTCTTCATTCCAACCATCCTCTATTTTCATATATATTTATTTCTCTTTACTCCCTTTTTTTTTTTTTTTTTTTTTTTTAACCTGGAACATCTCCTTGCATACTTTCTTTTCATACAATCACTTCCACAACTGCTCCCTTCTCATCACATACCTCAACAATTTTTAGTCACATTAAATGTGCAATCGGGTTTATAACAGTTAAAGTATAAGATGAGGGGTTTTAGGCTCTCATATTGACAATATTCAATCATTGTGGGGTTAGAAGGTTCTTGGATGTTGATACAGGTATATGAAAAAAAAAGAAAAATAAGGAATGAATAACGAAGGCTTAAATCATTTTCTTAACTTCTTAGTTTTAGCACTTCAGTGTTCATTGAGTTTTTAATTGGTAAATCCTGAACGTTCTCCTCTAATAAACAGCCTAAATGAAGAATTTTTGAGACTATTCAACGAATTTCAAGAATATTCAAGAAAAACAATTCGAATTAATGTGACAATTCCCTCAGAATTTGAAGATTAGGTTCAAAAGCTCACTAAGGGTTGTTAGTTTCCACTAGTAATTCCTTGAAGCATAAAAGTCATATTAACTCTATTTTCAGTTTTCTGCATAACTCTTAACATGTGCACATGATTTGGATACTAGAATAGTCAACACATGTATTCCTCTTAGTGAAACTAAGAAAACGCGTGAATGTAATTCATAAAAGGATAAGATTAACATGAATGTGGCATTGATTGATAACAGCTAAATAGGAGAGAAAATCCAAAATTTTTCTACCAAATTAGTCCCAAAACTTGGTTAATTATTCAAAAATTTTCAATTTTGATTTTTTTTTGAATTATAATGGAGAATTGCAATAGATGGAGTAATACAGATTGCTAAGTGTAGAAATGCACAGGTGATGACCTATCTACATCCTACCCCCAACTGAAAATTACGATGACCTCAGAAGTTGATTTTCAAATAATTAGATAGAGTGATATCACCTGATAAAGCAACGTAAAAACTGCGCACATAACAATCTGTAAAGAAGCAGACAATCTCCAAGCGGACAGGATCAAAAGTAAAATAAACAGAAATATAACGCACAAGATCCATATATAGTAACATAACCAATCACTGGAAAGATAAAAATAAATAAACTAAAACAGCAGTGATAGGAAAGTACAGCCAAACTAAACCACAGTAACCTAGCCATGTCCAAAAATATATACCCAATAAAAAACATAACCAACAACAATAACCCACACCAACCCATAACATCCAAAAATCTACTAAAAAAAACACCAAATGACTACCCCTCATCGGGGACATCAGACAGAATCTCAATCAATAAATCTGGAGCCTCCATAACTCCACCCTCGACACCTGTAGTAGCGGTAGCCGGATCGCTCGTCGTGGCAACTGTAGTAGTGACAGATGTGTCGGCCTTGACAGGAGCAGGTGGAAGTGATGTCTCCGAAGCAGTGGGTGCGGCTGATGTCGATGGTGCCAAAGGATCAACTGGTAGAGCGGTAGTAGAGGGATCAGTAGGTGCAGAGGAAGATGGGCCAATAGTAGGTGGTGGAGGTGCAGATGGAGTGGAAGATGGGGGTATGATCGGGTCAAACCCTAGCTGGACCAACAGGGTGGTCAGCATGGCGGATATATGATCCACCTTGCCCTCGAGTCTCATCCGGGCTGCCCTCTCCTCCAGAAGTAAATCGTGAATAGTCGGAGGAGGTGCGGATGAAGACTCTCCCTGGGCTGAAGCCTGAGATCTCTGTCTCAACTCAAAACGTGCTACCTCCTGAACGGGATCGTCCTCCTCATCTGAATCATGCTCCTCAGCCTCAGTGGGCGTCCCAGAAGCGGCTCCCTCGGTGTCCGTGCCTCCACGTCTCCTCTTCACCCTCATCGGCGCCTTACCCTTAGCTTTTCGCTTCTTCTGAGCATCAGAACGGCGGGCCGCTGTCTAACCAAATCGACTAGAGGCCTGAATAATAGAATCTGTGGCCAACGGGACTAGGCCGGCCCGCTCAATAACCCTATGAATAGGCCAAGCGCCCTTCAGATGGCGCTTGGCGGCAATGTACCGCGTAGGCTGAATGAAGAAGTCGATATATAAGCGAGACAAACAGACACGCTGTCCTGTCCTAATGGAGTACAGAGCACGGGCATACCACGGTGCAAATTTCTCGTGGTAGGACGTCATCAGAATACAATTCACCAATGCCAGGTGGAGGAGGTGGTAATTCTCTGTCAAAAACTTATCCTCGATATTTGACTCGCCGTTCCAGAACTGAACAGCATCCCCGGTAAGCTCACGGATAATGGTGGTGGACGGGATCTCTGGGGCTCCTGGTAATGAGGGATAGAAACAGTCAGGGACCTCAGGAACCCCCAGAGCTGCAGAGACTGTGGCAGGACTGAAAACGATCTCGCGCTCGCGAAAGAATGATCGGTATGTAAACGGGGCCGCGGGATCCTTGATCATGGAAGAGCATGCTTCACGGACCCAATGGATATTTATCTTCTTGGTCTGGATCAGCATGTCGTACCACAATGGCATGGCTCGGATCCGTGCTAGGAACCATGGAGCGGCAAGCCACACGGACTCCAATGGCCGCTCGAGCATCACCTTGCGCGTCTGAAAAGAGCGGCTAAACCATACGCTCTTCGGTACTCCGAAACCCATGATCGGGTATGGGGTCCGGTATAGTGAGATCCAGAGGTTTAGATTTGTGGTAGCTCGTGATAGGATTCATCGTAAAGCCCTCAAAAAACGCGCAAGGGGACGGTTGCCCGCAGTGCTACTAACGGCCAGAGGATTCCGGAGCTTCTTGAATCACGAGATATCGATACGGGAGGCCAAAAATCGAGGGAGCTTCTCTGTTCTCGAGCGATTGAGATGGTTGAGAGAGAAAAGAAATGTTATAAAACTTCAGAACGACGCCTCGTTTTAACACCAGCCTTGATCGATCGAGAGTGTTCGATCGATCGAATGTTCAATCGATTGAGGTTGATTCAAGCGCTCGAATATCTGATAATGCGATCGATCGAGATGTGTTCGATCGATCGAGCACCTAAAATTTTTATATCCCTGAATTAAGAGATTTAGCACCCCCAACAAGCCAACAACGTTCTAGACAAACAGAATAGAATAAAAGCAGTTCACAACCCGGACATGTAAACCAAAACTCCTCCTCATAAAAGAAAATTGCAATGTGATATAAATAAATCCTTTTAATAGCATTCATATTGCAACAATATTCTCCCAAATGGTAATTAAAACCTTATTTAACTAAAGAAAACCAAAAATAAAACTAAAACCAATAAAATTCTGTCAAGAATTACACTCTAGTTGATAAACTAAAGATGAAATGAACGGAAACAACTGAAATGCAGCACTATCCTTCGAGCATAAAGATTTCCTCTTCCACAATCGCTTCATGATCCGCCGAATTTTCAAAAGTGGAGTCCAAACTTGATGATTCCCTTTCCCAGAACAATCAGAAAGCAGCATGGACATCATCGAGCAAGTCTGGTGTCTCTAAAGAATTGAAAGCCCATACAAGAGGTGATCCGGATGGAGACACGGATAAAGGAGTGTAATTGCGCAACGGACTGTCCTCTTGCGGCGGAGTGTGTGGGGGCCTTATGTAGGGTCCAAAGTCATGAAAAAGTTGATGCGGAAGGAATACCGGAATACCATTGAGAAACATAGTGACAATCCTGGAGAAGAAAGAGAAAACAAAAGACAAACAAACCGATATTAAGATAACAGAACACAATAAACACAGATTAAACACAAAAAAAAAAAAAAAAACAAAGAACAGAAACAAAATACAAAGACATGTGACAAAGTTCCAACCTCACTATTGGCATGGATTCCCAAAATGCACTAGCTGGTAAGGGGCATTGGAGCCTGAATAGTAGAAAGCTCAGGTGCACGTAGCGATATGGGACCAACTCGGGAACAAGGAAGTCATCGTCAAAAATAAAAACGGCATTATGGCGTTCTGGGACAACATCCTGGAGGTCATGATCTTCCCATGGCTCCCACATATCATCATTTTCCCATTGGGCCATGAGTGCATCATCCACCATTCTTCCCATGTACAGGTCTTCTTCCTCCTCCACATGATCGTCATCCTGAAATCCCATATTTTCATATGGATTGATGTCAAGGAGGGCCGGTGGGTAAGGAATGTACCCTTGGTCAGCATCAATGAGAGAGTGAGCTTCAGGATCTTGATGAAGCAAGGGGCAGGGTGTGAGTTCACCCTCAGTCCAGGTGCCACAACGACATTCTGAATCAGCCCATGAACCGATGGAATGAACATCATCACCTCGCATCTATGCACCTGCAACGAAGTGGTTTAAGGTATAATGGATTAGAACTAGATCACACACGCAAAAAAAATGAACAAAGACTTAAAAGAACAAAAGAGAGAAACTAAAATGCAGGGAAAGAAAAGGAATACAACAACAAAATGGAACTCCCCTTTGGATTTTTAAGTGAGAGAATAGTTGGGCTCATCCAGCTGGATGTGCTCAACTTCAGTTTGGAAGTTCTCCAAGAACGGTTTCAATCTTTGGCCATTGACCTTGAAACAATCATCGTTCTTTGGATTGATGAGCTCAACCGCCCCGTGTGGAAAGACAGTTTTTACAATGAACGGGCCTGTCCAACGGGAACGGAGCTTTCCTGGGAAAAGGTGGAGGCGAGAGTCATACAGCAAAACTCTCTGCCCTGGCTCAAATGATTTACGAAAGATCGTACGATCGTGATGAGCCTTCAACCTCTCCTTATGCAACCTCGCAGAGTCATACGCATCTCGTCGTATTTCCTCTGGCTCTACAAGTTGGAGCTTGCGTAACCTCCCTCCCTCTTGAATATCAAAGTTCAATGAACGTGTCGCCCAGTAAGCTTTATGTTCAATTTCAACAGGGAGGTGACAAGCTTTCCCGTAAACCAATCTATACGGGGACATACCTAGATTTGTCTTGTAGGCAGTACGGTATGCCCATAAAGTGTCGGTCAGCTTGTATGCCCAGTCTTTTCGGTTGGAACTAACCGTCTTTTCGAGAATATGCTTGATTTCTCAGTTAGCCAATTCTGCTTGCCCATTCGACTGTGGATGGTAGGCAAGAGCGATTTTATGGTGAACTCCGTATTTCTTGAGAAGTGACTCCAAGGGCCTATTGCAGAAATGTTTGCCTTGGTCACTTAGTAAAGCTTTCGGAGTTCCAAAACGAGATAAGATATGCTCTCTTAGAAAGGACATGACCGTTCTGTAGTCATTTCGTCTTGTTGGTATCGCTTAAACCCATTTTGACACATACTCCACAGCTAGGAGTATGTATTCACAGTTATTAGACTTGGGAAATGGGCCCATAAAATCTATGCCCCAACAATCAAATATCTCAATTGTGATGATAGGGGTTAAAGGCATAGAATTCCTTTTAGAAATAGTTCCAAGCTTTTGACAGCGTTGGCATGTCTTGCAAAAGGAATATGCATCTTTGAAAACTGTGGGCCAGTAAAAACCGCTTTGTAGAACTTTTTGTGCGGTCTTCTGTGACGCGAAGTGGCCACCGCATGCCTCAGAATGGCATGATGCTAAAATTACGGTTATATCCTCATTGGGGACACAGCGCCTAATAACCTGATCAGCACAGTACTTGAAAAGATATGGGTCATCAAAGAAGAAATGACGCGCGAACGAGAGGAACCGTTTTCTGTCTTGGTTTGACCAATGATTCGGTGTTTCACCTGTGACAAGGTAGTTTACAATATCAGCATACCAAGGCAGACTACTTACTGCCAGTAGCTGTTCGTCCGGGAACTCATCCTTAATGGATTGGGAGTCAGTATTGTCGACAAAAGTCAACTGTGACAAATGGTCCGCAACCACATTCTCTACTCCTTTCTTAACTTTGATTGTTAGATCAAACTCTTGGAGTAAGAGTATCCAGCGAATAAGCCGTTGTTTAGCGTCTTTCTTTGACAGCAGAAACTTGAGGGCCGAATGATCTGTGAAACAGACGATTGGTGACCCTATCAAATAAGACCTAAACTTATCTAAGGCAAATACTACAGCCAGCAGCTCCTTTTCAGTAGTTGTATAATTCATTTGAGCTTCATTCAAAGTTCGGCTGGCATAGTATATCACATATGGTTTATTGTCCTTTCTCTGGCCTAGGACCGCGCCAATGGCGTAATCACTAGCATCGCACATTAATTCGAAAGGCAGACTCCAATTAGGTGCTTGTATTATAGGTGCGGAGGTGAGGAGCTCTTTTAGATCCTCAAAGGACTTTTGGCAACTCTCTGACCACTCGAATGGTGCATCTTTGACAAGAAGTTGACAAAGAGGTCGAGAGATTGCACTGAAGTTTTGGATAAACCGACGATAAAATCCCGCATGCCCCAAGAACGAACGGATGTCTCTCACTGTACGGGGGACAGGTAGATTTGAGATTATGTCGATTTTGGCCTTATCCACTTGGATTCCTTCATCGAAGATTATATGACCGAGGACTATTCCCTTGGTCACCATAAAGTGACACTTTTCCCAATTCAAAACTAGGTGTTTGTCCTCACATCGCATTAATACCTGCTCGAGATTGCTGAGGCAATCTTCAAAGCTATGGCCAAACACTGAAAAATCATCCATGAAGACTTCAAGGATGTTTTCGACCATGTCACTAAATATGCTTAGCATGCACCGCTGAAAGGTAGCCGGTGCATTACATAAGCCAAACGGCATTTGACGGTAGGCAAATGTACCAAATGGACAAGTGAATGTGGTTTTTTCCTGATCTTCAGGAGCAATTTCAATTTGATTATATCCACTATATCCATCCAAGAAGCAGTAATACTTGTGACCCGCCACACGTTCTAGCATTTGATCCATGAATGGCAAAGGAAAATGGTCCTTTCGGGTCACAGTATTCAACTTCCTGTAGTCAATACACATCCTCCATCCAGTGGGAACACGTGTTGGTACCAATTCACCATCTTTGTTTGGGATGACTGTTATGCCTGCTTTCTTTGGAACCACTTGGGTTGGACTAACCCAAGGACTATCAGATATCAGATAGATCATCCCAACATCAAGTAGTTTGAGTACTTCCTTTTTAACTACTTCCTGCATGTTGGGATTCAGACGCCTTTGCATTTGCCTTGAAGGTCTAGCGTCTTCCTCCAGATATATCTTGTGAGTGTATATGGATGGGCTTATGCCTTTGAGGTCAGCAATTGTCCATCCCATGGCATCTTTTTGCTTGGTCAGCATTTGCACTAACTTACCTTCCTGTTCATGAGTTAAAGCAGATGAAATGATCACAGGGTAGGTTTTTCCAGTCCCTAGGAATGCATATTTTAGCTCTTTGGGTAGCTCCTTTAACTCTAACTCTGGAAACTGAAAACTAGAAGGCATTGCCAACTTAGTTTTAGGAGGCAATTGTTCATATGGCATTACCCACATGCATTCTGCTCTATCCTCCTCTATCGTATCCATCATAAGACACGTCTGGTTCAGGTCAGCATCCAATGGAGTTGACTCTGCAGGCTGATAGATATCGCCAAATTGAGTCATCACAATTTCCAAAGGATCTTTGTAGTCGACCAAGTCAACTTCATCTTCAATGACCGTGTCTATGTAATGAATTTCTTCCTCATCATCGTATTCCTCAGGTCGGGGATTAGAGAAAATTTTGACATTCAATGTCATGTTCCCGAATACGATAGTCATGATACCACTTCTAATCTTGATCGTGGCATCAATAGTGTTAAGGAATGGACGTCCAAAGATAACCAGGATGTGTGCACCAGGATTAGACACAGGTTCTGTGTCCAATATCACAAAATCAACCGGAAAGACAAAAGAGTCTATTTGGACAAGGACGTCCTCTAACACCCCTCTAGGGTACTTCACAGATCTATCTGCCAATTGCAAAGCGACTCGGGTGGGTTTGAGTTCACCCAACCCTAGCTGTTTATAGACTGAATATGGCAGCAGGTTCACGCTTGCTCCTAGATCGAGGAGTGCGTTATCTATCCTTTGATTCCCAATTCTACATGAGACAGTAGGTGTACCGGGATCTTTGAGTTTTGGAGGCAACTCATTTTGAATGATCGCACTTGCTTGGCACGCGACATAAGCATGTTTCTTCACGCTTTGCTTCCTCTTGACCGTGCATAGATCTTTAAGATACTTCGCATAGGCCGGCACTTGCTTGATAGCATCTAGGAATGGAAGGTTAATTTTGACTTGTTTAAACAATTCCATAAACTCCTGATTCTTTGTCTCATTCTTGGGTTTCTTCAGTCGTTGAGGATAAGGTGCAGGAAAAGGGCATTTTGGTGGTTCATCCTTCACAGACTCTTTTCCAGGCCTTCGCTCAACTTCTTCCTCTACTCTAGGAGCTTTAATGTTTGCCTTTATTGCCTCGTCATTAGTAGACGGCTCCTCCTCTCGAGTAGATGGTTGCTCAAACTCATTTCCCACCACTTCCTCCTCTCTGTACACTTCGGGTGTAGACAGAGGCATGCTTTTCTCTATGATTTTTCCACTTCTCAATGTAGTCACGGCTTTAGCATGTTCTTGATTGTTGGGACCATTATTATGTCCCTTGGGGTTCGGAAGTGGTTGGCCAGGGAATGTTCCTCCTGAACCCTCTTGCCGTGCATCTATCCTTTCTAACGTGGCAGACATTCTACACATCATCTGTATGAGTTGCTGCATTAGATTGGCATTAGCAAGTGGCTCTTCTTCTTGTACCTTCTTGTGCGGAGGCACATAGGTATTGGTCTGTGGTGCATTGGAGGGTTGAGCTTGGTTATAGTTATTGGTTCTGTTTTGACTGTATTGATGGGACGACCTATTGTTTTGCACTTGATATTGATTGTTGTTGTAGGGCTGCTGTTGATATTGATTTTGGGTCCCAGCATTATTTCTCCAATCAAAACCGGGGTGATTCCATCTATTATTACTTTGAAAGTTATTGTTGGAATTCCCCGCCCCTCGAAAACCTTGCATGGCATTCATCTCCATAGGGGCCTGCTCTTGAAAATACGGCACATTGGGATAATATTGAGTTGTATGTCCCAACATGTTGCATGTGCAGCATGGTTCTTCAGGCATAACTTGCCTAGAGCTCTCTCCTTTCATGCTTAACTCCTCTACCTTCTTTGCCAGTTCTGTATATTTAGTCATGAGGTGATCCTCACTAGTGAGTTGGTATAGACTTTTCTCCTCTACACAGGATATCTGTGAGCGTGAGACATTGTCAAAATTTGACCATTCATGAGTGTATTCGGCTAACCATTCAAAATGGGCTTCAGCCTCTTCGGTGTTTTTACGCAGAAATGGTCCAGAACTCATAGTTTCTACCAACTTCTTCGTTTCACCATTCAATCCTTGATAAAAGAAGCTGATAGTTCGCCATTTCTCAAACCCATGGTGTGGGCACGAGAGAAGCAAATCTTTGAAACGCTCCCACGCTTGTGTGAAGGTTTCATTGCTCTTTTGTTTATAGGAATTGATTTGACGTTGAAGGTCTGTGGTCATGCGAGTAGGATAGAATTTCTTTAAAAACGCGGTGCTCATCGCATTCCAGGTGAAAATTGAATTAGGTTTGAGGGAGTGGAGCCACGCCTTCGCTTTATCTTTCAAAGTGAAGGGGAATAACATTAGATGCGTCACCTCCCTAGGACAATTTTGCGAGAATGTTTTGCAAACATCCTCGAAATCAGTGACATGTAAGTACGCCTTCTCACTTTCCATCCCATGAAAGGTGGGAAGCAGTTGAATCATCCCATTGCAAAACTGAAATTTGCCATTATGCGGTGGGATTTGAATGCACGAGGGCGTAGGTGCATGTTCTGGTTGCATGAGATCACAAAGAGGACGTAGCGCCTCATCAATTGGTACCACAACATTGTCACCATTTTCACTCTGATGATCATCCATTGATTCAGTTGGAGTGGCTATCGGGTTAATGGAACTATCAGAGTCAGAACGGTAGAAAGGATTTCCAAAAATTCCTTCAATAGAATTATTGGACATGAACTAGGAGAGTCCCCAAGGTGAGTGTTTACCAAAAGAACTGAAAAGAAGAGAAAAATAAAAACAGAAAGAGATGAAGAGAGACTGAGGTAATCTAAGGAATTGATCGTCGCCTTCCCCGGCAACGGCGCCAAAAACTTGACACGAAAGAAATCTTGTGTACGCTTGTGTGCTATACCCAAGTGTAGGTAGACGTGCAAGTAGTAACTGGTAAGACCAGGTCGATCCCACAGGGAAGGATAGAAATCAACTGACTTAGATTAAACTCTAAAAGAAAAATAAAAATTCAATATTTTAAGAGAAGTGTAGAACACAAAGTTCTACAATTGACAACTACTGAACTTAAAAGCAACTAAAATAAATAAACTAATGATTAACTATTTAACTAAAACAAGATTTGAAAATGTTTTCTCTTAATAAAAGAAAGTGTTGGGATCACGCGAATCCACCATGACTCAACCATCTACCATGCAAATGCAATTAAGCTCAACGGAGAGCAACTTCTACAGTATCCCGTACTTCTCTAAGGATATAGAATCAATAGTCCTTTCATGACCGGGACTATATCATCACAATTAAGTTTGAAATACACAAAGGTGGTTTAATTCAATAGTTAAGACTCTCACCTACAATGGTATTAGCATTGAGGGTGGTTTGCAAAATATATTGAAAGAAAATGCCTTAAGGCTTAAAGTTTAAAGACTGTTTTGACAAACTGAGCATATGGGGACAGTTTGATAACGAATCAGTAAAGCAGAAAGTCTTGGAATATTGTATTAGATGGTCTCGATCGATCGACGCGCTTTCGATCGATCGAAATTCGTCATCTCTCGATCGATCGAAATATCTTCGATCGCTCGACTATATCTCTGGTCCGATCGATCAAACTACATGCGATCGATCGAACACAAGAATAAAAATATTGCATGGCAGAGGTCTGAAATCACGGTTTCATCGCGATTTCCCAACCCCGGACTACTCAGACATGATCTGGGAAGTCTCAGATTTATTTTTAACGTGAGAGTTCATTAAAGGCATGTTTGTTTGCAAACTTTTCATGAAAAACTATGAAAACCAAGGATTTTAATTATCTAACACGTAATACTACAATATCAAAGGGTAAACTACGAATGAATAAGTGCAGAATGTAAATAAACTAAAACGAAATAACCTGGAACGATGAAACTACTATTGAACCTCAACGATCCAAGCTACAATGGTAAATCTTGATAGAACCTACAAAAAACCATAAAACTCTCTCCTCTCTCTTATGAAAACTGATGAAAACAAAGTTGGGCGTCCTTTTGGACGTCAACAAAACGATTATATATAGCCTAAACCTAATGCTAGGGTTCAAAACCCGTTTCTGCTGCATGCGCGAATAATCTGATAAAAGGCATCTTCGATCGATCGAACAACTCTCGATCGATTGAACTTCCAGAAACTTCGATCGCTTGAACTCACTCGATCGATCGAACAGTCGATCGCTCGAACCCTTCTCGATCGCTCGAACCTTGTATTTCAGCTTTGAGTTGTCTTCATCTGTACTAAAACACTTCCTTTTATCAACATTCTTCAATCTTGCACACAACAGCAGCAACCTGCACAAATAATCACTAAAACAATACCACTTATCATAGTTTAATCAATTTGTGTAAAAGCTGGTATTGTAATTCAAACTGCAGATAAACAGGAGAATTGTAGACTTTCCTAATGTATTTTCCTCTTTTAGCGCGGTTATATTTTACAAATACCCCCACTTGTCAATTATCTCTAAGAATATCAAGATTTTTTTAGATTCAAGCCTAAGATTGAGATCCCCTTGTAATGAGGATATTAATCCCTTTATATAGGCAAATTCCTGAAGGATATTTCAGTAATTTTAAGGTGAAAACCCTAATTTCGGGTGTACTTTTGATGGTACAAAATGTACTATTTCAAAACGCATATTTTCAAAAAATGCAGCACTCGGTGGAGTTGTCCGCGGCACTCCATAACTGCCGGAGCGGCACTCACCAATTGCTGCGTCGGCATTCATCAAGTGCCGCAATGGCACTCAGGGAATGCCGCAGACAACTCGTGGACTGCCATCTTTTTGTGCTCCTTGTTTTTCCTTGTTTTTAATTTCTTTTTCTTTTCCTTATCCTTTTCTTTTCTTTTCTTGTTTTCAGAACTGCTTCTATTTTTGCTGCGCTTGGCGAGTTGTTTGCGGAACTTAGTAGTTGCCGTTGCGGCTGTCAGTGATAGCCAGAGCGACATCTAGTGACTGCCGTTGTGGCACCACATGACTACCGCAGGCTTCGTCGCCTGTCGTTTTCTTTATTTTCTTCCTTTTTCTTCCTTTCTTTTCCTTCTCTTTTGGAATTGAAGAACCTTTTAAAGAGCTTGAACCACCTTGGAAACCCTAAGTTAGCTGGACATTGTCATCATCAGACTTGGAGGTAATACTCCCCTAAATTTGACGATTTGGTCAAAATTAGGGTGTCTACAGTAGGCCCAATTGTACGGTGAAATGTTTGATTTATGTCGAAAGCACGGTAAAATGTGTTTTGAGCATGTTTAGTAGCTATTTGGGTCAAAGGAGTGTGTGGTACCAAGCCATTGTTGTGGAACCGTTCTAGGCATAAGGTCACACATTTGAAGAAAAGAAATATGGGTCTTACCTAGTCGCATAGACTTATTACCGAGGAGTCATGGATTAGGAGTGTGGACCATACACGTGAGACTCCGGAGACTAGTATGAAATGTAGAGAATGTGAATGCGAGTATATTTATCATTCATGTGCATTGTTGTTTTATTCACTAAGCCGTTAGCTTAAACGAATCAAAATATGTGTGGTTATTTAAGTAACCATTGTAGGTGTAAATGCTGGTGAGGAATCAGAGAAGTGAGCACTTGGGATTGGGAGTTCACTTAGAAGCCAACTTGAAAGACTATCTTGTAGTTTTGTAATATAACGATTGTTTAATTCACTTTGTGACTTGGTATTGTAGTAGGATTTGGAGATTAGAAGCTTGAGACATGTTTGAATGGGTGTAATATATATTCTTTTTTGTTTCTTGATAGTTTAGAATTGGCAAATGAGCTCATGGTTGAGAGTTGTTAAGCTTGGAATGGGAATTTTTGCAGAATTTTCTGATGTAGTGACAACCAGTAGACTGGTTTAAAAATAGTCACTGGATTCATTTTTTAAATGAGACATTACCTTATGTTTGTAAAAGCAGTCGACTGAGTACCCCGAAGCAGTCGACTGGTTTATGTCCCAAAATGGGAGGTTCTGTTAGAATAGTGTCCAGTCGACCAGAGGTGTAAAAACAGTCGACTGGATTGAGTTGAAAAAAGAGGGAGCTTGGAGAGTTGAGTCAAGTCGACAGTCAACTTGGAATTCGACACCCCAGTCGATCGGACCAAGTGCCAGTCGACTAGATTGTGTAGTTGAGAGTTTTATACTCTCTGTGGACTTCAAAGCAGTTGATTGGGTCCCCAACACAGTCGACTGGATTGCATATTTCAAAATGGATTGTTTCTTTGAGGTTTTAACTGGGGAATTTTTTTTTTTTTTATAATTATGAATTTTATGGATTTTACTTATGATATTCCACTGTTATTATCTTTTAATTGAAAAAGATGAGCCTTGGTGGCGTGCCATGTGTCCTACTTCTGCTATAGCGGGATGGGTCATGACATTTAGTGCTATCAGAGTAATAAGTTTAGAACCTTGGGAATGAGTGACGTTATATGTTAAGTGACGTCGTGTGGAGTGTGTGATTGTGATGATAAAATTGTTATCATTGTAGAAATTGCGCATATGTTTGCATCTGTTGATTGTGATGATGTTGTGTGCGCATATATGTATATATATATTATGGCATGGCATGCAAAGTGTTTATGCATTGTACTCATTAGGATGAATACGTGATACATCATGACTGAGCCGATAAGAGAGTTGTCACTGCATTCGCGTATGGATCAGATAGTAAATATGGTAGGGAATTTTGTTCAAGCTATAAGTGAACGAGACTAGATGAATGTTCATGCTCCACCAGTTGAGGTTCGATATATTAATGCACCACCAGTACCATGACCTCAACACATGATCATAGAACAGTTCCACAATTGGAGGCTGACTTTGTACCACGAACAAATTGACATAGAATTAGCCGATCATTGGATGATGGACATGGAGAGACATTTCCATACAGTGATATGCACCGACGAGGAGAAAATTCTTTGCGGATCCGATACATTGATAGGAGAAGCATTAGATTGGTGAAACAATGTGCTGGAACAGGGGAAATCAACTATGTGGGAGGCATTCAAAGAGGAATTCAACAAGCATTTTTTTTCGTGATCGGCTCAAACTCAGAAACGTCAAGAGTTTGCAAATTTGGTTCAGGGAGATATGATCGTGGGTGAGTATGTGTCACGTTATAATGCTTTGCTACATTTTACGAAATCTATAGTTCCGACTGATGAGGATAAGGCTTGCAAGTTTGAGGAAGGGCTTAGGGAGAATATCTATAGCCGTGTTGACACTTTGCAACACCCGAATGTCTCTCTAGTTGAGGAAGCCACCTGTATCACTGCAAAAAGTATTGAGCGATATCGTCAAGGGAAATGAGGGAAGAGAGCTAATGACAATAGGAGTAAGGGCCAAGGGAATGCCAAAAAACCATTTATGCAAGGATCGAGATCATATGTGGGTAGCCAAGGAAGGAGTACATTCGTTGGAGACTCGAGACTGTTATGCCCAACATGTAATACACAACATAAAAGGGACTTGCCATTTGTTGAGCACATGTTACCTTTGCAAGCAACTAGGACACATATCCCAGAATTGTCCTCAGAATATGAATATGACTACACCATACACAACCTCAAACACCAAGAGCTACATCCCAAAGATGAGACAAAAATGTTTTGAGTGTGGCCAACCGGGGCATATAGCGAAGCATTGTCTAAGTAAGAGATAACCGGGGATGAGTCCCATGGCATCTAGTATGCGGAGCAGATCGAAGGCAGGAAAACGAGTGGATAAAAGGAAAGGAGTTGAGCAACAAGGATGATATTTCTAGCTCAGGCTAGGGAATACGGATGATACGGTCTTATCAAGTATTCTTCCTACTTGTTTATATCCTACACATATACTCATGGATTCTGGTGGAACACATTCATTTGTGTGACGTGATTTTATTGGACATCTAACTATTAAGTCCGAACCATTAGGATATGACTTATGCGTATCATTGCCCAATAGTGAACCTGTAGTAACTTCTTTGGTATTCAAGGTATGTGAGATCAAGATAGGTGATAAGGTCTTGATTGTCAATTTGATTCTGTTGACAGTGAATTACTTTGATGTTATCTTGGGTACAGATTAGTTATCGTTCAATCAAGCTAAGATCGATTGTGAACAGAAATGGGCTAGTTTTTATCTGTCAGGTTAAGAAGAGTTTACATTTCAGCGTAGTGCCATACTTGATATCGACGATTCAAGTGAGTAAGATGTTGAAGAAAGGTTGTTCGAGTTTCTTATGTTCGATTATTGATACAAGAGTTCTTGGACCACTAGTGGAAGACATTCCAATAGTTCAAGAATTTCTCGATGTCTTGATGAATTACCCGATGTATTGATTAAAAGGGAGCTTGAATTACCATATCGAATGTCACCGGTAGGATTGAAGGTTCAGTTACAGGAGCTGCTTGAGAATGGTTTTATCCGACCTAGTGTTTCGCCTTGGGGAACTCCAGTCTTGTTTGTAAAGAAGAAGGATGGGACAGTGAGTATGTGCATCGACTATCGGGAGTTGAATAAGTTGACCGTCAAGAACAAATATCTATTGCCGTGAATAGATGACTTGTTTGATCAATTGCAAGGGGCTCAAGTATTCTTGAAGATGAACTTGAGATCCCATTATCACCAGTTGAAAGTCAAAGAAGAAGACGTTGAGAAGACAGTTTTCAGGACTCGATATGGTCACTTTGAATTTCTAGTTATGCCGTTTGGAGTGACTAACTCGCCAGTAGCCTTCATGGACTTGATGAATCGTGTTTTCAAGGAATATTTAGATGGGTTTGTTATTGTATTTATAGATGACATTATAGATACCCCATTTTGTCGGCTATCAAATTTAGGAGACTCATAGCTTGGTGGTTCACGATCGAAAAGACTCAAAAAGGACTCCTGGAAGTTAGTTCTATTTCTCAAAATCTTCAAAATGACCAAAATACCCCTGAAAGCCCAAAAAACTCCCAAATTTGGATCGAAAGTTCTGAAAACATGCTACGTCGTAAGAAAAGTAATAAATGAGTTTTGAAGCAAAATCAGTTGAAATCGTCAGCTCCCAGAGACCCCTGGAAGTGCCATAAGTTCTCGAAAAGTCCCCGTTGACCAGTTTGACCTAGATTTGACCAGGGTTTGACCAAAATCATTCGAATTCGTCGAGAAGTCCCGAGGTCATTCTAGATCATGTGAAAAGTACTAAAACGAGTTTAAAGAAAATCGAACGAAAATGTCAGCTCCTGGGAGCTCCTAGAGGTTCCCAGAACTTATTGGAGATCCTAGGTTTGACCGATTTGACCTAAAAGTCGATTTGAAACAAGAGAATGTACCATTTTTTAAACATTTTTCATGGATACTAGAGGTCAATGGCTTTTTAACGGTATATTGCAATTAATTTCTGGATTTAAAACGAATTTATTATGAATTTCTGAAGGTGAAAAAGACGATCAAATCGACTTTTATCATGAATACCGCAAAAATTTTCAAAGGACTAATCTCTGAACTATTGTTTATGAAAATTAACCTCCATTACCTTTCCAATGGTGTATCACAACCTCGGTTTGGAGTTCGTATGCATTTTCTGTGAATTTTGAAAGAAATAGGGCTTTTTCGCGAATACTGGAATCTCTGGGGGCCTAAACAGCATTATCTGGACATCAGAGGAGCAATGCCGCCACGACATAGGCCCAGTGATATCGCGGCACTCTCCCCCAAAATAGTCCATTTTTATAATTTTATTTGGGGGTCCAAATTGATTAATTGAAGCCAAAACGACATAGTTTCTTGCTCTCAGATGTTTGGGACCAATGGGAGCACTTTCTAAATCCCAAAACCACCCCCAAATTGGCCTGTATAAACCCCCCTTGACTTTTCGTTTTGGGGGGTGACAAATACAAGTTTATAGAAGTTGTAGAGATAAGGTTAAAATAGAAAGAAAGAGAGCTTCCTCT
This sequence comes from Hydrangea macrophylla, assembly GCA_033977485.1. Lineage (NCBI taxonomy): Eukaryota > Viridiplantae > Streptophyta > Magnoliopsida > Cornales > Hydrangeaceae > Hydrangea > Hydrangea macrophylla. The sequence goes on from CM066997.1 coordinate 35,460,557, forward strand.
GATTTTTCAACAAGAAAGTGAGTTCCTAATCTTGTTTTGACTTCATTACTCCTCTTTACTTCACATTCAATACACCCAGCCACCATTTTTGTGAGCTTTTATGAGACAGGAAGCTACTTTCATGTCTAAATGTCTATATATGAGTAAAACACCAAGCTACAAGTCCAATATATCATTGAATATCATCTATTGATTGTTTATTTGCATGTTTATATACAATGTTCATCTCTTCTTACCTCATTTTTTTTTATTTTTCTTTATTTTACTTACTAGTTCATCATCATCTAAACGATGACATGGTGTTTGAGGTGAGTGAATCCTTATGGATAATAGCTCTTGACCTCAAAAATATGTTTGATAGATGATGATTTCAACTTCAATACTTCCAAAGTATTCGTGAAGTCATGCTCAAATGAAAACAAATCTCTCCAACAATCTTGGAAGTTCTTGACTTGAGTGTGATGTTGGTATTCCAAGAGGTTATAATCTCCATTTGATGTTGAAAATATGCTTTCAAAACCCCTACTTCAAAACCCCTCTAAAACCCCAATTTTTGGATGCCAAGAAATAAACCTTGTTTTTTCTCAAAAATCTTCAAAATAGTAAGTTATTCAACTTCAAAATAATATTCTGAGTTCAATACTCAATGGGTGATTACAAGACCATTTAGAAAGTTTTCCTAATTCATTAGAGAACAGCCACGATTTTTGGTTTGATCTAAAAACACTTGGAAGGGAGTTCCGTTTTGGTCCAAACATTCCTTCCAGACATTCTATTTTTACTGTCATAGCAGCTAAGTTGACTTTCAACTTGTTTTTCAGAAAACTTTTCCAAAGGCAGTGGACCCAACTCATTTTTTCCTTGAACTTAAGTGTCTTAGGGAACTTTATGTATAATATGGGCCTCTAGATGTTTTGTTTTCATTTTTTAAGATTTTTCAACATTTCTGTCGACAGTAAGGATTCTAATTCTGAGTAACCTCTCTTTTTTATATGATTTCTCTCAATCTGTAACTTCAAAAGTGATTTGGCTTTTTGATGTGTTCTAGACACAAAAAGGAAGATCCCCATAAAAAATCATGAATTGAAAATATTTCTAACCCCACTTTTCCATTTTTACAATATCAACTCACTGTTCTGTCCACTATTCACAGCAAGCATGTTTTGAGTTCTTTCCTTTGATTTGATACATGCTGATGATGCCGAAAATTGGTGAGCAAGATTTATGCAAGAAGACAGCAAAGAAAAGTTTGTGTGTGGTTCGGCCCCGTTAATGAGATGACCTACGTCCACGTGTGCGTCTGAGCGCCTCCTACTAGCAGATCACCGGCGGGCCTGGTGAGCCGACAAAGATGGGCGACACTACCAGTAACACCGCACTACACCAAAAGCCCCATTTTCTAACGGATGGATTTTGCTATTTCTAACGGATATTTCCGTTACCAATTTCTAACGGAAATATCCGTTAGAAATAGCAAATATCCGTTAGTATTTTTAAAAAGTAGTAGAAAAAATGAAATCCAATGGCATTTTTGTAAATAACACCAAAAAATAAAAATAAAAAACAAATGGTGGCAATTTTATAAATAACACAACACGGAAATTTTGCCCAAAATTTCCCCACTATACATTCCCTCGAAATTTTTTTGCCAAAATATTTCCCCCTCTTTCTCCAACCCTGAGCTTTCTATCTTGAGCACCTCTTTCTCCATCTCTATCTTTGCCACAAAAAAAATGACGCCCATACTTCACCTTCACTCTCTCTCTCTCTCTCCAAACAACCCATTTCGAATCTGTTAACAGCACAAAGTGTGCTTAGATCGTAATATATGGCATTTGATTTCCAGCATAAGTGTTCAACGATACTCTCTCTGCGTCTCTGACTCTTTTACATTATGTTTGTTTTTTGGGGTTTTAATGTTATTTATTTGGGTGATATTTTTCGTGACCTTTAATTGCAGGCATCGACAATCCAATCAAAACTTTCTGAATTCTTCTGAAACGGTAATGCTTCTCTTCTGAAACAAATAATGCCTCTTTCTATACATGTTGTATGTAAATGTGTATTTTATTCTGCACCAGCTCAGAGATTGAATGTGTAGGTTAGGGTTTTAAAATTAGTTTCAAATTCATGCATTAGTTTATGGATTTAATGTTTGTTACTATATCAAAATCATGCATTAGTTTGTGACTGATTTTGTTGAGAGCTTTGATCCCTGAGATTAGTTATGTTTGCCACTGGAGTAGGGGAGCTTCTTTGTAGTTTTGCACTCTAAGTGTTTGTGTTTTATCCTGAGTGAGTTTTTTTAAAGGGTGGGCAGTATGTCTGGGTTTGTTTGGGTGCTGGTTTGTATGTAATGTCAGTTGATGTATCTACCTTATTGTCGATATAAAATCTATCTTGTTCAGTTTTTTTTTTTTTTTTTTTTTTTTTGTGATAACTGGTTTGTTAAAGTTTTTAGAGTTGCTTAAGTGAGGGTTAGAAAGTTAATTAGGTTCTATTTGTATGTTGGGAAGTTCTAGACCCCATTGTTGAAAAGGTAATTCACCATGAAATATACAAATGAAAGTGCTATACTTATTTTAGGGAGAAAGTGCTATATACTAATCAGCTCAAAAGTTGGAGAACTCTTTAAACTTTAAAGGTTGGTCATGATAAATTGCTTCTTCCAAAAGTTGGAGAAATCGACATAGCTTTGCTCTCTTATAAAAATAAAAAGACAAGAAAACTACATTTTCCTTTTTACATGAATAAATTAAGTTAAAGAAGGGGTTTAGGCAGCCCACACTCCATGAAGATTTAGAAAGAAAAAAAATTAAGTTTTACAAAAGGAAATGCTATCAAGAAAACTATATACACATGTGTGTGTCTAGAGATAGCTACATATACACGCACGGGGACATAGTTATCCCTTTCTTGTTTTGTTCATTTCAGTTTTGGGGGGCTAAGGAAGTCCCTTCGTGGCCTTCCTCCTTGGTGATTGTTTGTATAGTGATGGAAGTCACCTCATGAGTATATCCTGCCTTTTTCTTATGCTATTGACATTGAGCCTGTTTGTCTAAATACCATCTTTAACAGTAACCTATACTAAATTTGACAAATCCATTTAAGTTTCATATTAAACACATACCGTCTATACAAAAACATATATACAGGGACACACAAAGTTGTTTAAAACATACATCAGTTTTAAAGTGTTATGTATAAATATCAATTTAGATTGAAAATGCTCATCAATCAACTTAGCTTCATTTGCTTGGTGACATTGTGAGTAGCTTTTTTTTCCTTAAAGGCATACCATACTTGGCACTTAAGGGTAATCGCGTGCTTGTAGTATGTTGCCACTTTACCGGAACGATTAGAACAACTGGCTGAAGAGAGAACTCAAAGACTGCCCCAGGTTTATTTGATATTATTAATTTTTCTTCATTTTGACATGAGTTTCGTTAAAAAGTTATTACAGAATATCATGGTGCCACTGCAGTTAGTATTTCCTTTCCCTTCTGTGATTTTAATCCAACTTTACAATTTAGCTAAAGTGATTCAATGCACTTGATAGTTGCTACTAGTATTTAGTCACTTTTCAAATGCTTTCTCTAAAATTTGAAATATTGTTAACAGTCCTAGCAGATTCGAAGGGCTTCATTGGAAAATTGATCACTCATGTTAGTTGCTAGGTGGTATCGCCAACCACCAGTGCCTACCGCCGACCGCACACCTACCGCCAACCACACACCGTTGCCAACACGCACAAACACAACTTTGTGCCCCCTTTCCAAATTTCTCTAGATCTGGGCATTTAAGGCTAAGAAAGAAAATAAAGAGGCATTTAAGGCTAAGAAAGAAAATAAAGATCTAGAAATTTCTCAATGAGTTCTCTCAAGTCCTAATGCACAGTAGTTTCTTTAATTTTTCCCCCTTTTCCACATGAACTTGATTCAAGCATGGTTCATGATTTAGTTTATTCTAATTTTTCTTTACCAGCAGATGTTGTTACTTTTAGATTTGAATGCAATTCTGCTTTGAACTGTTTCTGCTGTTAATATTGAGGATCTTATTAAACTCAGCGATGAGATAAATGAGTAGTCACTTGGTCCAAATGGAGCAGGTCAGACCTGCTTAGGCATCTTATCCAAGTGTTAATAGAGTTGCATGATCCCTGATAGTGACAAGTTCAATAGCTTATAGCTTTTACAACTGATATATGATGCATGATTGAGTTTGTTGGGTTAATCATAGTCATGCTTTTGTAATTAAGGTTGAAGATTAAAGTCAACTCTCTAGTTATTAGTATTCTTAGGAAGAATATTTCAAGTAATTTATTTATTCAATATTATATTACTTTCCAGTAGACTTCCAAGCAGTATGCACAACTTCATACTTTGAGAAATGCTGTATACCCAACCCATTCACTAGATTCCCACCCACCCACTCATTCTTTGATGATAATATTCATTTGCAAGACCACTTGAGAATGCTGAAGTGTGTTTCATACTCAGTTCTTTTTCTTTTCTTTTTGAAGGGAAAATGGCTATACTTATACTTTGATTTTCATCTTTTCTCTTTGCATTATAAAGCACAATTGGATGAGTAACGCTATTTAATCTTTTGATATTTGGAAATGGAAAAGAAATAGATTGATTTATTTTTTAAACTATTTTTTGAACCCAATCTGGTTTCCTTTTTCCATTTTGCAGGAAAGAAATGGACACTCAAGCTACTCAATTTGGCCCAACCCTTAATCTACCTAATTTGTGGGTTGGAGATTTGGGTAAGAATCACATTGTCAGAAACTACTATATTCATATGCTCTCATGAATCTATATAATATTGGAGATCAATCTTTGATTACTAGGACATTATGACTAGGATAGAGAATGATGACAAGGCTGGATCAAATTGCAGTTATTAGTTTATTTTTATGAATTTCCTTACTTAACCCTTCACTCACCCGTCCCATACTCTTTCTCATTTCTCTGTAGTCCACTTTAATTTGAATCACAGACACAACGCTCACTGAAATCACGCCCAAACCAAAGAATTTGACACCCAAACATCAAGCTCCATCTTTGTTTTGACTTTCAAAATCAATTCTGCCACTAAACATTTCTCTCACTTTGGAATACACCCATCAATGATCTTCTCTCTCTAAACATCTTCACACACCCTATCACCTTCTCTACACTTTTCCTCCCCCTCCCTTCGTGCGTTTGACGCCGGCCGTGATGGTCAGGCTTTCGAATAGGCCGATGGAGCTGTCATACTATTTTATTTCAGGTCCAGAGCTAGTAGCTATTGTTGCTAATGCCGGTGGACTTGGTCTCCTCAGAGCCCCTGATTGGGTCTGTTTCCCCTTCTCTCTCTCTGTTTCATTTTTCCCACCCTTAATTTAGTACATTTTAGTTTTAAAAAAAAACTCCTTAATTTAGATTAGTTCAAAGGAAAGCTAGTTTTTTTTATTTGTCAAAAGTTCCTAATTAGTGTAAGTTAATCAAATCAAATGCTTAATTTTACCTAGTTACGTGAAAATTTCAAGTTGTATGTTTTTTTAATCAAAACATAACTACTAGATATGTAAAATTTTCCGTTGAGCTATTTTTTTTTACTGAAATAAGAAACGCATTGGACATAAGATGCAAAATGTCTATCTTATAGGAGTTCTGACTAAAATTCCCTTATTTTAAGTGTGTAATATGTATTGTTCATGATCAATGGTAGGGGCGGATTTTAAAAATCAATCCAGGGGCTTAATAGAGGCTACCCCGATTTTTTTTTGGACCTATTTAACATTGATTAATTGTATTTGCATATGTGTGCTCCCACCATAATTGTGGTATTGTTCTTTGCCCAGAAAGTAATTTTCTCTCGCACTAAAATGGGGGTATGTGCGGCTTTAGATCATAGTTTTATTCTAAACCTCGGAAGTGTAGAGGATAGGAACAAGGCAAATGTTGAAATTTTCCAAGCAAATTAGAAAATGGAAAATTTAAAGAATTGCCACGATCTTGAAAGGAGATGTGTATTAATGTTACTAACTAGATATATATATATATAAATTTCATAGTATAGATGGGAAAGCTTTCGGTCTCAATGTGAAAAGGTTGGTTTCAAGCGTGTATGAGCATTGCCACTTATTGCAAACAATGCATTAGATATACATTACACACTCTATGCTAAGGTTATCCCTCTTAATCCGAACACCCAATGTTGGGTAACAAAACAAAATTTCCTAAACATGTTATGAGTCTATTCGGGCTTGTTAACTGTTTAACAAACATGTTGTAAACTTGAATTAAACCTACATCTATGGGTTAGTTACAAGCTGCTCGAGATTTACTTGTAATCTCCTCGATGAGGCTGATCTGATACTGACTTCATAGATAAGCACCAAGGTTGACAATTTATTGGAGCTTAGTTTTTTCAAGCCAAGCTTGAGCAACTTAATTCCGTTGGCACACATGGCTAGCTTAATTAGTAAGGCATGTTGTGGTGAAACGGCATGCATGATAGGGTAATTAGTTCATTCACCTGCTTGTTTGTTTATACTCCTTGCTCATCTTGTTTGCATATAAACCGAGCTCTCATGGGGTCAAAGACTGATGCGTCTTATCGAGGAAATGCTTTAGTCGGTGTTCTCTTAATGATGTTAAGAGCAGTGCATGTGACAATGACCAGCATACAGCCAGTGAAGCAAGTAATTTATTCTGCGTCAATTCATGTCATGATTATTTCTCTGAAAATGCAGAAAGCAAAGCAAGCTTGAGGAATTTTGATGTATCTAGTGCATCTGAAGATGTTGAGATGCTTCCAAAGTTGTCAGCCGGTGTAGCTGTTGTGGGTGATCAGCGCGCCCTACAGATCCGAAATACATTTCTGACCAGAGGACCCTTGCAAACAAGTTTGAGGACCCAACAGATTTACAAGGTGATGATGATAACAGTTCGTGTGTCGGTGGAGTTAACATTGCAAACAAATTGGCCAGTTATAATAATGGGGTTACAGACAGAAAAAGTATACCATGTAGTTCTGTTTCGGCTAATAGTTTGATACCGGAAGTAAACAAAAAGACACCTCATATTCAAACTAAGATATGCTCCCTAGATAATAATTTTGTTGGTGAAGGGAGCCACAATACCTCGAGGATGCAGATAAGATTTAACGAAGATTATACTCAGAAGCTGCCTTCTTCTGCTTTATTGACAGAGTTATCTTCTCTCAAGTTAGACTCTATAGGGATTCCCTCCTCGGCTGACATGGATGATGGTGCTAGCACGCACACAGCAGCCTACGTGCCCAGCACAGCTGCTCACGTGCACAGCAGCACGTGCGCAGCACAGCACAGCACAGCAGCCCTTTCGGTTAGTTTGTTTGCAATTAACTCTGTGTTAAACTCTATTCTTCATGTTATCGTATATTTTGAAGTTTGTTTTCGGTCAATTAATGAATTTATTTTTAGCTTTCTTGAAATATTGATCATTTGATTTCGTTATCTTCTTATAGAATTGTATTATTATTAATTGACTTCTGGGCTTAACCTGAACTTTTAGGGAGTATGGTTGATCTTTGTTGAAGCTCAGATTATTGATCTCTACTGAAATTTCAATATAGACTTTTTGCTCTTTAAGCACCCAATTGAATAATTAAATTTTTTTAGGAGGAATATTGTACTCAAGTGAAGATCCTAAACATTACAAATTGTCAATTGTTGTGTAGAAATTTCAATATAGCCTTTTTGCTCTTTAAGCACCCATTTGATTTCGTTGTCTTCATCAGGATCACATGCAAGAATGAGCTTTTGTGTACTTGGTGCTTGTGTGATCAGATATTCTGTATTTGGACCCAAACTCTTCGACTATATTCTCATGTTTGAATCACATTTTTTAACACGCTAGATTTTTGTATCCAACTGATCTACTCTAAGCACAACACCTTTAGATTGTTACCTAGAATCCAACATCATAATTTCCTCCTTTATGTCCACCCCACATTCCCAAAAGCATCTTTGTTTTGTGTCCTTGGGTCATTTTGAGCATTCTAAGTTTTTCTTGTTAAGATTTGTGTCTTATTTCCTTCCAGTCTGTGTGGTTTCCACCAATTCTTTACTGCTCCTCAAATTCTTAAGCCATAACCCACATGTTCTCAAACAAGAAATGCCTCCTCTGTCTAAGCCAGACCAATAGCAGTTGCTGAATTGCCCTTAATCAGTTGAAGACCCAGAAAAAAGGCGTCCTTGGGACATTGTAAGAGACCCTTTGTCTTTACTAGTAGCAAGTTGGAGCTTCAGGAACTTTACCATTCTCAGCAGCTGTTGACTGCAGAATTGAGTGATAAACTAGAAAAAACTGAGGTACTATTGTAGAATGTTTTCTTACTTTTATATCGGACCTTATAAATCATTTTTTCTCGTCCTTTCATGCAATACCTGTACTTGTTTCTATCGTGCTTCAGAAAAAACTCCACGAAACTGAACATGCACTGATTGATCTTGAAGAAAGACACAGACAGGCAAATGCAACAATTAAAGAAAAGGAATATCTGATTTCGAATCTCCTAAAGTCAGGTGAGCAAGTTGTCTACGTTTTGTACTGGAACCAAATTTTCTTGTTTATAGCACAATGCCCTCAAATATTCTGCCGAGGAAACAAATTCTTATAGTATTTGTACTGTCTATATTCCATTTGCTCTGGTCTTCAGGCATTTGAATTACCTATGCTTTATGTAATTCTTGATGGAGAAATTGCCTTGTTTGAGGATTTACAATTTTCCATACATTTGTTTCACTTGTCTCCATCTGGTGCATATAGTTGATGTTGAAACGTCTTAAAAGATGGACCCATCTTCTTGTCCATATAGGCCCCTTTTGTTGCAGCTTAAAATAAGTTGAGAAACTATAATCTCAAAATTATCTAAAACTTTGCTTTAGATAAGTTGGCTTATTTCCCACTTTTAAGTTGTTTTCTACTTAAAAATAAGTTGTAAGCTAAACCTTGTTTGTTGCAGCTTAAAATAAGCTGAGAAGCTATAATCTCAAAAGCATCTAAAACCTACTTTTGATAAGATAGCTTATTTCTCACTTTTAAGTTATTTTCTGCTTAAAATAAGTTGTAAGTTAAGCCCTTTTTTGGTGCAGCTCAAACTTATAATAATTTATAAGCTGAAAAAGTCAGCTTATAAGCTGCAACAAACACCCCCATAGGCCGGTTTTAGAGTTTATATTTGTTAATTTACTTTAAGGGCATTCTATACACATGCAGGTGTAAGGGCAGAATGTTTAAGCTGCCCAAAATCCTTTTCTGATATCTCTCCTCTCTCCTTCCTACGTCTTCTTTTTCTGTTAAGCGGTCATTTAACTATTACATTTATATCTGATATCTTTCAATTATACAACTTAACTATTACATTTATTTCTGAAAATGGAATTTGTTGTTCCTCCATCAGAGAAAGCACTTGTTGAGCGATCATTTGAGCTGCGAGCTGAAAAGCCTATTGTACTCCAAGAATTGAATTTTACACATACGTAAGTCTAGGAACTAGGCATGGATACCAGTAATAAAAGAAATTTTACTTTGGAACAGGAAGAAAATTCCAAACTGGGACCTAATTATTTAAAAAAAAAACTAATTTGAATGACCTTAACGTGTCCCCAACTTTTTCGGGCCGTGTCCATGCTTCATAGACTAGATGTGTTGTATATACTTCTTGAACACTCATTGAATCATCTCTTGATCATTGTTTCTCTTAAGTTGGAAATTCATATGCCCATGGTTTAGGTGTCCAGTGTCTTTGTTTTATCTCCTGGTGGCATCCTCGCAATAGCCCATGGCTACCTTCATTAGGTGTCTCATTTGCCACCTGAAAACTCTATTCCCTAAAGGAGAAAGTCTTAAGCTTTGTTTGGTTCATGGATTTTTAGTGAGGGAAAGGAAAGGAAAACACTGTTTTTAGTTGGGGAATAAGAAAAATAGTAAGGAAAAGAAATAGGGTTTCTTTTCTGACACTAATTGCAAACATTGTAGTAAATAGCGCACAACCCACCCCCCCCCCCCCCCCCCTTTTCATTTAAGAAGTGAGGAGCGAGGTTCGAATTCTTTACCTCAGGACTATCACAGAGATGTCTTTCTTTGCAACAATTTGTACAGATTTGCAATTGTTGAATGGATTTTTGTTCTTATCTGACATTCATAAGGATCCATCATCTGGTGCTATTGCAAAATTTTAAACTTTGGTCCACATTTGAGAGCAGCCCCTTTGTGCATGAATAACAATGCCAAATGCTAGGTTTATTTTCAGTCTTACCACTTCCAACTTTCCATCTAAGTCGGACCATCATTTGGTAATGACATTTTCATCCAACATATGTCGTCATACATTTTGTGCCCAAGGAGGGAGTCGCAGTATCAATTTTTAGCGTACTTTGCTTATAAGTGCCGTATTTCTGTTTGTTTTGTTGCTTTTTCCACAATCGTTTTTTTATTGTTATGTGATTATCTCGTGCTCTGCACCAGCATCAGTGTGTGGTGGTTTGAAAGTAATTCTTAGTTTCGAGCATCTTTTGTATTCTTTCAGGCAGTGGCAAACTCTACATCAGCAACTTTCTTGCGTGTTGTTGGCAGTGAATTAATCCAAAAATACCTGGGAGATGGTCCAAAGTTAGTGAGGGAACTCTTCAGAGTTGCTGATGATCTCTCACCTTCAATTGTCTTCATTGACGAAATTGATGCAGTTGAAAAAAATTGACGGTTTCTTTTTCTCTCTCTCTCTCTTATGCGGGTTGTGTTTTTTTCTTAAAACTATTTTCCCTCTCTTGCTCTATTTGTCTTTGCTTCTTTCTCTTATTAACCCCAATTTACGTGTTGAATTCATTATACTTTAAACCTTCCATATGGTAGTCTCAAATAAGTGATTGATAGTCCCAAATTAAGCTAATCCAACTACTTTCGTCTTTTCCCCTCATTACAAAATTAGAAGCAACTATGTTTTGAATTCAAATGTAACAACTTATATTACTTCATGTGGACCTACCCTTGTAGTTTCGACGAAGAGATACTCCATATAGATGGATCCTTGACACCATGTCACCAACACATACAGGAAGTTCAGTTGGTTGGATAAAAATTCGGAAGATTTATTGCACTCGCACACCAACAGGTTTGAATTCTGAACTTTGTGTCTTAGGCATTTGGAGAAAAAAATTTCGTTTCTAACATAGAAAGCAATTGTGCGGAAAATTGCTCCAATTTTTTTCTTCCTCTCCTAATTTTAAGTGGTAAAATTCTGTAGGAGTATTAAGAAGCAGAGAGAATGTACGGTAAGAGAAGAAATGGACGAGCATGGTAATGAAATGGTCAACAGAGAAATTGTCTCTTTGAACTCCGGCCATCGGATTAAGAAGTCAATGTGAGAGGGGAAATGAAGATTCTTGAAGACATGCTTTGTTTGTTAATTTAGGTTTGAATGGAAGAACTCTTTAAATTTCCGAATTTGTTAGACATATATGAATTCTTTACTTATGATTTTTATGGATTATTTTTGTTGTATTGGGTATAGAGATGTTGGTTAGACATGGATAAATGCTTTACTTATTATGGTTACTTAATTTAGATTATTTTTCATTGTGTTGGATATAGATTAATCTTATTATTTTTTTGTGTTTGGTATAGATTACTATGCGTGTTAATCAGGTGCAAAAAAAAAAAAAAAAATTGGGAAGCATATAAATAAATTATTATTTTTTTTAGATTTATGCATATTTCTAACGGCTATATCCGTTAGTAATAGTTGACAAACCGTTAGTATTCAAAATAAATCTTTTTTAAAATTGGCTGAAATAGCCGTTAGTAAGTTGCTTTCTAACGGATATATCCGTTAGCAATCCTTTCATTTTCTAACGGATTTACTAACGGATATATCCGTTAGTAAAATTAATTTTACTAACGGATATATCCGTTAGTAAATCCGTTAGTAATATTACTAACGCCAAAATACTAACGGATATATCCGTTAGTATAAATATTACTAACGGATATATCCGTTAGTAATGAGGCCATATGGTGTAGTGCCGGCCGGGTGTATGTGTGTAAGTGGTGAGTTATCTAGCAAGTAAGTATCAGCTTAGAGAAGTAGATTTTCGGATCCCTCTAAAGAGGATAGGTGGGCTCTTTTATAGATGCAAGAGTCCACCCTTACATGGTAAGTTTATTAGATTAGGAAGCCTAATCTAATCGCAATAGATTTGCACAATGTTAGGAGAGTTTCCTAAGTGGTTTAGGCAACCACTGATTCTTTCTTGATAGAGTCACGGCCGTATAAGGAAACTATGAGAGATGCCATATACTCCACGCCTACCGGTGATTCACCGCGCCTCATTCCCGAGCTTCCGAGTATCCCCGACGGTTATGACCGAACACCTCGGAAGTGTGGGCTCCATGCTCCCACTCCGGACTAACCGGGCTATCCACTGACCACGTGGCGGTGGGACAGTTACAGAATATTTCTGGATGTATCAGCTGCCCCCCATTTTCAAAGTTGAGATGACGCCTTGCCAGATGAAATTTGGAAATTAAGGATGTTTTCCAGATACCGACCGGGAAAGGACTGGGACCCCCATCGAAACCGGGTCAGTTTGCAATGACTCGTTGGTATATTAACCGAGCGGTGGCCCTGTAGGACCGGGACCTCAGCGCCACGTGTTGACTAGTTACTGGTCTGGTTCGGATCCAAAGCTGCCAGTTTAGAAGTAACCGAATCGTCCAGGTGGCAACCGAACCATCACGTCGTGCATTCAATGCTCACGCTTTTTGAGACGACGCCCCACATGCCCGAAACGACAGTTTCGGTGGGAGAGCATGTCAGCCATCTGATCAAATTTGATCCTAATCGTTCATGACACTTATATAAGGAGCACCTTGTTCAATCTGTTTCTCACTGCAATTTATCAACTGAATCACCCGAGCAAACACTCCGAGCTCCTTCTCGTCTGCTATTCTTAACCTTTAAGCTTTCATCTCCATCAAATGGCTTCCCATATCAATCTGTCGTCTGATGAAGGGCTTAGAGCCTTCCGAGAGGACTGTCAAATTCCGGACGATGTCGTGGTCCGTCCGTATGCTGAGGGGGAGGAAGTAACCTTCCCCTTCGTCCTCATCAGTAGCTACTTGCTGCTTATTGTGGGATTACGCTTCCCCCTTCCGGTCTCCTTCTGCGACCTGCTTTAGGGGTTGTGTATTCCACTCTCCGAGTGCCGCCCGAATGTCGCCCGCCTCCTTTGGGGAATATCAGCGATGAACGAGCGGCTTATGTTGCTCCTTCGTTCCGTCGACGTCGTCAGGTGCTACATCCTGGGCATCGACCACGGGGGTCCTTACTTCCGCCCCAGGACCGAGGGGAGGGACCTTGTCCAAGGTTTGGACTTATCGAATAAGAACTGGCGGCGGTATCCTTGGGTATTGGTCGCCGGCAACTGGCTGGAGGATGCTGCTATCTTTCCTCCGACAACTTTTGATCCCAACCTCTGCAAACAAACTTTTGCCGCCCTCCGTAGCGTCGCACCCACTACTGAGGAAACGGAGGCGATTGACCGAGCCATCGAGGCCGGCCTGTCGTTCTTTGCTCTGGTCGGGGGACCTACGGATGGTGCGGGCGCCGGACCCTCCTCCGCTGCTCCTGCCGCCGCGGCTTCGGGGTCACGCCGCTACACCCGATCCATGGCCACCGGCCCACATGCCACAAATAGGGCTGGTTCACCCGAAGGGCCAATTTCTCTTCCCACCAGCAGTGACTCCTCTTCGTTCGGGGATGCAAGCCCGCCACCTGGACCGTCCAGGAAGGGAAAAGAAAAAGAAGTTGGTGAGGGGTCTCCACCTCCACCAAAGAAAAGTCGGGTGGACCCCCCGGTCGTGCCTAGCTCTTGGATCGGCCTTTCCCTCGCTAACCTGGAGGGTCGTCTCCAGGAGGTGGAAAAGATGGGCGACGAGCTGCAGATGGATTCCGCCTTGCGAGGGGTGGACTTCCATGCCCTGGAGCTCACCGTAGAGGGGCTGGTGACGAGGGTGGCAGCCCTGGAGGAGGAGGTCAAGGCTCTGAAGGGCAAAGGGACTTGAAGGCCTTGATACATATAAATTTTTTCCTTTTTCTCTTTCTTTCTTTTTTTTTTTGTTAATAGAGGCTATTATAAATGCCTCCAATCTCTGTACAGATCACCCTTTATAGTAATAAAAAGGTCCTTGAGGCCATGTTTTACATTTCAATATGCTTCTTCAACTGTTTACTGACTCTGCGCTACACTGGGCAGCTAATGCCCGGCCGGTGTATGAATGTGCCCGAGTTGCGGCAACCTGGGCTCGGATCACCGCCGCTTTGCACCAACCAATCGTTAGTCAAGTTAGAACTTGACAAGGGTAATGTGATCATAACCGAACCAATTGGGGGCTGACTAAACCGTCGCGTCACGTAATTAATGCGCGCGCCTTTTGAGGCAACTCCTCACGTGACCGAAGCGACAGTTTGGGCGGGAAATCTCCTGGACCGCTGGATCCGCTCTGATCTTGGCCGTTCAGGGTCTTTATATAAGGAGCAGTTGCCTCCTTTCTTGCATCCCTTATCTTCTACTTTCTGCTTTCTTTCTTCTTCCCCCTGTCCCTTTTTCACTTCGGAGTGAGGCTGGAGAGAACGAATCTGGTGAGGTTCGAACGGGAGTGGGATTTCTTTCTCCTTAGATTTTGTGCGTTCTTTGAGTCGGGTGGAACTTTAACTCATCTGAACCGAGCAGGTATTCCTTGCACTGTCTTGGGAGAGTGTTACTTGGTGCTGAGGAGTGCCTACTCATTACCATTCAGGTTAGTGACTCTGCCCCTCCTGTATATCAGGCTTGGGGTTCCCGATCCATACGCAGGTCGTAGTTTGCATCCGTTCCTTTCCGTCGGAGTGCCAGAGATGGAACACTCTGGCTTCAATTCTGCGTCGAGATTAGAGAGTGAACAATATCAATCAGAATCCCCCGGTCCCAGCCGGGACCGGCTTTCTGAGTCCCTGACCGATCATCAAAGCGGGGCCAGGATTCCCGTTCGTCTGTCTGACAGTGAGTCTACTCAGGAGGCCCCTGTTGCCTCCGTCTCGAGGGGTTCGGGCGACGAGTTGCCCAGAGTGTCTGATCTTGTAGTGTTTGCCTGTGAGTCCACCTTTTCTACGCTACGTTCCCAAGACCTTCTCCGGATCAGAGAGAGGTACTCTCTTCCTGACGGTTGCGCCCTAGCCGTGAACCCCGGCGGCGCGCACCTTTATCAGCCTGGGTTCGTCACCCTGTTTGAGGATGCCATGATGGCGGGCCTCCGACTACCCCTCCATCACGTTGCCCGAGATGTCCTGATCTATCTCGATATTGCTCCTGGGCAATTGGCTCCCAACGGGTGGAGGTTCCTGATGGGGTGTATATCGTTGTGGCCTCAGGTGTTCGGGTACGAGCTCACCCTCCACGAGTTTCTTTGGGCCCATCGACCATTCCCTGTGCACCGGGAAGTGGGGTTTTTCTCATTTTCTGCCCGTCCGGGCAGGAAAATTATCGACAGATGCCCTAGCAACAACAAGGGGTGGAAGGGCAAGTTCTTCCAAGTGTCCACCCTTCGCCTTTGTGACATGGCCCCAGGGACCCAGTTGAGGACATCCTGGGCTGGGGAGTTGAGGGGTAAGGCCACCCTTCCGTGTTCGTCCGTTCTTTCGGTTTTTAGGAACGCAACGGCTTGCTAACTGACTTCATTTCTCCGTGCACAGCTGGCTCGACAGAACCTCCCAAAATCTCCGAACGGTGTCAGGCCAGGATCTGGAAGCTAGCAGAGTTGCCCACTAGTGTTTGGAACGTGTTATCCCGAACAGGGGACTTTGTTGAGACCTATTCCCCTGAGGAACCCGTTCCAGCCCCCAGCTTTTTGCCCATCATTCCTGGTGAGTATTCTGGCTACATTATGCGTTAACCTTGCATTTTTTTTTCTTTCTTGCACTTCTGACCGTGCGACCTTGGTTTCTGCAGAAATGGCCCCCAAGCGTAATTTGGACCAGCTGCGGGAGAGATAAGCTGCCACCGCCGCCACTACTGCCGCTCGGGCGGCAATCGCCCAAGGAAAGAGGCCAACCGCCGAGGCCCTGGGCGGCGAGCGCCCGCTCAGGCGTATTCGCCATGGGACGACTAACCGTCCCGACCCTGTGGGGACATCGGCTCCCCCTAGGCCGGCTGTTGACGAGCCCGCGCCCAGGGCTGATATTCCGTCAGGTCTGCCCCTGGGCGGGCCTGATGAGGTCCGGGAAAGGCTGAAATCCGTCCTTGTCCCAAGCCAGGTGGAAGCATGCGCCGGGCTATCTCCCCAAGGCTTTCAAGGGTGGCTGTATAGCATATCCCATCTGGTAAGTATTCTGTCCCCCTTCAAACATTGGCCTGCTCCCCTTTCAAACATTGGCCTAACTGATTTTCATCCTCTTGCCATAGGTTGGCTGCATGGCCGCAGGATCCGAGTCCGTCCTGTCCTCTCTAACGGAGAAAGTCGGCGCTGCCAAAGCCGCCCTTTCAAAGGAGCGGAAAGAGCTACAAGTAGCTAAAGCCGCCTTAGCCGTGGAGACAAGCAAGACGAAGTCATTGGCCTTGAGCTTGGGTGCGGTACAGGCAGACCTGGCAGCGGCTTTGGCCGAACTGGAGGCTGCTCGAGCCCTTACTGCGGCAGCTGAAGCCCGGGCAAAGGCGGCGACCGAGACACCAGCTGTAGGGGCCTTGGAGGGCGCATTTGATGACGGCTTCTTCCAAGGCTATGACGATCTGAAGCGGCGGGTAGCCCGGGATCACCCAGAATGGGTCCTTTCGGCCTACGAGGGGATTGACTCGGATTACTGGGATGTCGGTGAAGATCCCATAGCTAGTGACGCTCCTGCGGTTGGTGAAAACCCTGAGGCCATTGCTGAAGCCACAGAACTCGCCCCGGGCGGGGACATGGGGGACGAAGTTCTTGCCGTGCCAAGGGAGCAGACCGGGGAGACCGAGGATGTGGTCAATGTGGAAGACTGACTCCCCGGTTTCTTCTTCTTGTTTTTATTTTATTGCTTGTTTTCATTGTAGTTCTTTTTGTATTTTTCAGGGAGGCCACTACAACTGCCCCCCAAGCTTTGTACATCTGTTTTAATTAATGAAAAGGCCCCTGAGGTCATCCTTCCATTAGTTTTGTTGTACTATGCTTTAACTTGTGCTAGTATCCGTATGGCTTTGGCCAACCTAACATCTGCCTTAGCAAATTCTTTAGGACCGTAACCCACAGAACACCTAGTCGAACGATACAATTCCCTATTTTAGCCCTCAATTCCCTTTACCCCCTGCCCCCCAAGCATTTTGCTAAGGCGGGAGTATGGGAGTGCGGGAGTAAGTAGCCGTAGGGAACCGACCTGGACCATGGGTGGTTGCAGGAGCTTTTGAATCTTGCCATCGTCGGCCGCCTAGGGGCTTGGCCCCGGCGTCGGCTGGACCTAGGCAAAACTTAGTTAATTTCCTGTTCGTAGGTCTAGTACCCTTTTGTCCCCGACTTTCTTGCGAAGGCGGGGGCATGCAGAGGGGCGACCATAGGAAACTGACCTGGAACATGGGTGGTTGCAGGAGCTTTTGAAGCTTGTCATCGTCGGCCGCCTAGGGGCTTGGCCCCGGCGTCGGCTGGACCTAGGCAAAACTTAGTTAATTTCCTGTTTGTAGGTCTAGTACCCTTTTGTCCCCGACTTTCTTGCGAAGGCGGGGGCATGCAGAGGGGCGACCATAGGAAACCGACCTGGAACATGGGTGGTTGCAGGAGCTTTTGAAGCTTGCCATCGTCGGCCACCTAGGGGCTTGGCCCCGTCGTCGGCTGGTCCTAGGCAAAACTTAGTTAATTTCTTGTTTGTAGGTCTAGTACCCATTTGTCCACGACTTTCTTGCGAAGGCGGGGGCATACAGAGGGGCGACCATAGGAAACCGACCTGGAACATGGGTGGTTGCAGGGTCCTTTAGCGCCTGGGTTCGGAGCCTGAGGTCTTTTTAGTGCCTCGGGGTTAGGCCCGAGGTCTTTTTAGTGCCTCAGGGTTAGGCCCGAGGTCTTTTTGGTGCCTCAGGGTTAGGCCCGAGGTCTATTTGGTGCCTCGGGGTTAGGCCCGAGGTCTTTTTGCACAGTGTAAATTCTCGAAACAAACTTTATCCATTTTATTTAGAAAATGCCAATCTGTAATAGTTGCCCGATCAGGGCTACATGAAAAGAACTTGTCATATAGTACTAGAATCCCCTAGACAAATGCTACTGATAATACTTGCGGAGGTGTTGCACGTTCCAGGGATGACTGAGATCGTGCCTGTCCATGTTCTGCAGCCAGTAGGTTCCGGGTCGGTTGACCCGAGTCACGATATACGGTCCTTCCCAGTTTGCTCCCAACTTTCCATGGCTTGGAACTCGGGTAGACTGGTTCACTGCCTTAAGGACAAGGTCCCCGACCTGAAAGCTACGATGCTTCACCTTGCTGTTATAATACCTCGAGACCCTTTGCTTGTAAGCTGCCACCCTGAGATAGGCCTGGTCTCTTCTTTCTTCGACCAGGTCTAGTTCCGTCCTGAGGGCTTCTCCATTGTCTTGGTCACTAAAGGTAGCCACCCGGTATGATGGCAGCCCGAGCTCTGTGGGGACCACCGCCTCAAAACCATAGGTTAAGGAAAATGGGGTTTCGCCCGTAGCCGCCCGGGGTGTGGTGCGGTAGGCCCACAGGAGGGCTGGTAGCTCCTCAGCCCACAGGCCTTTGGCATTCTCAAGCCTCGTCTTGATCGACTGCAGGATCGTGCAGTTGGTCACCTCGGCCTGACCATTAGCTTGTGGATGCTCAGGAGAAGAGTGCCGATTCAGTATCCCATAGCCCGAGCAGAACTGTCTAAAGATGGGTGTATCAAATTGTCTTCCATTGTCGCTGATCAGGACTCGTGGAATACCGAACCTGCTAAGGATATTTCTCTCCACGAAATGTTCCATTTTTCGCTCGGTTATCGTTGCCAGGGGCTCGGCCTCCGCCCACTTGGTGAAGTAGTCAACGGCTATCACATCAAACTTAACCTGCCCTTTTCCCATTGGTAAGGGACCAACAATGTCGATCCCCCATTGGGCGAATGGCCAAGGACTATGTACCGGGGTCTGAAGTTCACCCGGTTGGTTCATCATGGGAGAGTATCGTTGGCACTTGTCACACCTTCGAACGTACTCCTGCGAATCCCAGGCCATGGTTGGCCAATAATATCCTTGTAGTAGGGCCTTTCTCGAGAGTACCCGACCCCCTACGTGGTTCCCGCACACGCCTTCATGAATTTCGTACAGTATCGCTTGAACTTGCGTAGGATGAACGCAGCGGAGGTATGGGATGGTGAACCCCCTCTTATAAAGGACACCGTCGAGAACATGGTATCGTGCTGCCCGGTATTTGACCCGCCTTGCTTCCTCTTTCTCATCCGGCAGTCTTCCTGTTGTCAAGAAAGTCACTATTGGATCCATCCAACTGGGTCCCAGAGTGACCGGGTCGACCTCCATGCCCTCTGAGTTGATCACACTTGGCTCGGGTAAGAATTGTATCCTTATCCCGGGTAAGTCTGACTCAGCTGACGAAGCGAGGCGAGCTAGCCTGTCAGCTCGAGTGTTTTCCTCTCTAGGTATCCGATTGATGGAGAATCCTCGGAGCTGATTGGAAACTGCCCGGACGAGGGCCAAGTAGGCGACCATGCTATCTTCCCGTGCTTCGTATTCTTGGTTTACTTGATTGACCACGAGCTGGGAGTCGCTGTAGCCCTGGACCTGCTGTGCACTCATTGAGATGACAAACTGTAACCCAACCAAGAGGGCTTCGTACTCGGCCTCGTTGTTGGAGGCACGAAACCCAAACCTTAAAGCATATTCGAGCTGGATGCCATCGGGGGTAGTCAAGATGATTCCGACTCCACTACCTTGCTGGTTTGAAGAGCCATCGACATGTAATATCCAAGTGGGGATGCCGGCGAGCAATTCGGGCGGTAATGCCGGAGGCTCAGGTTCCTCGACCGGATCTTCTGGATACGTAAACTCGACCAGAAAATCCGCGACGGCTTGTCCCTTGATGGCCGTCCGGGGTCGATAAGTCACCTCAAACTCTTCCAGTTCCAAAGCCCACTTGACGAGCCTTCCGGATGTGTCTGGCCGAGAGAGAATTTTGCAGAGAGGCTGATCGGTCAGTACTACAATGGCATGGGCCTGGAAGTACGGTCGGAGCCTTCGGGCTGAGGTAATGAGGGCGAAGGCCAATTTCTCGATGCGGGAGTATCGGCTTTCTGCACCTTGCAGCGCCCGGCTGGTGTAGTATACTGGGAACTGTATCCCGTGCTCTTCCCGAATAAGTGCCGAGCTAACCGCCGATGGTGATACTGCCAGGTACAGGAATAGTTCCTCTCCGGTTGTAGGTGTCGACAACAGAGGAGGAGAGGCCAGGTATTTCTTGAGTTCCTGGAATGCTTCCTCGCACTCCTCCGACCATTGAAAAGCTTTGCGGAGAATTTTGAAGAACGGCAGGCACCGATCAGTTGCTCTGGACACGAATCTGTTCAGTGCGGCCACCCATCCGGCTAAGCTCTGAACTTCTTTTGTTGATTTAGGTGACCGCATGTTGATGATAGCTTGGATCTTGTCGAGGTTCGCTTCGATTCCCCGTCTGCTGACTAGATGACCGAGGAATTTCCCGGACGAGACCCCAAAGGTGCATTTGGCCGGGTTCAACCTCATCCTGAATTTTCTCAAAATGCTGAAGGCCCCGGCCAGATGCTCAAGGTGATCGAGTTCATCTCGGCTTTTGACCAGGAGATCGTCCACGTACACTTCCATGGACTTTCCGATGAGGTCTCTGAACATGAAGTTGACCAGGCGCTGGTATGTAGCCCCGACATTCTTGAGGCCGAAGGGCATAACTCTGTAACAGTACATGCCTTGGTCAGTGATGAACGCCGTCTTCTCTTCATCCCCGGGGTACATGCTGATCTGGTTATACCCTGAGTAGGCATCCATGAACGAAAGAAGTGAGTGGCCCGCCGTCGAGTCGACAAGGAGGTCTATCCTAGGCAACGGATAACAGTCCTTGGGACAGGCCTTGTTGAGGTCGGTGAAGTCCACACACATCCTCCACTTGCCATTGCTCTTCTTGACCAGGACAACATTGGCCAGCCAATCGGGGTAGTGGACCTCCCGGATGGAGTTAGCCTTTAGGAGTTTCTCGACCTCCTCGCTTACTGCCGCTTGTCTCTCGGAGGCTATGCCCCTCTGTTTTTGCTTCACCAGGTGGCAGTCCGGGCTGATGTTGAGGCGATGGGACATTACCCGGGGATCAATCCCGGGCATGTCCTCATGACTCCAGGCAAAAACATCTCGATTTTGCCTCAGGAACTGGATCAACTTTTCTTTCAAGGCGGTCTCCAGCAGTGCGCCTATGTTGATCGTGCGGTCTGGGTGTTCTGGATCTAGCACAACCTGCTCCAATTCTTCCATAGACCCTATCACATCCCTCTGGTCCCGGGGGTCCATTTCTTGGATGTTCAGTGCTTCGGTGACCTCCCCCAGGCGTAACGAGCTAATATAGCAACTCCGAGCGGTGGTCTGGTCTCCTCGCAAGCATCCGGGTCCCTGGGCAGTTGGGAACTTCACGGTTAGGCTGTACGTGGAGACAACTGCTCGGGCCCTGTTGAGGGTTGGCCTTCCGAGGATGACGTTATAGGCCGAGGGAGCCTCCACTATCACGAAATTAGTCAGTATGGAAACCTGTTGCGGGTAGGTCCCCATGAGAACTGGGAGCTCGATCGTACCAAGCGGTTGAGTCCTGGAGCCGTTGAATTCGACCAGGGGGGTAGCAACCGGCCGGAGCCGATCCCGAGAGATCCCGAGTTGGTCGAATGCCGCTGCAAACATTATGTCGGACGAGCTGCCTGTGTCAACCAGTACCCTCTGGACCATATAGTTAGCTATAGAAAGCGTTACTACTAGCGGGTCATCATGGGGGCAATGGAGGCCCTGTGCATCGTCGGACGAGAACGTCAGAACATTGGCTGGTGAGGAGCCGGTAGATTGGACCTGCCATACATCCGCTCGGGATGCTCGGGCATGCCTCTTCCGCGCCGACTGAGAATCACCTCCGCCAGATGTTCCTCCGGAGATCACGTTAATGTGGCCGAGTGGTGGAGGGGGCTGACCGGGAGCTTGGGCTTCCAGTCGGGGCCGTCTGTCCGTTGTGACAAACTCGGCAAGATGCCCCTGCTCGATCAACTTCTCGATTGCTATCTTTAACTTGAAGCAATCCTCCGTTTCGTGGCCGTGATCCCCTGTGATAACGGCAAAACTTCTCCCGGTTTCTCTTGCCGGGTGGGGCTCTGAGTTTAGCTGGCTGCGGAAGCAGCCTCTGTGCCTCTACGGCGACCATCACCTCATGTATAGGTCGGGAAAGGGGTGTAAAAGCCATTAGGGGCTGATCTCTAGCATTCCTTTGATCTTGCTTTGGCTTCTTTCCCGGACCCTTCTCTGATCCCTCGCGCCTGCGCTTGGCTTTTGGGGATTCATCTCCCGCCTGGCTGGCGCGTTTTGCCTTCAAAAACTCTTCGGTGTCTATATACTTCCCAACTCTTTCCGAGAGTTCCACCAGGGTTGCCGGTCGATTCCGATGAAAAGACGTGGCCACCTTGGTGTGTTGAACTCCTGAACAGAAGGCCATGATTGCGGCCGTCTCGTTGAGGTTGCGGATCAGGAGCCTCTGCTGGTTGAAACGATCCACATACTCCCTTAAAGATTCACCCTTTTGCTGCTTGACGGCTAGAAGCTGGGTATCTGGTTGGGATCGGTCTAGCATCCCGACAAACTGGCTGATGAAGAGTTTGCTGAGGGCTTTGAAGTTGTCGACCGTCTGGGGCTTTAGGGCATGGAACCACTGTGCGGCTGATCCCTTGAGAGTACTAGGGAAGGCCAGACACAGCAGCTCGTCTATCGTAGTGACCAGTGCCATCTGCGCCTTATAAGTGCGGATGTGGTCCACCGGACTCCCCTTGCCGTCATATGAGCTGAGGTGAGGGGGTTTGAACTTCCGCGGAATTGGAAATTGCATCACCCGGGTAGTGTAGGGCAACTCCGTTTCTGTATTTGTGAGGTCGTGGCCGGATTTGCGGTTCAGCCTCTCAATCTGCTGCTGCAACTCCTCAACCTGGGCTTTGACGTCAGTGTGCTCGGTCCTTCTTTCTGTGTCCAAGTGGTAGGTAGGGTCGGATGACGAGGCCTCATCCTCAAAGCGCGCCGACCTCGGGGATAACACTCGGCTGTGGGTCCGGGATAGTCTATGCCTAAGATCCCCCCAGCTCAGGACGGGTGGATCATCGACCGACTCCCGGGCTTTACGTCCGGGTGCTTCTCCCCTCGCAGCTCGCCGCCGCTCAATGAGGATCCTGGCGTCCTCCACTCGGCGCGCTCGGCGAGGAATGTACCGAGGTCGTCTCTGCGAGCGCTTGGTAGCCTGGCTACGTTCTCCCTCCGGATAACGTTCGCGATCTGGTTGGGACACTGGAGCAGATCGGGTTTTTCCGCGTGTTCGAACGGGCCCTTGGCTGGGAGCGCTCTTTTCAGGCCGCTTCTCCGACGAAGGGTCTTTCTCATGGTCCCCAAGCGCCTTTTCGTGCTGGGCCATAAGCGCCTCTATTTGCTGTTGCGTCCGGAGCTGACCTTCCAAGAGCTGTTCCAGCGCCGCTGTAACCTGTTCGGTGGTCCTGGAGGTTGCCCGAGGCTTGATTTGCAGGTCCTCCTGACCGACTGAATCGGCGGTCTTCTTGCCCTTCTTCGGCGGCATGTCGATCAGTCAAGGATTTTGTTAATGAGAAGACTGTGTGGTTCCCACAGACGGCGCCAAACTGATGATGCTGAAAATTGGTGAGCAAGATTTATGCAAGAAGACAGCAAAGAAAAGTTTGTGTGTGGTTCGGCCCCGTTAATGAGATGACCTACGTCCACGTGTGCGTCTGAGCGCCTCCTACTAGCAGATCACCGGCGGGCCTGGTGAGCCGACAAAGATGGGCGACACTACCAGTAACACCGGTCGGGTGTATGCGTGTAAGTGGTGAGTTCTCTAGCAAGTAAGTATCAGCTTAGAGAAGTAGATTTCCGGATCCCTCTAAAGAGGATAGGTGGGCTCTTTTATAGATGCAAGAGTCCACCCTTACATGGTAAGTTTATTAGATTAGGAAGCCTAATCTAATCGCAATAGATTTGCACAATGTTAGGAGAGTTTCCTAAGTGGTTTAGGCAACCACTGATTCTTTCTTGATAGAGTCACGGCCGTATAAGGAAACTATGAGAGATGCCATATACTCCGCGCCTACCGGGGATTCACCGCGCCTCATTCCCGAGCTTCTGAGTATCCCGGACGGTTATGACCGAACACCTCGGAAGTGTGGGCTCCATGCTCCCACTCCGGACTAACCGGGCTGTCCGCTGACCACGTGGCGGTGGGACAGTTACAGAATATTTCTAGACGTATCACATGCAATTCAAATTAGCTCATGTCTTAGGAAGTAGTCCATACTACATTTTTACATATCGTATGATGATTTCCTTCATACATCCATGCATATTTTAGACTTCTAAATCACTTTAGAAATCTTATGAACACTTGCACACTACTTCCTTTGCACATTCTAGGATCATACATTGCATATATGCAAGATTAGGGGTTTTTGTGACTTCTAATATAAGAAGATTACAAGGAATGAAGTTGATCACATGTTCATGCTTCCCCTCGATCACATCTTCCTTTCTCATCCATCCCGGGGATTGATAGGTTGTCTTTTATGAAAGATTAACACGCATTATATTAGCTTACTAAGCATACTTTATTTTCTTTGATTGTTTGTTTCAAGAACAATCCATGTCCCCTCTTAGATTAGGAAAGCTTGATTACTTGCTATGTGATTTAACCAATTTTTCCTAAGTTTATTTTGTGTGATCTTTCACTTTGCATTGTATAGTATTTATCTTAGATCTTATGAATGATATCTTATCTTTTGATCTTCCATTTTAAGATTCTTATGTGATGTAATATACCTACCACAGTATCAATTGTCGAACCAAACTTAGTATAAGATGATTATTTGGATGCTAATTGAGGTCCGTCAAGAGACGGGGTGAGTGGAGGGTGTTTTAGTCGTGACAAAGGCTCCTTCCTCTCTCGTACCTAAACCCCGAGCCAAGTTCTTTGGTAATGAAGGGTCGGTGCCCTTTATCCATTTGGGTGAGTCAAAATTTGGTTTCTTGGCTCCCTAAAGACCAAGTGGCTACTGTGTATCTGTTGTCAACAGACCTTTCTTTTCATTTCTTCAATCAATTTCAAAACAAAAGAAAATCAATTCCGAAACCCCGCCGGAAACAAAAACGGAAAGGGGGTGGACTCCCGGATTCCGCGTGTCCACAATTTGGCGACTCTGCTGGGGATATTTTATTTCAAAAACAAAATAATATAGAGGTTTGACTTATAAGAAGCATCCTTAAAATCCTCTTTTTGCTTTGTCTGGTTCACCACATTGTACTTCTGCAATTCCCCCTCCGACTGTGTCTGAAACGTGGCACTGACATTGTTTAGGTCTTGCTATGTCAGGGCACAAGTCACCGTTGATACTGTACCTTCCAAGGTATATCAAAAAGTGTAAAAACTTCCGTACTGTCTCTCTAATGGTATATTGGAACTCTCGTCAACGGACCCTCTTTGACTAAACCTAGCCTTTGCTTATAGATTCCTGTAAACCTTTCATAGGACTGTTGATTTATCTTTTCAGATCGGACAATGTGATATATCTACTATATCCCTTGACGGGATTACCAGCGCGGTGTAGACGCTTGTGTGACATAGGACAGAACCTCCTCCTTATGATTCCCAAGGCAATCACTCACATGTCACATTGAGTCGACTTGCCTAGGCACCATGATAAGGATGTCTGCTCTGTGCTCACAAAGATATACACCGTAAACCTTGTTTGTTGGTCCTAAGTCATAGGGGTATGAAAACTTACTAGAAAGTATGATCACCATCATCACATGCTCCTCTCATATATACCTGTTTCTCCCAAAAACTCTGTCCAACTCATCTGGGTATCCCTGTTTCTCCCAGAAAATCTATCCAAATCTCCCAAAAAAATACATGTTTCTCTCAGAAACTCTGTCCAAATCCCTCAGATTACCCTGAAATCTTAATTTCTCCAAAAAACTCCGATATACTTGTTTATCCCAGAAACTATGTTCGAATCAACCAGAAAATACATGTTTCTCCCAAAAACTATGTCCAAATCTCCCAGAACTTCTTGTTTCTCCTAAAACACTACTCGAACTATCCAGATATCCCTGCCTCCCTTAGTAACTCTTACTAAGTTACCCAGAAACCCCTATTTTACCCAGAAACTTTGAAATTCCTGTTTCTCCCAGAAACTCTCATATACACCAGTTTCTCCCAGAAACTCTATCCAATCTGCCTAGATCTCCCAGAAATTCCTACTTTCCTAAGAACTTTTTCCAATTTACCTTGTTTCTCCCAGAAACTCTGATTTCCCAGTTTCTCCCAGAAACTCTGTACAACTCACCCAGAAATACCTATTTCATCCAGAAACTCTGTCCCAATCACCAAGATTTTCCAGAAATCTCTGTTTCTCCCATAAACTCCTTTCGAATCTCTTGAATATCCCAAAAATTCCATATTTCTTCCAAAAAATACCAATTCTCTCCTACTGATGATCATAATAGAAAGAAAAGTTAGCATACTCTGTATGACTAGGACCTTACTTGCTTAACTGCTATGTGTCAAAAGTAGGGGCATCATATAGTTTAGGACTTGCATCCGCATGCTTGTCTCATATCTATACACCATTCTTATTAGTCTACATGCACGCACATCTCATCAGTCTCACATGTGTCAGTCTCTACACATCAAATGCATACGTATCATCATCCTCACCCATCTCAATCATTGTATAGAAGTCATATACTTACTACAACCATCCTCGGTTTGCATCGTTAAATCCTTCGAAATTCTGATCACGCGCCTCTGCTAATTTGGACTTTTACTTCTATTTGCAGAAAACCGTATTCCCAGGTAAGGACACTGTTGTACCTCCTTGAATTCATTATAGTGATCACGGGCTAGCCCAGGCTATCATAAACCCACTAATGGCCTACCAAGCTCTGGAAGGGAAAATGAACAAACTACAAACCACTGTTGAACAGCTAAGTTTAAGGATAAGCCGATTTGAGAAGATGGTACAGAGCATTAATAAAGGGAATTATGGGTTGTCCGACGCCGTCTATCCTAGCACATTTCCACATCTGAATCGCTACTTGTATCCAAGCCCATACCCTAGCCTTAGTAATCCTAGTCCATATCCAAACCCAAGAGCCACTCCAAGGACCCACTTGAACTTAATATTTAAAAAAGCCCGCAAACCAAGAACCTTTACCAACCTGGGTATGCCGTTGTCCATAACCTTGATAACCTCATGAAAAAGGGGCACCTCCAACTCTTTCAGCCTCGTGCTGGTATCCCTTCGCCTAACTGTAACCTGTCCAAATGTTGTGCCTATCACCAAGGCCCAAGCAACGACACCGACAACTACATGCGCCTTCACCATGATATCCAAGACCTCATCGATCAGAAAATCATCAATCCATCGCCCATCCAACCCTATGTCAACCAAAATGTCAGCTTCATCGAACCTAAAGCCCATGTCTTATCCGTTCAAATGAGCTCCTTCGTTGAGGCCCATGAATGTTGAACCTGTGCAAGTGAAAACAAATGAGGATGCTCTTTCGGAAAAAGAATAAGCGAGTCACCACGACACTCCATTTGAGATCAGGTCGAGTCTAGTCAAGTCTGTTCTATGTTTTGAGTCTATTTTAAGTTTAGTCTTGTGGTTGAGTCTATCTGTCATTGAGTTGTTATGAGTCTGTGTCGAGTAATGTAATCCTTCTCTTTTAATGGAATGAAATCTCATTTTGCTTAACCTGATGTGTCTAGTCATAAACGCATGAATCACTAAACTGAAAGTGTCACTTTTCAAATTACCATGGATATTCAATAATTTTTTGCAAAAAAACAAAAAAGGAATCCTGAAAGGTCAAAGTCGATTTCACGCTGACACTGATGAAGAGCTAAGAATTGAATAGTCTTACTTTAAGAATTTAAAGATGCTCTTGCCTCAATCTTGAAAAGACATAATTGGAATTGACTAGGGGCTTGCCCAACCCCCCTTTTCACCATTTCAAAGCCTTTAGCCCAATCTAATCAAGAGCCATGTGAATCTATCTGCAATGCAAACTTAATCCTTGATGGTAGCCAAACATTTCAGTGAGTTTCATCTCCACTTTAAAAAAAAAAGAAAAAAAAAGAGAGAGAAAGAAAAGAAAAAGAAAAGTTCGCTAGGTTGAAAACCCGAAAAGGGAACCTAGGCAAAAGTTAGAGCAAAAAGGGTGTTGATTTCCAAAATCTGACCCTAGCCAGTCAAAGGTTGGAGAAAATTTTGATGAGGCAAATGAAAGAAGTGTACACTTCAAGGTACATCATAAAATGTGCCTAGATCATATTTCAAAAAGCTCAGAACTACCACAAACAAATTCTAAGAGCTGACATGTACATTATGAAATTTCAAGATTGCGATCGGAAGATCTCACATGAATCAACTATGTGAAAAGAAAAATTGACTGGCTAGGCGAGAGTGAAAAGGATCAATCCTAAAAAAAAAGGGGAAAAAGAAATAGAAAATAAAGGGAGATCGAGACTGATCTTCTTATTCAAGGCTACCACAAGTGACCCAAAGTTGAACTTGTATAACGATTGACTTCTCTTTTTCAAAGCTTTGCCTTAAAATCTCGAGATTCCCACTCGGGGATACGTAGGCAACCACGTCGGTTCGGTTGACACCATCATAATCAACCCCCTCTTTTTGAAGACCTTGGCTTGAACTACGCTCGACCTAATTCCCACCCGGGGATACGTAGGAAACCGTATCGGTTCGGTCGACACCATCATAATTAACCCCTCTTCTTTCAAGGTCCTGGCCCGAACTACGTTGGACTTGATCCCCACTCAGGGGTATGTAGGCAGACTTTCTAAAAAAAAAAAAGAGGGATGGCTTGCTAGGTCGAAAATTCGAAAGGACGCCTAGGCAAAAATTAGAGCTAAATCCATGGTGAGCAATAACAAAAGAGAGAAAAGAGCTCGCTAGGTCACCTCACTGGTGCCTAGGAAAAAGTTATGAGCACTTGAGAGATTGAAGTCATGGTCCT
The DNA here is from genome assembly GCA_033977485.1 of Hydrangea macrophylla. NCBI lineage: Eukaryota > Viridiplantae > Streptophyta > Magnoliopsida > Cornales > Hydrangeaceae > Hydrangea > Hydrangea macrophylla. The sequence continues at coordinate 35,489,890 of CM066997.1, forward strand.
TGCCTCAAGCCAGAAAATCACCTTCCACTCTAGGGGCAATCTTCGGCTACCCGCCTCGTTTGCCTGAATTTTACTATCTACCCTTCATACAAGGGGCAAAACTTCGGTCACCTACCTCATTTGCCCAAAACCTTCAAAGAATCATCGTCCAAACTAGGGGCAAACATCGGTCACCTACCTCGTTCATCTATGAATTCTACTTCCTACACTTCAAACTAGGGGCAAACTTTATTTGTCGCACACCAATGGTAAGACTTTAATTCACCATTTTTGTTTTGAACAGACGGAAATAGAGTATCTTTTAATCTATAAGCTAAGGCATTAATTCAAAGCACATCTTGGGAAAAGCAGAGAATCGACTAGATCAATAGGGAGAAATTTTCAAAAATCAGATTTATCAGCCAAGTGCTACTATGTTAAGATGAGGAGTGAAATGGTATCATCTATGACAAATACACATCAAATCTTGGCACGTTGAGCTTCTTCCAATTTGGTGTCAAATGTGTCGCCCTCGTGCATCGATGTCTGTCAGTTTTTGAGTCTATCGTAGTCTCAAATGTGTAAGTCCACAGTGACTAATAGTGAATTTTTCAAATCAAGTTATAAAATTTTTAAGAGCATTCCAAAGACAATACAAGCAGGAGAACCAAACATTATAACTGCACCAGTCCAGGCGTCGCATGAGAAGTGTCCAAACTTGGGGCAAATGTGAATTTCATCCCTTTCCAAATCGCCGAAAGTTAACCATCATCTCCTAGCAACATAAGTCCATGAGTGGCTGTTGATCAACTATCTTCGTTCAAACATAAGTCCACGAGTGACTGTTAATGATCTTCCTACATCCTAGCAACATAAGTCCATGAGTGGTTGATGATCATCTTTCTTCGTTCATGCAACATAAGTCCATGAGTGGCTGCTGATGATCTTCCTTCATACTAGCAACATAAGTCCATGAATGGCTGTTGTTCTTCCTTCATCCTAGCAACATAAGCCCATGAGTGGTTGTTGATCTTCCTTCATCCATGCAACATAAGTCCATGAGTGGCTGTTGATTATCTTTCCTCATCCATGCAACATAAGTCCATGAGTGGCTGTTGATCATCTTCCTCCATCAATGTTAAATCCATAGCCACTATAGATTATCTATGTATCCTCATCTCAAATAGAATCATACCTTTACTCCCGCCAGTGGGCGTATTTCCTTCTTCCCTAGCATACATCTTATCCCTTCCTCCCCAATAGAGTCGCTTCATCTCCAGCAGATTCAGTTTTATCCCCAATAAGCTTATCAATTACTACATTGTTAGTTCGATCTATGACAGTCATAGTAGTTCACTCGATTCATCATCTCGATTAGTATATCGTCAGTTGAATCCATAAAAGTTATAGTAGTTCACTGTCGACTCGTCATCTCGATTAGTACATCATCAATTGAATCCATGAAAGTCACAATAGTTCACTATCGACTCGTCATCTTGATTAGTACATCATCAGTTCAATCCATGACAGTCACAGTAGTTCACTATCGACTTGTCATCTTGATTAGTACATCATTAGTCTAATCCATGACAATCATAGTAGTTCACTATCGATTCGTCATCTCGATTCGTACATCGTCAGTTCTTCTAATCACGGTTAGTCTAACTGTTGATCCAATCCATGATAGTCGTAGTAGTTCACTGTCGACTCGTCATCTCGATTCGTACATCGTCAGTTCTTCTAATAATGGTTAGTCCAACTATTGATCTAATCCATGACAGTCACAGTAGTTCACTATCGACTCGTCATCACGATTCGTACATCGTCAGTTCTTCTGATCACAATTAGTCCAACTGTTGGTCCAATCCATAACAGTCATAGTAGTTCACTGTCAAGTCGTCATCTCGATTCATACATCGTCAGTTTACCGTCACTCTCATTCAAAATATGTCATGTTCATTATTTTTGTTCAAAAGAAATTAGCTCCCGAAGGCCTTAATCAGCTTTTTTGGATTGGGCATTACAGAATTTGATCAACCGTGAAAGATTCAGAGAGGAATCCTGGTTCTAGGTCAAGAATTAAAGAAAACAGTTAAGAGAGATCCTTAGAGATTCCAAAAACTATCCCTAATGGACAAATATAGAAAGAATCGGCTCCCGAAGACCCTAACTAGCTCTTTTGTATTGAGCCTTAGAAAATTTGATCAATCGTGAGAGATTCAGAGATGGGTCCTAGTTCTGGGTAAGCAGGATTTGATCAACCATAAGAGATTCAGAGATTGATCCTGGTTCTTGGTCAGAAGTTAAGAGAGATTCCCGAAGAATCCCCCACTATCCCGAGCAAAATATAATGATAATCAAAATCAACTTTCTGGATTAGTCATCCTAAAATGTCGCTCGTAATCAAAAGGCCCTGACTCTTGGGGCAAACACTGTCTATTCATAATTCATGGCTCTGTGAGCTTCCTTACCCGTCGGTTTTCATGAACTTCTTCAGTTATCATGAGCTTCCTCACTCTGGTTATCTCACTTGTCAGTTATCGTGAGCTACCTCACTTATCAGTAGCCTCCTCACTTATCATAAGCTTTCTCATCCATCGGTCATCGTGAGCCTCCTCACTTATCATGAGCCTCCTCATTTCAAGTTATCATAAGTTCCCCTAAACTGTCAGTTATCGTGAGCTCCCTCACCTGTCGGTTATCTTTAGTTATCATCCTCAAGGACCCTACTTCTGATTTGTTTTCGCTTGCGAAATACACTTCTCAAAATTTGAGAAGTTTGCCCCGAAAACCAGAGTCTTTCCAGACCGTGGTCAGCCACTGCGTCGTAGTCAAAAGCACTAGCACAACATAAGCCCACTCAGAGTGAAACACTCCCACAACACTAGCTCATGCTAGGATCATCAGCACCATAAAAAGCATGCATAAAACCCATTAAGGGTGGCAATACACCATAGTCATAATAGGATTATAACAGGACTCAGTACACAGTCATATCATATCCATGCATTGCATATCATCCTCATAGCATATCATCCACCTATCTTGCTGGGCATGTGTGATTCTTTCCTTGGTGCCCCGAACTACGTCTTGGTCTGATTCCCCCAGGATACGTAGGCAGCTCATGCGGAGCGCGACCAACACTAGCCTTAAAATCATGTTTTTATCATTGCATCTTTTACAATGCTTTTATCCTAAATCTATAGCCTCCAAAAAGACTTGTCTCTTTAAAGCTTTGCCACTCGCTTGTGACATGCGTTGCCTCGCAAGTTCATGTCAAAGAGGGGTAAACTGTAGATACCCTATTTCGTCGGCTATCAAATTTAGGAGACCCATAGCTTGGTGGTTCACGATGATTGAAAAAACTCAAAAAAGGACTCCTGAAAGTTAGTTCTATCTCTCAAAATGTTCAGAATGACCAAAATACCCTTGAAAACCCCAAAACTCCCAAATTTGGACCAAAAGTTTTGACAACATGCTACATCGTAAGAAAAGTAATAAAATGAGTTTTAAAGCAAAATCAAATGAAATCATCAGCTCCCAGAGACCCCCGAAAGTCCCAGAAGTTCCCGAAAAGTCCCGGTTGACTAGTTTGACCTAGGTTTGACCGAAATCATCCAAATTCGCCGAGAAGTTTCGAGATCATTCTATTTTTTTTCTAACAACTTTGGAGATCATTCGATATCATGTGAAAAGTACTAATAAACGTCAGCTATTGGGAGCTCCTAGAGGTTCCCAAAACTTCTTGGAGATCCCAAGCTTGACCGATTTGACCTAAAAGTTGACTTTGAAACCAGAGCACTGTACCATTTTTTAAACATTTTTTATGGATACTAGAGGTCAACGTCTTTCTAATGGTATATCGCACGTAATTTTTGGATTTAAAATGAATTTATTATGAATTGTTGAAGGTGAAAAAGACGATCAAATTGGCTTTTATCGCGAATACTGCAAAACATTTCAAAGTGACCTATCTTTGAACTATTGTTTATGAAAATTAGACTCCATTACCTTTCCAACGGTATATAACAACCTCGATTTGGAGTTTGTATGCATTTTCTGTGAATTTTGGACGAAATAGGGCCTTTTCGCGAATACCGAAACCTCTGGGGGCCTAAACAGCATTATCTGGATGTCTGAAGAGCAGTGTCACGGCGACACTGGCCTACTATTGCTGCAGCACAGGCCCAGTGCCATCGCGGCACTCTTCCCCAGAACAGTCCATTTTTGTTATTTTATTTGGGGGTTCAAATTGATTAATTGAAAGCCAAAACGACATAGTTTCTTGTTCACAGATGTTTGGGACCAATGGGAGCACTTTCTAAATCCCAAAATCACCCCAAATTGGCCTATATAAACCCCCCTTGAATTTTCATTTTGGGGGTGACAAATACAAGTTTATAGAAGTTGTAGAGAGAAGGTTGTAGAGATAAGGTTAGAATAAAAAGAAATATAGCTTCCTCCTTTGATTTTTCAACAAGAGAGTGAGTTCCTAACCTTGTTTTGACTTCATTACTCCTCTTTACTTCACATTCAATACACCCAACCACCATTTTTGTGAGGTTTTATGAGATAGGAAGCTACGTCCATTTCCAAATGTCCATATATGAGTGAAACACCAAGCTACAAAGTTCTTGAGTTGAGTGTGATGTTGGTATTCCAAGAGGTTATAATCTCCATTTGATGTTGAAAATATGCTTTCAAAACCCCTATTTTAAAACCCCTCTAAAATCCCAATATTTGGATTCCAAGAAATAAACCTTGTCTTTTTCTCAAAAATCTTCAAAATAGTGAGTTATTCAACTTCAAAATAATATTCTGAGTTCAATGCTCAATGGGTGATTACAAGACCACTTGGAAAGTCTTCCTAACTCATTAGAGAACACCCATGATTTTTAGTTTGATCTAAAAACATTTGGAAGGGTTCCATTTTGGTCCAAACATTCCTTTCAGACATTCTATTTTTACTGTCACAGCAGCTAGGTTGACTTTCAACTTGTTTTTCAGAAAAATTTTCCAAAAAGAGTGGTCCCAACTCATTTTCCCTTGAACTTCAGTGTCTTAGGGAACCTTATGTATAATATAGGCCTCTAGATATTTTGTTTTCATTTTCTAAGATTTTTCAACATTTCCGTTGACAGTACGGATTTTGTGTCTGAGCAATCTCGCTTGCTTATATAATTTCTCTCAATCTGTAACTTCAAAAGTGATTGGGATTTTTGATATGTGTTCTAGAAACAATAAGGAAGATCTCCATAAAATATCATGAATTAAAAACATTTATAACCCCACTTTTCCATTTTTACAAAATCAACTCACTATTCTATCCACTATTCACAGCAAGCATGTTTTGAGTTCTTTCCTTTGATTTGATGCTTACATGCAATCCAAATTAGCTCATGTCTTAGGAAGTAGTCCATACTACATTTGTACATATCCTATGATGATTTTCTTCATACATCCATGCATATTTTAGACTTCTAAATCACTTTAGAAATCTTTTGAACACTTACACACTACTTCCTTTGCACATTCTAGAATCATACATTGCATCCATGCAAGATTTGGGATTTTTGTGACTCCTAATCTAAGAAGATTACAAGGAATGAAGTTGATCACACGTTCATGCTTCCCCTCAATCACATCTTCCTTTCTCATCCGTCCCGGGGATTGAGAGGTTTTCTTTTCTCAGAGATTAACACGCATCATACTAGCTTGCTAAGCATACTTTATTTTCTTTGATTGTTTGTTTCAAGAACAATCCATGTCCCCTCTTAGATTAGGAAAGCTTGATTACTTGCTATGTGATTTAACCAATTTTTCCTAAGTTTATTTTGTGTGATCTTTCACTTTGCATTGTATAGTATTTATCTTAGATCTTATGAATGATATCTTATCTTTTGATCTTCCATTTTAAGATTCTTATGTGATGTAATATACCTACCACAGTATCAATTGTCGAACCAAACTTAGTATAAGATGATTATTTGGATGCTAATTGAGGTCCGTCAAGAGACGGGGTGAGTGGAGGGTGTTTTAGTCGTGACAAAGGCTCCTTCCTCTCTCGTACCTAAACCCCGAGCCAAGTTCTTTGGCAATGAAGGGTCGGTGCCCTTTATCCATTTGGGTGAGTCAAAATTTGGTTTCTTGGCTCCCTAAAGACCAAGTGGCTACTGTGTATCTGTTGTCAACAGACCTTTCTTTTCATTTCTTCAATCAATTTCAAAACAAAAGAAAATCAATTCCGAAACCCCGCCAGAAACAAAAACGGAACGGGGGTGGACTCCCGGATTTCGCGTGTTCACAGACATTCTAATCTATTCCAAGAGTGTTGAAGACCACGAATGAACCACGAATGTCATTTACGATTAGTCATACACCGATTGTGCGAGAAAAGTCTATTCTAAAAATTGAAGAAATGTGAGTTTTGATTGACGGAGATTGACATATAGTATCAGCAAAAGGAATTTTTGTAGATCCTCAAAAGATAAAAGCAATTACCAATTGGTTGAGACTGACAAATATAACAGAGATCCAAAGTTTCCTAGGATTAGCTGGTTATTATCGGAGGTTTGTAAAGGACTTTTCACGTATTGCAATGCCGATGACACAGTTAATGAAGAAAGATGTTGCTTTTGTATGGAGTTCATAATATAAAAAAAGTTATAAGAATTGAAGAGTCGACTTATGAAGGCATCGATCTTAGCCGTTCCATCGGGGACCGAAGGGTTTGTCATTTACAGTGATGCTTCATATAGAGGTCTAGGTTGTGTTCTTATGCAACGTGATAAGGTCATTACATATGCGTCGCGATAACTTAGACCGCGTGAGAAAATCTATCCGACACATGATCTAGAATTGGCCGCCATGATTTTTGCATTAAAGATTTGGCATCATTACCTATATGGGGAAAAATGTGAGATATATACATATCATAAGAGTTTAAAGTACTTGTTTACTCAATGAGACTTGAACATGAGGCAAAGGAGGTGGTTAGAGTTGATGAAAGACTATGATCTGTTGATTCACTACTATCAGGGCAAGGCAAATTGATTCATCACAAGTTTTGTGTTATCATCAATGTGATAAGGCACTCTTTAGTTTGTTTATTTCCCCAATTTAGAGATCTTAAGCATGACATTATCGCTTGTTGTCTTTTCTTTCTTCTTTGTTTTCTTTGTCTTTCTTTTGCTTTTTGTAGGTTTGCTTTGAGGGAGAAGTGATGAGAAGTTTTATTATGAAGAAAAGAAAGAAGAAATAGTCACTGACAAAACCGGATCGATCCGGCCTTCTAGCGGATCGATCCGCTCTTGTTCAAGAAAGTTGATACGCACACTGTCAAATCCGGATCGATCCGGGTCCCAACCGGATCGATCCGATCCGGGGAATTCAGACTCTCAGCTTATTACAAGTTTACCATTCCAAAAGAGAGGACCTCAATACTTGTAATTGGCAGTGATTTGACAACCCCCCTTCACTTTAGCAGCCATGGGAACTTGAATTAGGGCTCTTGGAGGTGTGAAGGACCAGGCTATAAGAGGAAGGTTATAAGCATTAGAAAGGGGGCTAGTTTTTCGAGAGGAGTTTTTCTTTTTGTTTTCTTCTTCTTCTCCCTTGTTCTCTTAGTTTCAAACTAAAAAAAAATCTTTGTAGGAATTTAATCATTCCATTAGTGTAAATTAAAATTAGTTTGAGTTTTATGTTGGAGTTATCAATTCTATCTTGCTTTAAGTTTGTTATCTTAATAACCATGTATAGCTAATTCTCCAAGGTTGGGAAGCCATATCTCAATCCTTGAACTATTGTTCTTCAAGAAAAGTTTTGTATTTGAAATTATGCTTACAATTCTTGAACTTAGATTGGATTCTAGGAGAAACTTCATTGTTAATGTCAAGCATCAGGAATGAAAGGATTCTTAAGGAATTACATCTAATTTCCTGAATCTCAATGAGACTTGGATCTAGTATGTGAGTTGACTGCTATATGTTTGATCTTTTACCTCAATGAGATCTCTATTCAAGGAATATTTAAAATACATTTCGGTTGGTCTGGTAAAAGTTCAAGGTAGAGGTAGCTTCCCAATCTCTCCTTCTAAATCTCTTTAGTTCATTCTAAATCCTGATTTACTCTCATTTCTTTAAAGTTTTTATAGTTGTTAACACTGGTTTTCATTTCATTACTTATCGGAAGCTAGTCTCCTTCTTTGAGTCATAGTAGTAATAGTTGGTTTGAAGAACTCCACAAGCAAAAGTAACAAGACTTCGGTCTACTTTCTTTCTCTTATCTTCTTTATTTGTTTTAACACTTGCGTGTACTAAGTCCTTAAAACCTCCAACTCTGTTGTTTTACATTGTAGTCCCTGTGGAAATCGATCCTGTACTTCCGGGTACTACTTGTCGCGATTAGTTTGCTCTTGAACTACAAATTCCTTAAGCAACCACAAATGTAGTTGTCGATGCTCTTAGTCATAAGGCACTAACCAACATAGCATTAGATTTGACTTCTCAGAGATAATTGATTCAAGATATGAAGAATTTAGAACTTGAAATAATTCTGAGAATTGAACATGGCTTGATGTTGATGATCGTGGCATAACCACTCTTGATTTACGAGATTACGGAGAAACAACTTCAAGACTTGGCTTTGAAAAAGATTTGAGATGAGATTTCGATGGGAAATTAACTAGGATTCACTTTTAAAAATGATGTTTTGAGATTGAGGGGTAGAATTTGTGTGCCTAAGATGTATAGAGACTTGTTACATTTATTGGTGACTGGGAATGAAGGGAGAAATAGCACACTACGTTTCACGATGTACGAGTTGTCAACAAGTGAAGACCGAACGTCAAGTACCTTCGGGATTATTACAACCGTTATCGGTAGCCAAGTGGAAATGGGAACACATTATAATAGACTGTTAGTGGGTTTTCGAGGTCTAAGATATCGAATACTATTATTTTGGTGATCATTGACCGTTTAACGAAGTCATTGCACTTCCTATCCCTTCGAACAACTAAGCCGAAGACTTTAGCTAAGTTGTATATCCACGAGATTGCGAGACTGCATGGTATTCCAGTTTCTATTGTTTCTATTCCTATCTCTTCAAAACTTTGGCACTCGCTTGCGACATGCGTTGCCTCGCAAGTTCATGCCAAAGAGGGGCAAACTGTAGACACCCCATTTTGTCGGCTATCAGATTTAGGAGACCCATAGCTTGGTGGTTCGCAATGATCGTAAAAGACTCAAAAGGACTCTCGGAAGTCAGCTCTATCTCTCAGAATGCTCAGAATGACCAAAATGCCCCTGAAAGCCCGAAAACTCCCAGATTTGGTCCCAAAGTTCTGAAAACATGCTACGTCGTAAGAAAAGTGATAAAATGAGTTTTTAAATAAAATCGGAAGAAATCGTCAGCTCCCAGAGACCCCCGGAAGTCCCGGAAGTTCCCCGAAAGTCCCCGTTGACCGGTTTGACCAAGGTTTGACCAGGTTTGACCGAAGTTTGACCAAGTTTGACCAAAATTGTCCAAATTCACAAGAATCATTAGAAAAGTATTAAAATAAGTTTTAAAAGAGAATCGAGCGAAAACGTCGGCTCCACGGAGCTCCCAGAGGTTCCCAGAACTTCCCGGGAATCCCAGGTTTGACCAGTTTGACCAAGATTTGACTTTGGAATCGGGGCACCGAAACAATTTTCAAATATTTTTCATGGATACTAGAGGTCAATAGCTTTCCAACGGTATATCGCACATAATTTCTGGATTTAAAACGAATTTATTATGAATTTCCAAAGGCGAAAAAGGCGATCAAATCGGCTTTTATCGCGAATACCGCAAAACTTTTCAAAGTGATCTATCCCCGAACTTTTTTTTTATGTAAAGTAGACTCCATTACCTTTCCAACGGTATATAACAACCTCGATTTGGAGTTCATATGCATTTTCTGTGAATTTCGGACAAAATAGGGCCTTTTCGCGAATACCGGAACTTCGGGGGGCCTAAACAGCATTATCCAGACGAAGGGAGGAGCACTGCCGCCGCGGCACTGGCCCAGTGCCGCCGCGGCACTCCCCCCCAGAGCAGTCCATTTTTGTAATATGTTTTGTGGTCCCATTTTGATTAATTAAAAGCCAAAACGACATAGTTTTATGATTTCAGATGTTTGGAGCCAATGAGAGTACTTTCTAAATCCCAAAAACACCCCAAGTTGGCCTATATAAACACCCCATTACTCCTCATTTTAGGGAGTCAAATGTGAGTTTTGGAAAAGTTTGGGAGAGAAAGTTGTAGAGATAAGGCTAGAGTAGAGAGAAAAGAAGCTTTCTTCTTTGATTTTCAAAAACAAAAGTGAGTTCTAACTTTGTTTTTACTTCATTACTTCCATTTACTTCAACATTCAATACTCCCAACCACCATTTTAGTGAGCATTCAAGAGAGTGGAAGCTTCTTCCATGTCTAGTGTCATTACATATGAGTGATACACCAATCTACAAGTCTTATGCTTCATGAATATCATCTATTGATTATCATCTACTTGCTTGTTTATTTATTGTTCATCTCTTCTTATCCCATTTCTTTTTTATTTTCTTTATTTACTTACTAGTTCATCATCATCTAAGTGATGACATGAAGTTTGGGGTGAGTGAATCCTTATGGATAGTAGCTCTTGACCTCAAAAACATGTTTGATAGATGATGATCATAACCTCAATACTTCCAAAGTATTCTTGGAATGTATTGAAGTTATGTCCCAAAATAAAATGAATCTCTCCAACAATCTTGGAGGTTCTTAAATGATGAGTTTGATGTAGGTATTCTAAGTGGCTATGATCCTTATTGAGTGTTGAAAACATGTTTTCAAAACATCTATTTCAAAACCCCTCTCAATCCCTCTCATTTGGTTTCAAGAAACAAAACTTTGTTTTCTCCAAAATCTTCAAAACAATGAGTCAAAACAGTGAATGAGTTGAGTTCAAAGATTTTTCTAGAACTCAATACTCAACATATGGATACAAGGCCACTTGGAAAGTCTTCCTAACTCATTGGAGAACACCCATGATTTTTGGTTTGACTTGGAAGTACTTGGAAATGGTCCATTTGGGTCCCAACATTCCTTCCAAACATTCTGTTTTTGCTGTCACAGCAGCTAGGTCAACTTACGACCTCTTTTCCAGAAAACCTTTCCAAAAGGGGTGGTCCTAACTTATTTTTCCCTTAAAATTCAATGTCTTAGGAAACTTTCTGTATAAAATGGGCCTCTAGATCATTCGTTTTCATTTTCTAAGATTTTCTAACATTTCAGTCGACAGTACGAACTCTGTTTCTGAGTGACCCCTATTGTTTATATAATTCCTCTCAATCTGTGATAGCTATTCAAGATTGGCCTTTTAGGTTGTGTTCTAGACACAATAAGGAACATCTCCATAAAAAATCATTCATTGAAAACATTCCTAACCCCTCTTTTCAAATTCCAAAAGATCATGCTACTGTTCTGTCCACTATTCACAGCAAGTACATTTCAACTTTCATTCTTTGATTTGATGCTCATATGCATTCCAAATTAGTTCATATCTTAGGAAGTAGTTCATAATACATTTGTACATATCCCATATTGATTTCATCCATCCATTCATACACATTTTAGACTTCTAAGTCATTCTAGGAATCCATAAACACAAAGCACACTACAACCTTGGCACATTCTAGATACATACATTGCATTCATGCAAGATTTGGGGTTTTTGTAACTCTTAATCTAAGGAGATTATAAGGAATGAACTCGATCACCCGTTCATGCTTCCCCTTGATCTAATCATCCTTTCTCATCCGTCCCGGGGATTGAGAGGTCTTCTTTTATCAAAGATTAACACGCATCATACTAGCTTGCTAAGCATATTTTGATTTCTTTGCTTATTTGTTTCAATAACGATTCATGTCCCCTTTAGATTAAGGAAACTTAATTACTTGAAGCGTGATTAGACGATTTTTTTTCCTAGGTTTATTTGTGTGATCTTTCACTTTACATTGCATGATATTTGATTTAGATCTTATGAATGATATTTTATCTTTAGATCTTCCATTTTCAAGTTTCTTATGTAATGTAATATACTATCATAGTATTAATTGCCGAACCATACATAGTATAAGATGATTATTTGGATGCTAATTGAGGCCCGTTGAAAGATGGGGCGAGTTGAGGGTGTTTTAGTCGCGACAAAGGCTCCTTCCTCTCTCGTACCAAAACCCCGAACCAAGTTCTTTGGTTATGAAGGGCCGGTGCCCTTTATCCATTTGGGTGAGTCAAAATTAGGTTTCTTGGTTCCTTAAAGACCAAGTGGCGACTCTGTATCTGTTTTCAACAGACCTTTTCTCTCTCCTTGATTCAAAATCAAACGAATTTCAAAACATCAAAAAGAGGTGGAAGCCCGGTATCCACAATGAGACCGACTTGGGGTAATTATCTTTATACTGACTTATAAGATAATTAATATCTCATGACTATTATGAGTGCTTATGCTCTAAATCCTAAGTTAATTTATAGACACGTACATTTGATATTTACACTTTGATCCCTAAAAGGGTGAGATCCTTAAATGGGTCAATATCTCATTGAAATGGGTGACAATATTAATTGTGTGGTGGATATTAATTAATGATGGAATCCATGTCTCAATTTTGGGATTGATGATAACCCCTTGAGAAAGCTTATAAGTTTTGATTATGTCAAACCCTGTAGGTGGATTTTTTGTCCGACATATCAGATAAGTTAAGTAGATGATCTCAAGGAATTTTAAGAGATTAATTAAATATGATAGTCAGTAATTATATTTAATTAATGGATATCTGTAATCTTAACATGGGGAAATAATAAGCATTTAATAACATGGAGCTCGAAATCTATTTTTGAGATAAGATAGGAATGCAATTATAATTCTTTAGTGGTATGAATTATAATTTATGGAAATAGGAATCTGATTCAGTTCGAATTAGGGTTTTATAATTCCATAAGGAAGCCTATTCCTTATTGGCTTCTTATGGTCCCTATCATAGCCTATATATATGCTGCTTTGGCTCTCTCCTCAGTTTGCATTTTTCCATCAAGAGTATTATAACTCGGAATAGAAAAGAGTGCGTAAAAAGAGAGAGCAGAAACATAAAGATTTCAAAGGAGCCCACACTCAGTTCGATATTCTGCCAGCAAAGGAATACGGTAGAAGATCGTGAGCTGTTATCGAGCCCGTGTTCTCGATTCGTCTACTACAGCAATCCGTTTTAGCAGTTTAAGGTAACCCTAGTTCCACCCTTGTAGGGTTATTGTAGTTCTCATATAATTTTTTTACAGTACCAACTTATACGTGCTGTCAATAGATTTTGGGAACGCAGTTTCCGAATAGTGGTACCAGAGCAACGTTGATTCTACGTATGAGTTGGACGCAACCAAGTTATCTAGTAAAACAGATCTTATGTGTGTTTTGATGGATGGATAGAACGTAGAACTATATTAACCCTTATTTTGCAACGTTCTTATTCCACTATTATGGTCACTGGTTTTGTGTGATTGGATCCCATGATGGGTTTATCTGTAGTTAATATTGCTGTTTTAATATAGCATGTGAACTCCTTTATGGAGGCATAGGATTTGTGTGTATTGGATCCCACACTTGATTGATGTGTGGTTAATTTACTGCAAAGAAATAGCATGTGAACTCCTTCATGGAGGCATAGGGTTTATGTAAAATATCTCAAGTAAATCCATGAAGACAGTTTACAAGCAGTTTTAGTAAGCAATCTGGAAGCAGTTTAAGAAGGCAGTTTCAGAAGGCTGTTTCAGAAAACAGTTCTGGATGGCAGTTGCTGATGGTAAATCGATCCCCGCGAGCTGACCGCGCAGCTCGACCCCCGTGCGTAGTGGCGACATAGAGCTAATCGGGTTCAATAAAGTTTTCTTCACAAGTGTTGCAGCTTGACCATAATAGTGGGATTCCTATTTTATTGTGGTTTCTTTATTCATGTGTGATTGAATTATTATTATTGTTTCATGTTTAATGAATGGGACAATATGGATAGTTGTTCGTAGACCTATTTCAGATGTCTAGCTGCATGTTTAATTTATATTAATTTAAAATGATGGACAACTACATGTGTATTTAGAAATAAAACTAATTTCATATTTTGAAAACATAAGTACTTATTTTCTATAATCATGAGAATTGAATAATTTTATTATCTACACATGTGGGTTTGACAAGTAAGGATGAATTAACCCTTGCCAAGTATTCCATTATTTTTTATTAATTAAATTAAAAGGTTTTCTATAAAATTATAACCCTCAAATTTTTTAAAATTCTAAGTGGGAGAGAGAATTTATCAAGTATAAATCTCATGGTCTCCATCACTGGTTTGTAGATGATATGATTAATTTTGTGTAATGGCTCAAGTGTCATCCTCCCCATCGGATGCAGTTGATCATGGAATCATCGGTACAAACTTATTTACAAGAATATTTTGGGTGATTGTTAGTGTGGGTCACCTCTCTATCAGAGGTGTTCCTCACAGAATTCTTGACCTAGAATTAAGTGATGGTATACACTTAGCTATAAATAGTAATATCCTCTCCATCTGAGTCACTGTTATTTATAGGACCAAAGCAAGTCAGCAGTTTAATTTTACTAGGCAAGGTGCATCGCTAGATAGTAAAATTAAAAGGCAACTGCCTATCTGAACAAATAATGGATAGTATATGGCTTCCCATCGAGTCATACTATTCGCGGTGTATCAGGTTGCTGGCGGATTCTTTTCAAATATGGTAGAGGGAACCAATAATTTCAACTTGAATCCTTAGTAATTTTTTGCCCAAACGTAATTATTTATATTATGTGATTCTCAGGCTTTTAAATGGGTTCTTTCAATCCACTCGCTGTTATACTTAAAGAAAACAAACTTACTGGACCAAACTATATAGACTGGAAAAGGAATTTGGATATTGTGTTAACTGCTGAAGAATACAAGTTTGTGCTTACTCAAGAATGTCCTGAGCAACCTGGTGAGCGGGCAACTGCTGAGGAAACCCAGGCTCACAAGAAATGGGTCAAGGCTGATGAGATGGCGCGGTGTTACATTTTGGCATCCATGTCGAATGTTCTACAACATCAGCATCAGTCAATGGCCAGTGCCTATAACATGATGGAGAGCCTCCGAGAGATGTTCGGGGATCAAAGTCGTGCTGCTAGGCAGATTGCCATGAAAGACTTGATGAACACAACTAAAGCTGAGGGGAAGCCTATAAGGGATCATGTTCTTAAGATGATATCTCTTCTTAATGAACTAGAGATCCTTGGAGCTGAAATCAACGGGAAAACCCAGGTCGATATAGTACTCCAGTCACTGCCAGAGTCTTTTAAGCAATTCCGCCTCTATTACAACATGAATAAATTTAAATATACCTTGGTGGAGCTGCTTAAAGAACGCTAGGCAGCTGAGGGTGTCAACAGAAAGTCAGGGAGTGCTCTTGTGTTTGAGAAAGGTTCTGTTTCAAAGCCGAAAGGCAAGAAGAAAATAAAAAAAGGCTCAAAAGAAGGTCGTGGGTCCTCCGCCAATCCAAAGGCCAAGAGGACAACCGGGAAAGCCTAAAGGCAAATGTTTTGTTTGCAAGGAGCCAGGACACTGGAAGAAGCAATGTCCGGTTTATCTCGTCAGACAGAATAATCAGGGTAAATCTCATTTACTAGTTGTTGAATCGTGTTTAGCGATCCGATCTATCGGTACCTGGTGTGTAGATACGGGAGCCACTGATCATGTATGCAATTCTTTGCAGGGGTTCCAGGGAACCAGGCAGCTCAGTGATGGAGAGATTTATTTATATATGGGAAATGCTACGAGAGTAGCAGTAGTTGTAGTAGGAGATCTACATCTTAGTTTTGGTAGAGATAGGATTTTAATATTAAAAAATTGCCTTTATGTACTTTCTATTAGAAGAAATTTAGTTTCAGTTTCTAGTTTAGTAAAGAATGGATATTCAGTTCATTTTAATAAAGTAGTAGTTATTAAAGAAAATAAACGTTTTATTTGTTCTGGTCAATTGGTGGATGATCTTTATATTATAAATTGTGTCTCTCCTATAATACAACTTAATGAATTGAATAACACAAATAGTTTGCCATTTAAGAGAAAAGAACCTTCGAGGATGAACCAAACGCACCTTTGGCACTTATGCCTTGGTCATATTAATTTGAAAGGATTCAAAGACTGGTTCAAATGGGCCATTAAGCTCATTGGAAGTTGAGGCACTTCCAGTCTGTGAATCCTGCTTGGAAGGTAAAATAACCAAGAGGCCGTTCTCAGCCAAGGGCTATGGAGCAAAAGAGCCGTTGTAACTGGTTCAATCTAATTTGTGTGGTCCTATGACTATCCAATCAAGAGGGTATTTGAGTACTTTGTCACTTTCATCGATGATTACTCAAGGTATGGGTACATTTATTTGATGCAGCGTAAGTCTGAATGCTTTGAGAAATTCAAAGACTTCAAGGCTAAAACGGAGAAGCATCTAGGTAAATGTATCAAAACACTACGATCTGATCGTGGTGGAGAGTACCTCTTGGGAGAGTTTAGGGAATACTTATTGGAGCAAGGGATTACATCCCAGTTGTCTACACCCCGTATGCCTCAGCAGAATGGTGTAGCAGAAAGAAGGAACAGGACTCTCATGGACATGGTAAGATCTATGATGAGTTATTCAAATTTACCAATTTCCTTTTGGGGACACGCATTAGAGATAGCTGCATACATTCTAAACTTGGTACCATCTAAGTCAATACCTACTACTCTCACGGAATTGTGGACTAGGCAAAAGCCTAGTCTGCGGCATGTTCGGATCTAAGCTAGTCAAGCACATGTGCTGAAAGGGAACGTAGAAAAGTTAGAATCAAGAACAGAAGTATGTTTCTTTGTTGGGTATCCAAGAGGAACTAAAGGTGGTCTATTTTACAATCCTAAGGATCAGAAGGTTATTGTTAGCACCAATGCCACATTCTCAGAAGAGGACTATGTTATGGACCACAAGCCCAGAAGCCGTATTGTTCTAGAGGAAATGAGAGGAGAGACACCGACACATACTTCTTCGCTACCATCAGTACGAGAAGAAACATCACAAGACAGAGTTATCTATATTCTATTACCGCGTCGTAGTGGGAGGATTATCAAAACTCGTATAGATCCCGAACCAACCATTAACATGCAGGTTCCTGAACCAGTACAACATATAGATAATGGTGTATTAGGTTCAGAATCCTCACAACAAAATTTCAGTGATACACAGACACAGGTTGTGCCTCATCGTAGTGGGAGGGTTATTATTCAACCTGACCGGTATATGTTCTTGGGAGAGTCTTATGACCGGATCACTGATGAACAAGGTACCGATCCCTGTAACTATAATGAAACACTCCAAGATAAAGATGCAGATCTTTGGCAAAAGGCTATGAAGTCTGAAATGGAGTCCATGTACTCCAATCAAGTCTGGGATCTTGTAGAACCACCCAATGAAATAAAACCCATTGGATGTAAGTGGATCTATAAGAAGAAGAGAGGAACATATGGTAATGTGGAAACCTTTAAAGCAAGGCTTGTTGCCAAAGGGTTCACTCAAAAAGAGGGAATCGAATATGAGGAAACCTTTTCGTCGGTGGCCATGCTAAAGTCTATCCGGATTCTCTTATCCATTGCTGCACATTTCGATTATGAAATTTGGCAAATGGATGTCAAGACAACATTTCTTAATGGGAATCTTGACGAGTGCATCTATATGATGCAACCAGACGGGTTCATTACGAAGGGCCAAGAACACATGTTGTTCAAGCTTAAGAAGTCTATTTATGGACTTAAGTCGGCATCTAGGTCTTGGAATATCCACTTTGATCAAGCAATCAAGTCTTTTGGTTTTGATCAATGTGCGGATGAATCTTGTGTGTACAAGAAACATAATGGAAGCATGGTAGTGTTCTTAGTACTATATGTGGATGATATCTTTCTAATCGGAAATGATGTGGGGGTATTATCTTTTATAAGGGTATGGTTGTCCAGTCAATTCGATATGAAGGACTAGGGAGAAGCCGGTCACATCCTAGGGATCAAGCTTATACGAGATCACAAGAATAGGATGTTGGGCTTGTCACAAGGCACTTATATCAACAATATTCTTGCAAGGTTTAGCATGCAAGATTCCAAGAAGGGATTCCTTCCCTTCAGATATGGAATTACTTTATCTAAGGATCAGTGTCCTAAGACACCTGATGAGATAGAGAAGATGAAGGCAGTTCCTTATGCCTCGACAGTAGGAAGCCTAATGTATGCTATGTTATGTACTAGACCTGACATCTGCTTTGCTGTTGGCATGGTTAGTAGATACCAGTCTAATCTAGGGCAAGAACATTGGATTGAGGTGAAAAATATTCTCAAGTACCTGAAAAGGACTCGAGACTATATGTTAGTTTACCAAGCAGACAGTCTTGCACCCATTGGGTACACAAATTCTGATTTCATGTCAGATTGGGATTCCAGAAAGTCTACCTCAGGATATGTGATTACCCTAGGAGATGGAGCCATTAGTTGGAGGAGTATCAAGCAGTCGTGTATTGCTGATTCCACCATGGAAACCGAGTATGTGGCTGATTCGGAAGCCGCTAAGGAGGCCGTTTGGCTCAGAAACTTCCTTATGGATCTAAGAGTAGTACCTGCGATACAATTGGCTATTACCCTTTATTGCGATAATAGCGGAGCGGTTACTAACTCAAAGGAACCTAGGGTACATAAGAAGGGAAAACACATTGAGCGTAAGTATCACATGATACGAGAGATCGTGCAAAGAGGTGATGTTGAAGTGACCAAGATAGCATCAGCAAATAACCTGGCAGATCCATTCACCACGAGCTTACCAGCCAAGACTTTTGATAGTCATGTAGAAGGGATAGGAGTGAAGTGTATCGCATCATGGCTTTGAGTCTAAGTGGCAGATTGTTAGGGATATATACTAAAAGCCATGCTTTATGTAGTTGATTTATTATTCATTTAATAAAATCAGTTAATCCATTTTTAGGAGAATCTGTGTGGGCAATATTTGTATTATATTGTTTATTTAATATTATGCATGTGTGTCTTTCATTCTACATAACAAGTGGTTTAGTGTGTAGAGTTCAGCTTACACACGGAAGATCAGACCATCAGATCTTGTAGAATGTAAGATTTTGGTTTACAGTTTTAGATGGATTGGACACACCATTGGTAGGATTGCAGCATGGTGTTGTAGTAGGTTTGTCTTGATTGCGGGAAATGGTATAGTTTCAACTCACCATGCTGGTACACTTTGTGTATTAAACGGGACCGACTTGGGGTAATTATCTTTATACTTACTTATAAGATAATTAATATCTGATGACTATTATGAGTGCTTATGCTCTAAATCCTAAGTTAATTTATAGACACGTATATTTTATATTTATACTAAGATCCCTAAAAGGGTGAGATCCTTAAATGGGTCAATATCTCATTGGATTGGGTGACAATATTAATTGTGTGGTGGATATTAATTAATGATGGAATCCATGTCTCAATTTTGGGATTGATGATAACCCCTTGAGAAAGCTTATAAGTTTTGATTATGTCAAACCCTGTAGGTAGATTTTGTATCCGACATATCAGATAAGTTAAGTAGAGGATCTCAAGGAATTTTAAGAGATTAATTAAATATGATAGTCAGTAATTATATTTAATTAATGGATATCTGTAATCTTAACATGGGGAGATAATAAGCATTTAATAACATGGAGCTTGAAATATATTTTTGAGATAAGGGTAGGAATGCAATTATAATTCTTTAGTGGTATGAATTATAATTTATGGAAATAGGAATCTGATTCAGTTCGAATTAGGGTTTCCTAATTCCATAAGGAAGCCTATTCCTTATTGACTTCTTATGGTCCCTATCGTAGCCTATATATATGCTACTTTGGCTCTCTCCTCAGTTTACGTTTTTCCATTAAGAGTATTATAACTCGGAATAGAAAAGAGAGCGTAAAAAGAGAGAGCAGAAACATTAAGGATTTCGAAGGAGCCCACACTTAGTTCGATATTATGGCAGTAAAGGAATACAGTAGAAGATCGTGAGCTGTTATCGAGCCCGTGTTCTCAATTCGTCTACTACAGCAATCCGTTTTAGCAGTTTAAGGTAACCCTAGTTCCACCCTTGTAGGGTTATTGTAGTTCTCATATAATTTTTTGCAGTACCAACTTATACGCGCTGTCAATGGATTCTGGGAACGCAGTTTCCTAACAATGTGCATATATGTGTTAGAGACACTTTTTCTAGGTTTTCTATTTTTGTATGCATTGCATGTTTCTATATCATAGTTGGATCTCGGGTAAGTTTCCTTGTTCTCTATTTGCATATCATTTTGTTTGCTATTTGAACTATGTGATTTTGTATGCCGTTTTATCCTTAGCAATCTTGCACTCCTTTTGACTTACTTTTGGAATGTGTATATATATATGTATGTATTAGTTGAGGGCATGCTTAAATTAATAATTTGATTAAAAAGGATGTTGAGTAGAAGCTTATCACGAGATAGGATGAGAGAGGGTGTTTTAGTCCACCGGGCTCCTTCCCCTATCATTCCATAATTCCCGGACCTAGAAATCTCTGGTTTCCAAAAGATCAGTTTGCTTTTAAAATAGTTTCTTAATATTTCTTTAAAAATTAAGTGACGAGTCGTATTTCGAATTTGAAAAAAAGGTAAAACATGGCTAGCATGTGATATCCACAATTTGACGACTCTGCTGGGGATCGAACCTAAAATCTCTGATTTCGCAGACCAGAATTTTTGATTTTAGGTTCACTTGAGAATTAGACTTGAAAGCATTTTTAATCAAAATAATTAATTTTTGTGTGCCCGTTACATTGCACTTGCATGTCTCGCCTGTCAATTGCACGGAACTATGGCCTTGGAGGCTCGAGGCAACCCGGTTGGTCAAGTTACCATGGAGCCGTGTAATCACCCTTGATCTCGTACCATGTGTTGGTATATAAAGTGTCTTCACCAAATCCCGTAGTTATATATGGCCAATCTGTAAAGCCCTTATCCAATCTCAGGCCCATATCCAAGCAATCCAAACCTACTTCTCAACTCAAATAATTGTGGCACTACCTTATATCCAAACCTAAAAGCTGGCTCAAGCTCTAAGTCGAATCCAAAATCAAGCGAAACCCACTGACTACATATGAGCTCTGGTGATTGATTAGGCTTGGGTGCATGGCTGGATTTGGACATAGGCCTTGGTGCACGGGTGGGTTTGGACATGGTTGTTGGTGTTTCTTTAAGCGATCCATTATTCTATCCTCCATCTGAGCCATCTTTTTTTAATTATGGCCCATTTGATCTTTCAATAATTGAATGAACTCAAGCATTACCTTCTCCAATTGCTTCACCCTCGAATCTTGTTGTTCAATAGTGGCTTGTAGTTTGTTAACTTAATACTCGAAAGCTCTCATGGCCATTGGCGGATCAATCTCAAGACGATGATCCATGTTCTCCTAAAATCAAGAAGACGAACCCAAGAAGGTTAGAAGTGTCCTCACTAGGGGATCTGGTTGTTCCACTATTTTTACAGGTCCATGACATAAAAAAGATCCGCATGTAGAATTGATTTTCAGAAGGCAAGGAATTTTGAGGAACAATTTTGATCTTGATTGGAAAGAAGATGTTGTGAATTTGTATGCTAAATGTATGTAATGATATTGGTTGATGTGATAAAAATGTGCATGCTTGGATAATTTGATGCAACTGAATGCATGCACCGCACACATGGCATACGGATAAGATGCACGCGTGTGTGTGTGCCTACTCTATATGCCAAAGAAAAGAAAGTCCTAATCATAAACACATAGGCATATAAAATCCTCACCCATGTCAAGTGTGCCAACTTCCCCTTTCATTGTGATCCTTGCTACCTTTTCCAAGGTTGGATATTTTTGAAAAATTTTGAAATTCACTTGAAAAATATTTCTTGGGTGATATGATTCTTTTGAAAACAATCCCCAAACATTCTGGATTCGTTTTTGAAAAAAATGGGAATGTGAAAATATCTTTCAACAAAAGGTGATTGAGATAGAATTTTGTTTTGGAATTCATTTGAAAAACATTTATTTAGTTGGGGAAATCTCTAAAAAATGATTCTTGAGAATTTTGAATTTTTCCTTTCAAGGTGAGAATGTGAAAATATACCTTTAAAATTCTTTGGGTAGAAGGATCACATGATCAGATTATCACCGTATTTTACATGAACTCAGATGCATACAAGGTCAATGATGCTTATGTAACAAGACAAAAGAAGTGTAACCTAATAATAAAAATCTATCATTTTCCCAAATGTCGTGGGACATAAGAAGGAATTGCTAAAAGGTGATTAAAGGGTTACAAGTCTAACATCAAACGAGCATCTTCATCATATCAAATATTCCTTTCCGGGCATACAAAACTCCCTAACACAATCCTTATCAAGAATTGATTTTCTATTTTTGAAAGGCTCTATGGAAGCTATCTTGCAAAGGTCGGATTTTGGTCAAACAAGGGATCCTTAACACACATTCGACAACCTTGGCATGCCATTATCCATGGCCCTTGGTCACCTCATCAAGAGTGGTCTCCTCAATCCCCTGGACCCAAGGCCACTGCCAAATTCCTTACCCCGCAAATATGACCTATCCTTGTATTGTGCCTACCACTAGACCCCTAGAAAAAAGACTGTATGACGATTGACCAAAGTATAGGGCCAAATGATTTAAATAAGAGCCATTCAACTGAAAATTGGGCCATAAGGGTGGATGATGTTCCTCCAAACATGCTGAAGGGGAATGGAGAATTTGAGGAAGGTCCAAAAGATGCTGATGAGGTGATAGTGTTTGACATTGCTACTGCCAAATCAAATTTGGATGCCTTCAAAAATCTAATAAATTGAAGATCATCTGTGACACTCTAGTTGAGACCAAACCCGAGTCTAGTAATCGAGTCATGTGTCAAATGTCAAGTATCAAAATTGAGCTGTATTATGTCAGTCTTCCGTCGAGTTTTTGTCAATGTCTTTATCGAGTCCATCGAGTCAAATAATGTAATCTACAGCTGGTCAAATAAAATGTTATTTTGCTTAAACAAATGTGCCTAGTTGTGAATAAATGAATCGTTAAACCAAGAAATGAAGAATACAAAAATAAATCACTATTCAAATGATGATGGAAGATATTTTGTTGATAAATCTTTGCATTGAAAAGGATCCCCAAGTGATCAAAGCAAATTTTGTGCCAAATCCACAGAGGAGTAGAGAATTGACTAGCTTTACTTTAAGAATTCAAAGATGCTCTCGCCTAATATTGAAAAGATGAACTTGGAACTTCTTGAAGCTTACTCACCATCCTCTTTTCTCAAATAGCAAGCCTAAAAGATGAGTCCACAGTCCAAAGCCGTTAACTTGGTCATTGATGATAGCCAAACATATTAAATGAACTTCTTTTTTAAAAATAAAAGAATAAAAAAAAAAGAAAAAAAAGAAAAAGGAGCTCGCTAGGATGAAAACCCGAAAGGAAGCCTAGGCAAAAGTTAGGGCACAAAATAAAAAGAAAGAAGAAATAGAAAGAAAAAAAAAGAAGAGAATAAGAGAGCTCACTAGGATGAAAAACCGAAAGGGTGCCTAGGCAAATGTTAGACAAAAAAAAAAAAGATGCGTGTTGATTTCAAAACCCCAAATCCTAGCTAGTCAAAATCATGAAGAAAATAAGAGATATTGAGGTAGAAAAAACATAGGAAAGAGAAAAGAAAAAGAAGAGAACAAATAAGATTGAGAATTCTTGAGCACTTCAAAGTACATCAATGGCACATGAATTATCTCAAGGCTTTGTGTTGTTCTAAACAAATAAAAGCTATTGGAAATGAAAAGAGAAATTTGAAAGTATCAGTTAGACTCAAAATTTTGTGAGAGGCTCAATGGCTAAGTGGGCCTAAAAAAATGCAGAGATATCGTTGAGATAAACAAAGAGAGATTTGGATGGCTGATATTGCTTTGTGAGTAAGATAGAGTATGATTAAAACACAATTTGTTATGAGGATTGTAAAGATTGACTGGCTAGTGAACAGGTGAAAAAAATCAACCGCCACACCAAAAAATAATAGGAATATAAAAGGGAGAAGTAGTTTACATTCTCATCATCATGTTCAAAGGCTACCACAAGCGATCCATTTCAGAGAGAGCACTCATTGGACCAAAATGAAAACATGGATTGAAAAGCCCACCAATTCTTGAAGCCTTATTCTTTAAGAACTTCTAGAATACATGAACTACACCTTGACCTGATTCCCGCTAGGGGATACGTAGGCAGCTTGTGCGGTTCGGTCATAAACTGTAATACCCCGTATTTTTAGGTATATATCCCTAGTACTTTTCCTAGCCTTTGGGTAAGTTTGCATCCCAATTGATTGGATATTTTACCAATCGATTGCCACTTTTGAGAACCCAATCGATTGACCTTATCTCAATCGATTGCTAGTTCAATCGATTGGATATTTTACCAATCGATTGCTTTCCCAATCGATTGGATGTTTTACCAATCGATTGGCATCCTGCCGACCTAACCCCAATCGATTGCCAACTGGTACCAATCGATTGGAAGTAGCTGAACTTGGCCACCTCATTTGTTTTGTGTGGTTGTGATTGTTTCCCTCCCCTATATATACCCCTCCCCTTATACTTATGAATGTTTGCTTGTGTGTGTGTTTGGGAGAGAGATATATATATATACTCTCATACATATATATATTACACACACACACACTCTCGGGTTAGAGAAGAGAAGAAGAAGAGAAGAAGAAGAAGAAGAAGAAGAAGGAAGAGGAGAGGAGACCAGAGAGAAAAGACAGACAGAGAGAGGGAAAGAAAACTCACCATAGCCGCCGCTGCGGAGCTCGGGACGCCGTCACCGGAACGCCGGAGAGAGGTGAGTTTCATTAACTCACTCAAGGAAGTGTTTTTGAGATGTTTGTATGTGTTTAATAACGTTTAAAAAGAGAAGAGAATCCCCAACATTTTTATAATAAAACCAGCAGTTTTGAGGAAGAAGACAGAGTTCAATCGATTGCCATTGGATCCAATCGATTGGATGATTTCTCAATCGATTGCCATGGGTTCTAATCGATTGATATGTCAATCGATTGGTATTTTGTCCAATCGATTGATATTGTTTCCAATCGATTGACATGTTTGTTCAATCGATTGGATCTGAGCAGAATGTTATTTGTATGTTGTCTTATATTTGTGATATATCAGACTTGTTAATAGTTGTACCATATGGGTTATTGCGCTGTGTGGATAAGATTTATAAGTACTATGTCAGGACTAGACTTATATGCATTTATTATTGATATTACGAGATGAATTATCCTATGTTAACTGTCGATATGAGATGAATTGTTTAACTGTCATATGTTATTGTCAAACTGAATAGTAGAACGGAACACAGCTATATGTTAATAATCAGTAATCAGTAGATATGTTGAATACAGAGCATGTGGTATTTCCAGTACTTAGTACATGAGCATTTCACAACATGTGTCAGCATGCATGGGATAGTGATGTGAAGAGGTAAGAGGATCTGATGAGAATTGGGATATGTGACTTATGTGGAATATGAGATATGTGTACTTTGGATCCATGGGATCAACGACTGACGTGTCAGGTGGACGTGGGACGGTTAGAGTTCCTAGTGCGCCTCTCGCTGTTGAAGACGTCCAGTGATGCGTATGCGCTGTTGAAGATGTCCAGTGTACCGTTGACGATTACGTCCGGCTAGTGCCCTAATATATACTCACCGTGTAGACGATCGGTGAGAATATACACAACGTAGAAGACGTCCGTTGTGCCGCTTCCATCGTTTACAGATAGGTGGTACCATGTAGACGACCGGTAACCCTATCAAGGGATTGTGGGACCTACTGCCTAGTCGGGTGATTCCGATTGGCATTATTGTATCGACGAATGGATACGGGTTTGTGTTATGGTATGGATACAGAGATGGATATGGATATGAATATGAGAATGGTTAGTAAGAAGATTGTTCAGTCGTGGATTCAGCGTCCCGACGTAAAGGTATATGCATGGGATGGATGCATGGGTTACATACATGGATTTGATGAATATGTGATAAGATATTATACCATAATCCTTGTCTTTGTCATTACTATGCTTCCTGTTATTCCTGTTACCTTTGATTAATGTATAGTTTACTGAGACCTCTGCTATGTTTGTGAGTGACGTCATTGTTAAGAGATTAACCGCATTTTAAGATGCTGAACAATAACGGTGAGGAGTGTTATTTAGTGTACTCACTCAGCTTTGTATCCAAAGTTGATGGCATTTGTGCCCTGGACATTCCAATGTCTAGAGCTTCGCAGGACTTGAGGACGAGTGACTGATGTTCTGTCGGGCTTGGAGCTGAAGGCTTGGAGAAGAAGACGTGCTGCTTTGTAATAGTTAGTTTATATCTGTTGTTGTTATTGTTATAGGCCTGAGACTATAAGCCAGCTGTTGTAATAATTTTAGTAGACTTTTATCATTGGTACTTGGGCATCTGTTGCTTCCATACCTTTTATAGTTTCCGCTGTAGCCTCTGATTATGTTAATAAGATATGTTCTATGAATAGCACCCTCCCTATCGTGGTGTTTATTGGTTTGAGTAGATGACAATGCGGTTATTCACCCGTCATTCCCTATGGACCCATAAAGGAAATTTATTTTTCTCTATTTATGTTGCTCCGGGGCGTGACAGGATTTTTGGTATCAGAGCCTAGGTTTCAGTTGTTAACCGCTTGTCTTTTGTGTTAGAACCTGAGTTCTAAGTTACTAACGATAACATAAGGATTAGTTGAGATGAGATAGAACTAGAATCTTGTCATGTAGACGAGAAGTTTGAAGAATCTATCCAAGAATGTTTCATTAGCAGGTAGTAACTGCTAGAGCCGATAAGAATCGTTAGAACTGTTGATAGCTGAGTTCACAGAGAACAAGGCGTTGAGAATTAGTTGTGGTTGTGGAGATCCTATATATAGAGCTGTTGGATGTTAGACGCTGACAAATCCTGAAGCAATCTCGGAACAGTCGGTATGATCTAGAAATAGAAAGAGGTTTAGGATAAGATTATCTTGTTACCTTGAATCACATGTTAGTTTAGCAATACTCATAGCTTGGAACCTGAGAATGGAAATATAATGTTTAAATTTGACGTTATGCTTAGAACCTGTAGTTTCGTAATCCGTGTCTTGAGCATAGATATATTGGAGTACACTTGGTAGATAGACTGACCTTGTGGTTATTATTTATGTGAGGTATCCGTATTGCTTAATGTGATCGTATTATATAGTGGTACTATATATTGGTTACCACATGTTTTGTTCTTGCTTGAGCTGTAAGATAGAATGTGTCTGACCGAATAGATTTTCATTGTAGGTAGCAACATCGAACACTACCAGTACTCGTTATGGTTAGGACGACTCAAGGAAACCCGGGCCAGCTAAATGGAGTACCTAGTGTAGTACCTCCTGAGATAGATCCAATAGGAATGGTCGGAGTTTTCATTCGTCGTATGGAACAAGTTATCAATCGTGCAGATCACGTCATCGGCAATGAAGCACCAGTACGTCAGACAAGAGTCAAGCTGTTAAAGGAATTTCGTGCTCTTCAACCAGAGACCTTTACCGGATTAACGGGAGCATGGCAAGCTGAGCAATGGATTCGCCAGATAGAATTGATATTTGAGACACTTGAATGTACTGACACTGAGAAAAGACATTTGGATATATTTCAACTGACATTCTCAGCAGCAGATTGGTGGGACGCAGTGAAAGCTACGATAGGTGAAGAAACTGTAGGAAGGATGACTTGGGAATCATTCAAGACTCGATTTCTAGAAAAGTACTTTCCAGAATCCGACAAGAACAAAAGGGAGATGGAGTTCGTACAATTAGTCCAAGGTAGTTTTACAGTGCCAGAATATACAACTCAATTCGAGAGGCTATCACGATTTGTGCCGCATATGATCGATACCCCAAGAAGAAAGATCAAAAGATATCATCAGGGACTAGTTCCACAAATTCGTCATATGACTATAGGACATTTAGATCAATCTTTCGTAGCTCTGGTAGAAATGGTAACGAAATTGGAAGACGACACTCAAATTAGTGAAGGGCAACGATCTAATCTAGCATTTCTAGAGTATGATCAATTTCTCCTGGGAGATCAGACTGGAAGGGACAGTCAGGTTGTGTTGGATGCTAACCGAGTTCAACAAGGAAACACAGAGAGAAGTTACATAGGCAACCGCCAGAAGCGTAAGAGGTTGGGGAACAACAAGAAAGAATCAAAACCAGTGGCGACTCCGACAAAACATAGAGAACGAGATATCTGCTACAATTGTGGAGTACCAGGACACCATTCTCAAGAATGCAGAGTATCAAGGAAATCTAGTGGACGTGGAATACGGTGTTTTAACTGCGATAAAGTTGGTCATGTCCGTAAGTTTTGTCCAGAATTAGAGATGCAACACAATGCTCCATCGCAATAAGTACCACGAGGGCAGACTCACCATACAAATAATTGGTCTCAACTTAGACAAGGACGATAGACAGAAGGTACAACACTCAACACCTACATCATGTATTATATATAATCCCGATATTGCAAGAAGTTTGGTATTCGTTTGATTTGATTGTAAAAAGATTTTCCTACACCGTAAATTGTAGTTACCTGAACAATTCATTTGACACTGATCGACAGTAGTTATCCAAGTATAGATATAACATCTATTGCATCCCTATCTGACGTCAATTGCCTCCCTATCGAAAGACTACGCCAACCGTTGGTAAGTTGGATAGAGACTAGAGATAACATCCGCCGCAGGGTAAACCACCGCCTCTCAGGTCCCCCGACTGATTCTACCATAGAGGCCAACGATAGACAATAACTCCCCCCCGAACATAGCTTACAACTTTCATCGTACTGTGCTCTCCAAAGAGCAACTCTTCTCAAAATCTCGCTCAAAAGGTGCTGGGTTGGAACTGGTATTCTTGTGATCGGTTTAATAGGTATTTTCTTTTATGGTTCATATTCCGGATTGGGTTCATCCCTGTAGTAAGTGGATGAATTGAGGGGTTAATAGTTTTCGAGTTCAATGCCTCTTTTTATGTAGTCCGAAGGTCTCTTAAAACAAGCTTGAAGGGTAGGTAAGCTTAGCCTCTTTAAATGCTTGTTATAGAGCTCTATATTGGGCTTACAGGGCTTCCTATAGATAGATTAACATCTTTAAAGAGCTAAATGCAGGACCCTGAAAGGGGCCCCCACTCACGGAACACCTACTTAAGAGCTGCCTGAGCGAGGGCGAAATTGATTACTTTTATTTAATAAAAAAGAAAAAAGAAAGGAATCAAGCGTCTCTGATTCAAATCATTCAAAATGTCTTTCTCGACATAGCTTGACATAGAAATCTAAAAAAATATATGGAAAAAAATTGCGTCCAATAGGATTTGAACCTATACCAAAGGTTTAGAACTGAATAAATAGAGTTTTCCGAAAAAACCTGCTAGTGGAGGAAGACCTCCTAGGGATAAGAGACATAGGGCTAAAGAGAGAGCCAAACCTTGCATAATATGGATTCCAAACATTCATGATCTGGATGTGAATGAGTCGAATTACTTATCCCTCGGTCTATTATTGAACCATCTCTCCAGGGATTGTGAAAGATGTTCCACTAGAAATATTCTTGTTATGAGAGTATTGACATGAGAAGCTCGTTCGCCCCTACTTAGTCATACCTAGGAAGGAATCTCAATTTTCTTGAGACGTAGACTTGACAAGAAACGACAAACTAGAAGATTTCAAGTCTATAAGAGAGGATACTAGTGACGCAGAGACGATACCAGAATTACCAGTACCATGGAAGATTGCTTTTTGACACCGAGTTCCTGTTGCTTTTATCCTTTCGAAATGTTATACAGTAGATCGACTCACAGAATCAGTATACAACATTGTCTAACTTGTTTAATTAGTACATGGAAGCAGAACGAGTATTTAATGGATGGTACGACCTCAAGAGATGATCATATCAATAGTACATGAGAATTTGGAGATACATAAGGAAGTTTAAATCACCAGTTATGATATTAGAGTCACAAATGCTTTCAAGTCAAGATCCTGAGGGACGACGACAATAACACGGGAGTTAACAAGGAGTTTAGAGATAGAAGACAATCAACTAATGCAGCAGTACAGACATCGACAGCACAATAGGAGGCATCTTCGGAGACAGGAGCAGACAACAATGCTTCACTATGACTTAGATGAGATTAGAACACTTGATCAATAGAACCCTTACACCGTAGAGTTTGGCACGAGGAAGGAACCTTGTGTGTTTGGGGACTAGCCGTTTCAGATTTTGTGAGATGATTAGATTTTGCTACCTAGAACCTTTTTCCGAAGTTTGACTTACGAATTTTATGTATCTAAACCCGGGGATTAGTAGCTGTCACCCTAGTACTCGTAGATCGTTGATATTTTCGTATCGCGTGTCTAGAACTTGAACCCGTTGGCCGCTGATGTAATCGTTTATGTAAAAACGAGAACTTGAGCATCTTTAGAGTCTGTCTTCCAAGATGGATTTCTTTTTGGTAATAGGGATTGCTGCTTCAGATTTCGAGGACGAAATCTTTTGATGAGTGGTGGATGATGTAATACCCCGTATTTTTAGGTATATATCCCTAGTACTTTTCCTAGCCTTTGGGTAAGTTTGCATCCCAATTGATTGGATATTTTACCAATCGATTGCCACTTTTGAGAACCCAATCGATTGACCTTATCTCAATCGATTGCTAGTTTAATCGATTGGATATTTTACCAATCGATTGCTTTCCCAATCGATTGGATGTTTTACCAATCGATTGGCATCCTGCCGACCTAACCCCAATCGATTGCCACCTGGTACCAATCGATTGGAAGTAGCTGAACTTGGCCACCTCGTTTGTTTTGTGTGGTTGTGATTCTTTCCCTCCCCTATATATACCCCTCCACTTATACTTATAAATGTTTTCTTGTGTGTGTGTTTGGGAGAGAGAGAGAGAGAGAGATATATACTCTCATACATATATATATTACACACACACACACACTCTCGGGTTAGAGAAGAGAAGAAGAAGAGAAGAAGAAGAAGAAGAAGAAGAAGGAAGGAAGAGGAGAGGAGACCAGAGAGAAAAGACAGACAGAGAGAGGGAAAGAAAACTCACCATAGCCGCCGCCGCGGAGCTCGGGACGCCGTCACCGGAACGCCGGAGAGAGGTGAGTTTCATTAACTCACTCAAGGAAGTGTTTTTGAGATGTTTGTATGTGTTTAATAACGTTTAAAAAGAGAAGAGAATCCCCAACATTTTTATAATAAAACCAGCAGTTTTGAGGAAGAAGACAGAGTTCAATCGATTGCCATTGGATCCAATCGATTGGATGATTTCTCAATCGATTGCCATGGGTTCCAATCGATTGATATGTCAATCGATTGGTATTTTGTCCAATCGATTGATATTGTTTCCAATCGATTAACATGTTTGTTCAATCGATTGGATTTGAGCAGAATGTTATTTGTATGTTGTCTTATATTTGTGATATATCAGACTTGTTAATAGTTGTACCATATGGGTTATTGCGCTGTGTGGATAAGATTTATAAGTACTATGTCAGGACTAGACTTATATGCAATTATTATTGATATTACGAGATGAATTATCCTATGTTAACTGTCGATATGAGATGAATTGTTTAACTGTCATATGTTATTGTCAAACTAAATAGTAGAACGGAACACAACTGTATGTTAATAATCAGTAATCAGTAGATATGTTGAATACAGAGCATGTGGTATTTCCAGTACTTAGTACATGAGCATTTCACAACATGTGTCAGCATGCATGGGATAGTGATGTGAAGAGGTAAGAGGATCTGATGAGAATTGGGATATGTGACTTATGTGGAATATGAGATATGTGTACTTTGGATCCATGGGATCAACGGCTGACGAGTCGGGTGGACGTGGGATGGTTAGAGTTCCTAGTGCGCCTCTCGCTGTTGAAGACGTCCAGTGATGCGTATGCGCTGTTGAAGACGTCCAGTGTACCGTTGACGATTACGTCCAACTAGTGCCCTAATATATACTCACCGTGTAGACGACCAGTGAGAATATACACAGCGTAGAAGACGTCCGTTGTGCCGCTTCCATCATTTACAGATAGGTGGTACCGTGTAGACGACCGGTAACCCTATCAAGGGATTGTGGGACCTACTGCCTAGTCAGGTGATTCCGATTGGCATTATTGTATCGACGAATGGATACGGGTTTGTGTTATGGTATGGATACAAAGATGGATATGGATATGAATATGAGTATGGATATGAATATGAGAATGGTTAGTAAGAAGATTGTTCAGTCGTGGATTCAGCGTCCCGACGTAAAGGTATATGCATGGGATGGATGCATGGGTTACATGCATGGATTTGATGAATATGTGATAAGATATTATACCATAATCCTTGTCTTTGTCATTACTATGCTTCCTGTTATTCCTGTTACCTTTGATTAATGTATAGTTTACTGAGACCTCTGCTATGTTTGTGAGTGACGTCATTGTTAAGAGATTAACCGCATTTTAAGATGCTGAACAATAACGGTGAGGAGTGATGTTTAGTGTACTCACTCAGCTTTGTATCCAAAGATGATGGCATTTGTACCCTGGACATTCCAATGTCTAGAGCTTCGCAGGACTTGAGGACGAGAGACTGATGTTCTGTCGGGCTTGGAGCTGAAGGCTTGGAGAAGAAGACGTGCTGCTTTGTAATAGTTAGTTTATATCTGTTGTTGTTATTGTTATAGGCCTGAGACTATAAGCCAGCTGTTGTAATAGTTTTAGTAGACTTTTATAATTGGTACTTGGGTATCTGTTGCTTCCATACCTTTTATAGTTTCCGCTGTAGCCTCTGATTATGTTAATAAGATATGTTCTATGAATAACACCCTCCCTATCGTGGTGTTTATTGGTTTGAGTAGATGACAATGCGGTTATTCACCCGTCATTCCCTATGGACCCATAAAGGAAATTTATTTTTCTCTATTTATGCTGCTCCGGGGCGTGACATAAACATCATCGCACCACTTCTGTCTTCTGAGCCTTGGCCGAACTACTTTGGACCTGATTCCCGTTCGGGGATAAATAGGCAAACCTCCCAAGGTTCTTGGTGCCTAGCCATCCCCACTACACTATAGGCAATATCTTTTGTGCCTTTAGTTTCATCATTTCGGACTACGGGTAAATTTCGTTTACCTAGGGTCTCATATGTATTGCCAAACCAGGGGAAAACTTTGTTTGCCATCAGCATTGAGACATCCCGCTTCAGCCTACCATATTTATGATGATTACCTCTAGGTTGGGAGAAATTACACTTCAAGCATTTCTGTGTCGTCATCTTCTCAAAATCCATTAGGATAAGCCTATATACTCTTTATCACGTCTCCAAACCAGGGGCGGACTTCGTTTTCCAAAAGCCTTCTTTGATAGCAACAGGTTCTCAAGTAATTGAGTTTGTTTTGAAAGGATTGAAATAGATTATTTTTATTTTATAAGCTCAAGCACTAATTTGAAGCACACTCTGATTAGACAAAGAATCAGCTAACTCAAAAGGGAAAAAATTCTCAAAGTTTGGACTTATCAATGAAGTACTACCATGATAAGAAAAAAAAAAGAGAAAAAAGGATGAGAAGATACGTTTATTCACGATGAAAGCACATTGATTCAGAATAATGCAGAGTTTAAGTTAATCATCTTGTGTAACTGCTTTTGTTAAGTCTGTCCTCCTTCGATGAGTCAATAATGGTCTCAAATGCGTGGGTTTAAGATGATGAATAAAGATTTGATAAGTATCCTTGAGCATCCTAAGAGCAATGCAAGAAAAAGTTTTAACACTATCACAACTCAATGCTAAAGAGGAAATATGAATGGCCCAAAACTAGGGGCATAGGTGACTTCCCTCTTTAGAAAATCATTTAATTTCCTTTAAGGGTCTGCAAATGAAGGAAATCATTTTCTCCAAAACTCACTTTTGTGGCAATTATCTTTGAAAGCCTATTCATATGGCACCCTCTCATCGAAAGCCTACTTTCGGGGCAACTCTCGTTATAAGCCCACTCTTGTAGGACTTACGACCCATTGTCATGGTATTCCAATCCCACTCTCAAGTGGTATTTCTAAGCCCACTAATGTACCACTTGTAGTCCACTCGTATGGAACTTCTAGCCCAGTACAGTGGCACACTTACATCGTAAGCCCATTTATGTGGCAACCTCATCCATGTAAGCCACCCCGGGGGAACTCTTTTATCTAAGCCAACGCTCGTTGCCAATTCATTCACAAAAGCCCACTTATGGCAAACCCTCCTCATAAGTCCACTTCCGTGGCAAATCCATGTCATGAGCCCATGGCAAATCCACACTCATGACAAGCTCATCCAAACGAGCTCACTTGAGTGTCAAAGCACCTCGACAGTCCAACACAAATTGATACGCCCAAAATTATGGGCAGTTTCCTACTCAAGCTAGAAGATTAATGGAAAGTGCATCTATTTCCTAACCCAATTAGGAAACCCCCACAATTAATGTCAATCACTCCTAATACAATTAGGAAACTTACTTGATTGGTGTCAATCACACCCTAATAGGATTATATTTCCTTATCCATGTATGAGTAGGTCTCTTACATCTATAAAAGAGACCACTCACCCCCCATGAAGGGGGCCGATAACTCTTTAGTCTACACAGCACCTCTACAAAAATTCACCATTATACGCATACACCCGGCCGGTATTACTGGTAGTGCCGCCCCTCTTTGTTGGCTCACCAGGCCCGCCGGTGATCTGCTAGTGAACGTGCTTAGACACACACGTGGACGTAGGTACCTTCATTAACAGGGCCGAACCACATACAAAAAATAGTCTCTCACTCTCTCTCCCTCTCTCCTAAATTGCTTTACTTTACTGTTACCAAATTTTGGCATCATCAGCTTGGCGCCGTCTGTGGGAACGACAATTCTTCTCATCAACAAATTCTTGACTGATCAATATGCCACCAAAGAAGGCTGCGCAGCAGTCCGACCGGAATGTTCCTTCGGCCCCGGCGTCGACTGTAGCAGTCCCGACATATGAGCAAATCACCGCAACCCTCACACAACTCTTGGAGGGCCAGCGTCAAATCCAGCAACAGATCGAAGCACTGCTAGCCCAGCAAAGCAATCCTCCAGTGGCCGGGAAATGACCTGGGAACATTGCGTACGGTCGAGAATCGATCTTGACCAGACAACGGACCCGAGCCAACCCGTCCCATGTTGAGGATGCCAGAGACATCAACAGTGGGTGTGCTGCCCGAGAGGAAAGGCATGAGCATATGGCCCGGGAATCAGTCCAGGGTCACTCGGTCAAGAGCCAAGTCGTTCCTAGGCGAATGGTTACCTGGAGTCATAGCCGAACCCGATCCCAGAGGACAACACCCTGCCATGAAGAAGCCTCTTCCACCAACCCGACCAGCTCCTCAGATACCGGTCGGGAAGGAGTGTAAGCCCGGATCAAGGACTTGAAGAAACAGATTGACGGAGTGGCCAAAAAGCTTGGTCAAAACTGCGTTCCGAATCAAGCCAATACCGAGACAGAGTCACCATTCTCCAGCCAGATCACGAGGTTCTCTATCCCGCGCAAATTCAAGCAGCCTCGGCTAGATTCATACAATGGCTCGAGAAGCCCGATCGACCACGTCCGAACCTATAAGGCTCAGATGGCCCTAGCCACCAACTCCGATGAGCTACACTGCCTAGCCTTCCCCAGCACTTTGAAAGGCCCGGCCATGCAGTGGATCTACTCCTTGGAGCCCCGATCGGTCTGCAATTTCAAACA
Organism: Hydrangea macrophylla; assembly: GCA_033977485.1. NCBI lineage: Eukaryota > Viridiplantae > Streptophyta > Magnoliopsida > Cornales > Hydrangeaceae > Hydrangea > Hydrangea macrophylla. The sequence continues at coordinate 35,525,916 of CM066997.1, forward strand.
ACTCAGCAAGCAGTTCATCAACCAGTTCGCCGGTATGCATGAGCGGCTAAAGCCAGACATGCAGCTATTGACAGTCAGACAACGGAATAATGAGTCCCTCAAGGAGTTCACCGACCAATTCAACCAACAGAAGCTTCAAATCCGCAATTTGAACGAGACAATCGCCATCATAGCCTTCTGCTCGGGAGTTCAACACACCAAGTGCGTCGCATCGTTCCACAGAAACCGACCGGAAACTTTGGTTGAGCTCTCTAAGAGGGTTGGAAAATATATTGACACTGAAGAGTTTCTGAAGACCAAATACACCGGGCAAGAAAGCAACGAGTCTTGCAGAAATAAGCAAAAGCGAGATCAGCCCGGGAGTTCTGACAGTTCCTTCAGCCCACAACAGGCAGGGTCCGGCAGTCCCGACCCGACCTCCAGTTCGCAGCGGTCTGAGCCCGGCAGCTCCGACCCGACCTCGAGTTTGCAGCGGTCTGAGTCCGGCAGCCCCGGCCCGATCTCCAGTTCACATCGGTCAGGATCAAACAGTTCTGACTTTGCCTCCAGCACAGAGAAGTCAGAAGCACAACGATCTTGATCCGACCTCCTGTCTCCATCGGTCTAGAAGAGCCCGACTACATTGGTACTTGCTTGATCACCACATGAGGCTCCACCGATTGTCAAAGACCTTGGGCCTAACCCCGAGGCACTAAAAAGACCTCGAGCTCTGAACTCAGGCACTAAAAAGACCTCGAGCTCTGAACTCAGGCACTAAAAAGACCTCGGGCTCCGAACCCAGGCACAAAAGACCTCGGGGTCACGCCCGAGGCACCGGCTTCGCCTAGGTCCAACCGACGATGGGGGCAAACCCCCTAGGCAGCTGATGATGGCAAGCTTCAAAAGACCCTGCAACCACCATGTTCCAGGTCGGTTACCTACAGTTCATAGCCTCTGTAAGACCCTCGTCTTAGCGAAAGCTTGGGGGCCAAGATGGCGTAGTGAACTAAACAGGTAATCACACCGGGTATCTACAGGCCTCGCGGATAACCAAGTCAAAATCTTGGACAACCCGAGCACCTACAGTACTCAGAGGCATTAACTCCACTTAGGTCCAGACCGACGATAGAGGTGACTAAAATCTCTTAGGTTGGCCGACGATAGAGGAGTAAAAGGACCCTAAAGCAACGTGATTTAGGTCGGCTCCACCAACATGATCAAGCTCTTCTCCCAACAGTCTTGACGAAGGCTGGCCGGGCAGAAGACAACCATCCTGGGGAGTTAACAGTAAAAAGGACCCTAGAGCAATAATACGCTTTAGGTCGGCTTGTCCAACATGGTAAAATCCTTCTACCCACAGCCTTGACGAAGGTTTACGGGCAGAAGATAATCATCCTGGGAGCTAACTCAAGCAAAAAAGACTCCGAAGTAGGCCGAGTCTCAACTCTCGGTCACTTCCCGAGCACTCAAAGACTCCGAATTAGGCCGGGTTTCAACTCCCGGTCAGTTCCCAAGCACCTAAAAGTCCCGAGCTAGGCTGGGTCTCAACTCTCAGCCAGTTCCTGAGGACTCACCAGGCTCAGAAGCCCCAAGGCAGCTTCCCGAAGCCCTCAAACAGCGGCAAGTAACATCAAACTGATTTCCAAACTTGCCCCGATATAGCATCTGGCCAATCTTGGAAATGGGGGGCAGCTGATACGCCCAAAATTATGGGCAGTTTCCTACTCAAGCTAGAAGATTAATGGAAAGTGCATCTATTTCCTAATCCAATTAGGAAACCCCCACAATTAATGTCAATCACTCCTAATACAATTAGGAAACTTACTTGATTGGTGTCAATCACACCCTAATAGGATTATATTTCCTTATCCATGTATGAGTAGGTCTCTTACATCTATAAAAGAGACCACTCACCCCCCATGAAGGGGGCCGATAACTCTTTAGTCTACACAACACCTCTACAAAAATTCACCATTATACGCATACACCCGGCCGGTATTACTGGTAGTGCCGCCCCTCTTTGTTGGCTCACCAGGCCCGCCGGTGATCTGCTAGTGAACGTGCTTAGACACGCCCGTGGACGTAGGTACCTTCATTAACAGGGCCGAACCACATACAAAAAATAGTCTCTCACTCTCTCTCCCTCTCTCCTAAATTGCTTTACTTTACTGTTACCAATTTTTGGCATCATCACAAATCATTATCAACATCATCATCATCATCATCATCATCATCATCATCATCAATCAATCAATCAATCAATCAATCAATTATTACTTGAGCCTTATTTGGCTCCATTGATTCTTTGAGTCTTCATGACTAATTTAACAAAAATTTGAATTCTTTGAGTATAAAAGAGTCCAATTCAAATTCTTTGAGTCCATGTGACTCCCATTTTATGAAGTTCAAATTCTTTGAGTCTAAGCGACTCAAGTTCAATTCTTCTAAGTTCAAGTGACTTCCATCTTATAAAGTTCAAAATTCTTCAAGTCCGCATGACTCCATGTCTGTAAAATATGAATTTTTGAGTCCACGGGACTCCGTGTTTGTAAAATATGAATTTTTAAGTCCGCGTGACTCCGTGTTTGTAAACTATGAATTCTTGAGTCTGCGGGACTCCGTGTTTTGAGCCAAATGGACTCCTGACTTTGGAATAGAAATTGCTTTGAGTCGAATCGACTCCCGACTTGGAAATAGGAATTGTTTTGAGACAAATCGACTCCCAATTTAGAAATAGGAACTATTTTGAGTCAAATCAACTCCCGATTTTGGAAATGGAGATTTTTTTAGTCAAATTGACTCCCAATTTGGAAATAGAAATTATTTTGAGTTGAATCGACTTCGGTTATGAAATTAGAAATTCTTCTAAGTCTGATTGACTCCCGATTTAGAAATTGTAATTGTTTTGAGTCGAATTGACTCCCAATTTTGAAATAGATATTGTGTTGAGTCAAATTGACTCCCGATTTTGGAAATAAAAATTGTTTTTTTAACTCTTGATTTTGGAAATAGAAATTGTTTTGAGTTTGATCGACTCCCAATTTTGGAAATTTTAATTCTTTTGAGTCTAATTGACTCTCGATTTGGAAAAAGAAATTCTATTGAGTCTAGTTTACTCCCAATTAGAAAATTCATTTGAGTCTGATTGACTCCTGATTTTTGGAAATTGAAAATTCTTTCGAGTCGAATTGGCTCCGGCTCTTGAAAAACGAAAATCGTGCAAAGTTAGGTTGACTCCAAATTTTGAAATATGAATTCTTCAAGCTCAAATGGCTTCCTTTGCAAGAAAATCCAATTCTTTGAGCCCTAATAGCTCCATTTTCAAAGAAATTCAAATTCTTCAAGCCTTAGTGGATCCGCTTTCTAGGAAATTTAAAACTCCCTGAGCTCGAATGGCTCCCTTTGTAAGGAACCCAATTCTATGAGCCCAAATGGCTCAATCTCGTAAGAAATTTGATTCTTTGAGCCTAAATGGCTCCCTTAGGAAGAAATTCAATGCTGTGAACCCGAATGGCTCAATCTTGTAAGAAATCCAATTCTTTGAGCCCGAATGGCTCCCTTTGAAAGAAATTCAATGCTATGAGCCCGAATGGCTCAACTTGTAAGAAATCCAATTCTATGAGCTCGAGTGACTCTCCTTGAAAGAAATTCAAGTCTTCAAGCCCGAATGGATCCCTTTGTAAGAAATCCAACCCTTTGAGCCCGAATGGCCCCATTTTGTAAATCCTTTGAGCCCGTATGGCTCTGCTTTTTGGAAAATTTGAAATTATTTTGACTCAATTCTTCAAAAGACATTAGGATTTCATGCCTGGCGACAGCCAAAAATTATCAAAGCTTGGGGAATGTAACGAATTTACATTCTCGGTCTTCATAACAAATTTATGTTCACCTATTTGAAAGCGTGATAAATTTCGTTCTCAGTCCTCGCAATAAATTTGTGTTGACCTGTTTTGAGAGTATAATAATTTATGCTGACCTATTTTGGAGCGTAACAAATTTGCGTTCTCTGTCCTCACAACAAATTTGCGTTGATCTGTTTTGGGAGTGTAACAAATTTACATTCTCGGTCTTCATAACAAATTTACATTAACCTATTTGTGGGAGGGGGGGGGAGGGTAACAAATTTGCATTCCTAATCTTCGCAATAACTTTGCGTTGATCTATTTTGGTAGTGTAACAAATTTACATTCTCAATCTTCATAACAAATTTACGTTAACTTATTTGGGGGACGTAACAAATTTGTGTTGACCTATTTTGGGAGTGCAACAAATTTACATTCTCAGTCTTCATAACAAATTAACATTGACCTATTTGGGCGGTGTAACAAATTTGCGTTGACTTGTTTTGGGAGTGTAACAAATTTACAATCCCGGTCTTCATAACAAATTTACATTGACCTATTTGGGAACCGTAACAAATTTGCGTTCTCAGTCGTCGCAATAAATTTGCGTTGATTTGTTTTGGGAGTATAACAAATTTATATTCTCGGTCTTCATAACAAATTTATGTTGACCTATTTAGGGAGTATAATGAATTTGCATTCTCAATCCTGGTAACAAATTTGGGTTGATCAAATTGTCAAAGCTTGGGGAGTGTAACGAATTTGCATTCTCGATCCTCATAAATTTTCCAATAAAGATTTACCCTTGCAACAGATTTGTATCGGCCAAACATCAGTCAGTTATCCCTAGTCATCGTATCATGCACCATGCATCACATAATTAGAGCCTGAAATAGGGTAAACGTAACATTTCACCATCACGTTAGCATGACCAGATTCATTTTCACTTCTTTTGGAGCATTGCATGCGCATGTGCATCACGATAAGATAAGTGCATTCATCTGTATGATTCTTTGTGCCTGAGTGTTGTCCTGTGCCCGAACTGTATCCTGGTCTGATTCCCGTTGGGATACGTAGACAGCTCACCGTCGAGCACGACTAGCACCGATCGGCTACGCGACTATTTTTGTAATGAACTTTTTTTTACTTGAATTCGACAGTTTGGTCAAAGGCTTGTCTTCACGCAGGCTTCGACATTCACTTGTGATACGCGTTGCTTTACGAGTTCTGTTGAAGAGAGGCAAACTGTAGACACCCTAATTTTGATCAACCCTCGAATTCAGGGGATTATTACCTCTAAAGTCAATGACGACAATGTCCGACAGAATTCAAAGATCTTTAAAAATCAGTTTCAACTTCAGGGGATGATGACGACAATTTTCGACAACTTTAGTCTCGATAAAATTTTCAGAGAAAGAGAGAGAGAAACAAGGGAATTCTTGAGTGTAGAATACGTATGAGAAAAGCATAAAGATCAGTCTGAAAATATAATAAAAATTGATTTTGTTTTGTTTTTTTATCAAAGAAAATGAAAAAAAAAAAGGAAAAAAAGAAAAAGAAAAAGAAAATAGAATTTCAAAAGAAAAGAAAATGAAAAGAAAACAAAAAAAGAAATAAAAGAAAAGAAAAAAAAATATGTATATATATGTATAAAGATGAGGCGGCACTCTGTGAGTGCTAGACCGGCAATCATTGAGTGTCACGGACAACTCAACGAGTGCAGCCCACTGTAACTGACTTTTTTTTAAAAATATGTATTGAACAAACAAAGATGCCATGGCACATGCATAATTACCCCAAAATTACCCAATTAACCTCCCTTGTTTTGTTTATATAAGGAGATGTTTATCTCTATTATGGTGGTGAAAAAAGGGTTGGATCATATATACAATTGAGAGAGAATTTTGAAGAGAATTCAAGAGATTGAAGAAGGATATTGAAGAAGAGCTTGAAGATACTTGAAGGTCTCCACCAAACAAAGAAAATCTGAGGATTTTTGGAGGCAATCCTCTAATTTTAGTTAATTTTAATCTAAATTCGATCACAATTCATAGAATTCTAGGATCTTTCATACAATTTTCAAAAAGTCACTTTCCACCTCATTTCATCACACACCACTTGAATTGTAAATGAATTCTCATCTGTTTGTTAATTTGGATCTAGTTGATCATGAATTGAGTTTTGAAATAAGCTTCTTAAAAGAAAATTTACTTTGGATCATCAATTCAATTTGAATTTTCTCCCTCTCTTTGTTCATACTCTTCTCCTTTTGTTCATGCTCTTCTCTTGAGAGTCAATAAGATTTCCAATATCTTATTTGATTCCCTTGAGATTGATCTCTTGATTTATGTAGATTTATGATTTACATGGGAATTAAAGTTGATCTTAGTTATATTTATACATAATCGGTGGATCTAAGTCTATGTTCATGATTTGGGTCCTCCAATTTGAAGTTTCATAGAATTCTCTCCATTTTCCATTGAGATTCATGTGGATTAGGTACATTAAGTCTCCAAGGACAAATAATTTGGGAGGAGAGGTGATCAAATTAAGTCTCAATCCCTTAAGGATCATTAACTTGAGAGAGGAATTAAGTTTAAGAAGAGCCAATTTTCATGGCTTGATGATTTGGGTTCAACAATGAAATGACAATTCAACAATGGTGCAGTGATTCCAACAACGATCTGTGATCAATGATTTTTAGTTAAATCAGGATCCGTTGAAATTGGATGAAACCAATTAGAATTTATTCTTAATTTATAGATATACCAATATTTTTTTTTTTGTTTTGATGAGATTTTATGGTTAACATGGCTTGGTCATAGGTTTTGCAACCCAATTATTCTCTGTCCAAAATTTCATAACAGTAAGTCAGTTTTAAATTGGTTAGATCAGAGCCTTGATCAAACATTTTAAACTTCAAATATTTTTTTTCTATAAAGTTTCATGAGTTAATAAGATCCCCTAAAAAGATTGAAGATATTATGATTCGTTTACTATTTTTAGAAAATCACACAAGATCTCAGGACAGAGAGTTTATAAATTCTGAGTAGTGTCTGGTTATGGTCCAAATCCCGAAGATTGGACCGTTTGATTCTTGTTTTTTCTATTTTTTAATCACATGTTTCTTCTCTGTAAATTCTGGAAATCTGAGGTAGATTTGATAAATGTTGCTAGCTTTGATCCAAATGATTATCTAATGCCTTAAGGCTTGAAATACGTTTCGATTATGATTAATTGAACTCAAATCTAGAGATTGAATGATCCAAATCAATGAATGATTCATATCTTATTCATGCTCATGCATTTCACAATCCTCATAGGTAGTCATGATAGTTGTATCTTAGAACTTTAACTTGTAAATCATTAAAATAAGTTGTGATTGGTTGAGTTTAGTCATGGATTCCTTTTAATCATGTTGAGATTGTATCATCTCTATATGGATATTACATTAGCTCCTAGTTGAGACTTGTATTTCTATAGAGAGATGTGATTTCAATAAATTGGAAGGAATTCATGATTTTGTCAAACTTTCTCCATGTTTGTTAGATTTTAAGCTAGGAGTTGGTACAATTTGATATTATATTTTGTTCAAGGCATATGAACTAACCTTTGTTTTGTAGCACTTTTAAGGTACGATTCCTCGACCTTTCTCCCATTTATTTCATTTCTTGATTCCATGTGCGACATTTTAGATTAGGATTTGCCTTATGTGTATATATGCTTTAGAGACTCTTTTTCTAGGTTTTCTATTTTTATGCGCATTGCATGTTTTTATATTGTAGCTAGATCCCGGGTAAGTTTCCTTTCTCTCTATTTGCATATCATTTTGCTTGCTATTTAAACTATATGATTTTGTATGCCGTTTTATCGTTAGCAATCTTGCACTCCTTTCGACTTGCTTTTGGAATGTGTGTATATATATATATTTATTTATGTGTGTATACATATTAGTTGATGGCATGCTTAGATTAATAATTCGATTAAAAATGATATTGAGTAGAGGTTTATCACGACATACGATGAGAGGGGGTGTTTTAGTCCACCGGGCTCCTTCCTCTCTCATTCCATAATTCCCGGACCTAGAAATCTCTGGTTCCAAAAGATCAGTTGGCTTTTAAAACGATTTCTTAATTTTTCTTTAAAAATTAACTGGTGACTTGTATTTTGAAATTGAAAAAGTTAAAACGTGGCTAGCCTGCGATATCCACAATGGGTGAGCAGTGGCGAACCGAATTTGAGTGAGTAAAAGTACTCTTAGCATAAAATTGACTTAATGAGTTAAAAAACAAGTAACACGTGATTTAACTTTAAAGAATTTTATTTGATCGACCTAGGACCAAAGCTCCCAATTTATGATATCATTTTTTCTCCTAGTCAAGGAAAAAAGAGATATACATATGTTCGAGGAACATTTAATTTTGCAGGTTATAAACCATATAACCTTTGTGTTCTAATTGACACAGGAGCTACTATTAGTTCTTGTAAATGGAATGTAATTCCCAAGGAAAAATGGACTCTAATGAAACACCCTATCCTTGTCACTGGAATTGATGGTAACCACACCTCAATTCAATTCAAAGCTAAAGATGTAGCAGTCTGGTTAGGTGAAAACAAATTCATCATACCAAAAATTTTATGTTTTCCTTATATGCATGGTGATTTCCTTTTAGGAAATAATTTTATCTATAAATATTTACCTATGCATATCTATGACAAAGGTATTGCCTTAAGTACTAAAAATTCTTTGATTCAGATACCTTTGCTTGAACAACATAAATATGTATGTGATACAGAGTTTGCGCCCGTTCCACGTGGTGAAATGACACCCATCATCAAAACCATTGATGAATCACATTGGATTTATAAAATTTTAGAAGAAAATTTTAGTGAAGATCCATTAAAATTATGGTCTCGAAGTCCTAGATTTTGTACTTCAAAATTAAGAGATCCTAATGTCATCATTAGAGTAAAACCTATGATCTATACCAGACAGGATATAGATGAATTTGATATTCAAACTCAAGAACTTCTAGACAAGAAGCTTATAGAAGAAACCACTAGCCCTCACTCTAGTCCAGCCTTCATGGTAAGAAACCATACAGAGATTAAGAGAGAAAAAGCTAGAATGGTAGTAAATTATAAGAGGCTAAATGATCAATTAGAATTTGACGGATATTTTATACCCCGAAAAGATGTTTTGATTTCCTTAACCCAAGGATCAAAATACTTTAGTAAATTTGATTGTAAAAGTGGATTTTGGCAAATCCAATTAACTGAAGAATCAAAACCCTTGACAGCATTTAGCACACCTAGAGGTCATTAACAATGGAAGGTTATGCCCTTTGGATTAAACATCGCACCGCAAGTTTATCAGCGATGGATGGATACAATTTTCAAAAATCTAAAAGATTTTTGTGTTGTATACATTGATGACGTACTCATCTTCTCAAAACCAGGGAGGAGCATAAACAACATTTAAAAATTCTTTGTGAACGATTTCAAAAACATGGAATCATCTTGTCCCCAAAAAAGATTGAGCTAGAAAAAGAATCAATTGAATTTTTGGGAATAATTTTAAATCAAAATGGTTTGAAATTACAAGAACATATTTTATCAAAAGTTCGTGATTTTCCTGATATTCTAAAAAATAAAACTCAATTACAAAGTTTATTAGGTATTTTAAATAACGGACGAAATTTTATTCAGAATTTATCAAAAATAGAAATTCCTTGGTTAGCCAAACTAAGGAAAGATATTATTTTTGATTGGACTGATAAGGATGTTACCTTACTCAAACAAATTAAGAATAATATCTCACAATTACCAGATGTCTATTTTCCAAAATATGGAGATAAATTAATTTTAGAAACAGATGCTTCTGATACATGCTGGGGATGTGTATTAAAAGCTATTCCTGCTTCTTTATGGCCAGAAGAGGAACCACCTCTTTCGGTTAATATTATAAAACCAAAAAAGAAATCAATTCCTTTGTATCTTCAAAAAGAATAACTTATTTGTGGATATAATTCTGGTACGTTTAAACCAAACGAACAGAAATATATCATTTTTGAAAAAGAATTACTTGCTATTAAATTAGCAATCAAAAGATTTCATATTTACTTGGCACTAGAAAACTTTATTGTCAGAACAGACAATAAGGCTGTCAAAGATTTCCTTGTAAATAAAAAATCTATTGAACAAGGAAGAAGATTAGCTTGGTATAATAAAATTTCTTAATATACTTTTGAGGTAGAACATCTTAAAGGTACTAATAATTTGCTTGCAGATTTGCTTAGCAGGAACTGCTACTCCAAGGAACATGAATAAGGGTAAACAACCCTCACAAGGAGATTGGGTTACTATTGCCAAAAAGGCAAATGAAATCCAAAAGAAAGTTTATGTTGTTTTTACAGGAAGAAAACCAGGCATCTATCAATCATGGCCAGAATGCCATCAGCAAGTTAATCAGTTTCCTGGAGCATGCTATCAATCTTATGAAAGCATGACAAAGGCTAGAAAAGCCTACTACTCTACTATTCCTATGCCATTGCCAAACAAGCAATTTGAGCATATGCCAAGATTTGAAAATACTCAGACATCAAAAAATGATGAATCTGGGAATTCTAATTTTTATAATCCTGGACTACCCACGGAAATTTATGATGAACTCAATGGTGCATGAAAAACCCATTGTGCCAATGAAAGATCTAGATTTCGAAAGCATATGAGTGCTTTAGATGATAAAGTAGCTGAAAAAACAGCTAAACTACATAAAAAAAAAAAACAGCAAAATTATCTAGTCTTCAAAATCTTTGTTTCAAAATCATTAAACAAATGAATTGGGCAGAAGATTTTAATTTTGAGAAAATAAACAATTTTCTTCAAATATCTGATCTCATAAGCCATGAGTTCTCAGATCCAATTTTTGAAAAAATTAAGAGAATTTGTCTCTTTGAAAAAGCAAGACATCTTCTACCAAAAGATATTTTTATTCAAATTAAAGAAATGGTGGAAGATCATCAAGAAATGATTCGAGCTTTACTTTTTAGATCCCATGAAAATATTAATTTTCATGATACGATTCCTAAAATAACCATCTTTGTAAACCACGAAGAATGGTTTTATGAAGACATCCAATGGGGAATAGCTAATCAAGTTATTTTTCAAATCCTTGAATCACATAGTTGGATTCATTTCCCAGCTATGATTAAGTGTATGCTTTCTTATATAGTTCAAACTTATATGTGGAATAAATATTTTACGTTTTGGATAGCAAGCACCGTTGGATGGAGAGAAAGAGAAAAATTCTTTCAACCATATCAAATTTGGTATCTTAAACCAACAGGAGAATGGGAATTCGAAAATGATTTAATTAAAACTGATTCATCGGACGTAGTCAGAAAATTAGATCCAGCACAATATTGGGTAGATAGCCTTTTATCTATCTCCTCAAATGTTGCAGACATTAATGGATCAGCAACACTCCCATTTATGGTAACAGATGGAATACTATTTGTTACTTACCATGCTATGGCCTATACAAGGTCAGATGAACAAATCAAAGAAGCAGAAGAACTGCTACAAAGACTAAGAAAGAGAGATCAATTAGATCTTCCTATAGATCTGTCTATGACAGCAGATGACGTGGAACAATTTTGTTCACAACAGTTCAGCCAGGACCCAGATGACGAAAGCATCCACAACTTTGAGGACGAAGGATACCAAAACCTGGTAAATGCTATGGAAGCATAGTGGGACCCAGCCAAGGGTGAATTATTGTAGAAGACTCCGGAACGACTCCAACCTTATCCAGGACACGTGGAGGTTTCTGCAATAGGAAGAAAAAGTTATCCAGATAGGGTCACTTTTTAAAACGCGGGAAAGAGGACACGCGGAGGAACATCTCCACAAACATACATCCATAATTGACTTTTACTACTCTTTTGTTTTTTTTTTTTAGTAGAGGAGTCTGTACAAAATTTAATATGTAGATAAAGATCGGATGTGAAACTTTTCATTTGGAGTCCACAACAGTAGACTCTTGCATGTCTATATAAGGAGACTTAAGTTTGTGTTATTGGGATCAACTAACTCTTAAAATATTTCTCTCCATATAATACATGCTTTCTTTGACTATCCTTTTGTGTATAACCACTTTCCTACTACGTCTTCTTCCTACTACTTGGAAGATAGACATCTGGTAATTTGTGAGATATTATTCTTAATTATGGATGTATGTTTGTGGAGATGTTCCTCCACGTGTCCTCTTTCCCGCGTTTTAAAAAGTGACCCTATCTGGATAACTTTTTCTTCCTATTGCAGAAACCTCCACGTGTCCTGGATAAGGTTGGAGTCGTTCCGGAGTCTTCTACAATAATTCACCCTTGGCTGGGTCCCACTATGCTTCCATTGCATTTACCAGGTTTTGGTATGCTTCGTCCTCAAAGTCGTGGATGCTTTCATCATCTGGGTCCTGGCTGAACTGTTGCGAACGAAATTGTTCCACGTCATCTGCTGTCATAGACAGATCTATAGGAAGATCTAATTGATCTCTCTTTCTTAGTCTTTATAGCAGTTCTTCTGGTTCTTTGATTTGTTCATCTGACCTTGTATAGGCCATAGCATGGTAAGTAACAAATAGTATTCTTCCATCTGTTACCATAAATGGGAGTGTTGCTGATCCATTAATGTCTGCAGCATTTGAAGAGATAGATAAAAGGCTATCTACCCAATATTGTGCTGGATCGAATTTTTTGACTACGTCCGATGAATAAGTTTTAATTAAATCATTTTCAAATTCCCATTCTCCTGTTGGTTTAAGATACCAAATTTGATATGGTTGAAAGAATTTTTCTCTTTCTCTCCATCCAACGGTGCTTGCTATCCAAAACGTAAAATATTTATTCCACATATAGGTTTGAACTATATAAGAAAGCATACACTTAATCATAGCTGGGAAATGAATCCAACTATGTGATTCAAGGATTTGAAAAATAACTTGATTAGCTATTCCCCATTGGATGTCTTCATAAAATCAGTCTTCGTGGTTTACAAAGATGGTTATTTTAGGAATCGTATCATGAAAATTAATATTTTCATGGGATCTAAAAAGTAAAACTCGAATCATTTCTTGATGATCTTCCACCATTTCTTTAATTTGAATAAAAATATCTTTTGGTAGAAGATGTCTTGCTTTTTCAAAGAGACAAATTCTCTTAATTTTTTCAAAAATTGGATCTGAGAACTCATGGCTTATGAGACCATATATTTGAAGAAAATTGTTTATTTTCTCAAAATTAAAATCTTCTGCCCAATTCATTTGTTTAATGATTTTGAAACAAAGATTTTGAAGACTAGATAATTTTGCTGTTTTTTTTTTTTATGTAGTTTAGCTGTTTTTTCAGCTACTTTATCAGCTAAAGCACTCATATGCTTTCGAAATCTAGATCTTTCATTGGCACAATGGGTTTTTCAGGCACCATTGAGTTCATCATAAATTTCCGTGGGTAGTCCAGGATTATAAAAATTAGAATTCCCAGATTCATCATTTTTTGATGTCTGAGTATTTTCAAATCTTGGCATATGCTCAAATTGCTTGTTTGGCAATGGCATAGGAATAGTAGAGTAGTAGGCTTTTCTAGCCTTTGTCATGCTTTCATAAGATTGATAGCATGCTCCAGGAAACTGATTAACTTGCTGATGGCATTCTGGCCATGATTGATAGATGCCTGGTTTTCTTCCTGTAAAAACAACATAAACTTTCTTTTGGATTTTATTTGCCTTTTTGGCAATAGTAACCCAATCTCCTTGTGAGGGTTTGTTTACCCTTATTCATGTTCCTTGGAGTAGCAGTTCCTGCTAAGCAAATCTGCAAGCAAATTATTAGTACTTTTAAGATGTTCTACCTCAAAAGTATATTCAGAAATTTTATTATACCAAGTTAATCTTCTTCCTTATTCAATAGATTTTTTATTTACAAGGAAATCTTTGACAGCCTTATTGTCTGTTCTGACAATAAAGTTTTCTGGTGCCAAGTAAATATGAAATCTTTTGATTGCTAATTTAATAGCAAGTAATTCTTTTTCAAAAATGATATATTTCTGTTCGTTTGGTTTAAACGTACCAGAATTATATCCACAAATAAGTTCTTCTTTTTGAAGATACAAATGAATTGATTTCTTTCTTAGTTTTATAATATTAACCGAAAGAGGTGGTTCCTCTTCTGGCCATAAAGAAGCAGAAATAGCTTTTAATACACATCCCCAGTATATAATTTGCGTAGAAATCAATAAAATCTTTCTTTTTCAAAAATCAATGAATATACAATATAATTTTCCTCAAATATACAAATTGACATGACCAACCACCACACAAAGAATTTTAATTTTCTTGAGTCTTGATTGTACAATTCTCACCTCAAATCATACTTTATTTTCTGGTATTCAATGATTAAGAATGAGGTTCGAAAAGTTTCATAACAGTCAAATGTTTCTTTTTTTCTTTATATTTTCAACCCCTCAAATGTTGTCCTTCAATTTCCAAATCATTGCAACTTGCGTGTAGAAGATGGCGTCCTCCCATTGTGGGCCCCTACACACATATGGTACATGACTCATTTACTTAGCATTTATAAGCTCTAATTTTGTTTCCTTCTCGCTCACACAAACACACATTTCACAAGATAATGAAAGTTTTGCAATTATCTTCAATGTAGTAGCTCGTTTGGTAACCACTTATGAAATTCACGAGTAAAATGAAGGACAATACTTCAGTTCAGTTAAAACTGTTCAGTTAGTGTTGTTCCCTTCACAGATAAACAATGAAATTGGCCAATTTTTTAAAAACTATTTTTGCAAAAATAATTTTACTGTTCACTTTGTGAGTAGAACAACACTAACTAGACTGTTTTTACTGCACTGAAGTACTGTCTTAAAATAAAACTCTAAAATTAAAAATGTCAAATCAATTTTTGGACTTCAAATCGTCAAAATATATATGTATATATATATAAGTCAATCGTAGGAATTTATGATTAACCAAGAACTACCACAAATTAACCAAGAACTTACTTAGACATCTTCAAGCAAAAAATAACTTTTTACGATCGAACCACTACAACAATCAATGTTGCCAAATAGACCCGTAGTCCCATTTATAAGAGCATCAACAATGGGCAAAAGAAAATTAACCTAAATTTAAGCTAAGCTGTGGTACAGGTTCGAGAGAGCTTACAATGGTGTTAGTTGGGCACATGGCACAAGAAAAGTCGTGAGAGCACCAAATGGCACACTCAGTGCCGTGAGAACACCAAACGGCACGGCCTGTGCCGTGGCATGGGCTTGCTTAGGGCTTGTTTGGAAGTGAAGAAAAAAATGTGAGATACACCCAAGAAAGTTCCTTAATTGCCAAACAAAAAAACAAAAATAAAACATGCATCAAACGGCACACCCTATGCCGTTTGGGAAGCGCACGACGTAGTGTGTGTTGTGTGGTGGTGAGTGGTGCAACACACGGCATACCTTGTGTCGTGTGGTGTGGGACGGGAAAACTTAGCATTCAATAAACTTAAGTTTCACTATCCTATACTACAGTTATATCTACACCATTGCAAGCGTTCCACTATCTTATACCACAAAATTATCCTAAGTGATCCTAAGTTGTTGTCCCATTGTAGATGCTCAGGATTAGGGATGTCAAGATGGCATGCCCGGCCCGACATTGATCGGGCATAAGAGTTCACAATCAAAGTCCGGTCCTAAACTGTAATACCCGTACCCAGAAAATGGAAGTAATATTTATTTTTCATGCATTAATTAGTATAATTAATTGCATGTGATATTTGGGTAAGTTCTAGTTACCCCGATGTGATAAGTGCTTTGATAAAGGGCGCAGTTTGATAGATATGACGTGGGACCCACGGGAGGTCCAGATTGGATAAATTGCATTTAGTTGCATTTATGTGATTAAATGAATATTTATTAAATTGTTTTAATATTTTACTGTTAGTTGTAGCCTTTTATGGTACCAGTTTGGGTACCTATGTGAAAGCAAATTGGAATATGGTTCATAATTAGTAGGCCGATTAGCAACTTCATAAAATATTTGAGACCACTTTTGGGACACATGCGTGACATAGACCCGTACCCACTTAGATATTAGGGTAATTAATATAATTGTTAGGGGATTTCATAATAGACTTTAGAAATATATGGGGGTGTAAACAAAAATATGACAAAGTTATTACATATCTTATGATATTGTTAGTCGGTTAGTAAGTATAATAGAAAAAAAAAAAATGGAGACAGAAGGTTAGACTATCAACAGAGAACAAGAGAGTCTGCGAGGGAGAAAAAAAAAAAGAAGCTACTGTTCGTTGTTTCGTTGCCATTTCTTCGTCGTTCGACCACTATTTCGCGAACTGAAGTCATATTTGGTTTCGTGAAGGTGAGGGGATTATTTCTATGTCTTTCTTTTTCAATTTTGATAATGTTTTTCCGCGACCCATTTTAAGGGGTGATACATATATGTGATCTATATATGTAGGGATATCATTGGGAGTAACTAGAGCTAATTTTGCGAAGGAAGTTAGGATTTCTAGGCTTTATTTGGACCTATTCGTGAGGTGAGTGTCCTAATCCCAAAATTGGATGTTTAATGTTATTTGTTTGTTAGTGAATGCTTAAATTACTTAATTGTGATTAAGTAGAAAAGCATGTAATTAATTATTATTTAAAAATATGTCCAAAAATGATGAAATTGCCATTTCAATTAATTTTGAAAACATTAAAAGTTTTAAGTTTGACATTTCAATTAATTTTGCGCATCTTATATATAGTTGTTCAAATAATCTAGTGATGCAACCTTAACCTTATCTTAACAAAACGATGTGAAAACCATTTCATTTTCTTCAAAAAGTGATGATAAGATGATAAAAAGCTCAAGAGATAACCTTCTACTCTTTTGTTGGTTCTAAACCTACCATTTATTTTGCACAATTTTGAAAGTTGAAGTCCTCTTTGATTTTTATACACATGATGATGATAATTAAAAGCTCATTCACATTAACTAAACCTGAAACAAGCAGTGACCACTTGAAAGAGTAATTGACTAAATTTATTAAATTATTAATTTATTACCACTCCCCAATTTCAATCACAATCTTTGAATCTGTCAGCTAGAAAATCACAATCTTTGAATTGGTTGAGGAGGTACAGCTAGGGTGGCAATTCGGTCGTGTCGAGTCATAATTGTATCGGGTTATTATTGTGTCGGATTATTGTCGTGTTGGGTCGTAATCGCGTCATTCTTAACGTGTCATAATTGTGTCGGGTCATAACTGTGCCGGATCATACACGGGTGACCCGTTTAACTGGTCTAAGTGTTATCGGTTCGGTTCAACGGTTTGGTTTGGTTCGGTTCGGTTCGAATTTTTTTTTAAATTATTATTATTATTTTTTTTTCATGTTTTGAAAACCAAATGAAGTGGTCGGTTCGATCAATTTTTTCGTCTTTTGGTCGATTTTGCCAATTTGGGTGATCGGATTGGTTTTTCAGTTGTAGGTAATTTTGAGAAAACCGACCGGTTAGCTCGGTTCAGTTATTCAAAAAAAGCTTACAGTCCTACTAAGAATACAAACAAGTCTTCCATCAAGTGTATCAATTATTAACACGTACATCTTAAATACCAAAATACTACACATACAACAATATCCAACTATTATAAACTTAACACCCAAGCACATCCAAACAAAATGAATAAGAAGAAATATTGTTTTTACCAAATGTATAAAGAAATTTCTTCACTTGCCATCCATCAAGAATCAAGATTAACAATTGTATTTGTCTAATTGACTAACTTGTCTCCCTCCCAATCCAGCAATATTAGCGGGCTTCCTCCCTTTTTATTTTTATTTATGCAATGGTTGATGCATGAATGTTTTCAAGCTCCAGCTTCCTCCCTCCCTCCCTTATTAGTTATTAATTATTATTTTTTTATAACATTAGTTAGTAATTATTACATATAAATTTACTTGTTTGGTAAGTTGGTAACTACTTTTTTTTTTTGTTAACAAAAAAAAAATTAATTTTAATTTATATATATATATTTTTTAAATAAATATTTTTAATTTTTTTAAATTCTTATTTATATTATTTGTATTTTAGACTTCCAGATTATTAAAAATTATCTTTAGAACTTAAAAAAAATGCCTTAACTGCACTTAAATACTTAATCGGGTCAAACAGGTTAACTCGCTTCAACCCGTTTTATTAATTGTGTCAAACGGGTCGACTCGTTTATGACCCGTGCCCTTATACGGGTCACCCAAACCCGTTTATTTTCGTGTCGGATCGAAAATTGCCACCCCTAGGTACAAGCACAACTAAATTGGTCTCCCTGTGCAATTTCCCACAAATAAATATGACCATATGTCTCTAGTTACTATATATATATTTATATATATAAATATATATATATATATAATGTCATAAGATAGAGTACAATTTTTGAAAAAGACAAACACTTTAATAATTATGCTTTAAATGTGTATCTCTTGTTTTAAATGTCATGAATTATAAAAAGATTTGTACAATTAATTGTGATTTGTGCCTCTAGCATTACTGATATTTTAATACAGTACTAAATTAAAATATATAATACAACTGCAAAACTACTAGAATGCAGAATCCTCTATGAAATTCGTTAAATAATTGCAATCATGACGCCAGTCAATATTTTGGAAAATACTTTTGCTTACTCAAAAAATAGTTCACTAATGCTCATCCAAGTATCCCATTGGCCAATACAGTGGGATCCTGGATTAAACATAAGATGATTAATCGTGCGTCCGAGTGCATTGACCAATGGATGCTTGAGTGAATATTGGTGAACTATTTTTTGGGTGAGCAAAAATACTCTCAATATTTTGGATAGAAAGATGACAGGTATGTACATACATATATAGCCAGTGTAATTAGTTAAAGGGCAATGCTAGGGGCACTAACAACTTCCACTAACACTTACTAACACACTCTATCTCTCTCCTAGTGGTACTGTGGGGCCCACTGCGGACCCCACAGTACCACTAGGAGAGAGATATAATGTGTTAGTGGAAGTTGTTAGTGCCCCAAATATTACTCTTAGTTAAAATGGTTTTGATAATTATGGTTTTCCCTTGAAGACCAAGTATTAGGTTTTTATTTTTTATTTTTTTTTTATGAAGGTGCTTATGCAATCAGTGAAATGGACACACCAACGTAGCACAAATCATTGGGTGACATAAAATAATGGCAGTTGAACTTTCCATTTTGGTGATTAGGTCATTTTATGTCTTTTTTTACCACCATTATAAATTCCCAGTAAGGATTTTTAACTATAATGGGGCCAAGCATGGTCCGTCACCTGTTAATGTATCTATACTAGACGATATATAATATACTAGTAATAACTCGTGCCCGTGGACAACAACAATAAAAAAAAAGGGAAAAACGAAATGCAATACTTTAAAATTTTCAAATCTTTTGTGTAAAATTGTACAGACCATTCAAACCCACATGCTATTTAGTACTAACCCGTGTCCGTGGGTACGAAGTGGGAAAAAAAATTCAATACTTTAAAAGATCTGAGATATGGTTGGAATTTTAAGTGAAGAAGACATTGGTTCCAATATTAAATATACCATTAACTCAATTTAATTAAATATATTTAGTCCAACATTAGATGAATATTTTAAGTATAATTAATATTTATTCGTAAAGACTTCCCCCGTGCCCGAGGGCACGAAGTGAAAAACAAAAAAAACAAAAAAACAAAAAAAACAAAGACTTTTTCTAAGCTTTTGGAAAGAAATAGAAAAGGAAAGCAAAACTTTTGTGATTATTTATAATTAGTCTATATTTAGGAAGCAACATTACTCATTTCACTAATTAGCTCTATAGACTATATCAAACTAATAGAACTAATCAAACGACCTATAAAAAGGGTGGAACTAATCAAACTGGTAGCAAAATTTACAACCATAGTGCTGGAAAAACCCATTTTCTAGATAGACAATAGAATATAACAAATACGCTTTCTAGATTTTTAAAAAAGTGCAAGTGAGAATACATTTCTTGAGACTTGAATTATGAAATCCATTGTTAAAACCCACTTCCAAAACTTCAACTTTATGTGATTTTTCACTCATATTATATTAGTTTGATTAGTTTTATGAAAGTCATTTGATCAGAGTCACGGAAAGAAAAAAAGAAAAACCTATAAAAAAAATAAACTCTATGAATATATGTATGATATGGGAAGTTTATATTCCAATATTTCTATTTTGAAAAAATCAGTCCACTGATTTAGTTTATCTCTCAATATTTGTGTTTGGTATTTAATATTAGATATGTATATATTCAAATTCAAATTATTTTAGGGAATTCCTTTTTTGCTATAAAAAAACAGTCTAATGATTTAGTTTTACCCAAGATTTGTGTTTTGTATTACTGAAGTTGACAATTTGGATATTGACATGTATTTATTCAAATTTAAATTAATTTAGGGAATTCCTTTTTAATTTAGAGTTTTAATAGGGTATAATGTAATATTTAATGGGATTAACTATTTTTGGTGGACAATCAATCCGACGGTCTAAAATATCTAAACTTGTCTCAATTGTCAAGATTAAAAATTGCTAAATTGAAAGGGACCCACACCGCTCTATCTTATTATATAGATTCTCCAATCCCTCCGTATTATTTGATGTGCCTATTTTTTATTTTGGTGGTTCTAAAACTATTGTTCATTAGTTTTCAAAATTTCCTTTATATATTTGACACACTTTCTTAATATAGCAGGGGCATTTTTTTTTAGAAAAAGCTTCATATTTTTTTCCATGTGCATTGTAATCATTATGATCTTTTAAAATTTTAGATTCTCTAAAAGGGACACATAAAATGGGATAGATAGAGTATTATATATTACAGTATTCTCAAGAGAATTAATTTTGGCACTCTATAGTATCACATCCAATACATATAATACCATACAATTAATGCACTGCATGAAGTGTCAATAATAACTTTTGAAATGCCAAAATTAATTCCCAATCATCAACTTCGCACATGTTGCAATTTCCCCTGACCTCTTGTATCCTGGATAGCCAGTCGTGGCTGTGATACATGAATTGTGATGATATTTGGTATTGAGTTATTATTATATGTTTATGTGCAAGGGCGTATCCAGAATAGTAGTTTGGGGTGAGTTAGAAATACATATAGTATTGGGTCTACGGGGGTTCGGGGGCAGCGCCCGTGAATTTTCTTTTTTTTGGGGGGTCAAATTATGTTTATATTCTGAATTTTAGTATCATAAATGTTATTGTTTATTTTTGCTTCTAGTCATTTTAAGAGTTGGGAAAAGATATTTCGAGTTTATTTATACATATTTTCTTGATTTTGCATCATAAATAGTATAGTCTGATTTTGATTCTTATCGTTTTGTAGTTTGCATGAGCATTTAATAAATTACATCACAAGCAAAGAGAAATTTTTTTTTAAAAAAAGGGAAAAGAAAATAAATGGCATGCAAATAATAAGTATGGGCAAGGCTAGAATATTTTTGAAATAACAAGCACATCATAAATATTAGCTGACTTTTAAAAGTTAGAACTGAGCTAAGGCTAATGGATTGGGCTTGAATACAAAGTACTGCTATGCTGAACTAGGATTAATACTAGTGGACTGGGCATTTTGTTTTTTAAGTAAAAAAAAAAAAGGAAGAAAAAAATTGGAACCAATAGGATTCAAACCTTAGTCATCCACCTAAAAATCACTAACCTTATCCGTTGGGCTACTTCAACTACATGAGATATATTACGTAGTAAAATATTTTTGTTTTGAACTTTACCCTGGGCTATAGCCCAAGTCAGGCAAGGGTTAGATACGCCCTTGTTTATGTGGTTGCATTATATCTAATAGGGTAAATTACACTGACATCCCTGAGCCTTGGCACTTTGTCACAAACATCCTCTAAGGTTTCTTACATGACACTAACATCCCCTGTTAGAGTTGTCGGCTTAATGGGTTAACTCCTATTGTAAAAAGACTGTATTACCCCCTATTCCAAACCCAAGCCTTCTCTCTCTCTTTCTCTCTCTCTCTCTCTCTCTCTCTCACCCAAACCCTCCACCACCACTTTGGGCCACCACCACCAATCTAGACTACCATTGCCACCACCACTGTCTACCATCACCACAACAAACTCAACCAGTTCATTTAAATTGAAGAAAATTTCCAGTTAAAAAGCAAAAACCCAAATCATCCAATACATGAGTGTGTATATCTATATATACATATATAATGTATTTATGGACACACTGTGAGATACATGATGTAATACCCTGTATTTTGATATATAAATAAGACCTACTATTCCTTTTTATATACTTGTATAACCCTTACCTTTCATTTGGTAAATTTAGATACCAATCGATTGTCACTTTTTGTATACCAATTGATTGCCATCTATCCTAATCGATTGCTCTTCTGCCGACCTGATTTCATTACGTGGCAATATACCAATCGAATGCCATCTTTTCCAATCGATTGCCTTCAAATATCTATAACCAATCAATTGCCATAAGTCCCAATCGATTGCCATCTGCTGAGATAAGTTTTCTTCTTTGCTTGAGCTTTAGACGTGTGGCACTTTCATACTTTATATATATATATATACATTCATTTATAAACTTGGGGCCAATTTTACACAGTCTTAAGAGAGAGAGAGTCACACCTTGTGAGATGTATACATATTTACATATATATATACACCCACACAAACACATACACACACTGCCTTGGGCAGAAGAAGAAGAATAGAAGAAAAGAGAAGAGACAGTGAAATACAGAGCTGGACAGAGAAGAGAGAAAGAGAGAGGAACCTTGAGGTTTTCATGCTTATACACCAGCCAACACACCCTAGGTGAGTTGTTATGAAGTTTAGACGTATTAAATACGTCCATACGACGTTTATGTATGTTGTTTGATAAATCTGCTAGAGAAGACGAAGTGCCAATCGATTGGCATGATTCTTAATCGATTGCCATCAGTCTGGTCCCAAACGATTGGATTCAATCGATTGGATAGAACTCCAATCGATTGACATCCCAATCGATTGCCAGTTTCTTCAATCGATTGTTATGACTTTCATCCCAATCGATTGGATCCTTGTCCTAATCGATTGGCATTGGCAGAACATGGATTCCTTTGCCTATGTATTATATAAGAGGTTCGATTATTCGACTGTCGATTCGGGCTTTCGTTATGCGACTATAGGTTAGGCAGGGATACTGTGACACCAAAGAATAATAGGCATTTGATAAACGAAAGAATATGACGACGTTGGTGACATGTTGATTCTTTTATGAGTTTGATATCTATTTTTTTTAATTAGAGTAGTCAGGCCACATTGGGAATTATCATGTGTCGATGTTAGAACGGAACTTAGGTAAGTTTGGTAAGTTTTGGGAATGGTACGCAGACAGACGTTTGGTCATGATATGCTCTTAAAGGCGGTGGGCTGGACCAAGTAGTCCTAAGATAGACTAGATGATCTATGATATGCTCTTAAAAGTGATGAGTTGTGTAATATGCTCTTAAAAGTGGTGAGCAGGGATCACGGGTAGATGACGTTGAGTCGTGGCAATAGATTGATATGTCTTATTGGAAACGTTGTGTCCTTGTAAAGCGGTGAGCTGTGCATATTTTCTTAAAAGCTGGGAGATGGACTAACATGGAGTTCATGACCTGCGGTGAGCTGTGAATATGCTCTTAAAAGTGGTGGACGGAATGAGAGTGTATCCCTAGAGTTAAACAATTGAGTCTATTCTTTCAGTCAGAGTATGTTGAAAATCAGCTTTGAGTAACAAGACGATAAGGGTTGGTTAACGACGTTGAGTAAATGAGAAATATATTATTATAGTAGAATTTAACTCGTGTATTCATAAACTTGTTATTACTTCAGATAACTGGTACCTTGTTAGTTTATATTCACTCAGCTCTCAGTAATGACGGCCTTTATTGCCTGGACTTTCCTCTTCCAGACTATCTGTCACGCCCCGACGTAGCATAAATATGGAAAGCGTTTAATTTCTTTTATGGACCCGTAGGTCGCGACAGTTTGAAGGATCGATTCCGTCCCAAACGTCGAACAACAAAAACATAATAATCAGAGCAGAGCAATCAAGGCTTACAAAAGTTTTACTAACTTATTACATCTTAAAATATGGGGTCATCTAAGGCACAGACCGCCTTGAAAACAAAATATGACTTATCATCTATTACAGTCATCCTTATAAACAAACAGTTTAAAACATATAACTTGAATATGAAATGATGATAACAGTTTCTCTTCCAAAAGCAGCCGTTCTCAATTAGCATAGTCATAATGTTCCTCCTGGTTATAACCTGAAAAGGCTGGACACGAATGTCCAGGACGCATCAACGTCATCAGCTTCAAGAAGCTGGTGAGCATTAAAAACATAACTTCGAATGTAAAACATACTCATTTACCTTTTTCCATTTTCAATTTTGTAAAATCAATCGTTTGGCCACAGAAAGAATTCATTTTATCAAACAACGAGGGATATCTTAAAAGTCGTTCATTCATAAAAGCATATGTTCATGTATGAGACAATGCACCACACTCTTTTTGCCGACTCTTTTCTCTCGACAGACACAACAACCCACTATCTCACTCCAGTATCTTTGAAGCACTAAGATAGCCACACTTTAGCAACAGGGCGCCAGGGAGTGTCCAGTTTGCCTCACACTTTGGTCCGGGGTACTAGGGAGTGTCCATTGCCTCACACTTTGAATACCTAATCCGCCATGCAAATACCGGAGCAACCTCACGCAGTATCCAGACTCGGGTATCAGGGAGTGTCCGTAGGCCACACTTTAGCACTACCATGGGTGCCAGGGAGTGTCCAAGTTCGGCGTCACACACTTTAACGCTACCATGGGCGTCAGGGAGTGTCCTTATTTGCCACCGTCGCATTTCAAAGATAGTCTCGCCGTAACCTCAACCACAACCACAACCACAATCTCGATCTCGATCTTATACTCTTTCCACACTGACCATTACTCTTTTCCACACTGACTAACACCCACATGCATGTACCACTAACTCCACATGTATGTCATGAATTTAAACATAAAAGAATTTGCTGAATTAAAAGAACAACGTACGCAGGGGGATTGATAAGTCATAACACATTGTTTTAATCTTTCCAACATAACCAATGGTCTTCTGTTTTAATAAAATTCCCAAACCGAAACTTAACAGTGCTTTAAAATTTATCCAAACTGTCCCTTATACGAAAACACACAAAAACTAGAAACTGTCAGAAGTCGCGCGCGCGGGTCGCTCGCGCAATATGTTGCTCGCGCGGGCTGCTCGCGCGACCTGCCCATTTTCATTTTATTATAAAAACTTTTTCTTTCTGCCTGAAATCAGAAACCTCGCGCGCGCGGGTCGCTCGCGCGAAAAGTCTCTCGCGCGACCCTCGCTCGCGCGACCTGCCTAAATTTCATTTTCTATATAAAACTTTCTCCGTCTGCCTGAACCCGCGAGGCTCGCGCGAGGGGTCGCTCGCGCGGGCCGCTCGCGCGACCTTCGCTCGCGCGATCATGGCGCGAGATGAAGCAGAGGCTTCGTCTTCTTCGTCAGAACTGCTCTGTTTCAGCAATTCAGGGGTCTTTTGACCCATTTCCAAATTCGTAAGCAATTACGGCATGTAATATATGAAATTCTTTGTTTTTCAACAAGGATTAAGAATCCATTATCAATTTAACACAAATCAAACCATAGTTCTTGAATTTTATGAAATCCTAAAAGTTAACAAAACTTAATTTCTCATATACTTCTTCAGGTGAATAAATTGGGCCCTTAAACTTTACACCTATTCACTATGATGTATAATCTACCATAATCATCTCTAAAAACTAAATTTGATTGAGGTTGAAAAAATCTTGATTTGAGCTATGAAGTTTCATACGTTAAATTTAATATGCAGATTCTTAAATCAAGCTATAAGAACAGAAATTAAGATGTGTATCACATTCATAGTGAGTTTAGAATACTCACTGATTGATAAGAATGTGTGGGTGTTAAGAAAGATGAGCACAATAAGAAACCAACTCCAAGCTTTGGCTATAGAGGATTGAGCTTCCTTTCTTTCTAAAATTTCAGCAAGATAACTCTCAAGCTCTCTCTTTTCTCTCTGTGTGATGTGTGTGCTGAATGTGTGAGTTATGAGTGTGTGAGAGGGTATATATAGAGAGCCAAGGAGATGAACTTGGAGGCCAAGTCTTGTGTGCTTTACTCAACAAAATCAATTTGGTTTTTAAATCCTGATTTTGATTATCAATTATACAAGCTGGAGAATATACACAGATGCATACATACGTGAGTGTACTCTCAAAATTTGAAGAGGCAACCTAGGCCACTAGGGGGCAATGTAGATGTGTTTGGGAAATGAAACTTCTAGCACTAGTTAACACACACAAAAGTACATTAACCAAACAAGGTATAAGAAAATCATTACTTGCCATTAATAGAAATAAAGCACAAGTCATGTCCAACTTCACATCACTTCCAAAATCTGTGGAAGTTTAGCACAGCGCGGGCAGTTTTGAACATAAACTGGTATTTTCGTGACGCGGTGTTCGTCACAAAAATACAGTTTGAGTCAAAAGAAAACATTTCCACCGTTTGAAATACAGGTTTTGAAATTCAACACAGATTTTACTAACTTCCGAGAAATTGTAATTTGACCCCAATAATAATTTCAAAAGAAATCAAAACAGGTATTTTAAAAAAATTCAAATCATGAGAATTGAACTAAAATAAAAGCTGACAATGCCAATTAAATTTAAATAGGCCAATGCAAATTCAGATTAAATATGTACATGCTAAAAATTTAAAATTAAATGCGATGCAGGTTGTTACACTTTCATGTACCTTATTCTACAAGTGACGGAGCCTACGATGACGGCTACTATCTGGGAGGGGAATACTCAAAGGGTCGTCCCACTGATGACAAATATGCCAGGGAGGATTACTATGCTGATATTTATGACAGCTGATGATCTGGAGATAGTTGTTAGTTTATTATTCATGTTTAGACTGCTCTGTTATATTTGGTACTTGGGCATATGTTGCTTCTAAACCTTATATACTTCCGTTGTAGCTCTGTTGTAATAACTCTGATGTTGGTAATATACTAGGTTTTCTTTGTATTACTGCAAGTCTGTTCAATCTATTAACTAGATTTAGGTTGTGATACTTTTGTTCGCACATTGTTCCACTCCAACTGGTCCTAGTATTTTAAGATCCTTGAGATGAGATATGAGTTTAAGATAAGTTTGTCCTTCTGACGATAGATAGTCTCCTTTGTAGGTATGGACAAGCTTGAATCGGTCATCCACTCTTTTGTTGGTTTGAAATTGATTTTGATCAAAGAAAAGGAACGAAAGGTCTATTGAAAACAGATACAGAGTCACCACTTGGTTTTTAAGGAACCAAGAAACCTAATTTTGACTCACCCAAACGGATAAAGGGCACCGGCCCTTCGTAACCAAAGAACTTGGCTCGGGGTTTTGGTACGAGAGAGGAAGGAGCCTTTATCGCGACTAAAACACCCTCAACTTGCCCTGTCTCTCGACGGGCCTCAATTAGCATCCAAATAATCACCTTATACTATGTTTGGTTCGACAATTAATACTATGATAGTATATTACATCTCATCAGAATCTTGAAATGGAAGATCAAAAGGTAAGATATCAATCCTAAGATCTAAGCCAAATATCATACAATGCGAAAGTGAAAGATCACACAACAAACCTAGGAAAAATTGTCTAATCACATATCAAATAATCAAGTTTTCCTAGTCTAGAGGGGGACATGAATTGTTCTTGAAACAAATAATCAAAGAGATCAAAATGTGCTTAGAAAACTAGAATGATGCATGCTAATCTTTGAGAAAAGTAAACCTCTCAATCCCCGGAACGGATGAGAAAGGATGATGTGATCGAGGGGAAGCATGAACGGGTGATCAACTTCATTCCTTATAATCTTCTTAGATTAGGGGTCATAAAAACCCCAAATCTTGCATGGATGCAATGAATGATCCTAAAATGTGCAAAGGTTGTAGTGTGTTTGTGTACATGGACTTTCTAAAGTGATTTAAAAGTCTAAAATATGAATGAATTCATGGAGGAAATCATGGGATATATACAAAAATAGTATGGACCACTTCCTAAGATATAAGCTAATTTGGAGTGCATGTAAGCATCAAATCAAAGAATGAAAGTAAAAGATGCTTGCTGTGAATAGTGGACAGAACAGTGACTTGATCTTGTGGAAAATGAAAGGTAGGGTTAGGAATGTTTTTAATGCATGATTTTTTATGGAGATCATCTTTAGTGTGTCTAGAACACAAATCAAAAAGCCAATACTCAATAACTATCACAGATTGAGAGAAATCATATAAACAATAGAGGTTACTCAGAAACAGAGTCCGTACTGTCGACTGAAATGTCAAAACATTTAGAAAATGAAACAAAACATCTAGAGGCCCATATTATACAAAAATTTCCCTAAGACATTTAAGTTCAAGGGAAAAATGAGTTGGGATCACTCCTTTTGGAAAAGTTTTCTGTAAAACAAGTTGAAAGTCAACTAAGCTGCTGTGACAGCAAAGGCAGAATATCTGGAGAGAATGTTTGGGTCCAAATGGAGCACTTCCAAGTGTTTTCAAGTCAAACCAAAAATCGTGGGTGTTCTATAATGGGTTAGGAAGACTTTCCAAGTGATCTTGCATTCATATATTGGGTATTGAACTCAGAATAATTCCTTGAAGTTAGATAACTCACTATTTTGAAGGTTTTGGGAAGAACTAGGGTTTTCTTCTTTGAAATCAAAATGAGGGGTTTAAGAGGGGTTTTGAAATAGAGGTTTTGAAAGTATATTTTTAGCACTTAAATAGAGATTATGACCACTTGGAATATCAAAATTTGAACCCATCTAAAGAACCTCCAAGATTGTTGGAGAATATTGTTTTATTTTGAAAACAACTTCAAGAATACATAGGAATGTATTGAGGTTGAAATCATCATCTATCAAACATGTTTTCGAGGTCAAGAGCTACTATCCATAAGGATTCACTCACCTCAAACACCATGTCATCATCTAGATGATGATGAACTAATAAGTAAATAAAGAAAATAAAAAAGAAATGAGATTAAGGAGAGATGAGCATAATATGTAAAACAAGCAAGTAATCAATAGATGATATTCATGATGATTTTCGACTTGTAGCTTGGTGTTTCACTCATATATGGTGACTTTAGACATGGAAGAAGCTTCTCATCTCACAAATGCTCACTAAAATGGTGGTTGGGTGTATTAAATGTGAAGTAAATGGGAGTAATGAAGTAGAAAACAAAGTTTACAAATCACTTTTTAGTTGAAAAATCAAAGGAAGAAGCTCACTTTCACTCTCCTAACCTTATCTTCTACAACTTTTCTCTCTATAACTTCTCTAAGCTATGTATTTGCACCCCCCAAATGAGAAGTCAAGGGGGGTTTATATAGGCTAATTTGGAATGGTTTTGGGATTAAAAGAGTGCTCCCATTGGCTCCAAATGTCTGTGAACAAGGAACTACGTCGTTTTAGTTTCTAATTAATCAAAATGAACCCCCAAAATAAATTGCAAAAAAAGACTGTTCTGGAGGAGAGTGTCATGGCGGCACTGGGCCTATGTCCCGACGGCAGTGGGCAAGTGCCATGGCGGCACTGCTCCTCTGATGTCCAGATAATTCCAATTAGGCCCCTAAAGGTTCCGGTATTCGCGAAAAGGCCCTATTTCGTCCGAAATTCACAAAAAATGCATATGAACTCCAAACTGAGGTTGTGATATACCGTTGAAAAGGTAATGGAGTCCACTTTACATAAAAAAATATTTCAAAGATAGGTCACTTTGAAAAGTTTTGCGGTATTCGCGATAAAAGCCGATTTGATCGCCTTTTTCACCTTCGGAAATTCATAATAAATTCGTTTTAAATCCGGGAATTATGTGCGATATAGCGTTGTAAAGATATTGACCTCTAGTATCCATGAAAAATATTTGAAAAATGATACGGTGCTCCAATTTTAATGTCAAGTTTTGGTTAAACTGGTCAAACCTGGGATTCCCCGGAAGTTCTGGGAACCTCTGGGAGCTCCCAGGAGCTGACGTTATCATCCGATTTCCTTTTAAAACTCGTTTTAGTACTTTCCACATGATCTAGAATGATCTCAGAACCTTTCAGCGAATTTAGACGATTTCAGTCAAACTTTGGTCAAACCTGGTCAAACCTTGGTCAAACTGGTCAACGGAGACTTTTCAGGAATTTCCGGGACTTTCGGGGGTCTCTGGGAGCCGACGATTTCTTCTAATTTTGCTTGAAAAATTATTTTTAGTACTTTTTTATGATGTAGCATGTTTCTAGAACTTTCGGTCCAAATCTGGGAATATTTGGGCTTTCAGGGGTATTTTGGTCATTTGTACCACTTTCTGAGCATTTTGAGAGATGGATGTCACGCCCCGGAGCAGCATAAATAGAGAAAAATAAATTTCCTTTATGGGTCCATAAGGAATGACAGGTGAAAGTCACTAATAATCCACACCACGCAGTACTAGTCCAAAAGAAAAGCAACAGTAAACAACTGAGAATAACACACAGTGCTAACTATTACAAAAATATCAGAGTGTGGTCCACAGGATCATAACAGGTCTGGAGACAACAAATGCCCAAGTACCCGTTAACTAAAGATTCAACAGAACAACCGAAATGTAATCTAACTATAACATCTTCAGTCTTCAACTGGCATAAGGATAATCCTCCCTGGCGTAACCATCATCGGAGGGGCCTTCCTCTGGATAATAGTCATCAGTGCACTGGTCATTACCTACAGAATAAGGGGCAGGATATTCTGGACGGGGAAAGTCCAGGCAATAAAAGGACGTCAGCTTACTGAGAGCTGAGTGAGCATAAACTAACGAGGTACCAGTTATCTGAAGTAAACACAAGCTTATGAAAATACGAGTTAACATCTTATTATAAAGATAACATTATCTTGTTCCTTTAGTCATCCCTGTAAACCGACCCTTAACGTCTTGTTAATCGAATCACGACATTTAACAAACTCTGATTTCATGAACAGACTCAATCGTTTAACTCTAGGGATACACCCTTATTCTGTCCATCGCTTTTAAGAGCAATATATCCTGCTCACCGCATGTTATGGACTCCACGTCAGTCTGTCCCCAGCTTTTAAGAACAATGGTCCTGTTCACCGCATTTCAGGGATATAACGATTCGAACAAGGCATATCAATCTATTGCCACGACTCAACGTCATCTACCAGTGATCCCAGCTCACCGCTTTTAAGAACAATGATCCTGTTCACCGCTTTGAAGAGCATCTCATAGATCATCCAGTCTATCTTGAGACTTCTTGGTCCAGCTCACTGCTTTTAAGAACTATATATCCGGTTCACCGCTTTTAAGAGCATATCATGACCAATTGTCCATCCACGTACCATTCCCAGAACTTACCAAACCTACTTACGTTCCATTCTACATTGACACATGACAACTCCCAATGTGGCCTGACTACTCGGATTAAAAGAAATCGGATATCAAACTCATATCAAAATCAACACGTCACCCACGTCTTCATATTCCTTTTTATTTATTCATTATCCATAAATCTTTGGTGTCACATTACTCCCGTCTAACCCATATTCGCATAATGGAAATCCGAATTAGAAATCGAACAACTAAACCTCTTATATAATAAATAGGCAAAGGAAACCATGTTCTGATCATGCCAATCGATTGGTACAGAGGTTCAATAGATTGGGACAAAAAGTTATACCAATCGATTGAGAAACATGGCAATCGATTGGAATGTCAATCGATTGGGATCCTATTCAATCGATTGGGATGTCAATCGATTGGAATCCTATCCAATCGATTGGGATACGACTGATGTCAATCGATTGAGATTATGCCAATCGATTGGTACTACGTCTTCTCCAGCAGATTGTAAAAACAGCATAATTAAACGTAGAAGTCATACTTTTATCACATCTAAAGGCCATAACAACTTGTACATACATCAAATAAAGTGACCAAGTGAGTTAGGACTCACCTAGGGTGCGTTTGGGTGTGTAAGTCTTGAATACTCAAGCTTTTCCTCTCTCTCTTCCTTCTCTTTCTCTGTCCAGCCTTCTCTCTCTCTGTCTCTTCCTTTCTTCTTCTTTCTGATTCTCCTTCTTCTTCTCCTCTTCTTCAAGTTGCCAAGGTCAGTGTGTATGTGTATAGATATATAAATATAGATATATATATGTATGTATATATCTCAAGAGGTATGTCTCTCTTTCTCTCTCTCAAGGCTGCCAAAATGACCCAAGGCCATAAACATGGTCATATATATAGAGATAAGGGAGTGCCACACGTTTAAAGCTCAAGAAAAGAAGAAAATATGTCTCAGCTTATACCAATCGATTGGGACACAAGTCAATCAATTGGGAACAGATATTTGTAGTCAATCGATTGAGATAAATGGCAATCGATTGGGATAAATGGCAATCGATTGGGATGTTGACACGTAATCAATTTTAGTCGGTAAAATGGCAATCGATTGGGAATATGTCAACCGATTGGTATCCGAAAAGTGTCAATCGATTGGGAACTAAAGGCAATCAATTGGTATCCGAAAAGTGTCAATCGATTGGGAACTAAAGGCAATCGATTGGTATCCAAAATTTATCAAAAGGAAGAGAAAGTTTATACGAGTATAGAAATGAAATACCAGGTCTTATTAATATACCAAAATACAGGGTATTACATTATCCACCACTCAACAAAAGATTTCGTCCTCGAAATCAAAAGCAACAAGATCTAAAATAAAAACGAAAACTTCTCGCGCATCTCTGACTCTAGTTCCCACGAAGCTTCTCCTTTATCGTGATGCTTCCACTGAATTTTGACTAACGGAATCTCCTTGTTCCTGAGCTTCTTGATTCCTCGATCTAGAATACGAACAGGTCCTTCATTGAATGTAGCGTTATTGTGGACTTCAATGTCTTCAAAGCTGATCTCATGCGCTGGGTTGTGAACACACTTCCTCAGCATACTGATGTGGAAAACATTGTGCACTCCTGACATCTTTGGCGGCAATGCAAGGTATTAAGCGCTTTCCCAACACGCTCCAGAATCTCAAATGGTCCGATGAAACGTGGCGATAATTTGACCCTTTTCTGACGAAATCTGATGATTCCTCGAACAGGTGAAACCTTGAGTAATACGTGATCTCCAACGGCAAACTCCAAGTCTTTGCGTCGCTTGTCAGCATAACTCTTGTATCTGGTCTGGGATGTCTTCATCTTCTCACGTACGACTTGAATCTTCTCACTGGTTTCTCGTACCATCTCTGGCCTAAGAAGTTGACTATCTCCGACTTCGGTCCAACATAGCGGCGATCGGCAAGGTCTTCCGTACAAAGCTTCAAATGGCGCCATATCTATGCTTGAATGATAACTATTATTATAGGCGAACTCAATCAGAGGTAAGTGTATCTCCCAAGAACTCTCAAAATCAATGACACAAGCGCGTAACATATCTTCGATCACTTGATTAATTCTTTCAGTCTGTCCATCGGTCTGCGGATGAAAAGCTGAACTCAAGTTCAATGTCGTTCCCATCGCTGTCTGGAGACTCTTCCAAAATTCTGCAGTAAAACGCGAATCTCGGTCTGACACAATAGATACAGGCACTCCATGTAATCGTACAACGTGTTGTAGATACATTCGGGTCAAACGTTCTACTGAATACGTCATGCTATAGGCAATAAAATGTGCCGTCTTAGTAAGTCGATCCACGATTACCCATAGAGCATCGTGATTCTGCTGTGACTTTGGCAATCCTACCACAAAATCCATGGTTATGTGTTCCCATTTCCATTGAGGAATAGGTAACGGCTGTAGAAGTCCAGGTGGTTTCTGATGTTCTGCCTTTACTTGTTTACAAGTAAGACACTGAGATACATACTCAGCCACTTCTCGCTTCATTCCTTCCCACCAGAAATTTCTCTTCAAGTCCTTGTACATCTTCGTACTTCCGGGATGAATCGTCATCCGTGACTTATGAGCTTCATCCAATATGTCTTTTCGGAGACTTTCTTTATTAGGTACACAGAGTCTATCTTTACATCGTAAAGCTCCGTCGGTACTAATATTCCAGACTTCTGGTTCCTTGGCTGTCATCTTGGCGAACCATAACTTTAAATCCTCTGCTGTCTATTGAGCCTCTATGATACGACTGATCAAAGTCGATTGCACCATAAGACATCCAAAATGTTGTCCTTTCATTGGCTCCACTGGCTGAAGATCAAATTCAGCAATTTCTTCTAATGCTCTCCATTCTCTAATTAGAAATGCAGCGATCACTAGTCAAGGTTTACGGCTCAAAGCATCGGCTACGACATTTGCTTTACCTGGATGGTATTGCAAGGAAAAGTCATAGTCTTTGAGTAATTCCATCCACCTTCGTTGTCGCATATTCAACTCCTTTTGAGAGAATAAATACTTCAAGCTCTTATGATCGGAAAACAGATCAAACTTTTCTCCGTAGAGATAGTGTCTCCAAATTTTCAATGCAAACACTATTACTGCTAATTCCAGATCATGCGTAGGATAATTTTTCTCATGTACCTTCAATTATCTTGATCCATATGCGATAACATTTCCATCTTGCATAAGCACACACCCGAGTCCTTGGTGCGATGCATCACTGTAGATCACATACTTTTCTCCACTCTTAGGTAATGCGAGTATTGGTGCAGAAGTCAATCTTTCCTTTAACTCCTGAAATGCACCCTCATGCTTGTCTGTCCATTCGTACTTCGTCTCCTTCCTGGTTAAGTTTGTCAAAGGTCCTGCTAGTTTGGAAAATCCTTCTACGAATCTTCTGTAATATCCTGCTAAACCGAGGAAACTTCTGACTTCGGTCGCATTCGTCGGTCTGTTCCAGCTTAAGACTGCATCAATCTTAGATGAGTCTATCGAAATACCTTCCTGAGATATAACATGTCCCAAGAATTTGACTTCCTGTAGCCAAAACTCACACTTGCTGAACTTTGCATACAACTTGTTATCTCGAAGTGTCTGCAAGGCAACTTGTAAATGCTCCTTGTGATCCTCTTCTGTCTTTGAGTAGATTAGTATATCATCAATGAACACTATAATGAATTTATCCAGATATAGTCTGAATACTCTATTCATCAAGTCCATAAATACTACTGGCGCATTCGTCAATCCAAAAGGCATAACTAGAAACTCGTAATGCCCGTATCTTGTCCTGAATGCAGTCTTTGATACATCCTCTGGTCGAACTAACAATTGGTGGTATCCTGAACGCAGATCAATCTTGGAAAAGATCCTAGATCCTTGTAACTGGTCGAATAGATCATCTATCCGAGGTAATGGATATCTATTCTTGATCGTTACCTTATTCAACTCCCTGTAGTCTATACAGAGTCGAAGTGTTTCGTCCTTCTTCTTTACAAACAGAACTGGTGCTCCCCAAGGCGACGTACTCGGACAAACAAATCCTAGATCCTCGAGTTCTTGAACTTGCCTCTTCAGTTCCAACATCTCGGTTGGTGCCATCCTATATGGAGTCTTAGATATCGGTAATGTACCAGGTACTAATTCCACGCAGAAGTCTATTTCTCTTTTCAGTGGAAGTCCTTTAATATCCTAAAATACATCTAGAAAGTCTCGTGCAATAGGAATTTGATCCATCGTAAGCTCCGTACTCGTACAAATGATCGTAGCCAAACCACTCGTAAGAAACAGGTCGCTTGTCGGTTGACACCGAAATCTGATCGTCGGCTTTCCTTGTATTGGAAATACAATCGTCCTAGTAGGGTAATCCAGATTGGCACTGTACTTAGTTAACCAATCCATCCCTAGGATAACATCGAATACTGACATCGACAGAACTACCAAGTCTGCTGGAAGATTCCTATCTCCCAAAGTCAATGGGCAATCTTTACACACTTTAATCAACTTAACTGTCACTCCCAACGGTGACACATCATTCAGTATTGACTCAAGTGTCTGGGGTTCTAAACCCAACTGACGCACAATCTTAACAGCAATAAAAGAACGTGCGGCTCTAGTATCAAATAAAGCTTTAACTGGACTATGAAAGAGTACAAGCGTACCTTCCAAATGTTGCTGCTCATCAGCATTAAAGCCTACTTCTCCTGGAATGATAGCATTCATTCTGGTCTGCTCAGGAGGTCCTTGGATTCCTTGCACTGGGACTCCGTAGTGTCCTCCTCGTGGTGCACGACAATCCCTACTCACGTGCCCTGGCTTATTGCAGTTGCAGCAGACAATATCCGGCCTGCGATTAGGTCTATGGGCAGTGCAGTTCCTTGCAATATGTCCGGGCTTTCCACAGTTAAAACAACCTCCAGTGTTGCTTGGCGGGGCTGTCAGTAATGCTTGCGGCTGTAGTTCTCGCTGTTGATTTTGCTGGGGTCGATTATAACCTTGCTGAGGTTTCCTGGCTCCTTCCCAGATTCTCTTGTTTCCTTGAAAGTTTTCCTGAGGTCTCCATCCTTGGGTATTTCTCGGTGGTCGATTAGGGAAATTTCTCTGTTGAAACCCTCGTAACGACTGAGGTCGATTTGTCTGTGATTGCTGTACTGGATTAGCATCCTTTTCTAATCCTGTCGTAAATCTAACAATTTCCTCATATGACTGGTTCAGATGACCAACCATCATATGTCTGAGGTGGGGGTTCAGTCCTTGGTGAAATCTCTTCACCTTCTTCTGCGGAATGTCTATCATATGCTGAGCAAATCTGGATAAACCCTCGAACTGTGTTGTGTATTCCCGTACATTCCATCCTCCTTGGATCAAATTGAGAAAGTTCCTTTCCTGTTGATCTCTCTCATCTTCTGGAAAATACTTATCCAAAAATCTGCCTTTGAATGTCTTCCATGACATAGCTCTAGCGGCATCGATCCCAATTGTGGCTCGCTCAGCTTCCCACCAATCTGCGGCGGCATAAGTGAGCTGAAACGTAGCAAGGCAACGTTTCTCTTGTTGGTTGCATTCCAATGCTTCAAATATTAACTCCATCTCTCTTATCCATTGTTCTGCTTTCCATGGTTCTGTTAGTCCATCGAACTTTTCGGGACGTAACCCACGAAAATTTGCTAACAGCTTATCTCCAGTCTGTCTTTGCTGAAATGGTGCAACTGGGGTTTGGACAGGTCGTTGATTCATAGCATGATTGTAGGTATCTCCTACATGCTCCATTCTCTGCATAAATGCTTCGAAAATTCCGGTTGGGTCCATTCCCTCTGGAATAGGTGCTCCATTACGCGCTTGGTGATTTCTCAAGGGTCCTACCATAATGATAAGGAATGTCGCCTACAAAAGACTCAAGATTAGCTGAAAGTCTTCTCGGAGAAACGAAATCAACATAGAACGAGAAGCAGCAAAACTAACAATTCTACTAAACAATATAGCACTACAAACATACCATCCATATCAAAAGTACTGGTCATATATATAGCAAAAGATGTACCGCATAGTACACACTAGTCAAACTGTGTACCATATGGAACAAAAGTTACAACAACTAAAGTCAGCTAATACTATACAAAGCTATGGTCAATAGCTATCTCTCAAGCTCCCAAAAATCTGGTGGACAACATGTCCTAATATAAACTAACAAAATCTACACCCTGCCGATCCTGACTCAAAAGTCGTCAGCATCTGATCCTGCTGGTGGTGCCTCGTCCTCTGGGTCAATAGCCATCTCCTCGAGTGGATCTTCCTCAACTGGTGCGACAAGATCCCCGACTACTACCCCTATATCCCAATCCTCTATCATCTCTGCATCATCGTCCTCCATCACGTCTGCTATCGCCTGGTTAGCGACATCAACAGCTACTGCAGCAAAACCGTCAGCTATGTCAAGAGCTCCTGCTATAGCCACCTCTCCCATAACAAAATCTGCTGGCTGTGCTACCATCTGAGCTATCCATCCTACTTCCATATCGGACATGGCTGCCATATGCATAATGGGTCCCGCTGGTATCTGAAGCACAACGGGTACCTCTGGCACAACTATCTCCTCGTCGGGCACCTCCTCATCTACTACTACGTCTGCCTCAATAGCCTCTGGGTCTGGTATTGGATCCTCTGGCTCAAACTCTGGCTCCTCGGGGTCATCCTCAGGTTCATCATCATCTGCATCGTCTGCATGCTCATCCTCTATTGGGTCCTCGTCATCTATCGGCTCCTCCTCTCCATCTCCATCCATGTCCTCATCGGGATGCTCATCCTCAGGCTCTAGATCCTCCTCATCCTCAATCGGCTCAGGCTCTGGCTCTGGGACGGGTACAGGTGATGGTGGGGCTGCTGTTGCTGGTACATTTATAGGCTCTGGTGGACCGGCTACAATGGCTCTCAACTCAATCTCATCCATCTCTGGCTTACTCAAAACTAGTCGTAACATCTCCTGGCAAATGTCTTTACCGACCCTCGCAGTATGGTAAGCATCCATGCGCATCTGTGTCGGGTGAGTACTCCTGGTCACATAAAGCGCTCTCCATATGTCTTCCTCTAAATGTCGACTAGATATCTGGCACACACGCTCACGATAAAACTCTGGGTCAGCTGGCTCCACGGTATCTCCATGGATAATATGTCCTCCATAAGCAT
Source organism: Hydrangea macrophylla (assembly GCA_033977485.1). NCBI lineage: Eukaryota > Viridiplantae > Streptophyta > Magnoliopsida > Cornales > Hydrangeaceae > Hydrangea > Hydrangea macrophylla. Next base: position 35,564,581 of record CM066997.1, read on the forward strand.
CAGTCACAAACTGGTGAAACTCCGGATCCATGCTATCCTGCAAAGGAAACTATCTATCGTCAGGAAGACGAACTTATCTTATACTCATATCTCATCTCAAAGAAATTCTATAATACTAGGACCAGATGGTGTGGAAATACTTAGTGAACAAAAGTATCACAACCTAGAGTACCGAACCTAAGCTCTGATACCAAAAAACCCTGTCACGCCTCGGAGCAGCATAAATAGAGAAAAATAAATTTCCTTTATGGGTCCATAAGGAATGACAGGTGAAAGTCACTAATAATCCACACCACGCAGTACTAGTCCAAAAGAAAAGCAACAGTAAACAACTGAGAATAACACACAGTGCTAACTATTACAAAAATATCAGAGTGTGGTCCACAGGATCACAACAGGTCTGGAGACAACAAATTCCCAAGTACCCGTTAACTAAAGATTCAACAGAACAACCGAAATGTAATCTAACTATAACATCTTCAGTCTTCAACTGGCATAAGGATAATCCTCCATGGAGTAACCATCATCGGTGGGGACTTCCTCTGGATAATAGTCATCAGTGTACTGGTCATTACCTGCAGAATAAGGGGCAGGATATTCTGGACGGGGAAAGTCCAGGCAATAAAAGGCCGTCAGCTTACTGAGAGCTGAGTGAGCATAAACTAACGAGGTACCAGTTATATGAAGTAAACACAAGCTTATGAAAATACGAGTTAACATCTTATTATAAAGATAACATTATCTTGTTCCTTTAGTCATCCCTGTAAACCGACCCTTAACGTCTTGTTAATCAAATCACGACATTTAACAAACTCTGATTTCAAGAACACACTCAATCGTTTAACTCTAGGGATACACCCTTATTCTGTCCATCGCTTTTAAGAGCAATATATCCTGCTCACCGCATGTCATGGACTCCACGTCAGTCTGTCCCCAGCTTTTAAGAACAATGGTCCTGTTCACCGCATTTCAGGGATATAACGATTCGAACAAGGCATTTCAATCTATTGCCACGACTCAACGTCATCTACTAGTGATCCCAGCTCACCGCTTTTAAGAACAATGATCCTGTTCACCGCTTTTAAGAGCATCTCATAGATCATCCAGTCTATCTTGAGACTTCTTGGTCCAGCTCACTGCTTTTAAGAACCATGTATCCGGTTCACCGCTTTTAAGAGCATATCATGACCAATTGTCCATCCACGTACCATTCCCAGAACTTACCAAACCTACTTACGTTCCATTCTACATTGACACATGACAACTCCCAATGTGGCCTGACTACTCGGATTAAAAGAAATCGGATATCAAACTCATATCAAAATCAACACGTCACCCACGTCTTCATAATCCTTTTTATTTATTCATTATCCATAAATCTTTGGTGTCACATTACTCCCGTCTAACCCATAGTCGCATAATGGAAATCCGAATTAGAAATCGAACAACTAAACCTCTTATATAATAAATAGGCCACGAAAACCATGTTCTGATCATGCCAATCGATTGGTACAGAGGTTCAATCGATTGGGACAAAAAGTTATACCAATCGATTGAGAAACATGGCAATCGATTGGAATGTCAATCGATTGTGATGCTATTCAATCGATTGGGATGTCAATCGATTGGAATCCTATCCAATCGATTGGGATGTCAATCGATTGGAATTCTATCCAATCGATTGGGATACGACTGATGTCAATCGATTGAGATTATGTCAATCGATTGGTACTACGTCTTCTCTAGCAGATTGTAAAAATAGCATAAATAAACGTAGAAGTCATACTTTTATCACATCTAAAGGTCATGACAACTTGTACATACATCAAATAAAGTGACCAAGTGAGTTAGGACTCACCTAGGGTGCGTTTGGGTGTGTAAGTCTTGAATACTCAAGCTTTTCCTCTCTCTCTCTCTCTCTCTTCCTTCTCTTTCTCTGTCCAGCCTTCTCTCTCTCTGTCTCTTCCTTTCTTCTTCTTTCTGATTCTCCTTCTTCTTCTCCTCTTCTTCAAGTTGCCAAGGTCAGTGTGTATGTGTATAGATATAGAAATATAGATAGATATATGTATGTATATATCTCAAGAGGTATGTCTCTCTCTCTCTCAAGGCTGCCAAAATGACCCAAGGCCATAAACATGGTCATATATATAGAGATAAGGGAGTGCCACACGTTTAAAGCTCAAGAAAAGAAGAAAATATGTCTCAGCTGATACCAATCGATTGGGACACAAGTCAATCGATTGGGAACAGATATTTGTAGTCAATCGATTGGGATAAATGGCAATCGATTGGGATGTTGACACGTAATCAATTTTAGTCGATAAAATGGCAATCGATTGGGAATATGTCAATCGATTGGTATCCGAAAAGTGTCAATCGATTGGGAACTAAAGGCAATCGATTGGTATCCGAAAAGTGTCAATCGATTGGGAACTAAAGGCAATCGATTGGTATCCAAAATTTATCAAAAGGAAGAGAAAGTTTATACGAGTATAGAAATGAAATACCAGGTCTTATTAATATACCAAAATACAGGGTATTACAATAGAACTAACTTCTGGGAGTCTTTTCGTGTCTTTTCGATCATTGTGAACCACCAAGCTATGGGTCTCCTAAATCTGATAACCGACAAAATGGGGTGTCTACAGTTTGCCTTTCTTTGGTATAAACTTGCGAGACAATGCATGTCGCAAGCGAGTGCCAAAGCTTCAAAGAGACAGGCCTTTTTGGAGGCTATAGATTTAGGATAAAAGTGTTGCAAAGCATGCAATGATGAAAACATGATGTTGTGGTTAGTACTGGTTGCGCCCTGCGTGAGCTGACTACGTATCCCAAGGAGAATTAGACCAGGACGTAGTTCAGGAGAACAAGGGACAAAACAACATGCAAATGCATCGTTAGAACCGGCGGATGTTATGCTACGACATGCATGGACGTGATATGAGTTGCGTCCTGAGTCCTATCATGTCTAGTGTTCTAATCCTGGCATGAGCATGTACTGTGAGTTATGCCACTCCGAGTGGGCTGGTATTGTGTTAGTGTTTATGCATGTGATGTGGTGGCTGACTCGGATAAGGACATCAAGGTTTGGAAGACTCTGGGTCTCGGGGCAAACTTCTTGAATTTAAGGAAATATGCTGGCGAGTGGATCCGACACAGGGCCCTCGAGGATGACAGTTGAGAGGTAAGAGGGGTCTGTAGACACCCCGATTTTGACCAAACGTCGAATTAAGGAGAGTGTCACCTCCATGTCCGATGATGATAAGGACCAAAAGATTTGAAGTATTCCAAGCTCTTCAGAAAGTTCTCCAAACGCGATAAAATTTTCACAGAAAAAGAAATACTGGGTATTCAGGAGAATTCAGGAGTGAAAACATCACTTTTGGCAAAGATCCCCGAAAATAAGTTTTTTAGAAGAAAAAGGAGAAAAGAAAAAACCTAAAAGGGGAAGTTTAACGGAAACTGGCACACGGCAGTTTTTTGCGGTACTCATAGAATGCCGGACCGGCTCTCACTGAATGCCGCCAACATTTTCTGACTGCCGTTTGCTTTAACAGTCTGTATTTTGTGGTACAATACGTACATGTATGAGGATAAAACAAAAAAAACTGAAAAGTAATTCTGACAAAAACACGGCAATCAGCATTTTGAAACGGCTGTCACTGGGTGCCGCGCGACACTTATTGAATGCCGTTGCGGTTGTCATGAAGTGCCGCAACGCCATCCACTGACTGCCGCAAAGGATTTTTAATTGCCGCCTTCTGCAGCAATCTGTCTGTTTTCAAGAAGTACATATTGTACCACCAAATGAGATATTTACACCTGTCTTTTACTCCGAATTCACTGAAAATACCTGGGTTTTGTCTATAAAAGAAGAGGGATCTTCCTTGGGATAAAAAAAAGATAGACCATAATGTACCAAGAGATCACTACCACTACAACAACACATATGTGAGAGATAGAGAGTTTTGAGAGCTTGAGGAAGAGCTTGGAAGATCTTCAAAGTAGAGAAGCTTTGAGGATAGTTTGGAGGTGATCCTCTAACCATAAGTTGTTTCTTTTTATTCTTTATTTTAAGCCTCTAATCTTCAAACTACTTATTTTTCTTTGCTCCATTTCTTCTTGTTGTTTATACTTCCCTCTTGAGATTCTTAGAGATCCTCAATATCTCTCTTGAAAACTCTTGAGTTTGATCCCTTGATTCCATGTAAGCTTGTGCTTCCCATGGAAGACTTAAGGTTGATCATCTTTTACATAAGGACAAGTGGGTGAATCCAAACCCTTACCATGGTTTGAGTTCCCTAACTTGGAGTTCTCATGGAATCTCTTTATATTCCTTGAAGACTCATGAGTATTAGTCATATCTTCACCTCCAATGACCATCAAATGGTAGGAGTAACAAGTTTATCCAAGCTTTGGTCCATAAGTTTGAGTTCATTGTTTGTGATTTTGTGAAGTTCATTTCATACTTCATCAAAGTCCATAAGTCTAAGGTGTCTTTAACCTCCAATGACCATCAAATGGTAGGAGGAATGATTTGGTTTAAGCCCAACATTATGGTTTAATAGTTGAGGTTAACCAACAAAGTTGAGCTTGACAAATGAAAACAGTGGGTTCGTAAACTGTTTTTGACCAAGGATTTTTAGTTCAAAATCAGACCGTTGGAATTGAATGATACCAACGGGAAAGTGTTTATAACTCAAAGTTCTACCACTGTAATTTTTGTTTTAAGGTAGTTTCATGTTTTGGGGGGTTTGGTCATGAGTTTTGTGAAGTCACTACAATTTGTCCAGAGTTTCAGAACAGTAACAGTCTTTTGAAACAAGTAAATCAGAACCTTAACCTAGCACTTGTTACCCAAAATAATTTTTTCTAAGTAGGATAATGTATTAGGAGGCTACCCTAAAAAGAACAAAGCATTTCTGATTTTTTTGCTATTTTTAGAAAATCGCGCAAGAAATCTGGACAGAGGGTTGTAGAATGCTGAGTGATGTCTGGTTTTTGCCCAATTCCCGGAGATCCGACCGTTGAAACTTTGATTTTTTTTGGGTTAAAAACTAGACACACAGAGGCATCTTGTGTCCAAAATTCATCAAGATCAAACCATGGAAACCATGCTTTTTATTTCTTTGAAGTTCTGATCTGCTCTCAGCAATTTTCAGAATTCTGTGACAATTTTGATCAATCTCATAAATAATAGCTTAGATGATATTTTCATGAGTTAAGGTCTAAACCATGTTTCAATAACGATTAGTTAAGCTTGAATTCAAAGTTTAAGTGATCTAAATCATTGAATATCTCATAATTCATTCTTGTTCATGTACATATTCATCCATATGGCTTGATGCTTGTAATTAGGACTTATTTGCTTTAAGATTTAATTACATTTGATAGATTTAAGCTAGAAGTCTAGGATTGTTATTTAAAATCCAACTTTACATCTTGTATACCATGTGGACTAACCCTTTATTTTGTAGCGCTATTAAGGTATGATTTCTTGAATCCCTGTTTAGTTTACTTTAATTTCTTGATTTTATCGATTTTTCAATCTTATGTGCGACATCTTAGAATTAGGATTTGCTTTACTTGTATATATGGATTAGAGACTCTTTTCCTAGGTTTTATCTATTTGCATGCATTTGCACGTTTAAATATTCATGGCCGGATCCCGGGTAAGTTCTCTAGTTCCCTATTTGCATATCATATTGCTTGCTACTTGAATTACGTGGCTTTTGAATGATATTTTATCACTTGCAATCTTACACCCTTTAGACATGCTTTTGTAATGTATATTTATACATATGTATTAGTTGAGGGCACATTTAAATTAATAATTCGATTAAAAGGATATTGAGTAGAGGCTTATCGCAAGATAGGATGAGAGAGGGTGTTTTAGTCCGACGGGCTCCTTCCTCTCTCATTCCATAATCCCCGGACCTAGTTAATCTCTGGTTTCTAAAAGATCAGTTTGCTTTAAAAATAGTTTCTTAATTTTTCCTTTTAAAAATTAAGTGACGATTGTAAGCAACAAATTTTGGAAAATTTCAATGCCTACAACGACTCATTGTTTTGTGTTTTTAATTGAAAAAGATTTTTAAAGAAAAGCTGTGGGTAAGAAAAATGCGATATCCACAGGGTCACAAAGATCGATAACCGGGGGAATTTATGATAACCGAAGTAAGGATGCTCACAATAATTGAGAAAGCTCACGGTGACCGATTTGGTGAGAAAGTTTATGGTTAGTGATGAGGCTTAGTGACAGGTAAGATAAACGGAGTGAGGAAGCTCTCGATAAGTAAGGAAGCTCACGATAACCGACAGGTGAGGAAGCTCACGGTAGTTGACAAGTGAGGAAGCTCACGGCGACAAGATAGATGAGGAAGCTTATCAATGGACGCAGGGCCGTAAGAGTTGTTTCTAGTTTTCCATATATTTTCTGCTGGGGATATTGGGAAATTCTTTCTGAGAACCACTCACGACTTCTGACCGAGAGCCAGGATCCATCTCTGAATCTCTCATGGTTGATCAAATTTTATTAGAAAGAGCTGGTTAGAGCCTTTGGGAGCCAATTTCTGTCTGTATCTGTCTGTTGGGGGTGGTTTTGGACTCTCCGAGACTCTTTCTTGACTGTCGACCAAGAGCTAGGATCCATCTCTGAATCTCTCACGATTGATCGAATTTCTTTGATCGAGAACTAGGATCCATCACCGAATCTCTCACGGTTGATCAAATCTTGCAATGCTCAATCCAAGAGAGCCGGTTAGGGCCTCTAGTAGCTGATATGTTTTTGATTTTATCCTCAAGGAATAGTGTTGGATTCTCTGAGAACCTTTCTTCGACTGCTTCTCGACCAGGGACCAGGACCCATCTCTGAATCTCCCACGGTTGATCGAACCTTCCAAGGCTCAATCCAAAAGAGCCGGTTAGGGCCTTCGGGAGCTGATTTCTTTCTGTAACTGTCCTCTAGGGATAGTGGGGGAAATTTTTTAGAGTCTTTTTTGACTGTCGATCGAAAACCAGGACTCGGATTTGAATCTCTCACGGTTGATCAAATTTTGCGTCGGTTATTCTGAAAAAACATGTTCGGGCCTCCGGGAGCTGTTTTCTTTCTGTAACTATCCTCTAGGGGTAATTTGGATCTACTGAGGATAAAACCTTGTAAACCTTGACAGAAATGGGCCACTAGGGCTGATCGGGGCCAAAAATGGGTTGAAAAAAAAGGCCAAAATGGGCCAAAATGGAGCGAAGCGGGGCCTGTCGAGAGCAGTGCCGCCGAGGGACTGGGTGGCCAAACTCCATGTTTGTATATCTTGAGTTTTTGAGCTCTAAATGCTCATTTTTGGCCATTTTAGGGTATTTTTGGAGCCAAAATCCGTTAAAACGCAACTTGTGTATGCTCAGGTGAGTAATCTTTCCCCATGATTAGAATTTTGATTGGTGTTTTAGTTTCCTCTAATTTTGAAGAAGAAAGTTTGGTTTTCACTTCCATTTTCTTTGTAGATCCATGGCTTCAAGCTCGAGGAGGCTCTCTAAGAAGGCCAAGGAGTGCGTGAGAACTGAGAGTCAACCCACAAAGTTGATTTTATGTGACCCTCAACGTCATCTTTCGACCGCGGCTCTAGCGAGTCAGGTATGTGAAGCTTTCGATAGTTATGTGCATTGTACTAGTTTATTGAACTGTAGTGTACGCCTAGAGGTCGTTGGGAAGTCCATTTGGTGCTCTTTTGTTGATTTTGCGAAGTTGGACTTCGGGTCATTAATAGTGATTTTGTGCTCGTTTTCTTGTTTTTGATGTGTATAGGTGCCGGAGGTGGTCTTGAAGGGCCACGGTAGTCTTGCCCATGCTTTTCTGTGGTATGCCCAACCTTCGCCTGCTGTCAAGAAAATGGTAGACGATGCCGAGTTTGGCGGCTTTGTCCCCCTAGTTTCAAAGAGTACTAATGACCTGACCCACTTCTATGCTCTTGCGGAGAGATGGTGGGATACGACGAATACTTTCCACCTGCCGTTTGGCAAAATGACAATGATGCCCTTCGACTTCTCCATGATCACTGGCTTGAGAGTTGACGGGAAGCGCCTGATCCTAGATTATTTTCATGAGATTGATCCAGAAGCCGTTGAGATGCTAATTGGGGCCGTTCCTCAAATCTGGAGGGGCCTCGGTTCCCTTGCGGCTAGCTTTATCGGGCTTATAGCAGGGGGGACACACTCTGACTGACCAGCAGCTGCTACAGGCCTTTCTCCTATATGTTCTCAGCTATTCAATTTTTGCGACACGGAATGACCGGGTGAGCTTGCTGCTCCTTTCTTGCTTGGCGACTATTGATGAGATTCCTTCTTACGACTGGGGTAGTGCTGCCCTGGCCCATCTCTATAAACATATGGGTGAGGTTTCTCGTTGCGGTATTAAATCCACTGGAGGATTATGGCGGGCTTGGGATGTATACTCTGTGACTTTTTCTTTTCCTTTTGGTACTTTCTTGTTTCTATTTTCTGACTTTTACTTCTCCGTGCAGCTCTGGAGCTTTGAGTACTTGAAAATGTTGGCTCCTACCCCTGCCGACGAGTCGGGTGAAGATGAGGATGGCATGGCTCCTGTGCCCTTGTTCCCTCGGGGCTTGAGGTGGAGAAGGGATGTTGTTGGGGTTAAGAGAGGGGCCCATTGGATTGTCCTCCTGAGAAATTTCTTATCCGAGCTGACGGTCGCTAACGTTGATTAGACACCTTGGGAGCATGTTTCCTATGCTGCCCTAGAGGAGATATAGGCGGTGAGGCCTCTTGCTTCTTGCCGACTTCATAGGCAGTGGTATCTTGGTGAGCGGGTGTCTCGGCAGGTGGTCCGAGGTACCGCGTTCCTCATGCCCCTCCTGTGATGGACGCTGATGACCTCTCTGGTGCTGCTTTGCTGGCAGCTTTGGCTAGTACTGATTCTTGGGATCATTTTTGCTCTAAGACAGGATATAAGACCTACCGTGGCTGCTTTCTGATGCTGAACTTTTCACTCCTGGATGTGAGTTTCTTTTACATTTTTATCTCTATTTGTCACTTATGTTTTTGGATTTATCTTTTCCTAATTTGTCTTGTGCCTATAGCTTCGCAAGATGTATAGGAGGCAGGCTCCCCCAGCTTCTAATCCTATCCCTTCTTGGGATTGGACCGTTAATGTTTTGGGTGCCGATGGCTCTCCTCAGGTCATGGACGTGCCGCGAGTCACATGCGGTTATCCCACCTAGCCAGCGGGTGTCCTCAATGTCCCTTGGAGTTATGCTGAGGAGGGTCACGCCTTGGCAGCTACCTTACGATCTTTGGTCCTTACGCGGGACCATCGGGTATGTCTCTAATTTTGCGCTCCTTAAGGTTATGAGGTTCTAACCCTATATTACACCCCTGGCAGATGGACGGTATGCGTCAGTTCGCCACCAGTCAAATGGTGTCCTTGGTAAGTTTCTGACTCGACTGATTGCTTTTATTTTGCGTGTGCAGAGTCGAGGAGGTGGTTGATCGGGAGAGAACAGAGCCTATTTATATGCCTTAACATGCGTTTGTTAGTACCTTTTTTTATCCTGTTTTTGTATATTTTTACTTTGTTTTCTATTTTCTAACAGGATTTGCAAGAAATCAAGTATATCAAGCTAAACAGGGTGAAAAAGCAAGCAAAAAGAAGCTGAAAAAACCACATCGCGGGCGCGACCCGCACGCGCTATCCGCTCGCGCGAGGTCCCCTTATCGCGCTCGCGCGACCCGCGCGACCTGTGTAAAAATGGAACTTGCGTATTTTAGTATACTAATGATTCCTACGCAAACGAAACTGCCTAATTGCGTCCAGATTGTAAAATATAGCAGTTTTAGTGTGTTTCGGGTTAGGAAAGTTTCCAAAACTTGCCTAAAATCTATATATACCCTATTTTACTTCAATTTAGGGGTTGGCAAATATTATACACACAATATACAACCATACTTTCAGCCATTGAAGAGAGAAAAGCAAGGAGAAGAAGAAGAAGACCAAGGATTTCCATGGCCTCCTCCATCAACCTCTTGCCGTTCATCAATTCTATGGCCAACTAAACTCTAGATCTAGGGTTTCAATGAAACCCTAGCCAAGTAATAGGGTTTTATTTATGTTTTTATTTTAGTTTTATTATGTATGGATGATGATTACATGTTCCGAGGATTTTTATAAATAAATCGTGCTTCTATGAATTAAATCATTACTTTCAAAGTTTATTCTTGTCTTAAATCTATTTTGACTGTGATGTGCTCAATGATCTATGCTTGCTGTGCTTGTATAGATTATTTACATGTAATGGTGCTTAAATTGAATTGTGCTATCAAGTATCCGAATAGTCCATGCCTAGATTAGCTAGACAGATTATACCACAATCCTAGTTTAGTGTGGGATAATTCGTGCTACCCGAAGATGGATTATGTTGGTGCTTGAACCATAGTTATTTTCTTGACGGAGGAATTAGGCTTGTAGCTACAATTCTCCATTATCATCCAACTTAGTAAGCTAAAGTAATTCATAAATACCCTTATTATGAAGCTAGTGGTGGATTTGCAATCCTAGGTTCCTTAAACATATTCATAAAAACAATTTTAAATCGCTTTCGTAATTTATATTTATTTTCATAGTTATTAGTTTAAATAAAATTCAAATCCAATTCCGTTTTCTTAATTAATTAAATTTAGGTTTTAAAATTAAGGTGTTTTAGTATTTCAATCTCCGTGGGTTCGACCTTTACTTCCACACTACAAATCTTTAGGAAAGAAAAGTAAAGTATACTTTTTATATCTTGATACTGACAACATCAATTTTTGGCGCCGTTGCCGGGGATTGTATTACTACCTTTAGTTTTATAATCTTAGTTTAGTTAATTTGAAAATATTAGATTAGGTTTTCTTTTTCTTATTTTTCGTTTTATTTTAAGTTACTAACTTTTCTTTTTATTTTGTAGTTTCTCGAGTCGTCAAAATTCTAACGTTTCCAAGTGGATTAGCTAAGCACATCAAAGGAGCTTACGCGAAAAAATAAAAAAAAAATAAAAAAAAATTCTAGTAAATTGCTTGTTGTGAAATTCGCATTAAACCGCTGTAAGTCAGGGCGCTGTGACTCACTATTTGCATTAGTTTAGGGTTAATTGCACTGCATTAGCTAGGAAACCTGGGGCGCTGGGCTTGACGCGGTCATTGCATTACAAGATAATATTCATGCATCATAGTAGTTGTGTGCTTGTTATCTTAGTTGCATGATTGCTAGTTGTTTCTTTTTATTTGAGTCAGTTTTTGTTTTAAGTTTATGTTTGGTACACGTTCTAGTAAACCAGAATTATTTTCTATCGATCCTGAACTTGAACGTACCCTTAGAGTTAATCGGACTCCTCAACCGTCGTCGTTGTTTCAGGCCGAAATTCAAAGTACACTTAAAAGGTTAAGAAAAACTCGATTTATTGACATAAAACCTATTCCAATGGCCGACGGCGAAAACAACGGAAATAATGGAAATAATCCTAATATCCCTCCACCTCCTCCGCTTAAAGACTATTTCATCCCTACGGCCTATACACCACATGCAAGTATCGAATTATCGGAGGTGACGGCATCTCACTTTGAGATAAAGTCATCTACCATCGCGCTACTACCTTCTTTCCATGGTCGTATTAAAGAAGACCCTTATCAGCACTTAGGTGATTTTCAAGATATTTGCTCTACTTTAAGAATCCAACACCTAACTGATGATGAGTTAAAACTGCGCCTCTTCCCATTTTCATTAAAAGATAAAGCGAAGTATTGGCTTCAATCACTTGAGCCAACACGATTAAAACATGGGAAGCATTACATAAGGCGTTTTTACAAAAGTTTTTCCCAATCACAAGAACTAATCAGATAAGAAAATTAATAACAAACTTTGTGATGCAAGATGGGGAAACGCTTTACGACACTTGGGAACAATTTAAAGAATTATTACGCTCATGCCCACATCATCAAGTTCCCAAGTGGCAATTAGTTCAGGTCTTCTACGAGGGACTGGTTCCCTCACTTCGTAATACCGTCGATGCTGTTTGTGCGGGTACCTTCCTACACAAAAGTGCCGACGAGGCCTGAAAATTTTTTGAAACTTTGAGCGAGAATTCGATGAACCAAGCGGTGTCTGACCGTCCTGAGGGGTACCTTCAACCTAAGCTAGAGTTAAAAGTTGAGTCGAGTCAATCAATTGAAATACAAGAATTAAATAGAAAACTTGACCAACTTATGAGGATGGGAATTAGGTCCACTCTACCTTCTTTAGAAGTATGTGCACTATGTTCTGAACCGTCTCATAATATCTTTGCATGTCCTTCTGCATCTCAATTTCCAGAGTTTGTTGAGCAACACGTTAATTCTATGTAACAATTCCCACGGAATAATTATAATTCTATGTCGAACAATTTTTCTAATACTTATCGACCCCAATATCAACAAAGTCAATACCAACACCCACCTCCTAATCCGAACCCTCCAAGGGATAACGCTTTTGAGGCTACGGTGTTGGCATCCCTTAAAAACATAGAAACTCAAGTCCAAGCACAAGCACAAATAGTGCACTCTCATACACAATCCATTGCAAAGCTTGAGTCCCAAATGGGACAGATAGCTACTGCGGTGAGTCATAGAAACAAGGGGAAGTTGCCTGCGCAAACTATTCAAAATCCTAAGGGACAATACGAGAATGGGGGGTCGAGTGAGAGTGTGAACGCTGTTTTGACTAGGACGACTATTCGAGATGAGGAAGTTGTTGTAATTCCGGATGAGGTTGAGAAAGATAAAAATATAAATTTAGATAAGGAAAAAGGTGAGGACGTGAGTAGGAAGAGAAAAGAAAATGAACCGGTCCTAACGAATTATATTCCAAGGATGCCATATCCGCCAAATGTTGAGGGGCCGTCACATTTGTCTAAGAAAGGATCAAAAATGGAAGATATACTCGAGGTGTTTAGACAAGTAAAAATTAATATTCCATTCCTCGATGCGATCAAACAAATTCCCGCTTACGCTAAATGTCTTAAAGACCTTTGTACTCAAAAGTGCAAAATACGCAGTCATACCCCGAAAAAGGTCATCCTCAAGAAAAAAAGTAAGCTCTATATTCCAATACACTACTCCAAAGTATAAGGATCCTGGTACGCCAACTATCTTATGTGTCATAGGTGACACTGTTATCCATAGGGCTCTCCTTGACTTAGGAGCTAGTGTTAACCTCTTACCTTACCATGTCTACAAACAACTAGGACTAGGTGAACTTAAACCTACGGCCGCTACAATACAATTAGCGGATCGTTCTATTAAAATACCTAGAGGAATCGTCGAGGACGTCTTGGTTAAAGTTGATAAATGTTATTATCCTGTCGACTTCATGGTCCTTGACACTGAACTCGTATTAGATGCTAGGAAGCACACTCCTGTCATTCTAGGTCGTCCATTCTTAGCAACCGCTAACGCTCGTGTTAACTGTCGGACGGGGGTAATGAAAGTGTCATTTGGGAACATGAACTTAAAATTGAATGTTTTTAACGCTATTGATCAACCTCCTAAAGACGACGATTATCTATGTGAGGCGAAGAGTGAGGTACGATGGAATATTGAACCTAATATAGGAATGAATATGGGTGAGGAAAATAATATGGTTAGTGATGAGAGGACGAATTTGAATAACCCAGTCCCTAATGAGGAATGTACTCGGAAGGTGAAAAATCGACTTGAACGTAATCAAGATGAACCGTCGAATGAATTAATTCAAAGCGACATTCTTTCGGCTTACCACCGGGCTCCTCCTGACATCTTAAGGGGTATAAACTCCGATTTATGGCCTCCATGAGTTTTGTGCTAGAAAGGTCTAGTTGAAGACATAAAAGATAGCGCTTCTTGGGAGGCAACCTAAGCTTTAATTCGTTTGTTTTTAATGATTTTTGACTATTTTTGGGTCGTTTTGGTCTGTTTTTGAGTTTCTGGATAGGATTGGAGGTTGGTTTTTATTTATTTTAATTTTATTTACAGTGCAAGAAAGAAAAAATGAGAAATCGGTATCTCGCCCGCGCGGGCGAGGTGTCGCTCGCGCGGTCCGCTGGCGCGAGTTTGCCCCTTAGGCGTTTTTCTTTGTTTTTCTTTATATGAGGCCTCAGATTCTCCTCGCGCCTGATCTCGCGGGCGCGAGGCATCTCGCTGGCGTGATTTTACTTCAAAAAAAAAATGAAATTCGCGCGATTTCCCTTTTTCTGAAATTTTCTTTTGATTTTTGTGTTCTTCCCCCACACCTGTTACATAGTTTTGACCTTTTCTGTTTTTGTTTCTTAGGTCCTTTTAGATCGAGTCGTTTGTTATTTTCATAATTCTGGTTATCTTTTCTTTCCTTTTATAGTTATTATCTTTTTATTTTCGTAATTTTGTTCGGTCTTATAGTTTATTTCGTTTCGTTTAGTTTAGTTATAATTCTTTTAGCTGCTGTTATTATTTTGTTTGTTTGTTTTCTTTTATCAAGAAGTAACAGGTAACATTGAATTTTATTGACATATTCCTTTGTGTTCACCTGTTTGCGAGTGCCGAGATCGAGGTAATATCGTTCATTTCTTACCTACTCTTCGTTCTTTCGTTTTATTGTTTCATTGGGGATAATGAAAGGTTTAAGTTTGGGGGTATGCACACACATGCACATTATTATGCAATAATTATTAAAACAATTTTGACTCTTGTGCTTAAATAAACGATGTTAGCGACGTTTTTGCAATCTTGATTTGATACATCTTGTTATGTAACTTGGATTGTTATAGAATGGTAAATAACAGAAGATGTGATTAAACATTTGCTGAAGTCGTGATATGACATTTAAGGTCATGTATCGTTCGAATCGTAGTTTTATATCATAGATTTGCACACAAACCTATGCACTGCATGTAGTCGCTTGAATACATGTTTGATGTGAACTATAATATGATTCGGATTTCTAGATAACACAAGGTGGAGACTAGACCCGGTGAGGTTTTGAGCCTATCTTTTCTTTTTAGAGGGTTATAAATACATTTTGTGTTTGTCGAATTTCACTTGAAATAACGCATTAACTTGTTGTTTAGTCTCATTATTCTTGTTTTGGTTGATAGTCAAGTTAAAATATTTGTTACCATACTAAATAATCTTCCATTGTAACATTAAAGAACCATATGACCATAGGAAATGATGGTAGGCCCTCTTTGTTTAATGCCGACCGATAAATGATAAATGTCCTAAGTTCGCCCTTTGAGTCATTAACATGCCATTTTTTCTTTAATTACCATTATCTTGTTTTTGCTCCAATTTGGCCAACTTGGAGTTCACCCCTGAAAGATTGATCAACTTTTAGTGGTGTTAAGGTGATGTGTGATTGAGAAGAAGAAGAAAAAGAAAATAAGATGATGTTTGGGGTGGTTGACTTGTTATTTATTGAATATTCGTTTCAAAAGCAACGAGGAGGAAAAGAATAAAAAAAATAAAAAAATAAGGTTGAAAAAAAAAGAAAAAGAAAAAGAAACAGAAGGAGAAAAAATTGAAAGGAATGAAAAGAAGAGAATGAGAAGATGAAAGTTGGTAGAAGAGACGAATGAAAGAAATCGAACAAGCCTTACAATGCCATTCTAAAACTACCTAACAAATCCTTTCTATCCGTTTCCATTGTCTGAGCCACATTACAATCTTTGAAAAGTCCTATTTGATCCTAGGAAACATGGTTCGGATATAAAAAACGATAGGAGGGGGATTAAAACTTGGTAATGACTAATTTTTCTTGATTGTTGGCATCCTATCCATGAGACTACTGTTCTTTCGTGTCATGCGTCCTTTTCGAGTCATATGTGAGCATTTCTCATTTTGAAAACATATTTCCTTTACTCACATATATTAGAAAAATTACACCTGTTTCTGAGTGTTTCATTTGAGAGTGTAATTAACATTGTGAGATTCTTAGTCGAGACATAGTTAAATGGTTATCCGAAGTATATTCTATGTTCATGACATGCGCGTGTTCATTTGACTACCATATCACACACGTGCAATTTTATGAGAAACTCTATTGATTTATATGATGCATGTGCTTAGGATTGTTTTTCATGATGTAGGTAGACGTTTGATTCTGTTTCTTCTTGTTCGTTATTCTATTTCAAATCTTTGTTATATGATAAGGAGTATTGATTGTTTTGTTTTTTGTTTGAATAAAACTTTTTAAATTTATAAGTTAATAAAGATGGTTGTGGGTGACTTGTTGATGAGAACCCTCACAAGACTTCACTCGTCCGACTAGGGACACCTAGGGGTTTAAAAGGCTTGTTGCATATGCTAAATGCAATCGTGATCCATGCGAAAATGGAATAGATTTTTATTAGTAGTTTTATTTTTATTTTAGTTTTGCTCGAGGACTAGCAAAATGTAGGTTGGGGGGTGTGATCGGGAGAGAACAGAGCCTATTTATACGCCTTAACATGCGTTTGTTAGTACCTTTTTTATCCTGTTTTTGTATATTTTTACTTCGTTTTCTATTTTCTGACAGGATTTGGAAGAAATCAAGTATATCAAGCTAAACAGGGTGAAAAAGCAAGCAAAAAGAAGCTGAAAAAACCACATCGTGCGCGCGACCTGTTCGCGCGAAAACCCAGATATCGCTCGCGCGACCCGCTCGAGCGATCTGCTCGCGCGAGGTCCTTTTATCGCGCTCGCGCGACCCGCGTGCGTGACCTATGTAAAAATGGAACTTGCGTATTTCAGTATACTAATGATTCCTACGCAAACGAAACTGCCTAATTGCGTCCAGATTATAAAATATAGCAGTTTTAGTGCGTTTCGGGTTAGGAAAGTTTCCAAAACTTGCCTAAAATCTATATATACCCTATTTTACTTCAATTTAGGGGTTGGAAAATATTATACACACAATATACAACCATACTTTCAGCCATTGAAGAGAGAAAAGCAAGGAGAAGAAGAAGAAGACCAAGGATTTCCATGGCCTCCTCCATCAACCACTTGCCATTCATCAATTCTATGGCCAACTAAACTCTAGATCTAGGGTTTCAATGAAACCCTAGCCAAGTAATAGGGTTTTATTTATGTTTTTATTTTAGTTTTATTATGTATGGATGATGATTACATGTTCCGAGGATTTTTATAAATAAATCGTGCTTCTATGAATTAAATCATTACTTTCAAAGTTTATTCTTGTCTTAGATCTATTTTGACTGTGATGTGCTCAATGATCTATGCTTACTGTGCTTGTTTAGATTATTTACATGTAATGGTGCTTAAATTGAATTGTGCTATCAAGTATCCGAATACTCCATGCCTAGATTAGACGGATTATACCACAACCCTAGTTTAGTGTGGGATAATTCGTGCTAACCGAAGATGGATTATGTTGGTGCTTGAACCATAGTTATTTTCTTGACGGAGGAATTAGGCTTGTAGCTACAATTCCCCATTATCATCCAACTTAGTAAGCTAAAGTAATTCATAAATACCTTTATTATGAAGCTAGTGGTGGATTTGCAATCCTGGGTTCCTTAAACATATTCATAAAAACAATTTTAAATCGCTTTCGTAATTTATATTTATTTTCATTGTTATTAGTTTAAATAAAATTCAAATCCAATTTCGTTTTTTTAATAATTAAATTTAGATTTTAAAATTAAGGTGTTTTAGTATTTCAATCTCTTTGGGTTCGACCTTTACTTCTACACTACAAATCTTTAGAAAAGTAAAGTATACTTTTTATATCTTGATACTGACAACATCAGTGGTGCCGGCTCGTCGAGAACTAGGCCAAGGTGCAGGGGTGGCGGGAGGAGGCCATCACCGACATACACTCCGGGTGGTCCGATAGAGGATGAAGAAGATGAGGACTGAGTCCTTCCTAGCGGGGACTTTTGTTTTGTCTCCATTTCATGTTTTCGATTAGGTTGTACTAGTGAATAATGGACAATGTGTAGGATGATGTATAGGATGATGTGTCACCTTTGACAGAGTATTATGATATTTTGCCTTTCGAGCCGGATAGTTTCCGGTTTGAAAGCGCAGTTGTGTGCTTATTTTGGTTGGTGGTTGTGTGGTAATATATGTGCACTGTGATTCTATGATTGTTGATGTTACTATGATGAGCAGCTTTGTGATAGTGAGTGTTTTTGCCTTGCAAGTGGGATAGTCCGTGAAACGGGGAGGTGATGTCGAAATTTCAAATTTTGCTAAAGCCGCGACAGAAAATATGGCATTGTATGATCCCGCTCAACTCACAGCTTGGATGAACATCACGGATGGTGTGGAATGGATCAACCTTTGTAGCTACGGCATGACCGAGCTGTTCTCTCTTTGCCAGATGGCTTTGAACGCTGAGTTCATGCGTGCTGCCATTCCCTATTGGAACCCGGTAAATTATGTCTTCAATTTTAATGGCCTGGAGATATGCCCCCTGTTTGAGGAGTTCTGTGCTATCCTTAGCTTCGATATGGACTCTGACCTAATTCTTCCTTCTGGAGATACTCTCTGTCGTACGCGAGGCTTGGTTGAATACTTGAACTGTTCCGCTGTTATCTCCCGCCGACTAATTCATGGTGAGGTTCTTGACATTGCTTCCATCATTGCCCGGTATGCTAGTCCTGGGAATCCTATCGTATATGATGCTACCCGCGGGGCTGCTTTGATATTATGCATAACTTCGCACTTCCTATTCTCGAGTACTTCCAATGACTTGGTACATGAGTGCCTTGGGTTGAAATTGAGTAAGAACCCCATGGCCATGGATCTAGCTGAAACCCTAAATGGTTTGGATAATGCTTTCAATCAAGGAACTCTTCTTCTTTGTGAGGCGCCTTTGGTGTTACAGGCTTGGCTCTATGAGCGCCTTCAGTTATGGACAGGTAGTATGCCTCCAGTTTACTTCCGCAGGGCCGTGCTTCATCCCTATTACACTTTTGCCGATTGGGTTAGCCTGATGGGTGCTCTTTCTGAGGCAGACATTCGCTGGATTGTGGGGCGTTGGGGCCTTCACGCTGTGACCACAAGCCTTGGGGATTACCCGAGAGTGTGGTTGATGGGTCTGAGAGAGACTTCTTTTGATCATCCTCGTCGATTGGCCGCGCAGTACAGGCGAGTTCAAGAGGTCCCCCGGGGATTTACTGAGAGGGTCTTTGCCTCTAGAGTCAGAGCTATCACTATTGCTACTTTCATCAGTGGATGGGCCTGTCGAGTAAAAGCCTATTTCTAAAGACCTTTGAAGAAATAAAAGACACAAAATAAAACTAGACTTGACTGATTCTGCTTCTTTCCTCCAAGTGTCTTTGATATTTGTGATTGCTTTCTGAAAGAACTTTTATTTCTCTGCCGTTCCTGCTTATGTAATATTCGAAGCTTGTTTATTGGTGAAACTTGGTTACTTGGAGAACCTTCTTTTATGCATTTTGGATTTTGAAAACATTTTGTAACATGATTCTCGATTAGATGCCATTTTTTGGTACTTGTTTGGGCATGCGGGGGTGATTTAGAGGCAAATGAGGCGGGTAGCCAAAGTTTGCCCCTAGTTTGGGATATGGATGGTTGTGAGGCAAACGAAGCAGATGACCGACGTTTGCCCCTAATTTAGAAGAGGTTCAGGCAAACGAGGCGGGTGGCCGAAGTTTGCCCCTAGTGTGAAGGGTGATTTTTTCGTTATGGTAAGGACCGCGACTTTATTTCTCTTATATGCTCATAATTTTTGCCTAGGCACCAGTTAGGTGACCTAGCGAGCTCTTTTCTCTCTTTTGTTATTGTTCACCTTGGATTTAGCTCTAATTTTTACCTAGGCGTCCTTTCAAAATTTCATCCTAGCGAGCCATCCTTCTTTTCTCTTTTAAAAGTTTGCCTACATACCCCAGAGCGGGGATCAGGTCCAACGTAGTTCGGGCCAAAGTCTTGAAGGAAAGGGGCTGATTATGGTGGTGTTGACCAAACCGATGCAGTTACGTATCCCCGAGTGGGA
This sequence comes from Hydrangea macrophylla, assembly GCA_033977485.1. Taxonomy (NCBI): domain Eukaryota; kingdom Viridiplantae; phylum Streptophyta; class Magnoliopsida; order Cornales; family Hydrangeaceae; genus Hydrangea; species Hydrangea macrophylla. Next base: position 35,584,577 of record CM066997.1, read on the forward strand.
ATCAGGTCGAGCGTAGTTCAGGGCAAGGTTTGAAGGAGATGGGCTATTTTTGTGGGTGAAGCGACTGAACCGATGTAGTTGCCTACGTATCCCCGAGTAGGAATCAGGTCGAGTGTAGTTCAGGGCAAGGTTTGAAGGAGATGGGCTATTTTTGTGGGTGAAGCGACCGAACGGATGTGGTTGCCTACGTATCCTCGAGTGGGAATCAGGTCGAGCGTAGTTCAGGGCAAGGTTTGAAGGAGATGGGCTATTTTTGTGGGTGAAGGGACCAAATCGATGTGGTTGCCTGCAAAGCGGAGGTATTTGTAAAATACAACCGCGCTAAAAGGAAGAATTGTATTAGTTTTTATCATAACTTCCCGTTTTATCTGCAATTTGCATTACAAGGCTAATTTTTATACAATATGATTAATCTATGATAAGTTGTATTGTTTTAGCTGTTGTTTGTGCAGATCACTGCTGTGTGGACTAAACAGATGAACATCAGGATAAATGGAATGCTGGAATGAAAACAAGAAAAGTCAAAGCTGAAATTTGATGTTCGATCGATCTAACATAGTTCGATCGATCGAGCGTTCGATCGCTTGAAGAGTGTTAAAGCGCTTGAGGCTTACGGGTTCGATCGATCGAGAGAAGTTCGATCGATCGAACGGGGTATTTCTAGTAACATTCGTGTGCGCAGCAGATGCGGGTTTTTAACCCTAGTTCTTTGGTTTTCTTATATATATGTGTATTGTATACGTCCAGAGGGATGCCCACATTACATTTTTACAGTTTTAGAGAGAGAGATAGAGAGTTTGCTTGTGTTTTGTAGGTTTTCATTGAGTTTTTACATTGTGAACCGGATTTCACTAAGTTAATACTAGTACTCTTCGTTCCAGGTTATTTATATATTGCTCATTTACATTTTGCACTTTGTAGTCGTAGCTTAATCGTTCATCTCGTGGTATTGTATGCTAGATATTCTCGAATCCATAGTTTTTATAGTTTTCATGAAAAACTCGCAACCAAATAAGGTTTTAATGTTTTCTTACGTTAAATATCAATCTGTGACACTCCAGACGATGTCTGAGTAGTCCCAGGTTAGGAGAACACGATGAAACAGTGATCTCCAGCTTCTGCCATGCAGCAGGATAATCGTTGTGTTCGATCGATCGAAGTTAGTTCGATCGATCAAACCAGAGACAGTCAAGCGATCGAAGTCAGTTCGATCGATTGAGGGATGAAGGTCTTCGATCGATCGAAAGCGCTTCGATCGATCGAACTCCCTGATTCTTGAGGATGTTCCCTGCAGTATTCCAGGACCTCTTGTTTTAAGATTTGTTATCATTCTGTCCCAAAAATGCTCAGTTTGTCAAAACAGCTTTTAAAACTAAGGCCCTAAGGCATTTTCTTTCAATACATTTTGCAAACCATCTTCAATGCTAACACCATTGAGGATGCGAGTCTTAACTATTGGATTAAACCGCTTTTACGTATTTTAATTTAATTGTGATGATATGGTCCCGGTCATGAAAGGGCCATGGATTCTCCATCTTTAGAGGAATACGGAAAACTGTGGGTGATGTACTCCATTGTGCTTCAAGACAAATGCATGGTAGATGGTTAGATTACTGCGGATTCTTGTAATCCCAACACTTTCTTCTTAAAGTTAAACATCCTAATTTAGAGTACTGTTTTAATTAGCTAGTTAGATCGTTAATTTAATCTTAATTATTTTCATTAGTAATCTTAGCTGTGGAACTTTGTGTTCTGCACCATCGTTCAATCTTATTCATTTTATTTTGTTTTCTTTGAGGATAGTCTAATTCAATAGGTCAACACCTTCCCTGTGGGATCGACCTGGTCTTACCAGTTACTACTTGCACGTCTACCTACACTTGGGTATTGCACAAGAGCGCACAAGATTTTTCACGTGTCAAGTTTTTGGCGCCGTTGCCGGGGAAGGCGACGATCAATTCCTTAGATTATCTCAGTCTCTCTTCATCTCTTTCTGTTTTTACTTTCTCTTCTTTTCAGTTCTTTTGGTAAACACTCACCCTAGGGACTCTCCCAGTTCATGTCCAAGAATTCTATTGAAGGAATTTTTGGAAATCCATTCTACCGCTCTGACTCTGATAGTTCCATCAACCCGATAGCCACTCCAACTGCATCAATGGATGATCATCAGAGTGAAAATGGTGACAATGTTGTGGTACCAATTGATGAGGCACTCCGTCCTCTTTGCGATCTCATGCAACCAGAACATGCACCTACGCCCTCTTGCATTCAAATCCCATCGCATAATGGCAAATTTCAGTTTCGCAATGGGATGATTCAACTGCTTCCCACTTTTCATGGGATGGAAAGTGAGAAGGCGTATTTACATGTCACTGATTTCGAGGATGTTTGCAAAACATTCTCGCAAAATTGTCCTAGGGAGGTGACGCATCTAATGCTATTTCCCTTCACTTTGAAAGATAAAGCGAAGGCGTGGCTCCACTCCCTAAAACCTAATTCAATTTTCACCTGGCATGCGATGAGCACCGCGTTTCTAAAGAAATTCTATCCTACTCGCATGACCACAGACCTTCAGCGTCAAATCAATTCCTATAAACAAAAGAGCAATGAAACCTTCACACAAGCGTGGGAGCGTTTCAAAGATTTGCTTCTCTCATGCCCACACCATGGGTTTGAGAAATGGCGAACTATGAGCTTCTTTTATCAAGGATTGAATGGTGAAACAAAGAAGTTGGTGGAAACGATGAGCTCTGGACCATTTCTGCGTAAAAACACCGAAGAGGCCGAAGCTCATTTCGAATGGTTAGCTGAATACGCTCATGAATGGTCAAATTCTGATAATGTCTCACGCTCACAGATATCCTGTGTAGAAGAGAAAAGCCTATACCAGCTAACCAGTGAAGATCACCTTATGACTAAGTATGTAGAGCTAGCAAAGAAGGTAGAGGAGTTAAGCATGAAAGGAGAGAGCTTTAGGCAAGTCATGCCTGAAGAACCATGTGGCACATGCAACATGTTGGGACATACAACTCAATATTGTCCTAATGTGCCATATTTTCAACAGCAAGCCCCTATAGAGATGAATGCCATGAAAGGTTTTCGAGGGGCGGGGAATTCCAACAATAACTTTCAAAGTAACAATAGATGGAATCACCCCGGTTTTGATTGGAGAAATAATGCTGGGGCCCAAAATCAATATCAACAGCAGCCCTACAACAATAATCAATATCAAGGGCAAAACAATAGGCCGTTCCAGCAATACAATCAAAACAGAACCAATAATTATAACCAAGCTCAACCCTCCAATGCACCACAGACCAATACCTATGTGCCACCGCACAAGAAGGTACAAGAAGAAGAGCCACTTGTTAATGCCAATCTAACGCAACAACTCAGACAGATGATGAGTAGAATGTTTGCCACGTTAGAGAGGATAGATGCACGGCAAGAAGGCTCAGGAGGAACATTCCCTGCCCAACCACTTCCGAACCCCAAGGGACATAACAATGGTCCTAACAATCAAGAACATGCTAAAGCTGTGACTACATTGAGAAGTGGAAAAATCATAGAGAAAAGCATGCCTCTGTCCACTCCCGAAGTGTACAAAGAGGAGGAAGTGGTGGATGAAGAAGTTGAGCTACCATCTACTCAAGAGGAGGAGCCGTCTACTAATGACGAGGCAATAAAGGCAAACATTGAAGCTCCTAGAGTAGAGGAAGAAGTTGAGCGAAGGCCTGGAAAGGAGTCTGTTAAGGAAGAACAACCAAAATGCCCCTTTCCTGCACCTTATCCTCAACGGTTGAAGAAACCCAAGAATGAGACAAAGAATCAGGAGTTTCTGGAATTGTTTAAGCAAGTTAAAATTAACCTTCCACTCCTAGATGCTATCAAGCAAGTGCCGGCCTATGCTAAGTATCTCAAAGATCTATGCACGGTCAAGAGGAGGCAAAGCATGAAGAAACATGCGTATGTCGCGTGCCAAGCCAGTGCGATCATTCAAAATGAGTTGCCCCCAAAACTCAAAGATCCCGGTACACCTACTGTCTCATGTAGAATTGGGAATCAAAGGATAGATAACGCACTCCTTGATCTAGGAGTAAGCGTGAACCTGCTGCCTTATTCAGTCTATAAACAGCTAGGGTTAGGTGAACTCAAACCCACTCGAGTTGCTTTGTAATTGGCAGACAGATCTGTGAAGTACCCTAGAGGGGTGTTGGAGGACGTCCTTGTCCAAATAGACTCTTTTGTCTTTCCGGTTGATTTCGTGATATTGGACACAGAACCTGTGTCTAATCCTGGTGCACATATCCTGGTTATTTTTGGACGTCCATTCCTCAACACCATTGATGCCACAATCAAGATTAGAAGTGGTATCATGACTATCGTATTCGGGAACATGACATTGAATGTCAAGATCTTTTCTAATCCCCGACCTGAAGAATACGATGATGAGGAAGAAATCCATTACATAGACACGGTCATTGAAGATGAAGTTGACTTGGTCGACTACAAAGATCCTTTGGAAGTTGTGATGACGCAATTTGGCGATATCTATCAACCTGCAGAGTCCACCCCATTGGATGCTGACCTGAACCAGACGTGTCTTATGATGGATACGATAGAGGAGGATAGAGCCGATTGCATGTGGGTAATGCCATATGAACAACTGCCTCCTAAAACCAAGTTGGTAATGCCCTCTAGTTTCCAGTTTCCGGAGTTAGAATTGAAGGAGCTTCCCAAAGAGCTAAAATATGCATTCCTAGGGACTGGAAAAACTTATCCTGTGATCATTTCATCTGCTTTAACTCATGAACAGGAAAGTAAGCTAGTGGAAATGCTGACCAAGCATAAGGATGCTATGGGATGGACAATTGCTGACCTCAAAGGCATAAGCCCATCCATATGCACGCATAAGATATATCTGGAGGAAGACGCTAAACCCTCAAGGCAAATGCAAAGGCGTCTGAATCCCAACATGCAAGAAGTAGTTAAAAAGGAAGTGCTCAAGCTACTTGATGTTGGGATGATATATCCGATATCTGATAGTCCTTGGGTTAGTCCTACCCAAGTAGTACCAAAGAAAGCAGGCATAACGGTCATCCCGAACAAAGATGGTGAATTGGTACCAACACGTATCCCCACTGGATGGAGGATGTGTATTGACTACAGGAAGTTAAATACTGTGACCCGAAAGGACCATTTTCCCTTGCCATTCATGGATCAAATTCTAGAATGTGTGGCGGGTCACAAGTATTACTGCTTCTTGGATGGATACAGTGGATATAATCAAATTGAAATTGCTCCTGAAGATCAGGAGAAAACCACCTTCACTTGTCCATTCGGTACTTTTGCCTACCGACGAATGCCGTTTGGCTTATGTAATGCACCGGCTACATTTCAGCGGTGCATGCTAAGCATATTCAGTGACATGGTCGAAAACATCCTTGAAGTATTCATGGATGATTTTTCAGTATTTGGCCATAGCTTTGAAGATTGCCTCAGCAATCTCGAGCAAGTTTTAATGCGGTGTGAGGACAAACACCTAGTTTTGAATTGGGAGAAGTGTCACTTTATGGTGACCAAGGGAATAGTCCTTGGCCACATAATATCCGATGAAGGAATCCAAGTGGATAAGGCAAAGATCGACATAATCTCAAATCTACCCGTTCCCCGTACAGTAAGGGACATCCGTTCATTCTTGGGGCATGCAGGTTTTTATCGTCGATTTATCCAGAACTTCAATGCAATCTCTCGACCCCTTTGTCAACTTCTTGTCAAAGACGCACCCTTCGAGTGGTCAGAGAGTTGCCAAAAGTCCTTTGAGGATCTAAAAGAGCTCCTCACCTCCGCACCTATAATACAGGCACCCGACTGGAGTTTGCCTTTTGAATTAATGTGCGATGCTAGTGATTACGCCATTAGCGCGGTCCTAGGCCAGAGAAAGGACAATAAGCCATATGTGATATACTATGCCAGCCGAACTTTAAATGAAGCTCAAATGAATTACACTACTACTGAAAAGGAGCTGCTGGCAGTAGTATTCGCCCTGGATAAGTTTAGGTCTTATTTGATAGGGTCACCAATCGTCTGTTTTACAGATCATTCGGCCCTCAAGTTTCTTTTATCAAAGAAAGACGCTAAACAACAGCTTATTCGCTGGATACTCTTACTCCAAGAGTTTGATTTAACAATCAAAGATAAGAAAGGAGTAGAGAATGTGGTTGCGGATCATTTGTCCCGGTTGACTTTTATCGACAATACTGAATCCCAATCCATTAAGGATGAGTTCCCAGACGAACAACTACTGGCAGTAAGTAGTCTGCCTTGGTATGCTGATATTGTAAACTACCTCGTCACGGGTGAAACACCAACTCATTGGTCGAACCAAGATAGGAAACGGTTCCTCTCGTTCGTGCGCCATTTCTTCTTTGATGACCCATACCTTTTCAAGTACTGTGCTGATCAGGTTATCCGGCGCTGCGTCCCCAATGAGGATATAACCGTAATATTAGCGTCATGCCATTCTGAGGCATGCGGTGGCCACTTCGCGTCACAGAAGACCGCACAAAAAGTCCTACAAAGCGGTTTTTACTGGCCCACAGTCTTCAAAGATGCTTATTCCTTTTGCAAGACATGCCAACGCTGTCAAAAGCTTGGAACGATTTCTAAAAGGAATTCTATGCCTTTAACCCCTATCATCACAATTGAGATATTTGATTGTTGGGGTATAGATTTTATGGGTCCATTTCCCAAGTCTAATAACTGTGAATACATACTCCTTGCTGTAGAGTATGTATCGAAATGGGTAGAAGCGATACCAACGAGACGAAATGACCACAGAACGGTCATGTCATTTCTAAGAGAGCATATCTTGTCTCGTTTTGGTACTCCGAAAGCTTTACTAAGTGACCAAGGCAAGCATTTCTGCAATAGGCCCTTGGAGTCACTTCTCAAGAAATACGGAGTCCATCATAAAATCGCTCTTGCCTATCATCCACAGTCTAATGGGCAAGCAGAATTGGCTAACCGAGAAATCAAGCACATTCTCGAAAAGACGGTTAGCTCCAATCGAAAGGACTGGGCATACAAATTGACTGACGCGTTATGGGCATACCGTACTGCTTATAAGACGAATCTTGGTATGTCCCCGTATAGATTGGTTTACGGGAAAGCTTGCCACCTTCCTGTTGAAATTGAACATAAAGCTTACTGGGCAACACGCTCATTGAACTTTGATATTCAAGAAGGAGGTCAGCTACGCAAGCTTCAGCTTGCAGTGCTAGAGGAAATACGACGAGATGCGTATGACTCTGCAAAGTTGCATAAGGAAAAGTTGAAGGCTCGCCATGATCGTACGATTTGTCGTAAATCATTTAAGCCGGGGCAGAAAGTTTTGCTGTATGACTCTCGCCTCCACCTTTTCCCAGGAAAGCTCCGTTCCCGTTGAACAGGCCCGTTCATCGTAAAAACTGTTTTTCCACATGGGGCGGTTGAGATCGTCAATCCAAAGAACGATGATTATTTCAAGGTCAATGGCCAAAGATTGAAACCGTTCTTGGAGAACTTCCACACTGAAGTTGAGCACATCCAGCTGGATGAGCTCAGCTATTCTCACACTTAAAAATCCAAAGTGGAGTTCCAAATTGTTGTTGTATTTCTTTTCTTTCCCTGTATTTTAGTTTCTCTCTTTTGTTTTTAAGTTTTTGTTCGTTCTTTTGTGTTTGTGATCTAGTTCTAATCCATTATACCTTAAACCACTCTGTTGCAGGTGCATAGATGCGGACAGTATTTCTACTGCTTGTATTTTATTCAGTTCATATTACAGTGGTTTAGCTTGCTTGGATCATGATTTTTATCGTGTTACTTTTATCTATTGATCCTGTTTGTTTTGGAGATTGTGTTCTGTTTTTCTATGCTAGGTTGCTATGCTTGCTATCATCAATTTGCTCCATACAGGTGATACCCATCTATTTTATTTGTTGAAAATCAACTTCTGGGGACTTTGTTGTTTTCAGTTGGGGGTAGGAGATAATAGATAGGCATACACCCGTAATAGATAGGTTTTGCACTTGGATATGTTTTAAATTTAATGAGAACACAGTCTGTTAAAATTTTGAAAATTTTGAAAATTTTTATTATTGAGTCGTATTGATAGAATAACTCTGAATAATCTCTCCTGCTTGTTAATTAGACAAGGACACATTTGTAGTATTCTCATCTTTTCATGGATTAAATCCACGCGTTTTTTCTGTATTACTGAAATGAATTGCATTTGTGAAGCTATTATGTACCCAACACTTTTGCACACTAATTGGCAGCTATGTAGAAAACCTGAAAATTGAGTTAATATGAATATTGAGCGAAAAGAACAAGTAGTGGAAGCTAATAACCCTTTGTGAGCTATTGAGCCAATCGTCATTTCTGAGGGGATTCTCATATATTGTCGAATGGTCTTTCTTGCATATACTTGGTGAATTCGTTGTTAAGTCTCAGTTTTCTTTAAAAGTTTTGACTGTTTGTTAGAGGAGAACGTTCAGGATTTACCAATTACACTCAATGAACACTTAAGTGCTAAAAATTGAAAGTTGAGAAAATGATTCAAGCCATCGTTTACCCATTCTATTACCTGATATAACTTTCACTTACATTCATTGAATTGTTTCATCCCTGATCCCACACCAATTAAATATTTCCAATGTAATTGACACGACTAAAAAGTTGTGCGCTCTTGTGCAACACCCAAGTGTAGGTGATCGTGCAAGTAATATAGTACTGGAAGTCCAGGTCGATCCCACAGGGAAGGAATAGGAAGAATATCTACCAAGTTATAACCTAAAGCAAAAGAAAAGAAAATAAGAATATAGAAGTGGAGGTGTACTAACAAATCCTAACTAATTAAATTAAACTAAATAATAAACTAAAGCATAAAGAAACATAACAATTAAACAACTAAATTAAAGGTGTTGGAAACACGTGAATCCACATTAATCCTAACCATCTACCATGCACATTCATTAACGTTCGATGGAGTTCATTCCTCTTCAGTATTCCGTATTTTTCTAAAGATATAGAATCAATAGCCCTTTCATGCCCGGGACTACATCATCACAAGTGATTTAAAATACTTGGAAGACGGTTTAAAACAATGGTTATTACTTGCACTCTAAATGGTGTTAGCATTCAAAGTGGTTTTCAAAAGTCATTGAAGAAAATAGCCTTAAGGCTTTAAGTTCTAAAAACTGTTGTGACAAATTGAGCTTATTGGGACAATTTGATGACAGATTTCTAAAACAGAAAGTCATGGAATACTTAAAAGAATCATCTCAAGATTTAACATGTTCGATCGATCGAAGCGCTCTCGATCGATCGAACAGTCATCCTTCAATCGATCGAAGTGTCTTCGATCGCTTGACTATGGCCCTGGTTCGATCGATCGAAATACCTTCGATCGATCGAGCCCAGGATTTCTAAAGATTGCATGGCAGAGGCTAAGAATCAATATATCATCACATATTTCCAACGTCTAAACTACGAAAACATGATTAAACTAGTGCAGAAATAGTAAAACAAAGCAATCATCAACATCTAAACTAATAAACAATCAAAGAACATAGATTGGAAAGGAAAAACCTGTAAATAATCTGAATATAATCTGAATAAACTTGAAACAAACTTGAATCTTCAATCTACAATGGAAAAGGAGGAAGAAAGTGATGAATCTAACCTAATCTACTCCTAATCTAACCCTAAAACTACCCTAAACTGCTGTTTTTCGCGTTCTGGAGCGTCCTCCCTTCGTCTGGCGTCAAAACGACGTATATATAGGGTTCCCACAGAGTTTACGCAACTTTTGGGTGAAAATAGAGTTCGATCGATCGAGCTCAGTTCGATCGATCGAAGGTTCGATCGATTGAACTCTCTTCAATCGCTTGAACTCCTCTGATTTTGACAGCTCTGCACCCCGATGGTAGAATGGCCATAACTTTTTACTCGGACCTCGGATTGACCTCCCGTTTGCGGCCACGCGACCGTAACTCAAAGATCTACATTTTATATCTCTGGAAAAATCTTCCAAATCTGAAGTCATCATTGTCAAAATTGCCATCTTCTCAGCTGCTTCTGTTGTTCTCTTCACCAGAATCACTTTCTATGCAATGTTTGCTTCCTATAACCTGCAAAATAGTGTAAAAACACATGTTTGAGTCTCAACATCATAGAAAACACTTAATCATTGATATGCATCTAAATCTAGGGACTTGGGGATAAAAGTATGCATAAAAGACCGTATAATACACTATAAACATGCACTTTTCACCTCGAATCACACCCCCCAACTAGCTCGTTGCTAGTCCCTAGCAATGAAGCGAACTACAACAATGTTTATTTAACTCTAAAAATGAAAACAAAATAAATTAAAATCCTAACTCACTTTCGCAGGAATCGCGATTGCATTTAGCATATGCAACAAGCCTTTAAACCTCTAGGTTACCCCTAGTGGACGAGTGTTGTCTCGTGAGGGTTTGCAGTGAATCTACCCACAAAATTCATGTTTATAGTAATGGTTCTAGTTTAAATGTTTTCAAGAATTTTTCTCTCATTAACAATGTGGTTAAGCTCAACAGTCTTATGAAACTCTCTAGTATGCCATAGCCATGCAACACACATTATAGTTAATCTACTATCAAAGTCATTAGAATATTCCATACCTATTAATCTTCAAGTGTGTGTGTGAATGGACAACCAAAATACAAAACTTTAATTTCAAAGCTCGCATAACCTAAGACACTATCAAGACGTTCATTTTGACTCAACTCTCACCAGGATTACACTCTCAAGATGAAATCACTCCGAATTAGGTGTAATAATTATCACTCATGATATGGAAGCTATAAAGAGTAATTGTAAATGGAATCTAATGCTTCTCATATCTAAATAGAAAAACGGACATTTTAGTGCATAAAGTCTCATGAAATGATACTTTTCACTAGAAGAGCGAGATACCGTGGAGAACTCTCTAATTACCTTAACTTCAAATCCATTTTACTTAAAATCATCAGGACTTTGAAAAAGAGGTGTTAAGTTAAGAAGAAAAAGGCTCGTGATACTCAATTGGGTCAAAGGATGTGATTGGAATGTCTACTATAACTTTTCAAACTTCCCACATCTCCAATCTCTCTCTTCTTCTTTTCTTTTATTCTTCTCTTTTTTTTTTTTTTTCACACTCTTCTTTTCATTCCCTTTTTTTTTTCTTTTGTAACAACCATTGGCATTTTTTTTCTTTTTCTTCTCATGCTTTTCTTTTTTTCTTTCATTTTTTCTTTGCCAACTTTCCCTTATTCACACTAACATACTTCTTGTTAATGCAACACATCCCAATCACACCTAAATAAAGAACTGATGCTTGAACTCCTAATTTGGAATTTGGTATAGACTTTAGGATTATGAAGACAAGGCGATTATGATAAGCTCAAGAGGTGAAGTAAAGGAATAGCATAGAGGTAGGCCAAGGCTGTATTATATATGTATGGTCAAAAGATGGCCTAAATCATATTCTAAGTTAATAGGATAATTCATTTTCAGTAAATTCAAGAGCTCTAAAGTTTGGTAAATCCTGAACGTTCTCTTCTAGTGATCAGTCAAAATGAAAAAGAAAAAATGAGACTTTCAACGAATTAATACGCCTTTCAAAAAGTAAGAGTAATTTTATAAAACCCTCAAAAACAAAGAATGGCACAAAAGCTCACTTGGGTTATTAGTCTCCACTACAGTCTTTCAAGACACTTAAACTATGCTTACTAATCCATTTTAGCTAAGTACAAGGTCGTCACAACGTGCTCAAAGTTGTTTGAAGATTAAAAAGCATAAAATATACTATAACTAAGATAGTAAACAAATTATCATAGTGTATCACATACTAATAACATACAGAAAATAACACTAATGCATCATAACTAACTACATTAACTATGAGAGAAATACAAGAACCATTTTATTATCTTTAAAAATAAAATAAAAAAATTTCAAAATTTTTGACAGTTTTTTAATTTACTGAGTTACATGTTGCTAAGCAGGTATATGACACTAAAGTACAACAAAAAGATATGAGGCATGCAATGACTCACTCCCCCCAACTAAAACTAAACATTGTCCCCAATGTTCTAAACTAAGCACATGGACATGTAAAGTAAAGCGAGAGAAGGAAGGATGTTACCTCGAGGCATTAATATCCAAATTTTTTTCAAGTTACCTGCAAAATCATTAGTAGCAACAAGGAAAAATAGAGAACATAATATAACAACTCAGTTAATAAATTTGGTTAATCAAGATACTTATCATAAAGTAACAACCGAAATTTTTGAGGATCTTCCCAATAAAATAATTTAACAGTGAGAAGAATGTTGGGATCCTCATAAAAATGCAACTCCCCCCAACTAATGTCAGGCTCAAGGTCAGAGGAGATGATGCAAAACCTATGGCTTCCAAATTTTTTTGGGACAGTTATAAAAGGAATACCACACTTTTTAGGAATTATATGCAAGAAACGATCTTTGGTGTTGGTATTTCCTATAACAGCCTCTATTTTAATACTAAAAACAGGGGGAGGCCATGGTTCAATAAAAGGGGCAGGGTCGAAGTGATGTTCTAATGAAGCTTCACCACCCTCCGCTTGTCCTAGAACAGAATCTATGGAGATATAATCATAGGAATTGAATTTCTGTTCTATGCACATGGTTTTGGACTGGACTTGGATAAAGCTATCTATTTGGGCCTCAATGTCAGTATTACTCAAGAAGGTCAAGCAGTCTAGAAGATTGCTAGCTTCTTGTTGAATTTTAAGATCATCTAAAGTGGGCCCAATATTTTCCAAGTCTTCTCTCAAAGAATTTTGAAAATTAAAATTTTGTGAAGAACATGTGCTAGTATCCATACCATCCTCTTCCACAACACATTCTGTTTGTTCACGAATGGGGTACACATAACATTCAAGCTCAGGACGAGAGCTTTGATTGATAGAGAGGATAGGTGATGGGCAACTTGGTGACACCACCTCTTCGGCCGAGAGAGGTGAGGGTGCATGAATATCACATGAATCTAAATCGAATTGAAAATTTTCAATAACGTCCTCCCTAGGGTCACTTTCAAAGGTAGGGATAGAGTCAACAGGGGACTCTTCCTTTCCTAATTGCGTGCAATCTCCTAAACTCTCATCATCTTTTAAAACCTCATTCTCATCCTTGTAACTCTCCTCACTATATATGTCATCTATTGTGGTGCTCTGGACAAAGAGATTGTGCAGTTTTATCCAGGCAGTGAAGGAGTTAATGTATGGGGTTGTATGTTGAGGAGAAGATGGTTCTACAACTTCATGCTCAATGGTTTGGTTTTGGAGTTCTTGTTGGGTTATCACTTTCTCAAATGAGTTGTTAACCTCACTCGGTATGAACCCATCATTGTCCTCTAATTCCATTCCATTGTTAGTGTCTTGAAATTCAGGTTGTAGCGTTAAAGGACTGGTATAGTCTTCTAAAGGTTGGCTATCAAATGCTTGTTGATATCTAGCTCCTAATTTATCAATTGCACTCTCTAGCCTTTTCATTTCACTAAGCAGCAATTCTAACATACCAGTATCCTCAACTTGGTTATTCTCCTCATTATAACTATATGAAGTTTCACCCCATTGTTGTTGGTAATAGTCCCCTTCCCATTGTGTTTGTGTGCAAGACTCCCCAGAAGGAAAGTCTTGATGCATTTGGTAATCGTGGGAACTACTACTATATCCAACACTATCATCTTGGTTATATCCCCATTGCGATTGATAGAACTCTCCAGGTGGAGGTTCTTGATACGTTTGATAACATGGGGGACTAACACGATGGTTTTCCCATTGTGGTGATTGGTAGCACTCAGGTTGATAATGTGCATCATATGTGGGTGCTTGCCAACTCGGGGTATAGTTCTCATTACCTAATGTGTACCCATTCGTGGTATTTGTGTTGTATGGAGGGTAATATGGATAAGACATGTTTACCCAAAATATTTAAACAAAAGAAATTCTTTTTTTTCTTGTGAGAGAAAAAGTCCAATGAATTTTTTTTTTTTATTTTTTTTTTTTTTTTTAAAGTAAAAGAAGAAAAATGGAAAAACTTAGTAAAATCCTAACCTAGTTGCCTTCCCCGGCAACGGCGCCAAAAACTTGACACGACTAAAAAGTTGTGCGCTCTTGTGCAACACCCAAGTGTAGGTGATCGTGCAAGTAATATAGTACTGGAAGTCCAGGTCGATCCCACAGGGAAGGAATAGGAAGAATATCTACCAAGTTATAACCTAAAGCAAAAGAAAAGAAAATAAGAATATAGAAGTGGAGGTGTACTAACAAATCCTAACTAATTAAATTAAACTAAATAATAAACTAAAGCATAAAGAAACATAACAATTAAACAACTAAATTAAAGGTGTTGGAAACACGTGAATCCACATTAATCCTAACCATCTACCATGCACATTCATTAACGTTCGATGGAGTTCATTCCTCTTCAGTATTCCGTATTTTTCTAAAGATATAGAATCAATAGCCCTTTCATGCCCGGGACTACATCATCACAAGTGATTTAAAATACTTGGAAGACGGTTTAAAACAATGGTTATTACTTGCACTCTAAATGGTGTTAGCATTCAAAGTGGTTTTCAAAAGTCATTGAAGAAAATAGCCTTAAGGCTTTAAGTTCTAAAAACTATTGTGACAAACTGAGCTTATTGGGACAATTTGATGACAGATTTCTAAAACAGAAAGTCATGGAATACTTAAAAGAATCATCTCAAGATTTAACATGTTCGATCGATCGAAGCGCTCTCGATCGATCGAACAGTCATCCTTCAATCGATCGAAGTGTCTTCGATCGCTTGACTATGGCCCTGGTTCGATCGATCGAAATACCTTCGATCGATCGAGCCCAGGATTTCTAAAGATTGCATGGCAGAGGCTAAGAATCAATATATCATCACATATTTCCAACGTCTAAACTACGAAAACATGATTAAACTAGTGCAGAAATAGTAAAACAAAGCAATCATCAACATCTAAACTAATAAACAATCAAAGAACATAGATTGGAAAGGAAAAACCTGTAAATAATCTGAATATAATCTGAATAAACTTGAAACAAACTTGAATCTTCAATCTACAATGGAAAAGGAGGAAGAAAGTGATGAATCTAACCTAATCTACTCCTAATCTAACCCTAAAACTACCCTAAACTGCTGTTTTTCGCGTTCTGGAGCGTCCTCCCTTCGTCTGGCGTCAAAACGACGTATATATAGGGTTCCCACAGAGTTTACGCAACTTTTGGGTGAAAATAGAGTTCGATCGATCGAGCTCAGTTCGATCGATCGAAGGTTCGATCGATTGAACTCTCTTCAATCGCTTGAACTCCTCTGATTTTGACAGCTCTGCACCCCGATGGTAGAATGGCCATAACTTTTTACTCGGACCTCGGATTGACCTCCCGTTTACGGCCACGCGACCGTAACTCAAAGATCTACATTTTATATCTCTGGAAAAATCTTCCAAATCTGAAGTCATCATTGTCAAAATTGCCATCTTCTCAGCTGCTTCTGTTGTTCTCTTCACCAGAATCACTTTCTATGCAATGTTTGCTTCCTATAACCTGCAAAATAGTGTAAAAACACATGTTTGAGTCTCAACATCATAGAAAACACTTAATCATTGATATGCATCTAAATCTAGGGACTTGGGGATAAAAGTATGCATAAAAGACCGTATAATACACTATAAACATGCACTTTTCACCTCGAATCAGTAATCACAAGAATCCATACCCTTGATCTATACCTTGACCTCATTGAGCCGTTTGATATATTTGTTGAGAATGAGTCATCAAAGTATGTGAAATGGAAGGAAGTAGTTGTGGGACGTTCAGATTTAAAAAAAAAAAAAATGATGAACGAAGGAGAAGAGAAAAAGAGCATATGAAATGAATGGGAGATTGGGTGGAGAAAAGAATAAAGAATAAAAAGAGAAGTTGAAATTCCATCACATACTAAAAAGCACACTCTTCTCTACAACACTCCCACCTACTAAATAAAAGCCGCAATTCAAAGTCTTGAAGATTCTCAACAATTGATTTGAACATGGAAGTGTGAGTTGAGTTATCCATGGTATTTCGCTCCTCTAGTAAGTAGTGTTCCATTCCTGAGACTATACACTCTTAAATGTCCGTTTTTCATAGAGTCAAGTATGAAAGCATTAGCACTTAGAATATCATCCTTATCAAAGCTTTCATACGATGTGCGATCATTGTAAAGCAATTTTCTGAGAGACGTTCTTTTTTAGTGTGACCAATGTGAGAATTGAGCTAAAACTGCAAGTTTTCCAAAGTACAATAGTCTAGATAACTCTTCATAGGGTTGGACGCATAGTTGTTAAATTCACACACACACGGGTGCATGATGGTGATACATTTGTTATATTTTACTTGGTGATATAGGGGAGCATGTGGGTCTCTTTCATGGGTTGATAGAGGATAGTATATTATTGCGGAGCTTAATTAACAATTGAATGGAAGGGGGAATTCTACAAGTTATTCTAAATCTTTTTGAGCTTAAAATTGGAGAATTTTGTGGGTATATTCACTGCAAACCCTCACGAGACAACACTCGTCCACTAGGGGGAACCTAGGGGTTTAACGGCTTGTTGCATTTGCTAAATGCAACCGCAATTCCTGCGAAAGTGAGTTAGGATCTTTCTTTCTATCTTAGTTTAGGTTGTTTTTAGTTTTCCTTTGTTTTCTTAGTTGTGGTAGTATTAGTCTAGGAGTTTGTAGTTTATTTTATTTTCGCTTTATCGTTAGGGACTAGCAATAAGCTAGTTGGTGGTTGTGCAAAGCGGAGGTATTTGTAAAATACAACCGCGCTAAAAGGAAGAATTGTATTAGTTTTTATCATAACTTCCCGTTTTATCTGCAATTTGCATTACAAGGCTAATTTTTATACAATATGATTAATCTATGATAAGTTGTATTGTTTTAGCTGTTGTTTGTGCAGATCACTGCTGTGTGGACTAAACAGATGAACATCAGGATAAATGGAATGCTGGAATGAAAACAAGAAAAGTCAAAGCTGAAATTTGATGTTCGATCGATCTAACATAGTTCGATCGATCGAGCGTTCGATCGCTTGAAGAGTGTTAAAGCGCTTGAGGCTTACGGGTTCGATCGATCGAGAGAAGTTCGATCGATCGAACGGGGTATTTCCAGTAACATTCGTGTGCGCAGCAGATGCGGGTTTTTAACCCTAGTTCTTTGGTTTTCTTATATATATGTGTATTGTATACGTCCAGAGGGACGCCCACATTACATTTTTACAGTTTTAGAGAGAGAGATAGAGAGTTTGCTTGTGTTTTGTAGGTTTTCATTGAGTTTTTACATTGTGAACCGGATTTCACTAAGTTAATACTAGTACTCTTCGTTCCAGGTTATTTATATATTGCTCATTTACATTCTACACTTTGTAGTCGTAGTTTAATCGTTCATCTCGTGGTATTGTATGCTAGATATTCTCGAATCCATAGTTTTTATAGTTTTCATGAAAAACTCGCAACCAAACAAGGTTTTAATGTTTTCTTATGTTAAATATCAATCTGTGACACTCTAGACGATGTCTGAGTAGTCCCAGGTTGGGAGAACACGATGAAACAGTGATCTCCAGCTTCTGCCATGCAGCAGGATAATCGCTGTGTTCGATCGATCGAAGTTAGTTCGATCGATCGAACCAGAGACAGTCAAGCGATCGAAGTCAGTTCGATCGATTGAGGGATGAAGGTCTTCGATCGATCGAAAGCGCGTCGATCGATTGAACTCCCTGATTCTTGAGGATGTTCCCTGCAGTATTCCAGGACCTCTTGTTTTAAGATTTGTTATCATTCTGTCCCAAAAATGCTCAGTTTGTCAAAACAGCTTTTAAAACTAAGGCCCTAAGGCATTTTCTTTCGATACATTTTGCAAACCATCTTCAATGCTAACACCATTGAGGATGCGAGTCTTAACTATTGGATTAAACCGCTTTTACGTATTTTAATTTAATTGTGATGATATGGTCCCGGTCATGAAAGGGCCATGGATTCTCCATCTTTAGAGGAATACGGAAAACTGTGGGTGATGTACTCCGTTGTGCTTCAAGACAAATGCATGGTAGATGGTTAGATTACTGCGGATTCGTGTAATCCCAACACTTTCTTCTTAAAGTTAAACATCCTAATTTAGAGTACTGTTTTAATTAGCTAGTTAGATCGTTAATTTAATCTTAATTATTTTCATTAGTAATCTTAGCTGTGGAACTTTGTGTTCTGCACCATCGTTCAATCTTATTCATTTTATTTTGTTTTCTTTGAGGATAGTCTAATTCAATAGGTCAACACCTTCCCTGTGGGATCGACCTGGTCTTACCAGTTACTACTTGCACGTCTACCTACACTTGGGTATTGCACAAGAGCGCACAAGATTTTTCACGTGTCATTGCCTACGTATCCTCGAGTGGGAATCAGGTCGAGCTAGTTCAGGGCGAGGCTTAAAAGGAATTTTGTGAAAAGGTCAAGCATAATACTTTTTGAGGCGATCCATGTTGATTGGTTCTTTGAATTCGACACCGTCGAGTCCATGAGATAAGTCGCTCCTCCGGAAAGGATATTTTTTAAGATGTAAGGGCCTACCCATTTAGGTTTGAACTTCCCACGTGGGTCAAAGATCGGAGCTCGTAGTTCCTTCAGGACAAGGTCACCCTTGACAATTCTCCTCGGACAAACTTGTTAAAAGCACGGGCTATCCTCCTTTGATAGATTTGGACGTGATCGACCGCCGCTAGGCGCTTTTCATCTATGAGAGCCAATTCATCGTACCTTTCCCTTAACCAGACAGATTCTGAAATTTCACATTCTGCCATCACACGCAGGGATGGTAGTTCTATCTCGATTGGAAGTACTGCTTCCATGCTATACACCAATGAATAAGGAGTAGCTCTCGTAGACGTCCTTATCGATGTTCTGTATCCCCAAAGCACAAATGGTAGTTTCTCATGCCAGTCTTTGTAAGTATCGACCGACTTCTGCGGTATGGCCTTGACATTCTTGTTTGCATCTTAGACTGCCCCATTGATTTGCGGCCTGTATGGTGACGACTTGTGATAAGTGATTTTGTATTCTTCAAACAGATCCCTGACTTTTGATTTGAAATAACTTTCGTTGTTCAAAATGATCTCATGGGGGACTCTATAATGGCAGATAAGATTTCTCTTGATGAATTTGGCCACTTCCTTGGCCCCCAACTTGTTATAGGACACTTCTATCCAATTTGTGAAGTAGTCAATGGACACCAAAATGTATCAGTTCCCGTTTGAGGCCTTCGGAACAATTTCGCCAATGATATTGATTCCGCAAATTGAGAATGGCCATGGGGAGGTCATACTATAGAGCAGAGATGGCGGTACATGCATCATGTTTGTATGGATCTGGCACTTGTGGCACCTTCTCACGTATTCGCAACAATCTTTTTCCAATGCTGTCTAATAGTACCCTTGTCTTACGATCTTTTTGGCCAGCATGTGACCGTTCATGTGTGAACCGCATACCCCTTCGTGTATTTTTTTCCATCATCCTTCTGGCGCTCTTCCCGAACAAGCAAGTCAGGTTGTAACCATTGTACCCTTTCTTCAATAATTTTCTGCCGCAAATGATGAACTGTGCTGCGAACCTTCGAATTGCTCTTTTATCTTTCTCAGTAGACTCTTGGGGGTATGTTCCCTTTTCTATAAAGTTCCAGGTATCTTGATACCATGGTGTTTCATTCTCTTCTTCTTCGATTGTAGGGATCATGCTACATGACGGTTCGTATCTTTGCTCGATTACTAGAGGCTTCATTTTTACCCCTACAGGGATTTTGATCATGGAGGCTAGGGTAACCAATGAATTTGCTAACTGATTCTCTTCCCTGGGTAGGTAAAAGAATGTTATGCTCTTGAACTATTTCTTGAGTCCATCGAGATGGTCATGGTAGGGCTTCAACCTCTCTTCTTTCACCTTCCATTCTCCTCTGGCTTGTGACCTAATGAGATTTGAATCTCTGAAGACATCCAACTTTTGAGCTCTCAATTCTATGGCCGCTTCCATCCCCAGAATGCATGCCTCGTATTCAGCAGTGTTGTTGGTGGAGTTATAATTGAGCTTGACTGCCAGTGGGGTGTGGTCCCCATTTGGCGATACCAGGATCATACCTACTCCGTATCCTTTCATGTTGGCTACCCCATCAAAGTATAACTTCTACTTTTCTTCTTTGATTTCCATGATATTCTCGTCTGGGAATGGGAAGTCTCCATTTTCTTTGGAATCAACAGCGTGTTCCGCAAGATGCTCAGCTATAGTTCTCCCTTTTACCGATTTGCTTGTCACATACTTGATATCGGATTTAGATAGTAGGAGTAGCCAACGGGATATACGACTGGTCAGGGCGGGTTTTTCGAAGAGGTATTTTAGAGGATCCATACGGGATATGAGCACAATTGGAAAGGCCAGCATGTAGTGCCTTAATCGGCGGGTGCACCAGACTAATGCCCAACATATTTTTTCAAGGGTAGAGTAATTGAGCTCATACCTAGTCATCCTCTTGCTGGGGTAATATATGGCTTTTTTAGAGTGGCTTTCTTTCCCTTCGTGGGCCAACATGCACCCCATGCCATTTTCAGAGACAGATAGGTAAAGAAATAAGGGCTTGTGAGGAGTGGTTGGTGAAAGGACGGGCGAATTTTGAAGGTAAGCTTTTATTTTATCAAATGCGGCTTGGCATTGGTCATCCCATTAGAACTTTTCTCCTTTCCTCAGTAACCGGAACAAGGGATCACATGTAGTTGTGAGCTTGGAAATAAAGCGGCTGATGAATTGGATCCTCCCGAGGAATCCTCTCACTTCTTTCTCATTCTGTGGCGGTGCCATTTCTAGAATTGCCTTAATTTTGGAGGGATCGACCTCTTTCCCTCTTTGTGTAATGAGAAAACCTAGGAGCTTTCCAAAGGTCACACTGAAAGTGTACTTCTTTGTATTCAATCTCATCTTGTACTTGTACAATCTTTCAAAAAACTTCTCCAGTGCCACCAAGTGCCCTTCTCTATCCTTGGATTTCACTATCATGTCATCTACGCACATTTCTACTTTCTTGTGAATCATGTCATGCAACAAAGTAGTGGCAGGTCTTTGGAAGGTTGCTCCAACGTTCTTGAGTCCGGAAGGCATCACCCTATAATAGTAGGTCCCCCAAGGTGTGGTAAATGTCTTCTTTTCCCTATCTTCTAGTGCCATTAGAATCTGATTGTACCCAAAAAAACCATCCATGAATGACAATAGCTCATGTCCTGCAATGTTATTTACCAAAACATCAATGTGGGGAAGCAGGAAGTCATCCTTTGGGATGGCTTTGTTTAGATCACGGAAGTCGACACACACACGAACCTTTCCATCCTTCTTGGGGACTGGCACGATGTTGGCAACCCGTTCCGAATACTCTGTAACAATGATGAACCCTGCCTTGAACTATTTTTCTACCTCTTCTTTGACCTTCAGTGCCCATTCCGGCCTCATGCACCTCAGTTTCTACTTGACAGGTTTAGAATTGGGGAGGAGGGGAATACGATGTTGGACAATGTCGGGGTCGACCCCAGGCATGTCCTCGTAAGACCAAGCAAAAACATCTTTGAATTATTTTAGCAAGAGAGTCAATTTTTCTTTTTCTTTTTCTTCTTTATTAAGCGTTGAGCCAATTTGTACAATTTGTGGATTATCTTTTTCACCTAGGTTAATTAATAAAGTATCTTCGATTATTTCATAAGCAGGTGGTTTTTCAATTAGTTGCTTAAGTTCGATTGGGAGATCCTAGGAGGGATTTGTGCATTCACAAGTATTAGACACAGAGGAGTAAGCATAACCATTTTTCATTTCATTTATGGTAGGTGGAGTGATTACATCAGATAGTGATGGGCCCACAGTGGCCGATTTTGGTACAGACTCAAGGAAGTATAGACTCTGGGGAAATAGGGGACAGGGAGTCATAGACAGATGACTCTACAGCCTGGTTGCTCAGACCCTCCTCAGTTGGCATGATCTGATCATCTTGGCTCTTGGCCCTCTTTCCTTCCTTTTCTTCAGCGAGCTCTTCCCACATCTTCTCGATAGCCTCAGTGTTCAGACACTTTAACCAGTCTTCCTCTGGGGTCTTCGCAACTTCTTCCGGATAGAACGAATCTTGATAGGGGTCCTTTCGCAGTCAGTGAATATTTCAAGCCCAGGGTGCCTTTTTTCGATGGTCTGATGGATCCAAGGTTTAGGAAACCCAAAATAGCGGAAGTCATCCCCTTCTTTGATGAATTGCCCATTCAGGGTCTTGCAGTACGGTGGGAGACTCCTCACTCTCTTCTTCCATGGCTTTTGTAGCTCGATGTCCTCTTCGGTGGGCTTGTACCCCAATCCGAAAGTGCCTTTTAGTCCTTTGATTTGAGGGAACTCACGAATCCCTTGTTGGCGTCAGCCCAATCCCATTCCAGGGAAGTAGTTCATTTTACAGACGATATTGACCACCACGGAGTGGACCTCTGGGAACCTGTCGCCATCACTAACATATGGATCTTTTCCATGAAGAATCCTCCGATTTTTCCTTCTTCTAGTTCAGGTATTTGGATTTCAAAGACAGGAGCATAGCTTGGGAAAGCCTCATTTCCCCAACTGTTGCCAAGGATGATTCTTACCTCTTTCTCATGAATGTATTTGATCATTTGGTGCACAGTGAATGACACAGCTTTGTTGACATGTAGCCAGGGCCTCCTAATCAACAAATTGAACGAGGCAGGTATGTCCATAACTTAAAAGATTTCAGTGCTAACCAAAGATCCTACCCGAATTTGGAGAGAAACAGTCCCCATCATATTCCTCTTGGTGTAATCGTAGGCTCTCACGGATTGCATAGATGGTGTGATGTCGAGGATGTTGACCCCCAAGGCAATGGCAATTCTTAGAGCTCAAACATTTAAGGCGGAGCCTGTATCGACCAGACAGAATGGCACCTACTGCCCCTTGCATCCAACGGTGATGTATAGAGCTTTGTTATGCGCAGATCCTTTCGGTGGAAAATCCTCATCGGAGAAGGTGATGATTGGATCAGGGGTAAGTGTGCTCAAGAAGGCCACCATATCTTCTGGTACAGCATCAATGGGGACCTCAATTCCAGTCAGGGCATTCAAAACGGCTTGTCTGTGCCTGTAAGGTGTTACCATGATGTCCCACATCGAGAGATGTGCCTGAGTTTTCTTCAACTGCTTTATAAATTCGTTGTCCTCTTCAATGACCTCATCCATTTTTCCTTTCCCCTTGTCCTTGACTGGCCCTTTCTCCATAGTTTCCGTGATCGGTTGTGGAGGCTGATAATGACGACCTGACCTAGTCAGATGATCAATCTCAGCAGGAGTAGGTCCTTTCATAGTCCCATCTGCTTTGAACCACTCGCAATCTGTTCTCACAAACGGTTTTTCTGGCTCATCCCATACGGAGGCATCGCTTTCTTTGTTAGAATTGTACAATTTGAGATCTACTGCCCCTAGATCATCCTCTTCTAGGAAGAACAAATCTCGTTCATCATCTAGATGTTTTTACCATTCCTCATCTTTTCCTTCAATCAGATGAATTTTTGTAGAATCCTGGATGTCAAAGTGGGCTAAGGGAAGTCCTATGGGGACTATGAGGGTAGAAGGGTCGAAAGTAGCGGGGTCGGATTCGATGAGGCTGATATTTTGGTGGTTTGGTAGGGGATTTTGGGTGACATGAGGCTGCTTGGGAGGGGGCTCAATGATATTTTGGTCAATGAGGTCTTGGATATCATGGCAAAGGTGCATGCAATCATCGGTGTTGTAGCCAGGGGCTTGGTGGTAGGTGCATCTTTTGGACATATCACAACCGGGTGGTAGCGGGGTGTTTCGGGGCTGAAGGAGTTGGAGGTGGCCCTTTTTGAGGAGACAGTCTAAGGCTGAGGAAAGTGAGATTCTAGCTTGGTGAAATTGCGAGGGGGCTTTTTCTGGAAAGGGCAATTGGAGGAGTTAGCTTGGTTGGAGGATTGGTATGGCTTAGGAGGGTATGCTATGGGTTGACTGCTAAGAGTATTGACATCCGGGGGGTTGCAAGAGTAGCTGGGCCTTTTTGGCTGACTTGGAGGCTCTTCTTTCTTAATCTTCCCTTCCTTGATAGCATCTTCAATTCGAGACCTGATTTCAAACAACTCTTCGAAGGTGGAGATGGATTGATAGAATAGTTTCTCTTGATAGAGCGGCTGCGAATTTTGGATTAACATCCCCACCTATTCCTTCTCAACCGACCGGTGGGTCATCTGGGCCACTTTCTTTCTCTATCTGCCTAAGAAAGCGGCGAAGGATTCATTATTGTTTTGCCGAGTAGTTTCCAAATCCCTGATTGTGACATCCAACTCTTGATTATAGGAATAGTGATCGACGAATACCCGAACGATGTCTTCCCATGCCCGAGTTTTGGAAGCTTCCAAGGTAAGGAACCATGATAGTGCAGACTTTGCGAGAGTTTGTGGGAACAGCATTGCAATGTGCTCATGAGTGCATCCCATTGATTGGAAGATGCTCATACATAGCTTCACATGACTCTTCGAATTTCCAGTTCCATCAAAATGATCAATGGCAGGCATCTTGAAGTTTTCTGGCAATTTTAGCTTAACAAGTTCGAAGAGCCCCTCCAGGTTTAGCATGTAGTCATCAACTCCTTTGCTTTTCCTCAATAAAAGAGTGCTCCCATTGGCTCCAAATGTCTGTGAACAAGGAACTACGTCGTTTTAGTTTCTAATTAATCAAAATGGACTCCCAAAATAAATTGCAAAAAAAGACTGTTCTAGAGGAGAGTGCCGCGGTGGCACTAGGATTGTGCCACGGTGGCAGTGGGCCTATGCCGCGGCGGCACTGCTCCTCTGATGTCCAGATAATTCCATTTAGGCCCCCAGAGGTTTCGGTATTCGCGAAAAGGCTCTATTTCGTCCAAAATTCACAGAAAATGCGTATGAACTCCAAACTGAGGTTGTGATATACCGTTGGAAAGGTAATGGAGTTCACTTTACATAAAAATAGTTCAAAGATAGGTCATTTTGAAATGTTTTGTGGTATTTGCGATAAAAGCCGATTTGATCGCCTTTTTCACCTTCAGAAATTCATAATAAATTCGTTTTAAATTCGGAAATTATGTGCAATATACTGTTGGAAATCTATTGACCTCCAATATCCATGAAAAATATTTGCAAAATGATACAATGCTCCCATTTTAAAGTCAACTTTTGGTCAAACTGGTCAAACTTGGGATTCCCGGGAACTTCTGGGAACTTCTGGGAGCTCCCAGGAGCTGACGTTATCGTCCGATTTCCTTTTAAAACTCGTTTTAGTACTTTTCACATGTTTAAGAATGATGTCAAAACCTTTCGGCGAATTTGGATGATTTCGGTCAAACCTTGGTCAAAACTGGTCAAACCGATCAATGGGGACTTTTTGGGAATTTTCGGGACTTTCGGGGGTCTATGGGAGACGACGATTTAAAAACTTATTTTTAGTAATTTTTTTATGACGTAGCATGTTTCTAGAACTTTCGGTCAAAATCTGGGAGTGTTTGGGCTTTCAGGGTCATTTCGATCATTTGTACCACTTTCTGAGCATTTTGAGAGATACAACTAACTTTCGGGAGTCCTTTTTAGTCTTTTTGATCAATGTGAACCACCAAGCTATGGGTCTCCTAAATCTGATAGCCAACAAAATGGGGTGTCTATAGTAGGTTAGCATGGATCCGGGATTTCCACCTGTTTGTGGATGATTCTTTTAGCGGACATGTCATTCATGGCGACACCGTGGAGCTAGCCATACCAGAGATATACCAAAGCCACATTCGCCAGACAGCTAGTCGTTATTTGGAGGAGAGTGACAAGCGGGGGTATTTGTAAGATACAACCGCGCTAAAAGAAGAAAATACACTGAATTAGTTTACAATTCCCTTGTTTATCTGTAATTTGAATTACAATGCCTATTTTTACACAATATGATTAATCTATGATAAGTGGTATTGTTTTAGTGGTTATTTGTTCAGATTACTGTTGCTGTGTGAAGAATTGAATAAACAGGATAAAAGGAAGTGCTTGGTTTCAATGAAGAAAATTCAAACATGAAAAGAGAGTTTCGAGTGATCGAAGAGGTCTGAGCGATCGAGGATTTGATCGATCGAATGAAGTTCAAGTGCTCGAAGATCCCAGAAGTTCAACCGATCGAGATATGTTCGATCGATCGAACATGGCTTTTATCAGAAATAACGCGCACGCAGCAGAGAGGGAGATATAACCCTAGCCTTAGGTTTTGTATATATAGTCGTAATATATACGTCTTGAAAGAGGCCTACTTTTACTTTTTATCAGTTTCATATAGGGAGAAGAGAGTTTCTTCTTATTTTTGTAGGTTTTATCAAAGATTGGTATTGTTTGGCTTGATTTCTCGTAGTTTAATACAAGTTCATCTTTCCAGGTTACTTTGTATTACTTTACTTATATTTTGCTCGTAGTTTATTATAGTTCAATCTATTAAACTAGTAGTTTTGCATGTTAGATAAGTTTACACCATTAGTTTTCATAGTTTTCATGTTTAAGTCACAACCAAACGACACTTTAATGGATCTTTACGTTAAAAACGCATCTGTGACACTCCAGACTATGTCTGAGTAGTCCCCAGGTTGGAAAATCGAGATGAAACTGAGATTTTAAGCCTCTGCTATACATCAGAATAATTCCTGTGTTCGATCGATCGAAGTTAGTTTGATCGATCGAGACAGAGATACAGTCAATCGATCAAAGACATTTCGATCGATCGAAAGCGCGTCGATCGATCGAACCCTCTAATTCTTGAGAACATTCAATACAGTATTCCTGGACTTTCTGTTTCATAGATTTGTTATCAAACTGTCCCCAAATGCTCAGTTTGTCAAAACAGTCTCTAAACTTGAGGTCTTAAAGTATTTTTCTTCAATATCTTTTGCAAACCACCCTCAATGCTAACAGCATTGTAGGTGCGAGTCTTAACTATTGGTTTAAACCGCTTTCATGTATTTTGAACTTAATTTGGATGACATAGTCCCGGTCATGAAAGGGCTATGGATTCTCTATCTTTAGAAAAATACGAAATACTGTAGAAGATGTACTCCAATGAGCTTTAACACAATTGCATGGTAGATGGCTAGGTCACTGTGAATTCGCGTGATCCCAACACTTCCCTTTTACTAAGAAAAACAGTTTTAAAATATCGCTCTAGTTAACTAGTTAGTCATCAATTTAAAGTAATTTAGTTGCTTTTAATTTAATAGTTGTTAATCGTAGAACTTCGTGTTCTATAGTTTCCTTAAGCATTAAATTTTCTTTTTCTTTTTAGAGTTGAATCTAGGTAATTAATTTTCAACCTTCCCTGTGGGATTGACCTGGACTTCCAGTACTATATTACTTGCACGATTACCTACACTTGGGTATAGCACACAAGTGCACACAGAAAAATTCTCGTGTCAAGTTTTTTGCGCCGTTGCTGGGGAAGGCGACGAATTAATACTTAGTTTACCTTAATCTATCTTTATCTATTTCTGTTTTCTTTTTCTTTTCTTCTTTAGATTAAAACATTTTAGGATCTTTTCCCGTTCATGTCCGAAAATTCCATCGAAGGAATTCTTGGAAATCCATTCTACTTAGCTAATTCTTCTAATTCTATTAATCCCATAGCTACACCTATTGATTCAATGGCCGATAATCAAAGTGAAAACGGTGATAATGTGGTTGTCCCAATCGACGATTCACTTCGTCCTTTGTGCGATCTTATAACACCTGAACATACTCCAACACCTTATTGTATTCTCATTCCACCTCATGCTGGCGAATTTTAATTTCGCAACGGAATGATTCAACTCCTTCCTACCTTCCATGGAATGGATAGCGAGAAGGCATATCTACACGTCAAGGACTTCGAGGATGTTTGTGAAACATTTTCACAAAATTGTCCTGTAGACGTGACACGCCTCATGCTATTTCCTTTCACTTTGAAGGATAAAGTAAAAGCGTGGCTACTCACGTTGAAGCCAAATTCAATCTACACCTGGCATGCGATGAACACGACATTTCTAAAGAATTTCTTTTCACCTCGCATGACCACTGAGCTTAAACAACAAATTAACTCTTACAAACAAAAGAGCAATGAAACCTTCACCCAAACTTGGGGGCGTTTCAAGGATTTGCTTCTATCATGCCCACATCATGGGTATGAGAAATGGCGAACCATAAGTTACTTTTACGAAGGGTTAAATGGTGAAACTAAAAAGTTGGTCGAGACCATGAATTCAGGACCATTTCTTCGCAAAAATACTGAAGAAGCTGAAGCTTGCTTTGAGTGGCTAGCTGAACATGCCCATGGATGGTCCAATTCTGAAGATATCCAACGCTCACAGATATCCTGTGTAGAGGAGAAGAGTTTATACCAACTAAAAAGCGAAGATCACCTAATGAATAAATATGAGGAATTAGCTAAGAAAGTAGAGGAATTACGGATGAAAGGGGAAGGTTCTAGGCAGGTTTTGCCTGAAGAACCATGCGGCACACGCAATATGTTGGGACATACCAATCAATACTATCCCAATGTGCCGTATTTTCAAGAACAACCCCCCATGGAAATAAATGCCATGCAAGGGTATAGGGGGGGTGGGGAATTCCTATAATAACTATAATTCACAAAATAATAACAATAGATGGAATCACCCCGAGTTTGATTGGAAAAATAATGCTGGGACCCAAATTCAATACCAACAACAGCCCTATAACAACAACAACCAATATCGAGGGTAATACAATAGGCAGCCCCAGCCATTCAATCAAAACAGACCTAATAATTATAATCAAGCTCAACCCTCTAATCAACAGTCGAACGTGTACGTTCCCCCGAACAAAAAGGCACAGTAGGAAGATCTTCTTTCTAACGTGAATCTAACGCAACAATTAATTTAAATGATGAGCAAAATGTCTGCGACGTTAGATAGGATGGATGCACGACAAGAGGGATTGGGTGGAACATTTCCTGCCCAACCACTTCAAAACCCTAGGGGATACAACAATGGTCCCACTAACCATGAACAAGCTAAAGCCGTGACTACTCTGAGAAGTGGCAAGACTATAGGGCTAAATATGCCTCTCTCTACTCCCGAAGAGTATGAGGAGGATGAAGTGGTGAATAAAAACAAACCTTCTACTCAGGAAGAGGAGCCATCCACTAATAATGAACTATTAGAAATAAACACTGAAGCTCCTAAACAAGTAGAGGAAGTTGAGAGAAAGCCCAGAAAGGAGCCTGTTGACGACAAAGTACCTAAATGCCCTTTCCCCGCGCCCTATCCTCAGAGGCTTAGGAACCCCAAAAATGAGGCAAAGAATCAGGAGTTCTTGGAACTATTCAAACAAGTCAAAATCAATCTTCCACTCCTCGATG
Source organism: Hydrangea macrophylla (assembly GCA_033977485.1). Classification (NCBI taxonomy): domain Eukaryota; kingdom Viridiplantae; phylum Streptophyta; class Magnoliopsida; order Cornales; family Hydrangeaceae; genus Hydrangea; species Hydrangea macrophylla. Next base: position 35,614,175 of record CM066997.1, read on the forward strand.
CAATCAAACAAGTGCCGGCCTATGCTAAGTACCTTAAAGACTTATGCACAGTTAAGAGGAGGCAAAGTGTGAAGAAACACGCTTATGTGGCTTGCCAAGCAAGCGCAATCATCCAAAACAAATTACCTCCAAAACTCAAAGACCCCGGTACCCCAACTGTTTCGTGCCGAATTGGAAATCAAAGAATAGACAATGCCCTCCTTGATCTCGGAGCAAGCGTGAACCTGCTGCCATTCTCAGTTTATAAACAACTAGGGTTGGGTGAACTCAAACCTACTCGAGTTGCGTTGCAACTGGCAGACAGGTCCGTCAAATACCCTAGAGGAATATTGGAGGATGTGCTAGTGCAAATAGACTTCTTTGTCTTCCCGGTTGATTTTGTAATTTTGGACACCGAACCTGTGTCCAATCCATGCTCACAAATCCCGGTGATTTTCGGACGTCCATTCCTCAACACCATAGATGCCACAATAAAAATAAGAAGTGGTATTATGACCATCGTATTCGGGAACATGACTTTGAATGTCAAAATCTTCTCAAATCCCCGACCTGAAGAATACGACGACGAAGATGAGGTCAACTACGTCGAAAAGGTCATTGAAGATGAGGTAGATTTCGTTGCTTATAAAGATCCTTTGGAGATAGTTGTGTCGCAATTTGACACTATCTATCGACCTAAAGATTCCACTCCATTGGATTCTGCTTTAAATCACACTTGCCTCATGATGGATACGCGAGAGGAGGATGGAGCTGAATGCATGTGGGTAACACCATATGAACCCCTACCTCCGAAAACAAAATTAGTTATGCCCTCCAATTTTCAGTTTCCCAATCTGGAATTGAAGGAGCTTCCTGAAGAGCTCAAATATGCTTTCCTGGGGACTGAAAAAACTTATCCTGTTATAATTTCATCCATTCTCAGTCTGGAACAAGAGGGCAAATTAATCCAAATGCTAAAACAACATAAGGGAGCATTAGGATGGACCATTGCCGATCTCAAAGGCATAAGTGTGTCCGTGTGCACTCATAAAATATATTTGGAAGAAGACGGTAAACCTTCGCGATAAATGCAAAGGCGTCTGAATCCCAACATGCAAGAAGTAGTCAAAAAGAAAGTATTAAAATTACTCGATGTTGGGATTATATATCCTATCTCTGACAGCCCCTGGGTCAGTCTGACTCAAGTGGTGCCCCAAAAGGCAGGCATAACGGTTATTCCTAATAAAGATGGCGAATTAGTACCAAAACGCATCCCCATCGGATGGCGAATGTGTATTGATTATCGAAAACTGAATACCGTGACTCGAAAGGACCACTTCCCATTACCATTCATAGATCAAATGCTAGAATGAGTGGCGGGTCATAAGTACTATTGCTTTTTGGACGGATAGAGCGGTTATAACTAGATAGAAATTGCTCCTGAAGATCAGGAGAAAACAACTTTCACGTGTCCATTCGGTACTTTCGCCTACAGACATATGCCTTTCGGGTTATGCAATGCACCTGCTACGTTTCAGCGGTGCATGTTAAGTATCTTTAGCGATATGGTCAAACAAATACTTGAGGTCTTTATGGACGACTTTTTAGTGTTCGACCATAGATTTGAAAATTGCTTAGATAATATGGAATGTGTGTTAGCACGATGCGAGGACAAACACCTAGTACTAAATTGGGAAAAGTGTCACTTCATGGTGACCAAGGGAATTATCCTCGGCCACATTATTTCTGATAAAGATATCCAAGTCGATAAAGCAAAAATCGATATAATCTCAAACCTACATGTCCCTCGTACAGTCAGAGACATCCGATCTCTTCTGGGACATGCGGGATTCTATCGTTGCTTTATAAAAAATTTTAGTGCGATCTCCCAAGCACTGTGTTAACTGTTGGTTAAAGACATGCCATTCGAATGGTCGGAAAACTGTCAAACATCTTTTGACACACTAAAAGAACACCTTACCTCTACACCGATAATACAGGCACCCGACTGGAGTTTGCCTTTTGAGTTAATGTGCGATGCTAGCGACTATGCCATTGGCGCAGTGCTAGGACAGAGGAAGGATAATAAGCCTTACGTAATCTACTATGCTAGTCGAACACTTAATGAAGCTCAAATGAATTATACGACTACCGAAAAAGAACTACTGGCAATAGTCTTCGCTCTAGATAAGTTTAGGTCATATCTAATAGGGTCCCTAATTGTCTATTTTATAGACCACTCAGCCCTGAAGTACCTGTTATCTAAGAAGGATGTGAAGCAAAGGCTTATCCGTTGGATACTCCTACTCCAAGAATTCGATATCACAATCAAGGATAAAAAAGGAGTAGAGAATGTGGTTGCTGGCCATTTATCTCGGTTAACATTTGTTGATAACACTGAACCCACACCGATAAAGGATGAATTCCCAGATGAGCAATTAATGGCTATTTCCAGTTTGCCTTGGTATGCGGATATAGTGAACTATCTGATTACGGGAGAGACCCCTAGTCATTGGTCAAATTAGGACAAGAAACGATTCCTCTCGTTCGCACGTCATTTCTTTTTCGATGACCCTTACTTATTTAAGTATTGCGCTGATCAAGTCATCAGGCGTTGCATCCCAAATGAGGATATAACTGTCATTTTAGCATCCTGCCACTCTAAGGCTTGCGGAGGCCATTTTGCTTCGCAAAAGACCGCACAAAAAGTTCTACACAGTGGTTTCTACTGGCCCACCGTATTTAAATATGTTTACACTTTCTGCAAAGCGTGCCAACGCTGTCAAAAGCTTGGCACAATTTCAAAAAGGAACTCCATGCCCTTAACTCCTATTATCACAATTGAAATATTTGATTGCTAGGGCATAAACTTTATGGGCCCGTTTTCGAAATCTAACAACTGTGAATATATACTCCTAGCTGTGGAATATGTATCAAAATGGGTAGAAGCGATACCGATAAGACGCAATGACCACAAAACAGTAATGTCCTTTCTTAAGGAACACATTCTGTCGCGTTTTGGAACCCCAAAACCACTAATAAGTGACCAAGACAAACACTTTTGCAATAGGCCTTTGGAGTCACTACTCAAGAAATATGGGGTTCAACCACAAGATCGCTCTAGCCTACCACCAGCAAATGAATGGGCAAGCAGAGTTGGCTAATCGAGAAATCAAGCACATTCTCAAAAAGACAGTTAGTTTCAACAGAAAGGACTGGGCATATAAATTGACCGATGCTCTTTGGGCATACCGTACTGCCTACAAGACAAGTCTGGGAATGTCCCCATTCAGGCTAGTATACGGAAAAGCATGTCACCTGCCCATCGAAATTGAGCATAAAGCATACCGGGCGACCCGCTCATTGAACTTCGACATTAAAGAGGGAGGTCATCTTCGAAAACTTCAATTGGCTGAACTGGAAGAAATACGTCGAGATGCCTATCACAATGCTAAATTACATAAGGAAAGGTTGAAGGCTCGCCACGATAGGACGATCTTTCAAAAATCATTCGAGTCGGGGCAAAAAGTTTTGTTATATGATTCTCGCCTTCACCTTTTCCCAGGAAAACTCCAATCTAGGTGGACAAGACCCTTTATAGTCAAATCTGTCTTTCCACATGGGGCTGTCGAGTTATTCAATCCTAAGAACGATGAAAGTTTCAAGGTCAATGGCCAAAGGTTAAAACCGTTCTTAGAGGATTTCCAACCAGAGGTCGAGCACATCCAACCGGATGAGCCCGATTATTCCTCGACCTAAAACGCTCAAGTGCGTCTTCACCATGTTGTTATATTCTTTCCTTCACTGCATTTTGCTTTGTTTATTTTTTTTGTCTATCTATTTTTAGAGTGTGACCACGATTCTAATCTGCTATTCCATTTTATCTATCTCCTGCAGGCTATTCAACATGAGAGATGATGATGTCCACTCAATTGGGTCATGGGTTGATTCGGAATATCCTAACCCCGCTTGGACTGCCGATGAGATAACATTCTGTTTTGCTCCTTATCAAGGGCCAGGGGCAGAAGATGTCGTTGACTTGACCCAAGGGTACATCCCATACAACCCTGCTCTCCTCCAGATCGATCCTTTTGAGCACATAGAATTTTCTGAAGAGGAGGGAGAACCAGAGGGGTATGTTGTTTGGAAAGTTGATGATGCTCTGATGGAACAATGGGAGAATGATTCAATGTGGGAACCGTGGGAAGAAGAAGATTTACAGGATGTGGTGCCAGAATGCCATAATGTTGTATTCATTTATGTTGATGACTTCATTGTCATCGAAGTGGTTCCCTACATTTATGTGCACTTGAGTTATTTATTGTTCTGGCTTCAATGCCCTCTACCTGCTAGTGCACATGGTTCAATCCTGCCAATAGTGAGGTTACTTCTTGGTCACATTTCTTATTTTGTTTATTCCTTTCCATTAGTTCTTTCGTTTGATTTATTTAATTTCTTCCTTTCTTTTTGTTCTCTTTTGGTTTCCTTTGTCAGGATTGTCACTATGAATCAAATGTTACCGCCACTTTTCCTTCTGCATCATTTGTTTCATGGATTTGGACCATACATAAGGTCCTCGGGTACTCCGCCGCAAGAGGACAATCCGTTGCGAACTTACACTCCGTTATCGCTGTCTCCATCCGGATCACCTCCTGCATGTGCAATCAATTCCTTGGAGAGTTCAGACTTGTTCGATGATCCCTTGGCTGCTTTCCGGCTATTCTGGGAAAGGGAATCATCAAGTTTGGACTCCACATTCGAAGCTTTGGCAGAGAAAGAAGTTGTGGAAGAAGATATTTTCATGCTAGAAGAGTAGTGCTTCACTTCAATTGTATTCTGTCATTTCATCTTTCTTTTATCAATTGAAGTGTAATCCTAGACAAAGTTTCATTAGTTGTAGTTTTTTTTAGTTGTTTTGCTGATAATAAGGTTTAAATACCATGTTGGGGGCAACAATGTTGCAAAATGTATGTTATTCCTAAGTTTTATCTATAAAAATTTGTAATTTTCTATTATGATGATGACTCTTGGCTTACATATCCTGTTAAGAAACTATTTTTATCCAATTCCTGTATGTCCAGAATAATCTTGGTTCATTGGGGGTGCATAGATTTTCAATTCAAAGATATTGTAAAATTTTTAGGTTCGATCAATCGAACTAATTTCGATTGATCGACGTCGTCTCACCCTCGAGCGCTCTAACAGTGTTCAATCGATCGAACGTTCGATCAATCGAATTTGCTCGATCGATCGAGACTTGTATTTAAATGATGCGTCTCTAGTACACTTCATCAGTTTCACTCTTCCTCTCCCTCTTTCTCGAGCGCTCGGAGACAGAGAAGGCTCCTGAAATTTTGAACCCCCATATACATCCCAACATCAATTGAGGAGTGCCTGGACCCCTCTGATCACCATCATCATCCTCCTCATCATCTCCTCTGTGTGTATATCGAGGTTAGGTCCTGATACACCCCCTTATTTTTTCTTTTCATTCGAATTGTTGTGGGGTGCCCCCCGCATGGGTTTTAAACCATTTAAATGTTATTTTTGTTTGCTATTGTATATTTGCGGTCCGTTCCAGTTCCTGTTCTTGTCACTGTTATTTTGTTGTGTTCGATCGATCGAACCCAGCATCTTTTCAATTGATCGAACTCGGCTTGAGCGATCGAACCTGGTACTTTCTCAATCGATCAAACATTCTTCAATCGATCGAAGTGCAGCAGTTTTAGCTTCTTTTCTGTTTTCCCTATTTTAATGTACTTTCTGTTTGTTTCTTCCATTTCAGGGCTTTAAAATGAACCCCATCACAGGGTACCATAAGTCCAAGCCACTTGACCTCACTATACCAGACCCCATACCAGATCATGGGCTCAGAAATAAGGAGGAGCGTGTATGGTTTACCAGATACTTTCAGTCCAGGAAGGTGATGACAGAGCGCCCCCTCGAGGCAATTTGGTTGTCTGCCCTGTGGTTTCTCACACGTCTCCGTGCCATGCCTAGTTGGTTTACCATGTTGACGCAATCTAAGCGAATCAACATCACATGGGTACGAGAGGCGTGTGCGAGTATGATTAAGGATCCTGCGACTCCATTCACTTACAGATCATTCTTCCGGGGTTACGAGATTATTTTCAGCCCGACTACTATGGCCACAGCTTTGGGTGTACCAGAGACGCCTGACCACTATTACCCATACATACTTGGTACACCCGAGTCTCTGCCATCTATCATCATTCAGGAGATCACCAGCAGTGCAATTCAGATCTGGAACGGCATCTCCCTGATTGAGGACCGATTTCTGACCGAGCAGTACCACCTTCTCCACTTACCGCTCGCCAATTGTATATTGATGACATCCTACCACGAAAAAGTGGTGCCATGGTATGCTCAGGTCCTGTATGCCATAGGGACGGGGCGGAGTGTCTGTCTCCCTCGACTATATATCGACTTTTTTGTCCATCCTACGCGGTACATTGCCGCCAAGCGTCATTTGAAGGACACTTGGCCTATCCATAGGGTGATTGAGCAGGCTGGATTGATACCATTGGCCACTGACACTATTTCTCAGGCCTCGATTCGATTTGGGGAGACAGCAGTACGCCGCTCAGATGCGCTGAATAAGAGGAAGCTGAAGGGGAACGAGAAGGTAGGGGCGAAGAGGAAGAGGGGAGGAGGCACCGATATAGAGGGTGTAGCTTCTGGGACACCCACAGAGGTTGAGGAGCTAGATTCTGTTAACGAGGTTGATCCTTGTATTGAGGTTGCACAGTTCGAGCTGAGACAGCGGTCTCAGGCTCCCGCCCAGGGAGAGTCTTCTTCATCTGTGCCTCTCACTACTGTTCATGAGTTACTATTAGAGGAGAGAGAGGCCCGGATCAGACTCGAGGGCAAGATGGAGCGCATGACGACTCTTCTTGGGGCTATACTGATTCAGATGGGGGTTAACCAGTCTTTACATACACCTCCACCACCCACTACTGGTCCTTCATCCTCAGCTCCTCAGGTTGATCATTCTGCTCAATCTATATCGGCAGCACCATCTATTCCTGATCCACCTCCTTCTGTACCACCGACTGATCCCTTTGCGCCATCTACATCGGTGGCACCGCCTGCTACTGAGACACCACTTCCACCACCTCCAGTCCCGACTGACACATTATTATCTATACAAGCTGCTCCGACTACGAGTGACCCGGCGACGGCTACTACTGTTGCTGAGGGTAGAGATGGGGATGCTGCAGATGTGCTTATTGAGATCTTATCGGACGTCGCCGATGATGTATAGATTCAGTGTTTGTGGCTGTTAGGTTGTTTTGGTTGGTTGTGACTGTATTCTCTTCTCTCATATTTTTTCTTGTGGTCTGGTTAGTTTGGATATGTTGGATTTTTGTTTTTATGGATTTTATAATCACTGATCTGTTACTTTGATTTTATTATCATTCCAGTGATTAGTTCTATTTATGTATGGATCATATGCTCTATCTTTCATATTCTATTTGATCTTTCCTGCTTGGAGTTTGTATGCTTTTTATACAGATTGTTACGCTTGTAGTTTTTACTATGCTTTGGCAGGTGATATCTCTCTATCTATATTTGAAAATCATCTTCTGAGGACATTGCAATTTTCAGTTGGGGGTGGCATGTAGATAGATAGTCACCTGCACATGTCTATACTTAGCAATCTGAATGCATTTATTGCACATTTCATACAATCTCAGTTGAAATTGGAAAATTTTAAACAAATTTTAAAATAAAATTGGAAATCTTTGAAATTATAAACTTTATTGGTAGAACGACTTGCAATACTCACTCCTGTTTAGCTGTTACCAAGTAATGACACATTCACATTAATCTCATCTTTTTATGATTTAAATTCACGCATTTTTCTAATTCGCTAGGATGATTGCATGTGTTAACCATTCTTGTATCCAAACTCCTTATGCACATGTTAATAGCTATGTAGAAAACCTAAAATAAGAGTTAAGAAGACTTTTGTACTCTAAGGAGGTATAGTGGAAACTAGTTACCCTTAGTGAGTTGTTGAATACAATCTTCAATTCTGAGGGAATTATCACATTAAATTCGAATCGTTTTTCTTGAATATACGTATTAAATTCGTTGAAGAGTCTCTAATTCTTTATTTTGGCTATTTATTAGAGGAGAACGTTCAGGATTTACCAACTAAACTCAATGAACACTGAAGTGCTAAAACTAAGAAGTTGAGAAAATGATTTAAGCCATCGTTACCTTTCCATGTACCTGTATCAACATTCCAGAATATGCATTGTTCTCAACCCCACACCTAGTAAATACTGCCAAATCGATTATGAAAAATTCCTAACCTTATACTTTGACCTCAATGAACTCCGTTGCACATCTAATGTGATTAAATTGTTGAAGTAAGGGAGGGAGTAGTTATGGGAATAACTTATAAAAAGAAATATACAAGGAGATGTTGAATGTAGCAGGTTACTTAAAAAAAAAAAAACAAACATCTATGAGAATAGAGGATGGTCGGAATGAAGTGAAGAAGAAATTATTACACTCAATCACATGCTAAAGATGTGCGATTTCTTACCCTTTCATTTCTACCCTACTATATAAAATTATACCGAAAAGTCAAAGCCTTAATGATTCTTAACAACTTAGTTTAAACACGAATGTGTAATTTGAGTTATCCACGGTATTTCGCTCCTCTAGTAAGTAGTATTCCTTTCTTGAGACTTTGCGCTCTAAATGTTCGTCTTTATTGAGTCAGGTGTGACAGCATTAGTAACCAAAACATTACTCATATCAGAGCTTTCACACCATAAGCGATCTTTATTAAACAAGTTTCTGAGAGATGTTCATTTTCGAGTGTAAACCCATGTGAGAATTGAGTTGAAACTACAAGCTCTGAAGGTATAATAGTCGAAACAACTCTAAAATAAGGTTTAATGTATAGCTGTTAACTTCACACACACACGGATACATGGATGCGACGCATATGTTATTTTTATTCTGGTGACATGAGGAGCATGTGTTTATTTCATGGTTTGAATGAGGATGATATGTTTTGTGGAGTTAAGTTTACAGTTGTTTGGGAGGGAGTATTAACAAGTTATTCTATATCCTTTTTTGAGCTTAAAAGTGGTGAATTTTGTGGGTATATTCACTGCAAATCCTCACGAGACAATACTCGTCCACTAGGGAAAACCTAGGGGTTTAACGGCTTATTGCATTTGCTAAATGCAACTGTGATTCCTGCGAAAGTGAGTTAGGTAGTTTCTTTTTATTTAGATTAGTTTGCTTTAGTTTTAATTTTTTTTATTTTAATCATTGTAGTATTGGTTTTGCTTGTCTTATTTTCGCTTTATTGCTAGGGACTAGCAAATCGCTAGTTGGGGGTTGTGACAAGCAGGGGTATTTGTAAAATACAACCGCGCTAAAAGAAGAAAATACACTGAATTAGTTTATAATTCCCTTGTTTATCTGTAATTTGAATTACACTGCCAGTTTTTACACAATATGATTAATCTATGATAAGTGGTATTGTTTTAGTGGTTATTTGTGCAGATTACTGTTGCTGTGTGAAGAATTGAATAAGCAAGATGAAAGGAAGTGCTTGGTTTCAATGAAGACAATTCATACATGAAAAGAGAGTTTCGAGCGATCGAAGAGGTCTGGAGCGATCGAGGATTCGATCGATCGAATGAAGTTCAAGTGCTCGAAGATCCCAGAAGTTCAATCGATCGAGATATGTTCGATCGATCAAACATGGCTTTTATTAGAAATAACGCGCACGTAGCAGAGAGGGAGATATAACCCTAGCCTTAGGTTTTGTATATATAGTCGTAATATATACGTCTTGAAAGTGGCCTACTTTTACTTTTTATCAGTTTCATATAGGGAGAAGAGAGTTTCTTCTTATTTTTGTAGGTTTTATCAAAGATTGGTATTGTTTGGCTTGATTTCTCGTAGTTGAATACAAGTTCATCATTCCAGGTTACTTCGTATTACTTTACTTATATTTTGCTCGTAGTTTATTATAGTTCAATCTGTTAAACTAGTAGTTTTGCATGTTAGATAAGTTTACACCATTAGTTTTCATAGTTTTCATGTTTTAATCACAACCAAACGACACCTTAATGGATCTTTACATTAAAAACGCATCTGTGACACTCCAGACTATGTCTGAGTAGTCCCCAGGTTGGGAAATCACGATGAAACTGTGATTTCAAGCCTCTACCATGCATCAGAATAATTCCTATGTTCGATCGATCGAAGTTAGTTCGATCGATCTAGACAGAGATACAGTCAATCGATCGAAGACATTTCGATCGATCGAGAGATGAAGATGTTCAATCGATCAAAAGCGCGTCGATCGATCGAACCCTCTGATTCTTGAGAACATTCAATACAGTATTCCTGGACTTTTGTTTCATAGATTTGTTATCAAACTGTCCCCAAATGCTCAGTTTGTCAAAACAACCTCTAAACTTGAGGTCTTAAAGTATTTTTCTTCAATATCTTCTGCAAACCACCCTCAATGCTAACACTATTGTAGGTGCGAGTCTTAACTATTGTTTTAAACCACTTTCATGTATTTCGAACTTAATTTGGATGACATAGTCCCGGCCATGAAAGGGCTATGGATTCTCTATCTTTAGAAAAATACGGAATACTATAGAAGATGTACTCCAATGAGCTTTAACACAATTGCATGGTAGATGGCTAGGTCATTGTGGATTCGCGTGATCCCAACACTTCCCTTTTACTAAGAAAACCAGTTTTAAAATATCGCTCTAGTTAACTAGTTAGTCATCAGTTTAAAGTAATTTAGTTACTTTTAATTTTAATACTTGTTAATCGTAGAACTCCGTGTTCTACAATTTTCTTAAGCATTAAATTTTCTTTTTCTTTTTAGAGTTGAATCTAGGTAATTAATTTTCTACCTTCCCTGTGGGATCGACCTAGATTTCCAGTACTATATTACTTGCACGATTACCTACACTTGGGTATAGCACACAAGCGCACACAGAAAAATTCTCGTGTCAGAGAGGATGTGGACTTCTCTCCATGTTGTAGGCTCGATGTACCCGACAGAGATATGCATGGATGCGTATCACTACACTATGACCCGAGCAGCCATATACTAGGAGATGGCTAGATTGATTCAGAGTAAACCGGAGGTAGATGAGATTGAGTTGCGAGCTATCATAGCCGGGCATGTTCTACCAGAGCCTGCAGCCGCATCAGCACCGGTAGCCCCACCATCACTGGTACCTGACATACTTGTACCAAAGTCTGAGCCGATTTAGGGTGAGGAAGACCCAGAGCCAGAGGATGAACATCCTGACGAGGATATTGACGGGGATGGAGAGGAGGAGCCTCTGGATGATGAGGACCCAGTAGAGGAGGAGCTTATAGACGATGACGATGATGACGAGCTGGAGGATGACCTGGAGGAGCCAGAGTATGTTCCTGACAAGGAGCTAGAGCTAGAGCTTGAGTCAGAGGACCAGTAGAGGGAGACGTGATCATGGAGGTAGTAGAGGAGGATATTCCAGACAAGGAGGTAGTTATAATGGAGATGCCCGTTATGCATGAGTTACCAGCCAGACCTATAGTAAATATGGCAGCCATGACTGATATGGTAGTAGGATGGATAACTGATTTGGTCGCTCAGCCAGTTGGATTTGTTATAGCTGAGGTTGCATTAGTAGGAGCATTGTAAATAGCTGACCTTAGTACTATTTTAGCCTATGTCCCATGTGGTACACAGTTTGATTAGTGTGTACTATGTGGTACATATTTTGATATATATATATATACAAGCAGTATTTTCGATATTAATTGTATATTGGAGTGTTATATGATGTTGAGTAGAACTATTAGTTCTTGTTGCTTTTCACTCTATCTTGATATCATTTCTCTGAGAAGACTTTCAGCTTATCGATAGGTCTTTTGTAGGGGCACCTCCCTAGCACACTATGGTGGGACATTGATAAATCATCAAGCACGAATTGGAGCACCTATTCCAGAGGGAATGGACCCATCAGGAGTTTTTAAAGCTTTCATACAGAGGATGGAACATGTAGGTGACACCTACAACCATGCTACCAATCAATGACCTGTCCAACCCCCAGTTGCACCGTTTCAACAGAGACAGAATGGAGACAAGTTACTAGCAATTTTTCATGGTTTGCATCCTGAGAAGTTTGATGGATTAATAGAACCATGGAAAGCCGAACAGTGGATAAGAGAAATGGAATTGATCTTTGAAGCATTAGAGTGCTGGGAGTAAGATAAGCGTCGCCTTGCTATGTTTCAGCTCACCTATGGCGCTGCAGATTGGTGGGAAGCTGAACGAGCCACTATTGGGATGAATGCTACAAGGGTGATGCCTTGAGAAACATTCAAAGGAAGATTTCTGGAGAAGTACTTTCCAGAAGATGAAAAAGACCAGCAGGAGAAGAATTTTATGAGCTTAGTTTAAGGAGATTGGACGGTAAGGGAATATACCACCCAGTTTGAGCGATTGTCTCGATTCGTTCAACATATGATTGATACACCACAAAAGAGGATTAAGCGGTTCCATCAAGGACTGAACCCCCATATTTGCCATATGATGATTGGTCACCTAAACAAGAGTTTCGAAGGACTGATCAGACTTGCTGTAAGTCTGGAGAAGGATGCGTATCCAGTACAGCGACCGCAGACAAATCGACCCCATTCGTCAAGAATTTTTAGTAGAGGAATTTCCAGACTGAACCGCCAAGGAATACCCAAGGGTGGAGACCTCAGTGAAATTTTTAAGGCAACAAGAGAACCTAGGAAGGAACCAGGAAGCCCCAGTAGAGTTATCTTCGACCCCAGCAATATCAACAGCGAGGACCACAACCTCAGGCACTGCTTACAACTCCGCCACAAAATGACAGAGGTTGTTTTAACTGTGGAAAGCCAGTACATATTGCCAGAAACTACACCGCCCCTAGAATAAATCGTAGGTCGGACACTGTCTATCGCAACTGCAATAAGCCAGGACACCTGACTAGGGATTGTCGTGCACCATGAAAAGGACACTATAGGGCCCTATTTCAGGGAATATAAGGACCCCCAAATCAGACTCGGGTAAATGCTATACTCCCTAGGAAGCAGGCTTTAACGTTGATGAACAGTAGCATTTGGAAGGTGCACTTGTACTCTTTCATAGTCTAGTTAAAGCTTTATTTAATACTGGCACCGCAAGTTCATTTAAGTTGGGTTTAGAACCCCAAACACTTGAGCTGACACTTAATGTTGCGTCACCGTTGGGAGTGACTGTTAAGTTGGGTAAAGTGTTCAAGGACTATCCACTAACTCTAGAAGATCAAAATCTTCTAGCAGATTTGGTAGAAGTGATGTCAATGTCCGAGTTTGACATTATCCTAGGGATGGATTGGCTTACTAAGTACAGTTCCAACCTAGATTGCCCTATCAGGAGTATTGTATTCCCAATACCTGGACGACATGTTTCTCACAAGTTGTGTAGCAGCAATCGAGAGTAAGAGTACGGAATGTGCAGTGGACTGGATTTCTACTATACAAGACTTTCAGGATGTATTCCATGATATTAAAGGACTTCCACCCAAGCGAGAGATAGACTTTTGTGTGGAATTAGTACCTGGGACATTACCAATTTCTAAGACTCCGTATCGGATGAGGCCAATTGAGATGTTAGAACTGAAGAAGTAAGTTCAGGAGCTTGAAGATCTAGGTTTTGTTCGCCCAAGTACGTCGCCTTGGGGAGCACTGATACTATTCATAAAGAAGAAGGAAGGGACACTTTGACTCTATATGGATTACAGGGAGTTGAACAAGGTAACAATTAAGAATAGGTATCCACTACCTCGGATAGATGATCTATTCAATCAGTTACAGGAATCAAAGATCTTCTCTAAGATTGATTTACATTCAGGATATCATCAGTTGTTATTTGACCGGAGGATGTATCAAAGACTACATTTCAGAAAAGATACAGGCATTATGAGCTTTTAGTTATGCCTTTTGGACTAACTAATGTGCCAGTAATATTCATGGACTTGATGAATAGAGTATTCAGACCATATCTAGATCAATTCATTATAGTGTTCATCGACGACATATTTATCTAGTCAAAGACGAGGGAGGATCAAAAGAAACACTTATAGATTGATTTACAGGCACTTCGAGATAGCAAACTGTATGCAAAGTTCAGCAAGTGCGAATTTTGGCTACAAGAGGTCAAGTTCTTAGGATATGTTATATCTCAAAACGGTATCCCTATGGACTCATCTAAGATCGATGCAGTCTTAAGCTGGAACAGACCAACCAATGGTATAGAAGTTAGGAGCTTCCTAGGCCTAGCAGAATATTATCGAAGATTTGTCAAAGAATTTTCCAAGATTATAGGACCTTTGACGAATTTGACGACAAAGGAGAAAAAGTACGAATGGACAATCAAACATGAAGGTGCATTTTAGGAATTAAAGAAAAGATTGACTTCTGCACCAGTACTCGCGATACCTAGGAGTGGAGAAAGGTATATAAACTACAATGATACATCACACCTAGGACTTGGTTGTGTGATTATGCAGGATGGGAATGTCATTGCATACGGATCAAGACAATTGAAGGTACATAAGAAGAATTATCCGACGCATGATTTAGAACTCGTAGCAATAGTGTTTGTATTGAAGATTTAGAGACATTATCTCTATGGAGAAAAGTTTAATCTACTCTCCGACCATAAGAGCTTGAGGTATTTGTTCTCTCGAAAGGAGTTGAACATGCGATAACGATGATGGATGGAGTTACTCAAGGACTATGACTTTTCATTACAATACCATCCAGGTAAAGCAAATGTCATAGCAGATGCATTGAGTCGTAAACCTCGACTAGTGATCGCTACATTTGTAATTCGAGAATGGAAAATATTTGAAGTTTTAGTTGAATTCAATCTTCAACCAGTAGAAACAGTGGAAGGATAACATTTTGGATTTCTTATGGTATAACCAACGTTGATCAGCCATATCATAGAAGCTCAACAGATGATGGAAGATTTGAAGTTATGGTTCGCTAAGATGTCAATAAAAGAACCAGAGGTATGGAGTATTGGTACAAACGGAGCCTTGCGATATGAAGGTAGACTTTGTGTACCTAACGAAGAAAATCTCTGAAAAGAAATATTGGATGAAGCACATAAGTCACGATTGACTATTCATCTTGGAGGTACAAAAATGTACAAGGATTTGAAGAGAAATTTCTGGTGGGAATGAATCAAAAGAGAAGTAGCTGAGTATGTATCTCAGTGTCTTACTTGTAAGCAAGTAAAGGCAGACCATCAGAAACTACCTGGACTTCTATAGCCATTATCGATTCTCCCAATGGAAATGGGAACATATAACCATGGATTTTGTAGTAGGATTGTCGAAGTCACAGCAGGACCACAATGTTATTTGGGTAATCGTGGATCGACTTACAAAAATGGCACATTTTATTGCCTACAGTATGACGTATCTAGTCAAACATTTTAGTAGGATGTACTTATAGCACGTTGTACGATTACACGGTGTACCTATTTATATCATATCTGATCGAGATTCACGCTTTACTATAGAGTTCTAACAGAGTCTTTAGACAGTAATGGGAACAACACTGAACTTGAGATCAGCCTTTCATCCGCAGAATAATGGTTAGACTGAACGAGTCAATCAAGTGATGAAAGACATACTACGCACTTGCGTTATTGATTTTTGGGAGACGCACCTGCCATTGATAGAGTTTGCCTACAACAACAGTTACCATACGAGCATAGGAATGGTGTCGTTTGAAGCCTTATATGGAAGACCTTGCCAATCGCCACTATGTTGGGCTGAAGTCAGACACACTAAACTTCTTGGGCTAGAGATGGTACGAGAAACAAGTGAGAAGATTCAAGTCGTACGTGAGAAGATGAAGATATCACAGACCCGACACAAGGGTTACGCTGACAAGTGACGTAAAGACTTAGAGGTTGCCGTTGGACACCACGTGTTACTCAAGATTTCACCTGTTTGAGGAATCATCAGATTTGGTCAAAAGAGAGGTAAGTTATCGTCGTGATTCATTGGACTGTTCGAGATTTTAGAACGTGTTGGGAAGGTTGCTTATCGCCTTACGTTGCCGCCAAAGATGTCAGGAGTGCACAATATATTCCACATCAGTATGCTAAGGAAGTATGCTCATAACCCAGTGCACGAGATCAGCTTCGAAGATATTTAAGTCAACAACAATCTTATATTCAATGAAGGACCGGTTCGCATTCTAGATTGAGGGATCAAGAAACTCAAAAACAAGGAGATTCTGTTGGTGAAGATTCAGTGGAACCAGCATGATCAAGGAGAAGCTTCGTGGGAGCTAGAGTCAGAGATGCGAGAGAGGTTTCCATTTCTGTTTTAGACCTTAATTGTTTTTTATTTCGAGGATAAAATCTTTAAGGAGTGGTGGATGATGTAATACCCTGTATTTTGATATATAAATAAGACATGGTATTCGTTTCCATATACTTGTACAACCCTTACCTTTCATTTGGTAAATTTATATACCAATCGATTGCCTTTGTGATCCAATCAATTGTCACTTTTTGTATACCAATCGATTGCTCTTCTGCTGACCTGATTTCATTACGTGGAAATATACCAATCAATTGCCATCTTTTCCAATCGTTGCCATCTACTGAGACAAGTTTTCTTCTTTGCTTGAGCTTTGGACGTGTGGCACTTTCATTCTCTATATATATACATTCATTTATGGCCTTAGAGCCAGTTTTACATAGTCTCGAGAGAGAGACACACACCTTGTGAGATGTATACATATATCTATACATATATACATATATATACTCCACCCACACAATCACATACACGCATTGCCTTGGGCAGAGGAAAAATAACCGAAGAAAAGAGAAGAAGAAAGAATAAAAGAGAAGAAAGAGAGAGAGAGAGAGAGAGAGGAACCTTGAGGTTTTCAAGCTCACACACGAACCAAACACACCCTAGGTGAGTTGTAACTCACTTGGTCCCTCTATTTGATATTTTTCAAGTTGTTATGAAGTTTAGACGTATTAAATATTTCATACGACGTTTATATATGATGTTTGGTAAATCTGCTAGAGAAGACAAAGTGCCAATCGATTGGCATGATTCTCAATCAATTGCCATCAGTCTGGTCCCAATTAATTGGATAGAATTCCAATCGATTTACATCCTAATCGATTGCTAATTTCCTCAATCGATTGTTATGACTTTTATCTCAATCGATTGGAACCTTGCCCCAATTGATTGGTATTGGAAAAACATGGATTCCTTTGCCTATGTATTATATAAGAGGTTTGATTATTTGACTGTCGATTCGGACTTCCGTTATACAACTATAGGTTAGGCAGGGATAATGTGACACAAAAGAATAATGGGTATTTGATAAACAAAATAATATGACGACGTGGGCGACATATTCTAAACACCCATTTGGTTCCTATGATGGAATGACCATTAGGTCTAGGAACTAAGGTCCAAACTTGGTTTCTCTCAAATTGATTCAACTCTTCTTGCATAGCCATAACCCAACTATCATCTTTCTCGACTTCCTCTATGTTCTTAGGTTCTATTTGAGAAAGGAAAGCTAGGTTGTTTCAAATATTTCTAAGAGATGATCTAGTAGTTGTTCCTTGACTGGGGTCACCTATGATTTGATCTATAGGATGACTAAGAACGGTCTTTCAATCTGTAGGGAGGTCATTTCTAATGTTGTCCCTAGGAGGTTCTAGAGGGATAGGGAAACCTTCCTTAGGCTTTTCTAAAGGTAAGAAGTTTGAAGTACTAACTCCATCTAGACTTTCTATAACAACATCATCATCATCATCTTTTCTTCTAAAGGGATTGGCTTCATCAAAAACTACATGCATGGACTCTTCTACAACTAAGGTCTTCTTATTAAAGACTCTATATGCCTTGCTATTTGTGAATAACCTAAGAAGATACCCTCATCTGACTTAGCGTCAAACTTACCTAGGTTATCCTTATTGTTCAAGATGAAGCACTTACAACCGAAAACTCTAAAGTAACCGATGTTAGGTTTTCTACCCTTCCAAAGTTCATAGGGAGTCTTACCAAGATTATTTCTAATAACAACACGATTAATAACGTAACAAGAAGTGCTAGTTACTTCGGCCCAAAAGTATTGAGGAAAAGAGTGTTCATTCAATAAAGTTCATGCCATCTCTTGAAGTGATCTATTTTTCCTTTCAACAACACCACTTTCTTGAGGAGTTCTTGGTGCCGAAAAATTATGTCCAAAACCATTTTTATCACAAAAATTTGAAATATCTTTGTTTTCAAATTCTCTTCCTCTATCACTTCTAAAATTGTTGATGGCATACCCTTTTTCATTTTGAACTCTTTTACAAAATTTTACAAAATTTGGATAAGCCTTATCTTTATGAACAAGAAAAATGACCCATGTAAATCTTGAGTAATCATCAACAATTACGAATGCATACACTTTGCCACTCATACTTCTACACAGTTAGGACCAAATAAATCCATATGAAGTAATTCAAGCTGTCTACTACTGGAGATCTCCTTTTTTTTTAAAAGAAGTTTTTGTTTGTTTTCCAAGTTGACAAGCATCGCAAATCTTGTTTTAACAAATTTTGCTTTTGGTAAACCTTTAACCAAATCATTCTTTGATAAATTTGAAAGGAGATCCATATACTAGCATATCCTAATCGTCTATGCCAAAGCCAACTAGTTTCACTCAACATGGCAAAGCATTTAACATCTTGAGAAGATATATCATCAAAATCAATGGTATAAATATTTTCATCTCGATTTGCAATAAATAATACTTTATCATCTTTAGTATTCATAATCATGCAATAGTTTGATTCAAAAACAACTTTAAATCCTTTGTCACATAATTGACTAATGCTTAACAAATTGTGTTTAAGACCATCAACTAATAATACATTCTCAATAGTTAAAGAGGAGTCCTTACCAACATTACCTATACCGATGATTTTTCCTTTGGAGTTGTCTCCGAAAGTGACATTTCCACGATCCTTTGGAAAAATAGAGAGAGAGAGAGAGAAAGAGAGAGAGAGAGAGAGAGAGAGAGAGAGAGAGAGAGAGAGAAGAACTTTGATTTATCTCCGATCATGTGTCTAGAGCAACCACTATCCAAGAACCATCTATCCTTGCTTGAGTATTTTAAGCATACCTATAAAACAAGCTTAAGTAACCCTCTTTGGTACACAATATTCATTGGGTCCACTTTTGTTAGCAAAGGGAGGTGTGGTTCCCTTTTCAATCCAAGCCATAGTGGTCTTTCTCTTATTTGGGCATTTGTAGTTCACATGCTCCTTTCTCATGCAATAATGACAAGTCACATGAGGATTGAAATTGCTTGAAGTGGATCGTTTTGTAAAAATGCTTTGATGAGATTTGTTTGAAGAACTTGAAGGTGTTAATCCTTTCGAAACGGGATTTGCTTATTCATTTCAAGATTGATGTGAAGATCCAAGAAAGTTAGGAAGATCTAAAAGGATTAAAAGTGCTGATTTTAAAGCAAATTTATGTTGGGCAGCTCCTCCTTTAGGCTCGCTGAAGCTTAATGTTGATGGGTTGACATGCGGAAAACCTGGCTTAACAAGGTGTGGAGGTGTGTTGAGAGATGAATTGGGGTTAGTAGTGGCTATGTTTTGCAGGCCTCTGGGGATTGCAGACTCAAATGTGGCTAAAATAGAAGTAACCAAAATGCTCTTGTTTGTTTCATTAAAGCTGAGTGGGTTGGGAAAAAGATGCTAATTATTGAGTCAGACTCCAAGATTGCAGTCTCATGGGTTTGTAATCGAGCTTTGAGGCCGTGGAGATTATGGGACACTTTTGTTGATATTGATGAATCCATGTTGACTATTGGGAATGTTTCATTTCTTAATATTTATAGAGAATACAATTGATTTGCTGATGGATTGCCAAATAAGGGTGTCACTAGGGAGAGTTTCTTCACAGCATAGTGGTAGTTTGAGACTCCTTTACTGTGTTTTTGCGAGTATGTGTGAGTTTTTCTTCGGGTGCGTATGAGTGCGAGTGTTTCTATGGGGTTATTGTGTGCATTTGTGTTATCTGGTTATCGTCGAGTTTGTTTTGTGTGAGTTTTTGGTGTTGGTGATGTTTTTTCTTTTCTTTTTCTCTTCTTTCAGACTATTTGCTTTGGTCCGTGCTTCATTTCGTGGGTGTATGTTTAGGTGTCTCGACGGTGACTTGATTGGGAATGGGCCAAAATCTGAGACTTCTATGATTTTGACTCTGGTGGTATTAGTTTAGAATGTATGGTCTAAAGATGATTTTTGCTATTTCACTCGATTTTACTGGAGTTTATGATTCTTAAAAAAGAAACTTTTCTCGTTTTTGTTCATGGCTTAGATGATTCAATTAGAATATATCATTTTTCTTACTGGTGATTTCTCTGTTATTGCAGCACATTAGAGTGTTTTGCTATGAACCAGAGTGGAGAGATTTGCAGCAAACTTTCCTAAGTTTTGACGCTATTATGGAATCTTTCTGATTTTAAGCTCTGTATGGAATGCGGTTTCTTGGGGTTTGGCTTCGCTTCGTTGTTACTCTGCATTTTGTTTCAATTTGTAACAACCTACATTTTTATTTAATCTTAAATTGACATTTCCATAATTAATCTGTATTTGCATTGTCATATTTAGTATACCTTGTCTGCATTTATCTAATTACAATTCTTATGTGTAGAATTTATTACTTACTTGATTCCATATTTGAAATTCTTATTGGGACCAAACTGCCATTTTACAAAATTGGTAATACCTGTGTTGGGTTTCAAGATTGTATTTCAAAATGGTGGAAATATTTTCTTTTAACTCAAACTGTATTTTTATAAAACCAAAAACCATTTCTTACGTTTAAATGAATTTTCTGTATTTTGTGGTGAACACCGCGCCACGAAAAATACCAGTTTATGTCCGAAAACTGTACGTGCCAGATTAAACTTCCACAGATTTTGGAAGTGATGTAAAGTAACTCATCATTGGGTTGGGCTTGTTTGGGAATGCTTTATTGTATGTGTAATTGTTGTGCCATAAGCTTGTTTTCCCAAACACCTTTGAGTTGGTCCCTATGAACCTATATTTGACCCTTAGTGTATCTGTGGAGATCAATCTGTGCATATACGTATATATCTATGTATGTGTTTAGTTCACAGTTTATATAATTAGGAAAACTAAAATCAATTTGTTGAGTGAGAGAGGTGGTTCTTGGGCTCCAAGTTCCCCATTTTGTCTTTCTATTTAACTCACACCTCTCTCCATTACACACACTTCTGCACATCTGCTTTGCAAAAACAAATCATAGAGAAAAGAGAGAGCTTGAGAGTTTAAATTTCTGGAGAAAGAAAACTTAATCTCCATAGCCAAAGCTTGGGTTTGAATTTTCCTATATTGTTTTCCTTCTCAACAACTTCAATCTCTAATCTCTATGAGTATTTTAAACTCACTCTAAATGTAATTCTATGCTTAGTTACTGATTGTGTGAATGTATAGATGAACCACCATTGCTAGTTTCGTCATGGAAGCTTGAACTTCAAAATCAAAAATTTTCAAACATTAACCAAAACTTGTTTTTTGAGTTGATTATGAAAGATTGTACATCATAGATGATATGTTTAAAATATTAAGGCTTAATTTACTCAATTGAGAAAGTATATTAAGATTGAAGTTTTTATCACCTTTTAGTTTTTCATAAAATTCTTGAGCTACGTTTGAAATCATGTTAAATTAGTTGTGGATTCTTAATCCTTGTTGAAAAACAAAGAGATCCATATATAACATGATATATATACTGATAGTTCTGAAAATGGGTCAAAAGACCCCCTGATTTCTGAAACAGGGGAGTTTCAATGAAGAAGATGAAGCCACTGCAAGAACTCGCGCGCGCGATCATGCGAGCGAGGGTCGCACGAGCGGCCCGCGCGTGCGAGCTTCGTGTTTTCAGGCAGACAGAAAAGGTTTTTATAAATAAAACAAAAAAAACTGGGCATATCGCGCGAGCGGCCCGCGCGAGCGACCCCTCGCACGAGCGGCCTGCGCGCGCGACTTCTTGTAGTTTCTAGTTTTTGCTTGTCTTATGTTAAAGAACTATTTGGGTGATATGTTATGAATTTTTAAAGCTCTGTATGAAAAATTTACAAAAATAGAATCCTATTTGGGTATGTTTAGACGATTAGAACATTGTATTATGACTTATCAATCCCCGTACGCACGTCGTTTATATAATTTAGTGATTTGCCTCAAGTTTTAAAGTTTCATGACATACATGTGGAGTCAGTTGTATATGCATGGCGAGTGAGAATGTTGGTCAGTATGGAAAAGAGTAATGGTCAGTGTGGCATAGCGAGTGCGGTTGAGATTGTATTGTGGACACTCCCTGGTAAGTGAGTACCAAAGTGTGTTGTGATTGAGATTGCGGTGAGAGTGTCTTTGAAATGCGACGGTGGCAAAACTGGACACTCCCTGACGACCATGGTAGCGTCAAAGTGTGTGAAGCCAAACTTGGACATTCCCTGGCACCCATGGTAGTGCTAAAGTGTGGCCTACGGACACTCCCTGATACCCGAGTCTGGATATTGCGTGAGGGTTCTTCCGGTATTTGCATGGCGAATTAGGTATTAAAGTGTGAGGCACTAGACACTCCTTGGTTCCCCGGACCAAAGTGTGAGGCAAACTAGACATTCCCTGGCACCCTTGTGCTAAAGTGTGGCTATCAGAGTATTTCAAAGATACTAGTGTGTGATAGTGGGTTGTTGGGTTTTGTCGAGAGAAAAGAGTCGGTAAGATGAGAAGGTGCATTGTTCTCATACACGGTCACATATATGTGAATTATATCTTTTAAATAATATTGTGCTTGTTTCCTAAAATGAACTCCTTGCTTAAATATAAACTTGTTGAATTAATTGAGAAATGGAAAGAGGTAAATGAGTATGTTTTACATTCAAAGTTATGTTTTTAATACTCACCAGCTTCTTGAAGCTGACGGCGTCGATGTGCCCTGGACATTCGTGTTCAGGCTTTTCAGGTTATGATATTGCTGGACCGTACGACTATGCAAACTAAGAATCCCTGTTGGAAAGAGAATTTACTTTTATATGTTTTAAGCTATAAACTGTTTTGTAATAAGGATGACTGTAATAGATATTAAGTTATTGTTTTGATTTAAGGCGGTTTGTGCCTTTAGAGACCCTGTGTTGTAATAACTATTTGTTTAGAAAAATATTGTAAGCCTTGATTGCTCAGCTCTGATTATTATGTTTTTGTTGTTGACGTTTGGGACGGAATCGATCCTTCAAACTGTCGCGATCTACGGACCCATAAAGGAAATTAAATGCTTTCCATATTTATGCTACGTCGGGGCGTGATAGGATTTAGTGGTATCAGAGCCAGGTTATATAGTTTGACCAGGCTCGGTTTTCACGCCACAGATTAGTGACATAGGTTAGCTTTAAGATTGTACTAAGCTATACGATCAAGATTAAGTCGTGTCTAATTTACTCAATTTAGATTTACCAAACCACCAGGTTCCAGATTTTAGTTGATTAGCACCGATTGTTTATAATTCAGAACTCATGATCCAGGTTAGTTTCATCGTAGAGGCGATTGTATATGTTTTATCACATCGACAACAATGTTAGCAGTCGCCAAATAGCCTAAAATGCATCTATTTAGAATTTAGCCAAGTTGGTTATGACATATGAATACCCTATAGGCATATAGTAGCCGAGTTCCTAAGAAGTCGAGGTAAGCCAAAACCCTCATAAATAGCTTAGACACTGACGAACTTAATGAGTCAAATCTCGGAACAGTCAGCATAGCCCATGGCCTAGAGCTAGGAAAGAGAATAAGAATACGACCTCCTTGCTATTAGACAGTCCTAGTACGAATATGTGTTTGGTGTAATATGTATACTTGGATTTTGTTATATGCTTATGCTGTAATACGAATATATTACATAGTGATATTAACCTGTTAGGTTGCATGTAGGAGCATAGTTGGTCGAGCCACCTCAGGCAATCGAGAACCAATCAAGCGGACAATCCCAACTGTTATCCCCAGAAGTCGATCCCACTGGCTTGGTCGGGTCACTTATTCTGTGCTTTTGGGAGGTGGGTAATAGAATCACTATAGGTCAATTAGGAGATCATCTGTATGAGAGTTTCCTTGCGAAATCATCTGAGCTACAGCAAGACAAGAGGGAGTTCCAAGAAATGGTGACTCCCGTTGAGAACTAGGGTACAAGCAGGACAAGCGGCCTCTGTGCTAATTGCAACCTACCAGGTCACAGTTGGTATGATTGCAATAAGACTCAATGGATGAAATACGGCAGTTTGAGTCACCTCCGTAAAGAGAAGAATGCACCGAAAGCGGAGAAGAAGAAATGGAAAACCAAACTTCAGGTCTGTTTTAACTGCCAGATGCCCAGGTATTTTGCTAAAAGATGTGCTTTACCCAAGAGGGTGACACGATGCTTTAACTGCGGCACTCCCAGCTATTTGGCTCGAGATTGCAAGGCACCTAAGCGCATCGCTCATCAGAATATAGTATGTTACAACTGTGTTGAACCGGGTCACATCAGCAAGTTCTGTACTACTCCTAAGCAGGTGACGTATGGTCAACAGAATCAGACTCGCTTGAATGTTGTCATCCCAGATGCTGCTGGATATGACGGAACTATTTATTAAGAAGGAGATTATGGAGAAGCTCAACCTGATCACCAAGCAGTAGAAGGTACTTTGACTTTGTTTAACTCCCAAGTTAAAGTTTTATTTGATACGGGTGCTGCTCTTTCGTTCATATCTGTTAATATAATTCGAAGATTGGGTATCTTACCTCATCGTTTAGAGAAAGCTTTGAGGGCTACTTCCCCATTAGGAGCTGCAGTCAGATTAAGACACGTGTGCAAGGATTGTCCTTTACGGCTAGGAGTTTGACATAACCCTAGGAATGGATTGGCTATCTCAGAATCAAGCGAAGTTGGATTGTGCGAGGAAGAGAATTACATTCCCCGACAATGAGAATCAACCCTTTGATTTTCAAAGTAACCCTTTGGGAGATATGTACCTCACAAGATGCTTAGCAAACATCAAAGTCGTCAGTACAAAAGTGATAGTGTTGTCTATACCTGTAGTCAAGGGCTTCGAAGAAGTATTTCATGACGTTTCTGGTTTGCCGCCCGAGAGAAGTATAGAGTTTTGTATTGAGCTTATACCGGGTACCGCACAGATCACCAAGGTTCCCTATAGAATGGCCCCCACCGAACTGTTGGAATTGAAGGAAACAAGTTCAAGAGCTCGAGGACCTAGGTTTTGTACGTCCGAGTACATCGCCTTGGGGAGCACCGGTTTTATTTGTGAAAAAGAAGGACGAGACGCTTTGGTTGTGTATCGACTACCGAGAATTGAACCGCGTGACTATCAAAAATAAGTATCCCTTACCCCGGATCGACGACTTATTTGATCAACTACAAGGAGCTACAACAATCTCCAAGATAGCAACTCTATTGAAGGAATTGACAAAGAGGAATTTGAAGTTTGACTGGACAGAGAAACATGAATGCGCCTTTCTAGAGTTGAACATGAGACAACACAGATGGATGTAGCTGATCAAAGATTACGACTTCACATTAGAGTACCACCCTGGTAAAGCTAATGTGGTCGTTGATGCTTTGAGTTGGCAGACTCATGAGACGATCGCCTCCTTAATGGTTAGAGAATGGCGAGCATTGGAGTCTTTAGCGGAGTTCGATGTACATAGTGCTGAAGAAGGAGAAGGACAACTTTTCGGATGTCTTATCCTACAGCCTGTTCTTATCGACCGTATTATTGGAACTCAGAAAGAAGATGAGAAGTTTCAAGCGTGGTTTGTGAAGATGTCAGAGAAAGATCCAACAGAATAGAAGGTGGGAAGTGACGGAGGGTGTCGATGCAGAGGCAGATTATGTATACCAGACTGCGGGAATTTGAGAAAGGATATTCTGGCAGAAGCACATAAGTCAAAATATACAATTCACCCAGGAGGAACGAAAATGTACAAGGATTTGAAGAAAAATTTCTGGTGGGAAGGTATGAAGAAGGATGTGGCCGAATTTGTATCCAAGTGTTTGATGTGTCAACAAGTCAAAGCTGAGTATCAGAGACAGTCACGACTGTTGCAACTGCTACCTGTTCCAGGTTGGAAGTGGGAGCATATAACCATGGATTTTGTAGTAGGATTGCCTCGATCGCAATAGAATCATGACACCATTTGGGTAATCGTGGATCGACTGACTAAGTCGGCACATTTCATTGCTTATAGTATGACGTACCCGATAGAAAGAATGAGCCGGATGTACATACAACAAGTTGTGCGACTTCACGGTGCACCTGTGTCGATTGTGTCAGACCGTGACGCACGTTTTACTTCTGGATTTTGGGAAAGTTTGCAAGAAGCTATGGGAACCTCACTCAAAATGAGTACTGCTTTTCACCCTTAGACAGACGGACAAACTGAGCGTGTTAATCAGATCATGGAAGATATGCTTAGGGCTTGTATCATTGATTTTGAAAAATCTTGGGAGACACACTTGCCGTTGGTTGAGTTTGCCTATAATAACAGTTATCACACGAGTATCGGGATGGCTCCGTTCGAAGCATTGTATGGACGACCATGTCGTTCTCCGTTGTGTTGGGCAGAGGTAGGAGAAACAGAATTGTTGGAACCAAATTTAGTTAAAGAAACCAACGAGAAAATTCCTTTGGTTAAGGAAAGGATGAGAATCGCTCAAAGCCGGTATAAGAGTTATGCCGATCGACGTCGAAAAGATTTGGAATTTAGTGTTGGAGATCACGTACTTCTTAAGGTTTCACCGACTCGAGGAGTAGTATGCTTCGGTCTCAAGAGAGGGAAATTAGCTCCGCGTTTTCTCGGACCGTTCGAGATTTTGGAACGTGTCGGGAAAGTGGCTAATCAACTTGCGCTACCACCGAAGATGTCTAGGGTTCACAATGTATTTCATGTGAGTATGCTGAGAAAGTATATACGAGACCCCTCGTATGTGGTTAGTTATGACGATATTGAGATGATTCATAACATTTCTTACAAGGAGAGACCGGTGAAGATTCTGAATCAGAGTATCAAGAAGTTGAGGAACAAGGACATTCCGTTGGTGAAAGTGCAGTGGAATCACCATGACGAGAATGAAGCCTCGTGGGGAGTCAAAGCTGAGATGAGAAAGGATTACCCGGAGTTGTTTCAGGACTAGTTAGTCTTGATTTCGGGGACGAAATCCTGTTTAAGGGAGGAAGGGTGTAACAACCTACATTTTCATTTAATCTTAAATTGACATTTCCATAATTAATCTGTATTTGCATTGTCATATTTAGTATACATTGTCTGCATTTATCTAATAACAATTCTTATGTGTAGAATTTATTACTTACTTGATTCCATAATTGAAATTCTTATTGGGACCAAACTGCCATTTTATAAAATTGGTAATACCTGTGTTGGGTTTCAAAACTGTATTTCAAAACTGTGGAAATATTTTCTTTTAACTCAAACTGTATTTTTATAAAACCAGAAAACCACTTCTTACGTTAAAATGAATTTTCTGTATTTTTGTGATGAACACCGCGCCACGAAAAATACCAGTTTATGTTAGAAAACTGTCCGCGCCAGATTAAACTCCACAGAATTTGGAAGTGATGTAAAGTAACTCATCATTGGGTTGGGCTTGTTTGGGAATGCTTTATTGTATTTGTAATTGTTGTGCCATAAGCTTATTTTCCCAAACACCTTTGAGTTGGCCCCTATGGACCTATATTTGACCCTTAGTGTATCTGTGGAGATCAATCTGTGCATATACGTATATATCTATGTATGTGTTTAGTTCACAGTTTATATAATTAGGAAAACTAAAATCAATTTGTTGAGTGAGAGAGGTGGTTCTTGGGCTCCAAGTTCCCCATTTTGTCTTCCTATTTAACTCACACCTCTCTCCATTACACACACTTCTGCACATCTGCTTTGCAAAACAAAATAATAGAGAAAAGAGAGAGCTTGAGAGTTTAAATTTCTGGAGAAAGAAAACTTAATCCCCATAGCCAAAGCTTGGGTTTGAATTTTTCTATATTGTTTTCCTTCTCAACAACTTCAATCTCTAATCTCTATGAGTATTTTAAACTCACTCTAAATGTAATTCTATGCTTAGTTACTGATTGTGTGTATGTATAGATAAACCACCATTGCTAGTTTCGTCATGGAAGCTTGAACTTCAAAATCATAAATTTTCAAACCTTAACCAAAACTTGTTTTTTGAGTTGATTATGAAAGATTGTACATTATAGATGATATGTTTAAAATATTAAGGCTTAATTTACTCAAATGAGAAAGTATATTAAGATTGAAGTTTTTATCACCTTTTAGTTTTTCATAAAATTCATGAGCTACTTTTGAAATCATGTTAAATTAGTTGTGGATTCTTAATCCTTGTTGAAAAACAAAGAGATCCGTATATAACATGATATATATACTGATAGTTCTGAAAATGGGTCAAAAGACCCCCTGATTTCTGAAACAGGGGAGTTTCAACGAAGAAGATGAAGCCACTGCAAGAACTCGCGCGCGCGATCGCGAGATCGAGGGTCGCGTGAGCTACCTGAGCGCGCTAGCTTCGTGTTTTCAGGCAGACAGAAAAGGTTTTTATAAATAAAATAAAAAAATTGGGCATATCGCGCGAGCAGCCCGCGCGCGCGACTTCTGGCAGTTTCTAATTTTTGCTTGTCTTATGTTAAAGAACTGTTTGGGTGATATGTTATGAATTTTTAAAGCTCTGTATGGAAAATTTACAAAAACAGAATCCTATTTGGGTATGTTTAGACGATTAGAACATGGTATTATAACCTATCAATCCCCGTACGCACGTCGTTTATATAATTTAGTGATTTGCCTCATGTTTTAAAGTTTCATGACATACATGTGGAGTCAGTTGTACATGCATGGCGAGTGAGAATGTTGGTAAGTATGGAAAAGAGTAATGGTCAGTGTGGCATAGTAAGTGCGATTGAGATTGTGTTGTGGACACTCCTTGGTAAGTGAGTACCAAAGTGTGTTGTGATTGAGATTGCGGTGAGAGTGTCTTTGAAATGCGACGGTGGCAAAACTGGACACTCCCTGACGACCATGGTAGCGTCAAAGTGTGTGAAGCCAAACTTGGACATTCCCTGGCACCCATGGTAGTGCTAAAGTGTGGCCTACGGACACTCCCTGATACCCGAGTCTGGATACTGCGTGAGGGTTCTTCCGGTATTTGCATGGCGAATTAGGTATTAAAGTGTGAGGCACTAGACACTCCTTGGTTCCCCGGACCAAAGTATGAGGCAAACTGGACATTCCCTGGCACCCCTGTGCTAAAGTGTGGCTATCGGAGTATTTCAAAGATACTGGTGTGTGATAGTGGGTTGTTGGGTTTTGTCGAGAGAAAAGAGTCGGTAAGATGAGATGGTGCATTGTTCTCATATACGGTCACATATATGTGAATTATATCTTTAAAATAATATTGTGCTTGTTTCCTAAAATGAACTCCTTGCTTAAATATAAACTTGTTGAATTAATTGAGAAATGGAAAGAGGTAAATGAGTATGTTTTACATTCAAAGTTATGTTTTTAATACTCACCAGCTTCTTGAAGCTGATGGCGTCGATGCGCCCTGGACATTCGTGTTCAGGCTATTCAGGTTATGATATTGCTGGACCGTACGACTATGCAAACTGAGAATCCCTACTGGAAAGAGAATTTACTTTTATATGTTTTAAGTTATAAACTGTTTTGTAATAAGGATGACTGTAATAGATATTAAGTTATTATTTTGATTTAAGTCGGTTTGTGCCTTTAGAGACCCCGTGGTGTAATAACTATTAAGTTAGAAAAATATGGTAAGCCTTGATTACTCAGCTCTGATTATTATGTTTTTGTTGTTGACGTTTGGGACGGAATCGATCCTTCAAACTGTCGCGACCTACGGGCCCATAAAGGAAATTAAATGCTTTCCATACTTATGCTACGTCGGGGCGTGACACAATTCTTGGGATCTACTTTCTGCTGCATTTTTCTTTTTTCCTCATTACTATGGAGGAAGTCTACTATTTCTTGATCTAGAAAAGATGTAAGCGATTTTGACAGAGAGATCTTTATGTTCTTGAAAGGTTGGTTGCTTTTTGAATTCTGATAAGAGGGATGTAATCTGATAAGGGTGCGGATTGGGTCTTTGATATTGGATTTTCTAATGCTCTTGCTGTGATTAGGCAGAAATTTGGGGGGGGGGGGTGGATACCGCATTAAGGCCCACTTTTGTTTTTAAAATAATTTTCAAATTCAAATTCAAAGAGTCGCCACTTAATTTTTTTTTTTAGGAAAATTAAGAAACCATTTTTTAAAAGCAACCGATCTTTTGCGAAACCAAAGATAATCTGGGTCCGGGGATTATGGAATGAGAGGGGAAGGAGCCCGATGGACTAAAACACCCCCTCTTATCCTATCTCATGATAGGTCTCTACTCAACATCCTTTTTAATCGAATTAATAATCTAAGTGTGCCCTCAACTAATACATATATACATATACATTACAAAAGTATATTGAAAAGGGTGTAAGATTGCTAACGATAAAATATCATTCATAATCCACATAATTCAAGTAGAAAGCAAAATGATGTGCAAGAAGGGAATTACAGAACTTACCCAGGATCCAGCCGCAAAATAAGAAACATGCAATGCATACAAAGAATAGAAATCCTAGGAAAAATGTCTCTAATCACATATACACATAAGGCAAGACCTAAGCTAAGGTGTCGCGCATGGAGTCGAAAATCAATAAAATCAACAAATAAAATAAACTAAAGAAGAGATGAGGAGTCATACCTCCAAAGCGCTACAAAATAAGGGTTTGTCCACATGCTTCACACATTAATATGACATCAAATAATCAATCCTAATTCTCTAGCTTAGATCTATCAAGTAGAGGAAGAATTGATAAAACTATAAATTCCTTTTGATTAGTTGGAGCCATAGCATCTCTATAGATATACAAGTCTCAACTAAGAGCCAATGTGATGTCCATATAGGGGTGCTATAATCCTGACATGATCATAAGGGATCCATGGTTATGTTCAATTAGGTTCAACTAAGTCCAACTTTATCCAATAACTAGTTCTAATCATAAGCATCAATGTACATGAATGAATGAATGAATATGAACAAGAATGAGATATGAATTTTTTCACTAATTTGGATTACTTAGCCTCTGGATTTAAGCTAAATTATTATTATTCAAAACATGATTTGGGTCCCAAGACATTAGGAAACCATTTAAGTTAAAATCAATGAGACTAGACAAAATGTTTTTCCTAAATTACAGATAGCAGGTCTGACTTTTAAAGATAGAAAAAACCATACTTCCAACGGTTGGATCTTAATGATTTTTGGGTATGATATGCCTCTGTGAGTCTAGTGTCTAACCCAGAAATAAAATTAAGGTTTAAACGATTAGATCTCTAGAAATATGGAACACACTAGACATCACTCAGGAATCTGCAACTCTCTATCCAAATATCTTGTACGATTTTCTAAAAATAGTAAACAAATGAGAAACATTTAGATCATTTTAGGGAACCTTCTAACACATTGAAATACTTAGAAAAAATTGTTAGAAGCCACGGAAGTTTGACTAAGGTTCTGATTTATTAATTTTAAAACAGACTTACTGTTCTGGAATTTTGGACAGAGAATTGCTTATTTTGAAATCACAAGACCAAACCATCTTAAGCATGGAATTTCATCAAAACGAAAATTACAGAGGTGCTTAAATGAGTTATGAACATCCTCCAATTGGTCTCATCCAATTTCCAATGAACCATGATTTTATAAAAATCTTTGATCACAGTTGGTTTATGGATTCACTACACCTTTGTTAAATTGATGTTCATAATTCGAATCAAACTTGATCCATGATTCTAGAGAGAACCAGGATCAAGTATGATTATGATCATTGGAGTAAATAATGAAATATGAAGATTTTCATGGATTTAGCCTTAATGGATTTCCATCATAGATCTCATAGCAAGAGAATCCTAAGGTCTTACTTGATCTCATGAATTTTGAATATAAACTATGAAAATCTACATCTAATTCCTCTCTCAAACATATGATCCATGAGGAATATAGAGTCATGACATCCTAATCCCCTCTCAAATTAATGGTCGTTGGAGACTAAATGAAATCAAAATTTTACATAAACCTCTATGGAATATAGCATGAATCCCATAAGATTCTTAGTAAGGGGATTCAAATCATGAATTGAGATTTGAATCCCACTAACTATGTGTAGACATGACCATAGTTTTCCTTAATCTCCATATGAATCATGAGACCATAGGAATCTAAGGAATTGAATTAAAAAAGGACTCAAAGAAATACATAAAGTTTTATGAATCTTAAAGAGAAAATAGAAATGAGGAATCAAAGTTTACTTAGAGAAATTGGAACACAAATTCTTCAAAATCAAACTTATCTTAAACCCAAGGCATCAATTGGATCCAAATTAATGAAATGTTATGAGATTCAATCACAAGCTCTAAGTGGTGTGTGATGAAATGAGGTAGGAAGAGAGGTTTTGAAAATGTGTAAAGTTCCTAGAACTATGAATTTGTGATTGAATTTGCCCAATTCTATCAAGGATTGAGAGGTTACCTCTATGACCTCAAGGATTTCTTCTATCTCTTGTGAAGTTCTTCCAAAAAATCTTCAAATTCTTCTCCTACTCTTCGAATTCTTCAAGAAAGCTCTCTTTTTTTCTCTCTCAATTCTCTCTATTCTCTATATATCTCATGTATCTCTCAATTTGATTCAAAGGATAAGCTAAAAGTCCCAATAATGGAGATGAAGGTCTGTTTATATAGACCAACATTACAGGGTTAAATGGGTAAATTCAGGTTAAAACCCATGTGCAAAGTTTTCTTCTAGAACATGTGAGAAGAGCAGTCTGTTACAGCGCGCGGCACTCGACGACTTGCCTGCGGCACTCACTGACTGCAAGGCGGCACTCAGTGAATACCGGCGCGGCACTCAATGAGTGCCGCCGGCTTCGTCGCGTGCCGCGGCTAACACAATCCTTGCCTTTTTTTAATTTTCAAAATATATGTTAACAAAAACTTAATTATTTAGTAAAGTATATACTAATGTACTTATATTTGTAATGTACTTTATTAGAATATACCCATATGCATGGTATATATTCTAATATATCATTTTATTTCTTTCTTTCTTTTTTCTTTTCTTTTCTTTTATCCTTTCTCTTTTCTTTTTCAAACTTCTTTTCATTTTCTTTCTCTCTCTCTCTCTCTTTTTTAGGATAAATCCCCAGACTGACTTTCTCATGCGTTCTTCAACATTCAGGTTTCTCCCAAACACCCAATTTCTCCTTGTTTTATTTTGAATTTTGAAATTTTATTTGAAGAATCTTTGAAGGATTTGAATTTTCTGGAAAATCTCTTAATTTCACCGGTCATTGTCATCATCGGTCTTAAGAGGTAACTAATCCCTAGATTTGACGTTTGGTCAAAAACGGGGTGTCTACAGTTTGCCCCTCTTCGGCAGAGTTTGTAAAGCAACGCGTATCACAAGTGAATGTCGAAGCCTGTGTGAAAGACAAGCCTTTGATCAAGCGGTTGAATCTAGGTAAAAACAAAAGGTGCGTTGCAAAAGTCAGGTGCGCAGAGAGCCAAAAGCTGGTCATGCTCAATGGTGAGCTGCCAACGTATCCCATCGGGAATCAGACCAGGACGTAGTTCAGGCAAAGGATAACACATAACTGCAAATAACCACACAGATGTACTCCTATCTTATCGTGATGCATATGCTCAAATTTCATGTCTCATGCTCCCGAATGTGATGATCCGGAGTCATGTTGCTCTTCTTATTATCATAAATGCGCTCTATGCTTCAAATTCTCCGATTATGTTGTAGTTTTATTCTTGGGGACATGTGTTTCGAGGAATCATCTAATCGACTGAGCCGCTTCATGCCTTACACTCCATAGTCAAATCAGGTAGCACGCTGAAAGATTGAGTCACTCCATAATCCTCCAAAAATCATCTGATCGACTGAGTTGCTTCATACCTTACACTCCATAGTCGAATCAGGTAGCACGCTGTAAGATTGAGTTGCTTCATGCCTTACACTCCATAATCCTCCAAAAATCATATGATCGACTGAGTTGCTTCATACCTTACACTCCATAGTCGAATCAGGTAGCACGCTGTAAGATTGAGTCGCTTCATGCCTTACACTCCATAATCCTCCAAAAATCATCTGATCGACTAAGCCGCTTCACACCTTACACTCCATAGTCGAATCAGGTAGCACGCTGAAAGATTGAGTCGCTTCATGCCTTACACTCCATAATCCTCCAAAAATCATTTGATCGACTGAGCCGCTTCACGCCTTATACTCCATAGTCGAATAAGGTAGCACGCTGAAAGATTGAGTCACTTCATGCCTTACACTCCATAATCCTCCAAAAATCATCTGATCGACTGAGCCGCTTCACGCCTTACACTCCATAGTCGAATCAGGTAGCACGCTGAAAGATTGAGTCGCTTCATGCCTTACACTCCATAATCCTCCAAAAATCATCTGATCGACTGAGCCGCTTCACGCCTTACACTCCATAGTCGTATCAAGTAGCACGCTGAAAGATTGAGTTGCTTCAATGCCTTACACTCTATAATCCTCCAAATCTGGAAGCACTTGGATTCGTATCTGTTTTAAATTTTTGAAATTGAGGATCTAAATCGGCTTGATTCTCCCATAATCTAGAGTCTGCCAAATTCAAAATCAAATTAAATTCCAAAATCGGGAGTCAATTAGACTTCAATCAAATCAAAATTCTTTCAAAATCCAGAGTTGATTAGATTCAACTTTATTCAAATTTCCAAAATCCGGAGTCAATCAGGCTCTAATCAAATTAAATTTCCAAGCTCGAAGCTAAACAAACACCAACAAATCAATCTTTCAAAATCTGAATCAATTTAATTTTCAAAATTCTTGAGTCAATCATACTCTAATTAAATCAAATTTTCAAAAAATCCGGAGCAGATCAAACTCCAATTTATTCACTTCCCAACATCCGGAGTCAATTAGACTCCAATTAAATCAGTCTTTGAAAATCTGGAGTCAATCAGACTCCAATAAACTTAATTTTCAAAATTCTGGAGTCAATCATACTCCAATTATATCAAATTTTCAAAAAATCCAGAGCCGATCAAACTCCAATTTATTCACTTCCCAACATTCGGAGTCAATTAGACTCTAATTAAATCAGTCTTTGAAAATTCGGAGTTAATCAGACATCCAATCAACTCAATTTTCTAAATTCTGGAGGCAATCATACTCCAATTAAATCAAATTTTCAAAAAAATCCAGAGCCGATCAAACTCCAATTTATTCACTTCCTAAAATCCGGAGTCAATCAGACTCCATTCAAATCAAAATTTCAAAATTCTGGAGTCAATCAAACTCCAATTAAATCAAATTTTCAAAAAACATCTGGAGTCGATCAAACTCCAATTTATTCACTTCCTAAAATCTGGAGTCAATCAGACTCCATTCAAATCAAATTTCAAAATCCAGAGTCGATTTGACTCAATTTAGGTCATATGCCGAAACTGGGTGTTTTTGACAAAAATTCCTCACAATCAGGGCTAATTCTGATTTGCAACAGGGCAAAAGAAATCATTTTTTAAACTCCAGGGGTCCTTTCAAAATGAGGGAAAATCTTTAGGGACATGGGAGCAAAATTCGGTGGTCCTCATTATAAATATGAAAATTAGGAGGAAGAGGGCCACCTGGCACACGCGGCGGCACTCGGTGAGGAGGAGCGGCCTCACTAAGTGCCGGCCGACATTCCATCAACTGCCGCGCGGTACTCACTGAGTGCCGGCGCCTTTACGTCAAGTGTCAGCCTGACCAGCAATGTTTATAAAAATTGATTCTTCTTCTTTCTTTTTCATTCTCTTCCTCTTTTATTTCAGACTTCTCGCCAAAACTTTTTCCCTCTTGATTCTTCACTCAATAATCCAACAATCAACAAGGTATGTTCACTTTTCTAACCATCAAGATTGCATCTTTGCTTGATTTTGTGCTTGAAATTATGATTTTCTTCATGTTATTTGATTTTCTTTCCAAGGTCTCTTCATGTAAACATTGATTTCTACCCTTTTTGCTTGTAGATTCTATAATGGCTGGTGGTTCAGGGTCTTATGGTCCCCCTAAGAAGAAGTATAAGCCCAACCCCAGCCACAACTCATCGGTTTTACTTGCCGACCCCGGGGCGCACCTCTCGGCACGAGCCTTCAACATATTGGTATACTCCCAAACCCTTTTGTGCTTATGATGAAATAATGTAATGCTATGCAATGTATGATGAATAATACATGTATGGATGCCCCTATGACTTTGTGCATTCGAATGTATTCAAACTTATTTGTGATACCCCCCTCTCTTTTTTTTTTGAATTGATTTTCTCGGGTAAAATGTCATAATTGGGGTTCAATGCTTGGTATTGTGCTTTTGCTTATTGCCCTTATTTGAATTCATTAACTTTCCATGCTTATGAATTCCAATGTTCTGCTTGTCTGCTGCTAATGAGGGTTACACCGACCCCATGAAACACTCGAATTTCATGTAGACCTTGCTTTTACTGAACTTAAAGCCTATTGTTGCAGAACCAAGAACCTTATTTTTCTCTCAATAACGAGTCGCTTAGACTCGAATTTTTTTTTAAATCAACGAGTCGCTTAGACCCAAAAGAATTTTCTTATTTTCTAATCAACGAGTCGCTTAAACTCAAAAGAATTTTCCTATTTTCAAATCAATGAGTCGCTTGGACTCAAAAGAATTTTCTTATTTTCAAATCAACGAGTCGCTTGGACTCAAAAGATTTTTCATTTTTAAATCGACGAGTCGCTTGGACTCAAAAGATTTTTCTTATTTTCAAACCAACGAGTCGCCTGGGCTCAAAAGAATTTTCTTATTTTCAAATCAACGAGTCGCTTAGACTCAAAAGAATTTTCTTATTTTCGAATCAACGAATCGCTTAGACTTGAAAATCATTACTCACTTTTTCTCTTCTTTTTTTGAATAATCGAGTCGCTTAGACCCGAAAATCAAAACTTTATTTGAGTCGCTTAGACTCAGAGATCACCACTTATTTTTCCTTTTACAAAAAAAAAATCGAGTTGTTTAGATTCTAAAAATCATTTATTTTCTTTCTTCCTCTTATTTTGTTTTTCTTTTGTCCTTTTCTTACAGACTCTGGAATTTGTCCTCAAAGGCCATGGGAGCCTGGCTCACGGCCAGAGATGGTACGAGGAGCTTTCTGATGAGGTTAGAACCCTGGTCAACAACGCTAGATTTGGGCTTTTTGCGCTACTTTTAGAGAAGAGTTCGAACGATATGACCCACATCCTGGCTCTGGCGGAACGATGGTGGGACGCAACAAACACATTCCACATGCCTTTCGGGGAGATGACGATGACTCCTCTAGATTTCGCTATGATCACTGGCATCCCCTTTGGCGGCCTCCCGATTTCTCGATATGACGATCTCCAGACTCGCCATGAGGAGATTATTGACCTGCTCGGGGCTCACCCAGGAGAGTTTATAGTGCCCGTAAAATGGTTCCTAGATACCTTCAAGGGTCAGGTCTTTACCGACGACTGGATGGCTAGGGCCTTTATCATGTATGTGCTTGGGTTGCTCACTGATGAGCACGAAGGGGGATAGGGTCAACCTCGGGTACCTGACCTCTCTTGCAAACATCGACCACATCTCTTAGTATAACTGGGGAGGGACAGGGCTGGCTACTCTTTACAACCTTCCATTGGCGGGTACTGGAAAGCTTGGGAGGTAAAACTTTGTTATTATATTTCAATCACACTTTTATTTTATTCATCTCCTCCGATCTTATTTCAAAAACCGAATTCACTATTTTTCTTTTCTTTTTTTTTTTTTGCAGATTTGGTCTCATGAATACCTTCGTATGAGGGCTCCTAGTACCTGGGAAGGCGAAGCTGCGATCATGCCTCAGGGTTTGAAATGGAGGAAAGGAGCGACATGCCGAAAAGTCAGGGCCCACAACTTTGTAGGCTACAGAAACCTCCTTATCAACTTACGTGAGGTTCATGTGGTGTGGAATCCTTGGGAGGCGGCCCTTCTAGAGGCTAGCGAAGAAATCCAAGTTGCTGTAGGTTTTTCCAGGATAAGGATCCTGATGGTAGGCGAGGCATGCCGAGATTGGTACCTTGGTGAGAGGGTGACCAGGCAATCCCTTGCAGCCCCAGCTTTTTATGTACCGAGAGCTCCCCGATCGACTATAAGGAGTACAGAGACTTTGGATCATGATGACCTGGTGGCTGCTATAGACGGGGAGGGAATTGCAAACTTCTTGGATGGTTCAGACGGTTATCCTGCCTTCAGATTAAATTCTCTCATGCATAATTGATTCGAGGTGAAGAGTGCATGTTTATAGTGTATTACACGGTCTTTTATGCATACTTTTATCCCCAAGTCCCTATATTTAGATGCATATCAATGATTAAGTGTTTTCTATGATGTTGAGACTCAAACATGTGTTTTTACACTATTTTACAGGTCATGGAAAGCAAACATTGCATAGAAAGTGATTCTGGTGAAGAGAACAACAGAAGCAGCTGGGAAAATGCCAATTTTGACAATGATGACTTCAGATTTGGAAGATTTTCCCAGAGACATGAAATGTAGATCTTTGAGTTACGGTCGCGTGGCCGCAAACAGGAGGTCAATCCGAGGTCCGAGTAAAAAGTTATGGCCATTCTCCCATCGGTGTGCAGAGCTGTCAAAATCAGAAGAGTTCAAGCGATTGAAGAAGGGTTCAATCGATCGAACCTTCGATCGATCGAACTGAGCTCGATCGATCGAACCTTATTTTCACCCAAAAGTTGCGTAAACTCTGTGGGAACCCTATATATACGTCGTTTTGACGCCAGACGAAGGGGGGACGCTCCAGAACGCGAAAAACAGCAGTTTTAGGTAGTTTTAGGGTTAGATTAGGTGTAGATTAGGTTAGATTCATATTATTCTTCATCCTTTTTCATTGTTTTACTCAAGATTATTGAAGATTGATGTTTATTCCAAGTTTGTTTCAAGTTATTTTCAGATTATTACAGGTTTTTCCTTCCCTTTTCTTTATTTCATTGTTTATTACTTTAGTTATTATGATCGCTATGTTTTACTATTTCTGTACTAGTTTAATCATGTTTCCATAGTTTAGACGTTGGGAATATGTGTTGAAACATGATTCCCAGCCTCTGCCATGCAATCTTTAGAAACCTTGGGCTCGATCGATCGAAGGTATTTCGATCGATCGAACCAGGGATAGTCAAGCGATCGAAGACATTTCGATCGATTGAAGGATGAGGCTGTCCGATCGATCGAGAGCGCTTCGATCGATCGAACATGTTAAATCTTGAGATTATTCTTTTAAGTATTCCATGACTTTCTGTTTTAGAAATCTGTCATCAAATTGTCCCAATAAGCTCAGTTTGTCACAACAGTTTTTAGAACTTAAAGCCTTAAGGCCTTTTCTTCAATGACTTTTGAAAACCACTTTGAATGCTAACACCATTTAGAGTGCAAGTAATTACCATTGTTTTAAACCGTCTTCCAAGTATTTTACTCAAATGTGATGATGTAGTCCCGGTCATGAAAGGGCTACTGAGTCTTTATCTTTAGAAAAATACGGAATACTGAAGAGGAATGAACTCCATAGAGCGTTAATGAATATGCATGGTAGATGGTTAGGATTAATGTGGATTCACGTGTTTCCAACACCTTTAGTTTATCTGTTTCATTAGTTATGTTTCTATATGTTTAGTTTAATATTTAGTTTAATTTAATTAATTAGGATTCGTTAGAACCTTCACTCCTACATTCATCTTCTCTTTTTCTTTAGGTTTAACTTAGTAGATATTCTTCCTATTCCTTCCCTGTGGGATCGACCTGGACTTCCAGTACTATATTACTTGCACGATCACCTACACTTGGGTGTTGCACAAGAGCGCACAACTCTTTAGTCGTGTCAAGTTTTTGGCGCCGTTGCCGGGGAAGGCAACTAGGTTAAGATTTTACTAAGTTTTTCCATTTTTCTTCTTTTACTTAAAAAAAAAAAAAAAAAAATCATTGGACTTTTTCTCTCACAAGAAAAAAAAAATTCTTTTGTTTGAATATTTTGGGTGAACATGTCTTATCCATATTACCCTCCATACAACACAAATACCACGAATGGGTACACATTAGGTAATGAGAACTATACCCCGAGTTGGCAAGCACCCATATATGATGCACAATATCAACCTGAGTGCTACCAATCACCACAATGGGAAAACCATCGTGTTAGTCCCCCATGTTATCAAACGTATCAAGAACCTCCACCTGGAGAGTTCTATCAATCACAATGGGGATATAACCAAAATGATAGTGTAGGATATAGTAGTAGTTCCCACGATTACCAAATGCATCAAGACTTTCCTTCTGGGGAGTCTTGCACACAAACACAATGGGAAGGGGACTATTACCAACAACAATGGGGTGAAACTTCATATAGTTATAATGAGGAGAATAACCAAGTTGAGGATAATGGTATGTTAGAATTGCTGCTTAGTGAAATGAAAAGGCTAGAGAGTGCAATTGATAAATTAGGAGCTAGATATCAACAAGCCTTTGATAGCCAACCTTTAAAAGACTATACCAGTCCTTCAACGCTACAACCTGAATTTCAAGACACTAACAATGGAATGGAATTAGAGGACAATGATGGGTTCATACTGAGTGAGGTTAACAACTCATTTGAGAAAGTGATAACCCAACAAGAACTCCAAAACCAAACCATTGAGCATGAAGTTGTAGAACCATCTTCTCCTCAACATACAACCCCAGGCATCAACTCCTTCATTGCCTGGATAAAACTGCACAATCTCTTTGTCCAGAGCACCTCAATAGATGACATGTATTGTGAGGAGAGTTACAAGGATGAGAATGAGGTTTTAAAAGATGACGAGAGTTTAGGTGATTGCACGCAATTAGGAAAGGATGAGTCCCATGTTGACTCTACCCCTACCTTTGATAGTGACCCTAGGGAGGACGTTATTGAAAATTTTCAATTCAATTTAGATTCATGTGATATTCATGCACCCTCACCTCTTTCGACCGAAGAGGTGGTGTCACCAAGTTGCCCATCACCTATCCTCTCTATCAATCAAAGCTCTCGTCCTGAGCTTGAATGTTATGTGTACCCCATTCGTGAACAAACAGAATGTGTTGTGGAAGAGGATGGTAAGGATATTAGCACATGTTCTTCACAAAATTTTAACTTTCAAAATTCTTTGAGAGAAGACTTGGAAAATATTGGGCCCACTTTAGATGATCTTAAAATTCAACAAGAAGCTAGCAATCTTCTAGACTGCTTGACCTTCTTGAGTGATTATGACATTGAGGCCCAAATAGATAGCTTTATCCAAGTCCAGTCCAAAACCATGTGCATAGAATAGAAATTCAATTCCTATGATTATATCTCCATAGATTCTGTTCTAGGACAAGCGGAGGGTGGTGAAGCTTCATTAGAACATCACTTCGACCCTGCCCCTTTTATTGAACCATGGCCTCCCCCTGTTTTAAGTATTAAAATAGAGGCTGTTATAGGAAATACCAACACCAAAGATCGTTTCTTGCATATAATTCCTAAAAAGTGTGGTATTCCTCTTATAACTATGCCCAACAAATTTGGAAGCCATTGGTTTTGCATCATCTCCTCTGACCTTGAGCCTGACATTAGTTGGGGGGAGTTGCATTTTTATGAGGATCTCAAAAGTCTTGTCATTGTTAAATTATTTCACTGGGAAGATCCTCAAAAATTTCGGTTGTTACTTTATGATAAGTATCTTGATTAACCGAATTTATTAACTGAGTTGTTATATTATGTTCTCTATTTTTCCTTGTTGCTACTAATGATTTTGCAGATAACTTGAAAAAAAATTGGATATTAATGCCTCGAGGTAACATCCTTCCTTCTCTCGCTTTACTTTACATGTCCATGTGCATAGTATAGAACATTGGGGACAATGTTTAGTTTTAGTTGGGGGGAGTGAGTCATTGCATGCCTCGTTTATTTCTTTTTATGGTTTCGTGTCAATATACCTGCTTAGCAACATGACTCAGTAAATCAAAATTGCAAAAATTTTGAAATTTTAATGGTTCTTGTATTTCTCTCATAGTTAATGTAGTCAGTTATGATGCATTAGTGTTATTTTCTATATGTTATTAGTATGTGATATACTATGGTAGTTTCTTTACTATCTTAGTTATAGTATGTTCTATGCTTTTTAATCTTCAAATACTTTGAGCACGTTGTGACAACCTTGTACATAGCTAAAATGGATTAGTAAGCATAGTTTAAGTGTCTTGAAAGACTGTAGTGGAGACTAATAACCCAAGTGAGCTTTTGTGCCATTCTTTGTTTTTGAGGGTTTTATAAAATTACTCTTACTTTTTGAAAAGCGTATTCATTCGTTGAAAGTCTCATTTTTCTTCTTCATTTTGACTGATCACTAGAAGAGAACGTTCAGGATTTACCAAACTTTAGAGCTCTTGAATTTACTGAAATGAATTATCTTATTAACTTAGAAGATGATTTAGGCCATCTTTTGACCATACATGGATAATACATCCTTGGCCTACCTCTATGCTATTCCTTTACTTCACCTCTTGAGCTTATCATAATCGCCTTGTCTTCATAATTCCTTAAATCTAAACCTAACTCCAAATTAGGAGTTCAAGCATCAGTTCTTTATTTAGGTGTGATTGGGATGTGTTGCGTTAACAAGAAGTATGTTAGTGTGAATAAGGGAAAGTTGGCAAAGAAAAAATGAAAGAAAAAAAAAAAGAAAAAGCATGAGAAGAAAAAGAAAAAAAAATGCCAATGGTTGTCACAAAAGGAAAAAAAAGGAATGAAAAGAAGAGTGTGAAAAAAAAGAATAAAAGAAAAGAAGAAGAGAGAGATTGGAGATGTGGGAAGTTTGAAAAGTTATAATAGACATTCCAATTACATCCTT
Organism: Hydrangea macrophylla; assembly: GCA_033977485.1. Taxonomy (NCBI): domain Eukaryota; kingdom Viridiplantae; phylum Streptophyta; class Magnoliopsida; order Cornales; family Hydrangeaceae; genus Hydrangea; species Hydrangea macrophylla. Next base: position 35,657,442 of record CM066997.1, read on the forward strand.
TGACCCAATTGAAATATCACGAGCCTTTTTCTTCTTAATCTAACACCTCTTTTTCAAAGTCCTGATGATTTTAAGTAAATTGGATTTGAAGTTAAGGTAATAAGAGGGTTCTCCACGGTATCTCGCTCTTCTAGTGAAAAGTATCCATTTCATGAGACTTTATGCACTATAAAATGTCCGTTTTTCTATTTAGATATGAGAAGCATTAGATTCCATTTACATTTACTCTTTATAGCTTCCATATCATGAGTGATAATTATTACACCTAATTCGGAGTGATTTCATCTTGAGAGTGTAATCCCGGTGAGAGTTGAGTCAAAATGAACGTCTTGATAGCATTTTAGGTTATGCAAGCTTTGAAATTAAAGTTTTGTATTTTGGTTGTCCATTCACACACACACTTGAAGATTAATAGGTATGGAACATTCTAATGACTTTGATAGTAGATTAACTGTAATGTGTGTGTTGCATGGCTATGGCATACTAGAGAGTTTCATGAGATTGTTGAGCTTAACTATATTGTTAATGAGAGGAAAATTCTTTGAAAACATTTAAATGAGAACCATTGCCTTAAACATGAATTTTGTGGGTAGATTCACTGCAAACCCTCACGAGACAACACTCGTCCACTAGGGGGAACCTAGGGGTTTAAAGGCTTGTTGCATACGCTAAATGCAATCGCGATTCCTGCGAAAGTGATTTAGGATTTTTACTTTCTTTTGTTTTCAATTTTTAGAGTTAAATAAACATTGCTGTAGTTCGCTTCATTGCTAGGGACTAGCAACGAGCTAGTTGGGGGGTGTGATTCGAGGTGAAAAGTGCATGTTTATAGTGTATTACACGGTCTTTTATGCATACTTTTATCCCCAAGTCCCTATATTTAGATGCATATCAATGATTAAGTGTTTTCTATGATGTTGAGACTCAAACATGTGTTTTTACACTATTTTACAGGTCATGGAAAGCAAACATTGCATAGAAAGTGATTCTGGTGAAGAGAACAACAGAAGCAGCTGGGAAAATGCCAATTTTGACAATGATGACTTCAGATTTGGAAGATTTTCCCAGAGACATGAAATGTAGATCTTTGAGTTACGGTCGCGTGGCCGCAAACGGGAGGTCAATCCGAGGTCCGAGTAAAAAGTTATGGCCATTCTCCCATCGGTGTGCAGAGCTGTCAAAATCAGAAGAGTTCAAGCGATTGAAGAAGGGTTCAATCGATCGAACCTTCGATCGATCGAACTGAGCTCGATCGATCGAACCTTATTTTCACCCAAAAGTTGCGTAAACTCTGTGGGAACCCTATATATACGTCGTTTTGACGCCAGACGAAGGGGGGACGCTCCAGAACGCGAAAAACAGCAGTTTTAGGTAGTTTTAGGGTTAGATTAGGTGTAGATTAGGTTAGATTCATATTATTCTTCATCCTTTTTCATTGTTTTACTCAAGATTATTGAAGATTGATGTTTATTCCAAGTTTGTTTCAAGTTATTTTCAGATTATTACAGGTTTTTCCTTCCCTTTTCTTTATTTCATTGTTTATTACTTTAGTTATTATGATCGCTATGTTTTACTATTTCTGTACTAGTTTAATCATGTTTCCATAGTTTAGACGTTGGGAATATGTGTTGAAACATGATTCCCAGCCTCTGCCATGCAAACTTTAGAAACCTTGGGCTCGATCGATCGAAGGTATTTCGATCGATCGAACCAGGGATAGTCAAGCGATCGAAGACATTTCGATCGATTGAAGGATGAGGCTGTCCGATCGATCGAGAGCGCTTCGATCGATCGAACATGTTAAATCTTGAGATTATTCTTTTAAGTATTCCATGACTTTCTGTTTTAGAAATCTGTCATCAAATTGTCCCAATAAGCTCAGTTTGTCACAACAGTTTTTAGAACTTAAAGCCTTAAGGCCTTTTCTTCAATGACTTTTGAAAACCACTTTGAATGCTAACACCATTTAGAGTGCAAGTAATTACCATTGTTTTAAATCGTCTTCCAAGTATTTTACTCAAATGTGATGATGTAGTCCCGGTCATGAAAGGGCTACTGAGTCTTTATCTTTAGAAAAATACGGAATACTGAAGAGGAATGAACTCCATAGAGCGTTAATGAATATGCATGGTAGATGGTTAGGATTAATGTGGATTCACGTGTTTCCAACACCTTTAGTTTATCTGTTTCATTAGTTATGTTTCTATATGTTTAGTTTAATATTTAGTTTAATTTAATTAATTAGGATTCGTTAGAACCTTCACTCCTACATTCATCTTCTCTTTTTCTTTAGGTTTAACTTAGTAGATATTCTTCCTATTCCTTCCCTGTGGGATCGACCTGGACTTCCAGTACTATATTACTTGCACGATCACCTACACTTGGGTGTTGCACAAGAGCGCACAACTCTTTAGTCGTGTCAATAATTTTCCTCTTATGGATGTCACCCGAGTAAGAGACTTTTATTTCTTCTACTTCTGCGTTTTAGATACGCGACCACATTTATTAATATTCAAATTCTCATCTGCAGCCTGTTCCTGGGGTTGCCGACCCTCTAGCTCTCCCATAGTGGAAATGGAATGTTCCCATGGTATACATGGGCCAGGAGACCATGTACCAGCTGGCCCCTTATACCCAGAATGTTCCGTCCATCCCTCTGCAATATGATACAGTCCCCAGAGATTATGCAGAGGAGGGTCTATCATACGCACATACTGTCCAGCATTGGGTTCAAGAACGCGAATAGAGGGTAATTTCTTTCTGGAAACAACCTTCTTATTACTTTTTCACAATTCCAATTTTATCCTTATACTGGCAACTGTATCCAAACTCTTTTTTCAAGCTAATGGAGTAAGAGCCACTGCTGATCTTCAGGCCAGTGCTATGGTATCACCATTTTTATTCATTTTCTTCTTCTTCTTCTCTCTTTTTTTTCTTTACTTTCTTTATTTCACTTATTCTTCATTTTATTTTGTCTTTTCAGGAGGCTGAGCTTACTGCCTTGACGAGGCAAATTCAAGAATTTCAGCTAGGTCAAGGCGGCGGCTATCAAGGAGGTGCTGGCGGCAGCGGCCAAGGCGGTGACGGTGGGAATGGTGGTGACGGTGGAGATGGCGGAGCTGGGGGAAGTCAGACAGCTCCACAGGCACCTAGAAGAAATCCTCGTCGCCTGCGAGGATAGCCGATCTCTCTTTCTTTTATATTATGTCCCTGTGAGGACGAGAACTCTCAAACTTTTATCTCTTTAGCGGACTTATTTAGGCAGTTCGATAGTATTCATACGTGGTGGCCTATGTGCCAATTTTGAATTCTGTTTATATTCATGCTTGATTACTATCTTAGCTTTAGGCTTTATTCCCCTTGTTTACTCAAAACGTGAATAACTTTATTTACTTATTGATGAATGGTGCTTAAATAATGAAATGGTGATACTCTTGTTCAAATTTCTATGCAGGTTTGGGCTAATTCAAATTACGAATTGACCCATGAACATTTTAAAACCTGGCCGGCACTCAAAGAGGCTGACCGGCACTCACTAACTGCCGTGCGGCACTCAGTGACTGATGGCCGGCTCTCAGTGAGTGCCGCCCCTTTTCATTGAGTGCCGGTTAGCCATTTTCTTATATAAAGTGCCATTTGCCCATTTTAATGCCCATTTGAAACTCCTAAGGCCCTTTTTCTCTTCCTCATTCACACTCTTCATCTATATTCAATCTCCTTCTTCTATATTCACTCTCCTTCTTCATGGCTCCCATAAGTTCTGACATTTTATACCTGTGGATGGATTCTCTTTCTGGCATTGACCGACTCAACTTCGAGTGTCACGGATTGACAGACCTCTTTGCATTCTGCCATATGGCTCTAGACTAGAGCTTACTCTGAGCTGCTATCATATGTTGGGACCCCTCTTTGCATGTCTTCCGATTCGGCCATGAAGAGGTTTGTCCACTCTTTGAGGAATTTAGCATCATTCTCCATACCGAACTTTATGCTGATTTAATCATCCCCCATATACAGGCAGGGTACATCCAAGATCTAGCGGCTCTTTTTCATATTTCCCGAGGTGCCTCCAGCTCTTTTGTTCGCGACTAGCATATTGACTTCGACCGCCTTTCTTCTATTTATGCTCCCATTGGCGATCCGGATGACGGAGGGCATCAGATCATCAGACGCAATGCCCTTTCTTTGGCTATGCTCTCCCATTTCCTATTCTAGTCTTCCTCCGACATCCTTATCCCTATTGTTTGTGGTCTTCGAGAGATGCGGAGTGCTATCATGCTTGTTCTAGGAGAAACCCTACTGGGTTTGGATCATGCACAGAGCACCGGATCGATGTTGCTTTCAGGGTCACCTCATGTTTTGCAGATCTGGCTTCTCGAGCGTTTAGGTCTCTTCGTTCATTTTCCTGCTGGGAGACTGCTTCCCTATGATTGCCTGAATGTTCATTTCCTCTATTGTACGGTTGAAGGCTGGCTTACTTGGCTTCAGAGCCTATGTTGTGGGGACATTCGATAGGTGTGTGCCAGATGGAGTTACTGTTCTGTCACTGTATAGCTTCCCGGGCGCCCGGGAGTTTGGCTACCTGGTCTGCATGCTACCACTTTTTACATCCCAGGACGGGTGGTTCGTCAGTTTGGTTTGCTTCAGGATGTCCCGGACATTATTACTGTAGATTTTTCGAGGAGCTCTGCTCTGCGCCCCTCTACCATGAGATTATTTGCCGAGGCTTGGCATGACAGAGTGTCGGCTCCTTTCTGGAGGGTCCCTTCTTCAATTGTTCCCACTACCGAGTACCTTCTTGAGATTCAGACTTTGGTCAGGAAATAGATTCTAGACAAACAAAAAGGAAAAAACAAGATTCTAAAACTTTCGACGAATCATGCTTGAATCTTACTGCGCTTTTATTTTGTGGTTTTTTTTTTTTTTAATTTTCAAAAAGATATTTCTTTGTATCAGGAAAATGTTCTAATCATGTCAAATCATAGTTTTCACTTCTTCCATTGCTTCAGATTATGAAAATTTTCCTTTTAATGTCTCTCTTAGCTTTTATTACTTTGCTTTGAGTTTTGCTTTAGAGTTTTACTCATTCTATACTATGAATCCTCATTTACTTCCACACAATACCTATTTTGATAGCCAGTAGATCCAGAAATGGGTTTAGGTATTTTCTGGGTTCTTTGGTTTAGCAAACGAAGTTTGCCCCTAGTATAGGGGCTTTGATTCTAGTTCTGGACAAATGCAAGTTTGCCCCTAGTTCGGCATAGGAAAACTCAGGATATTGGGTTACATCGGGAGTTGGGTTTTTTTTGGACCGAGGCCCTTGTGGGCGCGCCTACTTATCCCTGAGCGGGTACCAGGTCCGTAGTAGTTCAGCTACTGTCAGAAGGGAAGTGCCTTTTAGGCAAATTTATTTATGTGACCGAACCGAGCAGGTTGCCTATGTATCCCCTAGCAGAAATCAGGTCAAGCGTAGTTCATCAACTCTAGAGGTTTTGAAATGACAAGGTCTTAAGCAAAATATTTCTTGAGGCGATCAAAGTTGACAGGTTGTTTAAACTCAACTCCGTCTAGGTCCATGAGATAGGCAGCTCCTCCGGAGAGGAGTGTCTTAATGATATATGGACTGATCCAATTGGGTTAGAATTTTCCTTGAGGGTCATAAACGGGCGCTTTAAGTTCTTTGAGGACCAGGTCACCCTCAGCAAACTTCCTTGGGTGAACCTTTTTGTTGAAAGCACAAGCTATCCTTTTCTGATATATCCCCGAGTGTGATTTATAGCAGCCAATCTTTTCTCATCTAATAGCATCAATTCCTCATATCTCTCCCGCAGCCACTCAAGTTCGGTTACCTCGCACTCTGCCAAAACTCTTAAAGATGGTATTTCGACCTCAACTGGTAGAACAGCTTCCATCCCATAGACTAATGAATACGGCGTAGCCCCTGTTGAAGTTCTTATGGAAGTTCAGTATCCCCATAAAGCAAACGGTAACTTCTCATGCCAATCCCTGTATATATCTGTCATGTTCCCCAAGATCACCTTTACATTCTTATTTGCGGCTTCTACCGCTCCATTTGTCTGGGGTCTGTATGGTGAGGCTTGGTGGTGGGTAATCCTATACTTCTCTAAGAGTGGGATAACTTCTCCTTGAAAGTGGCTCCCATGGTCAGAAATAAGCTCATTTGGCACCCCGTATCTGCAGACTATGTTCTTCTCGATAAAATTTGCCACATCCTTGGCTTTCAGAGTTGCATATGATGCCGCCTTCACCCATTTGGTGACATAATCTATTGCCACGATTATGTACCAGTGTCCATTCAAAGCTTTCGGGACTACTTCCCCGATGATGTCAATACCCCACACAGAGAATGGCCAGGGGGTGGTCATGTTGTAAAGTTGGAAAGGTGGGGTATGCATAAGATTTGCATGGATCTGACATTTATGGCATTTCCTAACATACTCACAACAATCCTTATCCAGAGTTGTCCAAAAGTATCCCTGTTGAATTATCTTTTTCGCCAACATGTGTCCATTCATGTGGGGCCCGTAGACTCCTTCATGTATTTCTTCCATCATTTCTCTCGCTTCCCTTCCATATAGACATTCCAGGTTATAACCGGTATAGGACTTTTTCCATAACTTTCCCTCATAAATCACAAACTGAGCTGAAAACCTTCGGATCGCCTTCTTATCTTTTTCTGACACCCCTTCAAGGTACTTTTCTTTCTCAATGAAACTCCAAACATCCGTATACCACGGTACTTCTGTCTCTTCTCCTCCTTCAATGGTTGTGATTGCCTTGAATGAGGGTCGGGCTCTCTCTTCTATGGATAGGGGAATCATGGTAACTCCTATAGGGATTTGGATCATCGAGGCCAAGGTTGCTAAAGAATCAGCTAGTTGGTTTTCCTCACGAGGAAGTTAATAGAATGAGATTTTTCTAAACTGCACTTTTAGGCTCTCCAGGTATTCATGGTAAGGTCTCAATTTCTCATGCTTTATTCTTCAATTACCCCTCACTTGTGATATTATCAGATTCGAGTACCCAAAAACATCAATCTTATCAATTTTTAAGGCCAAGGCTGCTTCCATCCCAATTATGCATGCTTTGTATTCTGCCGTGTTGTTGGATGAGTTATACTTAAGTTTAACGGCCAACGGGGTGGGGGCCCCTTAGGTGATATGAGGATGATTCCAACTCCGTATCCTACCTGATTGGCTGCTCCATCAAAATACATTCTCCATCGGTCTTCTTCTAATTTCATCACCCCCTCATCAGGAAACTTAAATTCTCCTCTTTCTTAGAATTCTATGGCAAGGTCAGCTAAGTATTCGGCGACGGCTCTCCCTTTGACAGATTTGGAAGTGACATATTTAATATCAAATTCGGCCAGGATCATGGTCCAGTGTGAGATCCTACTGGTTAAGGCAGGTTTTTTAAAGAGGCATTTGAGTGGGTCCATTCGGGATATTAGGGTGACAAGGAAGCTTAACATGTAATGCCTAAGGCGACGTGTACACCACACCAAAGCCCAACATGCTTTCTCCAACGGCGAATAGTTCAACTCATACCCGGTCATTCTCTTACTTAGGTAATATATGGCTTTCTCTACACGCCCCTCTTCCTCTTCTTAGGCCAGCATACACCCCATGGAATTCTCGGTAACAGATAAATATAGCAATAAAGGCTTCCCAGGCTTGGGAGGTGATAGGACAGGTGGGTTTTGAAGGTAAGTTTTGATCTTTTCGAAAGCTTTCTAGCATTGGTCATCCCATTCAAACTTTTCCCCTTTCCTCAACAACTTGAATAGCGGGTCACAGGTCATGGTGAGTTTGGATATGAAGCGGCTAATAAATTGTATTCTTCCTAAGAATCCCCTCAACTCCTTCTCATTTTGGGGTGACGGCATTAGGTTATGGCTTGAATTTTGGTTGGATCTAACTCAATCCCCCTCTGTGTAATCAGAAACCCCAATAATTTCCCCGTGGTGACCCCAAAAGTACATTTCCACGGGTTTAATCTCATTTTGAATTTTCTTAACCTCTCAAAGAATTTCCTTAAAGCCTTTAAGTGCCCTTCCCTCTCTTTGGACTTCACTATCATGTCATCCACGTACACCTCTACTTCTTTATGGATCATGTCATGAAGTGGGTGGTGGCAGCTCTTTGATAAGTTATTCCCGCGTTCTTAAGCCCAAATGGCATAACTCTATAACAATAAGTCCCCTAGGGTGTGATAAAGGTAGTCTTTTCCTATCCTTAGGTGCCATTAATATCTAGTTGTACCCTGAGAACCCATCCATGAAAGATAAGAGTTCATGCCCTGCCGTATTGTCTGCTAACACATCAATGTGGGGTAAAGGGAAATCGTCCTTAGGGCTGGCTTTATTTAAATCTCGGAAATCCACACAAACCCTAACGCACCCATCTTTTTTTGGAACTGGTACAATATTGGCGACCCATTCTGGATACTCGGTGACAATCAAGAATCCAGCTCCTAACTGCTTTTCAACTTCCTCTTTCACTTTTAGCGCCCATTCAGGCCTCATTCGCCTTAATTTTTGTTTTACGGGTTTTGAGTTTGGGAAGAGGGGAATATGATGTTGGACTATTTCTGGATCAATCCCTGGCATATCATCATAGGACTATGCAAAGACATCTCTGATTCATTTAATAAATTGATTAATTCTTTGATTTCCTCATTACTAAGTGTGGAGCCAATAGAAACATTTTGTGGATTATCTTCATTTCCCAAATTAATCGTTAAAGTGCCTTCAATGATTTTACATGCAAAATCAATTTTCATTTCAATTAATTTTTGTAATTCATCTGGTATTTCACTACATTCATCACATGCATCACAATTATTATGCGCAGTCGAGTAAGCAGAATTAGTCATATTCTCATTAACTTTCTTGGGAGCAACTACAACAGACATAAAAATTCAAAGACGCCTCATTTGGGGCAATACAGACTCTGGGTGAGTGGGATACCTATCACTAGACTATAAAACCCATTCCTTCTTCCTTTCTCCTCCAAGATCAATGATGAAGCATTCTTCCAGGTCCCCTGTCTGAGTAATTTCTCCTATTTCTTCTTCCTCTGGTTCTTTTCCAAGTCTGATTTATCCCTTTCTGCCTTTTCCTTGCTTCCTTCTTCACCTCTATTTTTCCCATCTTTATTCACACTTTCCCCGGTACTACCCTTTCCGATTCCTCTGTGTTCTTCTTCTAGCAGGTCTTTCATCTCCAAGCCATCCAAAGTGCACACCCAATCCTGAATAGTGGTGGATTTTATAGGTACTTGCAGGTAAGGGTCCTTATAGTCAGAAAAGTCATGTGCAAAGAAAATCTCAAATCCCGGCTTCATACATTTTTCCACTTTATCCAACCATGGCTCCGGGAAACTGCAAAATAGAAAATCCTCTCCTTCTTTGACAAAGTATCCATTGAGAGTCTTTGAGTAGGGTTCTATTGGTGCATCGGTCGATTTCTTATTTTTCTTCATTTCCTCCCTTGTCGACTGATATCCCAACCCACGGGTATGTGTTTGCGTGACAATGTTTGGAAACTCGGGCAACCCTTGGTGCTTCTTACCCAAACCCATCCCTGGGAAGAATCCCATCTTTCTCATAATTTTGGCTACCAACGGACTTGCATACTGATCAAAGTAAAGCGGTAAAAACTCTTTTGGCTTGCTGTCTTCTATCACATTGATGAATTCAAACCCGCCCAAGCTTTTCTCTTCCTCTTACATTTATACTTCCAAAATTGGGGCACTAGATGAAGCTCCAGATGCATGCATCCAACTATCCCCTAGAACATCACAAACTTTACCCTTCTAAATGTACTTGACTTTCTAATGGATGGTTGACAGGATGGCACCCAAACTGTCCAGCCATGGCCTTCCTTGAAGTAGATTGAAAGATGTAGGAACATCGATAATCTGGAACTCTGCCTCCTTTTACCTGGTCCCAATAGAGAGATTCAAAAAAATGATCCCCATAACCGCTCGCTGAGTATTGTCATAGGCCCTTACCTTTTGCTCCGATGGTATAAATGTAGATGCATCAAGCCCCATCCTTTTGGCTGTTCGGAATGGGCATACATTCAATGTAAACCCATTGTCAACGAGACAAGCGGGCAAAGAATTTCCTAGACACTCGACGGTAATGTGCAACGGCTACTTGTGAGCGGGTCCTCCAGGAGGTAAGTCAGCTTCAGTAAAGGAGATAGCGAGAGTCGAGCTCTTATTGATCATGCCGACAAGATCTTCTAGGTGATGTTGATGGAGACATCAGATTGATTAAGAGCATCGAGGACCGCTTGTCTATGATGCTTGGAAGTAATTAATTATCCCCAAATAGTGATATTCGCTTGTGTCTTCTTCATCTGTCTCAAGACCCTATCTTCCGCTTCTTCCTCATTCAGTTTCCCTTTCCCCTTATCCAATTCCTAGCCTGAGTGATCTTCCTCAAGTTCATGTGGTTTGAAATGCCTTCCTGATTGCGTTAAATGACTGACCTCTTTTTTAAACCAAAGATCATCCTGTGCTTTAGTGACTTCTGGATTTTCTTCTTCTTTCTTACTTTCATACCAAAGATCCTCCTTAACTTTATTGATGTCCTGACTGTTATCCCCTTTATACCAAATAGAGTTGTCATCTTCAGGTGCCCACCAATCCACAGCGGGAGCCTTTTCTATCACTTTTCCTTTGTTTCTATTCATCAGTTCACCCAAAGTGCAGATGTTCAAATCTCCCAATATCTGATAAAACTTCCTCGGGCACCCCAACTTAGTGATCAATGTTAATGAATCAAAAGAGCTTCCTTCACTTTCCAAATAGTAAACTCCGGGTGGCAGTACCGTATGATGATTTGGTAGTGGATTCTTGGTGGTGTTCGGCGGGTTGGTGGGTGGTTCAGATATTACCTTCTTATCTATCATATCTTGGATTTCATGTCTCAACCTTAAGCATCGATCGGTTGAGTGTCCCTGCTCTTGATGGAATTTGTAGTATAGATCAGCTTTAAAATTTGGGGGTGGTAGATTTGGTCTCGGTCATGGCTCCAATAGATGAAGGTGCCCCTTTGCTAGTAGTCTATCCAGAGCAGTGGACAATGACACTCCTAAGTCTGAGAACCTCCTCAAAGGCTTATCTGCTCCTCTCTTCGGGTAACTCCTGACTGTATCAAAATTCTTCTCTGGTTCTCTTAGTGTATTCACATCTGTAGGACTTGAATGACTTCCTGAATTCCCTCCTCATGTCCCGTAACTCGGACACCTGTACCTGTTCACCGGTTCTTCTCTCTTAATCAATCCTTCTTGTATCGCATCCTCAATCCTAGTTCCTATATCGAACACTTCAACAAAGGTGTTGATGGATTGAAACCTCATCTTCTCTTGATAGATGGGCTAGAGATTTTTCATTAGCATCCAGATTTGTTCCTTCTCAGTTGGCCTCTGTACCATCTTGGCTGCTTTTCCCCTCCAACGGCTCAGATATTCATTAAAAGATTCCTTGTTTCCCTGTCGGGTAGTCTCTAGATTCCTGACGGAAACATCCAAATCTTGATTATACTCGTATTGGGCTACGAATGACTTGACAACTTCCTTCCAAATTCTGGTCTTACCAAGCTCTAATGTAAGGTGATTCGAGGTGAAAAATGTATGTTTATAGCGTATTACACGGTCTTTTATGCATACTTTTATCCCCAAGTCCCTAGATTTAGATGCATATCAATGATTAAGTGTTTTCTATGATGTTGAGACTCAAACATGTGTTTTTACACTATTTTACAGGTCATGGAAAGCAAACATTGCATAGAAAGTGATTCTGGTGGATGGAACAACAGAAGCAGCTGAGAAAACGCCAATTTTGACAATGAAGAATTCAGATTTGGAAGATTTTCCCAGAGATATAAAATGTATATCTTTGAGTTACGGTCGCGTGGCCGCAAACGAGAGGTCAATCCGAGGTCCGAGTGAAAAGTTATGGCCATTCTCCCATCGGTACGCAGAGCTGTCAAAATTAGAGAGTTCAAGCGATTGAAGAAGAGTTCAATCGATCGAACCTTCGATCGATCGAACTAAGCTCGATCGATCGAACTTTTTAATCATCCAAAAGTTGCGTAAACTCTGCGGGAACCCTATATATACGTCGTTTTGACGCCAGACGAAGGGGGGACGCTCCAGAACACGAAAAACAGCAGTTTAGGGTAGTTTTAGGGTTAGATTAGGAGTAGTTTAGGTTAGATTCATGTTATTTTTCATCTTTTCCATTGATTCATTGAAGATTATTGATGATTCAACTGTATTCCAAGTTATTTACAAGTTTATTTCAGATTATTTACAGGTTTTTCTTCTCATTTCCCTCTGTTTGATTGTTTATTAGTTTAGATGTTGATGATTGTCTTGTTTTACTATTTCTGTAATAGTTTTATTATGTTTCCGTAGTTTAGACGTTGGGAATATGTGATGAAACATTGATTCCCAACCTCTGCCATGCAACCTTTAGAAACCTTGGGCTCGATCGATCGAAGGTATTTCGATCGATCGAACCCGAGCCATAGTCAAGCGATCGAAGGCACTTCGATCGATTGAAGGATGACTGTCCGATCGATCGAGAGCGCTTCGATCGATCGAACATGTTAAATCTTGAGATGATTCTTTTAAGTATTCCATGACTTTCTGTTTTAGAAATCTGTCATCAAATTGTCCCAATAAGCTCAGTTTGTCACAATAGTTTTTAGAACTTAAAGCCTTAAGGCCTTTTCTTCAATGACTTTTGAAAACCACTTTGAATGCTAACACCATTTAGAGTGCAAGTAATAACCATTGTTTTAAACCGTCTTCCAAGTATTTTAAATCACTTGTGATGATGTAGTCCCGGTCATGAAAGGGCTATTGATTCTATATCTTCAGAAAAATACGGAATACTGAAAAGGGATGTACTCCATAGAGCGTTAATGAATATGCATGGTAGATGGTTAGGATCAATGTGGATTCTCGTATTTCCAACACCTTTAATTTACTCGTTTAATTAGTTATGTTTCTTTATACTTTAGTTTGTTATTTAGTTTAAGTTAATTAATTAGGATCCGTAGAAACTCCACTTCTATATTCTTATTTTCTTTTATTTTCTTTAGGTTTTAACTTAGTATATATTCTTCCTATTCCTTCCCTGTGGGATCGACCTGGACTTATCCAGTATTACTTGCACGATCACCTACACTTGGGTGTTGCACAAGAGCGCACAACTTTTTAGTCGTGTCATAAGGTACCAAGATAAGGCAGCTCCAGTTAATGTCTGTTGAAACAGAACAGCCATCATAGTCGTGCTTAAGCCGCTTGGCTGAAAAGCCCCTATACACATCCTGATATGGCTACGGGGGTTTCCTGTCCCATTGAATTTTTCAAACACAGGCATTTTGAATCCTGTAGGTATCTACTCCTTGGGCCTTTCGGACTACCCTCTCCAGTTTCTCTACTTTTTCGGTCATCAGCTTCTCTCTCTTAGCCTTTTCTTTCTCTATTTTTTCCTTTTCTGCCCTTGGCACTTCAGCTCTTTCTGGATCATCGAACCAATCATCTGCCCTAACAAGTGGAGGAGGATCGACAACTGGCGGCTATCGTGCTAGTGTTTCCATCATGGTCATTATCCTTGTCATCTGACCTACTTGCTGTTCTACTATGGCCCTCAATTCTGCTATCTCTCTTGCGTTTGCTTCTTGTGCCATCTCTCTTCTTGCTAATCTCGTGGTAGAGTCTTTGTACCAAACTGTGTTTGTAGCTGATTCTATCTTTTACCTACAAACATATTTTATTCTTTTATTTATTTATTTATTTGTTTGTTTAAATTTCAAAATCAAAGAAACTTTCTTTATTTTGTTATTTTGCTTGCAAATGCTTTTTAAGAAATTTTCATGAATGGCTCATATGTCATGCGGATGCAAATGCATGTGTGCGTGTGTACCTACTCTATATGCCAAAGAAAGGAAATTATAATCCTAGCACATAAACACATAAGCACATAAAATCCTCACCCATGTCAAGTGCGCCAACTTTTCCTTCCATTGTGATCATCATTACCCCTTTAAAGTTTGAAAATTTTAAAATATTCTTTTTTGTAATTCATGCGTCAAGCGCTTCCCTAGATGATGGGATCTTTCAAATTCTTAAGATGCTTAACTTTGAAAGTAACAACATTTCTCAACAAAAGATGATTGGGTTGAAACTTCGCTTTGAAACTCATTTGAAAAAGCATTTCTTCTAAAAACAATTCCCAAAAATTTTGGATTCTTCCTTCAAAGATGAGAATGTGCAAATATACCTCAACAAAGGTTGATGTGGAATTTTAGTCAAAAGTGAACTCCAAATTTTTTATTTTTTTGTGAAAGAGCGGTTAAATGCTTTGGGTCAAAGATGGCAAAATCCGTTTGCTTTTAAAGATGGATTTAAGATTCTTTGGATACGAGGATCACATGATCGGATAATTATTGCACTTTTCATAGATTCGGATGCATACAAGGTCGATGATGCTTAGCTAGCAAGATATAAGAGATGTAATCTTATAATTAAAATTCGGCATGTCTTCAAATGTCATAAGACATGGAGAGAATTGCTCAAAAGTAATTAAGAGGTTACACATCTTTCATCAAACAAGCATCGTCATCATCTCAATTAATCCCTTTCGGGCATACAAAACTCCCTAGCACATAATCCTAATCAAGAATTAATTTCCTACGATTGAAAGGTTCTATAGAAGCTATCATGCAAAGGTCGGGTTAAGGATTAGAGGAGGATATTTTGTTGTACCCTTTGGGCTGCTTACATGTAATGTGGTGTTTTACTTTGGTTTCTAGTCTGGGGGTTTTTATGCTTTCTGGGGAAGTTTTTGTTAAGTGGCTTTAATCTCTTTTGTACTTGGGATGGCTGTTGATTTTCCTTCTTGGATTGACTTATTTTTGTCTATCCCTTTTGGACTACTGTCTTCTTAATAAAATTATTTTATGCTAAGCAAAAAAAAAAAAAAGAAGCATCACTTGAAAAGAAATTGTTGTACTTCTTTTCTTTGTTGGTAGGATTGAAACCCAATCCAGCTTTATCAAAAACGCATCTTGTTTTACTATAAGCATATTCAAATTTTGCTCTCCATGAGTGAATTTTGCTAATGTTTTTGTAAAATCTTCAACTTGTTTCTTCAACTCAATGTTTTCCTTTCAAAATCATTTGTAGGAATTTTTCTTGAAGAGAGCATTGCATTTTCTTTTCTCAAAGATTCATTTTGTGATTTAAATTCACTAAGTTCATTTGAGAGTAGGGAAAAGTTCTTTTTGAGAGCTAGGTATTTGGTTCCCAAACTTTCCAATTCCTCATGCAATCCATCAAATGCATTTTGAAGCTTATCATAGTTATGAGATTCATTACAAGAGTCATAGTTAGAGTCTACCTCATCACTTTCGTGTGCCATGAGACAAATGTTAGCAATTTTCACATTAGTTGATTCATCTTCAGATGTCTCATTTTCATAATCATCCCAAGTTGTTGCCTTCTTCGCCATTTGCTTGAAGTTCTTCTTTAGCAATGGACAATCGATTTTAATGTGTCCGGGCTTTTTCCACATGAAGCAAATGATCGGTCCTTTCTTGGTATCATTTTTTTTTCGTCCCCTACTTCCGAAGATTTTGTCTTTCCTCAAAAACCTTTTGAACTTGCAGGTGATCATGGCTATTTCATCATCTTCTCACTATCATCATCTTGGTCATTTGAAGCCTTTAGACCCAAGTTCTTCTTTATGTCTTCATTATCGAAGACGGCCAATTCCATTTCATGAGTGACGAGAGATCCCATGAGTTGTTCAATCAAAAGCCTTAAAAGTTCTTTTGCTTCTCGACCGCTGTGACCTTTGGTTGCCAATGCTTTGGTAGAGACCTAAGCACTTTCTCAATCATCTCTTTGTTAGGATACACTCTACCAAGATTTTTCAAACTATTAGTAATAGAAGTAAAACGAGTAGACATTTCACTAATAGTTTCATTCGGAAGAATGTTGAACATTTTATATGATTGAACAAGTAAACTAATCTTAGACTTTTTGACTTGATTAGTTCCTTCATGTGTGACTTCTAATTTGTCCCAAATTTCTTTAGCCGAATCACAAAAATATATTCTATTCTATTCATTTGGGTCTAAGCCACAATACAAGAGATTCATAGACATAGCATTCATTTTAATAAGTTTCTTGTCACTATCAACATATTCATCTTCCGTCTTAGGTACGATTTCGGTGCCTACGGTCTTAGTGGGAACATGAGGTCCTTTGACTACGATTTTCCATCAATCGAAGTCTTGAGCAATAATGCAAATTCTTATCCTATTTTTCCAATAAGCATAGTTAGTTCCATTAAAGCATGGAGGTCTTTGCGATGATTGTCCCTCAACATAAGTGATATTTGTAGTAGTATTTGCCATGTGATCTTAACTCTAAGATATGTGAAATCAATACAAGAGCCCTTGCTCTGATTCCAATTATTGGCCCAAAAGAAATCCTTAATGGGGGTGAATAAGATTACTAATGACTAATGGCAAACAGAAAACTAAGTAAGCACAATATCAAATTAGAATAATAAGTAAAGAGAGAGAAGAGAAAGAAACACTTGCAAACCATGTTTTTCAAGTGGTTCGGCAATCCGTAATCCGCGGCCTACGTCCATCCCTTAAGAACACCTCTTGAGGATTCCACTAATCAATCTTCATTGGGTGAAGATTAAACCACTCCTTGCAAGTTTTTCTTGAACTCCTTTTACACTTCCAATGAAGAAACCCTTCACTTGGAGCAAGGGTTACAACGACCCTCTTTACAACTTCAATGTTAGATGAAAAGTTTGAATACAACTGAAATACACTCTCTTGTAGAGTAGATAGAAATAATGAATGACTCAATAAAAGCTCTCCGGGAATTACAAATGAAGCCCAGAGCTAGAAGAATGATTCTCACACAATTAGGGCTTAACGCTTTGATTTGCAAAAATGAGTATTCAATGTAATGAATTGAGTGTCCAACAACCAAATTCAAATGAGTATAAATACCCTCTCTAGAAAATTTGAACGTTTAAGGTAGTTGGGAGCATTAAATGCTAAAGCAAAACCCTAGAAAAATAGCCGTTACTGTTCTGCACAGTAGTCCAGTTGACTGGGTTCGCGATCCAGTCGACTGTATTTCAAACTTAATGAAATGCGCCTTTAACACAATCGACTGAATCTCCGAGTCCAGTCGACTAATACTTATAGCAGAAACTGTCTTCAAAATCTATGTAGGGGTGGGCACACTTTGGGCCACACCGAAAAATCGACCCAAACCCGAAGTTTTTAAAATTTTAGTTCGGATAATAACCGACCCAAAGTTTTAACAGTTCGAAACCGAACTATAGTAATAAGTCCAGTTCGGTTTTTGAAAGGGGAATTACTTTTGAGTCGAACCCGAATAATCGAAGTTTAATTGTATATATTAAGATATGTGAGAAATTAGGGCTCAAAAATATATCATCTCGACTTCGATGACAAAGAAGTGGCGACCACTATTTCTCTCTCTTAGTTTCTCTTTGACTTTATCTAGTCCAAGCACAGATCAAACTCTTACACTAGAGGTGGAACGACTCAGTCAACTCTCTCTTCCTCAATCCTCACTCGATTTGTCTTAGACTCTCACAATCAGCCATCAGGTATATGTGTGTATATGTGTGTGTGTGTGTGAGTGATTAACAGATTTAGATTGTGATTTGTGAGTGTGTATCAGTGTATGTGTGAATCTAGTGCATGTGTGTATTACTTTTCCCCAAACTTCTCTCTCTCTCTCTCTCTCTCTCTCTCTCTCTCTCTCTCTCTCTCTCTCTATTGTATTCAATCTCACAGGCTCACTATGTGAGTTGTGACAGTGAATCTAATGTATGCCTTTATCAATCGGTTCACATTCATCCCATATTAGTTTCTTTCTTTTTTTGACAATGAACTTGGATTTTAGAATAATACTCAGGCAGCCGTATTAAAAAAAAACTTCTATTGAATCTATACTCTCGAGTAGTTAAACAATCGTGGCAGTGTTCAATTACTTCGTGTTTGAGTTAAATTTTAATGAGGAATTTACTCCACATTAGTTTGTAGGGGAGTTGTTCCTAATTTGTGCCAAATTTCTTAAACCTCTTTTCAACCCAAAGTTTCAAACCGAACCCAAACTTAGGCTTCAGAATTGAACCATATTTTTGAACTTATTTCAGTTCGAATTTCGGCAACAAAACTCCCAACCCGAACCCGAATAACCCGATCCAAACTTGTCGGTTCAAACCCGAACCCACTGATTTCCCACCCCTAAAACTATGTACCAGTCGACTATTTTTCACTTCCAGTTGACTGAAGAAATTAGTGTCCAGTCGACTGCTAAAGTTATCCAGTCGACTATTTTTCTTAGAAAAATAGTTTTTAAGATTTCGTTCATTTTTAAGCCCTTGTCTTGGAGATTCAATCTAACTAACTTTACAAAAAGTCCTATAAGAACAATACAAGTAAGAAATAATCTTCCATAAGACTTCCATGGAATGTCCATCATCATTATAAGGCTCTGTTTGGATAATACACTTAAAAAAATCATAAGAACTCAACTTTATAGTTTGTTAATCATCAAAATTACATAAGGTAGAACCCTTGGGGCTAACACTTACCCAAATGAGATATGAGACTGATAATCCCAAAAAGAGTTACTATTCAGTGCTCTCTTAATGCGTTCCTTAAAACCCAAATTTCAAGATTATGAACATACCCAAATTAATTCTTAAGTATGAAATCAAATAGCCAAGTCCGCTTTTCCTTCACATTGTGCTGTAATCAAATAGCCAAATTTTGATATATTAGTTTGATATGTTTGCATAAATTATATATATATATACATGTGTTGAATTTTGGATAAATGAAAAATAGAAGAATATAAAAAAGTGGGTTTACTTCTATGCCCTATCGAACATGTGAAATTTATTGTAAATTATAGACTTTTATATTTTATTTTTCTGTTATTTATTTGTTTTATTTCTGAACATTAAATCATATGGTAGCAAGATATATGTTTGGGGAGTTGTTGTTTTATGTCTTTCTTTGGGTAATGTTGAGGTCAGCTATATTTGGGGATTGTTTAACTCAAATGTACTTTGTTTCTTCACATGTTAATGAAATTGAATTTCCCTTTGCTGATAAAATATATATATATATATATATTGAAACTCATGGTCTCGTTCCTTCAGGCTTCTTTGCCGTCTACGTCAGATCGGAGCTTCAAAGATTTTTAATCCCAACTCAGTTCTTGAAGCTTCCAATTTTTGGTTACCTATTGAAGAAATCTAAAGAAGAGTACGGGTTCAACTCCAGTGGAAGTATAGTATTGCCTTGTCAAATTGAGTTCTTTATAAATTTGCTAGTATTTGTAGAGAGATGAGCAAAAGTTTGGTAGATTTGAGTTTGATGACTTGTTGGAGATGTTTTCTGAAGTGGTTTGATTATTCATGCAAGCAAGGTAATTATAAAGCATGTGGTTAGCTAGAGGACCTTTTCTCTCTCTTTTTTTTTTTTTTTTTTTGTAAATTCAAAAGAATTTGAACCCATGAGTTGTGTCCATTCGACCCAACTCCTTATGGGAAAACAAGCATGACTACTAGTTAACAGTCCCCAAACAATCTATTTAGATTATTCAGAATTATTTCTAACACGTAGAATTCAGCTCTCTTCCATTGGATAGTTGTGTCTTAACTGGGTTCTCAAGCTAAGGATTGTTAATCACATTAGTTTTTTGTTGATTATGGTCTCAATATTCGATTCTATATAGAACTCGGTGTTTTTTTCAAGTTGTTTATTACAACTATTGTCCCACAAATGAGCTTATATCTACTTAGATAGGTTGATTCATTTTAAAGAATTTTTTCAAAACTTGTGATACGTAGCAGATATGGATAAGCAATCGATGAAGATTAAAACTAGATACTTACCCGATTATGAGAAAGGGGCTGACGATTTCATTGAGTATATACGGCAGTCTATAGACAATGGTAGTAGGATAATATGTCCGTATGTGATGTGCAGGAATAGGGTATTTGAGCACATAGATATAGTAAAAGCGCATTTGCTCGATAAAGGGATAGATATCAATTATATTATATAGGTCGATCACGGGGAGGCTTATCAAGTATTGAGTGAGGATGAGGACGACTATGAACCCTATAGTAATGGTAATGAAGGTTTGTGAGAAATGTTTGCAGACTTGGATGGGGTTCGACAAGTCATGTCATGCCTCAAGGGGATGCCTCAAGTAGCAGTAATCCCAGAGAATCGGGTCCCCTTGGATTCCTATTCAAGAATGCAAATCTGGAGCTTTATCCAGGTTGTAAGACGTTCTCGAAGTTAAATTTTCTAGTGCAATTGCTTCATCTTAAGACCATCAACCTTTGGACAAACAAATCATTTGACACGAATCTTGCATTGATTAAAAGAGAACTCCCCAAATGGGAGACCCTTCCGAACTCTCATTATGAGGCGAGAAAGTATATGCAGGATATAGGTCTCGGCTATATACCAATCCATGCATGCAAGAATGATTGCATGCTTTTTTGGAAGGAGACTGAGAAAGAGGAGAACTGTTTGGTTTGTAATGAGCCGAGGTATTAAATTATCGAATAAAAGGGTAAAAAAATTCCACACAAGGTATTGAGATATTTTTCGTTGGCACCGAGACTGCAAAGGTTGTATGCATCACAAAAAATAGCTTCCGATATGAGATGGCATGAAGATAAGCATCCAAAGGAGGAAGGTATGTATAGGCATCCGGCCGACGCTCAAGCTTGGACTGAATTCAATAAGAATCATGAATGGTTTGCCAATGAGCCACGTAATGTATGCTTTGGCCTTGCCAGTGATAGGTTTAATCCATTCAGTGACATGAGTAGTGCATATAGCATGTAGCCGGTCATGGTTGTGCCATATAATTTGTCACCATGGAGGTGCATGAAACAACCGTTCATTTTCATTTCACTTCTTTATCCAGGCCCGAAATCACCCAAAAATGACATCGATGTTTACTTGCGGCCTTTGATAGATAAGTTGAAGGAATTATGGGAAGTCAGTGTAGAGACATATGATGTATCTAGGAAGTAGACGTTCCGAATGCATGCATCGTTATTGTAGATGATAAATGATTTTTCAGCCTATAGAAACTTGTCTGGCTGGATTACTCATGGGTTCATGGCATGTCCAGTTTGCAACAAGGATACATCTTAGCAATCATTGTACCATGGAAGGAAGAGATGCTACATGGGCCATCGTCGTTTTCTACTAGGGCACCACAGGTGGCGAATTTGCTAAAAGGATTTGTTTGATGGTAAGCCTGAACATAGATTCACCCCTAAGTTATTGTATGGTGATGATGTTTTGAAACAACTAGAACACATCGAACCTGGAAAGTTTGGAAAGGTACCGGGTACTAAGAAGAGGAAGCGTACTCCGGTAGAGTTGAATTGGATAAAGCGTAGTATTTCTTCAAATTACCGTATTAGAAGACACTTATGTTGCGGCACAATTTGGATGCAATGCACACTGAGAATAATATCTGTGATAATGTTCTTGGCACTTTAATGAATATAGAAGGGAAAACAAAGGATAGTGCTAAAGCCCGAATGGACCTGGAGTTACTCGGTATGAGAAAGGAGTTGCACTTGGTTCGAAAATGGAGATAAATTTACTCTACCGTCGGCATGCTATATGTTATCAACTGATGAGAGAAAGAAGTACTGGTGCGAGTGGCTTAAATTAGTGAAGTTTCCAAATGGATATGCATCAAATATATCTCGGTGTGTTAATGTTAAAGATGGCAAAATAATCGGTTTGAAGAGCCATGACAACCACGTGCTTTTACAACGGCTTCTTCAGGTTGTAATCCGAGGTTATCTTGATGAATTTATATCCACCACATTAATTGAGCTAGGATTATTTTTTAGAGAATTGTACGCCAAGAAGTTGAAACTGCAAGTACTAGAGAGCTTAGAAAATGACATTGCCATAATCCTTTGTAAGTTGGAACATATATTTCCACCAGTTTTCTTTGATGTTATGCGTCACTTAGTAGCCCACTTACCTATCGAGGCTATGATTGGACGACCAGTCCACTACCGATGGATGTATCCCATCAAACGGTGTCACACCCGTTCCAAAAATTTATAGTTTTATCATGCATATTGAATGTAGTGGTTATCAATGTTATTTGATAATTGGATGGGGATGAGGTTGACTGTGAGTCAACGGTAAGGTGTCAATGAGGACACAGGAACATGGCAGTTCATATTGCATAATCATGAGTAAATGGCATTTATATGATTTAAATGTTATTTGACCTTATCAGGTATTTCTGTGAATAGTAATTTTACCTGTATAGTGTAATTCTGATAATCTTTGATATTGATTATATCATTTTGAGAACTGTGGTGACAGAACGTGAGAGACACGTTAATTAAAAAGGTAGGTTGTGTAGAGATTCCACAGAATATAGTTTTTGGACGTTATTTTTGGACCCAAACGAAACTTAGTTGGAAACTTTTGAAATTTATAGTTTTCACTCGTAAAGTTTTAAAATGAACGTGTGCGAAGTTTCGAGAGCTAATTAGAAGTTTGAGAAACTTGTGGGGAGGTAAACGTAATTTCCAAAGAATTTTTCTATATATAGATGAGGATGAGATTGAAATCTCATCCACAACTCCTAAATATCTAGAGAGAGGAGAGAGAAGGGAGATTTTGTTGCCACGGGCTTTGCGACGCCGATCGACGACCGTTCGTCCGTCAGATTTTCTCCAGATTTCAGATTTGAACTCGTGGAGGTAAGATCTACGTTTTGGTACCACTTAGGCCGTGTTTGGCCAAGTTTTTGTAAAATCTTAATTTTGGACTTTTGGGGAAAAATCAGGTAAAACTTATAGGAATCGTACCAAATTCGAAATCCGACGATTATTTAGCCCCCTAGACGATCCTTCAAAGTTTGAAGAGATTCGCACGAGGTATGAATTCTAGATCTATGAAATATATGGATTTTCATGTTTTGGACATCACTTTTGATATTCTTGGATCCGGGCAAAATTCATGTGTTAGCTAGGGCCGTTAATTATTCACGTGAATTTATGATAAAAGCACGTATAACTGTTTATGTGAGCATGTTATGTGTCTACTTGGGTCAAAGGGGAGTTTGGTGCAAATTCATTCGGAGTAAGCTCCTCGAACCTTGAGGATTGTGATCTTGTTGGAATTGGAATTTTTGGTTGTGTCTGGATTGGAGGTGGGCCCAACCAGTACACGGTACCTAGTATGGAGGAAGGCCCAACCAGTGTACGAGATGCGTGGGAGAGGTGGGCCTCCTACGGCATCGACCGGATGAATGCGTACCACTCACCCCAGAGACTATTTCTATGTGTTTTAGATGCTTAAACCATGAATTGTCATATAAGCATACATTTAGAATTGTACGCTCAGCATATAGCTGAGCAGTGGAGATGTACTCCGTTGCAGGTAAGAAGAAAGACAAGAAGAATCGTGAGGTGTGAGGCCGAGGAACGCCGGGGATTTCACACTTGTATATGTTTTGTTTTAAATCTTAAACTTGTGTAAGGATTTGAATATTGTAAAGATGTGGTAATAGATCATTGGATTAGCTTTGTAACATGGTAATCTTGTAATTGAACGTCTGTAGTTATGTTTTAATGCGTTAAAATCAGTTGTGGTTGTGATTGTTATTGGTATTGAGTAGTAGGACTTGTAAATTCCAGCACAGGGCTGCCAGCAGAGGAGCAGTCGACTGGACCCCCTGATCAGTCGACTGGTTCTCGTGTATTTGAGATACTGTAAGTGAATATCAGAGAAGCAGTCGACTGAACTCTTTGAGCAGTCGACTGAATACTGTTGATTTTGGCTACTGCTTCCTTTGATTGCTAAGCAGTCGACTGGTTTCCCCATAGCAGTCGACTGGACCCCTTTTGATAATGTTAAATTTTGGTTCTGTATAACACAGTCGACGAAGCAGTCGACTGGACCCAAGTGCAGTCGACGAGGCAGTCGACTGAGCCTCTGTTTTCAAAACTATTTTCTTGAATGTGTTTTCAATGGCCAAAACTTTTTATAACTCTGATTTCAATGTATTTTACAACACAGAGGGGAACGTTTCCTAAGTTTTAATATACCCAGAGTTGTTTTATAGAAGTTCTTTCCGCTGCGTATTATTAGATGATGTTTGGATGAGCCTTGGTGGCGTGCCACGTGTCCTATTTCCACTCGTAGTGGGATGGGTCGTGACAAACGGTACTTGTCTACATACTTCCTTTTCTCATCATTTATGTATGCAAGTACGCTCTGATGAATTATAAATATGAAAGGTTATCTTACAGGTTTTTGGCCACCCTAAAGAAATTTGTGCGCAATAAGGCACGACCTAAAGGTTCAATTGTCGAGGCATATATTGATTATGAATGTGTCACATTTATGTCCATGTACCTCGAAGATATCAACCAATAAGAACCAAACTACGGTAGAGACAATGCTCATGTTGAAAAACACCTTGCCATTATCAAGGAGACTTGGCGGACAATAGGTGCCTCAACCTACGAATTCTGCCCCGAACTCGAATGGGGAAAAGCTCATTACACTGTGCTGAATAATTGTGATGAGACACAGAGTTATTTTGAGTAAGTTGACGATAGATGTGTTGAATGTGTGTTACTTATGTGATTAACTTTTAAATCATCACATTAATTGCTAATACAGGGAATATAAGGCCGAATTGAAGCGGCAAAACGTGATCAATATAGATAAAGCACAACAACAATAGTTTGCTAAATGATTCAGAGATCGTGTAAGTGTCAAGACTAAATGAATAAATGAATTTTTCACATAGCTTTTAATATATTTTAATAAGTGTCGTGATAACAGATTAAACTATTGCGAGAACAGAACTCGCCTGAAGCTACTGACAGACTATATGCCTTAGCATGTGAGCCTGATAAACGAGTCAAGCGATACACTGGATGCATTATTGATGGCATTCGGTTTCACACCAAGGAACATGAAATGCACCGGCAAACGCAAAATAGTGGTGCTGTGGTTGAAGGGGTGAACGAGGGAAATCAAGAGTTAGAGTTCTATGGGGTTATCAAAGATATTATAGAGTTTGATTATTGTTTTCAAAACTCCGTACTATTGTTCAAGTGTGATTGGTGGGATGTCGGTAACAATAGAACTGGAATACACACCGATGCACACATCATAAGTATTAATGCATCACGAACGCGTTATAAGGGCGTACAAGCACGAGCTCCACAAGTATTTCCTAAAAAGAGAGAATTCCCCCCCCCCCCCCCCCCCCCTCCCCCATAACCCCCCAAAATTTCTATACACGGTTTGCAAGTTAGGCGATAATATGCAAAATAATATCCATAGGCCTTTTATAACTATGTTTTGAGGGTTTGGTGGGTCAAAACTAGTTCCGCCACTCAGAGAGGCACGAGACCGGAACTCACACCTCACACATGACCAACTAGACTTGCGGGAACAAACGGCATGCAATTCCTACACACGGTTTGCAAGTTACGCAAAATAATATCCTTAGGTCTTTTATAACTAAGTTTTGAGGTTTTGGGGGGTCGAAACTAATTCTGGCACTTAGAGAGACACGAGAATAGAACTTACACCCAACACATGACCAAACTGGACTTGCGGGAACAAACGGCAAGAAATTCCTACACACGGTTTGCAAGTTACGCGATAATACACAAAATAATCTCCCTAGGCCTTTTATAACTAAGTTTTGAGGTTTTGGGGGGTCGAAACGAGTTCTGGCACTTGGAGAGGCACGAGACTGGAACTCACATCTCACACACGACCAACTAGACTTGCTGGAACAACTGGCACGCAATTCCTACACACGGTTTGCAAGTTACGCGATAATACGCAAAATAATATCCTTAGGCCTTTTATAACTAAGTTTTGAGGTTTTAGGGAGTCGAAACTAGTTCCGGCACTCAGAGAGCCATGAGACTGGAACTCACACCTCACACACGACTAATTAGACTTGCGGGAATAAACGGCATGCAATTCCTACACACGGTTTGCAAGTTACGCAATAATACGCAAAAAAAATCTCCCTGGACCTTTTATAATTAAATTTTGAGGTTTTGGGAGTCAAAAACGAGTTCGGCACTCGGAGAGGCACGAAATCGGAACTCACACCTCACACACGACCAACTAGACTTGCGAGAACAATTGGCAAGCAATTCTTATACACGGTTTGCAAGTTAGGCGATAATACACAAAATAATATCCTTAGGGCTTTTATGACTAAGTTTTGAGGTTTTGGGGGGTCGAAACTAGTTCCGGCACTCGGAGAGGCACGAGACCGGAACTCACACCTCACACACGACCAACTAGACTTGCGGGAACAAACGGAACACAATTTCTACACACGGTTTGCAAGTTACGCGATAATACGCAAAATAATCTCCCTAGGCCTTTTATAACTAAGTTTTGAGGTTTTAGCGGGTCGAAATGCGTTCTGGCACTCGGAGAGGCACGAGACCAGAACTTACACTTCACACACGACCAACTAGACTTGCAGGAACAAATGACACGCAATTCCTACCCACGGTTCGCAAGTTACGTGATAATACGCTAATCATTTTTTATTATCTTATTTTTAAGTTCGATTGTTATAAAAAATTTGCGACTAATGCTTTTTTTTTCCTTTTCTATTTTCAGATTGGGAGGCTCTAGTACCTGCATTAGATGATCTTATTCTCGATTTTTATTCTATTTTTGTCCTTGGACATATTTACGATACTTTTGTACAAGTACTTGAACATCTTTTGATATTGTGGTTTGTAATAACTATGTTTTAAATTTGCGACTTGGTTTGGTTATTAACAAATTATTGGAATGTATGTATGAAGATTAGAATTATTGTTAATTATTGAATTAGAGTTTTAGCAGGTTTATTGGTTCAAATAAAAAAATTTCAAAAAAATGGAAAAGAAAATTTCAAATCTGGTATTACTATTTGTGAGGTATATTTATTGCTTGCCTATTATTAATCATTCGAAATACTAAATGATTATTGTCATGCTATGTAGCGTGGCTAGGGGTGTGTTTCGGCCGGAACGGATAGGAAAGGTTCCCTTTCGGAAAAAATTCCAAAATTTTCGGAAGCCAAAAATATATTCCGAATTTCGTTCCGAAATTTCGAAAATTCCAAAATAATTTCCGATTCCGAAATTTTGGAATTTTTGGAATTTCATCAGATTCGGAATTTTTCGAAATATTCGGAATTCAAGCTTAATGGAATTTCACTTGAGACTTGTAGGCCTTTTATAGAAGCACATTACATCCCATTTTTTGTGTTTTTCGATGTGGGATGAGCACAATTTTCGGAATCTTTCGGAATATTTTCGGAAAAGTTTCGAAAAATACAATTCTGGAATATGTTCGGAAATTTTTCGGAATTTTTGGAATTTTCGGAATTCTAAAAACAATTCCGATTCCAATCCGAATTTTTTCGGAATTTTCGGAATTCAGAATGCATATTTAGTTGCCAAAATCAGAATTTTTCGGATCGGAATCGGTCGGAATCGAAATTTCCGTTCCAAATGACACCCCTAAGCGTGGCAAATACTGACTTATTAGCGACGCAAATGAGCATTGCTCATAATTACCAAAATGCTTAATTTAGTATTTGACACGCATTGTTGTGTGGCAAATACCTCTTAATTAGCCACTCATTATAGCGTAGTTGATAATTACACTCACTATTACCAACGTATAAATGCGTCGCTAATAATTTCTTTTAGCGACGCAATCATTTTTGCTTAGTAAGACAATTATTAGCAACGCGCTTGTGGATTATTTGCCACGCGCGGACGCGTCGCTTATAAAAATAGTATCACGTTGACTGCGTCGTGTAATTTTATTCGTTACGCCATTTTTCGTTACGCTCGTGCGATGCGTGAACTGTGTGACAAATACTTTTAGCGACGCATTTTTTTACTATTTGCCATGCATCTACGCGTGGCAAAAATTCAGATTTGTTGTAGTGGGTGTAAACAGTTTGGACAATTGCTCGTCATGATTGGTATGTTTTTTTTTTTTTGGAATACGAGGACAAATTCTCATATCTGTCCTGCGCGACTTTGGGATCGATACCTATTGTCGTTTTTATCGGAGT
Organism: Hydrangea macrophylla; assembly: GCA_033977485.1. Taxonomy (NCBI): domain Eukaryota; kingdom Viridiplantae; phylum Streptophyta; class Magnoliopsida; order Cornales; family Hydrangeaceae; genus Hydrangea; species Hydrangea macrophylla. The sequence continues at coordinate 35,685,715 of CM066997.1, forward strand.
AGAACAAGGGGCAAACCCCGGGCACGTGCACCGACCCCACAACACATGCACCAGGTAAATCAGGGAGGCAAGCTAGCGGTTGGATCTGAACCCACACCAAGCTGGACATTTTTAAAGTCCATATTGAGATCCATCCCTCCAACTAGCTTACACGACGCCTGGGAGATTTTGAACCCCTAACCTCCCTTTGGGAGGCCAAAAGCCCTGACTAAATCCTTAATATTTATCCATGAAAAATTTTGAATACAAGATCAAGAAGATAGAGCACCCCGCTTTCTTGATCCGCCCCTCACTTGAGCTATCAAGGATTTGATTCGCGATTGGTGTGTTACTCTCTACGTTTTACAAATTGCTCTTTTCGTTCTACGTTTGGACAGTTTCTGGTGAGTCTCACGTCACGTGGCTTGCAACATTAGCATTCATGACGAAGTTAGTACTTCCCTCTGTGTAGTCGCGTGTACTAATAATTGGAGGTGTCTCAAAGGGTACCTCACTTTACCAGACACATTCATTAATATGACATCCTTGTCCCCAGTCAGTCTTTTTGGCCCACTAACCCACGCTTCCTCATCAATGTGGTTTGAATGTAATCATCACCCAAAAATAAGTGGGCCCACAAAGACAAAGGTACCACCTCCCCCCTTTTACATAAAGCATGCCTTGAACCACCAGACAAACCAAAAACTCCTAGTCGTTTGAAAATTTCTAAAACTAGATCAAGATTCACTAGGGTAAATTACACTAATACCCCTTAAGCTACGATCGTTTTTCACTAACAATTTTTAAAGTTTAAAGTTGAATAAACTAATATCTTAAACTATCATTTATTGATACTAAAATCTCTTCTTCACTAGGTGAGTTGGTTTATTTTTGAATAGTTCAAGAATGAATCAATTTAGTTTCAAAGTTTGGAGTATTAGTAATAAAAATGGTTATAATTCAAAGAGTGTTATTGTAATTTACCCTTTTTAACTATTGATCACTGGTTTTGGTGAAAAGAAGATAGGAGTATTAATTTGAGGTAAATTTTTTTTTTAAATGAGTAATTAGACTTGATACAAACTCATATACAATAAATTAACACCTACCAAACGTTTCATTCGTAAAACCCAAGCACTTTTGAACAATTTGACAATGATCAAGTTTACCAGCGAGCAAGACTATATTATCAGCAACTTTACATATAATTGGTCTCAAGATAGTCCTTTTTTTTGTCTTATATTTTATTTTAAAATGTCTCAAAATTATTGTCCATTTTTTTAAATTGATATAAAATTTTTTTCTTATTTTCTAAAACTATTCATTCCTTTAAAACGACACCGAGACAAAACTAAAAAAATTATTTTAATTATTAAGAACAATTGTGAAAAATAATGATAAATTTTTTATCCCCTTAATAAGTGAAATTCTCAAATATAGACCCAAAAAATAGGACAAGCGGGTAATATATAATTATTTATGTACAATCTTAATACAATTTTGACAATTCCATGTCTGTGAAATGCTCCCATTGTCCTATATATGCAAAGATGCTAGTAATAGCATTGCCCTTGACATAATTTTAGACTAAATATATGTGAACTGCACGCTATGCCATCAATCAACACTCACTTAACACTTAAATTTGTAAAACTAATGTATTTATGAACCATACAACCACTTCTTTGCCTTCCAAGAAAACTTAATGGATTCTGAACCAATAAAGAATTACTAACATAAAGTTAATTTTTTTAATATAAAAATTCCTGTATTTTCTTCCCAACTTCAAAATTAGCAAATGATTCCCATCAAAAAATATAAAAAAAAAAATAGCAAATGAAGGAAAACAAGGGAAGTCTTGAAATCTATTACTCCGTACTATATATTACTAAAAAGACTCCTAACAAAAGTTAATCCAAACAGCTTAAACAGACCCAGGAATTAGTTACATTGAAAAAATAATAATATTTCACCAGTAACTACCACCGATATGGACAAAGTCTGAGCGTCTCTCTCTCTAAAAACCAGCTTTTTCTTACAAGTTCATGAAGCAGCAGATTGGTGAGTTCTAGGAGTGGATTGGCTTTGTGAGAATGGGCTGAACCTGGGCCTGGATAGTGGAAAAGGTAGAGATTTGGAGGCGGGTTCGATGGTTTTGGTGGCGGCGGCGGTGGTGGTGCGCTCACAAGAGGGGCACATGGTGAGGGTGGTGGCCGGAAGTTGCATATGAAATGGGTTTGAAGAAGACTTTAAAACTCTCAACTCTTGGACCTCCTTGTGTAGCCTCCTATTCTCTTCAGTTAATGTCTCAAAACACCTCTTCAAGTACTCACAGTCCACCTCGGTCTGCTTCAGTTTCGTCCTGTATACACATGCACATATAGGAGTACATAATTACATACACACATGATATAATTAAGTTCTTTAGTTATTTCATACAACAAAATCAACAGTCAACTAAGCTAACCCAGCAAATAAAATGTGACCAACACTAATGCCAATAAAAATGAAATAAATGTGCATACACAATCATACATTATATACACATGATGAAAAATTAAAGATCAACTATAGAGTTAGCTAGGGTGTTTTTCCAAATTCCTTGTGGCCGAATAGTAAGGTTTTTGGGTGTACTACCTAAGAGGTTTAGTGTTCGAGTCATGGGGAGCGTGGCCACTAGAGTATTCACCCGGTACCTCCAGGCCTCGGGGGATTAGTCGAGGTGCGCGCAAGCTGGCCCGAACACCCCGATTACCAAAAAAAAAAAAACTATAGAGTTTGGGTGTTTTTCCAAATTGTGTTCTGTATGTTTAATTAAATATGTTACCAAATCATTTTTTTACTGTAGTTTTAAAAATGTTAATAATACCCCTCTTTGGTATGGACTTTGATCCAGCGTGCAATTATTAATACAATACAATTGATGTATATCCTGTAAAGTACTAAAATAACAAAATTAAAATTATATGGAGAAAGGTGAAATCACACTCTTAACTATAAAAATGTAAAATGCAATTTACCCTAAAATTTATACGGACAAAATTTGTCCACCTCTACGCAGAGAGTGTATCTTTAAAAAACCACAACGATTGTAATCGTAAACCAAAAATAAAACAAGTATGCAAATATTTGTTCCTTTAAATCTAGAGTAATTCTTTGGTGACAATTTTTATATAACTTTTATACAATCCTCTAAATAGATGTGTCTATCCCTCTCTTATGATATCACTAGATCCTACAGTGATATAAGAGAGACATAGACACATCTTTTTAGGGAATTGTATGAAAGTTGTCACCAAAGAATTACACTTAAATCTAACATGTTTACTAAGAGTTATAGGGTATACAACAAATTTAAAGATTGAAACTTGGTGGAACTTAAAGTTAATATTCGACAAAGTTTAGCTATTGTATGGGGGTTATGGCACACAGTGTGCCTCGATACACCACGCGACACATCCAAAGCCGTCTATCATTGGAAAACATCCCACACGGCACACAATGTACCGTGCCACATCCAAACGGAACAGTATGTGCCGTGAGAGTTCTTTTTTTTTTTTTTTCTTTCACTTTGGTTTGTTTTGGGTGTAAAGTATAATTTAAACCACGTCGTTTCTGCCAAACGACTTTGTGAGTGACATTTGATTACTATACCATTGTAAGTGTTTCTTCTTTGTACATTAAACTTAAGCTAATTTTTCCTTAATTCATACTACCCATTTCAGATGCTCTAACTACGTTACTCCAAACTCGAAGCATAGAGAGAATAATTAGCGAACACTTTAAAATTTACAGGAAACAAATTAAAAAATGCGATAACTACAGGAGTTGTATCTGTAATTAACCTAGAATATATATATATTATATATATATATATAGATACCTTGCTCTTCTATTCTGAAACCAAACTTCAACTTGGCGAGGACGGAGATTAAGCTGTTTTGCAAGTGCAACCTTTTGTTTCTACGCCATTAAAAAAAATGCAACCCATCAGTACATAAAACTAAAGGACCATAGTCCAGGATAAAGTATAAAAAATAAATAAATAAACGGAGATTAAGCTGTTTTGCAAGTGCAACCTTTGTTTCTACACCATTAAAAAAAACCAAAAAAAAAAAACCCATAAGTACATACTATAACTAAAGGACGATAATCCAGGATAAGTATCAGAAAAAATATAAATAAATAAATAAACGGAGATTAAGCTGTTTTGCAAGTGCAACCTTTTGTTTCTACACCATTAAAAAAAAATTCTACACCATTAAAAAAAAAAAAAAGTTCATATAACTAAAGGACGGTATGTATAAAAAATAATACTACGTAATAATAAATAAAACTAAAGGGCCCACTCTTTCTCTATCTAGAATATTCTCTCTCTCTCTCTCTCTCTCTCTCTCTCTCTCTCTAAAAATAAACTTACAGGATTGAGAGTGCTGTGTTCTTTGAAGCTCTCTTCAAGATAAGCCGACTGATCCTTTGACAGTCTCAGTTTCTTCGGACCATTTTCGTCCTCGTCGCTGGCTCTCGATGAACCTCTCTCCAACTCCACGACGTCGTTTCCTGCAGCCTGAAAATCTCTCTTATTATTAATGTTAACACCACCGCCTCTATTGTAAATAGAACTGCAGAAATCCAACTGATGAAACGACGACGCTGCACTGTTTGGGGAAGAACCCGCCGCCTCTTCCTCCGCCTCCGTCGTGGTTTCCGGCTTCCTATTCACGTCGAACCCTCTTTCCGGCGTAAACCCCATATTTTCCGATGAACCCCTGTCAGAAATCCCTGTAACAAAACAATCTTTAGCTATATATATACACATACAAAAAAATACGCAACACACATATATAGATTTAACAACCTTTAGCTATTACATATATCTTTCTTTGAAATTTTATTTTAGACCCTTAAAAATTAATTATGTCACTTAAGGCCTTTGATTTTACATAGTTTGGGTTGAGCAAAACTAAAGATAATTAGTTTCAGTTAAGGACAATTATTGAAGGCCTTATAGTCAAATTTGGTATACACTTGCCTCAACTGAAATCGATATAATCATATAATAATTGAAAACCTTAAGTGAAATAATTAGTTTTAGAGAGCCGAAATTAAAATTATGGTGAAAATAGGGGGTACCGAAAGGCTTTTAAACCTTATATATATATATATATATATATGTGTGTATGTGTGTGTGTGTGTTACCGTTATATGAAGGCCGTGTAATACGAGGGACAGGAGCGAGAGGAAGGAGATCAAGTTGAACTGGTGGGTTTACAGAGACCACTTGATCATCACCATTTCTTGAACTTCTATTCATCAACTGTTCATCTGATTCTTCATCATCTTGATTTGCCCTTTCTCTCTCTTCTTTTTCTTCTTCTTCTTCTTGTGTTCCATTTGATTTGACATCCAAGCCCATGCAAAACACTAGACCATTACTAGGGGGGGTGGAGGGAATCTCTCTATTCTTTGCCAAAAACCCAAAAAAGGGTTTTGATGAATCTCCTAAGCTCAAGCCCAGCTCCATCTCTCATGAGACAGGAGATGAAATCTAGAGAGAGAGAGAGAGAGAGGATTTAGATTGACAGCACCCAGAAAGAGTCTTTATAGGGATTATTAATCTTAGCAAAAAAGATAAAGAGTATTATTTTATTATTTAACGGATATAGGTTAAGAAGCTAGTAGTAGAACTGTAAAAGTAGACCTAATCAGTCTTTTTTTCTTCTTTCTTTTATTTATTTAATGGGTAATTATAAATTACACCCCTATAATTTAAGAGTTATGGCAATTTAGTCCTTATGATTTCAATTTTGGTAATTTACACCTTGCAGTTTGAAAATTGTGTAAAATTCACCCAATTACAAAAAAACAAGGGCATAATGGGAATGTCACATTATTTCCAACCAAAAATGACCTCATATTTAGGGGCAAACCCAAGAGTAGTTCTATGAGAGCAGGAGCTTATACGGGATTCGGGAGCAACACCCGATTCGATTATTTATTTATTTACATGTCCTATAATTCTTTCACAAAAAATTTGTATTATATATAACCTTAATTGGTTATTTATATTTATCACTTTGATATTTGTGTGGCACTGCGCGTCCAGTTTTAAAGTTTAAAGGGCAATGCTATTGTGAGAGGCTTCTCACATGAGAAGGCGAGTTTCAACCGTTGGATGAGCATCTAGCCTTAAGATTCTGAGAATCCTATGGCTAGATGCTCATCCAACGGTTGAAACCCGCATTCTAATGTGAGAAGCTTCTCACAATAGCATTACCCTTGTTTAAAAGATTAAAAGTTATTTATGAGATAGATTAGTTTGTACAAAAAAATCATATAGAATTATACTATTTCTATCTATCCATAAAAATAAATACGGAGTAAATAAATAAATAAAGTGATATTTCCTAGAACCCCTGTATAAGCTTCTGCTCCTATTGAACTACACTCCTGGATCTGCCCTTGCATATGGGGTCATTTTTTGCTGGAAATAATGTGACATTCTCATTGTGCCCTTACTTTTTTTGTAATTGAGTAGATTTTGCACAATTTTTAAACTATAGGGTGTAAATTACCAAACTTTAAACCACAAGGACCAAAATATCACAACCCTCAAACTATAGGGGTGTAACTTGGAACAGAAATTTCGATTCTGACCGATTTCGTTCTGAAAAATTTTAATTTTGGAAACTAAAAATGCATTCCAAATTTTGAAAATTATGAAAAAATTTGGATCGGAGTGTAATTGTTTTGAGATATCCGAAAAAAAAATTTCCGAAAATTTTCCTAACATTCTGAAATTTTCCGAAATATTCCAAACTTACCTCACATTTGTCCCACATCAGCTAGAAATGAAGGCAAGATAATGAAGGTGAGTCTATAAATTAGACTCAAGCTAGTACCACATTAGTCCCAAGGTAGTAGCATGAATCAAAAAATTCGAAAAATTCGAAATTCCGAAATATCGGAATCGGAAGGGTTTTTAAAAACTCTAAAATTTCGAAAAAAAAAAAATTCAAAAGGGCTATTTCTGATCCATTCCGTCCGAAACACACCTCTAGAAATTATTGTACTAGTCACACCATAGTGGATCATGTGAAAATAATGGAAAAATTGAAATAACGGACTCTATGGTACTGCTGACACACCATATATACAGTATCAACAGTCAATGTATTTTATAGAATGCATTGGTTTATCCATAGAGTGCGAATATCAATTTCCACATATTATACCATATATGTAGTTGCTCACTTTAATTAATATATGGTATTTTCCCACTACATATATGTCTCTCTTATTTTGAGAGATCATAGATGCATATCTACTCATGTAAGAGACGCCTAAACGGTTCACTTAAAAAAAATACCAATAATATGGATAATTTAAATTCTTTATTAATTATAAAATAAAAGAACACAAGGATTGGTTTAATTTTAAAATTGTTATTCATAGGTCTACAATGTAAACAATTTAGGTAAATAAAACTGATATACTCAAAAATTTCCGATTCATATGTTTAGGACCTCATAGTGTGAGGTTGTAGGTGAATGAATAACTTCTCGTTTTTGTACCGCGTAAAGACGTTTGAATTCTTAGGGAAAAATTAAAATTGTTTTGTATTTGTTTGACCGACAAACCCAGGTTGATACATACATATGAATTATTAATATGTATTAATATGAGTAAGAGTAATATTTGGAAAATAAACACTTTTTACGTACAAACACTTATAAATACTAGGAAGACTCCCCGTGTAATACACGGGTGTTGAATTTTATAGAAAAAAATATAATGTTTTTTTTTAATGTGGACAAGAAAGAGAAATAAGTTTTGTAAAAGTTTTATTAATTCTTAAGATGGTGTTAGAAAAATATGATTTAACAACTATATTAAATGATATTAACCTATAATTTAAGGCTCTTTTCTTTAACATATAGATAATAAATATATATATATATATATGTATACATACATATATACAAAAAAATGTAATATAAAAAAGGCAAAAGGGTAAATTGGTAATTTGATTTAACAAAAGAGTAATTTGCAAAAGCATTAAGGGTAATTTGATTATTCAATTTATAATTGTACATACTTTAAACTTTTAGGCTCTTTTCTTTAACGTATAGATAATATATATATATATTTATTTATATAAATGCACACACACACGCACACACACTCGTATATACAAAAGGGTAATTTATGAAGGACAAAAGGGTAATTTGATAATTTGATTTAACAAAATGGTAATTTGTAAAAGGTATAAGGGTAATTAGATTATTCAATATATATATCGTAATATAATAAAAGGATTTTTGGTAATTCAATTTAACAAACGGGAATTTATAATTGTAAACACTTTAAACTTTAAGCTCTTTTCTTTAAGGCATAGAAACAAAGGGTAATTTGTATAAGGAAGAGTAATTTGGCTATGCAATTTATAATTGTATATAGTTTTATTCAATTTTGGCATATAATATATTCAATATGTATAGTACAATAAAATAATATATGTATATATATACACATAGAATGGTAGTTTACAAAAGTAAAAAGGGCAATTTAATAATTCAATTTATAATTGTAAACACTTTAAATACATAAAATAACAATAATAATAATAAATTATTGTCGCGCCCGCCCCGAAGGCAGGGGCGGTCCCCTCGTGGGATCGCGACCATTTTAAAGGAAATGAAATAAAATAGGGTAAAAGGCTCAAAGCAGCGAACCAAAGCGGGAAAAAGAAATGTATGAAAGTACCTACAAGTGGGAGTAGGGCCAGTAAAAGTTTTCAAAGACGCCACCTAACGTTATCAGGAGTTAGGATCCCTACAAAGATGATTAGAGTAATCATCTTTGACTTTTGAGAAATAGTTTGAGAAAAATGGGCCCTTTTAAAAGTGTGACTCTTGATAGTCGTGCAAAAACCAGAGTTCTTGAAGTGGGTTCGGGGACTCGATTACGTCGAGGGAAGGTATTAGGCACCCTCGAACATCCGTGACACACGGTTGCCGGTTTAGTGGTTTTCATAGTAACGGGGCATAAGTAAGAAATAATATAATACATATACAAGAAATTAAAGGCGAGCATCCGTGACACGCGGTTGCCGATTTACATATCTCGACACGAGATAGTTTTGAAAGAGAATAGTTATGTATACGTATCTCAACTCGAGATAGTTGTATATATATATACGTATCTTGATACGAGATAGTTTGAAAGTATGTATACATATCTCGATACGAGATAGTTTGAAAGTGAAGTTAGGGCCGCACCCAAGTGTGGGTTGCATACGTATCTTGACTCGAGAATCAGGTCGTACATAGTTCTGTGCTGTATGTGTGTGAGCGTTTGGTGGATCTAGACCGTGAGTTTATAAAATAATGTTTTGAGTAAAGTCGATGTAGCTAGGAACTTTAACCTGTACGGTGTAGTCCTAGACTTTAACCTTTGAGAAAGTAGTGAGTTGTTAGAAAGTGTTTTTGAGTAAAAAGTCGGGGTATATCGACCGTGTGATGAGGTTTTTTGTATTTTTTGTTTTTATGATTTTTTTGTCTTTTTGTTTTATGTGCCGGAAGTAAGGGTCAGTGCCCATGAAGAGTGTGAAGACTTACCTGTCTAACTTGTGCTGTTTGCAGATTCCAAGCAAAGGTGGCATTGAAGTTTTATTTTGAGAAAGCCCATTTTTTATATTTTTCTTTTCGTCTTCTTTTTTTGTATTTATTTATTTTTATTTTTTTTATACCAGGAGAAAGGGACGATGCCCAGTGATTTGAAAAAGTAACCGGAAGTAAGGGTCCTCACCCAGCGATTTGAAAAAGTAACCGGAAGTAAGGGTCGGCGCCCAAGTGGTTTGAGACAAAGTGCCGGAAGTAAGGGTCGGTGCCCAAGTAATGAAAAAGTGTACCGGAAGTATGGGTCGGTGCCCAGTAAGTTTGGGAAATGTGTACCGCAAGTATGGGTCGGTGCCCGGTGATGTAAAAAAGGGTGATGTGAAAGTTTTACCGGAAGTACGGGTCGGTGCCCAGTGGTTTGAGAAAAAGTGCCGGAAGTAAAGGTCTGTGTCCAGTGATGTAAAAGAGTAACTGGAAGTAAGGGTCGGCGCCCAAGTGGTTTAGAAAAGTTCTACCGAAAGTACGGGTCGGTGCCCAAGTAATGAAAAAGTGTGCCGGAAGTAAGGGTCGGTGCCCAAGTAATGTAAAAGAGTGTACCGGAAGTAAGGGTCGGTGCCCGTTGCAAATGGAGAGAAGTATCATCATTTTTTTGTTGTGTTTCCTGATTTATCAATGGATATCTATAATAGGAGATAAAGTGCAGCCGGGTGGGTTATTAGACTCCTTCCGGCTGACGTGGGATGTAAAGTCCAATCGGGTGGAGTTCGAAGGTCTCCTTCCAACTGGTGCAGGATATAGCAGTTTGATAAAGTTCAGCCGGGTGGGTCATTAGATCTCCTTCCGGCTGACACAGGATATAAAGTCCAATCGGGGGTAGTTCGAGGCCTCCTTCCGATTGGTGCAGGATATAGCAGTTTGATAAAGTTCAGCCGGGTGGGTCGTTAGATCTCCTTCCGGCTGACGCAGGATATAAAGTCCAATCGGGTGGAGTTCGAGGCCTCCTTCCGATTGGTGCAGGATATAGCAGTTTGATAAAGTTCAGTCGGGTGGGTCATTAGATCTCCTTCCGGCTGACGCAGGATATAAAGTCCAATCGGGTGGAGTTCGAGGGTCTCCTTCCGACTGGCAAAAAGAAGGCGGAATATCCGACCAGTGGATTTATAGGAAAATCACACCACTAAAAGAAGATAAAAAGAGATAGAAAAAGGCGGAATATCCGACCAGTGGATTTATAGGGAGCCCAGACCACTAAAGCATATAAATAAATAAAAGAAAAGAAAAAGGCGGAATATCCAACCCGTGGATTTATAGGGAGCCCCAGACAACTAAGTTTAAGAGTTTGAGGGAGTTACTTGTGCAGAAGGGGGTCATTGAAGCCAAGTCGGTGTTTCGTTGAGAAAGAATGAAAGAATACTGAGAAACGTAGCAAAAATAATCCAAGAAGACCCAAGTCATACTTCGACACGAAATCGACCTCAATGGACGTCATAACTGAGTCTGGAAGGGTCGGAAGAGTCAGAAAAGCCATAAGGCGGGCCGGAATGGGTACGGGCTAAGTTGAGCGGGACCCGTGGGGGTTAGAACTGGCTGTTAGAGCTTGAAATGGACTTATAAAAAACCAAATAGTCCCTAAGAGTTGGATTCAGCCAAATCTGAGGTCGCCGGTGGGTCCGAAACGGCCAAATTAGCTGGGAACAAGTGTCCGTTCATCGATATCCGGACCCAGAGTGGAGAAAAATGGGAAAAACTGAAAAATGGAACCCAAGTGCCACATCAGCAAACCACGTGTCAGTCAAAGACACGTGGCGCCTTCTGATTGGCTGGTAAAAGATGATAGGGCGCTGATTGGGCCGCTGACTGGGTGTGCTGCCTGGGCAATCAAAGACACGTGGCAGCCTCTAAGTGGCTGGTCAATGTGATAACGTGGCAGTCATTGCCACGGGTCAATCCCTGATTGGTTGGCTAACCTGGCGTGCCAATGACGTGGCAGTACACGTGGCAATCTGTGCCATGTGCAAGGTGCTGATTGGCTAGTCAATGCTGACTTAGCACTGATGTGACACACACGTGGCATGCTGACTGGACTGCTGACTCAGCAATCTTTGTTACATGGCAGCTTTTGATTGGAGGGTCTACCTGTGAGTCAGCGCTGACTCAGCGCTGACTATTGGCTGCGCGTGGGGAGGCGAAACGGAGGGCTGTTGGCGCGTGTAGCGCGTGCAGCCATTTCCGGTGATCTTTGGAGGTCCGTCAGCCGAGATTTTGATCGCCTGGGCCAGACGATGGGGCCAGTGGTGGTTGTGTTTGGCGGTGGTTGCCGGAAAGTCTGTCGGAGCAGCTTCTGTGCAGTGGCGGCGCGTGGTAGATGTGGGCAGTGCGTGGGACATCTGTGATGCTGTTTTGGTGGTCTGGTCACCTGGGTTGGTTTCGGTTTGGTGAGGGGAAGGCCATAGTATGGGCGGTGAGAGAGAGAAAAGTGGTTAAGGCCCTGTTTGGTTGGGTTTTCCAGTTTCTGAGATGAGTTAAGACCCTTTTTGGTTCAAGCTCTTTTTTTGGGCTTTCTGGACAGTTTTGGGTGCTGGGTTTGTGAGGGGAGTTGGGTAGTGGGGTGTTGATGAAGGGTTTTGGGTGGTGGTGACAATGATGGTGTGGTGGTGGTGATATGGCTGTGTTTGGTTAGCAACCAAACAAAGCCTAAGGGTTTGGGAGGAGTTTTGACTTCAGCCAAACAGGACCTTAAAGAGGAAGGCTGACCCTTTTTTTTGTACGAAGGAGGCAAGCTTTCTATTTATAGAAAGTTTTTCCAAACCCTACTTGGGTTTTGATTCCATGTAGACGGAACGCGAAGTGGTATGTGGCAACCTTCGATCGGGACCGTCGATCGATTTCGAACTTCGCTCTCTGATAATTTTCAATCCGGACGTCCGATTCGGATGATTTGAAAAGATCTGGGCACGGTTTAATGTCCTCTTCAAATCCGTGTGGTTGGATCGGACTTCGTTTGAAACTCGGAAATGCCTCCGTTTTCTTCAGACTATGGACGTCTGATCTAGATCGTTTGAACTTTGACTATCGATATCTTTTGATCCAACCGTCCGATCTTCCTGATTTAAGATGATTTGAAATCATATTGATGTTCTCTTTGAATTTGTACGGTTCGATTGAGAATCTCAGACTTAAAAATGACCATTTTGCCCCTTGTATTTTCCCGATTGAGCTTCGAAACTTCGATTGGACGCCGTTTCTTCTCTGATTGTCCGATTGGACTGATTCAAGTCGTTGGATCTCTATTTTTCTCCATATTTCAGTCATTCATGTCTAGTCGGACTTTCAGTGTTTCTGGATTGACGATTGTGTCCCTTTTCCTTGATTTTGGTGCACCAACACTTCGATCGGAGCCTGATTCTCCATCATTATCAGAATTTGATGCTTTGAAGTCCTATGGGTTGGAATTGATTCCTAATTTGCCTTGGTATAATTGAATTCAACCATTGGTTGTCCCGGGCTTGATTCCGGTCTTGAATTTTGTGCTGAACTTCGATTCTGGTTGAAAACGTCTCCAATTATCGTAGTCGGATGATCCTGGGTTCTGGGACTCCTGATCGATGAGCTGAAGGCTCTGTATTGACTTTGATTTGACCTCTGGGATCCCTGTTTGGATTCTGGAGCTCTTTTCTTGATTTATGGGCCTGGTAGGCCCCCCTTGTGACAGTTATTTCTTTTTTTGGCAGGTCAAAATGGGGTGTCTACAACTGCCCCTCTTTATCATATTTTGTGAAGTAAATCGTGGCAAAGAAACAAGATGACCCATTTTGACCCTTTTCGTTTAAGTGATGAGAATAAGTAAAAAGACGTGCCAGAGTAGGCAAGTGAGTATGAGGTGCCAACGTAGGCGAGTGAATGTGAAATGCCATCGTAGGTAAGTGAGTATGAGGTGCCAATGTAAGTGAGTGAATGTGAAATGCCATCGTAGGCAAGTGAGTATGAGGTGCCAACGTAGGCGAGTGAATGTGAAATGCCATCGTAGGCAAGTGAGTATGAGGTGCCAATGTAAGCAAGTGAATGTGAAATGTCATCATAGGTAAGTGAGTATGAGGTGCCAATGTAGGCGAGTGAATGTGAAATGCCATCGTAGGCAAGTGAGTATGACGTGCCAATGTAGGCATGTGAATGTGAAATGTCGCCGTAAGCAAGTGAGTATGAGGTGCCAATGTAGGCAAGTGAATGTAAAATGCCATCGTAGGCAAGTGAGTATGAGGTGCCAATGTAGGCAAGTGAATGTGAAATGCCATCGTAGGCAAGTGAGTATGATGTGCCAATGTAGGCATGTGAATGTGAAATGTCGTCGTAAGCAAGTGAGTATGAGGTGCCAATGTAGGCAAGTGAATGTGAAATGCCATCGGTGGCAAGTGAGTATGAGGTGCCAATGTAGGCAAGTGAATGTGAAATGCCATTGTAGGCAAGTGAGTATGAGGTGCCAATGTAGGCAAGTGAATGTGAAATGCCATCGTAGGCAAGTGAGTATGAGGTGCCAATGTAGGCAAGTGAATATGAAATGCCATCGTAGGCAAGTGAGTATGCGGTGCCAATGTAGGCAAGTGATTGTGAAATGCCATTGTAGGCAAGTGAGTATGAGGTGCCAATGTAGACAAGTGAATGTGAAATGCCATTGTAGGCAAGTGAGTATGAGGTACCAATGTAGGCAAGTGGGGATTGTGGGTACCACTAGAGTAGGCAAATAGCTCCGTTGGGGATTGAGAGCGTTACAAGAAAGGGTGAACGACTTTGTTGGAGATTTACGTAAGAATCGAGTAGAAGAGGGATGGTGTAGTCAAGAAGTGCATAACCGCGTAATCTCAAACTCTAACCGAAAATGTAGTAAAGTGAGGGTATGGTCGAGCTCTTAAAGCTGCCTACGTATCTCCCATCGGGAGAATCAGACCGAGCGTAGTTCGTACTAACCTGGGTAGCTGAGAGATGGTGGGAGACAGTGTAGTCGAGAAGTGCGTAGTCGCGTAATCTTGAACTTTAACCAAGAATGTAGTAAGGTGAGGGTATGGCCGAGCCTTTACAGGTGCCTACGTATCTCCTATCGGAGAATCAGACCGAGCGTAGCTCGTACTACGATAGAATAAGAGTAATGAAAAGTATGAGACGAGAGAGCAAAATGCCACGTCAGGGCGTGATTGCTGTGTGTGAGATAGCGAAATGCCACGTGGGGGTGTGATCGCTGTGGAATAAGAGAGCCAAAATGCCGTGTCAAGGCATGATTGCTGTGAAGTTATAGAGTGGCAAAATGCGATTCGCGTGATTACCTTGAATAGAAGAGACAAGAATAGCAAAGTCCGATACGGGTAATTGCCGTGGAGGTAAGGTCCAACAGAATGTGATACGCGTGACTGCTGGGAGTATGAGAGAGCAAAATGCCACGTGAGGCGTGATTGCTGTGATATTTGTGAGCAAAATACCACGTGGGGCATGATTACTGTGGGAAAAGAGGTTCGAGAGCAACAGAATGCGATACGCATGACTATCGGGGGGTAAGGGAAAGAAAAATGCCACATGGGGCGTGATTGCTTCGGGACAAAAGAAGCAAAATGCCCGACGGGGCGTGATTGCTTGTAAAATAAAAGATGAATCAGCAAAATGCGATATGCGTGATTGCCGTGAAGGTGAGAGATGAGAACAACGAAATCTAATACTGGTGATCGATGTGGAGATAAAATCAGCAGAATGCGATGCACGTGACTGTTGAAGATATGAGAGAGCAAAATGCCGAGTAAGGCATGATTGCTGTAAAGAGTTTGAGATAAGAGAAGCAAAATGCCACATGGGGCGTGATTACTATGAAGATTCAAGAGCAAAATGCCACGTGGGGCGTGATTGCTGTAAAGAGTGATGAAATGAGTGAAATGTGGTATACGTGATCATCGTGGAAAGGTAAGGATAGAAAAATGCTATGCGCGTGATTGCTATAGAGTGCGGAGGGTAAGAGAAATACCTGATGCTTAATGCCAATGTAAGTTGGATGTCGTTTAAGGGACTTATACCTGATGGTAGGTGATATGAACAGGATGCCACTTGACGAACTCACTCCTAATATTGAATGATAGACGATAACGTGAATAGGATGCCCCTTGATGGACTCACTCCTGATTCTGATGATAGTGTGAATAGGATACTACTTGATGGACTTACTCCTGATTCCGATGATAGATAGTGTGAATAGGATGCCACTTGACGGACTCACTCCTAATTCTGGTCATAGATAGTGTGAGTAGGATGCCACTTGATGGACTCACTCCTGATTCTGGTGATAGATAGTGTGAATAGGACACCACTTGACAGACTTACTCCTGATTCCGATGATAGATAGTGTGAATAGGACACCACTTGACGGACTTACTCCTGATTTCGATGATAGATAGTGTGAATAGGATGCCACTTGACGGACTCACTCCTGAGCTTGAAGATGTGATTGGGAAGCCTCTTGAAGGACTCATTCCCGGTAGTGAGAATGTGGACGGGATGCCTCTTGATGGACTCATTCCCGGTGTGAGATTGTGAATGGGATGCCTCTTGATAGATTCATTCCCGGTTCCGTTGATGAATTCTGATGCCAAATAGTGAACAGGATGCCGCTGGAGGGTCTTATACCTGATATTGGAAGTGAATAGTGGATAGGATGCCGCTGAGGGTCTTATACCTGATGCTTGAGATGCACATGAGTAAGAACAGGCTGTCACTGGGGGTCTCACACCTGATTCTGGAAGTAAACAGTGAGCAGACTGCCGCTTGGGGCCTTATACCCGACGCTTGTGATGGAATAGGATGTCGTTTAAAGAACTTATTCCTGATTCTGATGATGAATTCTGATAATGAGTGAACAGAATGCATTTTAAAAGTTATGTCATACTAAGTATACGTATTTACAAGAGTATGATGCATGAATCTATCATCTATGAAAGAATGCTCATAAGTTGGTGGATATTGACCATCTTGTCGCCTGTTGAGTACTAGAAGACAAAGTTTTTGACTGTGTGGGCTCAGTGCCCGAGTGATCGTCCTTCAGAAGGACCCAGTTTTTTCAGTATTTGATTTCTCTCGAGCTCTCATTCTCTCTGAAACCATTTTTACCTTCGGTGCCCTTACGGGTTTTCACCGAATCCGATTATGTGATCATTGCACTTCAAAGTATCTTGTGTTTTGAAAGTATGTGGCACCCCCCGTCATTTGGAATGATGCAAGTATGTGATCTTGTGAGCCTTACAAGGCTTGTATCAATCAAAGTGGACTTTATTGGGTTCTAATGAAGGCCAAGGTCTTGGGATGAGAAATGAATGGATCGCATGAAGGCTCGAAGTTTACTTTGAAAAGTTGGTTGAGATTCCTGAGATCACCTTATGTCCTGCGTCTTTCCTCCTTTTGATTTTGCTATTTTCTTTTTGTTTTTATTTTCATCTTCATCCCAATCTAGTGTGGGGTATGTTATTGCTGAGTAAAGTATGTACTGGGGAGAATTGCCCCACTTTGAAGTATGCATCCGAGTCGGATCGTATCTTTCGTGGATTTGCTCCAGCTTTGCATTGAGTTCTAATTTGTTTGTTTTCTCTTTCTTTTTCTTTTTGGCATTGCCCCAGTTTAGGGAGTGATCCTCAGGGGTTTAAGTTTGAAAAGAAATCATCGTATGGCTCAAATAGGCTAACGAGTGAAAGCAGTGTATGGATAGATGAAATGATTGCCTCTAATCATTTTGACACAAATCAAGTCGGGTTCAAAGATCACATATATGCATCATTGAAGTAGAGATCGTGGGAATGTGATCGGGAGAGAACAAATCCTATTTATACTCTTTAACTTGCGTTTGTTAGTACCTTTTTATCTTGTTTTTGTATATTTTTACTTAATTTTCTATTTTCTGACAGGATTTGGAAGAAATCAAGTATACCAGGCTAAACAGGGTGAAAAAGCAGAGTAAAAGAAGCAAGAAAAAGCACCTCGCGCGCGCGACCCACTCGCGCAGAAGCCCAGGAAATTGCTCGCGCGACCCGCTCATGCGACTTCCCCATATCGCGCTCGCGCGGCCCGCGCACGCGACCTGTGTAAAAATGGAACTTGCGTATTTCAGTATACTAATGATTCTTATGCAAACGAACTTGCCTAATTCCGTCCAGATTGTAAAATATAGCAGTTTTAGTGCGTTTCGGGTTAGGAAAGCTTCCAAAACTTGCCTAAAATCTATATATACCCTATTTTACTTCAATTTAGGGTTTGGTAAATATTATACACACAATATACAACCATACTTTCAGCCATTGAAGAGGGGAAAGCAAGGAGAAGAAGAAGAAGACCAAGGATTTCCATGGCCTCCTCCATCAACCTCTTGCCATCTACCGCTCCCATGGCAGCTTAAACCTAGATCTAGGGTTTCAATGAAACCCTAGACAAGTAGCAGGGTGTATTTTATGTTTTTATTGTAGTTTTATTATGTATGGATGACAGTTACATGTTCCGAGGATTTTTATAAATAAATCGTGCTTTTATTGATTAAATCATTACTTTCAAAGTTTATTCTTGTCTTAGATCTATTTTGACTGTAGTGTGCTCAATGATCTATGCTTGCTGTGCTTGTTTAGATTATTTACATGTAATGGTGCTTAATTGAATTGTGCTATCAAGTATCTGAATAGTCCATGCCTAGATTAGACGGATTATACCACAACCCTAGTTTAGTGTGGGATAATTCGTGCTAACCGAAGATGGATTATGTTGGTGCTTGAACCATAGTTATTTTCTTGACGGAGGAATTGGGCTTGTAGCTACAATTTCTCATTATCATCCAACTTAATAAGCTAAAGTAATTCATAAATACCCTTATTATGAAGCTAGTGGTGGATTTGCAATCCTAGGTTCCTTAAACATATTTATAAAAATAATTTTAAATCGCTTTCGTAATTTATATTTATTTTCATTGTTATTAGTTTAATTAAAATTCAAATCCAATTCCGTTTTCTTAATTAATTAAATTTAGGTTTTAAAATTAAGGTGTTTTAGTATTTCAATCTTTGTGGGTTCGACCTTTACTTCCACACTACAAATCTTTAGAAAAGTAAAGTATACTTTTTATATCTTGATACTGACAACATCAATTTTTGGCGCCGTTGCCGGGGATTGCATTACTACCCAATTAGTTTTAGAATCTTAGTTTAGTTAATTCGTAAATATTAGATTAGGTTTTCTTTTTCTTATTTTTCCGTTTATTTTGAGTTACTAACTTTTTTTATTTTATTTTGTAGTTTCTCGAATCTTCAAAATTCTAACGTTTCCGAGTGGATTAGCTAAGCACACCAAAGGAGCTTACGCAAATCAATAAAATAAAAAAAAATCAAATAAATTGCTTCTTGTGAAACTCGCTTTAAACCACTGTAAGTCAGGGCGCTGTGACGCACTATTTGCATTAGTTTAGGGTTAATTGCACTGCATTAGCTAGGAAACCCGGGGCACTGGGCTTGACGCGGTCATTGAATTGCAGGATAATATTCATGCATCACAGTAATTGAGTGCTTGTTATCTTAGTTGCGTGATTGCTATTTGTTTTTGTTTTTAGTTTATTTTCTTTTTCGTTTATGTTTGGTACACGTTCTAGTAAACCTGAATTACAAACTTTTGATCCTGAACTTGAACGTACCCTTAGAATTAGTAAGTCTTCAACCCAAGCTCCGAGAGCTCAGTGGAAAATAGACGACGAATCGACTCCAGAACCATCGTCTCTATTTCAGGCCGAAATTCAAAGTACCCTTAAAAGGTTAAGAAAAACTCAAATTTTTAAAATCGAACCTATTCCAATGGCTGACATTGGAAACAACGGAAATAATGGAAATAACCTTAATATACCTCCACCTCCTCCGCTTAAAGACTATTTCATTCCTACGGCATATACACCTCAGGCAAGCATAGAGTTACCGGAGGTGACGGCATCTCACTTTGAGATAAAGTCATCTACCATCGCACTATTACCATCTTTCCATGACCGTATTAAAGAAGACCCTTATCAGCACTTAGGTGATTTCCAAGATATATGCTTTACTTTGAAAATACAAAACCTAACTGATGATGAGTTAAAATTGCGGCTCTTTCCATTCTCTTTAAAGGACAAAGCTAAATATTGGCTTCAATCTCTTGAGCCAAATACCATTAAAACATGGGAACCGCATTTTTACAAAAGTTTTTCCCAATCACAAGAACTAATCAGATAAGGAAATCAATAATGAACTTTGTGATGCAATATGGGGAAACACTTTATGACACTTGGGAACAATTTAAAGAATTGTTACGCTCATGTCCACATCATCAGGTTCCCAAGTGGCAATTAGTTCAGGTCTTCTACGAGGGACTTATTCCCTCAATACGTAACACCGTCGATGTCGTTTGTGCGGGTACCTTCCTACACAAAAGCGCCGATGAGGCATGGAAGATATTTGAAACGTTAAGCGAGAATTTGATGCACCAAACTGTGTCGATACGGCCTGAGAGGTGTCTTCCACCTAAACTTAAGCATGAGGAGCGTTTCGAGTCAAGTCAGTCAATTGACATACAAGAATTGAATAGGAAACTTGACCAACTTATGACAATGAACCAAATGTCGAACGCACCCTCTTACGAAGTATGTGCATTATGTTCTGAACCTTCTCATAATATCTTTGCATGTCCTTCCGCTTCTCAATTTCCTGAATTCGTGGAACAACACATAAACTCTATTCAACAATACCCACGAAATAATTATAATCCTATATCGAATAATTTTTCTAACACTTATTAACCCCAATTTCCACAAAATCAATACCAATACCCTCCTCCTAATCCTAACCCTCCAAGGGTGAACGCTTTTGAGGAGACGGTGTAGAAATCCCTTAAGACTATTGAGGCACAAGTACAGGCACAAGCACAAATAGTGCACTCTCATACACAATCCATTGCGAAGCTTGAATCCCAAATGGGACAAATAGCTAATACAATGAGTCGTAGAAACGAGGGTCAATTGCCTAGTCAAACTATTCAGAATCCTAAGGGACAATATGAAAATGGGGGTTCGAGTGAGCACGTTAATGCCGTTTCAACTAGGACGACTACTCGAGAGGAAGAAGTTGTTGAGATTCTGAGGGAGGTTATGAGGGATGAAAACGTTAACTCGAATAAAGAAAAGGGGGAGGAGACGAGTAACATTCGAAAAGAAAAAGAACTGGTCCCAACGAATTATATTCCGAGAATGCCATATCCACCAAATGTTGAGGGACCGTCACATTTATCTAAGAAAGGGTCAAAGGTTGAGGATATACTTGTAATACCCTGTATTTTGGTATATTAATAAGACCTGGTATTTCATTTCTATACTCGTATAAACTTTCTCTTCCTTTTGATAAATTTTGATACCAATCGATTGACATATTCCCAATCGATTGACACTTTTCGGATACCAATCGATTGACATATTCCCAATCGATTGCCATTTTACCGACTAAAATTGACTACGTGTCAACATCCCAATCGATTGACATTATTCCAATCGATTGACTACAAATGTCTGTTCCCAATCGATTGACTTGTGTCCCAATCGATTGGTATAAGCTGAGACATTTTTTCTTCTTTTCTTGAGCTTTAAACGTGTGGCACTCCCTTATCTCTATATATATGACCATATTTATGGCCTTGGGTCACTTTGGCAGCCTTGAGAGAGAGAGAGAAACATACCTCTTGAGAGATATACATATATCTATCTATATATCTATATTTATACACACCCTCACACACACTCACTGCCCTTGGCAGTTGGGAGGAAGAAGAAGAAGCAGAAAGAAGAAGGAGAAGCAAGAGGAAGAGAGAGAGAGCTTGGAGATTTCAAGCTTAAACACAAGCCAAACGCACCCTAGGTGAGTTCTAACTCACTTGGTCCCTCTATATGAAGTTTATATAAGTTATTATGAAGTTTAGATGGGTTAAATGCATGTAGTGTACGTTTATATAAGCTGTTTTTACAATCTGCTGGTGAGGACGAAGTGTCAATCGATTGACATAAATCTCAATCGATTGCCATCAGTCTGGATCCAATCAATTGGATAGAGATCCAATCGATTGACATCCCAATCGATTGAAAATGTTATCAATCGATTGCCACTATTTAAGACCCAATCGATTGCCTGTTTTCTCAATCGATTGATATGATTTTATACCAATCGATTGGACTTAGTCCCAATCGATTGGCATGATCAGAACATGATTTTCTTTGCCTATTTATTTTATAAGAAGTTTTGTTGTTCGATTTCCAATACGGACTTCCATTTTACGATTTGGGGGTTATCAGGGATAATGTGACAACACAGATAAGTATGATTAATAACATATGTATAAATCTGACAACGTTAGATACTATAAATTCTTGTATGAGTTCGATGTCCGTTTTCTTTCATTCAGAGTAGTCAAGCCACATTGGGAATTGTCATGTGTCGATGTTAGAATGGAACGTAAGTAGGTTTGATAAGTTCTGGGAATTGTACGGGGATGGACGTTCGGTCATGATATGCTCTTAAAAGCGGTGAGCTGTGCATATGCTCTTAAAAGCGGTGAGCTGGACCAAATAAGTCCTAAGATAGACTGGATGATCTATGATATGCTCTTAAAAGCGGTGAGCTGTGAATATGCTCTTAAAAGCGGTGAGCTGGGATCACTAGTAGATGACGTTAAGTCGTGGCAATAGAATGATATGCCTTATTGGAAACGTTGTGTCCCTAATAAGCGGTGAGCTGTGCATATGCTCTTAAAAGCTGGGGGACGGACTGACGTGGAGTCCATGACATGCGGTGAGCTGTGCATATGCTCTTAAAAGCGGTGGACGAAATGGAGGTGTATCCCTAGAGTTAAACGATTGAGTCAGTTAATGAAATCAGAGTTTGTTAAATGTCGTGATTTGAGTAACAAGACGATAAGGGTCGGTTTACAAGGATAGATAAAGGAACAAGATAATGTTATCTTTATAATAAGATGTTAACCCACGTTTTCATAAGCTCGTGTTTACTTCAGATAACTGGTACCTCGTTAGTTTATGCTCACTCAGCTCTCAGTAAGCTGACGGCCTTTTATTGCCTGGACTTTCCCCGTCCAGAATATCCTGCCCCTTATTCTGCAGGTAATGACCAGTACACTGATGAGTGTTATCCAGAGGAGGGCCCCACCAATGACGTTTACGCCAGGAAGGATTACTACGCTGAGGACTATCCGTACGCTAGTTGAAGGCTGAAGGAGTTATAACTAGTTTTATATTTTCAATTGTTCTGTTAAACCTTTTGTTAGCGGGTACTTGGGCATTTGTTGTCTTCAGACCTGTTGTGATCCTGTGGACCATACTCTGATATTTTGTAATAGTTAGCACTGTGTGTTATTCTCAGTTGTTTACTGTTGCTTTTCTTTTGGACTAGTACTGCGTGGTGTGGATTATTAGTGACTTTCACCTGTCATTCCTTATGGACCCATAAAGGAAATTTATTTTTCTCTATTTATGCTGCTCTGGGGCGTGACAATACTTGAGGTATTTAAACAAGTTAAAATCAATATTCCATTCCTCGATGCGATAAAATAGATTCCCGCTTACGCTAAATGTCTTAAAGACCTATGCACTCAGAAGCGCAAAATAAGCAGCCATACTCCAAAAAAGGTCTTTCTCACAGAAAAAGTAAGCTCAATTTTCCAACACGCTACTCCAAAGTATAAGGATCCTGGTACGCTAACTATTTCATGTGTCATAGGTAACACTATCATTCATAGGGCTCTCCTTGACTTAGGAGCTAGTGTTAATCTCCTACCTTACCACGTCTACAAACAACTAGGTTTAGGTGAACTTAAACCTACGACCGCTACTATTCAATTAGCGGATCGTTCTATTAAAATACCTAGAGGAATCGTCGAGGACGTCTTGGTTAAAGTTGATCAGTATTTTTATCCTGTCAATTTTATGGTCCTTGACACCGAACCTATCCTAGATGCTAGGAAGCACACCCCTATTATTCTGGGTCGTCCATTCTTAGCGACTGCTAATGCGCGTGTTAATTGTCGAATAGGGGTGATGAAAGTGTCATTCGGGAATTTGAACTTAAAATTAAACGTGTTTAATGTTGTCGCTCAACCTTCCAAAGACGATGATTATCTATGTATGGAGGGTAGTGAGGTTATACGGAATATTGAACTTACTAATGAATTGCACATGGGTGAGGAAAATAATATGGTTAGTGATGAGCGGATGAATTCGAATAATCTGGACCCTAACGATGAATTTACTCGGAAGGTGAGAAATCGATGTGAACATGAGCAAGATGAACCGTTAAATGAATTGACTCATAGCGATGTTATTTTTGCTTACCACCGGGCTCTTCCTGACATCTTAAGGGGTATAAACTCCAATTTACGGCCTCCATGAGTCTTGTGCTAGAAAGGTCTAGCTGAAGACGTAAAAGATAGCGCTTCTTGGGAGGCAACCCAAGCTTTATTTCGTCTGTTTATCTTATTTTTGCATGTTTTTGGGTTGTTTTGGTCAGTTTTTGAGTTTTCAAGATAGGTTTGGGGGTTGGTTTTTATTTATTTTAATTTTATTTACATTGTAAGAAAGAAAAAAAGAGAAATCGATATCTCGCCCGCGCGGCCCGCGCGGCCCGCGCGCGCGAGGTGTCGCTCGCGCGAGTTTGCCCCTTAGGCGTTTTTCTTTATATGAGGCCTCAGCTTCTCCTCGCGCCTGATATCACGGGCGCGAGGCATCTCGCTGGCGCGATTTTTCAAAAAAACAAATTAATAAATAAATAAATTAATTCAAATTAGAATTCGGGCGCGCGACGGCCGCTCGCGCGGACCGCTCGCGATTTCCCCTTTTTCTGAAATTTTCTTTTAATTTTTGTGTTCTTGTTCCACACCTGTTACATAGTTTTGACCTTTTTTGTTTTTGTTTCTTAGGTCCTTTTAGATCGAGTCGTTTGTTATTTTCATAATTCTAGTTATCTTTTCTTTCCTTTTATAGTTATTATCTTTTTATTTTCATAATTTGGTTCAGTCTTATAGTTTATTTCGTTTCGTTTAGTTTAGTTATAATTCTTTTAGCTACTTTTATAATTTCATTTGTTTGTTTTCTTTTATCAAGATGTAACAGGTAACATTGAACTTTATTGACATATTCCTTTGTGTTCACTGGTTTGTGTTTGCCGAGATCAAGGTATTATCGTTCCTTCTTTACGTACTTTCTGTTCTTTCGTTTTATTGTTTCATTGGGGACAATAAAATGTTTAGGTTTGGGGTATGCACACACATGCACATTATTGCACTAATTTTTTTAAAAAAAATTTGATTCTTGTGCTTAAATAAACGATGTTACCGACGTTTTTGCAATCTTGATTTGATACATCTTGTTATGTAAATTGGATTGTTATAGAATGGTAAACAAGAGAAGATGTGATTAAACATTTACTGAAGTCATGATATGACGTTTTAGGTCATGTATCGTTCGAATCGTAGTTTTTTATCATAGATTTGCACACAAACCTATGCACTGCACGTAGTTGCTTGAATGCATGTTTGATGTGAACTATAATATGATTCGAATTTCTAGATAACACAAGGTGGAGACTAAGCCCAGTGAGGTTTTGAGCCTATCTTTTCTTTATAGAGGGTTATAAATACATTGTGTTTGTCGAATTTGATTTGAAATAGCGCATTAACTCATTGTTTAGTCTCATTATTCTTGTTTTGGTTGATAGTCAAGTCAAAATATTTGTTACCATGCTAAATAATCTTCCGTTGTAAACGTTGAAGAACCATATAACCATAGGACATGATTTTAGGCCTTCTTTGTTTTCCACCCTTTTGACCTTGTCCTATCCAATTAAATGATAAATTTCCTTAGTTCACCCTTTGAGCCATTAAAATACCGTTTTTTTTTCTTTAATTACCATTATCCTGTTTTTGCTCCAATTTGGCCAACTTGGAGTTCATCACTAAAAGATTGATCAACTTTTAGTGGTGGTAAGGCGATGTGTGATTGAGAAGGAAAAGAAAATAAGATGATGTTTGGGGTGGTTGCCATGGTATTCAATGAATATTTGTTTCAAAAGCAACGAAGAGGAAAGAATAGAACAAAAGAAAAAAAAGAATTAGGTTGAAAAAAAAAGAAAGAAAGAAAAAAAAAAGAAGGAGAAAAAAATTGAAAGAAATGGAACAAGAGAAGAAAGATGAAAATTGGTAGAAGAGATGAATGAAAGAAATCGAACATGCCTTACAATGCCATTCTAAACCTACTTAATGAGTCCTTTCTATCCTTTTCCATTGTCTGAGCCACATTACAACCTTTGAAAAGTCCTATTTGATCCTAGAAAATATGGTTTGAATATGTAAACGATAGGAGGGATATTAAAACATGGTAATGATTAATTTTTCTTGATTGTTGGCATCCTATCCATGAGACTATTGTTCTTTCGTGTCATGCGTCTTGTTCGAGTCATATGTGAGCATTTCTCGTTTTGAAAACATATTTCCTTTACTCACATATATTAGAAAAATTACACCTGTTTCTGAGCGTTTCATTTGAGAGTGTAATTCATTGTGAGATTCGTAGTCGAAGCATAGTTTGATGGTTATCCGAAGTATATTCCAAGTTCATGGCATGCGCATGTTTATTTGACTACCATATCACACACGTGCAATTTTATGAGAAACTCTATTGATTTATACAATGCATGTGCTTGGGATTGTTTTTCATGATGTAGGTAGACGTTTGATTCCGTTTCTTCTTGTTTGTTATTCTATTTCAAATCATTGTTCTATGATAAGGAGTATTGATTGTTTTGTTTTTCGTTTTAAATAATTTTTTTTAAATTTATAAGTTAATAAGATGGTTGTGGGTGACTTGTTGATGAGAACCCTCACGAGACTTTACTCGTCCGATTAGGGACACCTAGGGGTTTAAAAGGCTTGTTGAATATGCTAAATGCAATCGCAATCTATGTGAAAATGGAGTAGTATTTTATAAGTAGTTTAGTTTTTATTAAGTTTTGCTCGAGGACTAGCAAAATGTAGGTTTGGGGGTGTGATCGGGAGAGAACAAATCCTATTTATACTCTTTAACTTGCGTTTGTTAGTACCTTTTTATCCTGTTTTTGTATATTTTTACTTAGTTTTCTATTTTCTGACAGGATTTGGAAGAAATCAAGTATACCAGGCTAAACAGGGTGAAAAATCAGAGTAAAAGAAGCAAGAAAAAGCACCTTGCGCGCGCGACCCGCTCGCGCGGAAGCCCAGGAAATCGCTCGCACGATTTCCTCATATCGCGCTCGCGTAGCCCGCGCGCGCGACCTGTGTAAAAATGGAACTTGCGTATTTCAGTATACTAATGATTCCTACGCAAACGAAACTGCCTAATTGCGTCCAGATTATAAAATATAGCAGTTTTAGTGCATTTCGGGTTAGGAAAGCTTCCAAAACTTGCCTAAAATCTATATATACCCTATTTTACTTCAATTTGGGGGTTGGAAAATATTATACACACAATATACAACCATACTTTCAGCCATTGAAGAGGGGAAATCAAGGAGAAGAAGAAGAAGACCAAGGATTTCCATGGCCTCCTCCATCAATCTTTTGCCATCTACCGCTCACATGGCAGCTTAAACCTAGATCTAGGGTTTCAATGAAACACTAGACAAGTAACAGCGTGTATTTTATGTTTTTATTGTAGTTTTATTATGTATGGATGACAGTTACATGTTCCGAGGATTTTTATAAATAAATCGTGCTTTTATTGATTAAATCATTATTTTCAAAGTTTTTTCTTGTCTTAGATCTATTTTGACTGTAGTGTGCTCAATGATCTATGCTTGCTGTGCTTGTTTAGATTATTTACATGTAATGGTGCTTAATTAAATTGTGCTATCAAGTATCCGAATAGTCCATGCCTAGATTAGATGGATTATACCACAACCCTAGTTTAGTGTGGGATAATTTGTGCTAACCGAAGATGGATTATGTTGGTGCTTGAACCATAGTTATTTTCTTGACGAAGGAATTGAGCTTGTAGCTACAATTTCCCATTATCATCCAACTTAATAAGCTAAAGTAATTCATAAATACCCTTATTATGAAGCTAGTGGTGGATTTGCAATCCTAGGTTCCTTAAACATATTTATAAAAACAATTTTAAATCGCTTTCGTAATTTATATTTATTTTCATTGTTATTAGTTTAATTAAAATTCAAATCCAATTCCGTTTTCTTAATTAATTAAATTTAGGTTTTAAAATTAAGGTGTTTTAGTATTTCAATCTTTATGGGTTCGACATTTACTTCCACACTACAAATCTTTAGAAAAGTAAAGTATACTTTTTATATCTTGATACTGACAACATCAGAATGCGTATTTACTTTCCTCACTAGGATTTGAGGGGCCCCATGTGGGCCAGCAGTGATCATGATGACCTTTTTGCTGAGTCGTGGGGGCAAAGACTTCCCCAGTCTATGTATGTCATGATCCTGAGAATGGACCAAGGTGTTCTTGTCCCTGAATGCACGTCGGCTGTTTGCTCTGTTCTTGAGTACTCAGATGACATCAAGCGGTCGTAGAGAAGTATGCATTGAGTATGCTATTGTCATTTGATTCTTGTTGAGATGTGAGCATCGCCAGAGGGTGAAATGGCCGATTCGTGGACCCGAGTTTGTTCTTGGCATGATTTGCGTCGGTCTCACTTTCAAGTAAACCTGAACATAGCTTGCTATATTTTGAAAGTCTAGTACGATGTCTAAGTCATCCTCAACAAGTAACGAGACAGTAATATCCAGTAAACCATGAGGTTTAAAGAACGTGAGCAAGATGACAGTTATTGAGTGATGCAAAGAATGAGTTTTGTTTTTGTATTTTTTTTAAAGTATGTACTTATACAAAGCAAACAAAAGCATATATTTAATAGTATGGAGAAACTGCCCCTGTATGGCATATGATGATGAGTAATGTTTCAGGACAGTAGGTAGAGTATTGGGTCTCTTGCGAGAGTCGTCTTGGACGTGACCAAAGGCTTTTGGGTGTTTATGGGTAGAAGTAGGCCTATTGGTTCAGCAACTTGAGGGTTTGAACAATCGCGAATGCGCTGGTATTCCTCGAATTTGATCTCCTCGGATTTTGTCGTCCGACCCTACTCAGGTTTGACGATTGGGCATGTTTGGAGTCGGAATTCAGAGTTGTTTGGACTGGTTGTCCATTCAGACTTTCTCAACCCGTAGAGAAGTCGGTGATGCCGAGTGTAGGCTGAGCATGTAGAAACTTCCCCTATTGACTTCTATCAAAAGTGCACTTGCAGTGAAGGTTAGAAGAAGTAGAGGTAGACGTAAAGTTAGTAAGTCGCTTCAAAGAAAAAAAATGAAGATTCTTCTCCCAATGACTCGTTAGAGATGGGAGAGTAGTGCCCCAGTGTAATGCGTGTTCCCAAGGTATGAAATGAATCTGGGTAGCCTTTCAGCATCACCAAATGTCTTTGAAAAGTGGTTTTAACCTTGGGGAGTTTTATTTTTGTTTTTTTAAAAGGTGAGAACGAGTTTGGAAAAAGTCTGGCAGCCTTCCGGCGTCGTTTATGAGTTTTTTTTTAAAAAAGTATATCCATCCTTGTTAAAATGTAAGGAAAGGATAAGTGAGAATGGGCAGTCCTTCGGCGCCGTTATGAAGTTTTTGAAAAAGTGTATCCATCCTTATTAAAATGTAAGGGTAGGACGAGTAAGAATGTGCAGCCTTTCGGCGTTGTTTTGAGTTTGAAAAGTTTTTCGCCCCGCTGGTTTGTATAAAGTGCAGGGGGAAGATAGAGAAGGATCCGGTAGCTTGTCGGCTCCGTTTATTGTTTTTGAAAAGTTTTTCCATCCCTAATCAGGGGAGGACAGAAAAGAATTGGGCAGCCTATCGACGCCGTTTTGTATTTTAGAAAGTTTTGAATGCACATGTGCAAAGTGTGACTATATGGAGAGGTTGATGTCTAATGTAGACTTATTTAGGTCCGATTCCCAAACCTTCAAACCTCCGGTGCTGTAGCACCTTCTCAGGTTGGTGGTTTCAAGATGAGGAACTTTCGGTGCTGGTACCGACGGTACTACCGCAACGGCCATGCCACTTACTGATCCTCCTATCTAATCTTAAAGGGTTTCAGTTTCAGAACTGGGTTATGTCATGCTTGATGCAAGTGTGTAGTGTGTATAGCAGTAAAGTATGGCATTGGCCTTATAGTTTCAGTATTTTATTGGCCTTGTAGTTTCTTTTGAGTCGCATGTACCTGTGCAAACAAGTTTATAAACCT
Source organism: Hydrangea macrophylla (assembly GCA_033977485.1). Taxonomy (NCBI): domain Eukaryota; kingdom Viridiplantae; phylum Streptophyta; class Magnoliopsida; order Cornales; family Hydrangeaceae; genus Hydrangea; species Hydrangea macrophylla. Next base: position 35,715,667 of record CM066997.1, read on the forward strand.
AAAAAAGAATTATAGAAGTATAGAGTAGTTAGTAAAATAAATGCCCCTTTAGAATGAAAACCACCAAAGTGACGGCCTGAGTCCTCTTAAGTGAAGTCCCCAGCAGAGTCGCCAGCTATTGCGCCCGCCCCGAAGGCGGGCGGTCCCCTCGTGGGATCGCGACCATTTTAAAGGAAATGAAATAAAATAGGGTAAAAGGCTCAAAGCAGCGAACCAAAGTGGGAAAAAGAAATGTATGAAAGTACGTACAAGTGGGAGTAGGGGCAGTAAAAGTTTTCAGAGTCGCCACCTAACGTTATCGGGAGTTAGGATCCCTGAAAAGATGATTAGAGTAATCATCTTTGACTTTTGAGAAACAGTTTGAGAAAAGTGGGCCCTTTCAAAAGTGTGACTCTTGATAGTCGTGCAAAAACCAGAGTTCTTGAAGTGGGTACGGGGACTCGATTACGTCGAGGGAAGGTATTAGGCACCCTCGAACATCCGTGACACACTGTTGCCGGTTTAGTGATTTTCATAGTAACGGGGCATAAGTAAGAAATAATAGAATACATATACAAGAAATTAAATGCGAGCATCCGTGACACGCGGTTGCCGATTTACGTATCTCGACACGAGATAGTTTTGAAAGAGAATAGTTATGTATACGTATCTCAACTCGAGATAGTTTGAAAGTATGTATACGTATCTTGATACGAGACAGTTTGAAAGTATGTATACGTATCTCGATACGAGATAGTTTGAAAGTGAAGTTATGGCCGCACCCAAGTGTGGGTTGCATACGTATCTCGATTCGAGAATCAGGCCGTACGTAATTCTGTGGTGTGTGTGTGTGTGTGAGCGTTTGGTCGATCTAGACCATGAGTGTATAAAATAATATTTTGAGTAAAGTCGGTGTAGCTAGGAACTTTAACCTGTACGGTGTAGTCCTAGACTTTAACCTTTGAGAAAGTAGTGAGTTGTTAGAAAGTGTTTTTGAGTAAAAAGTCAGGGTAGATCGACCGTGCGATGAGGTTTTTTGTATTTTTTGTTTTTATGATTTTTTGTCTTTTTGTTTTATGTGCCAGAAGTAAGGGTCGGTGCCCATGAAGAGTGTGAAGACTTACCTGTCTAACCTGTGCTGTTTGCAGATTCCAAGCAAAGGTGGCATTGGAGTTTTATTTTGAGAAAGCCCATTTTTTGTATTTTTCTTTTCGTCTTCTTTTTTTGTATTTGTTTTTTTATTATTTTTATACTGGGAGAAAGGGACGGTGCCCAGTGATTTGAAAAAGTAACCGGAAGTAAGGGTCGGCGCCCAAGTGGTTTGAGACAAAGTGCCGAAAGTAAGGGTCGGTGCCCAAGTAATGAAAAAGTGTACCGGAAGTATGGGTCGGTGCCTAGTGAGTTTGGGAAATGTGTACCGGAATTATGGGTCAGTGCCCGGTGATGTAAAAAAAAGGGTGATGTGAAAGTTTTGCCAGAAGTATGGGTCGGTGCCCAGTGGTTTGAGAAAAAGTGCCGGAAGTAAAGGTCGGTGCCCAGTGATGTAAAAGAGTAACCGGAAGTAAGGGTCGGCGCCCAAGTGGTTTAGAAAAGTTCTACCGGAAGTACGGGTCGGTGCCCAAGTAATGAAAAAGTGTGCCGGAAGTAAGGGTTGGTGCCCAAGTAATGTAAAAGTGTGTACCGGAAGTAAGGGTCGGCGCCCGATGCAAATAGAGAGAAGTATCATCATTTTTTTGTTGTGTTTCTTGATTTATCAATGGATATCTATAACAGGAGATAAAGTGCAGCCAGGTGGGTCATTAGATCTCCTACCGGCTGGCGCAGGATGTAAAGTCCAATCGGGTGGAGGTCGAAGGTATCCTTTCGACTGGTGCAGGATATAGCAGTTTGATAAAGTTCAGCCGGGTGGGTCGTTAGATCTCCTTCTGGCTGACGCAGGATATAAAGTCCAATCAGGTGGAGTTCGAGGCCTCCTTCCTATTGGTGCAGGATATAGCAGTTTGATAAAGTTCAACCGGGTGGGTCGTTAGATCTCCTTCCGGCTGACGCAGGATATAAAGTCCAATCGGGTGGAGTTCGAGGGCTCCTTCCGATTGGTGCAGGATATAGCAGTTTGATAAAGTTTAGCCGGGTGGGTCATTAGATCTCCTTCCGGCTGACCCAGGATATAAAGTCCAATTGGGTGGAGTTCGAGGGTCTTCTTGTGACTGGCAAAAAGAAGGCGGAATATCAGACCAGTGGATTTATAGGGAAACCACACCACTAAAAGAAGATAAAAAGTGAAAGAAAAAGGCGGAATATCCGACCAGTGGATTTATAGGGAGCCCAAACCACTAAAGCATATAAGTAAATAAAAGAAAAGAAAAAGGCAGAATATCCGACCCGTGGATTTATAGGGAGCCCCAAACTACTAAGTTTAAGAGTTTGAGGGAGTTACCTGTGCAGAAGGAGGTCATTGAAGCCGAGTTGGTGTTTTGTTGAGAAAGAATGAAAGAATACCGAGAAACATAACAAAAATAATCCAAGAAGACCCATGTCGTACTTCGACATGAAATCGACCTGAATGGACGTCATAGCTGAGTCCGAAAGGGTCGGAAAAGTCAGAAAAGCCATAGGCGGGCCAGAATGGGTCCGGGCTGAGTTGAGCGGGACCCGCGGGGGTTAGAACTGGCCGTTAGAGCCTGAAATGGACTTATAAAAAAGCCAGACAGTCCCTAAGAGTTAGATTCGGCCAATTCTGAGGTAGCCGGTGGGTCCGGAATGGCCAAATTAGCTGGGAACAAGTGTCCGTTCATCGATATCCGGACCCAGAGTGGAGAAAAATGGGAAAAACTAAAAAATAGGACCCAAGTGCCACGTTAGCAAACCACGTGTCCGTTAAAGACACTTGGCGCCTTCTGATTGGCTGGTAAAAGATGACAGGGCACTGATTGGGCCGCTGACTGGGTGTGCTGCCTGGGCAGTTAAAGACACGTGGCAGCCTCTAAGTGGTTGGTCAACGTGATGACGTGGTAGTCATTGCCACGTGTCAATCCCTGATTGGTTGGCCAACCTGGCGTGCCAATGATATGGCAGTACATGTGGCAGTATGTGCCACATGTCAGGTGTTGATTGGCTAGTCAATGCTGACTTAGCACTGATGTGACACACACGTGGCATGCTGACTGGACTGTTGACTCAGCAGTCTTTGTTACGTGGCAGCTTTTGATTGGAGGGTCGACCTGTGAGTCAGCGCTGACTCAGCGCTGACTGTTGGCTGCGCGTGGGGAGGCGAAACGGAGGGCTGTTGGCGCGTGTAGCGCGTGCAGCCGTTTCCGGTGATCTTTGGAGGTCCGTCAGCCGTGATTTTGATCGTCTGGGCCAGACGATGGGGCCAGTGGTGGTGGTGTCTGGCGATGGTTGTCGGAAAGTCTGTCGGAGCAGCTTCTGTGCAGCGGCGGCGCGTGGTAGATGTGGGTAGCGCGTGGGACCTCTGTGATGCTGTTTTGGTGGTCCGGTCAACTGGGTTGGTTTCGGTTTGGTGAGGGGAAGGCCATAGTATGGGCGGTGAGAGAGAGAAAAGTGGTTAATGCCCTGTTTGGTTGGGTTTTTCAGTTTCTGAGATGAGTTAAGACCCTGTTTGGTTCAAGTTCTTTTTCTGGGCTTTCTGGACAGTTTTGGGTGCTGGGTTTGTGAGGGGAGTTGGGTTGTGGGGTGTTGATGATGGGTTTTGGGTGGTGGTGACAATGATGGTGGGTGGTGGTGATATGGCTGTGTTTGGTTAGCAACCAAACAAAGCCTAAGGGTTTGGGAGGAGTTTTGACTTCAGCCAAACAGGACCTTAAAGAGGAAGGCTGGCCCTTTTTTTTGTACGAAGGAGGCAAGCTTTCTATTTATAGAAAGTTTTTCCAAACCCTACTTGGGTTTCGATTCCCTATAGACGGAACGCGAAGTAGTATGTGACAACCTTCGATCGGGACCGTCGATCGATTTCGAACTTCGTTCTCTGATAATTTTCAATCCGGACGTCCGATTCGGACGATTTGAAAAGATCTGAGTTCGGTTTAATGTCCTCTTCAAATCCGTGTGGTTGAATTGGACTTCGTTTGAAACTCGGAAATGCCTCCGTTTTCTTCAGACTATCGACGTCTGATCTAGATCGTTTGAACTTTGACTATCGATATCTTTTGATCAAACCGTCCGATCTTCCTGATTCATGATGATTTGAAATTGTATTGATGTTCTCTTTGAATCTGTATGGTTCGATTGAGAATCTCAGACATTGAAATGACCGTTTTGCCCCCTTTTATTTTCCTGATTGAGCTTCGAAACTTCGATTGGACGCCGCTTCTTCTCTGATTGTCCGATTGGACTGATTCAAGTCGCCGAACCTCTATTTTTCTCCATATTTCAGTCATTCATGTCTAGTCGGACTTTTAGTGTTTCTCAATTGATGATCGTGTCCCTTTTCCTTGATTTCGGTGCACCGAAACTTCGATCGGAGCCTGATTCTCCGTCATTATCAGAATTTGATGATTTGAAGTCCTATGGGTTGGAATTGATTCCTAATTTGCCCTGGTATAATTGAATTCAACCATTGGTTGTCCCGAACTTGATTGCGGTCTTGAATTTTGTGCTGAACTTTGATTCTGGTTGAAAACGTCTCCAATTATCGTAATCGGATGATCCTGGGTTCTGGGACTCCTAATCGATGAGTTGTGGGCTCTGTATTGACTTTGATTTGACCTTTGGGATACATGTTTGGATTCTGGAGCTCTTTTCTCGATTTGTGGGTCTGGTGGGGCCCCTTGTGACAGTTATTTCTTTTTTTGGCAGGTCAAAATGGGGTGTCTACAATTATAATATGTATATTTACATATACACATATATACAAAAGGGTAATTTACAAAAAACAAAAGGGTAATTTGGTAATTCAATTTAACAAATGAGTAATTTGGTTATTCAATTTATAATTATACACACTTTAAACTTTGCCAAAAAGAATACTTTACAAAAGGCAAATGGTAATTTTAATAATATAATAAAATAATATATGTATATATATACACACAAGGGTAATTACAAGAGACAAAAGGGTAATTTGATAATTCTATTTAACAATAGGGTAATTTGGTAATTCGATTTCTAATTGTACACACTTTAAACATAAATAATAATAATAAATTATAATATGCATACATATACACACACACACATACGAAAAGATAATTTACAAAAGTAACTTAAGGCTTGTTTGGTAAATTATAGGATTCATTAAAAGTTATCTTAAGGCTCAAACAAGCCTTGCCAAACAAGCATTAAATTTCAAAAGTAATCTAAGACTTGTTTTAGAAAAAGTGACTGAAGCTTGTTTGGTAATTCAAAAATTCCTTAAAAAATTGTCTTAAGGCTCAACCAAGCCTTGCCAACACAAGCATTAATTTATAAAAGTTATCTAAAGCTTGTTTGGTAATTCAAAGAAACAGTACAAAAAATACAAACAAATGTTAGTGCTTTGTTTGGGAAAACCAAAAAAAGAAAAACAAAACAATACAAAACCAAACAAGGCATAGGCCAATTCGGGTTGTGTTGTGCCTTGTTTGTGTTAGTGGTTTATTTGGGAAAACCCAAAAAAAATATAACCAAAACAAAACAAAACAAAACCAAACAAGTTAGTGACTTGTCTGGGAAGAACGAAAAATCATACAAACCACAAAGCCAAAAAAAAGTTGTGCCAAACAAGGCAGAACCTACAATTTGTTGACTTTTGGGTGTTTTGAACCAAACTGTAAATATTTATAATTATTGCTTGAATAATTACTTGTAGATTAAATAATTTTAAAAGTTGAATCAAATTGTAAATATTTGTAATTATTGGTTGAAAAGTTGCTTGAATCTTCATTTGTAGAATAATTTAATTTTAAAAGTTGATCTAATAATAATCAGGGTTGTTTTGTGGGTGAAATGACCAACCTACCCTCACAAAAGGACAAAAACTCAAAGTAATCATTAAAGGAAAATAGAACAAAAGATAGAAATAGGGTAAAATCGTCATTCCAAACAAATCAATAAATAACAAAATTGGACAAAATCGAAATTGAAACCACTCTAAGCATCTTTTATAGCATAAGTGTGTGTGTATATTTATATATATAGTGTAGATATCAAAGATTAGTAAAGGCTATATAGTATAAAGGCAAAATGACATATAAGGAGAAAACAATTGATAAAATGACAAGGACAATTGAAATTAGAAGACTCTAAGGCTCTTTTATAATATAAATATATATATATATATATAGTGTAGACATTCTATCTCTCTCTTAAGTTGTATTATGGGGTCCGGATAACTTAAGTGAATCTCACAGTACCACCCAAGAGAGAGATAAAGTGTGTTTGTAAGTGTGTAAAAAGTATTTGTCACCCTGCATTGTTGAGTAAGTAATGATATGCTTTCTAATTTTTTTTTTTTTTTTTCAAAAAGTGTTTCCCGATACATGTGGCAATGAGATCTTCTTCAATAATGGTGAGATCACTTCAACATCAATTAATTAAAATCAATCCCACTATCTTATGTACTGAAAAACAATTTTGAAAAAAAAATTAAAAAATATAACATTACTCGAATAATATATTAAAGGAGATGACCTCTCTTTGGAATTTTGGGATACATTATGAGGCTGTTTGTCGTTGCATTTGGGGTGGGAAAAATGCAGATTTAGGCATGGACCTCCGTTCCTAGTTGTTTGTTTTCATTAATTGCAATTGAAAAACCCAGTTTTAATTTGGGATGTCTTTACCTGCGTTCTAAATGATTAAGTAGAGCTATTTATGAATGATCAAAATCTCCATTGTACCCTCATCCTTTTGTGTAATATACCTCCAAGTCCAACTAAAAGACAAAAGTTCTTGAAAAATACATTTTATCTCCCAAAAATACTTACCCAAGGCACGAAATTACCAAACTAAAAAGAAAAAATAATAATAATAAAATTACATATTATCAACTAAAACACATTCAATGTTCAATATTAATATTAAAAGTAGTATATTTAAATTATTGATGTATTTTTTAGCAAATTAAATAAAATTTAATGATTAGTCCAAGGGCACAATTGACGATTATACATTAAGAACCACGTTCTACTTTTTGGGACCAAATACATTTATAAACTATTCTGACAAGATGATAAATTATAGAAGATATTAATCAATCACCGAAACTATAATAAGCAGGTATATTTTTAAGCAATTCTACCAATTACGATCAAAATCGAAGAGCTAATTTTCATGATCCATGTTTTGGACAAGTCAAATGAATGATCAAAATCTCCATCATACCCCCCATCCTTTTGTGTAATATACCTCCCATGTCCAACTAAAAGACAAAAGTTCTTGCAAAAATGCATTTTATCTCCCAAAAATACTTACCCAAGGCACGAAATTACCAAACTAAAAAGAAAAAAATAATAATAAAATTACATATTATCAACTAAAGCACATTCAATGTTCAATATTGATATTAAAAGTAGTATATTTAAATTATTGATGTATTTTTTTGCAAATTAAATAAATTCTTTAATGATTAGTCCAAGGGCACAATTGACTATTATACATTAAGAACCATGTTCTACTTTTTGGGACCAAACACATTTATAAGCTATTCTGACAAGATAATCAATTATACAAAATATTAATCAAACACCCAAACTATAATAAATAGATATATTTTTAAACAGTTCTACCCATTACGATCAAAAACGAAAAGCTATTTTTCATGATCCATGTTTTGGACAAGTCAAATGAATGATCAAAATTTCCATTGTACCCCCATCCTTTTGTGTAATATACCTCCCATGTCAAACTAAAAGACAAAAGTTCTTGAAAAATGCATTTTATCTCCCAAAAATACTTACCCAAGGCACGAAATTACCAAACTAAAAAGAAAAAAAAAATACATATTATCAACTAAAGCACATTCAATGTTCAATATTAATATTAAAAGTAGTATATTTAAATTATTGATGTATTTGTTAGCAAATTAAATAAATTCTTAAATGATTAGTACAAGGACACAATTGACTATTATACATTAAGAACCACGTTTTACTTTTTGGGACCAAACACATTTATAAGCTATTCTGACAAGATGATCAATTGTACAAGATATTAATCAAACACCCAAACTATAATAAGCAGATATATTTTTAAGCAGTTCTATCAATTACGATCAAAATCGAAGAGCTATTTTTCAAGATCCATGTTTTGGACAAGTCAAATGAATGATCAAAATCTCCATTGTACCCCCCATCCTTTTGTGTAATATACCTCCCATGTCCAACTAAAAGACAAAAGTTCTTGAAAAATGCATTTTATCTCCCAAAAATACTTACCCAAGGCACGAAATTATCAAACTAAAAAGAAAAAAAAAATACATATTATCAACTAAAGCACATTCAATGTTCAATATTAATATTAAAAGTAGTATATTTAAATTATTGATGTATTTTTTAGCAAATTAAATAAATTCTTTAATGATTAGTCCAAGGGCACAATTGACTATTATACATTAAGAACCACGTTCTACTTTTGGGGACAAAACACATTTATAAACTATTCTAAAAAGATACTCAATTATACAAGATATTAATCAAACACCCAAACTATAATAAGCAGATATATTTTTAAGCAGTTCTACCAATTACGATCAAAATCGAAGAACTATTTTACATGATCCATGTTTTGGACAAGTCAAATGAATGATCAAAATCTCCATTGTACCCTCCATCCTTTTGTGTAATATACCTCCCATGTCAAACTAAAAGACAAAAGTTCTTGAAAAATGCATTTTATCTCCCAAAAATACTTACCCAAGGCACGAAATTACCAAACTAAAAAGAAAAAAAAATATTATAAAATTACATATTATCAACTAAAGCACATTCAATGTTCAATATTAATATTAAAAGTAGTATATTTAAATTATTGATGTATTTTTTAGCAAATTAAATAAAATCTTTAATGATTAGTCCAAGGGCACAATTGACTATTATACATTAAGAACCATGTTCTACTTTTTGGGACCAAACACATTTATAAGTTATTCTGACAAGATGATCAATTATACAAGATATTAATCAAACACCCAAACTATAATAAGCAGATATATTTTTAAGCAGTTCTACCAATTACCATCAAAATCGAAGAGCTATTTTTTCATGATTCATGTTTTGGACAAGTCAAATGAATGATCAAAATCTCCATTGTACCCCCAATCCTTTTGTGTAATATACCTCTCATGTCAAACTAAAAGACAAAAGTTCTTGAAAAATGCATTTTATCTCCCAAAAATACTTACCCAAGGCACGAAATTACCAAACTAAAAAGAAAAAATAATAATAAAATTACATATTATCAACTAAAGCACATTCAATGTTCAATATTAATATTAACAGTAGTATATTTAAATTATTGATGTATTTTTTAGCAAATTAAATAAATTCTTTAATGATTAGTCCAAGGGCACAATTGACTATTATACATTAAGTACCACGTTCTACTTTTTGGGACCAAACACATTTATAAGCAATTCTGACAAGATGATCAATTATACCAGATATTAATCAAATACCCAAACTATAATAAGCAGATATATTTTTAAGCAGTTCTACCAATTACGATCAAAATCGAATACGCATAAGCACAAACAAACGGACTCTATATATCACACTTTTTTAAAGGGCATGTGAGTATGTTTTTAATTAGTAACTTTTGGGCTTTTTATTTACCTTTTTTCGAAAAAAAAAAACTTTTGGACTTTTTATGGCCTGTTTCTGTTTGAAATCTGTAATTTTTTTTTTTGGCTAAAAAAAAAGGGGAGAAGGGGGCAACCAGCGTAGCAAACCTCTCTGGGCGTGACCATAGGAGGTCCCTCCCGATGTGGAATGTCCGGTTTGTACCAAAGCTACTACCTGTGTTGGCGAGCCCATCACCACACCCCCACCGAAGCGACCATTGGGCAAGAAGTTTATCCATAGACCATAGAAATCAGACTTTACTCACGCAAGCATTTTCAACTTACGTCCGGATTCAAACTCCGGACCTTGGGGTAAAGAATGTAAACCCGTCCCACTGGGCTACCTCCACGATTGTTTGAAATCTGTATATTAACTTTAGATTAGGTTTCCCAAGCAATCCAAACGTACATTTATTTAGATATGCTTCCACTCAAACGCGCGCGATGAGCAAAATAATTTGGTATTTTAATAAATAAAAACTTAATTTCATTTCTACACTTTAATTATGGCTTTTGCATTTCTTTTGGGTAATACCATAAGTCAAGGGGCCTTTAGAATCCTAGTTCAACGAAATCAATGCTCTAAAAAATGTACACCCTCTCTCTATCTGTGAAGAGAAAATGTTTCAATAACCTGTTTGCGTGGAGCATTTTTTTCATGCAGGGGAAAAAATTATGCATATTTCACAAGAACTGAAGAAGAAGACAATGTCCGTATTGGCAATTGAGGAGTGGTGATGTTGCGACGCCGACGAGGCCAGCAGGCGACAATAAGGGTGGTGTCGATTTGGGGAAAAGGATTAGGGCTTGGTAGTTTAATTTGGGGAAAATGAAAGGGAGTCAATCTTTTTGTTTTTACTTCTAAGGGAAATATTTAGGTATGATAAGGTACATATTAACTACTGGGGCAATCTTCTTAGACCTCTGTTAAAAAAATTTGTAACATACATATTATAATAAAATTTCCAAATTTTGGGGGACCAGAGCCATTGCCTATATATCCTTTCTAACTTCCGCCCATGTATGTTTATGCATCCCATTAAGTTGAATAGGCTAGCTCACAATTTAAATCATACAAAATATCGATTATCTTTAATGAGACTATTTAGGAATGGTAGTTATGCTTAAAATTAAATGATAAATTATAATGAAACACTGAACAATATCCAGTGCGTACGGAGAAACATGAGACATTGAGACCATTTAGGAGAGACTATTTTTTTTTTCATTTTTATTTGGGGGAAAAGAAAATTACATCAAAAGGCAAAAGCAAACATTAGTCGATTCCTCTTCCAGAGAAATCCACAAAAAGTAGAGAGCTTAGCAAGGTTGGGAATGGAAACCCTATAGAGTTTAGAAAAAGGCCACACTTGACCATTGATATCAAACAATATATAGAATACAATTACAACTGAGCTCCTAAATTGACTCCTAAATATATGAAGTGATATTTTAACATCAAATACAAATTCAAAAAAGAAAAGTATCTTGAACTAACACAAGAAACAAGGAGAGAATATCGGAGTGCAGGTTGACTCCTATTATGCCCCCTCAAGATGGAGCTCGAGTAGAGAGTCCAATCTTGGTTTTGAGAGTGAAAAATTGTGTCCGAGAGAGAGGCTTTGTCAGTGCATTAGCAAGTTGATCTGAACTAGAAACATGAGCAACACGTAGAGACTAGAGATGGTGGGATCTCCAATAGAGAGGAAAAAGAAGGTTTGGGGCTCTAAAAACAGTTTCTGCAGCTTCTGACATTCTAAAACGACGAACTAATTTTCCAGAACGCAGCTGCCCTATTTATAGATTTCCAGAACCGACCTAGACTTCGAGCGATCGAAGATCTTTGATCGATCGAACCTTCGATCGATCGAACCATTCTCGATCGATCGAGACTGCTAAGACTTCAATCGATCGAACATACTTCAATCGATCAAACTTGTCTTGACAACTTCCTCATGTGTCTTTCCAAGTATTCTGGTGGAGCTAAGAGTGGGACCTCCTAGGCTCTTTATTGTTGGCTCAGACCAGTTTGTTAATTACTGTGACCAAACTCTTTGATCAGCAAACTAACTAACTGGTCAGTTAACGTTTACTCCACTATAAAATAATAACTGAACTCCAACGCAAAAGAACATATCCGAAGCGATAACTAGACTTGTATGTTGTACTAATGTCCCTCTACCTTCAGCATTCGTAATCATATTCAGGTAGTCAGATAACTGTTACTGTCCACCTGAATCATGATTACTTATTGTATTCCTTGAGTCCCATTCACCTCTCATGATTACCAAACATGTTGATAACTCTTATCAACAAGACTGCAGTACTCAGTAATCGACTTGGTGACATTCTCAAGGGAATGCTTACTCTAAAACAGAGGGTAGATTCTGTCTTGACAATATATGTTCACAACCCTATGAATATGACATACCCAAGATACCCAGGTGTTGATCTTCTATAGACCTCACTGATTGGTAAGTCAAAGCAGCCATATCCACAGTCTGTGTTCATAATCATCTTAAGATTAAGAACACGTACCTTATACAAGTTATGAGTTCCTATCGACTGATTGACAGTCTTGAGTGTCAATAGGAAAGCTCAGGTCCGTCAATGCACTATAAGCACTAGCATGTTAACTAAGAGTTAAACTCTAGTGATTGAGATTAATCACTCCATCCAATGGTAGTTAATCATGCTACAGTGTAAACCTGATGAGATATCCAGTCTCATCATCCACTATGACACATTATAAGTAACAAAGAATAGTAATTTGTGTCTCACTTGTATGTATCTCATACATACACAAATTACTTACTATGATACTTAAGGATAACAATCATCTCATGAAAGAAACATACATAACTAAATGCAAAGCTGATATCCATATATTAAAATGTCAATGTCTCATATATAAAATGTCACTTGTATGTCAATGCAAAACTAAATGCATTAGCAAGTTGATCTAAACTAGATACATGAGCAACACGTAGGCTTCCTAATTTAACTTAATCACGAATAAAATGGAAGTCAATAGCCACGTGCTTCATTCTAGAATGAAAAATTGGGTTAGAACGGAGATTAGTTGCCCTGATATTATCGCAGTAGATCACAGGTGAATGAGAGAGAGACATACCAAGTTTAGCCGAGAGAGACACAGTTTAGTTCTACGACGATATTAGCGAAAGGCCGATATTCAGCCTCAGGGGAGGAACGGACGACTGATTGCTACTCTTAGAACTCCATATATGAAATCGAATTTTGACCAAGGTAGACAATGTAAGCACTTACGGATGAGAAATCATCTTTGTTCCCAGTCCAATTAGCATTAGAGAAGGCATGTAAAGAGAGTGGTGAGTCACGGTAGAGTAGTATATCTTCATTAATCGAACCACATAGATAGTGAAGAAGACGTGTTACAAGAACCTAATGGTCTGTGGTTGGTCGATGCATGAATTGTGACTATTTTTTTACTGCAAAAGGTATGTCCAACCGAGTAAGCAATAAATATTGTAAGCTCCCAACAATGGCACAGTATCACTATTGAGAAAACAAAAGACTATGAGTATTTGGTATAACTTCCACACCTAGAAAATGAGAGAGTTGCCCAAGATCTTTTAAAGAGAATTGTTGCGATAACAAGGTCATAAATTGTTAAACAAAACCTTCACTATCACCTGTAATAATAATGTCATCCACATAAACCAAAAGATATATGAGATGTCTACCACTTTTGAGAATAATGAAGGAAAATTAGGATTCGAAAACTTAATTATATGTACAGCGAAAACAAAGTTCAAAATTTTTATTGATTGCCTTGGATCTACTACTTATTAACTCTATAGATGCGTAGATAGGAAGGATAAAACATGATACCTTCGTGTCTTGAACTCAATTCTGAATCTTCAAGCTCTTTGATGATGCAGCAACTCCTACTATATGATCTTCACTCCTATGTCTCCTGTGAATGCTTCTGGAGAGGCTAGAGTTGGTAGGATCTCTAATAGGGAGGATAGAGAAGGCTTGGGAACCCTAAAATAGTTTTTGCAGCTTAGGGATATTAAAAACGATGAACCTTTAATTATGGACATAGTTGTCCTATTTATAGATTTCCATACCGACTTTCAGTTTTGATCGATCGAACCTGTCTTGACTTCAATCGATCAAAAGTATTTTGATCAATCGAACTTGTCTTGAAAACATCCTCATGTGCCTTTCCAAGCATCCTAGTAGAGCTAAGAGTGGGACCTCCTAGGCTCTTTATTGTTGGCTCAGACCAGTTATTACTTTCCATGACCAAACTCTTTGATTAACAAATTAACCAACTGATCAGTTAATGTTTACCCCACTACAAAATGATAAATTGAACTCCAACGCAAAAGAACATATCTGAAGCGGTGACTAGACTTGTATGGTGTACTAATGTCCCTCTACCATCAACACTAGTAATCATATTCAGGTAGTCGGATAAACTATTACTATCAACCTGAATCATGATTACTTTTTGTATTCCTTGAGTCCCATTCACCTCTCATGATTACCAAACATGTTGATAACAACTTATCAACAAGACTGCAGTTCTCAGTAATCAACTCAATGACATTCTTAAGGGAATGCTTACTCTTTATCAAAGGGTAGATTCTATCTTGATAATATATGTTCACAACCCTATGAACATGATATACCCAAGATACCCAGGTGTTGATCTTTAAGACCTCACTAATTGGTAAATCAAAGCAGTCATATCTATAGTCTGTGTCCATAATCGTATGAAGATTAAGAACACGTACCTTATACAAGTTATGAATTCCTATCGACTGTTGACATCCTTGAATGTCAATAAGAAAACTCATGGTCCGTCAGTGCACTATAAGTACTAGTATATTAACTAAGAGTCATACTTTAGTGATTGAGATTCATCACTTCATCCAATGGTAGTCAATCATGCTACAGTGTATACCTGATGAGATATCCAGTTTCACCATCCATTGTGATAAGTACTAAGTATCAAAATAGTAATTCATATCTTACCTGTATGTATCTCATACATACACGAATTACCTACAATGATACTTAAGGATAAGCAGTCATCTCATGACAATATACATAATGAAATGTACACTGACATCCATAAATAAAATGTCAGTGTCTCATACATAAAGTAATGGTTTGAGGGCACAATCCCAATAAATAAACAGAGAAGCATCAACGTGTGCATTGTGAAAACTTGAAGCAAGAAAAATTGTGTGAAGCTCAGTGTACCAGGCCCGTGGAACTTGCATGAGCCCATAAATTATTTTGCTAAGTTTGCATACATAAGATGAATTATCAAGGTCAACAAACCTGGTGGTTGTAACATATAAACATCTTCAGAAAGGAAACCTTTCAAGAATACATTATTGACATCTAGTTATCATTGAGACTACCCATGACTAACAGCCAGACTTAGAACAAGGCGCACTATAATTTGCTTGACCACAGATCTAACTGTATCATTATATTCAACACCTGGGCATTGATGAAAACCTTTTGCAACCAAACGTGTCTTTTGCAACCAAACGTGCCTTGTACCTATCAATAGAACCATCAGAGTGTCGTTTAATGGAAAAAAAAATCCACTTACAACCAACTATATTGTGACTAGAAGCAGGAGGTACTAGCTCCTATGTCCTATTTTGAACAAAAGCATCATATTCCTCAGATATGGCTCGATTCCATTTTGGATCCTTGAGGGCTTGGATGGTGGTAGTTTGTTCTAAGTTAACCGGTTGAGATAGTTGGGTAGAAAGGTTTAGTTTTTTAATAGGTTTACGAATGTTGTTTTTGACTCTTATGGTCATTGAGTGTGTGGGGTTTGGTTGAGAGGTAGAGGGTGAGGATGTAGATACGGGTGTAGGTTACGGGTTGGGGCATGGTGGGGAAATGGTAATGGTAGAATGTGATAGTTGAGGTAGTGTGTCTGTGGTTGAGGGTAATGGTTTGGTGGAGAGAGATGGTACCTTGCAGTAGGGTTGCCTGAAAGGTTACATAGCAGATGCAGTGGCATCTGGCTATGAAGATGACAGTGGAAATGGAATAGTAAAGGTGGAGGAATCCAAGTGGATACAGTATCAGGACGAAGAGATGGGGTGGAGAGTGTGTAAAAAGGGAACATACACTCGACAAACTTGACATGCCTAGAGACATATGTTTTTGAAGTAACTAGATGAAAACATAAGTATGCACTTTGAAAAAGTGAGTAGCCTAAAAAAACACATGGTTTAGAGTGAGCATCAAGTTTGTGGGAAGAATGAGGGTGAAGTCAAGGTGGCAAAAACACCCAAAAATCTTAAGTCTAGAAAGGGCCGTGCCAAAAAAATTTTCAAAGGGGGAGGAAAGATTAAGTGCTGGAGTTGGCATTCTATTAATTAGGTAGACTGTATTAGTAAAGGATTGAGGCCAAAAGGTTAAAGGTATTCAGACATGAGCGAGTAGGGAGAGCCATGTTTCAACAATGTGACGGTGTCTTCTTTCAGAGTAGCCATTATGTTCAGGAGTGTGTGGAGGAGTAAAACCAAATGTGAGAAGTGTTTTTCAACAATAACTTTAAATCTTATAAAGATATCTTTGACATCTGATTTGTGATTTAGAGGGTAAAACCAAATGTATTTAGTGAAGTGATCAACAAAGATGACATAACATTCAAAGTCGTCATGTGATACAATGGGTGAAGTCCAAACATCAGAGAATATTATTTGCAGAGGTTGTGAAGACGCAAGAGAGGAAGTAGAAAAAAGGTAGTTTGTGGCTTTTATTGCACTCACAAGCATCACACAAAAAATTGCAAGACAAAGATATAGATAAATCTAATTGATAATGAGAAATAGTGTGTTTTAAAATAGGAAATGCTGGATGTCCTAGTCTATGATGCCACTCGGATGAAGTTGTCTTAATACTACAAAATGCTAACAGAGGAGAAGTTGTTGGAGGATAGGCTAGCCACTCATACACCCCATCCTTTGTCTGACCATTCAAAAGTATTACCCCCGTGCGAAGGTCCTTCACAAGAAATGAAAAAGGTAAGAATTCAATGGATACATGATTTAAAAGACAAAATTTTGAGATGGAAATAAATTTTTCTTCATGCTAGGTACACAAAGAACATTGTTTAATGTAAAGGTAGTGCTAGAAGTTTTAAGGAAAGTAGAACCAGTGTGGGTAATGAGGAGACCCGTGCCATCGCTGATCATGATGTTGTTGGAACTGGTGTAGGGCCTATAAAGGGATAGATTACTCAAGTCTGCAGTGACATGGTGAGAAGCACTACTATCTAGTAGCCACGTTGGAGTATTGGAAGAGCTGTTCGCAACAAAGTGTGCTTGAGGCTGCCATGGTGTCAGAGAGGTGGTCATTGGAGCACTTGTGGTCGTGGATGGCTGAATTGGAACAAGACTAAAAGATTGGCACTTTTTGGCTGTAAACCCTTGAATCCCACAGATTTGGCAATGACCAAGATACGGACAAGGAGGTCGGTCATTTCGACCAAAATTTTGCCTGGCGTTGCATGACACAGGGAAATGATTGTTGTAGTTGGGCAACGGGTGCCAGCCCGTGTTGTTGTTCCTAGAAGATGGTGGAGGATACCAATTATTGCCATTGTTGCCTACAGTATTTGAAGAACGCCATCCAGAGTTAGTGCGATTGGCAGGATTTGCTGATGCTGGAAAGTGACCAGGTTCTGATTTTGTTTCAGGAAGTGTTGCTTCAAAATTTAGAAGCTTTTCATGAAGTTCATCAAATTAATTGGTAGTGTCGCGGGCTTGAACTGCACGCACCAATTCCTTATATTCATCACCGAACTCATCAAGAATTTTCTCCATGAGAGCGTCTTCTTCCATTGGTGCTCCAAGTATAACAAGCTCATCAGCATGACCTTTCACTGTTTGAAGGAAGTCTGTACCATTTTGAGAACCCTTGGCCAAATTTTTAAGATGACTTTTTACCTGCTTAATGCATCCTCGGGATGGCATCGGCATACGTGTTTGCCAGAATTTTCCATGCTTCCTGAGAGGTCTTTGATCGAGCAATAAATGGGATGATGGTGGGAGAGAGAGATCCAAAAAGAGCACTAAGGCTTAGTTTGGCCCCCATTTTGGTGCTTCTCTTTTTTTAAAGCACAATTTCATGTGAATTCATTTGGTAACTAGTTTATGAGCTTTGTAAAAATTGAACTTAGGGCTTTTTTTGGGAGCTTGTAAAAGCTCTAGAATGGAGCTTTTAAAAGCTCAAGGTAGCTTTTTGGTTTCATGATGTTTTTTTTAAGAGTACTGTGTCACTTGTACAAAATTATCAAATAACTTAATAACAAATTTCATAATTAAGCTACTTTTAAAAAGCCACGTGGGGGCCAAACTAAGCCTAAGTATGAACTGATCTTGTCGGATCCATATAATATGAACATGATTTGGTAAGGTGGTGTTGTTTTGGGAAACAGTGGCTAGTGGACAAGGTTTTGATCCATCTATGTATTCTAGGAGGTCATATCCAACAAAAAAGGGTGTGAAATTGGAATTTCCAGGAGATGTACGTAGTTGGTGGTGGTGAGTTAGAGTGGAGCTTGGGCTGTGATATGTTTATGGAGATGAGGGTATTATTTGGTTCATTTGTGTTTCGAATGACAGGATTAGGAATCGTGTGGTGTTGTTTGTGGTCATGGTTGTGGTGGCTTAGGGAAGAATAGCAGGATTTTTAAAATTGATGCAAACCATAAGAAGCTGTAGAGAAGAGAACAGAGTTTAAAAAAAGGCCACACACCTGACCATTGATATCAAACAATATATAGAATACAATTACAACTGAGCTCCTAAACTAACTCCTAAATGTATGAAGTGATCTGTTAACATCACATGCAAATTCAAAAATGAAAAATATTTTTTAACTAACACAAGAAACAAGGAGAGAATATCGGAGTGCAGGTTGACTCCTATTAACCCTAAGGCCACGTTTGGATGGTGGAGGGGGATTGGACAATTAGTCCCATTTAATTGATAGTCCTGGGACTAATAATACCACCTCTCCCATGGTATAACATAGTCTCCCATATGGGGGACTATTATTTTAAAATGGACAATTAGTCCCGAACAAAGTGGTCTTGCCAAATACTGAACTATTCAATTAAATCAGATTATTAAATCAATTCCCTATTATCCCCTCCTTAATCTAGCGATACACACGAGGCCTAATGTCGTTAACATTAAAAATGCCCCTTCATTGATATGTAGAAATGTGTAATACCCTTTATTTTCAATATTTTTTTATACTCAGAGATTCTATATATTTCCTTTGTCATTTCTTGAAATTCTATCTTCGACCGATCGAAGTCTTTTCGAGCGATCGAACATTTCCAGAGTTCAAGCGATCGAAACCCTGCCGACATAAATTTATGATGTGGTCCCCACTTCAATCGATCAAACTGTTTTCAATCGATCAAACCTGACCGATCTGTGTTCAAGCGATCGAACTACCTTCGATCGATCGAGAGTGTAATCATTTGAAATCCCAGGTTTCCCGCAGACAATGCCACCTACACCCCTCCCTCTCTATATATATATTTGTGCTCGTGTATGAGAAGTGTTTAAAAAACCAGAGAGTTGAAAGAATGTGTCTGTGCTCTTGTGAGTTTATATATACATATACATCCATATATACATCCATATATTATATATACACACTGTTAGAAAGAGAGAGACAAGCAGAGGAAGAAGAAGGAGAAGAAGAATAACAGAAAGAGAAGGAGACAAAGAGAGGGGGCAAGGCAGAGGGGAGAGAGAGAGAGAGAGAGAAAGAGAGACAGATAGAGAGAGAGAGAGAGAGAAAGAGAGAGCCCGCCATTAAAGCTCAGAGATCACACATTGCCAAACGTGCCCTTACAATCTTTCGGTGAGTTCCAAACTCACTCAATATCTTAGTTGTAATGTTATTTACTTATTCTGTACGTTTACAAAGGACCCAAATCCTTAACGTATTATGCGCATTCACTGCCAGAACCTGTAGAGACCAATCAAACTAAGTTCAATCGATCGAACAACACTGAGTCTCAATCGATCGGAATGACTTCAATCGATCGAGACCACCTTCACTTCGATCGATCAAGAATACTTCAATCGATCGAGCATCATTTTCCTTTAAGCAATTAAGATGACTTCAATCGATTGAAACCTAGCAGAACATGGATGTGTTCCCTTAGTGTATAATTCATAATGCATAATTGTTTAATCGTTCTTTCATGTTCCTATTATGCGATATTATGGAATTATGGAGGTAAGGGAATACAATAATGAGATCGAGATAATATGGTGAGTAAAGTAGTTGGGTTCGGAATGTTAGTAATAATACGACGCGATAACGAGATAAGTTAGAGATAATAACGATTGGTAGCATTGGATAACTAGGGATTGAGTCAGTGAGATCTCAGTTATTTTTTAGGTTGTATGAGTCGAGCTGATGATTCACTTAGGTTGAATATGATAAGTGAGTCTGAAGGATTTGACCAGGATTGTAGAAGCTATGGGTGCACAGTATTCGCAAGCGTTCTTAAAAGCGGTGAATAGTAAGAGTTCTTAAAAGCGGAGAACAAGAGTAGTTGTGGCCCCCTCATGGTTTGTATTTACCGGAGCTATGTATGTATGATACTCACAAGCGTTCTTAAAAGCGGTGAACAGTAGGAGTTTTCAAAAGCAGTGAACAGGAGTATGAGTACATCCATAGACCAGTCGTTCTATAAGAACGATGTACTGTGCTCTCAAGAGTTCTTCAAAGCGGTAAAGCGGTGAACAAGAGCATTAGTATGTCGTGATAATATAATCAGTTTGAGAGAGTCAGTCGGATTTGTACAATCAGTCTTAGAGTGGGAAGATGATGAGAATCGATTAATGATATGTCTGAATAAAAGAGGAAGAAATATATTTAGTATCATTGTTATATATTGTTCATAATTGGTAATTACGTTATTTCTATGAGACTGTGTTAGTTAGTTCTCACTCAACTTTCAATCAGCTGACGGCCTATATTGCCTGGACATTTTCCGTCCAGATTACCCTGTCCTTAACAATGCAGGTGATGGAAACTACGATGATGGCTACTACCCTGAGTGGGATTATACATAGGGTGGCCCCACTAATGACGGTTATGCCAGCAACGCATGTTATACTGACGACTACTCCTATGTCAGCTGAAGATCTGGAGATAGTTCATCTAATAAGTGTTTAATTTACATTTCTGTTGAACTCTGTTTTAGTTGACGGGTACTTGGACATATGTTGCGTCCAGACCTGTTGTGATCCTGTGGGCCACACTCTGATGTTTTGTAAATCATAGAATCGTTTTTATATTCAGTGAATTTTGTTACTATTCCTGTTTTTCCTGTGGACTAGTACTGTGTGGTGTGGATAATTAGTGACTTTCATTTGTCATTCCCTATGGACCCAAAAAGAAAATTTAGTTTTCTTTATTTTTGCTGCTTTAGGGCATGACAAAATGTACAAGAAAAAAAAAAAAACCAAATTTGACCATAACTAAAATTTACAACAGTACCCTTTTATTGGCCATTTTGACACTAGAAAGTTAATCCTTGAAGAAATTTTTGCAGTTTTTTCTCTTTGATTATGTGAGAGGCTTATTTTATTTTGGAGAAAATACCTTTTACCCCCCTGTGGTTACACTCATTTTCTCATAACCCCCCTGTGGTTCATTTTGTAACACTTAACCCCCCTGTACTACGGACTGAAGTGAGACTGTTAACTTTTCTAACGGTAGTCCCACTTCAATCATTAGTACAGGGGGGTTAAGTGTTATAAAAATGAACCACATGGGGGTTATGAGAACATGGGTGTAACCATAGGGGGGTAAAATGTATTTTTCCCTAGAGAGTATGTATAGGGGCTTGGGGGTATTAAAGTCATTTCCTTTTTTTTCCGTTAAAAAAGTTAACAGTCTCACTTTAGTCCGTAGTACAGGTGGATTAAGTGTTACAAAATGAACCACAGGAGGTTATAAGAAAATTGGTGTAACCACAAGGGGGTAAAAGATATTTTCCCCTTTTATTTTTCATATTTTACAAATGATTGGAGAGAGAGTTGTGGATAAAAGGAACTAATTGTAACAAGTTTATGAACTTCAAGGGACTCGATATTTTTTTCCATCTCCTACTAAACAGACATGAAGTGAGGAAATTGCCCAATGTTTAGAACATGCCTAATATTATGGACCTTTTAAAAGGTGGAGTGGCAAATCTTTCTCTTTCTCTTTTTCTTTTCTTGTTTACATGAAAGGGAGAATATTTGAACATGCCTAAGGTGTAAATAGGAATGTCAAAATGGCCAGGCTAGGCCCGTCCGACATTGATTGGGCTTGGACTTAATTTGGCCCACGGACTCCTTCTCTCTTTTGGGCTGGGCTAGAGGGTTCATGCTCTAGGCCCTACTTGAAGGCCTAGGGCATAGGGTCTCGGGTCGGGCTTAGAGCCTAGGGCCTCATACCAGGTTTATCTCGGGCTAGGCTTAGGGCCTAAATTGTCTATTTTTAATTTATTATAAGATATATAAGACAATATAAATATGTAAACAAGTGAAAATGTAACGAAAGATATAAAAGGTTAGAGTCTAATTAAATAAAAAAAAATATTACCTCTTATTAAAAGAAATTAGAAATAAAAATAATTACACCCCAAATTTCGCGTTACTCCTATGTATTATATCCTTAAATTATTCAAGTAATATTATACTTCTTTTCCTAAATGGTTCCCAAACAGATGTGATAGTGGACCCACCTTCAATAATGGTAGGACCACTTCAACATCATCCAACCAAAGTAGACTCATTGTCACATGTTTTTGGGAATCATTTGAGCTAGAAAATTTTAGAAGCATAACATTACTCAATTTACTCGCAAGCTGGCAATACTATAATTTTGTCACTTGCAATTTTGATTATTATAACTGTTGGAAATGGCAAAAAAAATTAATTGTTAGAAAGCTTCTGGGCTTGATCGGCCCAGGCCTCGGACCAAGCCATGGACTGGGTTTCAAGTCAGGCCTGACCGGATTGGGCTTTGGACCGGGCTCGGGCTTCAAGAGATAGGCCCATGCCCTATCTGAGGAAATAAGGACCTAAGGCCAAGCTTAAGGCCCATTTTTTCGGACTGCCCATCAAGCCGGACTTCTTTTACATCCCTATGCGTAAGGCAGCACTAACTAGGACCTCATTCAAGTGGAGTGCCTAATCACACCAACCAAATTGAAGTTTTTAAGTTCTGAGTTACTAGAAGTTTTTTTTGCTCAAAGAGTTATTAGCAGTTAATCGAGGGTATTAATGGAGCTTAACCAAAAGTAGGGATTATTAAAAATCAGTCAATTTTTGTTTGGCATTTTAAAGGACAGTCAGTTACTTTTTCAAAATGATCAAGAAAAGGAAATCAAGTTAAAACTAAAAATTTAAAAACAGATCAACTTTTTGATTTTTTTTAAATAATAAATAAATAAAATTACATTTACTTCCCCATCTTCTTCCTCACCACCACCTCCACCAGTTGCCACCACACCACACCACAACCACCACCACTACCACAGCCACCACCACCACCACCACCACCACCGCAACTGTAACAACCTGAAAATTCATAAACATTTAATTGCATTGTCATATTTAAAATCAAAATTTCATTGTCTGCTTTTATTTTAATTACACTTCTTATGTGTAAAATTTATTTCTTGCTTGATTTCATATTTGAAATTCTTATTGGGTCCAAAACTGTAATTTTTACAAAGTTAGTAATACCTGTGGGGATTTCAAAATCTGTATTTCAAAACGGTGGAAATATTTCCTTTTTGACTAAATCAATATTTTTATAAAACTAGATAATCATTTCCTAAATTAAAATGAAATTTCTGTATTTTTGTAGTGGACACCGCACTACGAAAATACCAGTTTATGTTCAAAACTGTTCACGCTGTGTTGAACTTCCACAGATTTTGGAAGTGACGGATTGGACATTTGCTTTATTTCTATTTATGGAAATCAATCATTGGATAGGGCCTTGTTTGGCAAACAAACCATGTGTGTGTTATTCTTGTGCCATAAGCTAAGTTTCCCAAACATTTCAATTTGACCTCTATAACCCTATACTTGGCTCTTGGTCTATTGGAGAGTTTTATATCATCTGTGCATATATGCTATATACGTATGTATATCTGTGTAATTATAAGTTTTTAGTTAATTTATAAAACAATTCATTTTGTTGAGTGGTCAACAAAGTACTTGGGCACCAAGTTGTTGATTAGCTTTCTATATAAACACACATAGATCTCACATCTCACACTTCACCTTCTGCACATTGTTAAAACATAGAGAAGTAGAGAGAAAAACAGTGAGTTCTTCAGAATTTTATAGAGAGAGAGAGAGAGAGAGAGAGAGAGAGAGAGAGAGAGAGAGAGCAAGCTTCAAACTCAATAGCTTAAACTTGAAGTTTGGAATTCTTATTGGGTTTCTTTCTCAACTTATTTTCTTATATCTCAATCATCAGTGAGTATTACTAACTCACTCCAAATGTATTTCATTCTTCAATTTCTGTTTTGTATTGTTGATTTAAGAATCACCATTTTTGCTACACGTATGAACTCCATAGCCTCAAAAGGCTTGATTTTCCAATCTTAAACAAAATGAGTTTTCAGAGTTGATTATAAGAGATTTATGTCCCTAGATGCTATATCTAAAGTTTTAGAGCTTAATTCATCCATATGAAAAAGTACATTAAGAATTAAGTTTTGACAACTTTTAGTTTTTCATGAAATTCAAGAGCTATGGTTTGATTTATGTTTAATTGATGTCATATTTGTAATCCTTGTAAGAAAAGGGAGAGATCCATATACAACATGATATATATATGCTAACAGATTCGAAAATGGGTCAAAAAGACCCCATTAAACTGAAACAGAGCAGTTTCTACGAAGAAGAAGGAGCCTCAGCAATTAATCGCGCGCGCGATCGCGCGAGCGAGGGTCGCGTGAGCGACCCCTCGCGCAAGGCATGCGTCTCCAGGCAGACAGAAAAGTTTATATATATAAATGAAAAATAGGCAGGTCGCGCAAGTGGCCCGCGCGAGCGACCCGTTGCGCGAGCGGCCCGCTCGCGCGACCTCTGGCAGTTTCCAGTTTTGCTTGTTTTGTGATAAGGGACTATTTGGGATAAAATTTATATACTGTTCGTGTACTGTTTGGGAAATTTACTAAAGCAGAATCCTATTTGGATATGTTTAAATGATCAAAACAATGAATTGCGACCTATCAATCCCCGTACGTACATTGTTCCTTTAATTCAACGAATTTTCTCTATATTTAAGGTTCATGACGTACATGTGGAGTCAGTTGTACATGCATATGGGTGTCAGTCAGTGTGGAAAAGAGTAATGGTCAGTGTGGAAAGAGTATGAGATTTAGATTGAGATTGAGATTGAGATTGTGTGGTGGACACTCCCTGGTTATTGTGTACCAAAGTGTGACGTGTTGAGATTGCGGTGAGAGTATCTTTGTAATGCGATGGTGGCAAAATTGGACACTCACTGACGCCCATGGTAACGTTAAAGTGTGTGACGCCGAACTTGGACATTCCCTGGCACCCATGGTAGTGCTAAAATGTGGCCTACGGACACTCCCTGATACCCGAGTCTGGATACTGCGTGAGGGTTCCTCCGGTATTTGCATGGCGGTTTAGGTATTCAAAGTGTGAGGCATTGGACACTCCCTGGTACCCCGGACCAAAATGTGAGGCAAACTGGACATTCCCTGGCACCCCGTTGCTAAAGTGTGGCTATCTTAGTGTTTCAAAGATACTGGAGTGAGATAGTGGGTTGTTGTGTCTGTCGAGAGAAAAGAGTCGGCAAGATGAGTGTGGTGCATTGTCTCATACACGAACATATGCTTTTATGAATGAACGACTTTTAAGATATCCCTCGTTGTTTCATAAAATGAATTCTTTCTGTGGTCAAACTATTGATTTTACAAAATTGAAAATGGAAAAAGGTAAATGAGTATGTTTTACATTCAAAGTTATGTTTTTAATACTCACCAGCTTCTTGAAGCTGACGACGTTGATGCGTCCTGGACATTCGTGTTCAGGCTTTTCAGGTTACAATCAGGAGGAATCTTATGACTATGCTATTTGAGAAAGGCTGCTCTCGGATGAGAAAACTGTTTAATTATTATATGCTTTAAGCTTATATGTTTTTAAGGATGACTGTAATAGACATTAAGTTATTATTTTGTTTCAAGGCGGTCTGTGCCTTTAGACGACCCGGTGCTGTAATATTTATTAAGTTAGAAAAATTTTATAAGCCTTGATTGCTCTGCTCTGATTTTAATGTTATTGTTGTTCGACGTTTGGGACGAAATCGATCCTTCAAACTGTCGCGACCTACGGGTCCATAAAGGAAATTAAACGCTTTCCATATTTATGCTACGTCGGGGCGTGACAGGATTTAGTGGTATCAGAGTCAGGTTATTATTTATCTCAAGATAGTTTAGCCAGGTTAGGGTTTACCAGTTTAGACCCGATTCCATGATCTGTTAGCTTAAGCTTTGCACACCCGATAATACGACAGGGAGGATAGAATCAGAACCCAAACGCCTAAGATTATCTCTTTCCTGACTTAAGTAGTACCTTTTTATCAGGTATGGATCCAGCTCATCCACTATATGTACCAGACGGATATGGGGGACACTTTGTGACACCTGGGGCAGTGATCCCAGCCTTCCTCGACTTGTATCATGCGGCCGCTGAGCAGTTAGCCACAGCGACCGTAGTATCTGATTTATGGCACCAGGTTCATGTGGTAGGCTTAGTCGACCTGACTCGTATCCGCCTAGAGCTTCGTTACTTTGCAGAGGCTCAGCGCTTGATTTTGGTTGAGGTTTTGAGGTTGATTGATAGTGATGCTTTCTATCTCCCCCTCGAGATCCAGATTGTGCACGCCCATCTGGCTCAGTTAGAGATGCCCCCCCACCAGTAGTTCCCATCGCTGAGGACGATGTTGGGATTGTTCATGAGGTCCCAGTAGGTGGAGAGGATGTAGAGGATGGCATAGGTCTAGGCGACTTAGCCGCTGACCTAGAGGCTGAGCTAGCACTTGAGCTAGCCTTACCTGAGGAGATGCTAGTTGAGGCAGATGCCCCTGCGCCTGCTTCATCTTCGATCTCTCCAGGCTATGATGGGGTGAGCCCCTTTCAGGCTCAGCGATTTCGCCCAGTCGACTCGCTGGATCTCCTGATACCTGCTTATGGAGACGACTGACTTTCTAGATATGGCCTTGTATATATTAACTACTTTTGACTATTCGCTCTATCTCTTTTTGCAAACTGTAATTACATGCATTAGAGTGTAGGGCAATGACCCCATTTTGGTAACATTAACTTTTGCATGCGTCCTAACCCATACAGGTAGGGTAGGCATTGATCTGACCATACATGCTTTTTGTATCAACTTGACAAGAAGTTATATATATATATAATATACTCTTTTGGATATTGTCATCATTTGAATTGCTTCATAGTACTATTGCATGCATGTTTCTCATTCTACTATCACTATCATGCATAGAATGGCTGGAGGACTAAAGAGGAATAGGAATTTGATCGAGGGAGCACCTGAGGCTGCCGATCCCACGGGAATATTTGAAGCTTTCATTAGGCGTCTCGAAAGGGTTAGTAATCAGAATGAAAACCGACGAGACCGCCAAACTGGAGACAAATTGCTGGAGAGATTCCATGCGCTAAGGCCCGAGCAGTTTGCGGGTACCGCGGAACCCTAGAAAGCAGAACAGTGGTTAAGACAGATGGACCGCATGTTCGAAGCTGTCCAGTGCAACGAGATGGATAAGAGGAGGTTGGCTACATTTCAATTGACCGATGCTGCCGCAGATTGGTGGGATTCGGTCATAGCTACTATCGGGAATGGAGCTGCAATGGGGATGACGTGGACTGCGTTCAAGGGGAGATTTATGGAAAAGTACTTCCCGGCTACGGAGAGGCACAGAAGAGAGAAAGAATTCATGGATCTGACGCAAGGAACCAAGTCGGTGCAAGAGTACACCACACAGTTCGAAAGACTGTCTCGGTTCGCTCCACACCTGGTTGATACTGAAGAGAAGAAGATCCGTAAGTATAACCAAGGGCTGACACCGCAGATTCGTCGCCTAACTCTCGGCCACTTAGATAAATCGTTTGAAGGACTTGTTGGTTTGGTTACCGACCTGGAAGAGGATGTTCGAGTAAACCGTAAGCAATTTGATTTTCGACCACCTCAGAGGGGTAATTTTGGGAATAGACCACCAATGAATCGTACCCAAGGGCAGAAGAGAAATTTCGACGGAAGCAAGAAGACCCAGGCTATTACCTATCCGACTCAACCCCGAGTAGGAGAAGGGAGTAGTAGTGGAAAGTGCTTCAACTGTGGCAACCCTGGTCATCTGGCCCGAGATTGCAAGGCACCAAGGCGTGCTGCTCAGCATGGGATAGTCTGCTTCAACTGTGGTGAACCAGGTCACATCAGCAGGTTCTGTACTGCTCCTAAGCAGGTGACTTATGGTCAACAGGGTCAGACTCGCTTGAATGATGTTATCCCTAATGCAGTAGGATATGATGGAACTGTGTATGAAGAAGGAGATTATGGAGAAGCTCAACATGATCAGCAAGCAGTGGAAGGTACATTAACTCTGTTTAACTCCCATGTTAAAGTGTTATTTGATACGGGTGCTGCTCTATCATTCATATCTGTTAATACAATTCGGAGATTGGGTATCTTACCTCATCGTTTAGAGAGAGCTTTGAAGGCTACATCACCATTAGGAGCTGCAGTCAGGTTAGGACACGTGTGCAAGGATTGTCCTTTACGGCTAGGAGACCGTAAAATCCCTGCAAGGTTGATTGTCCTATCGATGAAGGAGTTTGACATAATCCTAGGAATAGATTGGCTCTCTCAGAATCAAGTAAAGTTGGATTGTGCGAGGAAGAGAATTGCATTCCCCGACAATTAGAATCAGCCGTTTGATTTTCAATGTAACCCTTCGGGAGATATGTTCCTCACGAGATTGAGATTGTGTGGTGGACACTCCCTGGTTATTGTGTACCAAAGTGTGACGTGTTGAGATTGCGGTGAGAGTATCTTTGTAATGCGATGGTGGCAAAATTGGACACTCCCTGACGCCCATGGTAACGTTAAAGTGTGTGACGCCGAACTTGGGCATTCCCTGGCACCCATGGTAGTGCTAAAGTGTGGCCTACGGACACTCCCTGATACCCGAGTCTGGATACTGCGTGAGGGTTCCTCCGGTATTTGCATGGCGGTTTAGGTTTTCAAAGTGTGAGGCATTGGACACTCCCTGGTACCCCGGACCAAAGTGTGAGGCAAACTGGACATTCCCTGGCACCCCGTTGCTAAAGTGTGGCTATCTTAGTGTTTCAAAGATACTGGAGTGAGATAGTGGGTTGTTGTGTTTGTCGAGAGAAAAGAGTCGGCAAGATGAGTGTGGTGCATTGTCTCATACACGAACATATGCTTTTATGAATGAACGACTTTTAAGATATCCCTCGTTGTTTCATAAAATGAATTCTTTCTGTGGTCAAACGATTGATTTTACAAAATTGAAAATGGAAAAAGGTAAATGAGTATGTTTTACATTCAAAGTTATGTTTTTAATACTCACCAGCTTCTTGAAGCTGACGACGTTGATGCGTCCTGGACATTCGTGTTCAGGCTTTTCAGGTTACAATCAGGAGGAATCTTATGACTATGCTATTTGAGAAAGGCTGCTCTCGGATGAGAAAACTGTTTAATTATTATATGCTTTAAGCTTATATGTTTTTAAGGATGACTGTAATAGACATTAAGTTATTATTTTGTTTCAAGGCGGTCTGTGCCTTTAGACGACCCGGTGCTGTAATATTTATTAAGTTAGAAAAATTTTATAAGCCATGATTGCTCTACTCTGATTTTAATGTTATTGTTGTTCGACGTTTGGGACGGAATCGATCCTTCAAACTGTCGCGACCTACGGGTCCATAAAGGAAATTAAACGCTTTCCATATTTATGCTACGTCGGGGCGTAATAGCAACCTCTCTCTCTCTCTCTCTGTGTATATATATCTAATATATAGTCACCCCACCACAACCTCTCTCTATCTCTTCTCTCTCTTCTCACCACCACCATGGGCTTGCTTCCTCATCTACCCCTGCCTTGCAAAAAAAGAAGGGAAAAAAAAGTTGCAGGTTGAAGCAACTGTTGAAACGGCAGGAGCAACTCACCAAACTTATTGGGAGCAACTCACCAAACGTAAGGAGCAACTCACCAAATAGAAAGAATAATGTTGCTCCTTACGTTAATTGATGAGTTGTTCTCGATACGTTTGGTGAGTTGCTCCTTCTGTTTGGACAATTGCTCCAAAAATCTACACCTTTTCCCCCCCCCTTTGTAGTGTAGATGGTGGATGAACGAGGTGCCCCCGTGGTAGTCGTGGCTATGAGAAGAGAGAGAGGAGATCAAAAAGAGAGAAGAGATAGTGAGGTTGGGGTGGTGGTGGTGGTGGAGCAAGGTGAAGATTTTTGGATCAATTGTCCAAACAGAAGGAGCAACTCACAAAATGTATCGGGAGCAACTCACCAAACATAAGGGGCAACGTTACTCTTTCCGTTTGGTGAGTTGCTCCTTACGTTTGGTGGGTTGCTCCTAATAAGTTTGGTGAGTTGCTCTTGCCGTTTGGACAATTGCTCAAACCTGCAACTTTTTTTTTTCTCTGCAGTAGCAGGGGTGGATGAGGGAGGAGGCCCGTGGTGGTGGTGGCGAGAAGAGAGAGAAGAGATAGAGAGAGGTTGGGGTGGTAGTGGTCATACATTAGATATATATATATACTCATGTATATATATATAGAGAGAGAGAAGGGTTGTGGTGGTGGTGGCCGTGGTGGTGGTGGTCGTTGTGTGGTGGTGACTAGTAGTGGTAGTGGTCGTGGTGTGGTGTGGTGTGGTGACTAGCCATGGCGGTGGTGGTTGGTGGAGGTATTGGTGAGGAAGAAGATGGAGGAGGTAAGTGTAATTTTTTATTTTTAAAAAAATCAAAAAGTTGATGTATTTTTAAATCTTTCATTTTAACTTGTTTTTCTTTTCATTTAGAAAAAGTAATTGACTGTCCTTTAAAATTTTAAATAAATTTGATTAATTTTTAATAATTCAAACAAAAGTATGTTGACTAAAGTACCCATAAAAGTCAAAGTCCACGTGGCATGATAATATTGGAAAACGGAAAAAACAAACAAGAGTTTGGAACCTCTGTCCGTCCGAAATTAAAAGATCAATTAATGAATAAGTTTTTTTTTTCTTTTTTTTCTTTATTTAAATTTTTTTTCCCCATTCATTAACTGGAGTGTAGTTTTGCTCATCTCAAAATTGCTCACATTTTGTTCACTCACTTATTTTATTGGTTAATGTAGTGAGTCTCAGTACTTTACACTACTAATTAATTCTCATTTAATATTGAATTCTACTGCATTAGTCAGTGAGAGATAAGAGTGAACAAATAAGATAAGCAATATTGGATTAATTGAAAAAGGAAAGGAGTAATTATATTTAAGTCATTTTTATATGTCAAAATTAAAAGTCAAATCTACTACTTTTTTAAAATTGAAAAAATATCTTTTTTTTTTTTTTTGTAAAATTAAAAAAGTCACTTAAATTTTAAATGAAGTTTTAGAGCAACTCTTTATATACGTGGGAGCAACTCTTCAAAACGTTGGGAGCTACTCTTCCAAACGTAAAGAGTAACCTGTTTAAAAGACAGGTGCAACTATTCTCAACAGTGAAAGCAAGTCTTCAAGCGTTTTGATGTAAGTTCAAAATGCTGAAAACCAAAAGTCTACTAAAATATGAAATAATTATTAAAAGGTTGATGCTTATTTTTTTTTTTAAATGACCTTTTGATTTTTTTTTTAAATTTTCAAATAATAATAATTTGATTTTTTAATTCCGTACAAAAAATTGACTAAAATCTAATTATCCAAGGAAAAAGAAGATTGAAAGGTTGAATGTGGATGATGATGTTAAAGATGTGTTAAGAAGATAAGTATTGAGATTTGACCGAGTAGTTAGCCTGCTTACTTTTGGAACAGGCATGTGTCAAATCAAATAATCAATCGGATTTATATCCTCACTTTAATGATTTAATCAAAAACAAAACATTAACCCAACTTATTAATCCTACTCGTTCAAGCAAAAAAAATATTAAGGGTTATTTAATAATAAGGCCTTTTATCAAGGGTCTTTATGGTAATAGGTACCTCTTCTAAATAGTTTCAATCAAAAGTCCCCACATCATATTTTAGACAAGACTACCCTTATTATACCCACCCATGATATACGATATATCAGCAAGTCAGATTCAAAAAAATAAATCCCTAAAAAAGCTACAATCAATTAGCTATTAATCCCCAAAGCCAATCCCAAACTCCAAACTGAAGTTTCTTCTCTCTCTCTCTCTCCTTCATGAACCCCACGTCGATTCGTTGAAGCCACCATACCATCACTGAAGCCACCACGTTGAAGCCAAATGCCATCTTCGGTACCACCACATCGAAGCCACCATGCCATCACCTTCACAACATTGGATCGTCAAAGCCACCACACCATCGCCGGAATTAGGGCTGCACATGGGTCGGGTCGGGTCTCTACAGAACCGGAACCGACCCGATTATGAATAGTTCCATGTTTTGAGACTCAGACCCGACCCGACCCGACCCAGTAACTTTGGTTCGCGTCGGGTCGGCTCTGGGCCACAACCCAGCTTTTTTTTTTTTTTTTTTTTAAATTTTTTTTCTTATATTTTATTTTACTATTATTTATATTTATATTCAGTAGTGGATACCTATTCTTCTAGGTATAATATATCCATTAAAAAGATTGATGAGGGTGGAGAGTCATAAAAATTAATTCCCACCATTAGAAAGTGGATATAATGTTTTATATATTCATGGATATAATGATGTGCAACCTATAAAAGTTCAAATTAATAAGGTGGTTATGTTTTATATACTCATGGATATAATGAAAAGAAAAATGAGAACTTTGTCACCAAAATAAACAATTAACTAGCAAAAACAGTTTACCGGACCAGACCAGGCCCGAACCGACCTGACCCGGACCGAAATATTTATATTCTGACTGGACCCGAACCAGACCCGACCCATTTCATTTCAGACTCGACCCAACCCGACCCAATCGGTTCGGGTCGGTTCGGGTCTTCGGGTAACGGGTTTTTTGTGCAGCCCTAGCCGGAACCACCATGTCGTGATTGGTGTTGTCGAAGATTGTGCTAAATCGATAGTAATTGTGAGCTTGAACCACCACATCGTTACCATCACCGTTCAAGTCGCTCCCAAGAAACCCTAGTACCAACCCTGTACGGCCAACTCTTAGCAGTTTCAGTCACCATTATTGGATAATCAAGGTCTCTGCATCTATTTGTTATACATTGTAGAGTGCTCTGACACACACGTAGATGTAGACAACTTCATTAATAGTGTCGAACCACATACAAACTCTCTCTCTCTCTCTCTCTCTCTCCCTCTCTCTCTCTCTCACACACACACATTTATTGCTGATATTTATTGTGACCTAAATCCGGCATCATCAGTATATATACTCATTTTATCATTACATTGATGTATGAACTTTTATTGAAGTCAAAATGTAGCACAAACAATTGACCCATGTTATATAATAGGGTTCTTTAGATTTCAGTTCTTTATTGTAGCATTTTTTAGAAATTGATCCATTCTATAAGTCAACTTAGAAATTAGTCCTTCACCTATTTTAAGGACCAAAATACCACTACTCCCATAAATCAGGATTTTGAAATTCAAAATCCAAATTTGTTATATATATATATATATATAGATAGAGAGAGAGAGAGAGAGAGAGAGAGAGAGAGAGAGAGAGAGAGAGAGAGAGAAATACCCCCACTCCCATAATTCACGGGATTTTGAAATTAAAAACCCAGATTTGTTAACAGAGAAAAATTATGCAAGAGAGAGAAATAAAAGTGAGAAATTCCACACTGTAAAATACATCACAAACTATAAGTGAGAAATTTCTCAATAACATAATACAAAATTTTAGATATTATTGTGAGAAATTCTCAATTCTAATTTCTAACCATAACAAGAAATTTCTCACTTTGAAAAGCATCACTGACCATAAGTGAAAAATTTAACAAATATGGTGAGAAATTAATTTCTAAAATTTTTAATGGAAATGCGTAATGTACTAATGAAAAATTTTGAATGCTCTAATGACAAATTTGTGACTTATTAATGCAAAATTTTTCACTTTTTGGTGAGAAATTCCCAGTTTTAGAATTTTGATGGAAGATTAATAATACAAATTTCTCACCAAAAAAAAAAAAAAAACAATATTTCTCATGAGTAAAAATTAATAGATCAAAATCAAATGGAATAAATAAGTTTTGTGTGAACTTACACGTATTGTTGTATATATATAGAGAGAGAGAGAGAGTGAGAGATAGAGAGAGAGAGAGAGAGAGAGAGCTTTCAGTTGCTTAGTGAGAGAGAAAAGGCCAAACAAGACTGTCAAGAGCCAATCCCTAATCCTGATCTACTGCAATATTCAATCATCTCCTCAACTCACCTTATCACCATGTACCGCCATTAACACGAGCTCGAACAACGTGTATTGTTTATTACAACTTCCACTTATCTGAACTCGTTACCTTTTCTTACCCTAAGATCAAGCGGATTTGCTGGTAACCCCCTAGGGCCCCTACACGAACATAGTACACACCCATACACATATGTATATACATATCCTTATACTTCTAGTAAATTTACCAGTAGGAGCAACATTACTTGATTTGCCTTGCCATTACACAATTTGGCTCCCAATCGTCTGATTTTATTGTTCGAATAAATCCTTACAGCCTCAGAGAAATGGGTATTACTGTAAACAAACTCTAGAGAGAGCGAGATAGAAACATGATTTAGGGATTGCACTGTTTGCACAACTACATTTTAAGAAATCATATCTCTCCTAATTAATATAAACTGATTACTATATATATATATGATATGTCCAAAATTATCAGGTTATGGAGTCAAGTCGCCACATCATCAGAGGATCCCCGAGGACTCCGTTGAAAGCGCCTGCAATTCCGTGATGCCAAGCTTGCTCACTACAATCGCTCGGTATGGGGCGCATAGGGCGGCATTCCACGAATCCAGCTTGACCGACAAGCTTTTAATCAGTCTCTTAATCCGGTTAGAAGATTGAAGGAATGAATATGGTAGTTTCCTAAACCACTTAGGAAACTCCCCCAAATTCATGTAAGATAATTGTAATAAGATTAGGCTTCCTAATCTGCAGAACTTACCACGTATAGGGGGTCTGTTGCATCTATAAAAGAGATCGCCTACCGCCACTATAGGGGGGGGGGGGGCATTCTGAACCTAGAGAATAGTAGTTTATACACACTCATACGCATATACCCGGTCGGTGTTACTGGTAGGGTCACTCAACTTGTTGACTCCTCAGGCCCGCCGGTGATCTGCTAGTGAAGCGCACTGACGCAACCGTGGATGTAGGTCACCTCGTTATCGGGACCGAACCACATACAAACTCTTGTGTCCCAATATCTCTCTCTGAATCTCTCTTACCAATTTTTGGCATCATCACTTTGGCGCCGTCTGTAGGAAACGATAAGTTTTTCACCAACAAATTTCTTGATTGATCAACATGCCACCGAAGACGGGTAAGAAAACTACTGTCCCGGCCAGTCGGGAGAACTTGCAGCTCAAGCAGCAGGCCACCACCATGACCTCCGAGCAAGTGATGGCGGCGCTCGCGCAACTTCTGGAAGGCCAGTGGCAAACCAAGCAGCAAATCAAAGCGTTGTTGGCCTTACAGGAAAAGCGTCCTCAATCCGAGAACCAGACCGGGAAGAATGCCCCTGACCGGGAGCCCGCACGAGTCCGAAACCATACCCACTCTGCGTCGGTATCCCCGTCAAATTGGGAACACATCCGGGATGGAGACCGTAGCAGAGCGCCCAGGCGCACCAGGCGGCAAGCTAGGACCAATCCTTACCGGGTGGAAGATACTAGAGATATCATCAACAGACGACGCACCACCAGGAGGGAGGAATCAGGACCAAAGGCTCGAGAATTAGCCAAAGACCCTCTGGTCCAGAGCCGGGGAGATCTTAGGCATACGATTACCCAGAGCTAGAGCCGGGTTCTATCCCCTAGGACAACGCATGACACGAATATTTTTCTGTGCGCTTGTATGCTATACCCAAGTGTAGGTAACCGTGTAAGTAATAAACTGGATTAAGTCCAGGTCGATCCCACAGGGAAGGATGAGAATTAAATTACTTAGATTAGACTCTAAAAGAAAAGAAAATTCAATGTTTTAAAAGAAATGTAGAACACAAAGTTCTACAAAAAACAACTACTAAAATTAAAAGCAACTAAATTAAATTAACTAACGATTAACTATTTAACTAAAGTGAGATTTTAAAAGCGGTTTTTCTTAATAAAAGGAAGTGTTGGGATCACGCGAATCCACTGTGACCTGGCCGTCTACCATGCAATTACAATTAAGCTCAATGGAGTACATCTTCTACAGAATTCCGTACTTCTCTAAGGATCTAGAATCAATAGCCCTTTCATGACTGGGACTATATCATCTCAATTAAGTGCAAAATACATGAAAGCGGTTTAATTCAATAGTTAAGACTTGCACCTACAATGGTGTTAGCATTGAGGGTGGTTTGCAAAATGTATTGAAAGAAAATGCCTTAAGGCCTTAAGTTCAAAGACTGCTTTGACAAACTGAGCATTTGGGGACAGTTTGATAACAACTCCTTAAAACAGAAAGTCTTGGAATACTGTATTGGATGTTCTCAAGAATCTGAGAGTTCGATCGATCGATGCGCTTTCGATCGATCGACAATCGTCATCTCTCAATCGATCGACATATCTTCGATCGATTGACTATATCTCTGTACCGATCGATCGAACTAACTCCGATCGATCAAACACAGGTATTATTCTGATGCATGGCAGAGGCTTGAAAATCACAGTTTCATCGCGATTTCCCAACCTTGGACTACTCAGACATGGTCTGAAGTGTCCCAGATGCGTTCTTAACGTAAAGGTTCATTAAGGTGCCGTTTGGTTGTGAGTTTTTCATTAAAACTATGTAAACTTGAGATTTTAACTTGTCTAGCATAAAAAAACAGTAAGATTAAACCCTAAACTACCATTAACTAAGTGCAGTATGTAAATAAAACGATAACTTAGTAACCTTGAATGAAGAACTCGTATTTAAACCAAAGAAAATCCAAGCTATCAATGTAAACTTTGAGTAACAACCTACAAAACAAGAAAACTCTCCCTTCTCTCTATGAAAACTGATAAGAAGTAAGTGGGGCGTCCTCCTGGACGTAAACAATACGAGTTTATATAGTAAAATCCTAATGCTAGGGTTAAAACTCCGTCTTTTGCTGCGTGCGTGTATTCTGATAAAAGGCATGTTCGATCGATCGAACAACCCTCGATCGATTGAACTTCTAGAATCTTCGATCGCTTGATAAAAGTTAGATCGCTCGAACTTCAATTTTCAGCTTTGAGTTATCTTCATTAAAGCTAAGCACTTCCTTTTACCCTGCTCCTTCAATTATTCACACAGAGACAGTAATCTGCACAAATCACAGCTAAAACACACAACTTATCATAGATTAATCATAATGTGTAAAAACTGGAATTGTAATCCAAACTACAGATATATGAGGGAATTGTGAACTAAACTAGTGTATTTTCTTCTTTTAGCGCGGTTGTATTTTACAAATACCTCTGCTTGTCAACGCACTTCAAGGAGGAGGCATCATCATCAGACTCAACGTACCGCTCAGATATAGAAGGGAGAACCGGGCGAGATGTAAAGGCCCAGATCGAGGACTTGTAATAGCAAATCAAAAAATTGAACCGCAAGTAGCTCCACGATCATACCAATATAGAGACCGAGTCGCCCTACATCACTCGGATCACCGCATTCCCCATCCCGCAGAAATTCAAACCGCCACATCTCAGCTCTTATGACGGTACAGGGAGCCCAGTGGATCATGTGCGCACTTACAAGGCTCAGATGGTGCTAGTCACCATGGTCAACGAGTTACTGTGCCTGACCTTCCCTAGTACCCTTAAAGGCCCAGCCGCGCAGTGGTTCCACACTCTAAAACCCCCGAATGGTTGATGACTTTAAGACATTGAGCAAGCTCTGCATTAGCCAGTTTGTGGGGATGCTCGACCGGTCACAACTGGACACCTAGCTGCTTACCATCAAGCAGCGAAAGGGAGAGTCCCTGAGGGAGTACGTGGACTATTTCAATCAGCAGAGGCTCCAGAACTGCAACCTGAACGAAACGACCGTAATCATGGCTTTTCTGCTCGGGGGTCAACACACCAAAGTTGCTACGTCGTTCCACCGTGACCAACCGGCAACCTTGGTTGAACTTTCAAAGAGGGTCGGAAAGTACATTGACACAGAGGAGTTTCTGAAATCCAAGCGTGCCAGCTTTACAAGAGAAGAGTCCTCGAAAGCTAAACGGAAACATGAGGGCTCCGAGAAGGGTCCGGGAAAGAAGCCCAGACAAGATCAGCAGAGAGGCATTCAGGATCAGGCCCCGATTACCTTCACCCCACTTTCTCAGCCAATCCATGAAGTTATGGCCACCGCAAAGATCTAGAGGCTACTCCAGGAGCCCACCAAGTTGAAAAGCCCGCCCGGTAAGAGAAACCGGGACAAGTTCTGCCGCTTCCACAAAGACCATGGGCATGACACAGAGGATTGCTTTAAGCTTAAGATTGCCATTGAGAAGCTGATCGAGCAGGGCCACCTAGCTGAATTCATGGCAGTAGACAGAGGACCTCGGCAAGAAAACCGGGCTCCCGAGTAACTGCGACCCCTCGGACAAATCAATGTAATCTCCGAAGGCATTTCGGGCGGAGGGGATTCACAGTCGACCAGGAAGAGGCATGCCCGAGCATCTCTATCGGATGTCTAGCATGTCCTATCCACCCGATCTCCCCCAACCGACGTGTTGACATTCTCATCCGAGGACATGCTAAGCCTGCACTACCCTCATGATGATCCGCTGGTGGTGACGCTCTCTGTAGCAAACTACATGATTAAAAGGGTGTTGGTAGACACGGGCAGCTCCTCCGACATCATATTTGTCTCAACATTCGATCAGCTCGGGATATCTAGGGATCAACTCCGACCATTGGCCATTCCCCTAGTAGGGTCCAGCACCCAACCGCTCGGTGCCATCGAGCTCCCAGTCCTCATGGGAGCCAACCCTCAGCAGGCATCTGTACTGGCGAGCTTTGTGGTCGTGGAAGCTCCATCTGCGTATAATGTCATCCTTGGGAGGCCAACCCTCAACAAGGCTAGGGTGGTTATATCAACGCATAGCCTGGTGGTTAAATTCCCAATCCCCCAAGGCCCGGGAGCCTACGCGGAGACCAAGCAGTCGCCCAGAGTTGCTATGTTAGCTCTCTACGCCGGGAGGCCATCACTGAAACACTGAATGTCCAAGAGATGGACCCGAGGGATCAAAAGGACAGAGTGGGACCGATTGGGGACCTAGAACAAAGGGTGTTAGACCCGCAACTCCCTGACCAAACGGTCACTATCGGCACCCTGCTGGAGCCCTGCCTTAGGGAAAAGCTAATTCAGTTCATGCGACAGAGTCAGGATGTGTTTGCTTGGTGTCATGAAGACATGCCCGGGATTGACCCCCGGGTAATGTCTCACTGACTTAATGTTGACCTAGACTCCCGGCCTGTGAAGCAGAAGAGACAGGGCATAGCCCCCAAGAGGTAAAGGCAGTGCATGAGGAGGTCGATAAACTCCTCAAAGCAAAATCTATCCGAGAGGTCCACTATCCCGGCTAGTTAGCAAATGTAGTACTGGTCAAGAAAAGCAACAGAAAGTGGAGGATGTGTGTGGATTTCACCGATCTAAACAAAGCTTGTCCTAAGGACTGCTATCCACTGCCCAGGATAGATCTCCTTGTGGACTCCACAACTAGTCATTAGCTCCTCTCGTTCATGGACGCCTACTCCGGGTACAATTAGATTAGCATATACCCCAGGACGAAGAAAAAACCTCGTCCATCACGGATCAGGGGACCTACTGCTACGAAGTCATGCCGTTCGGTCTCAAAAACGTCGGGGCAACCTATCAGCGCCTGATCAATCACATGCTTAAGGACTTGATCGGGAAATCCATGAAGGTCTACGTTGACGATTTGCTGGTTAAAAGCCGGGACGAGTCTGACCATCTTGAGCATTTAGCCGGGGCCTTCGGCATTTTGAGAAAGTTCGGGATGAGGTTGAACCCGGCCAAGTGCACATTTGGCATCTCGTTCGGGAAGTTTCTTGGGCACCTAGTCAGCAGGCTGGGGATTGAGGCAAACCCCCAAAAAATTCAAGCCATCATAAACATGCGGTCACCCAGGTCAACCAAAGAGGTACAGAGTTTGGCCGGGCGGGTGGCCGCACTAAACAAATTCGTGTCCCGAGCTACCGACTGGTCTCTGCCATTCTTCAAGATCCTTGGCCGGGTTAAAGAGCCCGCCCTACCGACCTTACCGCCCAGATTATAGTTAGATATCCCGACTTGGGTACTTTATGTGGATGGTTCTTCCAACATACAGGGTAGTGGAGCTGGGATCATCCTAACCATGTCCAATGGGATCCAGCTCGAGTATGCGCTCAGGTTCGGATTCAAAGTCTCCAGTAACGAGGTCGAGTACGAAGCCCTGCTGGTCGGATTACAAATGGAAACCTCAATGGGTGCACTACAAATTTAAGGGTACAACAACTCTCAGCTCGTGGTAAATCAAGTTAATCAAGAGTATGAGGCTCGAGAGCATAACATCGTAGCTTATCTAGCCCTTGTTCGAGTAGTTTCAAAGAAACTTCAGGGGTTCTCTGTCACGCAGATACCTAGGGAAGAAAACATTAGGGCCGACCGGTTAGCCCGCCTTGCTTCATATTCTGAGTCAGACTTGTCCGGGATAAGGATAGAGTACCTACCTGAGCCAAGTGTGTTCAACTCGGAATGCATGGAGGTCGAACCGGCCACCTTAGAACCTAGCTGGATGAACCCAATCATGGCATTTCTGGCGACATGCACGTTACTAGACGGAAAGGAAGAAGCCCGCCTGGTTAAATACTGAGCGGCAAGGTACCACATCATTGATGACATCCTCTACGAAAGGGGATTTTCTATATCGTACTTCCGTTGTGTCCACCCTGAACAGGTCCAAGCAATACTGTACGAAATCCATGAAGGGGTGTGCGGGAACCACATCGGAGGCCGGGCACTCTCACGCAAAGCCCTGCTGCAAGGTTACTATTGGCCGACCTTGGCCAAAGACTCTCAAGAATACGTCAAGAGGTGTGATATGTGCCAAAGATTTTCTCCAATGATCAACCATCCGGGAGAACTTCAGACGCCAATCCTCAGTCCATGGCCGTTTGCTCAGTGGGGTATGGACATTGTCGGTCCTCTCCCGAAGGGAAAAGGACAAGTCAAGTTTGCCGTCATAGTCGTGAACTACTTCACCAAGTGAGCGGAGGCCGAGCCCTTGGCAACAATTACCGAGAAGAAAATGGAAAGCTTCATGGAGAGGAACATCCTCAGCACGTTCGGCGTCCCCCCGGGTTCTGGTTAGTGACAACGATAGGCAATTTAACACCCTGGTATTTAGGCAGTTTTGCTCGGGCTACGGGATATCCAATCACTACTCATCCCCCGAGCACCCCCAGGCCAATGGCCAAGCCGAGGTGACCAACCGGACTATTCTTCAATCAATTAAAACAAGGCTTGAAGACGCCAAAGGACTATGGATAGAGGAAATACCGACCCTCTTGTGGGCCTACCTCACAACTCGCCAAGCGGCAATAGGCAAAACATCGTTCTCACTCACCTACGGCTTCAAGGCGGTGGTCTCCATAGAGCTCGGGTTGCCCTCTTACCGGGTGGCAAACTTCAGTGATCAGAGCAACAAAGAGGCCCTCAGAACTGAACTTGACTTGGTAAAAGAAAAAAGAGATCGGGCCTATCTAAAGGTGGCAGCATACAAACAAAGAGTCTCCCGGTACTATAACAACAAGGTCAAGCATCGAAGTTTCCAAGTGGGAGACCTCGTCCTGAAGGCGGTAAACTTGTCTACCAAAGTCCCGAGCCATGGGAAGTTGGGGCCAAACTGGGAAGGACCGTATATAGTCACTTGGATCAACCGACCAGGAACCTACTGGTTACAAACTTTGGACGGGCATGAGCTCTCTCACCTATGGAACATACAACACCTCCGCAAATACTTTCAGTAGTACTTGGGAACGAGCGGGTTAGCAATGGCTAGGATTTTTGGAGCTCTACTTGAGCAATCACTATAAATTTTCAAATAAAATGAAAGTTTTCTATTTTACTTCATGAAATTATTCCTAACAGTATTCCGTGCAAAATTGAAAGACCTCGAGCCTAATCCTGAAGCTCCTCCAAAGACCTCGGGATTATACCCGAGGCATAAAAGACCTTGGCTCAAAATCAAGGCACAAAAAGACCTCGGGCCTAACCCCGAGGCACAGGCTTCGCCTAGGTCTAACCGACGATCGGGGCAAACCTCCTAGGTGGCTGATGATGGCAAGTCTCAAAGGACCCTGCAACCACCCATGCTCCAGGTCGGTTTCCTACGGTCGGTACACCACACACACCCTCTTGGCAAAAAGCTTAAGGGGTAAGGGAATACCCGACCAAAATAGGGAATAACATAAAGCTTCGCTTAGGCCCAACCGACGATGGGGGAAAACCCCCTAGGTGGCTGATGATGGCAAGCTTCAAAGGACCCTGCAACCACCCATGTTCCAGGTCAGTTTCTACGGTCCCTCACTCCTAGACACCCGCCTTAGCAAAATGCTTGGGGGGCAGGGGGAAACCAGACCAAAACAGGAATTCACACCGATCATTAACAAGGCTAGGAATCCTAATATTTTAAGTATCTATAGTGATCAGAGGAAAACCGTCTGGGCAGTAAAATAGGACAAGCTCCTAAAGTACACTGGGCGGGACCTTTAAAATGGGTCAAGAAGACCAAGAATTTTACCGATTACGGTCTTAAACCATTTGCTAAGGCAGGGACTTAGATCGGTCAAAACCGGTCGGGAATTGGCAAACACAGGCACACAAGTGCAGAAACAGTAAACAATTGATGGAAAAGTTGGTCTCAAGGACCTTTTCATTAATTAAAAATGATTTATACAGGGCCAGGGGGCAGTTGTAGTAGCTTCCCGAAAAAAAAAAAAACTACAACACAAAAGTCATCCACCTCGACCACATCTTCACTCTCCCCAGCCTCTTCTTCTGGGGCAGCTCCATCTCCGGTTCCCGAGCCCCCGCCCGGGGCAGGCTCAGCAGTTCCAGCCCCAGTAACAGGATCCTCACCAGCTGCGGGACTAACGTCCTAGTAGTCTGAGTCAAT
The DNA here is from genome assembly GCA_033977485.1 of Hydrangea macrophylla. NCBI lineage: Eukaryota > Viridiplantae > Streptophyta > Magnoliopsida > Cornales > Hydrangeaceae > Hydrangea > Hydrangea macrophylla. The sequence continues at coordinate 35,759,051 of CM066997.1, forward strand.
CCCCTCATAGGACGAGATGTCCCACTCGAGGTAATCTCGGGCAACCCGCCATTTCAGGTCCTCGTAGCCCTGGAAGAAGCCGTCATCAAACGCCTCTTCCGTGTCCCCGGCGGCCGTCACCTCAGTTGCGGCCTTTGCTCGGGCCTCAGCCACCGCTGTGAGGGCTCGGGGAAGCTTCTAAATCGGTGCCAGATTTGCCTAGGCTGCACTCAAGCTCAAGGCCAAGGCCTTGGTCTTGTCCTTCTCGATGGCCAAGGAAGTCTTCCAAGCCTCCGATTCCGCGCGCTCCTTTGATAAGGCAGCTTTGGCGGTACTGGCCCTCCCGGCCAAAGAAGACAGAAGAGACTCGGACCCGGCGGCCATGCAGCCAACATGCGACATAAGAAAGAAGACTGGTCAGTCAACAAGGCTAATAAAAAAAAAAAAAGCAACCGTGCGGGAGGCGAAGAAGCTCACCACATGAGAGAGGCTGTAGAGCCATCCCTGAAAGTCTTCGGGAGACAGGCCTGCGCATGTCTCCACCTGGTTAGGGATTAGGGCGGACTTCACCCTCTCCCTAACCTCAGCGAGTCCCCCCATTGGCAAGGCGGAAGGTGCATCCTCCCGGGGTCCTGTCTCCTCTAGCACCACCACTCGAGGAGCTGATGCCCCCACGGGTTCCGGATGGTTTGCAGTCCCGTGCCGGATCCGCCTGAGGGGACGCTCGCTACCCAAGGCCTCAACAGCGGGCCTTTTTCCCTATGCCACCGCCAACTGGGCAGCAGCAGCGGCAGCGGCCTGTCTTGCCCTTAACTGCTCTAGATCCCTCTTGGTGGCCATTTCTGCAAAAAAGAAAACTACCCAGTCAGAAAATGGAGGAGGCAGCAAAAGAAAAATGTGGAACGGGAATAAAGGTAGCTAGACACCCACCAGGAATGATTGGAGAAAAGGTGAGAGCTAGGACGTGTTCCTTTGGAGAGTAGGATTAGACGAAATCGCCCGTCCGGGATAGTACGTTCCAAATGTTGGTAGGCAGGTCCGCCAAACCTAAGACCCTGGCCTGGCGCTCCCCAGGGATCCCTAGAGGGTTTGGTCGATCCAGTTGCAACAAAAAACATGAAAACAGTTAGCAGATTTACAACCTTCTAAGGTACAGGAAAGAAAAAAGCGGCATACCTAGCGTTCTTACCGCTCAATTCCCCCGCCCAGGAAGTCCTTAGCTGGGTTCCCGGGGCCGGGTCACAAAGACCAAGGGTGGACAACTGGAAGAACTTGGTCTTCCACCTCTTGTTATTGCTCGGGCAGTTGACAATGATCTTTCTGCCCTGCCGGGCTGCAAAAGAGAAGAACCCGGTTTCTCGGTGTACTGGGAACGGACGGTGCGCCCATAAGAACTCTTGAAGGGTGAGTTCATACCCGAAGGCTTGGGGCCAAAAGGAGATTGACCCCATCAAGAACCTCCACCCATTGGGAGCTAACTGCTCGGGAGCAATCCCAAGGTAAATCAGGACATCCCAGGCGACTGGGTGAAGCGAAAGACGGAGGCCAGCCATCAATGCATCCTCAAACAGGGTGACAAAGCCTGGTTGGTAGAGGTGCGCTCCGCCGGGGTTAACGGCTAAAGAACAATCACAAGGGAGAGAATACCTCTCCCTAATGCGCACGAGATCTTGGGAGTGCAGGATAGAGGAGGTAGACTCGCAAGCGAACACCACCTCGGGGTCAGATCTCCCCAGTGTCTCATCACCCGAGCCCCGGGAAACAGAGGCAACGGGAGCCTCCTGGTTAGACTCACTATCGGATACACAAACAGGAATCCTGCCCTCACTCTGGTGGTCAGATGGGGAAGCGGAAGGTGGATCCAAGCTGGTGTCAGGCATTCCTGACCAGGACATCTCGCTCTCTGATCGGGAAGCGGAATTGAAGTCGGAATGCTCCATCTCTGGTATTCCTATAGTAGGGTAAGGAAGTAGGTTACGGCCTAAGTATGGGTCAGAGACCCCGATCCTGATATACAAAGGAGGCAGGGTCACTAACCTAAAAGGCAAAGAGTAAATGGTCCTTAACGCTAGGTGGCACTCTCTCAAGACTACTCTGGGGACACCCGCTCGGTTCAATTGGCCCAAGGTACCTCCTAACCTAAAAAAAGAACAGCACCTAAGGAGGAAAAAATCCCACTCCCGCTCGAATCCCAGGGGGTTCACTCCCTCCAGCCTTGCTTCGGAAAGAAAAAGAGAAGGGGGAAGAAGCAGTTTGGAGGGTAAAGAAACTTACAAAAATCAACGCAAGAAAGGGCTCGGAAATCTTGACTGGGGATTTTTTGCTCTCAAACCGCTCGGGAATATACGTCTTGGCAGCAGAAATTCAAGAAATGGACAAGTGTTCCTTATATAAGGAGCACGGACGGCCAAGATCAAAGTAGATCCAACGGTTCAGGAACTTTCCCGCTAAAATTGCCTGATAGCTGTCACTTCGGGCACGTGAAACGTCGCTTCAAAAGGCGCACGCATTAAATGCTTGATAAGACGGTCCGCTTATTACGCAACTGCTCAGTTACTTTCAGACCGGCCTCGCTGGATCCTAACCAGGCCAACTGATCGGGAGAGAACTAATCCTATTTATACGCCTTAACGAGCATTTGTTAGTACCTTTTTATCTTGTTTTTGTATATTTTTACTCTGTTTTCTAGTTTCTGACAGGTTTTGGAAGAAATTAACTAAACCAGGCTAAACAGGGTGAAAAAGCAGAAGAAAAGAAGCTGAAAATTGCAAGTCGCGCGCGCGGTCCGCGCCCGCGAAAATCAGATAATCGCTCGCGCGATCCGCTCGCGCGAGACCCCCAATAACTCGCTCGCGCGATCCGCGCGCGCGAGGTACCAAAAGTCGCGCTCGCGCGACCCGCTCGCGCGATATGCCCAAAAACCAAAGTTGCGTATTTCAGTGTACTGAAGACTCCTGTGCAAAAGAAACTGCTAAACGACGTCCAGACTGTAAATTACATGTGTTTCAGTTCGTTTCGGGTTAGGAAGCCTTCCAAAGCTTGTACAAACTCTATATAAACTCCAAATTTACTCAATTATGGGGTTGGCAACTATTATACACATTCATATACAGCCATATACACACACTTCCAGCCCTTGAAGAGGGAGAAGCAAGGAGAAGAAGAAGAAGACCAAGGATTTCCATGGCCTCCTCCATCAACTACTTGCCGATCTCTACTCCTATGGCAGCTTAGATCATTGATCTAGGGTTTCAATGAAGCCCTAGATGAGTAATAGGGTTTTATTTATGCTTTTATTTTAGTTTTATTATGTATGGATGACAGTCACATGTTTAGATGATTTTTATAAATAAATCGTACTACTATTGATTGAATCATTGCTTTCAGAATTTATTCTTGTCTTAGATCTATTTTGACTGTGATGTGCTCAACGATCTATTCTTGCTGTGCTTGTTTAGGTTGTTTACATGTGATGGTGCTTTATTGATTCGTGCTATCAAGTATCCGAATAGTCCATGCCTAGGTTAGACGGGTTAGATCACAACCCTAGTTTAGTGTGAGATAATTCGTGCTATCCGCAGATGGATTATGTTGGTGCTTGAACCATGATTATCTTCTTGTCGGAGGAATTGGGCTTGTAGCTACAATTCCCCATATTCATCCAACGTAATAAACTAAAGTAATTCATAAATATTCCTATTATGAAACTAGTGGTGGATTTGCAATCCTAGGTTCCCTTAAATATTATTTAAAACAACTTTAATTGCTTTCATAGTTTAGATTTACTTTTATTGTTATTAGTTTAATTAAATTCAAAATCAAATCCGTTTTTCCTAATTAATTAGACTTAGGTGTTAAAATTAAGTCGCTGTAGTAATCAATCTCTGTGGGTTCGACCTTTACTTCCACACTGCAAATCTTTTGAAAAGTAAAGAATACTTTTATATCTTGATTCTGACAAGATCAATTTTTGGCGCCGTTGCCGGGGATTGCATTACTACTCTTAGTTTTATAATCGTAGTTTAGTTAATTCGTAAATATTATATTAGTTTTTATTCTTCTTATTTTCTGTTTTTGTTTTTAGTTACTAACTTGTTTTCTTTTATTTTGTAGTCAACGTTTCCGAGTGGAGCGGCTAATTACATCAAAGGAGCTTACGCAAAAATAAAATAAATAAAAATTAAATAAATTGCTTCCTTTGGAATTCGCTTTAAACCACTGTAAGTCAGGGCGCTGTGACGCACTATTTGCATTAGTTTAGGGTTAATTGCACTGCATTAGCTAGGAAACCCGGGGCGCTGGGCTTGACGCGGTCATTGCATTACAGGATGATTTGCATGCATCATAGTAGTTGAGTGTTTGTTATCTTATTTGCGTGATTGTATTTGTTTATTTTGTTTAGATAGTCTTTGTTTTTAGTTTCTTTTCTTTTGTTTTAGTTTATGTTGGGTACACGTTCAAATAAACCAGATTTAAAATCTTTCGATCTTGAACTTGAACGTACCTTAAGAACTAATAAGTCCACAACCCAAGCTTCTAGAGCTAGGTTGCAAGACGACGAATCAACTCCGATTCCTTCGTCGTTGTTTGAGGCCGAAATTCAGAGTACCCGTGAACGGATAAGGAAAACTCGAACTTTTCAAATTGAACCAATTAAAATGGCAGACATTGGAAATAATAACGACAACAATCAAAACGACGGTGCGAATATGAACAATCTTAATATACCGCCGCCACCTCCACTTATAAATTATTTTATTCCTACTACTTACACGCCTCAAGCCGGTATCGAATTACCGGAGGCGACGGCATCTCACTTTGAGATTAAGTCGTCTACGATCTCGCTACTCTACCTTCCTTCCATGGCCGTCTAAATGAAGACCCTTACCAACACTTAGGGGATTTTCAGGGTATATGCTCTACTTTGAAAATACAACACCTAAATAATGATGAATTAAAATTGCGGCTCTTCCCATTCTCCTTAAGAGACAAAGCAAAGTATTGGCTTCAATCTTTGGAGCCAAACACAATAAAAACATGGGAAGCCTTACACACCGCCTTTTTACAAAAGTTTTTCCCTATTATGCGTACAAATAAGATAAGAAAAGATATAACTAATTTTGTGATGCAAGATGGGGAGACTCTTTATGACACGTGGGAAAAATTTAAAGAATTATTACGTTCGTGTCCACATCATCAGGTTCCCAAGTGGCAACTTGTTCAGGTCTTCTACGAGGGGCTTATTCCCTCTGTTAGGAATACCGTCGATGCCGTTTGTGCGGGAACTTTCCTACACAAAAGCGCCGACGAGGCTTGGAAAATATTTGAAACGTTAAGCGAGAATTCGATGCATCAGGCTGTGTCGGTACGTTCTGAGGGATATCATCTTCAACCTAAGCGAGAGGTGACAGTTGAGTCAAGTCAATCAATTCAAATACAAGAATTAAATAGAAAACTTGACCGACTTATGCAAATGAACAAATCGTCTAATCCATCCTCTCTAGAAGTATGTGCATTATGTTCTGAACCGTCACATAATATCTTTGCATGTCCTTCTGCATCTCAATATCCGGAATTTGTTGAACAACACGTTAATTCTATGCAACAATTCCCACAAAATAATTACAATCCTAGGTCGACTAATTTTCCAAATACGTACCGACCCCAATACCAACAAGGTCAATACCAACCACCTCCTCCACCTCCACGCAATAATGCATTTGAGGAGAAGGTGTTGGCCTCACTTGAAAACTTTGGATCGGTGGTTCAGTTAGTACACTCTCACACACAGTCCATCGCAAAACTGGAGTCCCAAGTAGGGCAAATTGTTAATACATTAAACCGTTTAACTGAGAGTAAGTTGCCGAGTCAACCTACTCAGCAACCTAAGGGGCAATACGCAGTGGGTAGTACGAGTGAGAGTGTGAACGCTGTTTCGACTAGGACGACTGCTCGAGATGAGGAAGTTGTTGTAATTCCGGATGAGAGTGAGAAAGATGGGAAAATTAACTTAAATGTGAATAAGGAGGGTGAGGGAACGAGTAGAATTCAAAAAGATAAAGGACCGGCCCCAACAAACTATATTCCAAGAATGCCATATCCACCAAACGTTGAGGGACCGTCACATTTACCTAAGAAAGGGTCTAAGGTTGAGGATATACTCGAGGTATTTAAACAAGTCAAAATAAATATTCCTTTCCTCGATGCTATAAAACAAATTCCCGCTTATACTAAATGTTTAAAAGACCTATGTACTCAAAAGCGCAAAATACGCAGTCATACTCCTAAAAAGGTCTTCCTCACGAAAAAAGTAAGCTCTATATTCCAACACGCTCCTCCAAAATATAAAGATCCAGGTACGCCTACAATTTCATGTGTCATAGGTGACACTATCATTCATAGGGCTCTTCTTGACTTAGGAGCTAGTGTTAATCTCATACCTTATCACGTCTATCAACAACTAGGATTAGGTGAACTGAAACCTACGGCCGCTACAATACAATTAGCGGATCGTTCTATTAAAATTCCTAGAGGAATCGTCGAGGACGTCTTGGTTAAAGTTGATAAATGCTATTATCCTGTCGACTTCATGGTCCTTGACACTGAACCCGTGTTAGATGCTAGAAAACATACTCCTGTCATCTTAGGCCGTCCATTCTTAGCAACCGCTAACGCACGCGTTAACTGTCGGACGGGGGTAATGAAAGTGTCATTTGGGAACATGAACTTAAAATTGAACGTTTTTAACGCTATGGATCAACCTCCTAAAAACGACGATTCCCTATGTGAGGTGGAAGGTGAGGTTACACGGAATATTGAGCCTAAGAACGTAATAAATATAAGTGCGGGAAATAATATAGCGGACGATGATGAGTGGATGAATCCTAATCCCGTGGACCCTAATGCGGAATCTATTGGAAAGGTAAGAAATCGATTTGAACATACTGACAAACCGTCGATTGAATTAATTCAAAGCGACGTGATTTCTGCGTACCATCGAGCTTTACCTGACATCCTTAGGGGTACACAGTCCGATTTACGGCCTCCGTGAGACTTATGCTAGAAAGGTCTAGCTAAAGACGTAAAAGTTAGCGCTTCTTGGGAGGCAACCCAAGCTTTATTTCATTCATTTTTCTTATTTTTGGACATTTTTGGGTCTGTTTGTGTCTGTTTTAGACATTCTGGATAGGTTTGGGGGTTGGAATTAAGTTATTTTAATAGTACATACATAATTTTAGCCACACAATGAAGAAAACCAATCTCGCGCGCGCGGCCCGCTCGCGCGAGACGTCGCTCGCGCGGCCCGCTGGCGCGAGATTGCCCTTTAGATGTTTTTCTTTGCTTTTCTTTTTATGAGGCCTCAGTAGTTACTCGCGCCTGGATTCGCGGGCGCGAGGTACCTCGCTCGCGCGAGAAAGTTTTTTTTTTTTTTTTTAAAAATAAAAAATAAAAAAAAAAAAATTTGGAAATTCGCGCGCGCGATTCCCCCATTTCTGCATATTTTCTTTTGTTTTCTTGTATCCTTCCCCCACACTGGTTCTAATAGTTTTTACGTTTATGTTTTTTTGTTTATTTGTTTCAGTTTAGTTCAAGTTAGTCGTTGTTTTCCTTATTACATTTATACTTTTTCGTTTTATTTCTTTTCCTTTTGCTAGTTTAGTTTAGTTTAACTTAGTTTTTCGATTTATTTGTTTTATTTTGGTTTAATTTACTTTCCATATTCTTTTGTTAGTTTCTTTTCGTTTATCTAGAAGTCACAGGTAACATTGAACTTTATAACCATATTCATTTGTGTTAACCTGTTACCTGTTCTATGCTTATCAAGATTAAGGTACTATCGTTCCTTCCTTCTGTACTCTCCTTTCTTTCGATTTATTGTTTCATTAGGGACAATGAAAGGTTTAGGTTTGGGGGTATGCACACACATGCACATTATTTTATGCAAAACTTTAAAAAATTTCAATAAGTGTGTTTAAATAAACGATATTACTGACGTTTTTGCAATTTTAATCCGATACTTCTTAGTATGTAATGTGATTTGTTATAGAATGATAAACAAGGAAATATGTGATTAAACATTTGCTAAAGTCATGTTGAAATGTTTTAAGTTATGTATAGTTTGAATCGTAGTTTTATATCATAGATTTGCACATAAACTTATGCACTGCACGTAGTTGATTGAATACATGTTTGATGTGAACTATAATATGATTCGGATTTCTAGATAACACAAGGTGGAGACTAAACCCAGTGAGCTTTTGAGCCTATCTTTTCTGTTTTGAGGGTTATAAATACATTGTGTTTGTCGAATTTCATTGAAATAGCGCATCTATTTGTTGTTTAGTCTCATTATTCTTGTTTTAGTTGATAATCAAGTTAAAATAGTTGTGACCATGCTAAATAATCTTCCGTCGTAAACATTGAAGAACCATATAACCATAGGACATGATTATAGGCCTTCTTTGTTTATTACCGACCGATAAATGAAAAATTTCCTTAGTTCGCCCTTTGAGCCGTTAAAATGCCATTTCTTTCTTTAATTACCATTATCCTTGTTTTTGCTCCGACTTGACAAACTTGGAGTTCACCACTGAGAGATTTGTCAACTTTTAGTGGTGTTAAGGCGATGTGTGATTGAGAAGAAGAAGACAAGATGCTATTGGGGTAGTTGCTTGGTATTCAATGCATAGTCAGTTAAGCAGCGAGAAGGAAAAGGAAATAAAGAAGAGGAAGGTTGAAAAAACAAAATAATGAAAGAAAAGAAAAAAAAAAAAGAAGGAAAAGGAATGAAGAGAATGAAATGATGAAGTTTATAGAAGAAGAATGAAAGAGATCGAACATGCCTTACACTGCCATTCTAAATCTACCCAATATATCCGTTCTATCATTTTTCATTGCCTGAGCCACATTACAACCTTTGAAACGTCCTATTTGATCCTAGTGAACATGATTTGGATATGAAAACGATGGGAGGGGATTAAAACATGGTAATAATTAATTTTTCTTGATTGTTGGCATCCTATCCATGAGACTACTGTTCTTTCGTGTCATGCGTCTTTTTCATGTCGTATGTGAGCGTTATTCGTTTTGAAAATATATTTCTTTTGCTCACGTATACTAGAGAAATTACACATGTTTCTGAGTGTTTCATTTTAGAGTGTAATTGACATTGTGAGATTCGTAGTCGAAGCATAGTTAGATGGTTATCCGAGTTATATTCCAAGTTTATGACAAGCGCGTGTTCATTTGACTACCATATCACACACGTGCGATTTTATGAGAAACTCTATTGATTTAGACGATGCATGTGCTTGAGATTGTTTTTCATGATGTATGTAGACGTTTGATTCTGTTGCCTCTTGTTCGTTATTCTATTTCAAATCTTTGTTTTATAATAAGGAGTATTGACTATTAGTTTTTTGGTTCTTAGTAAAATTTGTTTTAAAATTTACAAGTTAATAAAGATGGTTGTGGGTGACTTGTTGACGATAACCCTCACGAGACTTCACTCGTCCGACTAGGGACACCTAGGGGTTTAAAAGGCTTGTTGCATATGCTAAATGCAATCGTGATCCATACGAAAATGGAATAGATTTTTATTAGTAGTTTTTATTTTAGTTTTGCTCGAGGACTAGCAAAATGTAGGTTTGGGGGTGTGATCGGGAGAGAACTAATCCTATTTATACGCCTTAACGAGCATTTGTTAGTACCTTTTTATCTTGTTTTTGTATATTTTTACTCTGTTTTCTAGTTTCTGACAGGTTTTGGAAGAAATTAACTAAACCAGGCTAAACAGGGTGAAAAAGCAGAAGAAAAGAAGCTGAAAAATGCAAGTCGCGCGCGCGGTCCGCGCCCGCGAAAATCAGATAATCGCTCGCGCGATCCGCTCGCGCGAGACCCCCAATAACTCGCTCGCGCGATCCGCGCGCGCGAGGTACCAAAAGTCGCGCTCGCGCGATATGCCCAAAAACCAAAGTTGCGTATTTCAGTGTACTGAAGACTCCTGTGCAAACGAAACTGCTAAACGACGTCCAGACTGTAAATTACATGCGTTTCAGTTCGTTTCGGGTTAGGAAGCCTTCCAAAGCTTGTACAAACTCTATATAAACTCCAAATTTACTCAATTATGGGGTTGGCAACTATTATACACATTCATATACAGCCATATACACACACTTCCAGCCCTTGAAGAGGGAGAAGCAAGGAGAAGAAGAAGAAGACCAAGGATTTCCATGGCCTCCTCCATCAACTACTTGCCGATCTCTACTCCTATGGCAGCTTAGATCATTGATCTAGGGTTTCAATGAAGCCCTAGATGAGAATAGGGTTTTATTTATGCTTTTATTTTAGTTTTATTATGTATGGATGACAGTCACATGTTTAGAGGATTTTTATAAATAAATCGTACTACTATTGATTGAATCATTGCTTTCAGAATTTATTCTTGTCTTAGATCTATTTTGACTGTGATGTGCTCAACGATCTATTCTTGCTGTGCTTGTTTAGGTTGTTTACATGTGATGGTGCTTTATTGATTCGTGCTATCAAGTATTCGAATAGTCCATGCCTAGGTTAGACGGGTTAGATCACAACCCTAGTTTAGTGTGAGATAATTCGTGCTATCCGCAGATGGATTATGTTGGTGCTTGAACCATGATTATCTTCTTGTCGGAGGAATTGGGCTTGTAGCTACAATTCCCCATATTCATCCAACGTAATAAACTAAAGTAATTCATAAATATTCCTATTATGAAACTAGTGGTGGATTTGCAATCCTAGGTTCCCTTAAATATTATTTAAAACAACTTTAATTTCTTTCATAGTTTAGATTTACTTTTATTGTTATTAGTTTAATTAAATTCAAAATCAAATCCGTTTTTCCTAATTAATTAGACTTAGGTGTTAAAATTAAGTCGCTGTAGTAATCAATCTCTGTGGGTTCGACCTTTACTTCCACACTGTAAATCTTTTGAAAAGTAAAGAATACTTTTATATCTTGATTCTGACAAGATCACCAACCATCCGTTGACACGTGGCAGATGCCAACCATGGTCCCACAGGGCCACCGCTCGGTATAGACCCCGGCTGACCGACGCGTCCGGTCTGAACCAGGGTAGCTACCCGACCTCTCTACCGGACGGTCCTCCGGGGCGATACTAATTTTTGAATCTTATCCGATGAGGCCTCGCCATAGTTCCGAAAATGGGGGGCAACTGATATGTCCAAAATTATCAGGTCATGGAGTCAAGTTGCCACATCAGTAGAGGATCCCCGAGGACTCCGTCGAAGGCGCCTACAATTCCGTGATCCCGAGCTTGCTCGCTACAACTGCTCGGTATGGGGGCGCACAGCCCGGGCGCATAGGGCGACATTCCGCGAATCCAGCTTGACCGACAAGTTTTTGATTAGTCTCCTAATCCGGTTAGAAGATTGAAGGAATGAATATAGTAGTTTCCTAAACCACTTAGGAAACTCTCCCAAATTCATGCAAGATAATTGTAATAAGATTATGCTTCCTAATCTGCAGAACTTACCATGTACAGGGGTCTCTTGCATCTATAAAAAAGACCGCCTACCCCCCACTATGGGGGGGGGGGGGAGCATTCTGAACCTAGAGAATAGCAGTTTATACACACTCATATGCATATACCTGGTTGGTATTACTGGTAGGGTCGCTTAACTTGTTGGCTCCCCAGGCCCGCCGATGATCTGCTAGTGAAGCGCACTAACGCAACCGTGGATGTAGGTCACCTCGTTAACGGGACCGAACCACATACAAACTCTTGTGTCCCAATATCTCTCTCTGAATCTCTCTTACCAATTTTCGGCATCATCAATATATATAAATATCTTTATATATATTGTGTAAAGGGTATATTCGTCATAAAAAAAACTCATTAAATTGGGAAAAGTGATCAATTTTTAAGTTAGAACACGAATTAAGGATCAATTTATAACTTAGGAAAGTCAAAGATACTAAATATATGTTGACCCTATACTCAAGGACTAAGTTTTATATTTCTATATATAATTATACTTGCTTTGTGATTGACAATTAAAGAAAGGAAGAATCATTAATGAAAGAAAACTAAATGATGTCCATGTAATAATTGAAAACAAAAATGATAGGGATACACACTAACGACACACTAAAAGACACATCAGCTTTAAATACATGTACCCTGTGTTGTGTAAGCGATGCACATAAAAGTGTGAAAAATTCAAATAGCACAAGGTACATGCATTTAAAGCACAGTGTGTCGTTTGGTCTGTATCCCTGTCATTGTTGAATTGAAAATATTAGTATATTTTACCTTGAATAACATTTTCTTTTTGTAATTTCTAATTTTGTACTATGCATTAATTGTGTTGGGACAAATGAAAAGTAAGAGAAGGGAGGTTAGAGCAGCTCCACATGAATCTCAAATTTTAGGATTAATTGCGATTTGCATACTTGATGTTCGGGTGGTTTCGCACTTTGTACCCTAAAGTTTTAAAGTTGGCACTTTAGTCCTTAAAGTTTTGCAACATGTGGCAAATAAGTCCAAATAACCCTTTAGTGATGAATGATTGCGACATTGAAAGTGAAAATTTCGTCGCAAAAAGTCTTGGAAGGACTAAAGTGCAACTCATCACAAACTTTAGGGACCAAAGTGCCACAATTTGAAACTATATGGTGCAAAGTGCAAAACCACCCAATCATCAGGGGTACAAAGTGCAATAACCCCAAATTTTAAGGTAGACAAATATATTTGATGACTTATTTTTATAATTTGGCATCATCAAATTTGACAACCTACAAATTGGGTAAAATGCATTTTGTGCCCTCAAACTATACTCTATTTGGCACTTTAGTCCCTAAATAAATTTTTTTTTCTTCATATTTTAGTTCTTCAACTAACATTTTGTGGCACTTTGACCCTTCGGTCACTTTCAGTCCTTGAAAGTGATAGAAAAAGCCTTTTTTTTTTTTTTTTAAATAGAGTGTTAATTACATATGCGCTCCCTATATTTGGACTATTTTTCACTTTAACAGGCAAAATTAAGCCTACTTAGGCCATGTTTGACAATAACTTTTGGAGTCTCGCAATTAACATTTTGTGACACTTTGACCCTTTCGTCACTTTCAACCATTGAAAGTGAGGTAAAAGGCCTTTTTTAAAATAAAAAAATTGAGGGTTAATTACATATACACCCACTATTTGGACTATTTTTCACTTTAACAGACAAAATTAAGCCTACTTAGACCATGTTTGGCAACAACTTTTTGGAGTTCATCAATTATGAAACTCCAAAAACTAGAACAAACATTTAGCAAAATGGTTTATGCAATTGCAATTGGTCAAAAGTTACCTTGGACAATTTTTAACAAACACAAATTTTTGTGATATAATTACAAAAGAAAAAGAAGTTGCCAAACAGTTCTCAAGGGGAGTAGTTGAGCTCTTTAGTAGATGTATGTTTTTATTGAGCTTTACTACTTGCTAGAGTGTGTTGTACCTCCTAATAATTTTTCCATGTCTAAAAAAAATTTTGGTTGACCAAACAATAAAACAGGAGACTAATGTCTAACTACAGAAGGTGCATATGTAATTACCCGTTTTTCCTCCAAAAAATAAACTTTTTCTGCACTTTCAACAGCTAAAAGTGACGGAAGGGACAAAGTGCCACAAAACGTTAGTTGAAGGACCAAAATGCACAATATGTGTGTGTATATATATATATATATATTTAGGGACTAAATTACCAAACATGGTATAGTTTGAGGGTTCAAAATGCATTTTACCTTTAGTTTTATAAATTTACATATTTGTCTTTTATTCTAACATCCATTGAAATGAGAAAAGTTAGAAAAATTAATGTGCAAGATTTATTGATAAAGCTAAATTTGGTTAAAGTAAATTAAAGCAGATTAAGGAGAGAGAGAGAGAGAGAGAGAGAGAAAGAGAGAGAGAGAGATTGATTTTTTTGTATGTGATTCGGCCCTGTTAATGAATGAACCTACGTTCACGTGTGTGTCTGAGCATGTTCACTATACTGTAAAAAGCCGATGACCTGTGGTGAAACAATAATAGTTTAGAGCTACCGTAGGTTGGCCGGGCGAGTTGATGACTGCTATAGAGGTGCTGTATAGACTGAAAAGTTGATCCCCTTCTATGGGAGTGAGGGGTCTCTTATATAGATGCAAGAGACCCACTACTACATGGATAAGGAGATATAATCCAATTAAGATTGATTGGCATTAATTGTGGGGGTTTCCTAATTGGATTAGGAACCGATGTGTACTTCCCATTAGTCTTCTAACTTGATTAGGAAACAGCCTGAAATATTCTGGAGCGTGTCTCGTGGGCCTGGCTTGACTGTGCATGTAAGGACCGTGCTTGCGCGGTCTTCCCGACCTGTTGGCCGGGTCATGGATGAACTGCTCGGGATGCCTCGGGTAGACCAAACCGCTCGGGCTGATGGTTATCCAAGGAACTGTGCATATGATTTGGTTGAGATAGGGGTCGGCCACTGAGTGGAACCGCTCGGTCATAGGATAGAGCCAATTTTGAGCGTATCATTTATTAATGTGCAAAATAGTCTGAACATATAAAATGCATGTTTACCGAGCATGTTTTCAGTTTTTTTTTTTGTTTGTTGTTTTTTTTTTTCTCAATAAGATTAAGGGTAAATTATATTTTGCACCCTTAGAGTTTGGGTGTGATTTTACTTTGGTCCCTATAGTTTCAATTTTGTCATTTTCAGTCCTTATAGTTTCATTTTGGTTCAATGCAGTCCATTCATGAAAATTTTCTTCAATTTTTTTATAAATTCATGTTCAATATAAGTGTATAAAGTGCAATTTTTTTTCTAAGTAAATTTACTATTATGCCCCTAATGATACCTCATATGTGCATCATAAGACCAATTTTTGTCAAAAATTGAAAGGAAATTTTCATAAATGGATTGCATTGAACCTAAACTGAAACTGTAAAGACGAAAGTGACAATATTGAAACTACAAGGACCAAAGTGAAATCACACCCAAAATATAAGGGTGCAAAGTGTAATTTATCCTAAAATTAAAAATAACAACAGAAAACTGAAAATTGTAAGAAACTCCTACAGATTTTAATTGTAATAAACTTGAACTTTACTGGGATTCATATGCATTGGCAAGGCAACGGTGTCTTGCTTCTGGGATAGTTGAAATAATTTTGGTCAAGCGGGCATTAAGACAGATAATTTTAATGCAGATAATTTTGGAGAGAGAAAGAGACGGGGGGGAGGGGAGGTGCTCGGGTGGGGGACATTAGAGAAGCATGAACTGTGAGATAGGTGAGACAATGACCTTAGAAAAGGTTCAACCATTATCACGCTTTGGACAGAGACAAAGGTTTTCAATTATGGTAAGTCTATTGTAACAAGCAAATTTTTTTTTTTTGGAATGTGGATTTTAATCGTTGGATGAGAATTTAGTCATACGATTCTCAAGAATTTGAAGATACACTTAGGGTGTGTTTGATAACCCCATTAAGTGCTGAAAATGAAAAGATTCAGCACTTATTCTTTTTCAGTGCGTTTGATAACACACTACTTAATTGAAAAAGTAGCTCCAAAACCACTGAAAACTTTAAGTGATAAATTTATACTGAAAATAATCACTGAATGCATTCTACTTCAATAGTTGAAACGCTATTTTAAGGAATGAAACTTCAAGCACTTAAAATTTTCAGTACTTAAAATTCAGCACTTAATTTTCAGTACTTAATTTTCAGTTTTATCAAACGCACCCTTACTCTCAGATTCTCATCTAACAGTTAAAATCTGCCTTCTCATACTAGAAATTGTTCACTATAAAATTGTCAATTCAATTATTCGTTTATTTGTTTCTATCATTTCAATTGTTTTAAATCTGGGAATTAAGAACCACGTGGCATTCATGCATATGACATCCATTGATTTATTAAAATGGGTATGAATTCTATTTTTCCATGTTTGGTTTTGAATTTTCATATGACCAAAATAGCATCCCTTCATAACATGCCACGTGTTCAGATTTATTCCACTAAATAACCGCAGCAGGACCATTGGGCCTGCCACTCAACCTCGGATCTGGGTCTAATAAGTATTAGCTCGGCCCAAGAAAAGGCCCATTCGAACACCTTATGGTAGGTCTAAAGTCCAACTAGCAAGGATTGATCTAGGGGAGCGAGTGGGGCGACCGCGCTCCATTAGATATTTTTTTTTAATTGGTGTGTTTATAAATATAAATTTTGAATTTAGTTTATAAATTGTTCCATGCCTTATTGATTCAAATAATTTATATTTATCTCTCTTTATATATTTATCTCATTATAAAAAATGTAGAAATAAATACCATTTTTTTTTCTTCGGGGGCCCTGCCACCAAACCCCCGTATATCTTTACCCCCCTAGATTAGATTCTTAGATTCGTCCCTGCCATTTAGGACTCAAGAACACAAATTTTGTACTACCTGTACCCGGAAAGGGTGATAAATTACATTGTTAATATGCATTAACTAGTAATATTAAATAAATATGATGATTTTAAGTGGGTTACAGACTCACTGATATAAAAGGTATTAAGATGGGAGCACAAGTGAAAGTCTCATTACAGATGAGGCATGTATAAAAGTGGGTTCTGATGGGGTCCAGATTACATAAGTTGCATTTTTATTCATTTATATACTTAAATGATTAATTCTTTAATCGCTTTAACATTGAATTGTTTGTTTATGACCATTTATGGGACCAGTTTGGGTACCCATGCATGTGAGAGTGTATTTGGACACGTACATGACTGGTAGGCAGGGACAAATCTAGGAATCTAGTCTAAGGGGTGAAGACATACAGGGTTCAGGAGCAGTGCCCTCGAAGGAAAAAAAAATGCCGTTTATTTATACATTTTTTATAATGAGATAAATATATAAGGAGAGATAAATACAATAAATTTGAATCAACAAAATATTAAGCAATTTGTAAACTAAATTCAGAATTTATATTTACAAACACACGCCAAACTTGTTCAAAAATTACATACACACATCAATTAAAAAAAAAATCTAAGGGGGGGGGGGGGGGGGGGGGGGGGGGGGAAAGGCAACTGTCGAGTGTATATATAACATGTATTTTTGAATAATACTAGTATAATTAAGTATATTTTTCAAATCTAGGGGGTGATCCCTAGATCCATCCTTTCTTGTAGGATAATTAGCAACTTCACGAATATATTTGGGACCCATTTAGAAATTGGGTAGTTAATTTTCTTAGTTGTGGGTATCATAATAAATAATACAACTCTATGGGTGTTCATAATAAAAAGGAAAATACAAGTTAGGAAGATATAAAAAGAGTTTTATCCTTCTTCATTATTTGCGGTTAGAATAAAACGCACAAAAAGAGAGGGAGAGAGAGAGAGAGAGAGAGAGAGAGAGAGAGAGAGAGGTGGTTGAACCAAGGTGGAGGGGATTTCACCCGACTTCGCGATGCCGTAACTTCGCTATTTGACACCCGTTCTCTAAATTGAAGCCATCTTTAGTACCAGGTAGGTGAGTCTAACCTGTCTATACCTTTTCATTTCAGATTAGTCGTCAAATTTGGTGACTCAAATTAGTTGGTACCACGTAGTTTGTCGAATTTGAGTATTGGGTTGTATATTGGGCTGGGTTCTTGCTTTAAATCAACTTTAGAACATTTTATTACTATTAGGTGAGTGTTCTAATTCCAAAATTGTATTGTTTAATGTGTTTCTGTAGCAATCAAAGGTTTAGCATGTTTAATTTATGTTTAATTAGATATGTATGTATTAATTTTGGATTTAATATGTCAACTATGATGGAAGTGTCATGTCCCTCATGTTGAGTTGATTATGTGCTTATTTAGGTCAATGAAAACCTTGTAGTAATTCACCACTTATTTTATCCCATGATGAAGGGAAATGCAAGCTCAAAGGGGCAAGACGCCAGCAGGGTCACAATGAGAAGCGCCATATGCGATGAAAAAGTGAGAAGATCCGGGATCATGGGTCCTGGGGTGGGGAATCGATTACTTGATATTACGAAGACCAGTTTAATGTTATATCGAATTAATAGTTGCATTTAGTGAACTAATACATTCCAAAGGAATGTTTAGCCCATTCACTAAACATAATAGGTTATTATATAACCATTTCAGGTGCGAAGCTGGGGAGAGGTAATCAAGAGTTGGGGTCTCAAAATTCAGCATGTTTGTATTATGTATATCGCTTGTTCTATTTACATTGCTTTTAGTTATAATTCATGTTGTGGAGTTGTGTTGGGGACGAACTTGTGTATTGTATAGTTTTGGGATCGAGACTCGTAGTGAATCGTGTTGTAAGCTAATGTTTGATCACTTGTAGGACATGACTCTAATGATTCCAGATATGCTCTAATGGGTTGGAAATAGTTTGAATTTCGGCAACTTTAATTCTAAATGATTTTGGAAGTTGAGAAGTGGTTGTTATGATTTGGCTATGACACGAACTTTTTCAAAATAGAGCATATGACTGGGAATAGCCACTGAGTACCTTTCGACCGGTTCATTGGGACCATTCGACCAACCACTGAGTACCTTTTGACCAGTCCATCGGGACCATTCGACCGATCGAATGATACACAACAGCTATGGAATTCTGGAAGTACTGTCCCATTCAACCGGTACTAAGGACCACTCGATCGGTCGAATACCCTCTGATTGAGTTTTTAAAGTTGTTTTTAATAACTTCTGACTTGGCCAAATGGTACCTCAAGGGTCTTGATATTCCACAAAAATAGTACTTTTGAAATCTGAACTTTGAAAGGTTGTTAAAATGTAAATTTCATCTAGTTTGGCCAAAACCGTTATGACTTGAAGTAACTTTTGCAAGTAAGAGTTTTAAACTTGTTTTTAGAACATTAATAACATGTGTTTAGGGCTTGTTGGCGTTGTCACAAATCTTAATTCACCCGTGGCGGCTTGAGGTGTGACAAGTTAATTTGGATAAGGCTAGGATTATCTGTCTAGCTACACTCTAAGCCCAAGTACAATTATACTACAGATTAGTATAATATATGGCCTCCCAGGTATGCCTATGACACTTGAGACATGCTTCTCTCTCTCTATCTCTATCTCTCTCTCTCTCTCTCTCTCTCTCTCTCTCTCCTACCTAGACTAACTTGATCGTCGAAGGAGGCTTTGAATAAAAAACCATCACCTTTTCTTTGCAGGCAATCGAGGGACATCAACTAATCATTGCCCTATGCAGATTTTGGCTATATCAAATTTGAGAGTATTTTTGCTCACCCAAAAAATAGTTCACCAATGTTCACCCAAGCATCCCATTGGCCAATGCAATGGGACATAGGATTAAACAGCATTTGTTTTATCCTAGGTCCCACTGCATTGGCCAATGGGATGCTTGGGTTAGCATTGGTGAACCATTTTTTGAGTGAGCAAAAGTATTTTCATCAAATTTCATTGGAGGGATTCAAATTTCTAAGGATGTGAGGGGTAACAAAGAGAGGAAAAAAAAAACCTAAGCAATACGTTTCTCTTGTTTTACTAACAAGTACTACTATAATGAAATGTAAAATGAGTCATTATAATTCCTCTTTGTTTGAGTTACTATTACATTAAATTCTTAAATTATTCTAGTGCAGAGAAAAACTAATTTTGTGGATTTTTTCCTTATATTTTCTTTCTTTATTTCCATAAACGAAACTCACTATACATCACTTGGGATCAAAGGTTAACATTTGCAACATTATCCCCCATGGCAATCCTATATATATATATATATATAACAAAGTTGAATTTGAACCTTCCAATTCCATGAACACTTTTTTAATTCCTCCTTTACACCTGGGTACAGTTTTTCATACGTTAATAATTACATATTAATTTCAACTACATTTTATTAATTAAAATTTCTTTTATCTCTTTTTGAGATGCAAAATTACTAAAAATTTAATATTCAAGTTTTCTTAATTCTTTTCAATTGAGAACATGGCTAATCTATTTAAGATTTCTTGTGCCATGGTAATCTTAGGTAAATTTTGTCAGTTTTAGTAATGAAAATCTTCTTGATGCGAAACGACTATTACAACTAATATTACTATGATTCTATAAGCAATCAATGCATTTGAAACTAAATTAGCTTTTTCAACAAAATATACAATTTCAATTGGTGTGTTTATTGTCAACTTTATCCTCATAAGACTTTGTCACGCCCTGGAACTGCAAAAATAGAGAAAAATAAATTTTTTTTGGGTCCATAGAAAATGATTGGGGAATGTTACTAATTATCCACACCACACAGTACTAGTTTACAACAATAAAAGAAATAAAACCGAACTGGACATAAAAGTCGTTGCATTTATTACAAACATCAGAGTGATTATAACAGTAGAACTACAGCAGAAATACATAAGGTTTGGAAGCAACATATGCCCAAGTACCAAATATAACAATACAGTCTAAATAGAAATAATAAACTAATAACTATCTCCAGATCTTCAGCTGGCGTAAACATCAGCGTAGTAGTCCTCCGTGGCATAAGCATCATCAGTGGGGCCACTCTCTGTGTATTCTACTCCCAGATAGTAGTCGTCGTCGTAGGCTCCGTCACCTGTAGAATAAGGAACGGGATAGTCTTTACGGGGAAAGTCCAGGCAATAAAGACCGTCAGCTTACTGGGAGCTGAGTGAATATAAACTAACAAGGTACTAGTTATCTGAAGAAAATAACAAGTTTATGAAGACACGAGTTAAATCATACTATAATAATATCTTTATCCTTATTCAACGTGTCGTTAACCAACCCTTGTCGTCTCGTTATTCGAAGATCGATACTCAGCATATTATGACTGAATGAACAGAATTAATCGTTTAACTCTAGGGATACACCCTGATTCCGTGCACTGCTTTTAAGAGCATATTCACAGCTCACCGCATGTCATGGACTCCACGTCAGTCCATCCCCAGCTTTTAAGAACTTATGCACAGCTCACCGCACTACAGGGACATAATGTTTCCAACAAGGCATATCAATCTATTGCCACGACTTATCGTCATCTACCAGACATCCCAGCTCACCACTTTTAAGAGTATATTATACAGCTCACCGCCTTTAAGAGCATATCATGAATAATCTGGTCTATCTTAGGACTACTTGGTCCAGCTCACCGCTTTTAAGAGCATATGCACAGCTCACCGCTTTTAAAAGCATATCATGACCAAAAGTCCATCCACGTACCGTTCCCAGAACTTACCAAACCTACCTAAATTTTATTCTATCATCGATACATGACAATTCCCAATGTGGCCTGACTACTCATATTAAAAGAAACGGATATCAAACTCATACAAGAATTTACACGTCAGCCACGTCGTCATATTCCTTCATTTTATCAAATACTCATTATTTTTTGGTGTCAGATTATCCCTGACTAACCCATAGTCGCATAACGGAAGTCTGAATTGACATTCAAATAATCGAACCCCTTATACAAAACATAGACAAAGGAATCTATGTTCTGCTAATCCTAATCGATTGGGACAAGGGTCCATTCAATTGGGAAAAAAATCATAACAATCGATTGGATCTAAAACAATATCAATCGATTTCTAACATTGGCAATCCATTGGATCACAATTAATGGCAATCAATTAGAAACTTATCCAATAGATTGGGACCAGACTAATGGCAATTGATTGAGAATAATGTCAATCGATTGGTACTTCATCTTCTCCAACAGATTATAAAAACAGCATATATAAACGTCATAAGGACGTATTAGGTGCAACCAATCCTCATAAAAACTTGTAAAACATCAATATAAAGGGACCAAGTGAGTTATAACTCACCAAGGGTGTGTTTGGGAGTGTGTAAGCTTGAATACCTCAAGATCTCTCTCTCCTCCTTTCTCTTTCTCTTTTTTCTATTCTCTGTCTCTCCTTTTCTTTCTCTCCTTCTTCCATTCTCCTCCTTCTTGAGAGTGTGTGTGTTTGTGTGGGTGTATATATATATATAAATGTTTTATGGATGTGTGTATAATATATATCTCACTCTCTCTCAACTTTCAAACTGACCAAGAGGTTCAAATGGACAAAGTGGGACTGCTTATATAGGGAAAATAAGTGCCACATGTCAAACCACGAGGTGAAGAAGAAAACTTGTCTCTGCTTATGCCAATCGATTGGTAATGATGCAAATCGATTGGTTATAGATATTTGAAGGCAATCGATTGGAAAAGATGGCAATCGATTGGTATATTTCCATGTAATAAATTCAGGTCGATAGAATAGCAATCGATTGGGATCTAAAAAGTAGCAATCGATTCAAGAAGAAAGGCAATCGATTGGTAACCAAATTTTACCAAATAAAAGGCAAGGTTACACAAGTATACATAAACGAATACCAGGTCTTATATATAAAAATACAGGGTATTACAGACTTTTAGATAGAGAATTATAGAATTTTTTTCCTTTTATTTTGCTTTACGATACCCTTGAATCTTTGAAGTTACAGAGGTAGCGAATTGTTGGGGCTTATAGATGTATCTTCTTCTTTTTTTCTCCCTGTTTTTTTCTTTAGGAGTATGGATTCATTTACCATTAATAGTGTCTTTTGTGGGCAATAGTTAAGTGATAAGATGTGTTGGAAATATAATAAAATATTTGTCAACACCCCATATCGTCCCATCAAAAAGAAATAAAAAAGGACAGAATATAACAGGGGGCCATTGGGCACGCGGATCGAGAAAAAGAAAGTTAAAATCCAATCATAAGCCCCAGAGGGCAATCAATGTCCTAAACAGCACCGATGCGAATACATAGGATTCTGGATCTCCTGGAAGTCAAAAACTAGGTTTGATTAAAAGTCAACATATCAAGAACGGAATCAGTCTGGAACAACCGATCGAAATCGATTATATCAAGGCAAAACAAGCATCGACACGAGTTTGTTAAACTTCAAATCATCATATTCCAATAACTGATGAAGAATCGGGCTCCGATTGAGGTTTCGGCCACGATCGTAAATTTGAAAGTGCCAAAATGTCCGATTAGGCATGACTGGGTAATATTACGGAGAAAATAGAGAATTTTGCTGTAACGCCCCAAAATTCACTTACTAAATAACATGAATGATTGCATTAAAATTGTAAATAGTCAAGTGTATTTTAAAATAACAAAAATAATTACACTTGAGTGCCCAAAATTATAATTAAATTCTTTTAGATGACTAGGATCCAATAACTCGAACCCACGTGGTACTCTAAGGTGCTCCAATTTGACTGCTACCCGTGGTACTTGCATCTAAAAAAAGTTGAGCAATTCCCAAACACATCCTTTAATTACTCGTTCCTTTCTTTCTTTTTTTTTTTTTCCTTCCTTTCTTGGTCTCTCTCTCTCCCTTAACACACTAATATGTATACATATATATATATATATATATAACCGGTACACACCTTCCCTATATACTTGGCTTCAAGTTTGTTTCATAATTATCTTATTTCTTTTTCTTTCACTTAACCAACTAGGCTTCCAAGACTTTTTAATCTCTATCTCTTAGTATATCTCACTCTTACACGTGCACTCTAATTGACAGTATCCATATATTAAGTACATACGTGTGTATGTACATGCATATGACGGATAGTTATCCATTTATTAGTCTTTCTATGATAAAAAGAAGGTTATTACATATAGACACTAGGTTACTTTTTAATGTAAAGTGGTTACAACTAAGTGTCTCCCTGATTAAAATTCTGGTAATTTGCTATTATTAGATGGTACCTTGGAAAAAATGTTATCCTAAAATTTAAGGTGAAATGATAGCATCTTATTACAGTTTGGGATCTAAAAATTGGACATATCATACAACTAAAGTACGTGGTTATATTGTAGAATATTTCAAACATAAATTCATTTTAAATAATTTATTCTTTTATTAGGTTGTCACATTCTACCCTCCTTAAGCAAAATACTAAAGCAAAATACTAAGCTCTAATGATTTTAGTCAGAGCAGACCAAAAGTACTACAACTAGTACTTTCATTGTCCAATAATAAAAATGCAAACATTCATTTGCCCATTTTTCTTTATAATTTGTAGATAGAAAGGTCAATTAAGCTACCCAACTCAAATATTAATGGTGTCACAGGCTCAGTGAAAAATAAATAAATCATTTACTCAAAAGTTCCTTATTTATCATCAATTGCCATTGACAGTGTAATTCACATCTCACACATATCAACTTATATTGACATTTACATTGTCCAATGCATGTATATATGCCATAATTTATTTATTTATTCATATTTCCTTTTCACTGATTATCAACCAATTATTAACATATTAACAACATTATTGTACACACCAGACCTCTCGAAATATGTACAATCACATGGCTACAGCAACCCAGCCCAGCTCGAACAGTGTATACCATCCACCAGCCCAGCTCGAAATGGAGTAGTATATTAGTGCACTACTTGTAGGACTATCTTAATCCCAGCCATTACATGGCTACAACATCTTAGCCCAGCTCGAAAGGTGTATACTATCCATCAGCCCAGCTCGAAATGGAGTAGTATATTAGTGCACTAATTGTAGGACTTTCTTAGTCCCAGGCTCCCAGCCATCTCAACATACCACAGTTGTTTTTTTTTTAAACAACTTAAGGCATTGACCTTATCAAATGTGTTATTCACGTGAATTCAATATTATACAGCTATTGGAGTATAGAATCTGCATAAATAATATGTGCTATGCATATGCAAAGACCTCATGTACTACTTGATCTCCATATGAAATACTTGGGCACCAAATCCTACTAACTCACACACATATGGTCATTCCACATTTAAGTCAATCAAATCCAAATATCACCGCACTCTTGATTACCCAGATTCCTCATTCTTATCTAATAATAATCCTTTGGATCCAAGAAAATACTCTAACCTTGACATGCGTTCTATGACTCATGTTTTATCTTATTATTTTGTTGTTTTCTAGATGTATCTCATCTTTGTCAATGAAATAAAAACTACTTCGGGAGTTCATTTCCTTTCAAAAGCAATAGTGTATCACTTCACAACCTTAATACCAAAAAGTCAATGTTGGCCCAATCTCAAAATAAATAATTTTGGAGGCACAATTAAAAATATATAAAATTAAAAAAAAAATGTTTAGGGTATTACATTATTCCCATCTTTTAGAAATTTCGTCTCCGAAGTTAAAATGTATATTATTTGGTAAACAAGTCTAAATATTTGAAACAATTTTTTTTTTTTAAATAAAGATAAAACTATCTAATACTAAATACATACATTTACTGACTCCCCCAGGAGATGTGGAACTAAGTATCATACTTATTTGTATCATAAACTTTGTTCATCACACCCCCTACACTTAGTCCTACACTTTCAGCTGAGGACAGACTCTGATACCAACCTGTAATGTCCCGAAAATCCACTTATAAAATACCATGAATGATTGCATTAAAATTGTAAATAGTCTAGTGCATTTTAAAAAAACAAAAATAATTATACTTGAGTGCCCAAAATTATAATTAAATTCTTTTACATGACTAGGATCCAAATAACTCGAACCCACATGGTACTCTAAGGTGCTCCAATTTGACTGCTACCCGTGGTACCTGCATCTAAAAATGAAGTTTAGCAATTCCCAGACACATCCTTAAATTACTCGTTCCTCTCTTTTTTTTTCTTGGTCTATCTCTCTTACTTAGCCACCTTCTGCCTCCCCCCCTAACACTCTAATATGTATACATATATATAAATATATATATATAATTGGTACACACCTTCCCTATATACTTGGCCACCAATGTTGTTTCATAATTATCTTTTTTCTTTTTCTTTTACTTAACCAACTTGGCTTCTAAGACTTTTTAATCTCTATCTCTTAGTTTATCTCACTTACACATGCACTCTAATTGATACTATCCATATATGTAAGTACATACGTGTGTATGTATAGTTGGGTTTATGCCCTCAAATCATTACTTTGTGTATAAGATATTAACATTTTAATATATGGATAACAGCTTTACATTTCATCGTGTATATTTCTTTCATGAGATGATTGTTAATCATTAAGTATCATAGTAAGTAATTCGTGTGTGTATGAGATACATACAAGCGAGATACGAATTACTATTCTTTGATACTCATAAATTATCACAGTAGATGATGAGATTGGATATCTCATCAGGCTTACACTGTAGCATGATTTACTACCATTGGATGGAGTGATGAATCTCAATCAATAGAGTATAACCCTTAGTTAATATGCTAGTGCTTATAGTGCATTGACGGACCTGAGTTTTTCTATTGATATTTAAGACTGTCAACAGTGGATAGGAACTCATAACTTGTATAAGGTACGTGTTCTCAATCTTGAGACGATTATGAACACAGACTGTGGATATGGCTGCTTTAACATACCAATCAGTGAGGTCTTAAAGATCAACACCTAGGTATCTTGGGTATGTCATGTTTACAGGATTGTGAACATATATTATCAAGATAGAATCTACCCTCTGATAAAGAGTAAGCATTCCCTTGAGAATGTCATCAAGTTAATTACTGAGAAATGTAGTCTTGTTGATAAGTAGTTATCAATATGTTTAGTAATCATGAGTGGTGAATGGACTCAAGGAATACAAGAAGTAATCAAGATTCAGGTTGACAGTAATAGTTATCCGACTACCTGAATATGATTATAATACTGATGGTAGAGGGGCATTAGTACATCATACAAGTCTAGTTATCGCTTCGGATTTGTTCTTTTGCATTGGAGTTCAGTTATCATTTTATAGTGGAGTAAACATTAACTGATCAGTTGATTAGTTTGCTGACCAAAGAGTTTGATCATGGGAATTAACAACTAGTCTGAGCCAACAATAAAGAGCCTAGGAGGTCCCACTCTTAGCTCCACTAGGATGCATGGAAAGGCACAAGAGGATCTTGTCAAGACAGGTTCGATCGATCAAAAATTTTTGATCGATTGAAATCTTGACAGGTTCGATCGATCAAAGCCACTTCAATCGAAGGCTTAAAGTTGATTTGGAAATCTATAAATAGGGCTGCTACATATAGAATTTAATAATCTTCATTTTTCTATACCAGAGCTGCAGAAGCTATTTTAGGGGTTTTTTTTAGCCCTCTTATCCTCCCTATTAGAGTTCCCACCAACTCTAGCCTCTCCAGAAGCATCCATAGGAGACATAGGAGTGAAGATCACCTTGTGGGAGTTGTTACACCATCAAGAAGATTAAAGATTCAGAATTGGGTTCAAGAACATTAGGTATAATTCTTGTCCCTCTATTGTACGCATCTATAGAGTTAATAAGCAGTAGATCGTGGCACACCAATAAAAGTTTTGAACTCTGTCTTCACTGCGCATTTAAAGAAATAATTTTAAACCTATTTTTCCATCAATTGGTATCAAAGCCACGCTTATTTGAATCTATAGATGCGTTTTGGAATACTAGATTGATTTACATGATGTTTTTAGAACTATTTTTTAAACTACATCATCACAGATCTGTTTTTACAGCAGTTTTGCAGTAAAAAATAAATTTGTGATAGTATTGGATGCATGGCAGTTCAATCGATCGAACTTGTTTCGATCGATTGAAACTGGCTATGTTCGATCGATTGAAAGAGTTTCTATCAATCTAAACAATGCGATCGATTGAACATTGTTCTATTCGATCGATTGATGTCTGTTCGATCGATCGAAATTGATTCTTTGTCTAGATGTTATATTCACAGTTTTAAAAGTTTTAAAATAATTCACTTTAATTTTATGATATTGTTCTGGTAAAATTTTAAATAATTGTTTGAAATTGAAAGTTCAATCGAGTAAACTATGTTCAATCGATCGAAGGTTCGATCGATCGAACCTTCTTTGATCAATCGAAGTGTGACAAAGAACCAAGATGCTATTTTATGTTCTAAATTCATTCCGTGAAGAGTTTATGGAATGTGCAAGTTAATTAGGGGTTCCAATAGACATATATTCTATTATATATGTGTGGTTGTTTGTGCAACTAACCTTTTTTGTAGCAAAGACTAGTCCACTATTTCCCATGGCACCGATCGTCAACAAATTTTATTTTGTATTCAGTTTGTGATTGGTGTATATTTAATTTTGGTTTGGTTGTAAGGCATGTGTAAAGGATGCTGCGACTTCAATCTTGCGAAAAGAAAAGTTGCACCGATTTTTCTAGCCTTTAATTTTATTAATATTTTCTATTTTAGATAAATTGTAAGCTCCAAAAGAAGTATAGGACCAATGTAATAGAAGTAGAAATTCAAGATGGAGGAGCAAACCATTGTCCATGAAGATGGAGTCGGAGGCGATCAAACCAAGAAAGAGCTTCTATGAAGATAGAGCCATGGGAGATAGAGGCATCGTTTGGATATTTTTATTTCAATTTTGATTTTTTGCTTTATATGATTAGTTGTGATTGGCATATTACATATTGTTACTACTTGCATGCACATAAAACAAGTTTCCAAAATAAAAATCAAAAAATGTTTCAACGCATTAGTAAACATTAGATGTTTATGGGTAATGTGTAGATACAATTTTTCAAAAAGAAAAATCCTTATTTACTAAATTTAGTGAGAAAGTGTCTTATTTATAACCCTCACGTTCTTCTATTAACGGTTCATTATAAGATGAGTAGTGCATTCTGTGTCACCTCGCCAGGGGTGATCATTCCATACGGAGGGTACACTACTCATTCGTTACTAGATGTGAACTTCCTACGGATAGGATCAATCAGACGTGTTAGAGGGAGACCACCACATGGAGGCACTACTTGAGGCAGTTATGATTGATCCTAGTTAATGGTTCATACTAGCTAAGCTATGAATAAGGGATCCCACACGGGGCATTATTCAAAAACTTAGAGATCAAATAGGTTCGGGAGTCATAATTTGTTTTGCAAGAGTTGCATAGCGGACAGGTCATGATTAATCGAAAGATCGAGTATTGACCGCCACACGGAGGCTATACTCTTTCATTTCAATATTTCGGCGACTTTGATTTTAAATAAGAGTTTTAAGGATTCTTTTATTTCAAACTGTCAAATTCTGATATCCATATTTATTTTGTCTATTTGATTTTTTAGTAATCATAATGTCTGGTTCTGCATTTAGTCCACTTGCCACTATACTCACTCAGAACAAGTTAACTGGAAATAATTACACATAATCGAAATGTAACCTAAACATCGTTTTAACTGCGGAGGATCACATATATGTCCTCACCACCCCATGCCTAGAAGAACCCGTGATAAATACTTCGACAGCTGCCAGACGCGAGCTTGACAAGTAGAAGAAGTCGAATGGGATGGCTCGTTGCTACATATTGGCCTCTATGGCTAATGTGTTACAACACCAATACCAGTTGAATGATTCTGCCAGTGCCATTATCAAATCCCTAAAAGAAATGTTTAACGTTTTCGTAATGGCTTCCCGGTGCAAAGAATTGACATAGTAACTCCGAGCAACGGATTGGTCTCCTCGTAGGCTCCAGGTCCTTGAGGGGTCGGGAATTTAACCACTAGGCTATACTTTGACACTACCGCCTTGGGCTTATTGAGAGTTAGCCTCCCAAGGATGACATTGTACGCAGATGGAGCTTTCACAACCACAAAGCTTGCCAGTATAGATGCCTGCTGGGGGTAGGCTCCCATAAGGACCAGGAGCTCGATGGTACCGAGCAGTTGAGTGTTGGACCTGTTCAAATCTACCAGGGGAGTGGCCACTAGTCTGAGCCAATCCCTAGATATCCCAAGCTGATCGAATACTAAGAAGAACATGATATCGGAGGAGCTGTCCGTGTCCACCAACACCTTTTAATCACACAGTTTGCTACGAAGAGCGTCACCATCAACGCATCATCATGAGGGCAGTGCAGGTCTAGCATGTTCTCGGATGAGAATAGTAACACATCGGTTGGGGGAGAGCGGGTGGATTGGACATACCAAACATCCGAACGGGATGCCCTAGCATGCCTCTTACTGGCCAACTGCGAGTCCCCTCTGTCCAAATATCCTTCGAAGATTACATTTATTTGCCCAAGGGGTCGTGGCTGCTCGGGGTCCCGGGTGTCTTACCAAGGTTATCTATCTGCCACTACGAACTCAGCTAGATGGCCCTGCTCAATCAGTTTTTCAATGGCGATCTTGAGCTTAAAGCAATCCTCTATGTCATGTCTGTGGTCTTTGTGGAAGTAGCAGAACTTATCATGGTTTCTCTTACCGGGTGGGCTTTCCAGCTTTGCTGCCTCTTGGAGGAGCCGTCGGGCCTCGACGGTGGCCATAACCTCATGAATAGGCCAAGAAAGGGGTGTGAACTTGATTGGGAGCTGATCTCGACCACCTTTAGGCTGATCTTGTTTTATCTTCTTTCCCGAGCCCTTTTCTGAGGCATCGCGCTTCTGCTTTAATCTCGAGGACTCGTCTTCTACCAAACTAGCACTCTTGGCCTTGAGGAATTCCTCGGTGTCGATGTACTTTCTGACCCTCACTGAGAGCTCCACCAGGGTTGCCGGTCGGTCGCAGTGAAACAACATGGCGACCTTGGTGTGTTGAACTCCCAAGCAAAAGGCCATGATCGCGGCCATTTCATTTAGGTTGAAACGGTCCACATATTCCCTTAGGGACTCCCCCTTTTGCTTCTTGACGGTCAGCAGCTGGGTGTCCGGTTGTGACCGGTCGAGCATCCCCACAAATTGGCTGATGAAGAGCTTGCTCAAGGTCTTGAAATCACCAACCGTTTGGGGTTTCAAAGCATGGAACCACTACACGGCTGGCCCTCTAAGAGTGCTGGGGAAGGCCAGGCAGAGTAACTCGTTGACCGTGGTGACTAGCACCATCTGAGCCTTATAAGTGCAGACATGGTCCACTGGGCTCCCTGAACCGTCATAAGAGCTGAGATGGGGCAGTTTAAATTTCTGCAGGATGGGGATTGCGGCGACCTGAGCGGTGTAGGACGACTCGGTCTCTGTATTGGTATGATCGTGGCACTGCTCGCAGTTCAGTCTTTCGATTTGCTGCTACAAGTCCTCGATTTGGGCCTTTACATCTCGCCCGGTATTTCCCTCCATATCCAAGCGGTACGCCGGGTCTGATGATGAGGCCTTCTCTTTGAAGTGCGTCGTGTTTGGGGATAAAACCCTGCTCTGACTCTGGGTAATCGTGTGCCTAAGATCTCCCTGGCTCCGGACCGGAGGGTCTTTGGCCAATTCCCGGGCCTTTTGTCCTGATTCCTCCATACTGGCGGTGCGTCGTTTGTTGATGATATCTCTAGCATCTTCCACCCGACCAGGATTGGTCCGAGCTTACCGCCTGGTACGCCTGGGCACTCTGCTATAGTCACCATCTCAGACGTGTTCCCAATCCGACGAGGACACTAGCACAGAGTGGGTATGGTTCTGGACTCGTGCGGGCTCCCGATCAGGGACACTATTCCCGGGCTGGTTCTCGGATTGAGGACGCTTTTCCTATAGGGCCAACAATGCTTCAATTTGCTACTGTGTTTGCCGCTGGCCTTCCAGGAGTTACGCGAGCGCTGCTGTTACTTGCTCAGAGGTCATGGAGGCGACCTGCTGCTCGAGTTGCAAGTTCTCTTGACTGGCCTGGGCAGTATTTTTCTTAATCGTTTTCGGTGGCATGTTATTCAGTCAAGAAATTTGTTGGTGAAAAACTTACGAGTTCCCATAGACGGCACCAAACTGATGATGCCGAAAATTGGTAAGAGAGGTTTATAGGGAGACACAAGAGATTGTATGTGGTATGGCCCCGTTAATGAGGTGACCTACGTCCACGATTGCGTCAGTGCACTTTCACTAGCATATCACCGGTGGCCTTTGGTGAGCTAACAGAGTAGGCGACACTACTAGAAACCGATCGGGTTTATGCGTAACAATGAGTTATTTATGTGCTATTCTCTAGGTTTTGAATGTAATCCTTGTAAAGAGGGTAGGCGGGCCCTTTTATAGATGCAAGAGTCTACCTATACATGGCAAGTATTCAGATTAGGAAGCATAATCTGATTACAACTAATTTTTATGAATTTAGGAGAGTTTCCTAAGTGGTTTAGGAAACTGTTTATTCTTTCCAACAGTCTTCTGACCGGATTAGGAAACTGTGGAGAGGCTCGGTGGTTATGCTGAACTTCAAGGAGAACAGCCGCACTATACGCTCTGGCTATGGGCCCATACCAGGCGGTCATAGCCACTGAGCTCGGGACTAGTGGGCCATACACGCCTCCTTCGGATTTCCTGGGGTCTTCCCTGCTGACGCGGCAGTTTGACCTTTGATTGGGTATTTCTGGACATATCATAATGTAACACAAGTCTGAAGCTTTTGAAAAGTTCAAAGAGTTTAGGGATGAAGTGGGGAAGCAATTAGGAACACATATCAAAGACATTCAATCTGTTCGAGGTGATGAGTACCTCTCTAATGAGTTTATTGATCACCTCGTATAGAATAGGATTCTGTCACAGTTGACTGCACCTAGTACACCTCAGCAGAACGGTGTAGCGGAGAGAAGGAATCGTCTTTTAGACATTATTAGGTCGATGATGAGGTATTCAGAGTTGTCATTATTCTTTTAGGGTTATGCCTTGGAAACCGCTGCCAACATATTAAATCTAGTACCAAGCAAATCTGTTCCTAGGATACCATAGGAGATGTGGATTGGGCACAAGCCTTCTTTGCAACGTCTCCAGATATAGGGGTGTCCGACACATGTGCTGAAAGGAAAGATGAACAAGTTGGAGTCTAGACCGGAAGTATGTTACTTTGTAGGGTATCCAAAGGGTAATTATGGATGGTATTTTTATGATCCAAGAGAACAGAAAGTATTTGTTAGCACATATGCTATTTTCTTGAAGGATGATTATATCATGAACCATAAACCTAAAGGAAGGATAGATCTTAAAGAGATAAAAGGAGATCCCTCAGTCTTACCCGTAGTTGATAATGATGTAAGACAAGAAAATACCACTTTTTTACCCATTTCTACACCGATACCTTGTCGTAGTGGGAGGATTATCAGCCAGCCTGATAGATACATGTTCTTAAGAGAAGTTTTTAAAGGTGTTTCCATAGAATCTGAATTTGATCCTACCACGTATGAAGAGGTAATGGCTGATATTGATTCAACTCATTGGGTTAAAGCTATGAAGGCTGAATTGGAATCTATAGATTCCAATCAGGTCTGGGATCTTTTAGAACTTTCAGCTAATATTAAACCCATTGGTTGCAAGTGGGTTTATAAGAGGAAGAGAGGATCTGATGGAATGGTTAAGACCTGTAAGGCAAGGCTTGTACCAAAAGGTTATACTCAGAGGGAGGGCATTGACTATGAGGAAACCTTCTCGCCAGTAGCCATACTCAAGTCCATCATAATACTCTTATCCATTGCTGTATTCCTAGATTATGAGATCTGGTAGATGGACGTCAAGGCTACATTCTTGAATGGCAATCTTGAGGAGGACATCTATAACCATCAACCAGAAAGGTTCATAGCTGGTGGGAAAGGTAACATGGTATGGAAGTTGCAAAAGTCCATTTATGGGCTTAAGCAAGTATCCAGAAGTTGGAACATTCATTTTGACCAAGCGGTCAAGTCGTTTGGTTTCATACAGAATCTAGATAAGCCTTGTGTATACAAGAAGGTAAAGTGAAAGTGGTGGCTTTTCTTGTTCTTTATGTTGATGACATTCTACTCATTGGGAATGATGTAGCAGCATTATCAACGGTTAAGGTTTGTCTAGCTAGTACTTTCAATATAAAGGATCTAGAGGAGGCGAGCTATATCCTTGGGATAAAGCTCTTTTAAAATCGTAATCGAAAGATAATGGGATTATCTCAAGCTGGTTATATCGATAAGGTGCTAACTAGGTTTTCCATGGACAATTTGAAGAAAGGTTTATTACCTTTCAGGTATGGTTTAGCGTTCTCTGAGGACCAGTGTCCAAAGACATAGGAGGAGAGGAATCACATGGTAGGAGTTCCCTATGCTTTGGTAGTGGGAATTCTCATGTATGCAATGTTATGCTCTAGACCAGATATCTGCTTTACCATTGGCATGGTTAGCAAGTATCAATTGAATCCAGGTCCAGAGCATTGGACACCCTTTAAGCACATTCTTAAGTACTTGAGAAGGACTAAAGATCACATGCTTATGCATGGCGGTAGTGAGTTAATTCCAGTAGGATACACTAACTCAGACTTTATGTCAGATAAAGATTCAAAGAAGTCAACATCCGGACATATCTTTACCTTGGGAGGTGGTGCTATTAGTTGGAGGATCATTAAGCAGTTATAGACTCAACTACAGAAGCTGAGTATGTGGCTGCTTATGAAGCCGCAAAGGAAGTTGTTTGACTCAAGAAGTTCCTTATGGAGCTCGAGGTAGTACCAGCGCCACTGTCTCCTATTAAGCTATACTATGATAATAGTGGGACAGTGGCTCAGTCTAAGGAGGCAAGGAACCACAAAAAGGGAAAGCAAGATTGCCACCGCTGACAATCTTGCGGATCCATTTACAAAGGCCTTGCCATAGAAGGTCTTTGATCATCATCTAGATACATCTAGATAATCTAGGTCTCAGATGTAGTCCTGAATGGTTATGAGTACAAGTGGGAGTTTGTTGGGTTTATGCTCTCAAATCATTACTTTATGTATGAGATATTGACATTTTAATATAGGGATATCAGCTTCACATTTCATCGTGTATGTTTCATTCATGAGATGATTGTTAATCCTTAAGTATCATAGTAAGTAATTCGTGTATGTATGAGATACATACAAGCGAGATACGAATTACTATTCTCTGATACTTAAAAATTGTCACAGTAGATAATGAGATTGGATATATCATCAGGCTTACACTCTAGCATGATTAACTACCATTGATGGAGTGATGAATCTCAATCACTAGAGTATAACTCTTAGTTAATATGCTAGTGTTTATAATGCATTGACGGACTTGAGTTTTCTGATTGACACTTAAGATTGTCAACAGCCGATAGGAACTCTTAACTTATATAAGGTATGTGTTCTCAATCTTGAGATGATTATGAACACAGACTGTAGATATGGCTGCTTTGACTTAACAATCAGTGAGGTCTATTAAAGATCAACACCTGGGTATCATGGGTATGTCATGTTCACAGGATTGTGAACATATATTGTCAATCTATCCTCTGATAAAGAGTAAGCATTCCCTTGAGAATGTTACCAAGTTGATTATTGAGAACTACGGTCTTGTTGATAAGTAGTTATCAACATGTTTAGTAATCATGGGTGGTGAATGGAACTCAAGGAATATAAGAAGTAATCATGATTCAGGTTGACAGTAACAGTTATCCGACTACCTGAATATGATTATGAATGCTGATGGTAGAGGGACATTAGTACACCATACAAGTCTAGTTATCGCTTCGAATTTTTTCTTTTGCGTTGGAGTTCAGTTATCATTTTATAGTGGAGTAAACGTTAACTGATCAGTTGATTAGTTTGCTGACCAAAGAGTTTGATCATGGGAATTAGCAACTGGTCTGAACCAACAATAAAGAGCCTATGAGGTCCCACTCTTAGCTCCACTAGGATGCTTGGAAAGGCACAAGATGGTCTTGTCAAGACAGGTTCGATCGATCAAAAGTTTTCGATCGATTGAAATCTTGACAGGTTCGATCGATCAAAGTCACTTCAATCGATTGAAGTCTTAAAGTCAGTTTGGAAATCTATAAATAGGGTAGCGTACAAAATTTAACAATCGTCGATTTTCTATACCAGAGATGTAGAAACTATTTTAGGGTTTCTTTAGCCTTCTTATCCTCTCTATTAGAGTTCCCACCAACTCTAGCCTCTTTGAAAGCATCCACATAAGACATAGGAGTGACGATCACTTAGTGGGAGTTGCTGCACCATCAAGAAGATTAATGATTTAGAATTAGGTTCAAGACCATTTGGTATAATTCTTGTCCCTCTCTTGTACACATCTATAGAGTTAATAAGTAGTAGATCCGGGCATACCAATAAAAGTTTTCAACTTTGTCTTCCGCTGCGCGTTTAAATAAATAATTTTAAACCTGTCTTTCCATCAAAATGATGGATAGTTATCCGTTTATTAGTCTTTCTATGATAAAAAGAAGGTTACTACATGATGATGCTGAAAATTGGTAAGAGTGGTTTGGAGAGAGACACAAGAGATTGTATGTGGTTCGGCCCCGTTAATGACGTCCATGGTTGCGTTAATGTGCTTTCACTAGAAGATCACCGGTGGCCTTTGGTGAGCCAATAGAGTGGGCAGCACTACCAGAAACCGACTGGGTTTATGCGTAACAGGGAGTTGTTCATAAGCTATTCTTTGGAGGCAGAATGCGATCCCCCTTAATGGGGGTGGGTGGCCTCTTTTATAGGCCCAAGAGACCACCCGTGCAAGGCAACTTATTAGATTAGGAAGCCTAATCTAGCTACAAATTGATTAGCATGGTTCAAGAAAAGTTTCCTAAGTGGTTTAGGAAACTACTTCCTCCTTCCATTTAGTCTTCTAGGTGGGATAGAAAACTGTCTGGTTGCTCGCTGAACAAGCAAGCATGCCTTCTGGGGGCGTCCCCATTTGGGGCCAGTCCAGAGTGAACACCCAGGCTTCTGAACAAACTGGACGGTTTTATACAACGGCTCGGGAGGGCGGAGCAGCTGGCCTAGAATCAAGGCGACTTGATTTCTCTTTATCGAGGTGGCGAGGGTTGACTTTGATCGGATATTTTTGTACATACCAGCTGTCCCCCATTTTCAAAACTGATGGGATGCTTTATCATATGAGGTTTGAAAATTAAGACTACTTCTGAAAAAATGTTTGGGGACTGGCCCCGAGATACTACCCGGGGCACGGCCAGTTGAGCTGGTCTTTTTGGGGTCTGTACCGAGCAGTGGCTATGTGGGGCTGAGACCGACTTCTTCCACATGTCAACCGGTCACTGGCCTGGTCAGGATCCAGCGATCTGATCTGATCTAGTCCGTCCGTGCCATGTATATAAGAAGCACTTGTTCATTTCAGCCATTCCTGCTGCCAAGAGATAGAGATACCGAGCGGTTTGAGAGCAAAAAGTCCCCTGTCAAGCTTTCTGAGCCCTTTTTCCTACGTTAATTCGTGTAAGTCTCTCACTCTTGAGTTTTAATTCGCTACTCTTTCATTTACCCTCTTTTCCTTGTCTTTTCCAAGTGAAGCTGGAGAGGACGGATCTATTAGGTTTCGAACAAGAGTGGGATTTTTTCTTCTTAAGGTTCTGTTCTTACTTTAGATCAGGTGGCACGTTAGACAAGTTGAACCGAGCAGGCTATCTCCGGGCAGTTTTAACTAAGAGTCACCATAATTTTAGGACCTTGTACTCCTTACCCTTTAGATTGATAACCTTACCCCCTTGTACCTCAGACTCGGAGTTCCTGATCCATATCTGGGTCGTCTTTTACTTCCTTGCCCATTCAGCGAAACCCTAAGGATGTGTCACTCTGGTTTCAACTCGTCTTCCCGGTCGGAGGATGAACGGTCCAGTTCAGAGATGCCGGACATAAGCATAAGTCCACCTTCTGCTACCCCCTCTGATCACCATAGCGAGGGTAGAATCCCAATCTGTCTGTCTGACGATGAATTGGACCGGAGGCCCCCGTTGCCTCCGTTTCTCGGGGTTCATGTGATGAAACACCAGGGGAACCCAACCCCGAGGTTTCCTTCACCAGTGAATTCATCCCGTCCACCCTATGTGCTGAAGACCTCAGCTGCATTAGGGATAGGTATAGCCTTCCCGACTACTGCTTCCTGGCCGTGAATGCCGGCGGAGTCCAAATCTACCAGCGGGATTTCACCACCCTATATGAGAGCATCCTCATAGTTGGATTCTGCATTTCCCTCCATCTGGTCACTCGGGACGTCCTGATATACTTGGGGATCGCCCCGGGGCAACTGGCCCCGAACGATTGGAGGTTTCTCATGGGGTCCATCTCCCTTTAACCCCAAGTTTTTGGGTATGAGCTTTCCGTTCAGGAGTTTCTCTGGATGCACCGACCGTTTCCCACGCATGGGGAGGTCGGGTTCTTTTCTCTCGGGGCTCGACAGGGGAGAAAGATCATAGTAAATTGCTCGAGCAACAATAAGGGTTGGAAGAATAGATTCTTCCAAGTACCTATCCTTGGACTCTGTGAGCGGGCCCCAGGGATCCAGATGAGGACTTCCTGGACGGGAGAACTGAGGGGTAAGTTAGTGCAGTATCTTCCGTTCACTTCCTTTACTTCGATCCTGGGACTAATTGTATTATATTTTGCCTTACAGCGGGGTCATCCAGCCCACTTTGTATTCCCGAGGAGTGTCAAGCCAGGATTACGGGCTTGGCAGACTTGTCGACAAACATCTGGAACGTGCTGACCTGGACGGGCAATTTCAAAGCATCTTACAACCCGGCCGAGCCCGTCTTAGCTCCTGCCTTTCCACTCATAATTCCTGGTAGGTACCCTGGCACACTTTGTCTTGTCTATAGTCCCATTGTCTCTACAGGTTACTAACCGCCTTTCTTTTCTTTTTGCAAAAATGGCCCCTAAGAGAGTCTTGAACAGTTGAGGGCCAGGGAGGCCACTGCCACCGCCCGGGTGGCAAAAAGAGGAGGAAAGAGGCCCCGTTATAGACGCCTCGGGCAGCGAACGCCTGTTGAAGCAAATTCGACACAGAACTGCGAACCATCCGGAACCCATTGGGACTTTAGCTCCCCACATGGTGGTGGAAAAGACTTCCCCCTAAGCGGGAATACTATCTGGGGTGCCGGTTGAGGAATCGACAGCGATTCGGGAGAGGGTTAAGTCCGCCCTTCTCCCCAGCCAAGTGGAGTCGTGTACAAACATGTCTCCCGAGGCATTCCAGAGATGGCTATACAGCCTCTCCCATATGGTAAGCACTGACGCCTCTGCCCATTCATTGCCAATACTTTTCTTTTATATACCCGGTTAGCTGATCGGTTTTTTGGGCTTCTTACAGGTCGGCTGTATGGCCGCTGGGGCTGAGTCCTTCTTGCCATCTATGGCTGAGAGGACCGCTGCTGCTGAAGCCACCCTGGTAGAGGAGCGGGCTACCTCGGAGGCAAGGGAAAACGCCCTGGCTCTAGAGAAGGATAAGGTGAAGAGCTTAATCCTGAGCCTCGGGGCAACCCAGGCAGAATTGGCGGCTGCCCTGGCAGATCTAGAGGCATCCCGGGCCACTGCGACAACTGCAGAGGCTCGGGTGAAGGCTGCAGCGGAGGCAGTGGCGGTGGGGTCCACGGAGGAGGCTTTCGATGGCGACTTCTTTCAAGGTTACGAGGACCTCAAGCGAAGGTTAGCCCGGGATCACTCCGAATGGGACATCTCGTCTTATGAGGGTATTGACTTAGACTGCTGGGATCTTGGTCCTCGCTCTGTCAATGATTCTGTCGCTCAGGCCGGAGAAGCTGATGACTCCGCCACCTTGGCCAGTGCTACTGATGGTTCTGCTGCCCCAGGCGGTAGATCGAGCCCAGGAGATGGAGCCGTCCTGGTGGGAGAGACCGGAGAGAATGAAGACGTGGTCGTGGTGGATGACTCTTTGTCCCTGGCCTGTTTTTTCCCTTTTTTGTTGTTTTGGTTGTTTTGTTTTGGTTTTTTTGGGAGGATAATACAATTGCCCCCCAGTATCTATACAAACTGTTTAATTAATGAAAAGGTCCATCACGGCCATCTTTTGCATTAATTATTTATTATTCCATACTTGCAACCCTGTTTGTGTTTGCTAATACCCGACCGGTTGTTAGCCAATCTAAATCCCTACCTTAGCAAAAGGTTTAGGACTGTAATCGGTAGAGAATACTTGGTCTTTCAGGGACCTATTATGTAGGTCCGAGCGGTTTCCCTGGGTACTGTAGGTACTTAGGAATGTTAGGTGTCCTAGGATTCTAAATTCTATTAGTGCCTGATGTGATTTCCTGTTTAGCCTGGAATTCCCCTGCCCCCGAAGCGTTTGCTAAGGTAGGCGTATAGAGGGGGTGACCGTAGGAAACCGACCTGGAATATGGGTGGTTGCAGGGTCCTTTGAGGCTTGCTATCATCAGCCACCTAGGGGGTGTTGCCCCCATCGTCGGTTGGACCTAAGCGAAGCATGTGCCTCGGGTTGTGGATCCGAGGTCTTTTGGATGCCTGGAGTCTTACCCCGAGGTCTTTTGGATGCCTGGGGTCTTACCTCGAGGTCTTTTGAATGAGCAAATACGGAGAAGAGTTGTTCGGCAGAAAAAGAATCTTTTATTACTTATATGAATAGAATTGCTCGGGCAGAGCTACATGGTTCCTAGCCAACATTATTATCATGCTTTAATAGAAATACTTGCAGAGATGCTGCACGTTCCAGGGGTGAGAGAGGTCGTGTCCGTCCAGAGTTTGTAACCAGTATGTTCCCGGTCGGTTGACTTGGGTAACCTTGTACGGCCCTTCCCAGTTTGGTCCTAATTTAGCATGGCTCGGGACTTTTGTAGACTGGTTTACCGCCTTTAGAATGAGATCCCTGACCTGGGAGCTCTGATGTCTAACTTTGTTATTGAAGTACTGGGAGACCCTCTATTTGTAAGCTGCCACCTTTAGATATGCCCGGTCTCTTTTTTCTTCTACCAAGTCAAGCTCTGCTTTAAGGGCTTCCTCATTGCCCTGTGACACGAGAATTTTCTTGTGCGCTCTTGTGCAGTACCCAAGTGTAGGTAGACGTGCAAGTAATATCTGGTAAGACCAGGTCGATCCCACAGGGAAGGTGTTGACCTATCGAATTAGACTAACCTCTAAAGAAAACAAAATAAAATAACTAAGTTTGAATGAAGGTGCAGAACACGAAGTTCCACAAACTAGGATTACTAATGAAAGTAATTAAAATTAACTAAACAATCTAACTAGCTAATTAAACAGTACTTAGAATTAAGGAGTTTAACTTTAAAAAGTAAGTGTTGGGATTACACGAATCCGCAGTAACCTAGCCATCTACCATGCATTTACCTTGAAGCACAATGGAGCATATTACCTACAGTTTTCCGTATTCCTCAAAAGAAATAAAGATTCTATGGCCCTTTCATGACCGGGACCATATCATCACAGTTAAATTGAAATACACAAAAGCGGTTTAATTCAATAGTTAAGACTCGCATCCTCAATGGTGTTAGCATTGAAGATGGTTTGCAAAATGTATTGAAAGAAAATGCCTTAGGGCCTTAGTTTTAAAACTGTTTTGACAGACTGAGCATTTATTTGGGACAGAATGATAACAAGTCCTAAAACAAAAAGTCCTGGAATACTGCAGGTAACATCCTCAAGAATCCGAGAGTTCGATCGATCGACGCGCCTTCGATCGATCGAAGACCTTCATCCCTCAATCGATCGAACTAACTTCGATCGCTTGACTGTCTCTGGTTCGATCGATCGAACTGACTTCGATCGATCGAACACAGCGATTATTCTGCTGCATGGCAGAGGCTGGAGATCACTGTTTCATCGTGATCTCCCAACCTGGGACTACTCAGACATCGTCTGGAGTGTCGAGGATTGATTTTTAACGTAAGAAAACTTTAATACCATGTTTGGTTGCGAGTTATTCATGAAAACTATAAAATCTATGGTTATATAACTATTTAGCATGCCACACT
The DNA here is from genome assembly GCA_033977485.1 of Hydrangea macrophylla. Taxonomy (NCBI): domain Eukaryota; kingdom Viridiplantae; phylum Streptophyta; class Magnoliopsida; order Cornales; family Hydrangeaceae; genus Hydrangea; species Hydrangea macrophylla. Next base: position 35,800,768 of record CM066997.1, read on the forward strand.
GTAAAACAAGCAATCTAACTACGTCTAACACGTGCAGAATATGAAAATAACAATATATAAATAACCTGGAACATAAGATACTTGTATAAACTTTGAGAAATCCAATCCACAATATGAAAATTCAATGAAAAACCTACAAAAACCAAACAAACTCTCTATCTCTCCTTCTAAACTGCTAAAATGTAAAAGTGGGCGTCCTTATGGACGTGTACAAAACGCATATAAATAGAAAACCTAAGGCACTAGGGTTAAAACCCGCATTCTGCTGCGCACGCAAATGTTACTGGAAATACCCCGTTCGATCGATCGAACAGATCTCGATCGATCGAACCCTTGATCTTCAAGCGCTTCTACTCTCGTCGAGCGATCGAACGCTCGATCGATCGAATCCTTCTTAGAGCGATCGAACTTCACTTTTCAGCTTTGACTTCTTTTGTTTGCATTCCAGCATTCCATTTATTCTGATGTTCATCTGTTCAGTCCACACAGCAGTAATCTGCACAAGCAACAGCTAAAACAATACAACTTATCATAGATTAATCATATTGTATAGAAATTAGCCTTGCAATGCAAATTGCGGATAACATGGGAAGTTGTGATAAAAACTAATACAATTCTTCCTTTTAGCGCGGTTGTATTTTACAAAAACCCCCGCTTTGCACAACCCCCAACTAGCTTATTGCTAGTCCCTAGCGATAAAGCGAAAATAAAAATAAAATAAAGAAACCTAAACTAATACTACCACGACTAAGAAACAAAGAAAAACTAAAAACAACCTAAACTAAGACAGAGAGAAAAGAAAAAAAAAAAATCCTAACTCACTTTCGCAGGAATCGCGGTTGCATTTAGCGAATGCAACAAGCCGTTAAACCCCTAGGTTCCCCTAGTGGACGAGTGTTGTCTCGTGAGGGTTTGCAGCGAATATACCCACAAAATTCTCCATTTTAAGCTCAAAAAGATTTAGAACAACTTGTAGAATTTCCCTTTCCTTTAAACTGTTAATTCAACTCTACAATAATATAATATCCTCTATCAACCCATGGAAGAGATCCACATGCTCCCCCATATCACCAAGTAAAATATACAACTGTATTACCATCATGCACCCGTGTGTGTGTGAAATTAACAACCATGCGTCCAACCCTTATTAGGAGTTATCTAGACTAATGTGCTTTGGAAACTTGCAGTTTTAGCTCAATTCTCACATTGGTCACACTCAAAAAGAAAGTCTCTCAGAAACTTGCTTTACAATGATCGCACATCGTATGAAAGCTTTGATAAGAATGATATTCTAAGTGCTAATGCTTTCATACTGGACTCTATGAAAAACGAACATTTAAGAGTGTATAGTCTCATGAATGGAATACTACTTACTAGAGGAGCGAAATACCGTGGACAACTCAACTCACACTTTTATGTTCAAATCAATTATTGAGAATCTTCAAGACTTTGAAGTATGGCTTCTATTTAGTAGGTGGGGGTGTTGTAGAGAAGAGTGTGCTTTTTTTTTTTTTTAGTATGTGATGGAATTTCTTCTCTTTTTATTATTTATTCTTTTCTCCACCCAATCTCCCATTCATTTCATATTTTTTTTTTTTTTTTTTTTTTTTAACCTCTTCATTCATCATCATTTTTTTTTTTTTTTAACCTGGACATCCCCACAACAACTTCCTTCCATTTCACATACTTTGATGACTCATTCTCAATAAATTTATCAAACGGTTCAATGAGGTCAAGGTATAGATCAAAGATTTGGATTCTTGTGATTTTATTGGAAATATTTAATTGAGGTGGGATCAGGGGTGAAACGATTCAATGAATGAGGGTGAGCTATATTAGGTAAAGGAATGGGTAAACGATGGCTTGAATCATTTTCTCAACTTTCAATTTTTAGCACTTAAGTGTTCATCGAGTTTAATTAGTAAATCCTGAACGTTCTCCTCTAACAAGCAGTCAAAACTTTAAAGAAAACTGAGACTTAACAACGAATTTACCAAGTATATGCAAGAAAAAACATTCGACAATGTATGAAAATCCCCTCAGAAATGAAGATTGGCTCAAAAGCTCACAAAGGGTTGTTAGCTTCCACTACTTGTTCTTTTTCGCACAATATTCATTTTAACTCCATTTTCAGATTTTCTACATGGCTGCCAATTAGTGCACAAAAGCGTTGGGTACATAATAGCTTTACAGATGCAATTCATTTCAACGATACAGAAAAACCGCGTGGATTTAATCCATAAAAAAATAAGAATACTACAAATGTATCATTGTCTAATTAACAAGCAGGGGGGGTTATTCGGAGTTATTCTATCAATACTATTCAATAAAAAAATTTTCAAATTTTAACAGACTGTGTTCTCATTAAATTTAAAACATATCTAAGTGCAAAACCTGATTATTACGGGTGTATACCTATCTATTGTCTCCTACCCCCAACTGAAAACAACAAAGTCCTCAGAAGTTGATTTTCAAGAAATAAAAGAGATGGGTATCACCTGTATAGAGCAAATGATGATCGCAAGCAAAGCAACCTAGCATAGAAAAGTAGAACACAATCTCCAAAACAGACAGGATCAAAAGATAACAATAATACAATAAAACCATGATCCAATCAATCAAACCACTGGAATATGAACAGAATAAAATAAAATACAAGCAGTGATAAATACTGTCCATACAATACCAACTAACCAAATAATACACCCAAAAACCACCAACATATACAACCAACCAAAAAAAACATAAATACCACCTCCCCGACTAAAACTAATCGACCCCAGATGGCGTATCATCGGCTATATCAGAAGGGATGTCGATAGGAGCAGGCGGCAATACAGTAATAGTAGGAGTAATAGATGGCTCGGAAGCAGTGGTCGAAACCGGATCAGTAGCCTCAGCAGCTGGGGCAGCAGATGATGATGGATCAGTAAGTGGTGGATCCGTAGGAGTAGCAACATGTGACGGATCAGCAGCAGGCGGAGCAGATGGGGTGGCCGTGGGATGGTGAGCAGAGTGAACAGCCTGATCAACCCCTATCTGAATCAAAATGGACTCCAGTAGAGTCTGGAGATGGTCAATCCTGCCCTCGAGTCTAATCCTGGCCTCTCGCTCCTCCAATAATAGCTCGCAAACTGTCGGGAGAGGCGCAGAAGAAGAAGACTCTCCCTGGGCACGAGACTGCGACCGCTGTCGCAGCTCAAACTGCTGAACCGCAGCAACAGGATCATCCTCATCATCCGAATCAAGCTCCTCCACCTCGGTGGGTGTCCCTGAAGCTCCGGCCTCCGTGTCTGTACCGCCACGCCTCTTCTTCCTCCCCCTCACCCTCGCTGTCCCTTTCCCCTTGCGCTTCCTCTTCTGGGCGTCGGAGCGGCGAGCGGCCGCCTCGCTAAATCGGCGGGGAGAAGGGCGGATATCATCTCCAGGGAGCTCGAGGAACCCGGCATCGGCCATGACCCTCTGAATAGCCCAAGCACCCTTCAGGTGCTTCCTGGACGAGATATAACGGGTGGGGTGGACCATAAAATCAATATATAGGCGTGGTATACACACAGGCTGTCCCGTCCCCACAGCATATAAGACTCGCGCATACCAAGCCGCGATCTTCTCTCTATAGGACGTCACTAGGAGGCAATTGCTGAGGACCAAATGAAGCATGTGGTAGTCATCGGTGAGAAAGTGGTCCTCGATCAAAGCATCGCCATCCCAAGACGGGACGGTGCCTCCAGTGAGCTCCCTGATAATAGCGGATGGTGGGGTCACAGGTGCATCAGGCCGGTGGGGGCAAACATAATCAGGTACCTCTGGTACCCCCAACGCGGCGGAAACGGTCGCGGGACTGATGATGAATGAGCGACTCCGAAAGAAGGCATGGTAGGTGAATGGAGTAAACGGGTCGCTGATCATAGTCGCACACGCACCTCTGATCCAGGATAGGTTGACCCTCTTGGCCAACGACAGGAGATTGAACCAGTGAGGCATAGCGCGGATGCGTGTAAGGAACCACGGGCTCTCAGTCCAGATATGCTCAATAGGGCGCTCAATCATAACCATCCGTGTCTGAAAATATCGCTCGAACCAAACCCTATCCTCGTTATTCCGGAACCCGTGTGCGGGTACCGGATCTGGTATAGTACGGTCGAGGGGCTTGGACTTATGATAGCCCGTCACTGGATTCATCTTGCAGTCCTGAAAATAAGACCATACAAGAGACAGATAAGAATAGGAAGAAAAAGAAACAAAACAAACACTGCTGGAGTTCGATCGATTGAACTTAGTTCGATCGATCGAACTGTAGTAGACTTCGATTGCTTGAACTTAGTTCGATCGATCGAACATCTCCCCTTCGATCGCTCGAAACCAGTTCGAGCGATCGAACACAGCGGTGTTCAGCACTCGCAGAAACGAAAAGAAAACCTAACTTAAGCTAACAACAGACGATCCTAAGACCAAGGGGACACCCCCTTGGGATTTTCTAACACAAACAAGAAGGAAAAAGAAAACACAAACGAACGGGGCCTACCTCGGGTCAGAACCTGCAGTGGGGATGGAGAGATGATGAGATAACGATGAAGACGATCAGAGGATTGATCAGGGCTCCCTTTAGGATGCCAGAAACGAAAATTTTCCGAGTCGCCTTCTCCCTGTCTTCGAGCGATTGAGGGTGAGAATGAGGGAAATGAAGAAATGTCCTGAAGACGCCTCGTTTAAATGCCTCGTTCGATCGATCGAAGAATGTTCGATCGATCGAACACAAATTCCTCAATCGATTGATCATAAACTACAAGCGCTTGAACATTCAGGTTTCGATCGATCGAACTGGGTTCGATCGATCGAACACAAGAATTCCAGAATTCAATGGGATATGAACTACATCACCCCCAACTATCATAAACAAATCTGGACATGCAGATAGACTGAAATAACAGGTGAAGAACAAGCATGTATGACAGAAATTCATCCCCAGAATAGAAAATCGCAATTTATATATAAAAATAAAACTTTATTATTGCATCCAAATTGCAACATTATCATCCCCAACTGTGGTTAAAACCTTATTGAACTAGAAAACCAAAACTAAGGCTAAAACTAAAACTGAAAACAAATTGTCAAGGATTACATTCCAGTTGCTAAACAAGAATTGAAATTGAACAGAAACAACTGAAATGTAGCACTAGTCTTCGAGTATAAATATTTCCTCTTCCACGATCTCTTCATAATCCGCCGAATCTTCAGACGCGAAGTCCAAACTCGATGATTCCCTTTCCCAGAACAATCGAAACGCAGCAAGGACATCATCAAACAAGTCTGGAGTCTCCAAGGAATTGAAAGCCCATGCAAGAGGTGATCCGGATGGAGACAAGGATAACGGAGTGTGATTGCGCAACGGACCCTCCTCTTGCGGCGGAGTGAGTGGGGGCCTTATGTAGGGCCCAAGACCATGAATCAGTTGATGTGGAAGGAATACCGGGATGCCATTTAGGAACATAGTGACAATCCTGGACAAAAGACAACAAACTGAAATTAAAACAACAAAACACAAGAAACACGAATTAACAACGAACAGAAAAACAACGAACAGAAACAAAAATACGAAGAAATGCGACAAGTCCCAACCTCACTATTGGCGTAGGTTCCCAAAGTGCACTAGCTGGTAAGGGGCATTGGAGCCTGAATAGCAAGTAGCTCAGGTGCACGTAGCGGTATGGGACCAACTCAAGCACGAGGAAATCGTCCACGAAAACAAAGACGGCATTGTGGCGTTCTGGGACGACATCCTGAAGGACATGATCCTCCCATGGCTCCCACATATCGTCATTCTCCCACTGGGCCATGAGTGCATCATCCACCATGCGTCCCATTTATAGGTCTTCTTCCTCATCCACCTCTTCATAATCCTGAAATCCTATATTTTCGTATGGATTGATATCCAGGAGGGCTGGTGGATATGGAATGTACCCTTGAGCAGCATCAATAAGAGAATGAGCTTCAGGGTCCTGATGAAGCAAGGGGCAGGGTATGAGTTCACCCTCAATCCAGGTACCACAGCGACATTCTGAATCAGCCCAAGAACCGACAGAGTGAACATCATCACCTCGCATCTATGTACCTACAACAGAGTGGTTTAAGGAATAATGGATTAGAACTAAATCACAAACACGAAATAAAGAACGAAAACCAAAAAGAAACACAAGAGAGAGAAACTAAAATGCAGGGAAAGAAAAAGAATACAACAACAATTTGGAATTCCACTTTGGATTTTTAATCATGAGAATAGCTGGGCTCATCCAGCTGGATGTGCTCAACCTCAGTTTGGAAATTCTCCAAAAACGGCTTCAATCTTTGGCCATTGACCTTGAAACAATCATCGTTCTTGGGATTAACAATCTCGACCGCCCCATGTGGAAAAACAGTTTTTACGATGAACGGGCCTGTCCAACGGGAACGGAGTTTTCCTGGGAAAAGGTGGAGGCGAGAGTCATACAACAATACTTTCTGCCCCGGCTCAAATGATTTACGAAAAATCGTACGATCGTGTCGAGCCTTCAACTTTTCCTTATGTAACTTTGCAGAGTCATACGCATCTCGTCGTATTTCCTCTAGCTCTGCAAGTTGGAGCTTGCGTAGCTGACCTCCCTCTTGAATATCAAAGTTCAATGAGCGTGTCGCCCAATAAGCTTTATGTTCAATTTCAACAGGAAGGTGGCAAGCTTTCCCGTAAACTAGTCTATACGGGGACATACCAAGATTCGTCTTATAGGCCGTACGGTATGCCCATAACGCGTCGGTCAATTTGTATGCCCAGTCTTTTCGATTGGAACTAACCGTCTTCTCGAGAATATGCTTGATTTCTCGGTTAGCCAATTCTGCTTGCCCATTAGACTGTGGATGATAGGCAAGAGCGATTTTATGATGAACTCCGTATTTCTTGAGAAGTGACTCCAAAGGCCTATTGCAGAAATGCTTGCCTTGGTCACTTAGTAAAGCTTTCGGAGTACCAAAACGAGACAAAATATGCTCTCTTAGAAATGACATGACCGTTCTGTGGTCATTTCGTCTCGTTGGTATCGCTTCTACCCATTTCGATACATACTCCACAGCAAGGAGTATGTACTCACAGTTATTCGACTTGGGAAATGGGCCCATAAAATCTATGCCCCAACAATCGAATATCTCAATTGTGATGATAGGGGTTAAAGGCATAGAATTCCTTTTAGAAATGGTTCCAAGCTTTTGACAGCGTTGGCATGTCTTGCAAAAGGAATAAGCATCTTTGAAGACTGTGGGCCAGTAAAAACCGCTTTGCAACACTTTTTGTGCGGTCTTCTGTGACGCAAAATGGCCACCGCATGCCTCAGAATGGCATGACGCTAATATTACGGTTATATCCTCGTTGGGTACGCAACGCCTGATGACCTGATCAGCACAGTATTTGAAAAGGTATGGGTCATCAAAGAAAAAATGGCGTGCGAACGAGAGGAACCGTTTTCTGTCCTGGTTCGACCAATGAGTCGGTGTCTCACCCGTGACGAGGTAGTTTACCACATCAGCATACCAAGGCAGACTACTTACTGCCAGTAGCTGTTCGTCTGGGAACTCATCTTTAATGGATTGGGATTCAGTGTTGTCGATAAAAGTCAACCGGGATAAATGATCCGCAACCACATTCTCTACTCCTTTCTTATCTTTGATTGTTAAATCAAACTCTTGGAGTAAGAGTATCCAGCGAATAAGCCGTTGTTTAGCGTCTTTCTTTGATAAAAGATACTTGAGGGCCGAATGATCTGTAAAACAGACGATTGGCGACCCTATCAGGTAAGACCTAAACTTGTCCAGAGCGAATACTACAGCCAGCAGCTCCTTCTCGGTGGTAGTGTAATTCATTTGAGCGTCATTTAAGGTTCGGCTGGCGTAGTATATCACATGTGGCTTATTGTCCTTTCTCTGGCCTAGGACTGCGCCAATGGCGTAATCACTAGCATCGCACATTAATTCAAAAGGCAAATTCCAGTCGGGTGCCTGTATTATAGGTGCGGAGGTGAGGAGATCTTTTAGATCCTCAAAGGACTTTTGGCAACTCTCTGACCACTCGAAAGGTGCATCTTTGACAAGAAGTTGACAAAGGGGTCGAGAGATTGCACTGAAATTCTGGATAAATCGACGATAAAAACCGGCGTGCCCCAAGAATGAACGAATGTCTCGCACTGTACGGGGGACAGGTAGATTTGAGATTATGTCGATCTTAGCCTTATCCACTTGGATTCCTTCATCGGATATTATGTGGCCTAGAACTATACCCTTGGTCACCATAAAGTGACACTTCTCCCAATTCAAGACTAGGTGTTTGTCCTCACACCTCATTAACACCTGTTCGAGATTGTTGAGGCAATCTTCGAAGCTATGGCCGAATACTGAAAAATCATCCATGAAAACTTCAAGGATGTTTTCGACCATGTCACTAAAGATGCTTAGCATGCACCGCTGGAAGGTAGCCGGTGCATTGCATAGGCCAAACGGCATTCGTCGGTAGGCAAAAGTACCGAATGGACACGTGAATGTGGTTTTCTCCTGATCTTCAGGAGCAATCTCAATTTGATTATATCCACTGTATCCATCCAAGAAGCAGTAATACTTGTGACCTGCCACGCGTTCTAGCATTTGATCCATAAATGGCAAAGGAAAATGGTCCTTTCGGGTCACAGTATTTAACTTCCTGTAATCAATACACATCCTCCAGCCAGTGGGGACACGTGTCGGTACTAATTCACCCTCTTTATTTGGGATGACCGTTATGCCTGCTTTCTTTGGAACTACTTGGGTAGGACTAACCCAAGGACTATCAGATATAGGATATATCATCCCAACATCAAGTAGTTTAAGCACTTCCTTTTTAACTACTTCTTGCATGTTGGGGTTCAGACGCCTTTGCATTTGCCTTGAGGGTTTGGCGTCTTCCTCCAGATATATCTTATGTGTGCATATGGATGGGCTTATGCCTTTGAGGTCAGCAATTGTCCATCCCATAGCGTCCTTGTGCTTGGTAAGCATTTCCACTAGCTTACTTTCCTGTTCATGAGTTAAAACAGATGAAATGATCACAGGATAAGTTTTTCCAGTCCCTAAGAATGCGTATTTTAGCTCTTTGGGAAGCTCCTTCAATTCTAATTCCGGGAACTGGAAACTAGAGGGCATTACCAACTTGGTTTTAGGAGGCAGTTGTTCATATGGCTGTATCCACATGCAATCAGCTCTATCCTCCTCTTTCGTATCCATCATAAGACACGTCTGATTCAAGTCAGCATCCAATGGGGTGGACTCTGCAGGCTGATAAATATCGCCAAATTGAGTCATCACAACTTCCAAAGGATCTTTATAGTCGACCAAGTCAACTTCATCTTCAATGACCGTGTCTATATAATGGATTTCTTCCTCATCATCGTATTCTTCAGGTCGGGGATTAGAGAAGATCTTGATATTCAACGTCATGTTCCCGAATACGATAGTCATGATACCAGTTCTGATCTTGATTGTGGCATCAATGGTGTTGAGGAATGGACGTCCAAAAATAACCGGGATATGTGCACCAGGGTTAGACACAGGTTCTGTGTCCAATATCACGAAATCAACCGGAAATACAAAAGTGTCTATTTGGACAAGGACGTCCTCCAATACCCCTCTCGGGTACTTTACAGATCTGTCTGCCAATTGCAAAGCAACTCGGGTGGGTTTGAGTTCACCCAACCCTAGCTGTTTATAGACTGAGTATGGCAGCAGGTTCACGCTTGCTCCTAAATCGAGGAGTGCGTTGTCTATCTTTTGATTCCCAATTCTGCATGAGACCGTAGGTGTACCGGGATCTTTGAGTTTTGGGGGCAACTCATTTTGAATGATCGCACTGGCTTGACATGCGACATAAGCATGTTTCTTCACGCTTTGCCTCCTCTTGACCGTGCATAGATCTTTAAGATACTTAGCATAGGCCGGCACTTGCTTGATAGCATCTAGGAGTGGAAGGTTAATCTTAACTTGCTTAAACAGTTCCAAAAACTCCTGATTCTTCGTCTCATTCTTGGGTTTCTTCAACCGTTGAGGATAAGGTGCAGGGAAGGGGCATTTTGGTGGTTCCTCCTTAACAGACTCCTTCCCAGGCCTTCGCTCAACTTCTTCCTCTACTCCAGGAGCTGCAATGTTTGCCTTGATAGGATCATCATTGGTAGACTGCTCCTCCTCTTGAATCGATGGTAGCTCAACATCCTTATCCACCACTTCCTCCTCATCGTACACTTCGGGAGTGGACAGAGGTATGCCTTTCTCTATGATTTTTCCACTTCTCAGTGTAGTCACAGCTTTAGCATGTTCTTGATTGGTAGGACCATTATTATGTCCCTTGGGGTTCTGAAGTGGTTGAGCAGGGAATGTTCCTCCTGAGCTCTCTTGCCGTGCATCTATCCTCTCTAGTGTAGCAGACATTCTACTCATCATTTGGATGAGTTGCTGCGTTAGATTGGCATTAGCAAGTGGCTCCTCCTCTTGTACCTTCTTGTGCGGGGGCACATAGGCATTGGTTTGTGGTGCATTGGAGGGTTGAGCTTGATTGTAATTATTAGTTCTGTTTTGATTGTAATGCTGGGCTGGCCTATTGTTTTGCCCTTGATATTGATTATTGTTGTAGGGCTGCTGTTGATATTGATTTTGGGCCCCAGCATTATTTCTCCAATCAAAATCGGGGTGATTCCATCTATTGTTATTTTGAAAATTATTATTGGAATTCCCCGCCCCTCGAAAACCTTGCATGGCATTCATCTCTATAGGGGCTTGCTCTTGAAAATGTGGCACATTAGGACAATATTGAGTTGGATGTCCCAACATGTTGCATGTGCCACATGGTTCTTCAGGCACGACTTGCCTAGAGCTCTCTCCTTTCATACTTAACTCCTCTACCTTCTTTGCCAGCTCTGCATACTTAGTCATGAGGTGATCTTCATTGGTTAGCTGGTATAAGCTTTTCTCCTCTACACAGGATATCTGTGAGCGTGAGATATTGTCAGAATTTGACCATTCATGAGCGTATTCAGCTAACCATTCGAAATGGGCTTCGGCCTCTTCAGTGTTTTTACGCAGAAATGGTCCCGAGCTCATCGTTTCCACCAACTTCTTTGTTTCACCATTCAATCCCCGATAAAAGAAGCTGATTGTTCGCCATTTCTCAAACCCATGATGTGGGCACGAGAGAAGCAAATCTTTGAAACGCTCCCACGCTTCTGTGAAGGTTTCATTGCTCTTTTGTTTATAGGAATTGATTTGACGCTGAAGGTCTGTGGTCATGCGAGTAGGATAGAATTTCTTCAAAAATGCGGTGCGCATCGCATGCCAGGTGAAAATTGAATTAGGTTTTAGGTAGTGGAGCCACGCCTTTGCTTTATCTTTCAACGTGAAGGGGAATAGCATTAAATGCGCCACCTCCCTGGGACAAGTTTGCGAGAATGTTTTGCAAACATCCTCGAAATCGGTGACATGTAAATACGCCTTCTCGCTTTCCATCCCATGAAAAGTGGGAAGCAGTTGAATCATCCCATTGCGAAACTGGAATTCGCCATTGTGCGGTGGGATTTGAATGCAAGAGGGCGTAGGTGCATGTTCTGGTTGCATGAGATCGCAAAGAGGACGGAGTGCATCATCGATTGGTACCAAAACATTGTCACCGTTTTCACTCTGATGATCATCCATTGATGCAGTTGGAGTGGCTATGGGGTTGATGGAGCTTTCAGAGTCAGACAGATAGAAAGGATTTCCAAAAATTCCTTCAATGGAATTCTTGGACATGAACTAAGAGGGTCCCTAGGGTGAGAACTTACCCAAAAGAACTGAAAAGAAGAAAAAAAAATAAAAAATAGAAAGAGATGAAGAGAGACTGAGGTAATCTAAGGAATTGATCGTCGCCTTCCCCGGCAACGGCGCCAAAAACTTGACACGAGAATTTTCTTGTGCGCTCTTGTGCAGTACCCAAGTGTAGGTAGACGTGCAAGTAATATCTGGTAAGACCAGGTCGATCCCACAGGGAAGGTGTTGACCTATCGAATTAGACTAACCTCTAAAGAAAACAAAATAAAATAACTAAGTTTGAATGAAGGTGCAGAACACGAAGTTCCACAAACTAGGATTACTAATGAAAGTAATTAAAATTAACTAAACAATCTAACTAGCTAATTAAACAGTACTTAGAATTAAGGAGTTTAACTTTAAAAAGTAAGTGTTGGGATTACACGAATCCGCAGTAACCTAGCCATCTACCATGCATTTACCTTGAAGCACAATGGAGCATATTACCTACAGTTTTCCGTATTCCTCAAAAGAAATAAAGATTCTATGGCCCTTTCATGACCGGGACCATATCATCACAGTTAAATTGAAATACACAAAAGCGGTTTAATTCAATAGTTAAGACTCGCATCCTCAATGGTGTTAGCATTGAAGATGGTTTGCAAAATGTATTGAAAGAAAATGCCTTAGGGCCTTAGTTTTAAAACTGTTTTGACAGACTGAGCATTTATTTGGGACAGAATGATAACAAGTCCTAAAACAAAAAGTCCTGGAATACTGCAGGTAACATCCTCAAGAATCCGAGAGTTCGATCGATCGACGCGCCTTCGATCGATCGAAGACCTTCATCCCTCAATCGATCGAACTAACTTCGATCGCTTGACTGTCTCTGGTTCGATCGATCGAACTGACTTCGATCGATCGAACACAGCGATTATTCTGCTGCATGGCAGAGGCTGGAGATCACTGTTTCATCGTGATCTCCCAACCTGGGACTACTCAGACATCGTCTGGAGTGTCGAGGATTGATTTTTAACGTAAGAAAACTTTAATACCATGTTTGGTTGCGAGTTATTCATGAAAACTATAAAATCTATGGTTATATAACTATTTAGCATGCCACACTGTAAAACAAGCAATCTAACTACGTCTAACACGTGCAGAATATGAAAATAACAATATATAAATAACCTGGAACATAAGATACTTGTATAAACTTTGAGAAATCCAATCCACAATATGAAAATTCAATGAAAAACCTACAAAAACCAAACAAACTCTCTATCTCTCCTTCTAAACTGCTAAAATGTAAAAGTGGGCGTCCTTATGGACGTGTACAAAACGCATATAAATAGAAAACCTAAGGCACTAGGGTTAAAACCCGCATTCTGCTGCGCACGCAAATGTTACTGGAAATACCCCGTTCGATCGATCGAACAGATCTCGATCGATCGAACCCTTGATCTTCAAGCGCTTCTACTCTCGTCGAGCGATCGAACGCTCGATCGATCGAATCCTTCTTAGAGCGATCGAACTTCACTTTTCAGCTTTGACTTCTTTTGTTTGCATTCCAGCATTCCATTTATTCTGATGTTCATCTGTTCAGTCCACACAGCAGTAATCTGCACAAGCAACAGCTAAAACAATACAACTTATCATAGATTAATCATATTGTATAGAAATTAGCCTTGCAATGCAAATTGCGGATAACATGGGAAGTTGTGATAAAAACTAATACAATTCTTCCTTTTAGCGCGGTTGTATTTTACAAAAACCCCCGCTTTGCACCCTGCTCGCTGAAATTTGTCACCCGAACTCCGTGGGGACTACCGTTTCCATCCATAGGTTAGTGAGAATGGTGTCTCGCCTGTTGTCGCTCGGGGGGTGGTGCGGTAGGCCCACAGTAGGGTCGGTAATTCCTCCGCCCATACGCCCTTGGCGTTTTCAAGCCTTATTTTAATTGACTGCAGAATAGTCCGGTTTGTCACCTTAGCTTGGCCGTTGGCTTGAGGGTGCTCAGGAGAGGAGTAGTGATTTGATATCTCGTATCCTGAGCAGAACTGCCTGAATACCGGGGTATCAAACTGTCTGCCATTATCACTGACCAGAACCCGGGGAATGCCGAACCTGCAGAGGATGTTTTTCTCAATTAAATTTTCCATCTTTTTCTCGGTGATTATCGCCAAGGGCTCGGCCTCTGTCCACTTGGTGAAGTAGTCCACGGCGATGTCGACGAACTTAACTTGTCCTTTTTCCATAGGAAGGGGACCGACAATGTTGATTCCCCACTGAGCGAACGGCCACGGACTGAGGATTTGTGTCTGAAGCTCTCCCAGTTTGTTGATCATCGGAGAGTATCTTTGGCACTTGTCATACCTCTTTATGTACTCCTGGGAATCCCGGGCCATCGTTGGCCAGTAATAACCTTACAGCAAGGCTTTTCGCGAAAGTGCCCGACCTCTAATATGATTCCCACAAACTCACTCATGGATTTCATGCAATACCGTCGAGACTTGGGTAGGGTGGACGCACCGGAGATAGGGGGTAGTGAATCCCCTCTTGTAGAGAATTCCATCAGCGACATGATATCTTAGCGCTCAGTACTTGACCCGGCAGGATTCTTCTCTATCATCTGGCAGTGCGCCAGTTATAAGGAATGTCGTGATCAGATCCATCCAGCTGTGGCCCAAGGCGACCAATTCAACCTCCATACCTTCCGAGTTGATCACACTTGGCTCAAATAAGTATTCTATCCTTATTTCGGGCAAGTCTGACTCGGAGGACGAGGCGAGGTGGGCTAACCGATCGGCCCTGGTGTTCTCTTCCCTCGGGATTTGTGTGATCGAGAGCCCTTAAGCTTCTTCAAGATCATTCGAACGAGGGCTAGGTAAGCTACCATATTCTCTTCCCGGGCTTCGTATTCCTAATTAACTTGGTTGACCACGAGCTGGGAGTTGCTGTACCCTTGAACTTGTTACGCACCCATTAAAGTAACCAGTTGTAATCCTACCAATAAAGCTTCATACTCGGCCTCATTGTTAGAGGCATGGAATCCGAACCTCAGCGCATACTCAAGCTGGTTTCCATTTGGAGTAGTCAGGATGATCCCTGCCCCACTTCCCTGTTTGTTGGAAGATCCGTCCACGTATAGTACCCAGGTCAGGACATTTGACTGTAGGGCGGGCGGTAGGTCGAGAGGGCTAAGCTCTTCGATTGGGTACTTCGGGTACATGAACTCCACAAGAAAGTCTGCCACAGCCTATCCTTTGATCGACGTGCGAGGTCTATAGGTTACTTCAAATTCCTCTAACTCCAAGGCCTA
Source organism: Hydrangea macrophylla (assembly GCA_033977485.1). NCBI lineage: Eukaryota > Viridiplantae > Streptophyta > Magnoliopsida > Cornales > Hydrangeaceae > Hydrangea > Hydrangea macrophylla. The sequence continues at coordinate 35,815,913 of CM066997.1, forward strand.
CTTGACGAGCCTTCCGGATGTTTCAGGCCTACTCAGGATCCGGCAGAGAGGCTGATCTGTGAGGACTAGGATTGCGTGGGCCTGGAAATACTGGCAAAGTCTCCGGGCAGAAGTGATGAGGCAAAGGCGAGCTTTTCTATGCGGGAGTATCTGATTTCCGTGCCTTGTAGTGCCTGATGGTGTAGTAGACCGGGAATTGTATCCCGTATTCTTCTCGGATGAGAGCCGAGCTGACTGCTAAGGGGGACACTACTAAATATAAGAACAATTCCTCATTTGGCATGGGTATTGAGAGTAAAGGGGGTGATGTCAAGTACTTCTTGAGCTCCTGAAATGCCTCCTCACACTCTTCCGACCACTGAAAGGCCTTGCGGAGGATTTTGAAGACTGGGAGACACCGGTCGATAGCTCGGGAGACAAATCTGTTCAATGCGGCGACCCGCCCAGCCAAACTCTGAACTTTTTTGGTCGACCTGGGTGACCGCATATTGATGATGGCCTGGATTTTCTCGGGATTTGACTCGATGCCCCGTCTGCTGACTAAGTGTCCCAAGAACTTCCTGGACGAGACACCAAATGAGCACTTGGCCGGGTTCAACCTCATCCTGAACTTCCTCAAAATGATGAAGGTCCCGGCCAGATGCTCGAGGTGGCTGAACTCATCCCTGCTTTTAATGAAAAGATCATCAACGTAGACCTCCATGGACTTCCCGATCAGATCCTTGAACATGTGATTAACCAGGCGTTGATAAGTTGCCCCAACATTTTTTAGGCCAAAGGGCATCACTTTGTAGCAGTACGTTCCCTGATCTGTGATGATGGAAGTCTTCTCTTCATCCCCGGGATATATGCTGATCTGGTTGTATCCCGAGTAGGCATCTATAAACAAGAAGAGTGCGTGACCGGCTGTGGAGTCTACAAGGAGGTCTATCCTGGGCAATGGGTAGTAGTCCTTGGGGCATGCCTTGTTCTGGTCGGTGAAATCCATGCACATTCTCCACTTTCCATTACTTTTCTTGACTAGAACCACATTAGTTAGCCAGTCGGGATAATGGACCGTTCGGATGGAATTCGCCTTTAGGAGCTTCTCGACCTCTTCACATACCGCCGCCAGCCTTTCGGCCACTATACCTCGTCTTTTTTGCTTGACAGGCCGAGAGTCTGGGTTGATGTTGAGACGATGAGACATGACCCGAGGATCTATCCCTGGCATGTCTTCATGGCTCCAGGCGAAGACATCCTGGTTCTGCTGCAGGAATCGGATCAACTTCTCCTTGAGGTTCGACTCCAAGAAAGTGCCAATGCTAACGAACTGGTCGGGAAACCTCGGGTCCAGCACCACTTGATCATGTTGTTCCACCGGACCTACTCCATCGCTTTGATCCCTTGGGTTCATTTCCTGAATGTTCAATGTTTAAGTGATGGCCTCTTTGCGTAGGGAGCTGTTATAGTAGCTCCGAGCGGTCACTTGATCTCCCTACAGGCTACCAGATCCCTGGGGGGTTGGAAACTTGACGACCAGGCTGTACGTTGACACAACCGCCTTAGATTTGTTGAGAGTTGGTCTCCCGAGGATGGCGTTGTACGCGGACGGTGCTTCTATAACTACGAAGTTTGCCATCACAGATGTCTGTTGGGGTTAATTCCCCATAAGAACCGGGAGCTCTATGATACCGAGCGGTTGTGTGCTGGACCCGTTAAAACCTACCAGGGGAGTAGCCACTGGCCGGAGCCGATCCCTGGATATCCTGAGCTGATCGAATGTTGAGGCGAACATGATATTAAATAAGCTGCCCATATCCACCAACACCCTTTTAACCACATAGTTTGCCACGAAGAGCGTCACCACCAGCGGATCATCATGGGGGCAATACAGGCCTAGTATATCCTCGGATGAGAATGTTAACACGTCGTTCGGGGGAGAGCCGGTGGAGTGGACATGCCAGACATCTGATTGGGCTGCCCTAGCATGCCTCTTCCTGGACAACTGTGAGTCCCCTCCGTCCAAAGTCCCTCCAGAGATTACATTGATTTGCCCGAGGGGTCACGGCTGCTTGGGAGCCCGGGTATCTTGCCGAGGTCGTCTATTCGCCACCATGAACTCGGCTAGATGGCCCCGCTCAATCAGCTTCTCAATGGCGACCTTAAGCTTAAAGCAATCCTCTGTGTTATGTCCGTGGTCTTTGTGGAAGTGGCAAAACTTATCCTGGTTTCTCTTACCGGGTGGACTTTTCAGCTTTGCCGGCTCCTGGAGGAGCCGTCGGGTCTCGGCGGCGAACATAACCTCATGAATAGGCCAAGAAATGGGTGTGAACTTGATCGGGGGATGATCTCGACCACTTTTAGGCTGATCTTGTTTTACCTTCTTTCCCGATCCCTTCTCTGAGGCATCGCGCTTCCGCTTTGATCCTAAGGACTCATTTTCTACCAAACTAGCTCGCTTGGTCTTGAGAAATTCCTCGGTGTTAATGTACTATCTAACCCTCTTTGAGAGCTCCACCAAGATTACCGGTCGATCGTGGTGAAACGACGTGGCAACCTTGGTATGTTGAACACAGGAATTGAAGTCCGTGATTGCGGCCGTTTCATTCAGATTACGAATCTGGAGCTTCTGTTGGTTGAAACGGCCCACATACTCCCTTAGGGATTCCCCTTTTCGCTGCTTGACGATCAGCAGCTGGGTGTCTGGTTGTGACCGGTCGAGCATCCCCATAAACTGGTCGATAAAAAGCTTGCTCAACGTCATGAAGTCGTCAACCGTTCTGGGTTTCAAAGCATGGAGCCACTGCGTGGCTGGCCCTTTAAGAGTGCTAGGAAAGGCCAGGCACAATAACTCATCGACTGTGGTAACCAGCACGATTTGAGCTTTTTATGTGCGGACATGGTCCAGTGAGCTCCCTGAACCGTCATAGGAGCTATAAGATGTGGCGGCTTAAATTTCCGTGGGATGGGGAATCCCGTTATCTGGGCGGTATAGGGCGCCTCGGTCTCGGTGTTGGTGAGGTCTTGGCCAGATTTGTGATTCAACCTTTCGATTTGCTGCTACAAGTCCTCGATCTGGGCCTTTAAATCTCGCCCGATTTTCCTCTTCGTATCCGAGCAGTACGTCGTGGCTCTAACTCCGGGTAATTGTGTGCCTAAGATCTCCCTGGCTCCTGACCAGAGGGTCTTTGGCTAATTCCCGGGCCCTTTGTCCTGATTCCTCTCCTTTGGCGGCGCATCGTTTATTGATGATATCTCTAGCATCTTCCACCCGGCGAGGATTGATCTGAGCTCGCCGCTTGGTACACCTAGGCGTTCTGCTACGGTCACCATCCCTGATGTGTCCCCAATTCGACGGGGATACCAGCGCAGAGTGGGTATGGTTTCGGACTCGTGCGGGCTCCCGGTCGGAGACGCTTTTCCCGGGCTAGTTCTCGGATTGAGGATGCTTGTCCTGTAGGGACAACAGTGCTTCAATCTGCTGCTGGGTTTGCAGCTGGCCTTCCAGGAGTTGCTCGAGCATCGCTGTTACTTGCTCGGAGGTCATGGAGGCGGCCTGCTGCTCGAGTTGCAAGTTCTCCTGACCGGCCTGGGCGGTATTCTTCTTACTCGTCTTCAGTGGCATGTTGATAAGTCAAGAAATTTGTTGTGAAAAACTTACCGTTCCCACAGACGGCGCCAAAACTGATGATGCCGAAAATTGGTAAGAGAGGTTTGGAGAGAGACACAAGAGATTGCATGTGGTTCGGCCCCGTTAATGAGGTGACCTACGTCCACGGTTGCGTCAATGTGCTTTCACTAGCAGATCACCAGTGGCCTTTGGTGAGCCAACAGAGTGGGCAGCACTACTAGAAACCGACCGGGTTTATGCGTAATAGGGAGTTGTTCATAAGCTATTCTTTAGAGTCAGAATGCGATGCCCCTCAATAGAGGTGGGTGGCCTCTTTTATAGGCCCAAGAGACCACCCGTGCAAGGCAACTTATTAGATTAGGAAGCCTAATCTAGCTACAAATTGATTAGCATGATTCAAGGAAAGTTTCCTAAGTGGTTTAGGAAACTACACGCTCCTTCCATTTAGTCTTCTAGTTGGGATAGGAAACTGTTCGGTTGCTCGCTTAACAAGCAACCATGCCTTCTAGGGGCGCACCCATGTGGGGACAATCCGGAGTGAACGCCCAGGCTTCTGACCAAACTGGGCAGTTTTATACAACGGCTCGGGAGGGCTGAGTAGTTGGCCTAGACTCAAGGCGACTTGATTTCTCTTTGCCGAGGTGGCGAGGGTTGACTTTGACCGGATATTGTTTTACATACCACTACTTATTGACACTAGGTTACTTTTTAATGAACAGTGGTTGCAACTAAGTGTCTCCCTGATTAAAATTCTGGCAATAGCTAACAAATAGTATCCTAAAAATGTGAGATGATAGCACATTATTACAGTTTGGGATCTAAAAATTGGACATATCATACAACAAAAAGTACATGGTTATACTGTAGAATATTTCTAACATAAATTATTTTAAATAACTATCTATTAATTTATTCTTTTATTAGGTTGTCACATTTATAACTTGAATCAGTCCAATCAGACAACCATAGAAGAAATGGCGGTTGACCGACGTTTAAGGCCCAAATAAATAAGGATAGGGGCATTCAAGTCTTTATTTGGGCTAAAAAATCTCTAATCTAGCTGAATAGATTCTAAGAGTACGTCACTACGCGAATCTTTTTGAATTGAGCGAATCAGTCGACCGGTTCTAAAATTTTTTATAATCAAAGTTTCCAGAAGACGAACGACAGCAATCAAAGTTGCACCGATCGAATTTGCGACGCACGAAGCACACAATAAACACCCATGGGTGGTTGGCTATTTAAAGCCCCCCATCCCTCACTTATTCCCATGCTAAATAATCCCTCTCTGAATAAAAAACAAATCCCCATTTCAAGGATTTGTTTGGTGAGACAAAATCCACATACTCAAGCTTTGTTTGAGTAACCTTCAAAACCACCATTTTCATCACCCTAAAACACCACCACCACCACCACTTCCGCCACCACTCAAGGTTCATCACCAGCAGCCTATAAACCATCCACCCTCTCATTTCTAGCCCTAAAGTAGCCTCGGAAGGTTCCCAAAAGTTAGCTTAAGCCAAACACTCCCTTAAGCCCCCTCACAATTCAAAAAAACCAACCAAACACCATCACCACCATTGCCTCCACCACCAAGAACCCAACACCACCAGTCCATTACCCAACTAACCTCTTAGTCCCAACCCTAAAACACTTTCAAAAACCCCAAAAAGTAGTCTAAACAGACCCTAAGCCCCATACCCAATTTCTTAAAAAAAAAAACCCCAAATAGGGCCTTAATCACATCACCTTATCTCACCACCGGCAATACTGTACCCCTGTTGCCCAGACGACCTCAACGCTGCTGGTCTAACCACCTAACAACACCTAGAGACCCATCAAACACCGCTTAAATCACCCAACATGCCACCATTGTGGATCCTACCTAGCTTAGCATGGGCCCACTTCAGACTGACGTACTGGCCCCTTGGCATTTTCGACTGTTCCGGACTCATCCGTGGCCACCTCTCATGTCCATTCTTAGCCTAATCCAATTTTTTGCGCTCTATGATTTTTCTGTGATTTCCAAAGGTGATTTTTGAGGTTTTTTAAAAAAAATATATATATAAATATATGTATATAAATATTGATATCCTTTCTCTTTGTAAATCCAAAAAAAATGTAAATAAAAAATGCTTGGACTTCAAAAGCCCCCCTTGCACTTGGGAGTTCTCACAAGTTAGTTAAATCTCTTCATCATTAACCATGGTGAAAGCGGCCTTGTGTGCTAATCACTTGGTTTTTCGGACTAGACCTGTTGGCTTTACTTATATATCTTTATTGCTTTTACCATTGTGGGGTGGCTTAGTCAGCTAATCACTTAGTTTTTCGGTTAGCCGGACTAGAACTGTTAGTTTTACTTATCTGCTTTACTGTTGTTACCATTGTGGGGTTGCTCAGTCTGCTGATCACTTGGTTTTCTAGTTTGTTGGATTAGAACTATTAGTTTTACTTATCTGTCTTTACTGTTTTTACCATTGTGGGGCGACTTAGTCCGCTAATCACTTGGTTTTGCGGTTAGCTGAATTAGGACTATTAGCTTTACTTATCCATCTTTACTGCTTTTTTTGTAAAAATCCATAACTAATCTAACTCATAACCCACACTTCACACACAAACAAAGCATAGAACTACATATGGCCTGATTCTCGACATGAGATACGTATACAGCCCGTCACAAGGGTGCAGCCATATCCATCATCATCTCCACCTTTTCTAAACAAAATAAAAAATGAAAAAAAAAAAACCTTGTTTCCTTACAAAATGATATGCCTCGTTTTAATAAAATCACTAAAAATCGATAACCGTGTTCCACGATGTTTGAGGGTGCCTACCACCTTCCCTCGACATAACTAAGTCCCTAAACCCATCTAAAAATCCCTGGTTTTCGCGTGGCTATTCAAAGTCATCATTTTCAAAGGGCACACTTTTTAAAAATATTTCAAAATTAAAAATAATTTTTTTTACCAGGATCCTAACACCCCGAATAAGGTTAGGTGGCGACTCTGAAACTTTTATTTGGCCCTATCCTCACTTTTTCACACTTTCCAATAAAAAGACGATCACGACTCCTGAGGCACCGCCTCTCTCGAGAGGGCAGGCACGACAATGTTATTTAGGAGTTATTCATAGGGGCCTTTTTTTCATAAATTATATATTTTTTAAAGGCAATACTACTTGATTTTTTTATAAGCAGAAAATGTACATGAATAAATATATCAAAAATAGGGCCTTGATATTTTGGGGGGTCTTGAGCAATCGCCTAATTTGTCTAATGGTTGAGCCACCCTAGACTGTGGTAACTCAAACTATTTGTTTTGTTGAAGTAGGCAGTTCTTAATTCATGGTGATTAGTAAATCTTAATGGAGTGTGGACCTTTGCTATTCCGGATTTATCCAACACTAACTTTTGAACCCGTGCAATGCATGAAATTACCTGTGTATATTTAGAGAGAGAGAGAGATTAGATTAGATATAATTTTAAAAGATAGTATAACTAATGATAACTGTGATATTTTTAATCGATGTTGTTTGACTTATGCTATGCACAGGTGTTAAAAAATATTCTAAATATAACTTTAATTGGAATTCTAATAAAAAAAAAAGTAGTACTTTACAACCATAAATGTATTAGTGATTGAATACAAATAAATTCTTCAATTAAAAAAATTGATTTATACACAGTAATCTATCAAGTTGAGATATCCACGAATCACTCGACAAAGTAAAGTTCAAGAAGTCTTTCTAATTGTTGAAGGAATTTAGGATCAAATCTAAAGTATTTAAAAGATCAAAAGTAGTAAAAAAAAATGAAGAATGGGCATTGTTGAGTCAATATTTGTAACTATAAATTTTGAGAGTTTGTAGGTGTTAATGAATTTTCAATGTATTGTGTTACACAAATAATTAATATATAATAAATGATACACTGGACTAACGAAACCCCAAGTAATTGGAAATGAAAATAAAGGCGATTATGTAACCTGCTGCAGACACCCCAATTTGTCGGTTATCAGATTTAGGAGACCCATAGTTTGGTGGTTCACAATGATCGAAAAGACTCAAAAGAACTCCCGGAAGTTAGTTCTATCTCTCAAAATGCTCAGAAAGTGGTACAAATGACCGAAATTCCCCTGAAAGCCCAAACACCCCCAGATTTGGACCGAAAGTTCTGGATACATGCTACGTCATAAAAAATACTAAAAATAAATTTTCAAGCAAAATCAGAAGAAATCATCGGCTCCCAGAGACCCCGGAAGTCCCGGAAATTCCCGAAAAGTCCCCGTTGACCAGGGTTTGACCAAGGTTTGATCGAAATAGTCCAAATTTGCCGAAAAGTTCTGAGATCATTCTAGATCATGTGGAAAGTACTAAAACGAGTTTTAAAAGGAAATCGGACGATAACATCAGCTCTTGAGAGCTTCTAGAGGTTCCTAGAACTTTTCAGGAATCCCAGGTTTGACCAGTTTGACAAAAAATTGACTTTAAAATTGGATCACCGTATCATTTTTCAAACATTTTTCATAGATACTAGAGGTTAATAGCTTTCCAAAGGTATATTGCACATAATTCCTGGATTTAAAATGAATTTATTATGAATTTCCGAAGATGAAAAAGGCGATCAAATCGGCTTTTATCGCGAATACCGCAAATCTTTTTAAAGTGACATATCTCTGAACTATTTTTCATGTAAATTAGACTCCATTACCTTTCCAATGGTATATTACAACCTCAGTTTGGAGTTCATGCGCATTTTTTTGTGAATTTCGGACGAAATAGGGCCTTTTCGCAAATACCGGAACCTCTGGGGGCCTAAATGGAATTATTTGGACATCAGAGGAGCAGTGTCGCCGCGGCACTGGCCCACTACCGCCGTGGCACAATCCCAGTGCCGCTGCGGCACTCTCCTCCAGAACAGTCTATTTTTGCAATTTATTTTGGGGGGTCCATTTTGATTAATTAGAAACTAAAACGATGTAGTCCTTATTCACAGACATTTGGAGCAAATGGGAGCACTCTTTTAATTCCAAAACCATCCCAAATTTGCCTATATAAACTCCCCTTGACTTCTCATTTGGGGGGTACAAACACAAAGCTTAGAGAAGTTGTAGAGAGAAAGTTGTAGTGATAAGGTTAGAATAGAGAGAAAAGAAGTTTCTTCCTTTTGATTTTCAACTTGAAAGTGAGTTCTAAACTTTGTTTTCAACTTCATTACTCCCATTTACTTCACATTCAATGCATTCAACTACCATTTTAGTGAGCATTTAAGAGAGATGAAGTTACTTCCATGTCCAATGTCACCACATATGAGTGAAACACCAAGCTACAAGTCCTATGCATCATTGATCATCAACTATTGATTGTTATTTATATGCTTGTTTAGATAAATGTTCATCTCTCCTTACCCCATTTCTTTTTTACTTTTCTTTGTTTACTTATTAGTTCATCATTATTTAGATGATGACATGAAGTTTGAGGTGAGTGAATCCTTATGGATAGTAGCTCTTGACCTCAAAAACATGTTTGATAGATGATGATTTCAACTTCAATACATTCCTATGTATTCTTGAAGTTGTCTCCAAAATTGAAAATAATGCACTCCAACAATCTTGGAGGTTCTTGATATGGTTCAATGTTGATATTTCAAGTGGTCATAATCTCCTATTTAAGTGCTGAAAATACACTTGCAAAACCTCTATTTCAAAATCCCTCTTAAACCCCTCATTTTGATTTTAAAGAATAAAACCCAAGTTCTTCCCAAAATCATCAAAACAGTGAACAATCTGAGTTCAAAGATTTCTCTAGGATTCAATACTCAAAGGATTAACATGAAACCACTTGGAAAGCCTTTCTAACTCATTAGAGAACACCCATGATTTTTGGTTTGACTTGGAAACACATGAAAGGGGTCCATTTGGACCCAAACATTCCTTCTAGATATTCTGCCTTTACAGTCACAGTAGCTTAGTTGACTTTCAACTTGTTTTACAGAAAACTTTTCCAAAAGGAGTGGTCCCAACTCATTTTTTCCTTGAACTTCAATGTCTTAGTGAACTTTTTGTGTAATATGGGCCTCTAGATATTTTTTTGTTCATTTTCTAAGATTTTTTAACATTTCTGTCGATAGTACGAACTTTGTTTCTGAGTAACCTCTATTGTTTATATGATTTCTCTCAATCTGTAATAGTTATTGAGTATTGGCTTTTCAATTTGTGTTCTAGACACAATAAGGATGATCTCCATAAAAATCATGCATTGAAAACATTTCTAACCCTACTTTTCAATTTTCACAAGTTCAAGTCACTGTTTTGTCCACTATTCACAGCAAGTATACTTTACTTCCTTTGATTTGATGCTTTTATGTACTTAAAATTAATCCATATCCTAGGAAATGGTCCATAACATATTTGTACATATCCCATGATGATTTTCCCCATGCATTCATTCATCTTCTAGACTTCAAGTTAAATTAGAAAACTTATGTGCACAAACACACTACAACTTTGGCACATTCTAAGGCCATGCATTGCATCCATGCAAGATTTGGGATTTTTGTGACTCCTAATCTAAGAAGATTGTAAGGAATGAATTCGATCACACGTCCATACTTCCCTCGATCTAATCTTCCTTTCTCATCCGTCCCAGGGATTGAGAGGTCTTCTTTCCTCCAAGATTAACATGCATCATTCTAGCTTGTTAAGCACATTTTTTGATCTCTTTGTTTATTTGTTTTAAGAACAATTCATGTCCCCTTTAGATTAGGAAAACTTGATTACTTGATATATGATTAGACGATTTTTCCTAAGTTTGTTTTGTGTGATCTTTCACTTTGCATTGTGTGATACTTGGCTTTGATCTTATGAATGATATCTTATCTTTAGATCTTCCATTTTCAAGATTCTTATGTGATGTAATATACCTATCATAGTATTAATTGTCGAACCAAACATAGTAAAAGATTATTATTTGGATGCTAATTGAGGCCCGTTGAAAGACGGGGCGAGTTGAGGGTGTTTAAGTCATGACAAAGGCTCCTTCTAGGGGTGGGCATTCAGTCAGTTCGGTTTCGAACTGAAAATTTTGGTTCGGGTTGTTCGGTTCGGGTTGGAAATTTTGGTACCGAAAACCGAACTGAAATAAACTTCGAAAAAATGGTTCGGTTTCGAAATTTAACTTCGGTTTCGGTTCGAAAATTCGGGTTGAAACTCAATCGAAATTATTTTTTTATTTTTATTTTTTTTGTTTGGGTAAAATTAAGTATAGTAAATTAGTACATATTCACCACTTTGAGATTCTGTTTTTTATTTGTTATTTTTCATTAACAACATGAATTATATGACCCTAATTTATCTAACAAGTCTTTATATATTCTTAAAATTTCGGTTATTCGGTTTCGAACCGAAATTTTTTTTGCTTTCGAAAACCGAACCATACTAATTAAAATAGTTCGGTTTCGAACTGATATAATTTCGGTTCGGTTATTATCCGAACCAAAATTTGAAAATTTTCGGTTTCGGTTCGGTTTTTTGGGTTGGCCCGAAGTATGCCCACCCCTAGCTCCTTCCTCTCTCGTACCAAAACCCCGAGCCAAGTTCTTTGGTTATGCAAGGCTGGTGCCCTTTATCCGTTTGGGTGAGTCAAATTTAGGTTTCTTGGTTCCTTAAAGACCAAGTAGCGACTCTGTATCTATTTTCAACAGACCTTCGTTTTCCTTTTCTTTGATCCAAATCAATTTCAAACCGAACTGAAAGAGGTGGAATTTCGCATGTCCACACCTGCAACTCCTTTAAAATCTGCAACTCCTATCAACCACTTTCTACCATCTTATAGCATCGTTAATATGTAACTTGCAACAACAAAAATAATAAAAGAATCATTAATTCTACTGGATGAACTAAGTATCATAAATTTTCGAACATAACATTTTGAATCAAATCTCTAAGAAAACCATGACAGAGATGGCAGTTTTAAAGATGAATTTGTTTGGAAGGTTGAGAAAGATAGGAAAGAGAGACGTGAATGTTAAATTATATATATATATATATATCTTTATATATCTATATATATATTTTCAATTTAGTTATTGAAAGCATGTGAGGTTGATATAGATAATTTATACACATAATGATACATATATACTACCTAGTTCTCCACAACATTTAGGGGAGATAATAGATTTAGATTAAATTCATTATCTAATTCTCTTTCTGTTAACAATCTAAGATAATTTTCATAAAAAATAAAAATCTAAGATAATGGTTTGAATTGTGGATTATCCCATGCAAAAATAATTGAATATACTTTTAAATTTGGTTAGAGAAAATATGATGAAACTTATCCCATGCAAATATAGAGATAGAATTAGATATGGATCTAATTCAAAAAGTGAAGCATGTATAATCCTATCTGTTGGTCCCAAAGTGGAAACCTTAGAGGGGGGGTGAATAAGGTTTTAGCGGAAATTAACCTTTTAAAAAACTTAATAGCAAATTAACTACAATCACAAGCAATTATGTAAATAGAGAAGGGAAGAGAGACTTGCAAACCGATTTTTCAAGTGGTTCGGCAATCGCACCCCGCGGCCTACGTCCACCCCTCAAGAACACCTCTTGAGGATTCCTTTAATCCCGGAGCACTTACGGGTGTGCACCAAACCTTTACAAGAGCCTTCAATCTCTCCCAAAGAAGAACACCTCTTCTTTGCACACAAGGGTTACTAACCCTCAACCTTTACAAATTGATTTGAATGCAAATTGAACTCTCTCTCTCTAGAGTGGATAATACAATTTGAAGCTCACACAATAACTCCTTAGTGAGTAGAAATTACAAATAAAAGCTCACTACAATTTGCTCTCTCAAGAATTACAATTGAAATCTAGAGCAAATTGATTTTTCACTCAAACTAGGGCTCAAATAATAATGTTTAAAGATCAAAGAGATGAGTGATCAATACTATGTTTTTCAATCAAAATCTCAACCTTAAATAGCTTGGGAAAACATGTATTTATAGGCCTTGGAAGATTATAGCCGTTGGTGGCAAGTTTGGTAATTAAAAGCCCCTTTAAAAACTAGCCGTTATGTGTTTTCAGGTCGATTCAGTCGACTGAAACATGAAGCAGTCGACTGCCCCTTAAAGCAGTCGACTGAGATGTGTTTACAGAGGGTTCTGTTTGCATTCTGCTCACTTCGGTCGACTGCCCAGTCGACTGCCCTTCCCAGTTTGACAGCTTGACACATCTCCACTAAAATGGCCATAACTTCCTCTACAAAACTCGGATTTTCGATCCGTTTGATGTTTTGGAAACTAGATTCAAATACCTTTCCAACCATATAAGATTCAACAATTAATTATTTTCCAATTGGTTGGGGCATTGCTTTAAAGATGACCCATTTAAAATTTATTTCCAAAACTTTGACTTTTAGCATTTGTTTGAGCCCCTATGAGTGTGAGATCAAGATGCCTTACATTGATGGTCCTAGACTTCAACCAAGGATGAAATATCATCAAGTCTTCAAGCTTGATCCTTGTTGAACTCCTTGTAATCTTGATCTATATCAATTAAATCTCTTGCACACAAAGATGTTAAAACATTGATACAATATTAATACATGAGATTATATGTGAGCATGAAAATGACTATGATAATAATAAATAATGAATCAATATGAATCATGTAATTATCATAGCATATTTGACATCATCAAAACATAATTAAATATGCCTTAATATACCTTAAGGCTAACAATATCTTATATTATATTCATCATACTCACATAGAAAAATACAAATACAACCGCCTTCTTGGAAGTAATTTATATTTTTAAAAAGAAGATAAGTAGTACCTTTTTAAAATTATTTTATAAGTATAAATATTATACTTAACTTCTAAAGTTTTATAGCCAGAGACCGATAAAAGAAGTCAATGCATAATTGGTTAGTATAAATTTAATAAGTTTATGTAGGTTTTAACTTATCCAATAGCATTCTCTCTCTATACACACACACAAACAAACACACACACACACACACACACACACACACACACACACACACACACACACACACACACACACATACACGATTAGTAGTTAAAGTTTAGGAAGAAAAATAAGAGAGTGTACGTATATAATATGAGTATCTATCTATGCTATTTTTAATTTTTTTAAATACAAAAATAAAATAAAAATTAAGAAAAATTAAGCTTTTGATTGCACTTTATAATATATATATATATATATATGATGTGTATATTTGGAGATATATATTAAAACAGATTAGATAGATTAGATAAGATATATATATATATATATAGAGAGAGACAGAGAGAGAGAGAGAGAAAGAGTACGAGATAAGAAAAGAGATAGAGAAAAGGAAAAAAGAGAGATTATATATGTATATATACGTATATGTATTATTAATAAAAAAAAATAGAAAAATTAGTGAAAAATTATAAATAAAAAAAAATCACAGAGCTGCCATGTGGCAGACTTGTGATTCTACTTTATATTATACTAGCTTTTGAACTCATGCAATGCACGTGATTACTTGTGTATATTTGGAAAGAGGGAGAAAGAGAGATATTAAATTAGATATGATTTTAAAAGATAGTATTGCTAATTCTAATTGTGATATTTTTAGTCTATGTTGTTTGACTTGTGCTATGCATAGGTGTTAACAAAAAAATTTCTAAATATAACTTTAATTGCAATTCTAATAAAAAAAATTACTACTTTACAACCATAAATGTATTAGTGATTAAATACAAATAAATTCTGCAATAAAAAAAAAAACTGATTTATGCACAGTAATCTATCAAGTTGAGATATCCATGAATCACTCGACAAAGTAAAATTCAAGAAGTCTTTTTTATTGTTGAAGGAATTTAGGATCAAATCTAAAGTAGTTAAAATATCAAAAGTAGTAAAAGAAATGAAGAATGTGTATTGTTGAGTCATTATTTGTAACTATAAATTTTGAGAGTTTGAAGGTTCTAATGAATTTTTAATGTATTGTGTTACACAAATAATTAATATATAATAAATGATACACTGGACTAATGAAAACCGAGACAATTGGAAACAAAAATTAAGGCGATTATGTAACCTACAACTCCTTTAAATCTGCAACTCCATCAACCACTTTCTCCCATCATAGCTAGAATCGTTAATATGTAACATGCAATAATAAAAATAATAAAAGAATCATTAACTCTGCTGGATGAATTAAGTATGACAATAGTTCTATAAACATAAATTTTCGAACACAATTTTTTGAATTAAATCTCTAAAAAAAAAACTATGACAGAGATGGTTGTTTTAAAGATGAATTTGTTTAGAGGTTGAGAAAGATAGGTAAGAGAGACGTGAATGTTAATTTTAATATTTTTTTTTCAGTTTAGTTATTGAAAGCGTGTGAGGTTGATACTGATTATTTATACAGATAAGGATACATATATGTTATCTACTTCTCTACAAAATTTAGGTGAGATAATGGATTTAGAGAAAACATTATCTAGTTCTCTTTCTGTTAACAATCTAGGATAATGTTCATCAAAAAAAAAATTTGGGATAATGGGTTTGAATTGTGGATTACCCCATACAAATATAATTGAACAATATATTATGAATAACAATTAAAATTTAAATAATAACAACAAAATTTGGTATATTTTTAAATTTTGTTAGAGAAAATATGATGAAACTTATCCGATGCAAATATATAATTTCGTTTCCGGTTTTCAATTCGATGTCATATCGTTATTTTAATAAAATACTGATTTTCGTATTTAACCGTATCTCTTCTCGTACTTTGGTATTTTATTTAATGTTAATTAAATTATCTGAGTAATTATTAATTTATATTAATTAATTGATTACTAACTTTCTGGGGTTTGAATAGTAATTGGTAGATTCATTTGGGAATATAAATGGAGATAAATCTAAGTTGAAAAATATCTTAAAGAATATTACATAGCATATTCCCTTTTGAAAAATATCTTAAAGAATATTCGATAGTATATTCCCTTAATAACACTATATATATATATATATATATGCATGTTATGCTTCACAAAACTTACACACTACTCTCTCTCTCTCTCTCTCTCTCTCTCTCTCTCTCTCTCTCTCTCTCTCACATTCTGTATATACACACACATCATATATGTAACTTTCATATACATATATAGAAAGATATATATATACACACACATAATTATAGATATATATACACCTCGGGTTAATAGAAGAAAAGAAGATGAGCTGAGGGTATGATCAGAAAGGTGGGTAAACCGGGTTGTATACAATATGCTTTCTAAATTCTCTGGAGTATTTTTTTGTTATCTCTACTTGTACTCTTTTATGAGTATGTGTTGATTACTAAGTGCTATGGGACTGAAGGGTCATGAGCAAGGAGTACCTACCAACAGTCCAACAGGCCTCAGGGACCGACGTACTAGAGATGAGTGAGGTGAGGTGGCTCTTTGCTATGTGACCAAGAGAAAGCTGGTATGATGCTCGTTGTGTGAGCGGTTGGTTCGTGTGAGCGGTTGGTTTGTGTGATTGGTATATTTATTTGATTTCGTTATACGTTTTGAGCCTTTGATGTTCTTGTCAAATTGTATACTTCTCGGTATAGTGTTTAGATACAGGTAGTGCCTGTTTGCACCCAAAAACCGTCAATGATTTTTGAGCCCGAGTCGAGTTGAAGTTGGGCAAAGGAGACGCTGGGACAAGTGTAGGCATCATCGGACTCAAGAGGTAAGCCCGATGGGAGGAACAACTGTTTGGAGATGAGGAGAGTCCGATGGGAGCTTGTGGCCAAGTGTAGGCATCATCGGGCTATGAGAACATAACTTATCATGTTGAGAGCCCGATGGAAAAGTAAAAGCAACGTTATAACTAATCGGGCATCACGAAACGGAAGAGTGTGTCCGTTTGATTATAACAAGTTGAAGAAACATGATCGGACATGGAAAGAGTCATGAACCCGATTCGTCCAACAGGGAGAGGTCGATTGATGAAGGAGAGGGCATTGATGTCCACAGCTGGCATGATGATGTCATCTCTGAGAGTTTTTTGGAAACAGGAGTCCGTTTAGGAAAGGAGTTGTCAGTTGCCAGCTGGGTTGGAACGTCTAATCCCTAATTTAAAGGGATTGATTCAAGCAAGTTCTGGATAAGGAAGGAGATGGTGATTAAGAAGGATTTCTTCAATTAACCAATCAGTGAATAGCTTAAGGCGCAAGTCAAGGAGTCCTTTCCTAGTAGGAATTAAACTGTGGCCGCTATAAATATACAGGCAGGCCAACCGTTGACGATACTCCGCGTCACTCTCGAAAACAGCATTCAACACAGCATTCAAAAGCATCCAACCTTTTGTTTTTTCTGCACGCAGAGCAAATAGGTCTACCCTTTTTCTTTGTTAATTTCTTCTACTGTTTTCATTCTTACGCTGTTTTCATTCTTACGAACAATCAGTCTGTTCTGAATTTGTTCTTTGGTTGTATTTTCCAAACACTTAATAAAATCTGTATTTTATTAATCGTTTGTGATTGTTTACTTGGTAAACTCATACACTATTTGGCTTGTGCGCTTCAGTACTGCCAAGGGATTTCTGGTGAGGGTACTTTCCTACTCGCCGCACACAATTGTTTAGTTTAGAAGTCAGATCTAAAAGCCTTGAGTATCACTGACTCAAGCATATAGGAAATTAGTTTGCACACACCGAACCACTTTTGGTTCTGGCACGCCCGCGCATAACTACTAGCAAACATTTTGGCACGCCCGGTGGGACCCATAGTGTCAAGACATGCCGCCAAAGAGGGATAAGCAGATCGGAAAAAACGGCCAAGAAGAGTCGGCCGTTGATACACCCACGGAGGAAAGCACTGGTCATTCTCCGGATGACGGTGGCGTTACTATCGAAGCAATCTCGGAAACCGTGAGAGCCACCGTTGATCCTTTGAGGCAGGACTATAACACCTTGATAGGGTCAATGGCAGGTCTCAACCATGTGGTCAGGCAAACGGCCGATATACGCCGGGAACAGTCTGAGTTGGTCATGGAGACTAGGGTTACCCACGTGAAGCTGGACGCCCTGGCTACTCAGATACAACAGCTTTGCGCCGTTCTTGAGGCCAATAACAAACAAAAGGCCTTGGGATCAGGCTCAGGCTCGGGATCGGGCTCTGGCACGCCGCTTGAGTCCGACAAACCAAAAGACCCACTCTATGTCTGTCCAAACCTAAGAGAGGGTAACATCTCGGGCAAGAAGCCCGAATTACATAACGAAACGGCCAGTGGCGTGGTGGTCACCGATCCCAGTGGATCGGCGACACCAAGTTTTGTCCAGATAGGAGGCCGTGTTGAAACCCAGTTCGACCGGACTCCACCTCCAGTTCGCGCTGCTGGGGGGCAAAGAAACAATGGGGGGTTTTGGACCCACCAGATCAACAATAATCAACAGTTGCCACCTCTACAAACCCCGGGAACAGGGGCCCAGCCTGAGGTAATTGCAACAATAGGCCGTAACCCAGAGGTAATCGGCCAACAAGTGCCCCCAGGTAACGCTGCTGGGGGGCAAAGGAATGATAATGATTTTTGGCTTCGTCAGGCCAATAATAACCCACAGCAACCACCACCCCCTGCGGGTGGTGCCCGACCTGCTGCGCAGCCTATTAACAGGGAGGAGTTGGTGGCGGCCATACATGAAGAGTATGGCCCGTTCATGAGAAGGATGGAGAGGCCGACGTACCGACGGCCTTACCCGCCTGAAATTGACCAAGTTAATTTCCCACCAGGGTATAAAGTTCCGAACTTTACTCTATTTTCTGGGGAAAGTGAGCATACCACGGTAGAGCACATAGGTCGGTTCATTGTGCAATGCGGCCATGCAGGCAATAGTGACCCTTTAAAATTAAGGCTGTTCCCAAATTCGCTCACGGGCATAGCATTTTTGTGGTATGTCAATCTCCCGGCCAATTCAGTACGAAATTGGCCAGCAATGGAGGAATTGTTTCATGGGCAGTTTTATAGGACTGAGCCCGAGATCTCGTTGGCAGATCTGTCTAGGATGCTCCAACTAGTAGGAGAGACCGTCGAAACATATATAGCCCGATTCAGGAAGGCTAAGTACAGATGTAAGACAATATTGCCCGAGGAAGAATACGCAAAGATGGCTATGGGCGGAATGTCTTTCGAGCTTCGCAAAAAGTTCGAAGGGACCGATTTCCGAGATTTATTCGAGCTGGCTTCAAGGGCCGCCCGTTACGAGCGTATCCTGCTTGATGAACAGGAAAAGAAGAATTCTTCTAAGGGAACGTATTACAAAGATCCCAATTACGAGGTCTATCTAGCAGAATGTGACCTCGAGGCAGAAATTGACATGGCCGAACTAATCTCTAAGCGGCCTATTGTGTGTAATGCCTTGAACAAACCGGTCAATAATAACGCTGCTGCTAAAAAAATGACGTTCGAGGCAGGAAAAAATTACACATTCGACATAACAATGGCCGATCAGATTTTTGACGCCCTCTTGGCTGAAAAAGTGATCAGGCTAGGTGAAGGTCATCGGATACCCAAGGCCGATGACATAAAAAATAAGGAATATTGTAAGTGGCATAATTCCTGGAAACACTCAACTAACAACTGCGTTGTTTTTCGTAATGTGATACAGGAGAACGTGGAGAAAGGAGTGTTCAAATTTTCGGACAAAGCTATGGGAGTTGATGCGAATCCGTTCCCACAGATCACTGGAACCAACATGGTAGTGCCCGATTTGACTAAGCTGACACGGCCAAGGGTCAAGATAGACTTGACCGACAGCGAGAAAGTCCCAAAGCAAAGGGAAGGAAAACAAATTGCCGTTTCAGGAACTGATAGACCGAAGGTGACTATTCATGAGCTTCAGAGGACATACCAGGAACGCAAGGAGGCAGAACTAAAGGCTGATGGAGCCCGGTCAAATACGGAGAGCTTGATTACGGATTTACGACACCAACTAGAGCTGATTGAACAAGGCCTGTGTCCGAGGTGCAAGGCCGATATTAAGAAAGGGGCCTCTAGCCCAAGCAAGAGGCCTAGGGTTGAGGAACGACGAGAGTACAGCCCGAGAAGATCCGTGCATAAGAGGCTTTCCTTGCCCAAACAGGGACGCCCAAAGCCCGAGTGGAAGCCAAAGCCGCCGCCAGCAAGCAGTATGCCTAGCTCGAGTCGTAGGGAAGGAAGGGAATATGGAGCACGACCCACGATGAGTGCATCACAAAGGGTTGCAGCATCGGACATTCGCTCCCGAATGATACTCCCACCAAGAGTGAGTGATGGGAGATGGTATAGAGCTGAGCATCCAAAATTTCCAGCGATGCCTCAGTACAGCAAGTCTCAGAAGAGGAGGTACCAGAGACTGAGACAGGCCGAGAGGGAACGGCAGCGCTCGCAAGACCGTGTCCAGATTCCTCAAGAGTCCCTTCAGCGCAAGGCCGACAAACAGATAACGGCCATGGAAGAAGATGAGCCCGTTTTCGACAAGAAAGCGGGCAAAGGGGCAATGCATGCCACAGAGCGCTTGAAGAAGCTGTTTGAACAAGAAAAGTGTGAGCCATCGGCCCATCCAATGGAGGAGGCTGATGATTATGAAGATGAGGATGATTCACCGATTCAATTCGGGACAATCCCGAAAAATCTATCCTCAAACATGGTGTTTACTTTGCCCATGTCATTTATGGCCAAACCGGATCAGCCAACGGCCATTGAAGGTGACGTAATAGAAGGCCGGACAAAGGAGTCGGCAGTAATAGAAAGTGTATGTTGGGGTGGTGGTGAGACCGTCAGACCCAAGGTGGTAGAGGCTACGAGCAAGAACGTGGATACTACCGATATACAAACCGATCGGCCTAAGATAACCATCTTGAGGCCGAAAGGGATCCAAACTGAGGAGGGGTTGAAACCGGCGGGGCCAGTCAAGGTGGTTTTCGAAAAACCTACCTATCAGATGTCTCAGCACCTGAAGCCGTTGTACGTAAAAGGTCACATTGAGGGAATCCCCGTGAATAGAATATTGATTGATGGGGGATCTACAATTAACATCATGCCCCAAATCATGCTGAGGATCCTTCAAAAATCTGAGTCGGAACTGATTCCGACCGAAATGAATGTTCAGAGCTTCACGGGCACACCGTCTAAGACAAAGGGCATCTTGCCTCTGGAGCTGAGGGTGGGAACCCAAACGGCCATGACAGCCTTTTTTATTGTGGAGACATCGGCCGCTTACAACGCGTTGCTTGGCCGTGATTGGATCCATCCCAATTACTGCATCCCTTCCACTCTCCATCAATTGTTGATCTTTTGGAGAGATGACGAAGTGGAAGTGGTTGGGGCTGATACGAAGCCATTCGTAGCCCGGGTGCAGACGGCCGATGCAGTATTATATGAAGATGATATCGGACCTATCAAATTACTAGGATGTGGCAAACTTGGTAGACCAAATGCAGCCACGTTCCGTAAAGAAATTCTACCAAACTTAAAGCTTGGTTATCACAATCTAAGTCGGACAGAAGAGGTAAGGCCGATAGAAATTAATGAACAGGAAGACTTTGATGGATCTACAGCCAATTGAAGTTAGAAGACAGCTGGCCCTTAAGGCCAGCATGGCCAGATGGTGTGCATATCTGGCTGATAGAAGATTGGAGATCGGCCCTGTAGACGGTATGATTAATCTGGCCGATTGTATCTATGAAGAAGAAACGCCAATAGAAGAGGAGATTCAAATGGATGAACTCGAAACGGCCACAGCCAAGCTTGATGACTTGAAGGCCGACGTGCAGGATCCACTATTGGAGATCAACCTGGGCAATGAAGGAGAGCACAAACCCACATATGTGAGTCAGGTGCTTAAACCACAGTTCCAGGCCGATATCATTGCTCTCTTGCACAGATACAAGGATTGCTTTGCTTGGGATTACAACGAAATGCCCGGACTATCCCGAGAATTGGTAGAGCACCGATTGCCAATTAAGCCGGGCTTTAGGCCGTTCAAACAGCTCCCACGGCGCATGTCACCTGAAGTCACGATGAAGGTGAAAGAAGAAATTGAGAGGCTTTTGGGGGCTGGCTTCATTCGGACAGCCAGGTACGTGGAATGGGTATCAAATGTAGTCCCAGTGGTAAAGAAAAATGGTAAGCTGAGAGTTTGTATTGATTTCAGAAATCTAAACCTAGCTACCCCAAAAGACGAGTACCCTATGCCCATGGCCGATCAATTGATTGATTCGGCCGCCAAACATAAAATTTTGTCCTTCATGGACGGGCACTCGGGGTACAACCAGATTTACATCGCTGAGCAGGATGTCCCGAAGACAGCTTTCCGGTGCCCGGG
Source organism: Hydrangea macrophylla (assembly GCA_033977485.1). Lineage (NCBI taxonomy): Eukaryota > Viridiplantae > Streptophyta > Magnoliopsida > Cornales > Hydrangeaceae > Hydrangea > Hydrangea macrophylla. Next base: position 35,837,898 of record CM066997.1, read on the forward strand.
GGCAATTGGAACCTTTGAATGGGTTGTCATGCCTTTCGGACTAAAGAACGCCGGAGCCACATATCAGAGGGCAATGAATTCAATCTTCCATGATATGATCGGGCATTTCATGGAGGTTTACATTGATGACGTGGTGGTAAAATCGAGTGACAACGCCGATCATTTGAGAGACTTAGAAAAAGCATTTGAAAGAATGCGGGCTCACAAACTAAAAATGAACCCTCTCAAGTGTGCTTTCGGCGTTTCAGCGGGGAACTTCTTAGGATTCCTGGTGCATCAAAGAGGGATAGAGGTTGACAAGAACAAGGCTCGAGCAATACAGGCAGCAAAGCCACCGGCCAATAAGAAAGAGCTTCAAAGGCTACTCGGGCAGATTAATTTCCTGAGAAGATTCATCTCTAACTGTGCAGGAAAGACCCAAGTATGGACCCCATTATTGAAGATCAAGACCGACGAAGAGTTCAAGTGGGAAGACAGCCATCAACAGGCCTTTGAGGGAATTAAGCAATATTTGTCAACTTCTCCAGTTTTAATGCCACCCAAGAAGGGTAGGTACCTTAAATTGTATATATCGGCTTCTGAATGCTCTATAGGAAGTATGTTAGCTCAGGATAATGAGCAAGGAAATGAGCAAGCCGTTTATTACTTAAGCAGAATATTAACTCCAATCGAGCAGCGCTATGCGCCGATTGAGAAATTATGTTTGGCATTATATTTTTCATCACAGAAGTTAAGAACGTATATGTTGCCCGTTTCTACTTATATTATATGTCAAACCGATGTGATAAAATATATGTTGTCAAGACCAATCATGAGAGGCCGAATTGGAAAATGGACCTTGGCCCTAATGGAATTTGCCATCCAATACCGATCACAGCAATCGGTTAAAGGCCAGGCCATAGCCAATTTCTTGGCTGATCACCCAGACCCAACTGATCTGGGAGAAGTACTACCAGTGCCTAAAGTGTTAAACACTTCCTTGGTCCCATGGACATTGATCTTTGATGGGTCCAAAAGCGCAGAAGGTGCTGGGGCAGGTGTGGTCATTGTATCACCCAAGTATAAGAAGACAAAAATGTCATTTCGGCTCGATTTCAAGTGCACAAATAACCAGGCCGAATACGAGGCATTAATTATCGGACTAGAGATACTCCTTGAGTTGGGGGCATCGTCCGTACACATAAAGGGAGACTCAGGTCTGGTGATCGGGCAGATCTCAGGAGAATTCCAGATAAAAAGTTGGGAATTATGCCCGTTTCACTCTGTCGCCACGCAGCTCATGGACGAGTTTGATGATATTAGCGTGAGTTATATCCCTAGGTCTACGAATACTGAGGCCGATAAGCTGGCAAAGACAGGATCGGCTTCGTCTCCGACAAAGGCTTTGGAAGACCAAGTTATCACGGTTCATGTCCGATCAATGCCTTCCGTTGCAAAGAGAGGTTGGTATGCTACTACTAATTCGGTCTTGATGGAGGACGACGATTGGAGAAGGCCTATCATCGAATACCTGAATCACCCAAATGTCAGGGTAGACCGAAAAGTTAGACTGTTCGCGGTCCGATTTGTGGTACTCGATGGAGAATTGTTCAAAAATCCCATCGGTGACGACGTGATTTTGAGGTGTTTAGGCAAAAAACAGGCCATGCAGGTGATGGCCGAAGTACATGAAGGGATCTGTGGGGCTCATCAGGCCGGTACAAAAATGAAATGGTTACTGAGAAGGTATAACTATTATTGGCCAGGCATGTTGAAGGATTGTATCAGCTATGCAAAGGGATGCCAAGCGTGTCAGAAGCATGGCCCAATTCAGCATGTACCGGCTAAAGAGCTTCAACCAATAATAAAACCATGGCCGTTTAGAGGATGGGCTATGGATCTGATTGGCAAAGTCTTGCCACCATCATCAGGCCAACACTGTTTCATTATAGTGGCGACGGATTACTTCACTAAGTGGGCCGAGGCCATACCATGTAAAACGGTGACCCAGACCACCGTGATAAAATTCATTGAAGAGCACATTATACATCGATTCGGCCTCCCAGAAACCATAACGGCCGACCAAGGATCTGTGTTCACAGGAGCTGAAACGACCGCTTTTGCGGAGAGCAGAGGGATTAAGATTCTCAATTCTACCCCGTATTATGCTCAAGCTAACGGTCAGGCTGAGTCAACCAATAAGATCCTTAAGGGGATCATTGAGAAGATGATCGATGAGAACCCTAGAGAGTGGGACAAGTTGTTGTCCGAGGCTCTGTGGGCCTATCGGACATCTAAGAGGTCCAGTACCGGGGTCACACCATTCATGTTGACTTACGGGCACGACGCTATGTTACCAATGGAGGTTACCGTCCGATCGGCCAGGAGAGCTTTACAGAACCAGCTTGAGCCCGCAGAGTACACAGAGGCTATGATAGCTGAGTTGGAGGGACTTGATGAAACGAGGCTCATGGCTTTGGACTCGTTAAAAGTGCAGAAGCAGCGGGCCGCCCGAGCTTATAACAAGAGGGTAAAAGCAAAGTCTTTTAGTACAGAAGACTTGGTATGGAAGGCCGTTTTACCTATCGGGGACAAGGATAGTCGGTACGGTAAATGGTCGGTCAACTGGGAGGGTCCGTTCATTATACATCAGGTCAAGAATGGTGGTGCTTACAGACTGCGGGATATGGATGGTGGTATTCATCCTAGATTAATAAACGGTCAGTACTTGAAGTCTTATTACCCTACTCTGTGGGAAACTATTGATTTGAATTATAAGCCAAATCCAGGATTAGAATACGACCAAATCATTAACTACGACCCTGAGCCCGAGTAACAAAAATATGGTTTGTATTGATAGGCTGAGCACAGCTTACTTAAAAATATATGCGAATAAAAATAAGTACAAAAGAGGAGTCGGCCTCTAGGCCGACTCAAAATTCCTAAGCTTAGCGTTCAGGTCTTCCCAGGTCTTGACGGCCCCAGACCGGTCCTTCTTGGCCCTTTCTAGCTTCTGGGCCCAAGCCCGGGATATGGGGACGCTGGCTTGTAACTGATCACTGCACTTCTGAGCGTCCCCGCCTAGTGAAGATAGTGCCTCGTCAATTTTTTCAATGGAGGCGTTGTTGGTAACAACCTCGGCCTCACATTGGGCGAGTTGAGTTTTTAATACAGTAATACGGTCCCACAGCCAAGTACCCCTGGCTAGAACTTGAGCACGGGAGGCCTTTCCCGCTTCGAACTTGGTTCTGGCCCCTTCCAAGAACTTCAATGCTTTCTGACGGGAGCCTAAATGAAGTTCTGCATCCGCTTGAATCTTCAAGGCCGTTCTATCCATAAGACGGACGCTAGGAAGTCTTTCTTTGATCTCCACGAGTAATGATAGCTGCCCGTCTGAAAGAGAAGGATCGGCCATGAGGGTGTTCAAAGCAGTGTCAACGTCAGCCGCAGCAGGAAGATTGGAAAGTTCTTGGTCAGCAAGTCCGAAGAGCAGGTCCTTGGCTTGTTGAAGGACGGAAGGTAAAACCGCTTCGGGCTCAAGGGGGCCGAGGTCAAAAGCTCCCAGGTCCAGGCCCAAGAAAAGGTCATTGAAAGGAATAACGGGCACTGGATCTGAAGGATCGGCCTATTCAAGAAAAGAAAATACAGTCAGGTATTGTTTTTAGAAATGTATGAATTAACGCAAAGTAACACAGCAGTACCTGGGTATGAGGACGAAGCGAGGCCGAGATTGTTTCGCGAACATCGGCTTCGCTTGGTTGAGAAGATGTTTGGGAAGAAGAAGGGAGGCCGGTTCCTGCGACCGGACTCATTGGGGCCATTGTCGTCTGTGGGGCTTCTGCTTCAGGGACAGAGCCCGAATTATCATCACCGGCCTCCACAGCAGACACTTCAGGAGGAGTGACCTCGGTCACCACCGGTCCTGGTATGATGTGAACAGGAGAGCTGATGGCGGTGGTAGGTGCCCCTTGACCGGCTGGAGTTTCGGTTTCAGAGGGGACGGTTTGATTTACTTCCTCCCCAGCGGCCTCGGTGGCAGGTTCAGCACCGGCTTCACCCTCAGTACTCGAAGAAAGAACAACCTGCTCAGGGACTTGGCCGACATGAGCAAGGTCTTCGTCTCCGTCTCCGCTTGAAGGATCTAGAGGAGGCACGATGTGAAGTGGCATCACCCTAACGGCCACTCGCTCTAGATAAGCCGCTGCAGAGGCCGGTGATGTAGGGAGAGTTGGGGGAAGAGTCTGAGCAAGGTTTGGAAGTGGATCCTCTCCCGAATCTTCATCAGCAAGCTGCAAAGATAGAACAAAAGGATTAATATGGAATAACAGGAATTCGGGCTCAAGTCAAAAGGGGAAGAGCAAACCTGAACAGAGGCTGGTGTTTTTTGTTTCTTTTGGGGCGGACCTTTGCCCGGGGTTTGTTTACGAGCCGGTCTCTTGGCGACTTGTTTGCGCCGGGTTGGAGCTGCTGCTGGTATAGAGACATCGGCCACAGTGGCCGATGTTGCAGTGAAAGGAGCCAGGGCCTCAGCAGCGGTGCTTGGAAATATGTGTCTAGTCCGTTCACCCCACCATTGGGTGAACTCTTCTGATACTACTGGCCGGGCGGAGAAGGGTGTAAAATTGAACGCGGCTTTGAGCCGGGCAGACCTCTCTGCTATCTTCTTCACCTGCCCGTCGTTAACGATAAGGCCCTGTTCAACCCAATCAACGTTGACAGTGATACCAGGGGGAACGGGCACTAGTTGAGTAAGCCCGAATTGGCGGGCATATAAAGGAGCAAAGTAGTACTCGGCCCCGCATTTATTGTTGGCCGACGGGATGCTTGGGCTAAAAATAATGTCTCTAGCTACTAAGTAGCTAGAAAAAATTTCATTATAGGTTGACTGGGTGCCCAGACCCCAGTTTGAAGGGTTTTGGGAGCCATGGCAATGGAAAGAAGAAAGGTCGCCGGAAAAGATGAAGATAAGAGTGAGAAGCTCTGTGTTTGCTTGAATTGCTGAAGGTAAAATATGAGTGTGTGATGAGTTTTCGGACGTTGGGTGGTATTTAAATATCACGACGCCGTAATCATGGCGCATTAATTGTAGGGTGACTGGTGGGATTCTCCATAACCTGACGTTGGCTGCGTACTTGACGCGTGGCATATTTGAAATTCAAAACGTCACATCAATCAGGGCGGGACGTTTGATATGACCTTTTGGGGGGCAATTGTTTGCACCCAAAAACCGTCAATGATTTTTGAGCCCGAGTCGAGTTGAAGTTGGGCAAAGGAGACGCTGGGACAAGTGTAGGCATCATCGGACTCAAGAGGTAAGCCCGATGGGAGGAACAACTGTTTGGAGATGAGGAGAGTCCGATGGGAGCTTGTGGCCAAGTGTAGGCATCATCGGGCTATGAGAACATAACTTATCATGTTGAGAGCCCGATGGAAAAGTAAAAGCAACGTTATAACTAATCGGGCATCACGAAACGGAAGAGTGTGTCCGTTTGATTATAACAAGTTGAAGAAACATGATCGGACATGGAAAGAGTCATGAACCCGATTCGTCCAACAGGGAGAGGTCGATTGATGAAGGAGAGGGCATTGATGTCCACAGCTGGCATGATGATGTCATCTCTGAGAGTTTTTTGGAAACAGGAGTCCGTTTAGGAAAGGAGTTGTCAGTTGCCAGCTGGGTTGGAACGTCTAATCCCTAATTTAAAGGGATTGATTCAAGCAAGTTCTGGATAAGGAAGGAGATGGTGATTAAGAAGGATTTCTTCAATTAACCAATCAGTGAATAGCTTAAGGCGCAAGTCAAGGAGTCCTTTCCTAGTAGGAATTAAACTGTGGCCGCTATAAATATACAGGCAGGCCAACCGTTGACGATACTCCGCGTCACTCTCGAAAACAGCATTCAACACAGCATTCAAAAGCATCCAACCTTTTGTTTTTTCTGCACGCATAGCAAATAGGTCTACCCTTTTTCTTTGTTAATTTCTTCTACTGTTTTCATTCTTACGCTGTTTTCATTCTTACGAACAATCAGTCTGTTCTGAATTTGTTCTTTGGTTGTATTTTCCAAACACTTAATAAAATCTGTATTTTATTAATCGTTTGTGATTGTTTACTTGGTAAACTCATACACTATTTGGCTTGTGCGCTTCAGTACTGCCAAGGGATTTCTGGTGAGGGTACTTTCCTACTCGCCGCACACAATTGTTTAGTTTAGAAGTCAGATCTAAAAGCCTTGAGTATCACTGACTCAAGCATATAGGAAATTAGTTTGCACACACCGAACCACTTTTGGTTCTGGCACGCCCGCGCATAACTACTAGCAAACAGTGCCGGTAATCGAAGTCTAGAAGGGAGATAAGACTAAGGATGATATAGGAGATCTGTGGAGAATATGAGCCTGTTGGGAGTTTTAAAGAAATGTTGTACTTTTATTTTAAAGAATCAAAGTGTAATTCATTTTATTTTTCAATGGAAATACACTTTATTTTTGCAGGGCGTCACAATATATATATATATATAAATAGGTTAGATAGATTAGATAAGAGATAGAGAGAGAGTATGAGATAAGGAAAGAGATAGAGAAAAGGAAAAAAGAGAGATTGTACATATGTATATCAAACTGTATTATTAATAATAAAAAATTAGTGAAATTTTTGAAAAATCACAGAGCTACCATGTGTTAGACATGTAATTCTACTTTATATGATATATATATATATATGATGTCATTAACGTTGAAAGCGTTTCTTATTCGTGATTTAGAAGGTGAGATTTGCATTAATCTTGATTTATGAATGTTAAACATACCCGACATTAGTTTCAATTTCTTTGTTTACCTTCTTAATACTTAAATTGTTTCAATAGCTCATTTTAATATTAAATTTTGTATTTTGAGTGGCAACTTTGGGGTGGTGGTTTTTTGTTTGAAGTTGGGGGTGGTAGTTGGATGTATATAATAGGAGTAATGTTATGCTTTTCAAATTTTAATTTTAAATGTCCATTTTAAATAGTGTGGCAGTGAATCTAGTGGATTTTAATTTGATGATGTTGAAGTAGTTCCTATCATTATTGCCAGTAGATCCACTGTCACATCATTTGGGATAGAGATTTGAGATTAAGTTTTGAGAATGAGTAATACTAGGCACACTTTGAAATCCACACTGAATTTGACACCCAACTTTAAATGCATGTATCATGTACTGTGTAAGTGGTGCACACAAAAGTGTAAAAAATTCACACAGCTTAATGTACATGTATTTAAAGCGTAAGATGTCAAATTCAGTGTGGATTTCAAAGTGTGCCTAACATTAGCATTATTCCTATAATAGTTAGGAGTGCAACTCGGGCGGGACCCAAAAGGTTTTGGCTCTGCTCAGACCCGAGCCCGAATTCAAGCAGTCTGCCCGAGCCCGAGCCCGACATAGATCTGAACTTTTAAACCTGAGCCCAGTTTGTGATTTACTATTAAAACCCGAGCCTGAATTGAGCCCGAATTGCAATTTTATTTTTTTGGTGCAAACCGATTTTTAGTATGTAAACAACAAAATGTAGATTATCAAACCTTTTTCTTTTTAGATTTGTGAAAAAATATTCATATATTAATTTAGTGCTTGAATAATATCTAATAGTTTATTATTGCCACTAAAAAAATACTATAATCTAATGTAAAAAATAATACATAAATAGAATTTGGGCTCGAGCTCGAGTTCTATGGGTAAACAAAATTCTGCCTAAGCCCAGCCCGAATTGAATTCAGAATTGTATTTTTCTACCCAAGTCCGCCCATGGTGAAAGTACTGTTGGCCCAAGCCCGATAACTTTCGAGCTGGGGCCGGGCTGTGCATGAGTTGACGTACCCGAGTTGCACCCCAATAATAGTGGTTGTGGGAATAATTGTGGTTTGAGAAAAAATTTGGTAAAACTTTTTACTGAATTTGAAAGTGGAGCAATGCTACACACACACCCATTTGCACAACCATTTGCACAACAGTGCACAAAAATGTTGGACTTTGTGCAAAAAAGTTTGCACACACACTGCACACCATTTTGTGTGTACAGACTTTTCAGCACAAAGTTCAACATTTTTGTGCACTGTTGTGCAAATGGTTGTGCAAATGGGTGTGTGTGTAGCATTATTGTTTGAAAGTGAGCGTTTCAATTTCGATGCAATTAAATGGAAATTGGGTGTCAACTTTTTATCTAGAGTAATGTTATGCTTATAAAACTTTGCATCTTAAATGGTTTTCAAAAAAAAAAATATATATATATATATATATATATGGGAAAATGGACAATAATATAACCTACTTTAACATCCTTCAAGCAAAACCAAATTATGAGTCCACTACCACATATGTGTGGAAAAATTTGAGAAACATATTATTACTCAATTATCCATGAAGAATTGAAGTAAAATGGCGGGAGAAGGTAAAATATGTTGAAAAAGACTTAGGTATTTATTAATTTTATTTTACTGTTTTCTAAATGTGAATCACAAATTTGGTTTCTAAATGCTTTAATAGCTGTACCACATGCTATAACAATGGTTGATGGTACCACATATCACTAAATGTGGTACAACTGACAAAGCATTTGAGAACCAAATTGTGAATCATAACTTCACTCATTTAACTATAGCCAAAAAGATGTAAAGATTGAGACACACCCAAAGACACAACTTTTGGGACAAAACTCAAAAGATGTGTCTAAATTTCTCTTGTAATGTCACTGGACCTCACAGTGACACACATGAGAGATATACACATATTTTGGATTGTGTCCCAAAAGTTGTATCTTTAGATGTGTCCCAAATATACCCATAAAAAAATGCACTTTCTATTTTGGAATGTCTAAAATAATTGTTATCTTTAAAAAGTCGCAACTAAATAGAAGTATATGAAAACTTCATCTTTTAGTACCCTTCTAAAAATTAAAATTACCCCCAATCTCAAAAAGACTGACCTAAAAAAATCTCAAAAGACAAAAAGGACTTGCAATAATTATGAGAGGTAATTTATAAAAATAGAAATTACAGATATGCAATAATTGTGCCCCAAAAATTACTCAACCTTTTAAAGGAGCATAATTATTGCATATCTGTAATTTTTTAAGAGCTTGTGTGAAAGTTGTATTAAAGTTGTATCTCAAAAATTATCCTAAAAAGTTAAAATCTCAAAATGCGACAATAATTTTGGGACAAAAATAGTATTATACTTCTCAAATTTAAATGCCACATAATTTTGTCAATTACTATATCATACGAGGGGCACAACCCACAGTAACAGCATCAAGTACGAACATCACGCAGTTTGGAAATAAATTTGAGATTCAAATCGGAATGCACAGCATTTACTCCGGTTTGATGGCTGTGGATGTGGCGATTACGTTTAGGGTAAATTATATTTTTCACCCTTGTAGTAAGTGGGTTGTAACACTTTAATCTCTGCACTTTTAATTTGAGCATTTTAAACTCTAGAGCATCATAAATGTGACAATTAAATCTAATCAAATCTTTTATAATTAAACTTAGAACACTAGTAGTTTAAATAATTATACGAAATTCCCTAGAAGTCTTCTTAAACTTAGTATTTTCTCTTTTATTTGAATATCGAATTATTTTTACCACCGCCTTCAATCAATATGGTATTAGAGTATGGTTCCTTAGCCTGATAACCTAGTAAGTTTATTGTATGAGTATTAGATATACAGAAGAAGTCAAATCTGATAATTTAAATAGTTTAACGTTATTGCAAATCATAATAGAACAAAACAATTTATTAATAAAAACATTATAATAACTTATTAAAAATTATAAAAATTATCGACTAGATATTGTTAAAGAAGTTAGACATCTACAAAATCATGCGCAAAAAATATAAAAATAATTAGTAATTAGGGAAGAAGACCATGACCTTTTGGATTCTTACCATTGCTCATATAGAGAAGATTCTCCTGAAAAGCCTTTCGCATTAGTAATTTATAAAATAATAATAAAAAAAAAATTCTAGAAATAAAAAAATGAGACTTTTTATTTAGGTAATTTTTTACTTATGGATTACTAAGACCCTTTTTTTTTTTTTTAGGTATTTTTATTTTTATTGATTACTTATTCGAAATGAGTTCCTGGAGGATCTTCATTATATAGTCAAGGGTAAGAATAGAAATGTTCTTAGTCTTCCTCCTTAATTACTACTCCCTCTATCCCATATTAAGAGTCTTTGATGCAATTTTTTGATGTCTCATTTTAAGAGTACTCTTTGAAAAGTCACACTTTTCAAATTTTGCCATTTATTATATTCAACTCTTCCCTCTCCTTTTTTTGATGTGACACTATAATTTTGAATTTCAACAAGGACAATATTAGAAAGTTAAAAATCACACCAAAATCAAGGTTGTCTCCTTAATAAGTTGGAATTCCCAAAAGAGACTTTTAATATGGGACGGAGGGAGTAATTTTTTATTTTATTTTAATTTTTTGCACAAGATTTTGTAGATGTCTACTTTCGTTAACAAATTCCAGTTAATGATTTTCAAGATTTTTAATAAATTTTTTTGATATTTTGATTAATTTATTATTTTGTTCTATTATGATTTGTAATAACGTCAAATTATTTATGTTAGATTTTACTTCTTTTGTATATAAAATATTCATATAACAAACTTACTCCGCACTAGGCTACCAGACTGAGGAATCAAACTCTGATACTAGTTGACTGAAGACAGTGGTAACATAATTCGATATTCAAAGAATAAAGAAAATTCTAAATTTAAGAAAATTTCTAAGGAGTTCAGTATAATTTTTTAAACAACTAGTGTTCTAAGTTTAATTAGAAAATGTCTGATTGGACTTAATTATCACACTTATTAAACTCTAGGGTTTAAAATGCTCAAATTAAAAGTGCAGAAATTAAAGTGTCACAACTAGGGGTGATAAAAAAAAAACCGAAAATCGACCAAAACTAATCGGCCAAAAAATCGATTGGTCACTTTATAAAATGTATGTCAAAGTTAAAATCAATCGAAAAATCGACTAAAACCAAAAAATCAACCAAAACTGAACTTAGAGGTCGATTTTGAAAAATACAAAAAACCAAAAAAAAAAATCGACTAAAACTGACCGCTTACTCCCCTAGTCACAACTTACAATCTTTAAATTGCAAGGGTGAAAAATACAATTTAATTTTTCGTTTATTAAAGCGCGTGCAGTTGCGGATCCTTCAAATTTCCAAAACCCGATGGAAAACCAAATCTAAGGGATCTCTCGGGCGAATCATTTGATGGACGTTAGCTGTAATGAGACCAAATCCTAATAGTAGACTGTAGGGGCAAAATAGAGGGGTATGGTTGTAAATTTATATGCATGGCAAGTTTAATGTCTGACCATGACATCATTCTGAGTAATGCTAATACTTAGGGTGTGTTTGATAACCCAATTAAGTGGTGAAAATGAAAATTTTTATCACTTAATTTTTTTCAGTGCATTTGATAATGTACCACTTAATTGAAAAAGCAACCAAAAATCCACTGAAAATGTTAAGTGAAAATTTTCTACTGAAAATAATCACTGAATGCAGTCTATTTTAGTTTTTAAAACACTGTTTTCAGTAATGCAAATACAAATCACTTAAAATTTTCAGTACTTAAATTCAGCACTTAATTTTCAGTACTTAATTTTCAGTTTTATCAAACGCACCCTTACTAAATTAAAATGGTACTCCCTCCGTTCCTTTTTTTGAGTTCATCTTTGGGAACTCAACTTATTAAGGGGACAAAAAGAATCTACATACTTTCCACAATTGCCTCTAATCATTGCAATAACTTTTTTAGTTTTGTCTTGGTGTAGATTTCAAGCAAGGGTAGTTTTGGAAATTAAGTAAAAATTGTATGCCAATTTAGGAAAGTGGACACTAATTTTGGGACATTCCAAAATGGAATATAGGACTCAAAAAAAGGGACGGAGGGAGTACCACAATAACAATAGTGAATCTTGCAAAAAAATTACAGTACTATTTTCAACTATTCTTTTGACAATAATGGTATGTCAATACCCAATAAATGTCCTAATGCTTTATTAGAACATCTGTAACGGTGTAGTGTAAATTTAGTTAAACTTAAGTTAAGTTGTTGTACAAGAGTGGTGCATGCCGTAGTGGTGTAAAATGGGAGACGGCTTTGAGAAAGCCGTGAGAGAATCAAACGGCACAGAGTGTGCCGTGAGGTCGGTGGTCGGCCCACTTTGTGCCGTGAGCTTTTGGTAAAGAGTAGCGGGCACACACAATGCCATGTAGTGGTGGCCAGCCTTATGTGTGCCGTGAGCCTCCAACGGCTATTTCCCACCCGTTAGCTCCTCCAACGGCTATTTCCCAACCGTTGTGCCCCTACCAAATATTTAGTACTTTAGATAAACATTCTTGTACTTTGTTTGCATGGATTAGAATTGGCGAGGGTATTCCGTTGCCTGCATATAAGGACACAACATATAGAGATGCATCAGCCACCATTGAACAATTTTTTCCAGGTCGTTTGACACGTACAGTTCCGGTGGTATAAAACTTTCAGAGATTGGAGACTATCTTGGCGACACTATTTCATATATGAATAAAGGGAACTCTCTCGATCCTATTATGCTTGCTAGAGCATTCTTATTTTACACTTTAGGTGCTTTGTTCTTCCCAAATGGGAATTCTACGACTCTTGTTGGATGGCTATCATACATAGATGACGTGGGTAAGGTTGGACAATTGGGGGTTCGCTATATTGGCTCGTATATACTATGCATTGGACACCTGCTCTTAGCGCAAAATTAGAAGCATGGACTGTTTTTGGCAATTCATTGAGGTATAGCAAATTGCTAAGATGATTCACTTGTTATTTCTTAAATTTATGGTTATATGTTATACACTAAATTAGGCATTTAAATGAATGCAGTACCTTTTCTACGAGTACACACACACATCGACGCCTGTTCTACGAGAAGCTGAAACCGATTATTGGCCGAGGTTAAAATGATGGGCGCGTTTAGAGCGTGCATCCATGGCTAGGGAAAGTGTGAGATTTAAATACGGGTCGCACCAGCAACAGTTGGAGATGAGATCTGCGGAGGCAATATGTTGGTCGCCTTATAGCAATTCACAGTGGAGATATCAGAATTTTGTCCTACATGCGTATACATTATCGATGCATAGGTTACTGTTGTGGGATCCGCTTCTTCGGGGAACATGGTATTTGGGAGATCGATGTTATAGACAGTTGACTAGTACAATTGTTATTCCGCATAACCCTACAAATCTAATGAATCGTATATGTAAAGAAGATTACGACGTACTTCGAGGTCATGGCTGGCCAGCTGCTTCTATGTACATTATTATGGTTAATCAGAGTAAATTTGATGAGTATTGGATGAAAGTATCACGGGGTCCAGTCGTCCCACCACTCACACGATATGTGAACACAGATGGTATTGGGTATGTAGCTATTTGCCCCTCACATATCAGGTTGCCTCAGCCACCAACACCAGATTACAACTCTGGTGTTTATTCTACTCAGACATCAGCAGGTTCCTCTTCACAAACATCAGGTTCATTACGTGGTTTTGATTGGCAGCAGAGGTAGCCGTAACAGGAGGTGCAACTATGACAATTGAGATTCGCCGGCCAAAACAATTGTCGTGTCCACCAGCTAGTTTACAAACCATAGATCAGTGGAGGGATGCGTGCATTGGTGCTAGAGATTACGCGCGCTCTGTGCAAGATACACTTATGAATGAAACTCATTTGCGCGAGGAAATGCTCGCAGATAAGGATGCTGAGATTCAACAACTTCAAATTGCTTTGGGTAGATCTACTCAAAATGTTACCATCCATCATTCTCAAATCCTTCGTCTAATAAGGGTGTTTACCGTCCTTCATTTTCAACTCCTAACCTTGCAGAGTCATCACAACCGCAACTATCTCAAAACTTGACAGACGATGAATTTAATATGCTATGGCAATATAGGGGGTAGTTATGAGATGTAACATTTGACTATGTATCTTAATTGCGCTTATTATAACTTGACTACTGCACTCTACTACAAATAAAAACCATATGGCACAATAAAATTAATCGAAGTCTGAATCTTCATCAGCGACATTTGGTTTTTGGATCACATTGCTATTATCCCCAGTTGTATTGCATCTTAAAAAATTTTCCCTCTTCGATTTTGCCTCTTTCAATGAAGGAAAAAATTCTGTTAGTCTGCAAATAGCTCGTTTGGTACATTCTTCCAAAACTCAGCTGATGTCATTACTCCCACTAGTATTTGGTGCTTTACCATACATTGTTCATTGTTACTGATCCAGCGACGTAGTTGATATTCCCAAATTCCTCTTGAATGATATATATGTGGACATAGACTAACTTTTCCAATGTCGTATGTGGCGATTATTTCCCTCCATTTTTCTTCTATGTTAGTATCTAGAGAATTCATGTATGAAATATGCTGTTTATTTGAATGACAATGAGGCAATTTTTTTCTTCTATGTTTAAGGTCATATATATATATATGTTTATATGTATAGGTATAAATATTAACGGATATGTTTCCAATGGCTATGTACGTTTATAACGGCTATAAAAAAAAGCAACTGATTAATTCATCCAATGGCTACAACTTTTCCAACGACTATGTACTTTTACAACGGCTATTAAAAAAACTGATAAATTCATCCAACGGCAAAAACTTTTCCAACGGCAATGTACTTTTACAACGGCTACTTAAATGACATTATCTATAAATTTATATTTGCATTGCATTCATTATTCCATCCAAATTCCAATTGCTCAAAATACTTTATATGTTTAAAATCTCACTCTCAAATATTGCAAATGGATGATCTTTTCGAGGAGGCCATTATAACCCATTATGAGTCTACATATGCCAATGATGCAGATGAAGAAGTCGTAATTTTCTTTGAAATACAAAAATGGCTTGCACTAGGGAACATTATTCGTGACAGTGAAGAAATTAGAACTCGGAGAAGGGTGAATCAGAAACGACTAGAAGGGCACATGCGATTATGGACTGACTACTTTGTCGACCACCCAACATACACTGACTATATATTCCGACGACGGTTCTGTATGCGTCGTGCACTATTTAATACTCCCTCCGTCCCATTTTATGTGTCCAAATTTCCTTTTTGGGATGTCCCAAAATTGTTGTCCACTTTCCTAAATTAGTATATAAATTTTACTTAGTTTTCCCAACTACCCTTCCTTGCAATCAATACCAAAACAAAATAAAAAAAGAAAGTGCAATGATTATGGGCAATTGTGGAAGTAGTAGGTGTAGATTCTTTTTGTCTCCTTAAATAGTTGGACTCCCCAAGATGGACACATGAAATGGGACGGAGGTAGTAGAATTCTTACTGGGGTCATGCAGTATGATGATTACTTTGTTCAAAAAAATGATGTCGTACAAACACAAGGATTAAGCTCACATCAAAAGGTTGCAGCTGCCTTGCGATGCTTAGCATACGGTGCTTCTGCTGATATATGGGGGGAATACCTATGTATCGGTGAGACCACTATCCTTGTAACCGTTAAGAAATTTTGTGTTGCAATTAGCCATTTTTGGCAAAGAGTTTGCAAGAGCGCCAACTACGACTTATATAACGCGCATGTCGGCAGAGAACACTCGACGTGGTTTTCCTGGGATGATTGGTAGCATCGACTGCATGCATTGGGAATGGAAGAATTGTCCAACAGCGTGGCATGGTCAGTATACCGGTCACAAACACAAACCAACCGTTATCCTCGAAGTGGTAGCATTATATGACACATGGATATGACGATCTTTCTTTGGAATGCCGGGATCGTGTAATGATCTTAATGTGTTACGCCGATCTACTATATTCCAAGATCTATTGCGCGGTCTAACACCACCGATACACTATAATATTAACGGGCATGCGTATGACATGTGGTACTATCTTGCTGACGGTATATACCCAGAGTATGCTACTATTGTCAAAAGTTTCAAGCACCCAACAACACAAAAACAAAAGTTGTTTAGCCAAGCTCAAGAAGGTGCGCGTAAAGACGTCGAACGTGCATTCGATATTCTTTAGGCTCGCTTTGCATTTATACGAGATCCGGCCAAATTATGGAACAAAGAGGCCTTGGTAGTGATTATGAAAGCTTGCATCATTATGCATAACATGATAGTAGAAGATGAACGTCGTGACTGCAACTAGCGGGCTTAATATGACAATAGTCAACCCATTCCAGAAATTCACAGGACAGCACAGGAGTCATTCTATGCGTACATGGCACGTGACGCAAAAATGCGGGATACATAAAAACACCAACAACTACGTGCAGATCTAATTGAACATCTTTGGGGCATGTTTGTAGAACAAAAACCATAGATTAAGAGGATGTTTGTTAAGAATGAGGTTGACTAATTAATAACTTCAGTCTATGAATTAGGAGTCTATAATAAGATCAAATGCATTTCAAATTTCAAATTACATGAAGTTCTCGATATTAAATAGGAGCAGAAGATGATCCAGGATTCAATGCTTGTCGTTGCCTCCTCTGTAAGATCTCTTTGAAGCGCATTTTGTAGTATTGTTGTTACTGATATGTCAAGTTGGTTGTATCAGTAGACATTATTAAGTCTTCTTCCTTTCACAACTTTATTTCCCTATCTTCTTTCCGTATTTCCATCTCATCTTTTTTAATTTTGTTCAACTCATCCATTTGTGTTTGAAAACGAATTCTTGATTGTCGGGTGTCTTCGACATTTTGTTGGTATTGAGTAGCAAATTTTTCCACGCTCTCAACAACAGCATTGTTGGAAGAAACGCTAGCAGCTCTACTTTTTCTCTTTTGTCGTTGTTTTTCACATTTACGTCCCTGTGGCCTATCGGCAGGAGATTCGATGTCAATTGGCACATCATCACTAAGGTTGAGGCTTACAATAGGAGTTGTTGGGGTGCCAGGCGATGAAGTTTCATTACCATCAGAAGTAAAACGGTGTGTGTTGATTCTCATTGTATTAGTGTCAAATTTGGGCAGGTCTTTGAGTATTTGGTAACAATTGTCGAACACGAATGGTTTGCCTGCATGTTTCTGATATTCTTGACGCGCGCGATTTATCTGCAAATGTAAGATGAAACGTTATGCATGAATTATACTTAAGTATAATAAAATTGTTAACACACGACTTGATATGAAAATTACCCAATCAAGTTCATTTGTGGCACTACCACTGCCTTGAATAGAACCATAAATCTGTGATATCTTTGATGCATATAACATGACTGCTTGTAAAATTGTTGAGAATCGTGTTTGAAGACTACCACCGCCCCGTTTAATCACAATATTCAGATGTGCGTTGTAGTTGCTTTCAATATTGGACCAAAACTTTGCACCTGGTTGACTGTTACCAATTATCGAATTGTGGTAATCTGTATGTATGAGTGACACAAGATTTCATCTTCAAATGCTCGCATATTGGGGGTTCTACTTCGTCCGACCATTCTCAAAGAAACTAGCTCTGCTTCAGTTGCTGTATTGATTTTTTCCACCATAGGTTTATATAGATGAAAAGGAAGTGTTCAAAATTAGTCTTTGTGATTTAAAAAAAAAAAAAAACAATTGTGATTTAAAAAAATAAACCGTTTGGAAATAAATCCGTTGGAGTTAAACGGCCAAATGAGAGCCATGTGTAATGAAACGACACAAAGTGTGCCGCGAGGAAGTGGAAGGCACATAGTGTGCCGTGTGACAAGGGGCCGGCACACACTGTGCCGTGTATCTTGGACCGACACTCACTGTGTCGTGTATCTTGTGGACGGCACTGCCTATGTCGTGTAGATATAAGCGGCACTCCTTGTGCCGTTTGCTTTATGGGCCGACCTTGCTTGTGCCGTTTGGCTGTAGTATAGTGGAACTTAGCCGAACAATAAACTTAAGTTCTACTAAGTTTAGCTGTTGTACCAACATGCCTTGCCTACACCATTGCAAACCGATTTCCATAAGTTTAGCTAAGTTTACCTGCCTCAACTACACCACCGTGGAAGCTCTTATTGTACTACATTTTGTTTGTGAATTTTTTATTTATTTATGCAGGGAGGGGCAGAATGAAGTCGGAGTAGGAGTTGATATTTCTAAGCAAGGTGGAGTGGAGTTAGGGCACGTTTGGTAGGCAAGAATGCACCTTGGAATGGAATGGTCATTCCTGGGTTCATTCCATTCCTGTGTTTGCTGTGACCAAATACAGTGGAATGAGCATTCCTTTTGGAATGAGCATTCCTACTTAAGCAGGAATGGGCATTCCTTGCCAAAACCCAAGAAATGCTCATTCCATTCCCACATGATTGACTATTATTGTAAAATATAAAACTTTTTTCTTAAAATATATATTTTAAAAATATGCATATATTGAATATTTTTTAAAATATTAAAACAAATATTAAATGCTTTTTTAAAAATTATTTTTTTTAAATATTAAATATTTTGATTAAATATTATTCACACTAAAAAAATCATAAAATACTTATCAAACTTAACATTGGACTAATTTTTTTAATTATAACTAGCAAACATATTAAATTTTTAAAGATATTTTGCAAATAGATTAAAAAAATAAGGTGGATTAAAATTGTTAAAAATGTAATCTTATTTCATAAAAAAAAAAAAACTAAATATGAACTATTTAGGCTAAATTTTTTTTAAAAATTAGAAATTTCAAGATATTGCATAAGAATATCTGATAATAGATTCTTGGACTTCCAAAATACGCTAAAAGATTATATATTTGAAAACAATATTCCAAGACATTCTATTAAATACTTTTCTAAACAAAATTTCACAAAAATATTTGGTTTAAAAAAAATATTTTAGATAAATAATATTGAATGTTTGTACCATAAATATTTTGTACAAATATAAAATATTTTGCTTAAATCTGATTTTATTCCACTAACTGATTGTTTAAAACCCAAAGTGGAATGTAATTGGCATATAATTCCTAAAAACTTAGCCAAACAGAGGAATGTAATGACTATTTCTATTCCATTCCTGTTTCATTCCATTCCTGAGTCCATTCCATTCCTGCGTTATTCCATTCCTGGCTACCAAACGTGCCCTTAGAGTGCATTACACGGAATAGAAGTTGATAAATATGAATCCTGTATCACCTTTACCTCGTTGCCATCCCCTGAATTACAAAGGTCGAGTGTTCAACCCGCACCGATTTCTTGTGTAACAAAAAATAAGGTTAATTACACAGACCTTCCCTGAAATTTGGCGAAATTACACGGACCTCTCCTCTATATTACAAAATTACACAGACCTTTCTTTTAGCATAATTTACTATTTTAGCTTTACTTTGTTTACCATTTTTCTAAACTACACATCTCTCTCTCTCTCTCTACTGTGTGTGTATATATATAGATATATATGTACATACATAACATATGGACACACACACATATATATGAATATGAATTTATTCAATGACTATATATATACAAATATGTATATATATATATATATGGTGTGTATGTATGTTTTTTTTTAACTAAGGGTATTTTTAACATTAGCAAATTAAGAAGGGAGGTGTCTGTAAATTTTGTAATCTAGAGGGGAGGTGTGTGTAATGTAAATCCAAACCTCAAGAGTGATTTGTATAATTTTATAATATAGAGGGGAGGTCCGTGTGATTTTCCTAAACCTCAGGGAAGGTCCGTGTAATTAACCCAAAAAATAAAAATTAAAAAAACAAAGGGAGGTATTAATAACAACTGAAGCGATAATAAGTCACGTGACGAGTGGAGCGTAGTAAAGAAAGTCAAGAGTAAGGCATGGGGTTGGTGCCTGGTGGTGCGCCAGGCCAGCGCATGAAATGTCACTAGTGGTGTCAATCGGGTTGGGTTGGCCCGGCCCGGCCCGAGCTCGGCCCAATTTTTCCGGGCTAAAAGCCCGGCCCGGCCCGGCCCGGTATAGGCCCAGCCCGCTAGGCCCGAGCACTTTTGTCCGGTCCGGGGTGGACACCCTTAGTCCTGTCCACGGCTCGGCCCGCTCCTTTGCCCGAAACCCGGCCCGGCCCGCTAGCCCTGCCCAAAAGCCCGGATAAACTAGCCGTTGTGGCCCGGCCCGGCCCGAAGCCCGTCCCGGTAGGCCCGCCCGAGCCCATAACGGCTAGTTTGGCCCTTTTTCAAATATTTTTCCACTTTTTACCCATCTAACGGCTATAAAACGGCTAGTTTTGGGGGTAAAAATGTAAATGTGCTTTTTGACTTCCCAAAATGCCCCTTAGCCCATTTTCTATAAATACCAAACCTTCCACAACATATTTTCTCATACAAAAATCAATTATCTCTCTCTATTCTCTACTTTCTCTATACTACTCCATAAACTACAAGTCTACAAGCACTTCTACTCTACAAGTTGGGGATTCAATTATCAAAGCTCTAATTTGTAAAGGCACTTCTAGTCTTCTACAACTTGAACTTACAAGCTCTCAAGTCTCAAGTCTTATTATAATTTATAGTTGTTTACTTCTTCTTCTACTACTATAAGTTGAGGTAAGTTTATTTATTGTTTCACTTCTTGCTTTATTAGTTGCTTATTTAATTGTTAGTATTTTTAATCTTTTATATTTCTTTCCCCTCTTTTTTTTTTATTTAAAAAAAATGGCATCTCACTCAAGATCTTCAAAAACTAGGGAAGGCCCAACTTATGACTTTGAAAATTTAGATTATGGGGAAAGAAATGAGATTAATGATTTGGAATTGGAGGATGATGACGACGTTGAAATTATGGGGTCTAATCCATCTGAACCATCTCCTTCAAATCCTAATGATCCCAGTCCCACCACTGAAAGAAAATTAAAATCACTTGTTTGGTTATTTTTTAAATTAAATGACGAAAAAAATGGAGCTATTTGCAAAATATGCGGACTCAAATTTTCTTACAAAGGTGGAGGAAATAATACACTTAAAAGGCACATCATAAACAAACATAAAGGTGCATGGGAAGCAGGTACCGCTCAAGCGGGTGGCTTAGTACAATCCCAAATTTCTGCTTCTACTGGCACAAGTGTTGGAACTTTTCTTTATAATAAAAAAAAATGAGGGAAGGCTTGGCAAAATTTGTTTGTGCATCTGATATGCCTTTTACTTTAGTTGAAGAAGAGTGCTTTACACGTTTTATTCAAACTTTTTTACAACCCGCCTACCAACCTATTACTAGAAATACTCTTGGAAGTGATATACAATATGTTTTTCAACAAACCAAAAAAAAATTAATTGAGAATTTTTCTACTTTTAATTGTATAATTGCATGCACTTCTGATTTGTGGACTGGTTGTAATAAAACGGGATATATATGTATAACGGCGCATTTTGTAGATGAAAATTGGAATATGAATAAAAATATCATTGCTTTTCGTGCATTAGACTATCCTCATACTAGTGAAAATATATATAACTATATAATCAATGTTTTTAATGAGTATGATATTATGAAAAAAATTATAAGCATTACTTTTGACAATGCTAGTGCTAATACAAATGCTATTAATATGTTTAAAGATCTTATGCGCCCAATGTTGAATGAAAAATTATTTCATGGGCGTTATGTATGTCATATCATTAATTTGATTATCCAAGATGGATTAACAAAAATTAATGATCACATACTTAAAATTAGAGAGGCAGTGGTCTTTTGTTGTTCAACGCCTAGCCGTCTACAAGCATTTTATGGTGTTTGTAAACAAAATCGTCTTAATCCAAAGAAATTACAAACTGATATTAAAACTCGTTGGAATTCTACTTATCTTATAATAGATTCTTGTAAAAAGTATAGTAATATTATTACTCAATTTGTTAATGTTAATTATCCTTTACTAAACTTAACTTCAAACGATTGGAATATGGCATTTGACTTTCATGGATTTTTAGAAGTATTTTACAATGCTACAAATAAACTTTTCGGTGTTTACTATTCTACTTCTTGTTTAGTTCTTATGGAATTATATAATATGGCTCATACATTTCATAGTTATAAACAAAAAAAAATGACATTTTTATTGATATTTGCGAGAAAATGGAAAAAAAGTTTAAAAAATATTGGTCTAACATGCCACCTGTATTTTACTTATCTTATCTGCAATCTTGGATCCTAGAATCAATTTTGATGGTGTTTGTGAAATGGTTAAACAAATATCTGAATTGATGCAAGGACCAGATGGAGAGCCTGGTCTAGAAATAACTACTTTTGAAATGGAAAATACTTTGGAATCTTTATTTCGTATTTACTATGAAAAATATACAAATAAAGAAAGTGCTACTTCTTCTTCAACTTCTAATATTGAGTTAAGTTCGGGAGCGTCAGGTGGTTCTTGGGCGAGCCAGTTTCTCAGTCGAAAGAAACAAAAGTGTGTTAGTCAATCATTTGTAAGTAGCTCTAACATTCTTGGTGAATTAAACAAGTATCGAGAAACCGAGTGGGAAAGCCGATTAACCAACGAGGAAATGGTTGATTTAAATCTTTTGACATGGTGGAAAGAACATGTAATAGCTTTCCCTGTTCTTTCCATCATGGCTCGTGATCTACTAACTCCTCCGGCTTCCACAGTTGCATCGGAGTCTGCTTTTAGTGTAGGTGGAAGGGTGCTAGAGGAAAAGAGGAGGAGATTATCTCCTGATATGCTTGACTGCTTGATGTGCTTGAAGGATTGGGACCGTGCACAATATCGAACTCAAAACTGCCAAGATCCTATTCTTAAAGACTTCGCAAATTTGGAAGTTACGGAAGAAAATTGAAGAATGAATATGAGAGTTGAAGATCATTTAGTTCCAAACAAATCAATTGTAATACTCCTGGCCCGCATGAGTATAAACTGTGAACGACTTTTAAAAAAAAAAAATCCAATTCTGTAAAATGTAATCTTTACTTTTTATTATATAAATTAATGATAAGTAATCTTTATTTTTTATTAGACTATAATTTTAAATATCAAATACTAGTAATCTCTTTAATTTTTATTGAATAATAAAAATTCTTTACTATTTTTTTTAATGAACTTTTTTTAGACTTTTAGTAATCACTAATCATTAATGAATAAATCTTTACTTTTTATTATACAAATTATTGAAATTAATGATAATAATCTTTATTTTTTACTCCCTCCGTTCCATATTAAGAGTCTCTTTTGGGAATTCCAACTTATTAAGAGACAATCTTGATTTTTGTAAGATTTTTAACTTTCTAATATTGCCCTTTTTGAAATTCAAAATTATAGTGCCATATAAAAAAAGAGAGAGGGAATAGTTGAATATAATAAAGGACAAATTTGGAAAGTGTGTATTAAAGTACTTTGACTTTTGAAAGAGGACTCTTAAAATGGGACATCAAAAAATGGCATTAAGGACTCTAAATATGGGACAGAGGGAGTATTATACTATAATTTTTAAATATCAAATACTAGTAATCTCTTCAATTTTTATTGAATAATAAATATTCTTTACTTTTTTTTTTTGAATGAACTTTTTTTAGTAATCACTAATCATTAATGAATAAATCTTTACTTTTTATTGTACAATTTATGATAAGTAATCTTTATTTTTTATTAGACTATAATTTTTAAATATCAAATAATAGTAATCTCATTAATTTTTATTGAATAATAAATATTATTTACTTTTTTTTTTTTGTTAAATAAACTTTTTTTTAGTAATCACTAATAATCAATGCATAAACTAAACATATAAAAAAAAAAAAGAGTAAAAGTAAAAACTCTCCCCAATTCCCAAACATTAAACTTTAAAAGTTAAAACTTCCCCCCCCCCCCCCCCCCAAAACTCTGGCCCGGCCCGTCTATGCACCCGTCCACGAGCCCGTCCATGAGCTCGTCCCGGCCCGGCCCTAGTGAGCCCGGGCCACCGGTCCGGGGCGGACATCCCCCCTCCCTTCTCAAGCCCGGCCCGGCCCGACCCGATTTTAGGTGAGGCCCGGCCCGGCCCGACCCTCTAGCCCGGTTAGGCCCGCTTTGACCGAGCCCGGCCTGGCCCAGCCCGGCCCGTTTGACACCACTAAATGTCACGTGTAGAGGGTGTGGTGTGGGTGTAGTGGTAAATTGGTAATAGTCAAATAGATTTTATTTTATTTTTATTTATTTATTTATTTTTTAAAGACAATAGTCAAATAGGTTAGATTCTTAATTGTGTGCGGAAGTGGACCAGTAATTGAAAGTTCAGAGAGGTAGTAGTAAATATTGAGGGGCGCGAGGCATAAAAAATGGCTGAGTATTATGTTTTTTTAAATGGGCAATGCTATAGTGAGCAGCTTCTTATATGAGAAGGTGTGCTTTAATCGATAGATGAGCATTTAGCCATAAGATTCTCAGGATTTTGGAGATGTATTTATTGTTCGATGCTCATTCAATGGTTAAAAACTGCTTTCTCATATGAGAAGTTTCTCACAATAGACTTGCCCTTTTTAAATCTAAACTCTAAAATGGCATAAGTTATCATAGTTAAAGAGGTAAAGATTTTGACATTTATAAGTTGTCTCCAATGCATAGATTTGGTGTTCGATTTCATCCCCTTTTCCATTTCAAAATAAAAAATAAAAAAATCTAAACTCTAAATTTATATTTTAAATGATGTAATAATGGGCCTAATATGGAGTCACTGAATTTTGATTAACGAATGTTGAAATGACCCCATAGTGGACCCACTATCACATCATTTGAGATGTAGATTTAAAATTTTAATTTGAGAAGCATAGCGATATTACTAAAAAAAAAAAAAATGCTATTGTATGATAAATGGAATTATTGGAGAAATTGTTCTATGATTCGATAATATTGTCTCGTGGTGATTTCGGCTCATGTGACCAAGTTGTCTGGCTAATCAAATATAAAAACTATGTACTTAATCACATAACAACTCCTATTTGTTAAAATAACAGTCTATGATCCAGATTATACAATTAACTTTTCTATTTTTTTGGGAAGACTAGGATGAATCCTTACACTTGTTTTTCATGACTCGGATTTTACCATATCTTTGGGACGAGGTTATTAATTGACACTGTTTTATTTAAATACTTAGAATAGAGAGCAAACTTCAAACGCGTACACCAATCTTACACGTACACCAATCTTACACTCCTTCAGTTTTAAAATGAGTGTTCACCTTTCTTTTTTTGGACGTTTTAAAATAAGTGTCCACTTTAAAAGTCAAGTACAATATTTGTGTAAACTATCTATAATACCCTCACAATAAAAACAAGCACTATTTATTTCTTAGGAGAGTGAGAATAGAATAGTGAGTACGAAAGTCTATCACATCAAAAGATAAAATGAAAAAGTAAAAAAATAATAGACAAAAAAATAAGGGTGATGCTATTTCCACTCCATCATTGAACCAAGGCACTCCATGGTACCATTCTTAAAGCATGTAGTACCATGCATGTCATGCATTGCATACATGGTACCACATGCTCTGAGAGTGGTACCATGGAGTGCCTTGGTTCAATGATGAAGTGGAAATAACAATTCCCAAAAATAAATGTAATACACATTTTTTAACTAATGTGTAAATTGATAGTGGACATTTATTTTGAAAAAGATGAAATCAGTGGTGGAAGGGATTTTTGAGAATTAATGTAGGAGAAGTTCTAGGGCGATTCTCTTTTAGAAGTTCCTATAGACCTAATTTGTCATTTATGATAAAAAAAACATTTTTTAATACAATTACATTAAAAGCTGTTTTTCTTGTTGTATAAAAACAATTTTTCTTAATAAATGACAAATTAGATTCGAAGGATCAGTCTCTCCAAATTTTTCCTTAGTGTAGTGGTGGGGAGGGTTTCAAGGGACAGATGTACCCACTGAAGGGGACATCTCTCCAACAGCAGCAATCATTGAATCTTTGCTTTCTTTCTCTCTCTAAAATTTATGTCTATTTGTTTTGGTGGGGGCCACAACTCCTTAAGAACATCTCTATGATACTAGCAATTATTATAGCAGTGATTGAATGGTCTCTCTTTTGCATCCTTTCAATCAAGTGCTTTAGGGTTCTCTTACTTTTTCAGAAATTCAGGCCCCTCACCTCACACGTCCCTTCATCTGTCCTATCTCTCTCTCTCCTCCCTCATCATTACTTCATCTCTCACCCTGTGGAAGATTTTAGGGATAACTAAGTTTCAGTTTATTTTTAAATTCTCTCTTCTATTTTATGTAACTCTATTTTTAAATTCAACTATTCAAGTGAATAAAAAAAATTACTCTATCCGTATATTTTTTTGAGTCTTATATTCCATCTTAGGATGTCCTAAAATTAGTGTCCACTTTTCTAAATTGGTATACAATTTTACTTACTTTTCAATACTACCTTTCCTTGAAATCTACACCAAGACAAAATTAAAAATGTTTTTATAATGATTAGGGGCAATTGTGGAAAGTAGGTGTAGATTCTTTTTGTCCCCTTAATAAGTTGAGTTCCCAAATATGGACTCAAAAAAGGGACGGAGGGAGTAATATCTACTTTTCATAATTATCCATAATTATTGTACTTTCTTTTTTATTTTGTTTTGGTGTTAATTGTAAAAAAGGGTAATTTGGAAAACTAAATAAAATTTACATACTCCCTCCGTCCAATTTTATGTGTCCATCTTGGGGAATCCAATTATTCAAGGGGATAAAAAGAATTTACTACTTTCCACAATTGCCCATAATCATTGCACTTTCTTTTTTTTGTTTTGTTTTGGTGTTGATTGATTGTAAAGAATGGTAGTTTGAGAAACTAAATAAAATTTACATACTAATTTAGGAAAGTGGACAACAATTTTGGGACATCCCAAAAAGAAAAGATGGACACATAAAATGGAAAAGAGGGAGTACTAATTTAGGAAAGTGGACAACAATTTTGGGGCATCCCAAAAAAGAAAACGGGACACATAAAATGGGACAAAGGGAGTAGAATTTAAAAATCAGTCTATTATTTTTTCAAAATAGAAAAAAAATCAATTTTTTTGTTAAAAAAAAATCCTTCAAATTTATGTAACGTTTTGGAATAACTCCTTATAAGATTGTGAATAACTTTTTGAAACGTTGGAGCAACTTTTCAGAATGCAGAGAGCAATTTGTTTCAACATCGGATGCAACTCTTCACAAGGTTGAGAGCAACTCTTCACAACGTTAGGAGCAATTATCACACTTTTTGGTGCAAATTTACAACGTTGGAAGCATAAAATAGACTAAAATATACAAAATAACTATAGACTAAAATACAAAATAACAGAATTTTAAATTTTGTACAAAAAGTTGTCTAAAATGTAAATATTCCAAAATTTTATTGTACATCGTGTTTTTGTTTTTGTTTTGGTTTAATTTTTTTTAATTGGTTTTTAGATGATCAAGACAAAACCGTCAGCGTGTCCTCTGCGACTTCCGGATCTCCGTCAGTGTTTCACACAATTTACCAATCACCCTTTTATCGGAGTACAACAAGGGGCAAAAAAATCCAGGGTACGTGCACACCCTCAGCATGTCCTCTGCGACTTCTGGATATCCGCCAGTGTTCCAACAATTTACCTATTGCCGTTTTATTAGACAAGGGTTAAGTGCATCGATTCCAAAGTGCATACACCAATTCAAGTTAGAAGGCAAGCTCAAAATGAAATTTTATTTAGTATGAAGGAACATACGAGAGAATATGTGTGTGTATATATATATATATTTTTTCTTTTCTTTTCTTTTCTTTTTTCTTTTTCCTCACGAAATTCATGATCCAACCAAAGCCTTAGAGGATCTGCAAAACAAAAGTTGGTTTTTGTATTGCCTGATTGATATGATACTTCATATGTGACACATATATTAGAGAGATTCATATACTTGATTCCATAAATTTAATGACACATGCAATTTATTGAAAGTGGTTAAGAAGTGTAACAATGATGAATAAAGTAGAGATAATTACATTTTAATCAATTTTTTTGTATAAAATTTAAAAACCAATCGATTACTTTTTAAATTTAAAAAATAGCAACAATCATTAAAAAAAAAAAATCAACTTTTGTATTGTTATTTTGTATTTTAGTCTATTTTATATTTTCAACGTTGTGAACTTGTACCAAAACATTGTGATCATTGCTCCCAATGTTTGGAAGACTTGTTCTCGACGTTTGAAGAGTTGCACCCGACTTTGAAACGAGTTGCTCCCTACATTTTGAAGAGTTGCTTTCAACGTTTGAAAGAGTTGTTCCACAATGTCGTGTAAAATTTAATGACTTTTTATTTTACAAAAAAATGATATTTTTCTAATTTAGAAAAAGCATTAGACCGACTTTTAAATTTTATACAAAAAAATTGACTGAAATTTAATTATCCCAATAAGCTATTAATCAGTTTGTCTTGTTTTCCACTTTATAGATTTACACGTATACAGGCTTATATACATGTCCACTTCGGGGGCAAGTAGAAATATGAGAACCATAAGGCCAAGTATGGATGCTGGGTCATTAGATAATTAGTCCATTTAAATAGACTATTCATGGGATTAATAAAATCATATCCCCGTGATAGTTAGTGGCCTAAATTCTAAATGATTTAGTTAAAATGAGTTAATAGTCCTGTGCAAAATCGGCGTGCCCAAAACCGGACTATCTCAATTAAAATATCCCAATAGTTCAATTATTAAAAAAAAATAAAAATAAAAAAAATAAAAAATAAAAAAATTAAATTAAATTAGCCCAATAATTCAATCCCCTATTTCTTCCGTAAAACAAACATAACCTAAGGCTAAGGGATAGCATTAATGTACCCAGCTCCTGTAATCTTCACCAATAATGCACATGCAGATGCAAATTCATCTAATTATGAACTTGTGGACCATCTGAACCAAAAAGCTTTGACTTTATATATTTTAGAACTGACACATTACATTGTTGTTTGATTATGTTATTTGATTCTCCTTAACGTTGTAGCCAAAGGACCATCTCACTATATGAAAGTATGATGGCTATTAAATGGTGGACTTTGTAGTGGACCATGACTATTCATGAAAAGCCTCACCCAGAAAAAGTGAAAGGAGAGAAAAAAAAGACACAATAAATAAAGAGACCCAAGTTGATAATGTCAACCATATATGTATAGATTAGGAGTAATGATTCGTGCACATAAAATGTGCACATAAAGTGTGCACATAAAGATCTGAGTAATGATTCGTGCACATAAAATGTGCACATAAAGTGTGCACATAAAGATCTAGGTCATTCATTTTGGTGGATCCTATGTGTGCAGGGATGGACCCCACCAAAATGAATGGCTCAGATCTTTATGTACACACTTTATGTGCACATTTTATGTGCACATAGCATTACCCTAAAGATCTAGGCTATTCATTTTGATGGGTCCTATGTGTGCAGGAATGGACCCCACCAAAATGAATGACTCAAATCTTTATGTGCACACTTTATGTGCACATTTTATGTGCACGTGGCATTACCCATATATTACTCATATTAGTGATATGCCTCTTTTCAAAAATAGCAAAAATTTCTCTATCTTTTATCCACTTGGGTTAGAGCCTTAGAGGTCAGTAGTTTGGTAAAAGAAAGCTTGAGTGCGGCCCAATGACCCTTTTCTTGGAAAAAGCAAAAGGCAGGCCCATTCTAAGTCATTTACATCATAAATTAAAGGCAGATGAAAAGTTGAAAAAGAGAATTTGACTTCCTTTATTTTTCTTATTTGATTTTTAATTTTGTGACCACGTCTTCAATAACTTTTGTTAGATACTTTTCGTCTCGTGTTAGTTTGCTACTGGTCAATTTGTGTGTCAATAGACGTACATGTACAAGGGGATCAATAATATTTTTTTTTTAGGAAGGATCAATACCACTTCTAAACAATAGTAAAAGTATTCAAGTATTTTCCTTAATTTTTATACTTTACAATGATTAAAGGGACCGAGCTGGTGCGTCAGTCAATACAAATAGAGTAATGCTATTGTTCTCAAATTTGACTACCAAATACTTTAATAGTTGTACCACAAATGGTATAACTAATAGAATTTGGAATTCAAAATTTAAAAATCATATCATTAGTCGTAAAAATAACCACACTTCCCAATATCGAAGGGACCGTTTCGAAAATGTAATAATCGGTTCCACTGAGCATGAAAAAAAAAAAAAAAAACAAAAGCAGGTTCAACTTCCACACATGTTTTAAAGATACTTTTTAAAACATATACAAGTCAGAGCCGGTCCTGACAATTTGGCCTGAAGCGATATTGAAAGCCCGCAATTTTTGGACCTTTTTTTACACATATTTGCAAGTATATTTGCACATTATAGTTTGATTTGTGAGTTGTTTAGCCATTTTTTTTTAGAAATTAAAAGTTTAGTGAATTTAACCTTGGAACATGTAGTGAATTTTGAACTTAGGCCAAAAACCCATAAGCTAGACATTAGAACAAACACTTGAGGTGCACACTAAATGAGCCAAAATTAATAAAACACTAAGGGTACGTTTGATAAAATTTAAAATTAAGTAATGAAAATTAATTGCTGAAAATTTTATATGATTTGCATTAGCAAAAAACAAAAACAGTGTTTTAAGAACTAAAATAGACTGGATTCAACAGAAAATTCACTTAACATTTTCAATGTATTTTCTGCTGCCTTTTCAATTAAGTGATACATTATCAATGTACTGAAAAAAATTAAGTGTTGAAAATTTTCATTTTCACCACTTAATTGAGTTATCAAACACATTCAAAGCAAAAACTAACTCCAAAATCATAAAAGCAATCACAACTCGTCAATTCAAGAATTGGGCTTTTTTTTATTTATTTTTATTTATTATTTTTTATAAGAATTGGGCTTTGTGTTTGAACAAAGAAAGATTTGACTTCTTAATTTGTAATGAAATGTTTATTGGGCCAGTCATCAAATATGATTGGGTCATATACATATATACATACATGGGCCATTTGGAGCTGGGGCTCGAAGCCCTTGCTTATTTAGTTTGTTTACTACTTTACTCTCAGAACCGAGCCTATCACAAAGTCCCCGTGCGAACGAACAACACTCTACTAAACACAGGTTCTCAACCAACGTGATAGTGATCTTGTAGAAAATGGGAACAAGACTAACCTAATCTTGATTTATGCACTCTCCAAACAGACCATTAAAAAAAAAAAAAATGACAACGTATGATGCCTCAAATAAATTTCAATCCATATAAATAAAAGACCATTTAATAGTTCTGCCAATAAATTTACTCAATTTGATAATGTACCAAGTTCGAAAATGAACCAAGAGATTAGGCAAGGATCCAAGTGTGCACTAGAAAGGAGGGGGACAAACTTCGATATTCTATGTAATTAAAATGGACTACTAGTCCCGTCCCATCCCCCAGTCCTCTGAATGTAATTAAAATGGACTACTAGTCCCGTCCCATCCCCCAGTCCTCTGAAAAACAAACGTGGAGGGTTGAGAAGTTAAAAGCCCTCTCAAGTCTTCACCATTACAACCCAATATAGCATGAGGATAATGTCCACAGCCGTTTCCGTTTGCCCCGGAAAAGGGAAGAAAAAGTAAAAAAAAAAAAAAAAAAAAAAAAATCTTCAAACTTGAAAAGGTCTGAAGAAATTGTTAAACCACCAAAAAATGAAGTAGACCCAAAGGGGGCCAAGATGACTCACCAGAGACCAAATGAAGCATTCACTGATTTCCAAGCTTTGTATGAAAGTGCAACCCCCTCCCCCCCTCACAGAAGAGACAAATTGAGATAAGCTCAATAACATGAGTAGTCATACCATCATAACTAAAAGTTTTCTTTCTTTTTTTTTTTCCCCAGGAATTTGAAACAATGGAACAAAAAACTGATAATAACTTGACTTTTTTCGTATTCAATAATATGAAAACCGTCTTCCATGAATTGTGTGCGAAAGAAAATGATAAAAGGAAATAAGAGATTGAAAATTTGAAACTACAAATAGTTGAACAATGCTATGCTTCCAAAATAGCTTACCGTTGTACTACATTTTGTGGCAATGATTGATGGTACCACATGTCTCTACATGCGGTACACTGACAAAGTATTTCAGAACCATATTTGGGAAGCACAACATTATTCCAAACATTCATATAATACCAGTGACCATTTGTCGAATCTCAAGATAGAGATGAAGCGAAGCCTCCTTTGAGCTCGAATTCGTCTCATAAGACTTATCCGAAGTAGTGGATTCCATTTTTCTTGAACTAAGGCTTAGTTTGGCCCCCACGTGGCTTTTTAAAAGGAGCTTATGAAATTTATTACCAAGTTGCTTGATAATTTTATACAAGTGACACTACTCTTCAAAAAGATATCATGAAACTAAAAAGCAACATTGAGCTTTTAAAAGCTCTACCCCCAAAAAAGTCCTAAGTTCAACTTTTGCAAAACTCATAAACTAGTTACCAAATGAATTAACATGAAATTATGCTTCAAAAAAGGAGAAGCACCAAAATGGAGGCCAAACTAAGCCTAAATCAAGCAGCTGCCCAATGAACTGTTAAAACCAGGAGAAGCGGCGAATCAAGCAGTGAATCACTTGCGAAGAAGCGGGTCCTCCTACTAGAAGAGTAATGAATGGTACCGCTCGCCTAAAACTAGCGTCGGCCATACAGAGGCATTGATTTTTCAATTAAACAAATCCCATCTCTTGAAGGGAAACTAAATATACCTAGAGAATTTTATTTTATTTAGCATAGCTCAGCTGTCACCTATTGTTGGCTCATCGCTCACTACATTTAAGAGATTCAGAGCCTAACGTGCACAAGGTGGAGTATCTCCTGATCCACAAAGACTCCATGAAAAAACAAGATTCCTATCTCGCACGGTTGCATGTTGCAACAATGTGCAAAGAAGATGTGAAACTTGGAAAAGCTAAACCTGAGATTAGCGTCCCAAGCCACTCAAGATGATCTTTAATCCAAAGCTTTCCATGGTACTCTGTTGAACCGTAAGTTCCCTTTATTTCAAACTAACAAGTGCCAGAATACTAAATAGTTTCTGTAAAATATTTCCACCATCTCTTTCCTCTACGAACACTAGGACTTCTCTTACACCTTAAAATCCCAGCACGAAAAGTCTTCTACAATATACATCCACCACAAAACCATTCGTGAAACGCAACATTAAACCTATCCCACTTCGCTTGGTATTCACTGTTCATATGGCCAAGTCAAATAGGAGATAAAACGAGCCCCAAATTGGTTGGCATGACTCTTTATATGCCTATAACCTATCCAATGCTTCAAATTCCAAAGGATTCGTCTACTTTCCTTGCTTATAATAAAAAGGGATTCTAGTTCCTTCGTTACTTCATAATGGTATTTTACGATCAGAAAAAATAAAAAATAAAAAAAAAATCCAAGACATGTTATGGACAACCAATGTCTAGCTTATACTAGCCAAGTAGAGTCGAATACTACAGTCTTCGGCTCTGCGATTTCATACTTAATTTTCTTTTTCTGTTTCATTTTTTTCATCCAATAGCTGGGTTACACAATGGACTGCTCATTAAACCCTCTAACCCAGGTGGAAAAGGTGGTGATCTATCCCAAAACTACCTAACTTTAGCATTACTGTAACTGGCACATTTATACCGCCCTGACACTCATTCCATTGTCACAAAGAACTAATAGACAAGGAGAACAACTATGTCATGTTAACATTAAGACAGTTGTAGTCCGAAGAGAATGCCTGCGCACAAAAGTTTTTAATCTCCATCAATTTTTAGAATCACAGTAGTATAACCTAGGAAAGCAAAAGAAAGTTAACAGATGCATTTCCATCCAATCAGCAACTAAGACTTTCTCAAACAAACATCCTTCGAAGAATAATGAATTAAATGAGCCGTTACAGACAACATCCAATCAACAAATCCATCGAAATTTGGAAATAACAGTTTGTAGAATGAACCTAAAATTACTTAGACTGGTAGTAAGAAACATTTTTTTTTTATCCAAGTATGTTAAACATGGTGATTTAAAATAAAAGAAACATTAAAGTATCAGCAATACAACAAACATGTCTTTCAGAAAACGAAACTCATACGAACTTCACCTTTTTCTTTTTTCTATAAGAAAAAGAAAACTATATTCACCTTAATCTTCTCCTTCTGGCTTCACGGGAAACCGCATTCTCTCCATCTGAAACCCTTGAAACACCACTTCTTCTCCGGGAAGATGAAGGACGGGACACATCTACATTGATCTCAATAGATGTATTTGTTGATATGTTTTCCATGGGCACAAAGGCAGAAGAAACATCTGTTCTTCTAGAAGATGAAGGCAAGGGCAGCGTTGAGTCGATCTCAGTATTGACTGGTAACAACTGAGCATCGTTACGGTGCAAAAGGCGGTCCTGAATATATGACTCAAGGTTGTCCACTAATCTTTCCGCATCATTCAATGCCGACGATATGGAAGAAAGTGAAGCAGCACTTTCTGATAATACCCTTGAAAACTGACGGGAACGGAGACGGAAGCCACCTCCTGCCTCTGTGTTGGGCAACACCTCAGGATCCGGAACACGGTTGGCCGAGACACTGGTTCCGACCGAACTTTCACTTACACCATCAAGATCATGTGGTTGAGGGCGCACCCCTATTATGCCCATCCCGGCCCTAATTCGCCGAAGTGCTTCTGCAACGGGAACATGAGAGACACCCCGGTTAACACGTTGTTGCCTAACACTCTCTATCCGGTGCGCTCGGGGCCTCGGAGGTACCTTCAAGACAGACTCCGACTCTAACATGTGGGTTTTGTTCCCGTTGCCATATATTGGAATAATATTAGTTTCTATCACCTCTCCCTTGCACATTGGACATTCCTTCGCAGTTGAATCCACATACGGCAATCGATAAAAGCATGCCCAACAAAACAAATGACCGCAACAAGTCAATATAGGTTCTCTTGCAATATCAAGACATATATTACAATCGAAAAAACTCCCACCATCGTTACTGACCTTCTTGACATCCATATCCATTTCCAATGCCTTTGCAACCAAATAGGTGCTATTCCTTTTACAACTTCTGCTCCTACCAACCTCTCCATTATTCACTTCACTCTCAATGCCTAAATTACTCATTTGTTCAATCGAAACACCACTTGTTTCGGGAGGGTTTCGAGCTTGACGCCACCTCTGGCGTTGCCTGGCCCGAGCTGTGACCGCCTCGAGTTGCCGGATTCTTTGTTCTATCTGACCGTGGGCGGTTTCTAATTCGTTCAACAAAGAACCTAATTCTATCACTGACTCAACAGGTGGGTCAGGTGGTTCTTGGTTCAAATCCAGATCCATCCTCATTTCATCCCTAATCTCATCATTCTCCATCAAATATCACAACAATCCAAGTAGATTCCCAAATACCCTTCTGCACAAGTCACACAAACTTGCTAATTACTGTCAATCCATCCTCATTTCATCCCTAATCTCATCATTCTCCATCAAATATCACAACAATCCAGGTAGATTCCCAAATACCCTTTTGCACAAGTCACACAAACTTGCTAATTACAGTCAATCCATCATCATTTCATCCCTGATTTCATCATTCTCCATCAAATATCACAATAGTTCAAGTAGATTTCCAAATACCCTTTTGCATAAGCCACACAAACTTGCTAATTACAGTCAATCCAGTTTCCAAAAACAAAACTTGTCAGAATTGAGTATTGTTTTTACAAAATCAAGATTGCACAATGAGTACATGTTCAGATTTATAATACTGAATCTGTATCAATAAATTTAGAGAAAAATCTATACAGGCAGTTATTTAGAAAGAGAGAGAGAAAAAACCTGTCTGAAAAGGGGGTCTTAGCTAAAGTTTTGATCCTCTAGGGTTTTGATTGAAGGCAAACGAGGGCTCCGTTTCAATCCGGAGATGATTGTCCTCCATTGCTTCTCCTTCTGCTCCTGCAGTCAGCGATTTGTCTCTAGAGAAAGAAAGTGGGGAGATTGAGAGTTTCGGTGCATGTAGAGAGAGAGAGAGAGAGAGAGAGAGAGAGAAGGGTAAGAGACAAAGAGGGGCATGAATGATGAAACGATGAACTGTCGAGCTATCGCGCATTATCAGCTCAGTGGATCTAGGTCCTGTTTGGCTCGCATTATCAAACCAGTGGACCTAGGTCCTGTTTGGCTTTATAGAGTTCATAAGTGATTATCGATAGCTTTGTAGAGTTTAAAAGTGATTGAACAATAAAACTGTGATGAAATTGTTTGGCAAATCAGATTTTGCGATTGACTCACAGAAATATTTTTGAGTTAATGGCGACTATTTCGAATAAGTCAAAAGTTAACTTAGACATCTTAGAGCATCTGCAGTGGTGTAAGTTTTGGTATAGTAAATTTAGGCTAAGTTACTATATAGAAAGTGGAAGTTTCACAGTGGTGTATCAAGTGAGCCGGCAGAGTGAGTGTTGGCTAGGTGTGGGCCGGCGAAGGCAATGTCGTCTAGGGTTGGCCAAGGCAATGCCATTTGGTCAACCCAATCGGCAAAGGCTTTGTCGGCGCCGATTGGGATACTTTTTGATAAAAAAAATTTCAAAGAAACAAAACGGCAAAGGCTAATGATAAGTGAATTTAGTTGAATGATAAAATTAACTTTTACTAACATATACTAGCTTACTAAGTTTTCATTTAAGCTATACCGTTGTGGGAGGTTGTAGGGTAAAAAACTAAGTTCCTATACCATAAACATACCATTACAGATGCTCTTATGATCAAAAGTAAAAAAAAAAAAAAAGAAGAAGAAAAAAAAAAAAAAAAAAATTTATAGCGAAAGTAATATTTCTTTAAAAACCATACAAAAGTAAAAAAACTACATGAACAATAAGCAAAACAAACTTCTGAGTCGTATTGTAAATCTCTCCAATCCCTGATGAAACTATATGTGGCCTAGCTCGATACAGAGCCGGCTGAGGGAAAAAGCTGCCAAATTTATCCACAACAGAGATCGTCCAAAAATCTCACCATGACTGCGAAAAGACCCCACCAAAATGCCATGTTTAACGAAAAAAAAACATCAAATCTGATGGATACAACGCTAGATCTGAATGAGAAAATCACCAGATCTAAAAAGGACAACGATGCAACTGCGAAGAGGAGTAGTCGGATCTAATCGTAGCATGAGGATATGAAAGAGATCTAGAGTGAAAACCTAAACGAAACAAAATAAAACAAAAAACAAACAAAAAAATCCTCAAAGAGAGGGACTCAAACCCTCATAAAGAGGGAAAAAAAACCCTCCAAAAGAGGGACAAACACCCTCCTAAAAGAGGGACAACTGATAAAGTGAGAGAGCTAGGGGCTCTCCCATGGAGGGAGATCCATGGGAGAGCCCTGGAAGAGGCATTGGCGATGTGGGTACCTGAACCAAGTATAGGGCTTAGAAGGATTAAGCCCACTTGATTGATCCCATTACAATCCTCATGTCTACAACCACGAGTGAGGTTCACCACCCTTCATTAGCCTTTATCCGATCCGGACGATTTGGATTACTTATATTTAGATTCCGTGGGGCTTTTTATCCCACTCGAGGCAACAATCAATGCCTGTGATCCATATCCGAGGCTAGACGAGTGAGTAATCCATGTTTTATCCCACAAGGCTAAATCCGGAGAGATTCTCGCTATTGAAGTCGCCACTTGGTTTGATAAAGGAAACCAAGAAAACTGAATCTATCAAGTCCAATGGAAGAAAGCACCGCCCCGTCGTTACCAAAGAACTTGGTTCGGGGGTTAAGGTACAAGAGGGGAAGGAGCTAGATCGTGCTAAAACACCCCCTCTCGCCCAGGGCTGGCCCCAAGTATTTGGAGGCCCGGGACGAACTACTAAAAGGGAGGCCTGACACGAGAATTTTTCTGTGTGCGCTTGTGTGCTATACCCAAGTGTAGGTAATCGTGCAAGTAGTAGTCTGGTTAAGTCCAGGTCGATCCCACAGGGAAGGTGTTAAACTAATTACTTAGATTAATCTCAAACAAGAAAATAAAATTCAATATTTTAAAGGAATGTAGAACACAAAGTCCCACAATTTATCAACTACTAAAAATAAAACAATTAAACTAAATTAGACTAATTACCAACTAATTAATTAAAACAAAGATTTAAAACGTGTTTTCTTAACTAAAAGGAAATATTGGGATTACACGAATCCACCGCGACCTAGCCATCTACCATGCAATTGCGTTGAAGCTCAATGGAGTACACTTTCTACAGTATTCCGTATTTCTATTAGGATAAAAAATCTATAGTCCTTTCATGACCGGGACTATATCATCACAATGGAGTTTGAAATACACAAAAGCGGTTTAAAACAATAGTTTTGACTCTCACCTACAATGGTATTAGCATTGAGGGTGGTTTGCAAAATATGTTGAAGAAAAATGACTCAAGGCTTAAAGTTCACAGACTGTTTTGACAAACTGAGCGTTTTGGGACAATTTGATAACAATCCAATAAAACAGAAAGTCTAGGAATACTGCATAGAATGTCCTCAAGAATCAGAGGGTTCGATCGATCGACGCGCTTTCGATTGATCGAATATCTTCATCTCTCGATCGATCGAACTGACTTCGATCGCTCGACTGCATCTCTGTTTCGATCGATCGAGAAATCTCAATCGATCGAACACAGGAATTATTCTGCTGCATGGCAGAGGCTTGAGATCACGGTTTCATCGTGATCTCCCAACCTGGGGACTACTCAAACATCGTCTGAAGTGTCTCAGATTCGTTTTTAACATAAAGTTCCATTAAAGGTGTGTTTGTTTGTGATTTTTGCAATAAATCTATGAAAACTAAGTATATAACTATAACTAACATTCAAGACTACTAGATAGCAGATTAAACTTCTATAAACTAAGTGCAGAACATAAATAAAGTAACCTGAAAAGGAATACTTGTATTGAACTAATGAGGAATCCAAACAACCAATGTAAATCCTTGCTTAAACCTACAAAAAATCAAAGTAAAAGCTCTCTACTCTCTATAAACTGATGAAAATGAAATTGGGCGTCCTTTTGGACGTACATAATATGAGTATATATACTTAAGACCTAATGCTAGGGTTAAACACCCGCTTCTGCTGCGTGCCCGTAAAATCTGATAAAAGCCATGTTCGATCGATCGAACATCCTTCGATCGATTGAACATCTGACATCTTCGAGCGCTTGAACTCTTTCGATCGATCGAACCTTCGATCAATCGAATGGTCTTCAATCGATCGAGGTTCACTTTTCATCCTTTACTTGTCTTCATTAAAAATCAGCACTCCCTTTTATCTTTTTCATCTAATTCCTTACACATCAACAGTAATATGCACAAACTACAGCTTAAACAAACAACTTATCATAGTTTAATCAATATGTGTACAAACTAGCATTGTAATTCAAATTCCAGATAAATGGAGGAATTGTGAAGTAATTTAACACATTTTCTTCTTTTAGTGCGGTTGTATGTTACAAATACCCCCACTTGTCAAGGCCCCTATACATTTACATATAATTTTTTTTTAAACACATTGAAGTTCATTTTTTACAACTTCTTAAGATAAAATCAGATTTAAATACCCCTCTTTGACTTTTCTCTTTCTAGTTTTCAAATACCAAGCTCCAAGTTGAAAAATTGATTATCTGAAACAAAATATGTAAAAATCATAGTAGAATAAGAAAAATTAGGGCATGTATATAATTAGATTGATCAATATCATTCAATTATATAATCATCACATCTTTAAGGTCAATTGAATTGATCAATATATGATCATCATAAACATATATTATATATGGGTTCTAAAAGTAGAAATATATAAGGGGTACAGTGTGGGTTTCAGTGTCCGGTGTGGAGTTCAGTGTTTGTCTCCCTTATTTATTTCCACTTTTAGAACCTTAACATATGCCCTAAAGGTTTAGGGCACATGTTAACAAAACCCTAGATATACATAAAAAGATATTGGAGACCAATTACCAAATACAATCAATCATTTTGGAGTACTATCAATTTATATGTACTTTTATATATGTATGATAGTAATGATACCTTGATTACTATTTGCTGCGTCCTGCCAGCAGCCATCACCATCAGCCACTGGCTCACTGCATGAGACTATAGGAGATTGGGAGAAAGAGATTAGAGAAGGTAAGTCACGTTACTTGCGAAAGTATATACCATATAGCCTATATAAATATTGGGCCCTCAAAATTTTTAAGCCATTTGTGGCCTAGGGCAGACATCTTAATCTATATAAGAATACTTTTCAGCAATGCTGGGAATCACGTCATTTTATGGATCATAACATGGGAGCTTCATATCTCAACCCATCCAAATATTTGACTAAAGCCATGCAGAAAGAGAAGAAACAACACAGGATGTGACAAAGAGAATGAAAGAAACTCCGACTTCTCTTTACACACTTAGTCTTTTAGAATAGCACAGTCTCTTCTCCTATTTTTAGGATT
The DNA here is from genome assembly GCA_033977485.1 of Hydrangea macrophylla. Lineage (NCBI taxonomy): Eukaryota > Viridiplantae > Streptophyta > Magnoliopsida > Cornales > Hydrangeaceae > Hydrangea > Hydrangea macrophylla. The sequence continues at coordinate 35,878,385 of CM066997.1, forward strand.
TTTATCTTTCAGCTCTTTATTATAACGAATAAAACTTCATCAATAAAATCTTTACTTCTGAGAATTCTCCTTATTTAGTCTACTTTCAATTCTTCACCTGTTCTTTGTTATGCCATTCTTATCATGCTTGACTCATTAATTAAAGATTGCTTTATTTTAGTCTTTTGGACACATGCTTGGATCTTTTCCCTAAAATCTACATTAATGTTAGGTTCAAAAGCAGGGCTAGCCTTTTTAAAAGAAGGGTTAGGCTTTCAAGGCGGAGGTTGCCCCTAGTATAGGGACAGACAAAGAAAATCAAGACTAGAAGGGCTTACTCATAGTGTAGCAAATGAATGTGAATGGCTTAAGGACCTGGACCGAACCTGTTACTAGGCTGCCTACGTATCCCCTAGTGGGAATCAGGTCCATTTACGTAGTTTGGGTAAGATGTACATGTGTGGGTTAAGCATAGTACTTCTTGAGGCGATTAAGATTAATATGTTCTTTAAACTTAAGGCCGTCCAAGTCTATTAGGTAGGCTGCTCCCCCTTTTAGGATGGTTTTGACTAGGTAGGGTCGGACCCAATTAGGTTTAAACTTCCCTCTTGGATCGAAGACTGGCGCTTTCAATTATTTCAAGACCAAGTCACCCTTAGCAATCTTCCTTGGGCAAACTTTCTTGTTATAGGCTCTAGCTATCCTTTGTTGGTATTCCTGGACATGGTTCAATGCCTCTAACCTCTTCTCATTTATCAATGCTAGGTCCTTATACCTCTTTCTCAACCATTGGGACTTTACTTCACATTCGACCATTACCCTTAAGGACGGTATCTCAAGCTCTATCGGTAAAATAGATTCCATTCCATACACCAGTGAATATGCTGTGGCTCCGGTGGATGTCCTCACGGATGTTCTGTAACCCCATAGTGCGAATGGTAGTTTTTCGTTAGATTGAAAGGTCCTATATAAGCTACCATGAAAAAGTCGGGTTTTGGTCAAACAATGGGACCCTTGACGGACATCTGATATACCCCTCATTACAAGGTTAGATAGTATATGGATGCTTTTATATACCAACAGACGGTACGTGATCAAGGGTGATCATACGGCTCTATGGTAACTTAGCCGACCGGGTCATAGTTCTGTGCAATCAACAAGCGAGACATGCAAGTACAATGCAATAAGCACACAAAAATTAATTAATTAGATTAAAAGGATGCTTTCAAGTCTAATTCTTGAGTGAACCCAAAATCAGAATTCTGGTCTGCGAAACTAGAGATTCTGGGTTCGATCCCCAGCAGAGTCGCCAGATTGTGGATATTGGCATTTGGGCCCATGTTTTACTTTTTTCAAAACAAATAAGAGTCGTCACTTAATTTTAAGGAAATAAATTAAGAAACCATTTTAAAAGCCACTGTTCTGGAATTCTGGATAGCGAGTGATTGGGTACAAAACCCATGACCAAACCATCTTAACCACAAAATTAAGGTAAAACAAAAATTATAGTGGTATATCTATGTGTTATGAACACATTCCAATTGGTCTCATTCAAATCCAATGGATCATGATTTAATTAAAAATCCTTGATCACAGATTGTCATTAAAGTCACTGCACCATTGATGAATTGATGTTCATGATTCAAAACCAACTAGATCTATAATTCTAGAGAGAATCTAGATTAAGTATGACTATGATCACCATAATGACACCAAATTATCAAAGGGAATTCATGGACTTAGCCTTGAGTGAATCCCAACATAGACCTCATGAGAGAATCTAAAGATGGGTCTCAAGGACTTACTCAATTCTATGAACTCAAAACACTTGAATTCACTTGAATTCAACAATCAACTTATAAAATCAATTTGATCTAAGTCTAATTCCTCTCTCAAGTTAATAGTCCTTGAGGATTCATAACTTATTTCCTTTGATTCCTCTCCCAAATTAATGATCCTTGAGGATTACGGATTCAACCTCCATAGGTTTTAATGAAATATGAAGAACTTCATGAAACCTCCAAGTTGATGGATCCAAATCATGAATATAGGACTTATCCACCAATTGTATAAGGATATGATCCAAATCAACTCCAATTCTCATATAAATCATAAATTTACAAAAAAATTGGATGATCAAAATCAAGTAATTCACATGGAATATTGAGGGTTCCATGAATTCCAATATAATAGCATGAGAGAGAAAGGTGAAATCAAAACCATCCAAAGTAAATTTCATTTGGAAAACTCATTTCATATAAATTCCATGATCATCTAGATCCAAATCAACAACAATTATTAAGAATTCAATCATAATTCAAAGTGGTGTGTGAAGAAAGAGATAGAGAAGATACTTTTTAAAAATGTATAAAGATCCTAGTTAAATGTACAAATTGTGATGGAATTATGATATATGAAGATAGATTTGAAGGTTTTACCTCTAGATCTTCTCAAAATTTGTAGAGAGATGCTGAATTCCTGAAGCTTTTTATCTTCTTCTTCCTCAAGCTTCAAGCTGCTTCAATGGTGATATGATGAATTGTGTGAATTGGGTAGAGTTTTGGTGGGGTTTAGGTATGAGATTTGGTAGAGTTTCTCTCTCTATATTTTTCTCCTCTAAAGCTCTCCCAATATATTTCTCTATATGATTCAAGTGTCCCACCCCAACAAAATGAGTGAAATGAGTTTATGTAGACTTTGATTTCCTTGGTGGTTAAGATAATGGTAGATATGTCAATTTTGATGGATAAGGAATAAAAGAATATTCTATGGGATCTCTAACTTTCTATGGCACTTCTATATAATTCCAATGAACTTGAAAGGCATTTTAGTTGAGTGGAATAAAAGAACAATCTAGACCATCTCTAATCTTCAAAACACATGGGACACTTTCTTTTATTAATTTTTTTTTCTTATATATATAAACATATTTTTCATTTAAAATCCAAATTAAGCATATGAGTCTCTCAATAAAATATTTTTCTTTTTGAATCTAAGAACATGGGAAACAATTATTAATATTATTTTATTTATTTTAACAAAAGTACATTGTCACTTTTCTTTGAGACCCGTAAAATCTTTAAAAAGATATCTATTCCAATTTTTTTTTAGAAAGCAACCCATGATCCAGTAAGCTCGAGACTGGTGGTTAGTGATTGGCCAAATCTAGGGGTATTAGGAGCACAGTTTGGGAACTTGAAGCTTTTCAGAAGTCGAAGCGATGAACTTGAAGAAAATTATCGAGACATTATTCATCATTGATTTCTAGAGGTAAATCCCCCTAAGTTCGACGGTTGGTCAAATTTGGATGTCTGCACCACTATCTGATCCTCTACAACCATCTTGATCTTCTGGTGAAGGGTCTAGGGCACAGCCCGCATCTAATGCAACCAGGGCCTCCCTAACAACAGGTTGAAAGAAGCAGCTATGTTAATCACGTGAAATTCTACATTCCTACTCGTGGGTCCAATAGTAACTTGTAGATTCAACACCCCGACTACCTTCCTTTGAGTATTATCATAGGCACAGATAAACTAACTCAAGGTTTGCATCTTGATCATTGTAATACCCAAAGCTTGTGAGGTTTGCAACAGACAAACATTAAGCGTTGAACCATTATAAACCAAAACCACTAGAACACTCATCCCTAAAGTCTGAACAGTTATGTGGAGCAGCCTGTTGTGACAAGGTTCTTAGGAGAAAGGTCCTCATTAGTGAAGGATATGATCGGGGTCTCTACCATAGGCTTAGTTAGGGCTACTAATTGCTCGGGAGTAATATCGATAGGCACATCACAACGGTTCAAGGATTCAAGCACTGCCTACCTGTGGTTTGTGGAGGCCATGAGAAAACTCTAAATGGATATGTTAGCTTGAGTCTTCTTGAGTTGCTTGAGCACTTCGTCTTCTTCTAATGGCACACTCACTGCCTTTCCTCTCCCTTTGTCTATCTCTCTTCCCAGATGATCTCCTCCTAGTTATGGTGGCTTAAAATGTCTTCCTGCCCTAGTCAAGTATTGAACATCTCCTTCTTCCCATGTGCATTTTGGAATTCCCTCGTTGATCTCAATGCCATCCCAAATGGGATCATTAGATGTATGTCCATCCTACCATTTCACTTCTCCAATGCCAAGGTCTAGCTCCTCTAGGTAAAATAGGTCATCAATCTCAAAACTCCTCATCATCATCCAGAAAGCAAATCTCAAACTCTTATAGGAGGATAACCATGGGTTTGGGTTTGGGTTTGGGTTTGGGTTTGGGTTCGGTTCGGGTTCGGTCAGGGTGGTAATATATATGGTCGGGTTATAGGATAGTGGGGTGAGACTAAGGTGGTTGATATTTTGTGGCGGGGGAACAACATAGTGATTAGGCAATGGGTTGTAGGTACCAGTTAGTGGTGGTGGTGGTGTAATGACCCCATTATCAAGGATGTCTTGGATTTCATGGCGAAGACGGGTGTAGCGGTTGGTATCATGGCCATGTTCTTGGTGGAAGGCACAATATTTGGCAGGGTTATATCTCGGTGGGAGAGGATCTGGGGCCGATCTTGGGTTCAAGGGCTTGAGGTGGTCTTTTTAGATGAGGCAGGTCAATATAGAGGACAATGGTAAACTGAGGGTTGTGAATTTTCTTGGTTCAGAACAGTTATTTCTGGGGTAGAAAAGGCCGATATTTTGGTTATTTGAGTAGTTTCCTCCCGTGGTTTTCCTCCTTGAATTATTCTCCTCTTTCTTGATCTTCCCATCCCTTAAGGCATCCTCTATCTTGGTCCCTACATCGAATAGCTGTTGAAAAATAGTGATTGGCATGAAACACATGTGCTCATTGTAGGTGGGTTGCAAATTCTTAATGATCATATAGACCTATTCCTTCTCAGTTGACCTATTTGTCAACTCGATAGCCTTCTTCCTCCAATGGGTCAAAAATGTGGCAAATGACTCCCGGTTGTCTTGCCTAGTAGTCTCAAGGTCCCTTATAGTAATGTCGAGCTCGGTGTTGTAGGCATATTGCTTCACAAATTTGGTCACAATATCCTCCCACAGATGGGTCTTAGAGGATTTGAGGGCTAGAAACCATTGTAGAGCTCCTCCGGATAGGTATCGTGAAAACAATTGAGCCAGGTGCTAATTCCCTAATCCCATAGGCCTGGGGGTAGTGACATACATCCTCAAATGGCTCTTGGGGTTCCTGGTCCCATAAAACTTCTCAAGGTCAGGCATCTTAAACTTATCAGGCATTTTGAGCTTTAAAGGCTAGAAGAAACCCTCAAGATCTAACAAGTAATCATCAACTCCACAGGACTTCCTTACTACACTTTTTAGGCGTTCCAACTTATTTTTCATCATTTTTCCAGAATTCCCGTGTACACCATCATTGAACCATTCCTCCTCCTTGATAGGATTTGGATCAACAGGGTTCTTAGGTGTATTAGGCGGAGGAGGTGATATAGGTGGATCAACAACAGACACTCCTTGCGGATCAACAGTAGTCTACCTCAAACGGCCCATAATCAACTATAACTGTTGCCCTTGATGGGCCATGGTTTCCTCTAGAATTTCCATCCTCTCTTGTTCACTAGCTATATGTATCCCAATACTTGTAGCTCTATCATGCCCCGGAGGAGCAAAAATAGAGAAAAATTAATTTTCTTTTTGGGTTCATAGGGATTAACAAGTGAAAGTCACTAATTATCCGCACCACACAGTACTAGTCCACACGATAAACAGGAATAGTAAACATACTAAATATATAATAACAGTTGTATCTATTACAACATTAGAGTGGTCCTCAGGATCACAACAGGTTTGGAGACAACATATGCCCAAGTACCTGTTAAACTAATAAAGTTTGACAGAACAGAGATATAAATACTAGATATAACTATCTTAGATCTTCAGCTGGCGTAAGGGTAGTCGTCAGCATAATAGGCATCTCTGGTATAACTGTCATCAGTGGGGCCATCCTCTATATATCCCCCTTCAGGGTAGTTGCCGTTATCATACGCTCTATTACCTGTACCATTATGAATAGGGTAGTCTGGATGGGGAATGTCCAAGCAATGAAGGCCACCAGCTTGCTGAAAGCTGAGTGAGAACTAACTAACACAGTCTTATAGAAATAAAGTAATTACTAGTTATGCATGATATAAAGCAGTGATATTAATAATATTTTTTCCTCTTTTATTCAGACACACCATTAACTGATTCTCATCATCTTCTAACACTAAGACTGACTGTACCAATCCCGATTGAATATACCGAACTGATTATATCATCACGACATACTAGTGCTCTTGTTCACCGCTTTTAAGAACTCTTATTGTTCACTGCTTGCGAACACTAGACATTGTTCTCATATAATGACTAGTCTATGGACGTACCCATACTCTTGTTCATCGCTTTTAAGAACTCTTGCGAACAATAGACATCGTTCTCACATAACGACTAGTCTATGGACATACCTATACTCTTGTTCACCAATTTTAAGAACTCTTACTATTCACCACTTTTAAGAATGCTTACGAGTATGGTATATACATAGCTCTAGCAAATATAAACTAAGGGCGTACCACAACTACTCTTGTCCTCCGCTCTTAAGAACTCTTACTATTCACCACTTTTAAGAACGCTTTTGAGTACTATGCACCCATAGTCCCATAATCCTGGTTAAATCCTTGTCACACACTTATCGGATTCAACCTGAGCGAATCATCAGCTCGACAAAACACAACATTGAAAGTAACTAATAGCCCAGTGACTCAGTCACCATACTATTCCATGCACTGTCATATCTTATCTCGTTATCGTGTCGTATTAATATTAATGTTTTGAATCCGACTACGTTACTCACCATAATTATCTCAATCTCATTATCGTATCCCATTACTCCCGAAATCCATAATATCGCATAATAGAACATGGAACATTACTTAAACAACTAAGCATTATGAATTATAAACTTAAAGGAAACATCCAAGATCTGTTTGGTTCATTTGATTGAAGTCATCTCAATTGCTTGAAGAAAGTGACTTTTGATTGATTGAAGTATTCTTGATCGATCAAAGTGAATGCAATCTCGATCGATTGAAGTCATTTCGATCGCTTGAGACTCAGTGTGTTCGATCGATTGAACTTAGTTTGAACACTCGAAAGTCATCTTTTTTAGATTCTGGCAGTGAACATCCAGAACTTGAGACTCTATTAGTGCGTGTTTGGGTTATTATTAAACATCCAAAACTTGTAAAACATTATAACTAAGCTACTGAGTGAGTTTGGAACTCACCGAACGTCGTAAGGGTGCGTTTGGATTGTCAAGCTTTGAGCTCTCTCTCCAATGGTGGTCTCTCTCTCCTCTGCCTTGTCTCTGTCTCTTTCTCTCTCGGTCTCCTTCCTCTATTCTTCTTCTTATATCTTGTCTGCTTCTCTCTCTCTCTCTCTCTTCTTGACTGAGTATATATATATAAATAGATATGAGTGTATATATGTATAGATGTGTATATATATTCACAAGAACACACACACACACACACACACACACATACTCTCTCTCTCTAACTCTTTGGTTTTCCAAACACATTAACATACACGAATATAATGTATTTATAGAGGGGAAGGGGTGCCGGTGGTTGTCTTTGCATGAAACCTGGAATCCTGATGATTACAAGTTCGATCGATCAAAGCTACTTCAATTGCTCTAGAGCAGATCGGTCAAGTTTGATAGATTGAAAAGGTGTTTGATCAATTGAAGTGGGGACCACATCATAAATTTATGTCAACAGGGTTTCGATCGATTGAACAAAGTTCAATCGCTTGAACGGAAAAAAGTTTGATCGCTTGAATGGACTTCGATCGGTTAAAAGTGAATTTTCATGAATGATCAAAAGGAATATATAGAATCTCTTTGTATTAAATAATTACTAAAAATACAGGGTATTACAAGCTCGGACTAATCTTCATGAACCATGGGGACGGACCCAAGAAGGTGTGCTTATGGTATTCTTTGGAGCTATCTCTAGATAGTCTGCATGCCTATATGTCACTGATTTACAAAAACTGTTTTTATCTTTTCATTATCTTTTTCATTTTGGGTTCTCTCAGTGCTATGGATGCTTATGAGAAGGGAAATAGATTGTATAACCACCTATTTACATGTAGCCATATAAGCCCTAGTCGCATCATCGAGTATTCCTTTTTATCCCATGGCCACCATAATCAATGTCACGTTGGTCATTCCATGCTTGGAACTTCTTATATGACTAGGTTCATGATAGCATAGGTCTAATTAGGGCTAGCTATAATGCATAGGACGCAAGCAAGGTTATGATTCATCGACAATAGACCTGTGGCACAAAATCCCAATATAACACCTAAGCATACCATCCTCATGCCATGTGGCAAGCATTTCATTTGGGCGGAGTGCTATTAGTTTTAGACAGAGCTATACATCACGTGTCATATAGGCTTTTTCATTATGTCACATAATCCCAACGGGCAAATAAGGTGTGTGTGTGTGTGCAAATTATCATAACAGGTCAAGCCCTAGAGGATTGGGATCTTCACTATATGCATCAAGGTGGATAGAGTCCAAGGGTCCCCCAGGAAGATGTCCTATGTACCCCACATTACAGGGTTTGGTGAGGTATGTGGACATGCTTTTTATACCCATAGGTATGTGCTCGGGAAGGAAAGTCCTCCACGGGGGTGATCTGACGAGTTATAGGCCCCGACTTTGGTGTGCCCAGGCTTCCTAAAACTAATGCACTTTCGATCCTTATAATATAGAGTCAAAGAACCTTAAAAGTTTTGAATTCTAGCCCTCTTAGTTTGGTCCCCAGTAGAGTTACCAATTATGGGTACCCGAACCAAGTATAGGGCCTAGAAGGATTAAGCCTACTTAATTGATCCCATTACAATCCTCATGTCAACAACCACGAGTGAGGTTCACCACCCTTCATTAGCCTTTATCCGATCTGACCAATTTGGATTACTCGTATTTGGATTCCATGGGGATTTTTATCCCACCGGAGGTAGCAACCGATGCCCATGATCCATATCTGAGGCTATACGAGTGAGTAATCCATGTTTTATCCCACAAGGCTAAATCTGGAGAGATTCTTGCTAATAGAGTTACCACTTGGTTTGATAAAGGAAACCAAGAAAACTAAATTTGTAAAGTCCAATGGAAGAGAGCACAACCCTATCATTACCAAAGAACTCAGTTCGGGGGTTAAGGTACGTGAGAGAAAGGAGCTAGATCGTGCTAAAACACCCCCTCATGTCCCATCGTGAGATGGGCCTCTACTCATCTTTCAAGGTATTTGACTAGAGATTATGAAGACCATTTATACTAATGCAATCCTAAGTTCAAGTTATAAACAGCTAAGAAAGAAAAGCATGCAAAAGACTATACACTTACCATACAATGCATATGCTAAAATAGTAATTCGGGGACTAAACGTATTACTACTTTCTACTCTCCCCTATGCATCCAAAAGGAAATAAAAAGAAGTAAACATACAAATCACATTCAAACCCTACAAAAATAGGATATCTAAGCACATGTATGTAAGGAAATTAAACCAGTTTATCCACCTATGCATGTTTCTAGGTGATCTAGGAAAGTGATAAATAAGGAAGGTATAAGGGTTTACCCAGGATAGCATGGCATTCCAATTATAGCAGTTTCCTAATTAACCAAGGTTAGGATAAAATATGGATACTAACCATACATGGGCACTAAGTGCCTGTGTGCATGTGTAACCCTTGATTGGGATATGCTTACTCTTCTACGTACGGATAGTATGCATGTGTATGCATGGATGCATGGATAAGCATGAATAAGCTATACTAGATTAAACTTGGTTACATAAGAGTAAGCAATAGGGATATTAGGGTTTCATGGTCCCTAGTGAGATTAGATTAGCCATGGCTTGGCTACCAATCCCACTAGTGTTAGGCTTTATTTTCATAAGTTATCAACTCTTTCTTTCTCTATATCTCTCTCCTCTCTCTCTCTCTAAAACCTCAAAACCCTTGAAACCCTAGAAGCTTAGGGATAAAATCTTTGGTATCATCTAGATCTGACGATCTCAGAACAAATCTCTATGCTTTAAAGTTACTCCTTGCGACGAGGAGCAGGCGTGGATACCAAAGTTTCTCTCATCCAACTACTTTTCTCAGTTAGGAAAAATTCTAAGAATCCAAAATAGTTCATATAACTCTCTAATATAGTGTATTATATGAAAAACAGGCTTAATCTAGAAGACTACGAAGTTTGGAGCACATTTGGCATGTCATTAATCCAAACCTATCTTTCTTAAAAATTTGCTTAAGTGCTATGTGTTCTTGATATTTATGTGTTTTCTTCCTTCATTATTAAGTATTTGTATGTGCTTAAAGGGAAGTTGAAACCATGTCTATGAGATTTATTTAAGTTTTGATAAATATGCTTAGACTATACTTCATACCTTTGGTTATGTTTGAAGTTATGAAATATTGTTATTATGCTTGTTACATTACCATATTATTGCTTTTTGACATTTCATATCATAAAATTAGTATGGCTATGGTTGTGAGCATAACATGTGCATAAACATGAAAATGCACGAAAATGATTTTGGGTGAAAGACCTCCATATGTGGGGTTTTCGATTTAAAAAGGGAAAGATCTCCATGCGAGGGACTTTCGGATTTTAAAGATCATGAAAAACCTTCGTAAGGGGATTTTGATTTGAAGTTTAGATAATCCCGATTATGGGTGTGAAATGTGAGGTTTGGATCCATTAGGAACTTGATCTCCTGGTCTTGCAAACCATAGGAATCATAAGCTAAAGACCCGTATGAGGTGGTTAAAGGCCCCCATAGCGTGGTGGCCCATAGACCGGGTGTTGTGTTGAGAGTGAGTGTTTAAAAAATACACGAAAGGCCTATGGGCAACATCTTTTGCTTTGGCAATAAATCATTACATTCATGCATTCATTCATGGAATCCATGATAACATTGAATTATATGACTACGGGCCGTGGTGCTCATGAACTATGTTTAAATGATTTTCAGGTAGAATGGACAAGGGTAAGGCCCCTGAATGATCGGTCACTATAGTCTTAGTAAAGATCCCGTGTATGGGAACTTTTGTAGTATTATAATACAAAGCTTATTTAGTATAATTTAGCTCAATTCGAAACCTTCATGCCTAGGTTCAAATTGTAATAGTTACATGTGTTGATATTGCAAGTTATGTATTCATGTGGTAGTTTTGTTATCAGACACTTGTTAGTCCACTTTCCTCAAAACATGTATATTTGATTTCCTCAAAACCTGTTAGGACTTGTTATATTCGTATCGGCATGTAATTGTGGCCTAAGCCACTAGGCTCGTACAAGCTTGCATGTTTTACTGCTGTTATTTGGACTTTATAATGCCATCTCTAGTGTGCTTGAGTTGGAAAGGTGTTCCCTAACTCCACTTCCCTTTTATTTGAGTTAAAATCATCTGCTTGGGAGTGTTGTGCTGCAGAGCCTTCTGCTGCTACAATCCAATCGACCGATCAGGAGTTCAGTCAACTGGATTCTGTATTCGAGAGGTTTGGACTCTCTGTTTTTGTGAAATAGTCGACCGAGTGTCCCAGTCGACTGAAAATTTCATGCACAGTCGATTGATTTTATTCCAGTCGACCGGGTCCTATGTTTTATAAACTCTCTGCTTGAAAGCCAGTTGATCAAACCTCTTTGTTAGTAGACTAGATTGAGCTGTTCAAAATAAATGCTCTCAGTATCTTGCAAAACTAGTCGACCGATGCCCCGATTAGTCGACTGGATCTTCAGATTTCCAAGGTTCCTTGTTTTAAATGTCTTAATTGGACTATTAAGTTATTTAACCACCCTGAATCCCCTTTTTTTCTGGGAGTTAAGGCGTTACATATAAAGCCATGCATGCGTTTATATAGCTATGCAAGTTACCTTATTTGGTTTGGACTAGGAGACTTTGTTTCATAACCTTCATGTAAAGAAGACTCTGTTGGATCTGGACTGGCCTTCTTATTGGCTTTCTTTTTGTGATTGGGCCAAAAACCTAATCATTAGGCCCAATCTGGCCTATAATGAAACACGGCTCTGTAATCTCCAGTAATGGACATGACCTATTTTAGACTCGTGGCGGGCCTTAAGGCCATGATATAATTATGTCATATCATCTACTCCCCCCCCCCCCCACCCAAATTCTTAATAAATTAACCAATTTAAGGACCATTTATTTACACAATCAAAGCCATGTGTTCCCTATCAGAGCTGAAGTCCTGATGTTTAATCATCAATTTTTTAAAATCCCAGTGCAAGCGTCCTCCTTCATGCAGTCAAGCTGAATCGACGACGCACTTTCTCGAGGTGACCATTGCTGGTAATCTATAACGTTGTCCCCTTTTTACTCGACTTTTAGATTTAAAACCCTACAAAGTTGTTCAAGTTGGGCATTTTGACAATTCTGTTCTACATTACCTCTTTTTCTCACGAAACCGTTTGAACTGCCATTTCTCTCTTCTATACCTGCTAGCTCCATTTTTTTTACCCTTTAAACTTATCTCTTTTTGTTTTCTTTTTATAATTATTTAGAAGATATGTATGTGTCTCCTCCTTATTATTCAGATTCAAGTAATCAATCCTCTTCATCTTCTTCCTTCAAAGATACTACCACGCCTTCCTTATAGCGCCTTATGGATCGCGAGGGTGAGGTTCCAAAATTCATTCGATCAGTGAGGCGAACTTCGATCGTCTTCGAACCAATTTCAAATTCCTAAACAAGTCATTATATGCAGATCTTCAGAGATGGATGATGTATTATTCCCTGACCAAGGCGAACAACCTTTTTATTTGAGTTATCTAGAATTAGGGGTTTGATTGCTTCTCCAACCTTTAATTGTCGAATTCCTTTCTATTCACTGGTTGATTCCTTCTCAGCTCAGTTCTAACGCTTGGATGATCCTATTGAGTTATATGGTACTCTACTTTCAAAAAGGGGTAGACCCTGATCTGTCCCAATTTAGGGGTCTAACCTCAGTCAAACCGAATACCAAATACCCTAGGGAAAACTAAGTTGCTGCCAGGACTGATTTCAAAATTATCATCAATCTTCCCACCTCCTAGAAGTATTGGAGGAAAGTTTATTTCTGGGTAAAGGGAGATCTAGGGAATTTTTAGCGAATCAGCCTTGGAACACCCCGTAAGCTCAGAATATTCTTACGTATTAGCCTTTGTCACACTTGTTCCGGAAAATCCTTTGTTTTAAAATGCAATAATTGATTTCTTGAAAATTATTAATGTTGATTAATAATTGTGAATGAGGTTGACTGTGGGTCAACGGTGAGTGTCAATCAAGGACACAGGAATTTGGTAATCCAAGAAGAATTGGCATAACTTAAATGACATTAATGTGATTAAATGTTATTTGACTTTATATGGGATCGTGAACGGATGATTCTGGACTTTGATATAAAAGATTCCGTGGAGTACCCTTATGATTCAACTGTGGAAGAAGAGTTCAATATCCAAGAAATGTATTGGCCAATTCCAGCTCATGCCGTGTCTTGATCATCATTTAATGGAGTTGTAATTGTAGTCTTAGTCAAACTTTTAATTGCTTTTCATTTTATTTGTAATAAGGTCTAAGTACCACTTGGGGAGGATACTGTTAGAGGATTTAAAAAAATTATATTAATGAAATATGCAAATTCTCTATTAATAATGATTCTTATTTGTCCTTACATAATGTGGTTAGCATTTTATTCTAATTTGTGTATGTCTTGGATAAATCTCTGCCAGTTGGGGGTGAATTAGAACATAAAGGAAAGAATTTTATAAATTTCCTTCCCAATCAATTGACTTGAAAATATCGATTGAACTTCTTCCATCCTAATCGATTGAATTATAATCAATCGATTGAACTTTTTTCAATCAATTGAATGGGTTTGATCGATTGAAAGGGGCCTTATTACGAGGCATTTGAAGCTTCTCCCTCACTCTTCTCACACATTCAATATATATACATATATATATATATATATATAGAGAGAGAGAGAGAGAGAGAGAGAGAGAGAGAGAGAGAGAGAGACTAAGGGTAATTTAGACGCCCCATCCATTCAAGCCCCCGTGCTGCCATTTTTCTTCAACATTCCTTGGATCTTTACCATCATCTTCAACACCCTCCTTTTCTCTGCGATTCACTGAGGTAACAACTCTCTAAATCCCCTATGCTTAGGGTAATAGATAATGACCCAATGGTCCTAAGACCATACAATGAACATCTATTGTAGTTTATTTACTTTTTGGTTCATCTCTGTGCCTCTTTCCCCTGCCCGCAAAATCTTTGTGCTCAATTGATTGAATGGGTTTCGAGAGATTGACCTGGACCCCTTTTCAATCGATTGAAAATTTTTTAGGTAGAGGCAATGTATTACGTTCTTCTTGGTTTTCCTTAGTTTCTTGTTTTGTTTTCCTTGTTTGTATCCTTTCATTTTTCAACATGACTCAACCCAAGGGCATGCACAAGGAAAAACCCTTAGATATTACCATCCCAGACCCGGTACTGGGCCATGGCTTTTGGTCAGTGCCCAAGCAACAATGGTTTACACGATATTTTCGAGATTGGGAAGTTATGATTGAGTATCCCTTAGAGTCCGTATGGCTCTCTACACCGACATTCCTGGGAAGTATCCGAGCTATGCCCCAACGGTATCATGTTCTTACCCAACCTAAATGTGTTAATATATCTCAGATTCAGGAGGCATGTGCTACAATGCTCAAGGACCTGGCCGCACCATTTTCATATCATTCATTCTTTAGGGGGGTCGAGAGTTCATTTTCAGTCTATCCACAGTTGCTCAAGCCTTTGGTGTACCGAAGGTGTCCAAACACGACAATGTCCTATGGTCGGGTGAGCTTGAGATTTATTTTTTCACTATTGCTCAGGAGCTTACTAGTGGGCATGATTGGATGGACCGGGATTAAGGCCCTACTAGACTAGTACCTCACAAATGACTACCATATGTTGCATCTCATCCTGTGCAACTGTATTTTGATGACTACTAACAATAGTACCTTGGAGGGATGGTACGCGCAGTTGTTGCACGCGATTAGGATAGGAAAGAAAGTATGTCTGACATGACTCTACATCGAGTTCATGGTGGGACCCATCTGTACTACCACTCAGAAATGTAACCTTAAGGGTGCGTGGGCCATTAACAGTGTGATTCCATAAACCCAGTTGCCTACATTGGCCATCAACACTCTTTCTACTGGTCTGGGACCCTTTGGGGAGACCACTGCTTGCCGTTCAAATACTCATAAGAGAAATAGGAATGGCAGGGTAAAATAGGAGGAGAAGAGGTGTGGGTAAAGATACTGAGGTTGCTTCAGGGATGCCCATAGAGGTCGAGGAGCTCGAGTCTAGTGAGGAGTTGAACCCTGCTGTATATATAGACAGATTTGAGGTTCGTCCGAGGACGCAGCCACAGGGTGAGTCCTCCGTGACTCTTCAGAGCATATATGTTATTCTTATCAAGGAGAGGGAGGCGCGTCTCCATTTGATAGGCATCATTGATCACATAATGGCCTAACTGCACTTACATATGGTTCAGTTAGGGGTGGACTAGTCCCTGTACAGGACACTACCCCCTAGCGAGACCCCATTTTGCACTGGTGGCGCCCTCTACTGATATTCCTTCATCCTCCACGAATTTACCTCTAGGATTTGCACCACCACTTCAGTGACCTACATCTTCACCACCTCCAGCTGCAGTTGATCCTTCTATTTCCCCTATGGATGTCGTGGGTAGCCTTGAGTCTATCTCGACTCTAGTTCCTGCTCTTCTTGCCCCACCACTTCCTATACCAACCGAGAGTGACTCAACAGCTGCTACAACAGTTGATTATTCACATAATTCTCATCAAAGTAAAAATTTTTGAAAATTTAAACTAAAATAGAGAAGAATTTCTGAATCTCTCTCTCTCTCTCTCTCTCTCTCTCTCTCTCTCTCTCTTAGCTGTTTACAATGCTATAACGCATTCATGTTACTCTTGTCATTTTATGGATTATGTTTACGTGTTTTCTAGTACTGCTAAGATAGTTGTATATATGTTATATTCATGTATCCAAAAACTCTATGCACAAGTTGATAGTAACATGGAAAACTTAAAAAAGGGGTTTAATATGATTATAGTGTTCAAGGAATAAGTAGTACATAAATTATACCCTTGGTAAGTTTTTGAATCATTCTTCGATTCTAAGGGATTATCTTACAAAATTGAGTAAATGTCTATTGATAAAGCATAATGAACTCATTGAAAAAGTCTCAATATTTCTTCATTTGGCCACTTGTTAGAGGAGAATGTTCAGGATCTACCAACTTAAAACTTGATAATCACCGAAATGGAAAAACTAAGAAATTAAGAACATGATTAAGCCATCGAATACTACTCCTTGAAACCTTGACATGTTTTATGCTTACGCTCACTACCATATACTTCTTACCCTTATATTATCATTATATTGCCCACCTTGTTGTGAAGATAACAACTTTCGATTATATGCTTTGACCCCAATTTACCTCATCTTATAATAATTCGTCTTAAATTGTTGAAGCATGTGATTGAAATGGAGTTGATGTGGGGGAATAGTTATGTTCCAAAAAAAAAAAGCAAAGAGAAGAAGAAAAGAAGAAGTGAACGTGAAGAAGGAGTTATAAATAAAATAAAAAGTATAGATGATAAGTTGGAGATTCGAAAAAAAAGAGTAAAGTTGAAGTTAGATCTACTCCATCACATGCTAAGACATGCGGTTTCTCTACCATCACTTCTATCTACTAAACAAAACAGCAAATCCAAGTCTTAATGATTTTTGACGATTTAGTAGTAGGACCTATTGCTCATGTAATTTGGGATCCTCATTTTGGTCAACCAACTATGGAAGCTTTTACTCGAGGGGTTTCAACATCTAGTGTGAATTGAGTTATCCACGGTAGTTCACTCCTCTAGTAAGTGGTATCCAATTTATGAGACTCTACACTCTATAAGATCCGTCTTTCAAGAGTCATGTATAAGAGCATTCGTTATCCTTACATTTATTCATTTTGATTCCATGCGTCGAGTGAACATTCCTATGCAGATTATTGAGAGGCTTTCTTGTTTTGAGTGAAAACCCGTGTAAGATTTCAGTTAAAGCTACAAATCCTTGAACACATTAGTCTATATAACTCTAAATAAGGTTTAATGTGTAACTGTTGACTCCACACGTACACAAAGATGCATGAATGTGATAAATGTGTTATGATTAGCTTGGTGGCACGTAAAGTGTGCTACCATTCTTCATGGTTTGATTGAGTAATATGTCCTTGCCGAGCATAGTTTTCAGTTCATAAAGAAAGAGTTGTTTTTGAAGTTTTTCTTACTTTTTGTTTTATACAAGGAATTTTGTGGTTATATTCACTACAAGCCCTTATGAGATACCACTCCTCCACTAGGGGGAACCTAGGAGTTTAAAGGCTTGTTGCATACGCTAAATGAAACCGCGATTCTTGCGACAGTGAGTTAGTTATTTTCTTTCTATTAATTTTGAATTACTTTGTTCATATTAGTCGCTGTAGTATAGTTTCATTGTCTTTATTTTGTTGTATTGCTAGGGACTAGTAAAAATACTAGTTGGGGTTTGTGACAAGTGGGGGTATTTGTAAAATACAACCACGCTAAAGCACACAAATGTAATGAATAAGTTCCTATATCCCCGATTTATCTGTAGTTGTATTGCAATGACTATTTATATACAATGATGTGATTTCGTGATGTTTTCATTGTATTAGACTGTATTTTGTACATATATTCTGTGTTGTTATAAGCAGGATCAATCATAGGAAAAAGGTTAAGCCAGAATTCAAAGAGGATATTTCAAAAATGGAAGACCACATTCAATTGATTGAGAATGCGCAATCGATCATACCAAACTTTAAGCGGTTGAAAGAGCTGAATGAAAGTTCAATTGATTGATACAAGTTCAATCGATTAAATGGGCCTTTTATCAGAAAGTTTCAAACTGCGTAGCAAGAGCCTTGTTATTAACCCTAGCTTTAAGTTGTCTATAAATATAAGCTGTAAACACGTACAGTGTATGCCCTTGTGGATGCCGGCATTTGGGCCCACATGTTTTAAAACACTTTTTCAAATTTCAAATACAAATAGTCGCCACTTAATTTTTTTAGGAAAATTAAGAAACCATTTGAAAGTAAATTGATCTTTTGCGAAACCAAAGATAAACTGTGTCCGGGGATTATGGAATGAGAGGGGAAGGAGCCCGGCAGACTAAAGCACCCCCTCCCATCCTATCTTGTAATAAGCCCCTACTCAACATCCTTTTAATCGAATTAATAATCTAGGAATGGCCTCAACTAATACATAGATATAAATATATATACATTACAAAAGCATCTCTAAAAGGGTGTAAGATTGCTAAAGATAAAATAGCATTCAAAACCACATAATTCAATTAGCAAACAACATGATATACAAATAGAGAACAGGGGAACTTACCTGGGATCTAATAGCAAATATTAAACGTGCAATGCATACAAAAATAGAAAACCTAAGAAAAGGTCTATAACATATACACATAAGGCAAGACGTAATTTTAAGGTGTCATGCATAGAGTTGAAAATCAATAAAAATCAAAGAATAAAGTAGACTAAAGAGGGGCTGAGAAGTCGTAATTCGATAGCGCTACAAAACAAATGGTTAGTCCACATGCTTTGAACAGGATATCAAGTAATCAATACTAACTCCTAGCTTAAATCTACCAAGTAGAGGAGGAATTGACATAACTATGAATTCCTTTTAACTAGTTGGAACCATAGCACCTCGATAGATATACAAGTCTCAACTAGGAGCCAATGTAATGTCCATATAGAGATGCCGTAGCCCCAACATGATCATAAGGAAACCCTAGTCATGTTCAATTAGGTTCAATCAAGTGCAACACAAACCAAAATGAGTCCTAATTATGAGTATCAATATGTATGAATGAATGCATGAGCATGAGCTATGAGATATTCATTAGTTTGGATCATCTAGCCTTTGGATTTAAACTTAATTGACATTATTTAAAACATGGTTTAGATATTAGGACATTAGGAGACCATTAGATTAGAGTTGTTCAAGATTTATCAAAATTGTGACATAATTGCAGGAATTATAGGGAGCAGACCAGACATTCAAAAATAGAAATAAAATACTTCCAAATGTTGGATCTTAATGAATGTTGAGTATGTTGTGCCTTTGTGAGTCTATTTTCTAACCCAAAAAGAAAATCAAAGATCCAACGGTTAAATATCTAGGAATAGGGTCATAACTAAACATCACTCAGAAATTTTCAACTCTCTGTCCAGAGTTTTTGTATGATTTTCTAAAAATAGTAAAAATATCAGAATCACTTTGATCTTTTTAGGGTGTCTTCCTAACACATTAATCTTCATAGAAAAATTTATTTAAATTCAAAAGAAGTTTATTAAGGCTATTAGTTATTCATTTTAAAACAAACTTACTGTTCTGAAATTTTGGACAGAGAGCAACATACTCACAAATCATAAGGCCAAACCATCCTAAGTATAAGATTTCATCAGAGCAAAAATTCTAGTGATACATATGTAAGTTATGAACATATTCCAATTGGTCTCACTCAACTATCATGGACAATGATTTAATTAAAAATCTTTGATCTCAATGAGTTCATGAGTTCACTGCACCATTTGTTGAATTGGTATTCATAATCTTAACTAAACTCAAATTACATCTAATTTCTCTCCCAAATACATGTTCCTTGAGGAATATAAATCCATTTTTATTAGTTCTCCTCCCAAGTTAATGGTCCTTGGAGACTGTATATGACCGAATCCATATGAACCTTCATGGAATAAGAGAAGGATTCCATGAAGATTTCAAACTAAAGGGTCCAAACCATAGATCTAGACTTGGATCCCATAGTTATGTGAAGATATGAACATAATCAACCTTTATTTCCATATAAGTCATGAAACCATAGAAAATCAAAGGACCAAATTCAAAGTGGATTCAAATAAGACATTGAGGGTCTCATGAACCTTAAAAGAGAACATAAACAAGAGAAACAAAATCAAAGTTTGTTGGAAAGTTTAAATCAAAAATCCTTTTATATACTTTTTAAATCCAAGGCTCTTATTTAGATCTAAATCAATAAAAACAAGAAAGGATTCAATCACAATTCTATGCGGTGTGTGATGAAATGAGGAAAGAAGAGAGGTTTTGAAAATGAGTAAAGATCCTTGATCTATGAATTGTGATTGAAATTCCAACCTAAATCTAAGTAAATGTAGATGGTTACCTCTAGTAACCTCAGGGATTCTTTTTGATTTGATGAAGATCTTCCAAAGTTCTTCAAGTTTCTCTTTAATTTCTTCAAACTGTTCTTGGTTTCTTCAAAGTTCTCTTGATTTTCTTCAAAACTTCTCTCAATTACTCTTGTATCTCTCTAGTTTTCTATATATTTTTGAGATGTGAGACGAGCCTCTTTCTAATGGAGGTGAAGGCCTTCTTATATAGACCAAAATTTGAGGGTCAATTGGGTAATTTTGGTTGAAAAATCCATGTGCAAGAATATTCCATATGTATTTGAAAAAAAATAGGCTGTTACAGCGAGCGACACTCACTGAGTTGTCTGCGGCACTTAGTGAGTGCCGCTCAGCGAGTGCCGCTGCAGCAGCCAATGAGTGCCAGCGTGGTACTCAGCGAGTGCCGCCGCCTATGCTGCGCACCGCTACCAACGGATTTATCCCTTTTATTTATTTATTTTTCAAAATATAAACTAAGTATATACTTTTATACTTATACTAATATACTTTAGTAAACATATTAATATTCTACTATATTTTCTTTTCTTTTCTTTCTTTTCCTCTTCAAAATTTTTTTCTTCTCAAAATTTTAATATATATAATTAATTTTGAAATTAATTTTCAAACTATCTTTTGCATACGTAATTCATATTCAGGTTTCCTTGAACATCTGATTTCCCTCTTTCTCTCAATTTTCAAAACTTAGTTTGAAGGATTTTCTGAAGAACCTGAATCGTTTGGGAAGTCTTCGAATTTTGCCGGTCGTTGCCGTCATCAGTATTTAGAGGTAACCAACTCCTGAATTCAACAGTCGGTCAAAATTGGGGTGTCTATAGTTTGCCCCTCTTTGTCATAGCTTGTGAAGAAATGCATTTCATAAGTGAATGTCGAAGCCTGTGTGAAGACAAGCCTTTGACTGAACTGTTGAATTCAGGTAAAAATAAAGTGCGTTGTAAAAATAGGACGCCTAGATGGTCAGTGCTGGTTGTGCTCAATGGTGAGATGCCTACGTATCCCAATAGGAATTAGACTAGGACATAGTTCAGGTAAGGAACTGCACACGAATGCAAATAATCACATGGATGTTTGCACCTGTCCTTTCGTGATGCACATGCTCAAGCAGTCTTATGTTTTATGCTCTTAAGCATGATGAATCAAAATCATGCTGTTCTTTCTAGTAGCAAAATGCATTCTATGCCTTAAACTTCTATTTTGATGTCGTCCTATTCCTGAGAAGCCATGATTGATACAGATGTATTTCATGCCTCACATTACAAAATGATTGAATTGAGATGCGCTTCGCACCTCTGACTCCAGTGTCTTGTCAAGGTTTGTAGAAAAGTTAGAATTGCTCCAGATTCAATGACCCCAAATTTATGTAGGCTACGATCGACATCTTATGCCGAAATTAAAAATTTGATTTATAACTCATATGCTGCGATAGATGACTTATACCAAGACCGAGGATTTGATCTGTAACTTATAGGCTGCAATAGACAACTTATACCAAGACTGAGAATTTGATCGGTAACTTATAGGGTGCGATAAACAACTTATAGCAAGACTGAGAATTTGATTGGTAACTTATGGCTGTGATAGATGACTTGTACCAAGACCGAGAATTTGATCGGTAACTTATAGGCTGCGATAGACGACTTATACCAAGACCGAGAATTTGATCGGTAACTTATAGGCTACGATAGACGACTTATACCAATACCAAGGATTTGATCAGTAACTTATAGGGTGCGATAGACGACTTATACCAAGACTGAGAATTTGATCGGTAACTTATAAGCTGCAATAGACGACTTATACCAAGATCGAGGATTTGATTGGTAACTCATAGGTTGCGATAGACAACTTATACCAAGACTGAGAATTTGATTGGTAACTTTTTAACACCCTGTAATTTCATTTCCTTAATGAATGAATATTTCACTTTTAATTCTCTTTATAATATTTACTTGGGGTCAGACTGTAATTTTCATTAATATAGAGATACTTTTACGGATTTGAAAACAATATCTATACTTTTGTATTAACAGGGAATATATTTCTTAAGTTCTATAATTTTCTGTATATTTTTATTTCAACCATTATATACCAGATTATGTTTTAATCTACGTCTATACCACGACTTGGGTGTGGGAGCATGTGAGCTCAACTACACCGGGCGAAATCATTTCCTTTCTTGGAGCCCAAAACACATACAGTATATGTATGTGTATTAACACTAAATTCTCTCAAAGTTCTCAATCTCTCACTCTCTGTAACTCTCAATCCCTCTCAACTTTCTCTCAAGAACAACACACACACACACACACACACACACACACACACATATTCAGATTATATATAGATACACATACAAATACATAGATATATATATATAGTTCAAGAAACGGAGGAGTTGAGAATTGGACGACGGAGTTTTACGGCGAAATTATCGGTCTCAAATTCTCAGTATAATCACCTTTGTGAGTAATTTAAACTCACTCACCTTGTTTATATAAGCGTATTTCAATTTATATATGTGTGTATATATAGATACACCATTAAAGCTTGAAAGTTAGAGTTTTATGAAACTTAACCAAAATGAAATCCGTGAATTGGGAATGAAAGATTTTAGTCCCAATAAGCTACAGTTCGAATGCTATGAAGTAATTCATTTGTATCGCGATGTACCGTTGATTTAAAGTTTTGACACCCTTACTTTAATCGCGAATATCTAGAGATACAATCCATTCTTGTTTAAATTGATCGCATATTCTTAATCTACGCAGAAAATCGAAGAGATCCATATATTGCACGACATGTTTGAAACAGAATCTGAAAATGGGTCTGTGAAAGTTTTGAAAATTGAAAATAGGGGAAAAACGAAGAAGATAAGGTTCTGCAACAACTCGCACGCGCGACCAGCTCGCGCGAGGCTCGCTCGAGCAGTCCGCTCGCGCGAGGTGTGTATTTCTGGGTAGAAAAGGGAAATTTAACAGATCTCTCGGAAAAAGCCTGATCGCGCGTGCGACCCGCTCGTGCGACACCCCCCTTTCGCTCGCGCGGCCCGCTCGCGCGACCTGGGCATTTTGAGCAGTTTTTGTATTTTTGTATAAGGAACTATTTGGAAAAGGTTTTGAAAGTTTTTAAAGAACTGTTTGACAGATATACTGTTTTAAAGGCTCACTGTTAGAAATTGGACTTATAAGAAACGATTAAGGCCGAGATCTATGTTGAACGAATATCCAGCTTTGAGATTAATAACTGTTACTACAAACTGTGAATATTGACATACATATTAGGGTTGACGTTGTATCAACATGCATGTGTGTGAGAAAGCGTGAAAAGAGTAAAGAGTGGCGGTCTGGTGTGCGACCTCAATATCGATCGGATATTATTCCTGGTATTGGAGGCGACAGTGTTGTGTACGACTTAGATATCGATAAGATATTATTCCTGGTATCTAAGGCGTGCGTTTCGGATATCGATCGGATATTATTCCTGGTATCCGAAGCGATGGTTGGTCGTGATCGACCCAGATATCGATCGGATATTATTCCTGGTATCTGAGGCGATAGCGTGGTGTGCGACCTCAATATCGATCAGATATTATTCCTGGTATTGGAGGCGATAATGTTGTGTATGACTTAGATATCGATCGGATATTATTCCTGGTATCTAAGGCGCGCGTTTCGGATATCGATCAGATATTATTCCTGGTATCCGAAGCGATGGTATAGTGTGCGGTTTTGGATATCGATCGGATATTATTCCTGGTATATGAGGTAATGGTTCGGTTGAGTCGAGTTTTGTTGAGAGAAAAGAGTCATAAAGATGAGATGTTACATTCTTCATGCACGATCGCATATTTATTGCTTACTTTATTCCCCCGTGACTTATGTTGAAGTTGGAATCTTGAATCTATTGTTCTATCATTTTATATTACACTGTGGTTATACATGCTCATATATACATTGCGAGCACTTGTTTATTTTGCTCACCAGCTTTGATAAGCTGACGGCGTTGATGCGTCCTAGACTCTATGTCCAGATTTTCAGGATCAGGAGCAGCTAGGATATTTTGACTATGCTAGTTAGAGGCAGGGGACTTTCCAGGAGGCTGCTTTATATTTCCTATGTATTTTTAATTTCGGGTTGTAATAAACTAGTTTTAGACATTTGAATAAGGGCGTTTGTGCCTAAGACCTGGACTTATGTAATAGTTTAGTAAGTTTTAATTTCGGAGCTTATGTTTATAAGTATCCTTTCCTTTAAAAATGTTGTTAAGTTATTTTGTTGCAGGGACAATTGGTCATACTCTCTTGTCACGACCTACGAGTCCATAAAGGAAATTAAATGCTTTCCTAAATTATGCTACGTCGGGGCGGGATAGGCTTTTTGGTATCATAGCCAGGTTATGGCTCGACCAATTGTCCAGAACATATAGGATCTCCCGTTAAGATAGAATTAAGATAAGATAGTTCGACTTCATTCCGTGTTTAGTCGCTTTCTATCGTTGAGAATTTTCTTTCTTCTCGAGAGATTGACCGAATTCTTGTTGATCAATGGATAGGTACGTTCTCTCGATTATATGGCTGGAAGAAATCTCAGGAATCGTCCCACTATTGAAGCTGTACCCCCGGTAGTAGACCCAACTGGAATGTTTAAGACTTTTGTTAGGAGATTGGAAAGGGTTAGTGATCAGAAAATAATGAACAATAATCAGAATGGGAATCATAACGGGAATGGAAGGCAAGCCCACCAGACTAGAGACAAGCTTCTCAAGGAGTTTCGCGCTCTGCGACCTGAGTATTTTGCTGGGACTGATGAACCCTGGCAAGCGGAACAGTGGCTACGCCAGAGGGAGCGTATCTTTGAGACCATAGAGTGCACTGATCTGGAGAAGAAGCGTCTGGCTATCTTTCAGCTGTCGTATGCAGCGGCTGATTAGTGGGATGCTGAAAAGGCGACCATAGGGGAAAAAGCTGCAAGGAGAATGCCGTGGGTGGTTTTTAAGGAAAGATTTCTCGAGAAGTATTTTCCTGAAGAAGAGAAGGACAAGAGAGAAAGAGTTTATGGAATTGACTCAAGGGAATCTGACTGTCCGTGAGTACACTACTCGATTTGAGCGTCTGTCTCGCTTTGCTCCACATATGGTGGACACACCCAGAGGAAAATCAAGAAGTATCACCGGGGTCTCAACTTGTCTCTCCGACATCTGACTATGAGGCATCTGGGCCAGTCATTTGAAGCTCTGGTGAGATTGGCTACGGGGTTAGAGAATGATGGTTGTCAAAATTCGAAGCCATTTGGAAATCGACCTCTGCAGAATGGTTATTCCGGACAGAAACCAGGGTACCCTCAGGGACAGAAAAGGACCTGGGATGGAGGAAAGAAACCTCAACAGACACAAGCAGTACAGTAGTATCCGCCTCGAGCAACAGGAGGGAACAACAACAATAACTGCTTCAATTGTAATAATCCCAGTCACCGAGCTAAAGATTGCAGAGTAACTAGGCGTGCTGATCGTCCAAAAGTTGTGTGCTATAATTGTGGCATGCCAGGTCACATAAGTCCGGACTGCAAGGCTCCTAGAAGAGGTAATGATGGTCAGCAAGGACAGGCCCGCCTGAATGCTATTATCCCTGAGGCTGCTGGTTATGAAGAAACAGAGTACGAAGAAGGTACTTATGAGCAACAGATAGTGGAAGGTACTCTAACCTTGTTTAATTCTTATGTTAAAGTTTTATTTAACACGGGTGCTACACATTCCTTTATATCTGTTAAGACTATTTGAAAGTTGGGTATAGTACCGCAACGTTTAGATGAAGCTTTGAGTGCTGTCTCACCCTTAGGGACTATCGTCAAGTTATTACATGTATGTAAGGATTGTCCTCTACGGTTCGGAGACCGTAAACTTTTGGCAAGATTGGTGGTTCTGTCGATGAAAGAGTTCGATATAATCCTGGGAATGGATTGGCTCGAGAAGATTCATGCAAAGTTGGATTGTGCAAGGAAGAGGATCACATTCGCAAACAATGGAAATCGACTCTTCGATTTCTAATGTAACCCTTCGGGTGATATGTTCCTCACCAGATGCCTAGCAAACATTGAGGTTGTCAGTGCAGAGGTGACAGTGTCATCAATACCGGTGATCAAGGAATTTGAGAAAGTATTCTAAGATATTTCTGGATTACCACCTGAGAGGGACATATAATTCTGTGTGGAACTGGTACCAGGCACTCGACCTATAACCAAGGTTCCCTACAGGATGGCCCCTACAGAGTTATTGGAGTTGAAGGAACAAGTTCAAGAACTTGAGAAGTTGGGTTTTGTTCATTCAAGTACTTCACCTTGGGGAGCACCAGTGTTATTCGTGAAGAAGAAGGATGGGACAATGCGGTTGTGTATTGACTACCAAGAATTGAATAAGGTTACTATCAAGAATAAGTATCCTTTACCTCGGATAGACGATCTGTTTGATCAGTTGCAAGGAGCCACGACCTTTTCTAAGATTGATCTACGGTCAGGGTATCACCAGTTGAGGGTGCGGAAGGAAGACATACCTACAAATGCTTTCAGGACGAGGTACGGACACTATGAGTTCTTAGTAACACCGTTTGGGATGACGAATGCTCCGGTTGTGTTTATAGACTTGATGAACAGAGTATTTAAGCCATACTTAGATCAATTCGTTATTGTCTTCATCAATAATATTTTGATCTATTCCAAGTCAGGGGAAGAGCATGAACAACATCTACGGATCGCATAGCAGACTCTCAAGGATCACCACTTGTATGCTAAATCAGCAAGTGTGAATTCTGGCTTCAAGAAGTTAAGTTTCTTGGGCATGTGGTCTCTCAACGAGGAATCGCAGTTGACTCATCAAAGACTGATGCAGTGGCAAATTGGACTCAGCCAACTAATGCTACAGAAGTCAGAAGATTTTTGGGACTCGCTGGTTACTATCGGAGATTTGTAGAGGGTTTCTCAAAGATAGCAGCCCCGTTAACTAGTTTGACTAAGAAAGATTTGAAGTTTGAGTGGACTGATAAGCATGAACGCGCTTTTCTGGAATTGAAAGAGAGATTGACAATAGCGCCAGTACTTGCGATACCAAAGGATGGTGAGAAGTTCACTATTTTTAGTGACACCTCTTATCAAGGATTGGGATGTGTCCTTATGCAAGACGGTAAGGTTATCGCCTATGGTTCACGACAGTTGAAGCCAAATGAATTGAATTACCCAACTCATAATTTGGAACTAGCAGTAGTCGTGTTCGCACTTAAGATCTGGAGAAACTACCTCTACGGGGAGAAGTTTGATTTATTCTCAGACCACAAGAGCCTCAAGTATTTGTTTACTCAGAAAGAGCTGAATATGAGGCAACGCCGGTGGATGGAACTGATCAAGGACTATGACGTTACATTACAGTACCACCCTGGTAAGGCTAATGTAGTCGCTGACGCCCTAAGTCGAAAACCTCAAGGAATGATTGCTTCATTGATGTTGAGGGAATGGAAAGCTTTAGAGACAATCGCAGAATTTAATACACAAATTTATGAGGAAAGTGTCGGGCAACACTTTGGATGCCTCATGGTACAACTAACACTTGTGAGTTGAATTATCGAGGCCCAAAAGAAAGACGAGAAGTTTCAAGTATGGTTCGCCAAGATGTCAGAAAAGGACCATACAGAATGGAAGGTTGGGACCGATGGAGGATACCGATGTCGAGACAGATTGTGTGTGCCAGATTTAGGAGATTTGAGAAAAGATATTCTCAAAGAAGCACATAAATCGAGACTGACAGTACACCCAGGAGGAACAAAGATGTATAAGGATTTGAAGAGAAACTTCTGGTGGGAAGGGATGAAACGAGAAGTAGCCGAGTTTGTGTCTAAATGTTTGACTTGTCAACAAGTGAAGGCCGAACATCAGAGACCCTTGGGATTGTTGCAACCCTTACCTGTTCCAGGATGGAAGTGGGAACATATAGCTATGGATTTTGTGGTTGGACTAACCCGGTCACAATAGAATCATGATGCGATTTGGGTAATTGTGGATCGTCTGACGAAGTCCGCACAGTTTATCACGTACAATATGACTTACCCAGTAGAAAGGATGAGTCGAATGTATATCCAGCAAGTGGTACGACTGCACGGTGCACCGGTGTCTATTGTATCAGACCGCGATGCACGTTTTACCTCGGGATTTTGGGAAAGTCTGCAGAAGGCTATAGGAACTTCGCTCAAGATGAGTACTTCTTTCCATCCTCAGACCGATGGACAGACCAAGCGTGTTAATCAAATTATGGAAGATATGCTGAGAGCTTGTGTGGACCGTCGCGAATGGAGGAGGAGGTCCTGGCGCTCTCCCTCGATAGTGTCCCGGGACGGATCCCAAGGAGCACACTTCAGGGAAAACTAGGACTTCCTCACGCGATCCTAGAGACAAAGAGTCGCCACCTAATTTTTATCGGGAATTAGGAAACCCAAGTTTGACTCGCCCAAAATTGAATAAGGTTACTCGCCCTTCATTACCAGAAACAAGGTTCGGGGGTCTTGGTACGAGAGGGGAAGGAGCCCAAGCAGGACTAAAGCACCCCCTCCTCGCCCTACCGAATGGTAGGCCTTGATTCAAATATCCTTGTTATTAATTCATAATAGATGTTGTTTCCTCAAACATACTAGATAGATATATACATGGCAAAAAGAAACATCTAATGAAAATCATTTCAAGAGACTAAATCAAGTAGAAAGCGGATGCTCATGTAATACAAGGGAGAAGTATACTCACAGTGGCTAGTCCCGCCCGGGACCGATGCAAATAAAGTAAACATGTCATGATATGCAAAGGGAACGAGAAGACTTACATTGGTTGACTCAAGCGGAGTCGCGAAAGCAAAAAGAATGTAAACGTGCAATGCAATCATGCAACAATCCTAGATAAGATGTCTCTAACAAATAATCATATAAACGGAGACTTATCCTAAAGGAAATGTGTCGTTGAAATCAAAGTTGTAAACCTAGAAAAATTCTAAGAGAAAGGATAGAGATAGTACATGATACATGGGCACTAAGCCACATGTAGACGAGGCAAACCACAAATCGAAGTCCGGGTCCGAGGCACTTAATTCTCTGCACTAAGACACCAAAGAATACCCAAAGCATTGCAAAAATACAAGCAAACAAATGATATGCATGATAAACAAAGAAAACATGTCATCAATCAAATTTCCAGATTCAGCAACCTCTAATGAATCCTATCAAAAGAGGTCTTAAACATGAGCTGGATAAAAACCCTTTTACAGAAAGTTAGATACATGTCTTAGGGAACTTTTCCAAAAAGTGGGACCTCAATATCAATTTTATTGTTTGAGAAATAAATGTTTTGGGAACAGTGGATCAGGACTGTCCACTGTTTTTGAAAAAATCATAATTAAATCTACAAAAATCATATGAAGCTCTATTTGGTGTCAAAAGAAAGCTATTTCATTGTAGTATATGATAAAAATAAACCCATGGACATTCTGTAATCACAAGGTTTCTGAAAAAGTGTTTTAAACAGACTCTGTTATTCTGGAAATTTGGTATCATTTGACAAATGAATGCAAAACATAATAGAAGTATAATAGAAGTTCATGAATCATGTTAACCAAGTTGATTTAAGCTTTTGATCTCTCATCCATTTATCCTAGGTGATTTCTAAACCAAGTTTTATTCATCAATTGTTGTTGAGTGATCAAGGTGTGACCATTTTGTATACATAATCATATTTGTAATTAAACTTAGAAAATTCCAGAATAGTTGTATCAACTTTAAACGCTTAGAAAACGATCCTAACTCGATCGTATGCTCACGATTTTACATCGGCATATAGATATATGAGTTAGGAATCATCCCCAAAAAGCGGAACGTCGATAACTATTATAGATTTTCTGAAATTCAAGCACAAAGAGACGATGTTCAAATCTGTCAACCGATTTCTCAACAATTTCTAAAAATAGTATATGAATCCTAAAAGCTCTCAAAACGGACCGGATGAAAGCTAATTCATCAAAGTTTACCCAGAAAATTTGAAATCCATCAAACTATGGGTTTTGATGGACCAAATCTAATGGACAAAACCAATCTGCTTTGCTGAATTTTTATCTAGTTCATTTTAAAGTGTGAGGAAAACATTTTAGTGATAGTTGAAGCTTATTAGAGAGATCAAACTCATAGATCAACTTAATTATCATGATTCCCAATCAATTTAGCCCTCAAGTTCTATGAAGAACTTTTAGATCAAGGATCAAAGGGACTTATAAATATCATGTTGGAGATGAAATTCAATAGGAATTCTAGGTAATAGGAATAATCAAGAGATAGGTATGAACATAGAAATCATCCTTCTCATAGATCATATTTCCAAACCATCATGGAATTCAAAATAGATATATGTATATATATATAATCATGTATGCATGAATCTAAACTAAAATTGAAGAATGAAACCAAAATTGAAAATCAAAGTGAAAAACAATCTCTAATTGTAAATTATCAATAAAAATCAAAGAGATTTGGATCTAACTATGTGAGTGTGTGAAGAACATGAGAGGAAGAAGATGAGTGTTCTAATAAGTAGAAATAGAACTAAGTTAGATCCAAATCTTATAGATCTATATATACAAAGTAGGAATTAGAGATGAACTATAGTGTTTACCTCTTGGAGGATTCTCAATTACAAGACCAAAATTGATTTGAAGATCTTCTTCTTCAAGTGTTATTCAAGTGTTCTTCAAGCACTCATCCATGGAAGTTGAGGGAGGCAATTGTTGTTCAAATTGTGGTCTAATTAGCCTAAGTTAATCTAAATTCAATTCATAATTTTCTCTCTCTAGAATTCACCTAAATTGAAAGTATATTCAAAGTATACTTATCTCTCTTGTATGTGCTTCTATGTGTGTTTGTATCTCCAAGTATATTCAAGTGTATCTCTTCCAAGTGTCTAGTGTGTTAAGATGTGATCTCATATGAGATGTATGAGATCTTATATAGAGTTTTGAAGACTTAGCTCTTAAGTTTCAGGGTTAAAACAGGATTTTTAGAGCTTAAAAGAGGGTTAAAATGGCCATTTCGGAGCTTAAACGCAATTTCCAGGCAATTTCCTCGCAGTGGGAAGCTTCTAGAAGGGTCTGGAACTCAAAAAGCTCCGTGGAGGACACAAATGGAAGTGGCGGTTATGGTGGGACCCGCCACCCCCATACCCAAAACCGCCATTTACTATTTGGGTCCCTCTGGTCACCCACAAGCTCTGTTTCAAAAATCACGTGCACTGCTTTTCCAGATTTTTGTAAAAATGCTTTTTGGTGTCCGAAATCGTCCGTTTACGTACCGTTGGAAAGCTGTCAGGTTGAATTTCAGTATAAAAATATTTCCAGAGGTTTTATAATGAGAATTGAAGTCCAATTGAAGTCCGGAAGTCCTCCGGAACTTTCGTCGTCTTTTTGAAATCAAATGACGTCTTTTCCAAAATTGCTTTCAAATGTGCGTCGATTTCGAACTTTTCTTTAAAATTGAATCTCTGGATACCTAGAATACTGCGTTTAGAACACTTAATGTTCATATAACCCTGAGAGAATATGAATTCTGAGAGATGATTTTGACAAAACCGGGATTTATCCATGGAAAAGGGCTTTTCTGAGCTTGAAGTCACTTTCCGAAGTCCGATCTTCTGATTGTGTGGAATCCAGTACCTTCCACGGGGTACTTTTCATCATCGAATCCTCCAAGACGTTGTTCACCCTAAATCCTATCAGTGTGGTCAAAATTGGGTGTCTACAGTTTGCCCCTCTTTGGCAGAGCTTGTTGTGAACAACGTGAACTGCAAGTGAGTGCCAAAGCCTTGAAGGCACCCAAATAACCATACTGAGAGGTTTTAGGAAAAACAAAAAATTCGCAAAATCAAGAAATTCAAAATCAGAGAAAATCAAGAAATTACAAATGCAAGAATGCAATGCAATGCTGGGTAGAGGCGGCTAAGTTGAAGCTGATGCTGGTCGTGCTCCGCTGGAGCTGCCTACGTATCCTTTCCAGGAATCAGACCAGGGCGTAGTTCAAGCGCGCGAGAAGACGGAAAACAAACAAACAACAACAATGCGGATGAAATGCTCCTATCCTAGGATGCTGGTGCAATATGAAAACATGAAATGTGAAAGTGCTGGAGGAATCATCCTCAAGGGTTCCCTAGATGCAAAATCTAATGCAAAGGATGCAACGACTCTCTCTCACAGTCGAATATGCTAAAGGTATCTTGGATGATTCTCGAGGTTTTTGTCAAAGTTATTCTTCTGATCTTAAGGCTCGTAGGCGTCATCTGTATCCTGGACGACTCTTGAAATAGCAAAGTATCTTGGATGAATTCTGAGTCATGTCAAACAACTGGACGATTGCTGGTGTAGAGTCCTTCTGCTGGGGACGATTACTGATGTAGAGTCCTTCTGCTGGGGACGATTGTTGATGTAGAGTCCTTCTGCTGGGGACGATTGCTGAAATAGGTCCTTCTTCTGTGGACGATTGCTGATGTAGAGTCCTTCTGCTGGGGACGATTGCTGATGTAGAGTCCTTTTGCTGGGGACGATTGCTGGTGTAGAGTCCTTCTGCTGGGGACGATTGCTGATGTAGAGTCCTTCTGCTGGGGACGATTGCTAAAACAGGTCCTTCTTCTGTGGACGATTGCTGATGTAGAGTCCTTTTGCTGGGGACGATTGCTGATGTAGAGTCCTTCTGCTGGGGACGATTGCTGATGTAGAGTCCTTTTGCTGGGGACGATTGCTGATGTAGAGTCCTTTTGCTGGGGACAAATCTTCTGAAACAGGTCTCTCTGCCGGAGACAAATCTTCTGCTCTTCTGAAACAGGTCTTTCTTCTAGACAAATCTTCTGTAACAGGTCTGGAAACAAGTCTTCTGAAACAGGTCTCTCTGCCGGAGACAAATCTTCTGTTCTTCTGAAACAGGCCCTTTTTCCGAGGACAAATCTTCTGTGGCAGGTCTAGAAACAAATCTTCTGAAACAGGTCTCTCTGCCGGAGACAAATCCTCTGTTCTTCTGAAACAGGCCCTTCTTCTGAGGACAAATCTTCTGTTCTGATGCACGGATTCTGAGAGATACACAAATTCTGAGAGATGACCCTTCTTCTGAGAGCAACCCACGGATACACGATTCTGATTTTGAGAGAAACCCTACATTCTGGAGGCAACCCTGATATGCGATGCTGAAAAATACATGATTCTGAGAGAAACCCTACATTCTGGAGGCAACCCTGGATACACGATTCTGATTCTGAGAGAAACCCTACATTCTGGAGGCAACCCACGATTCTGAGAGAAACCCCACATTCTGAGAGCAACCCACGGATACACGATTCTTGGCATAAACCTTGTATTCTGGAGGCGACCCACGATTCTGATTCTGAGAGAAACCCTACATTCTGGAGGCAACCCACGATTCTGAGAGAAACCCTACATTCTGGAGGCAACCCTGGATACATGATGCTTGGCATAAACCTTGTATTCTGGAGGCGATTTTGATGCTCAAATTCTGAGAGATACCCTTTATCTGGAGGCAACCCGTGGATACATGATGCTTGTGAGAAACTTAATTCTGAAAGTTCTCTACTGGGGAGATCCTATGATTCTGAGAGATGCACGAATTCTGTATACCTTGACAATATCTGGAAATTCTCTGCTTGAGGAGATATCTGAGGTTTCTGGGACGCGAGCACATTTTCTGGAGGCCCTGCTGATTCTTTCTGAGACTCATATTGGTGCTTCGACCAATGCAATCATTCTTGCAACACGTCAGGCTTACTCTAACCCTTTCTGAACATCTCGCATTCTGACCCATCTTCTGAAAGTCCTTTCTGGATGTAATTCTCAAGCGACAGTAGACTCAAATGTCCATTTTCTAAGACAACTCATAATCAATCCCAAAACGACGGGAGTTTGCCGTTTCTCGGCCACTTTCAGGCTGCGGTGCCTTTGATTCTTCTCATCTGGGGGACTTTTTTTCAATTCTTGAATGGATTTTTACCAAGATTCAAATCTCCAGAGGTCCTCTAGACCAATTCCAACAAGTTTTAAGCACTCTCAAGGCTTATATATCAAAAATGGACCAATCCGGGATCAAATCAAGAGTTCCGGGGGTCAAAATGCGAATATAGAGCAAAATGGGGAAATGGCAGGAAGTGAATAGTAAATGGCGGTTCCCCACACCCCCTTGGGAACCGCCAGCCGCAACTTTGGGATTTTAAACCCATTTTCTTCTTTGTTCTTCATTCATTTCTTCTTCAATGCATCACCTCTTCCTTCTAAGGTGCTCAAATCTTGCAATTTCTTGATGTTTTGAGTGATTTCTTGCATTAAAACCTCCAAAAACTTTGTTGATTTCATCAACTCCTCCCTATTCTAGGGGATTCAAGTACCAAGGTTTTTACTATTCATCATCTTCAACCTCTTATCTTCAAGCTTCAAGCATCAACAACCATGAGTTCCCATGGACAAGGTGAAAGTTCTAGAACACGTAGAAGCCAATTTCAAGCTAGTGGAGCTTCATCGACTCAAACCATGGAGTATGCAACCATGAAAAATCCACTAAATCATATCTCTAGGAGGGCCTTTCGTCAAGAGGTAACCCATTCTTTAATTACTCCTTTGTTTCACATCTTCATACGTGTCTCTTTATTCTTGCGATTCCTTAGAAATCATCCTTTTTCTTTTTAGAATGTGGTTGGTCATCTTAGAGGTCATGGTAGCCATGGAAAATGCCTTGAATGGTTTAATGAATTGTCGGAGTCGCGTCCCCAAGTAGTAGCCAATATCAAGCAAGCGGGCTTTGGGTCGTTTGTAACCTTATTGGAGAGATCGACTAATGATTTGGCCATGATTCAAGCTCTTGCTGAAAGGTGGTGGGATTCCACAAATACTTTTCACATGCCTTTTGGGGAGATAACCATGACCCCTCCTGATTTTGCAATGATAACCGGCATCTCATTTGGCGGGCATCGTCTTGCCTTTGCAAAGAACATCCATAGACATCCTACTATCATTGAGCGTCTCCTAGGCATCATCCCATCCCAGAGAGATCTTCACGGATCGAGCGTAGGCATCACATGGTTCATCAACAACTTCAGGCCTTCTGAAAGAGCGGCTCAATTTACCGATATGCAGCTTACCCGTGCTTTCATCTTGTATTTGCTTGGTTGCTCTCTTCTTTCTACTCGAGCTGAGCGGATTACATTGAATATGCTTGATAGTCTTCGAAATCTTGAGGAGATTGCAGATTTTGATTGGGGCTCTGCTGGTTTAGCCATTCTGTATAGTCATATGGGGGAGCATTCTCGAGGCAAATCCCCTGGATTCGGCGGATTCTGGAGAGCTTGGGAGGTACTGAAAATATTTTCATTTCCAGTTTTTATCATTTGATGTTCTGCTGTTTTGACCACTGCTTTATTTTCTCTTGTAGGTGTGGGCCTTTGAGTATTTCTCCATGACGGCTCCATCATTCCGGGAGGAAGAGATTCATATTTTTCCACGGGCTCTGAAGTGGCGTCGCCAAGCCGTAGGTACCAAGAATGATGCTCATAATGTTATTTCTTGCCGGGATTTTCTTACCCGTCTCAGATTCACCCAAGTTAACTGGCATCCTTGGGTGACAAATGGAGATGTGACTGAGATTGGCTTAGCTAGACAGATGACTGGAGAGAGGATTCTTCTTGAGGGTCCCTCTGTTCTTGAGTGGTATCTTGGAGAGAGAGTAGCTCCTCAGACTAATTTGGAGGATCGTCTCTTAGTGCCACAGGATCCGCCTTCTTGTATGAGGTCGGCGCAGAATTTGGAAGATGAAGATCTTATTAATGCTTTGAACGGAATTCTTTCAGCCTCTTTTACTCTGTTTGAGGAGAACTATGACGTCTTCAGGGTTACTCATCTGATGCCTAATTTCCCGCTCTCGGATGACCCGCAGGTATTTCACGACTTCTTCATTTCTGATCGAATGCTTGCTTTATCTTATTTCTCATCATCATTTGCAGGGGAGTTCTTTTGTGGATGGCCTTGGTCGACCTCTACCTCTCATTCCTCCTTGTGATTGGCGAGCCTCGACCATGCTGCGCGGAGTTATATCTTCTGTAGAGATCCCCCGTGATCTTGTAGAGCCTCAGCTAGTTTCAGAACAACATGAGTCCGTTCCCCGAGCCGTTTTCAATGAAGAGCGAGCTTATGCACAGAATCTGAGGGCTTGGAGCCTTGCTCGTGAGGGACATGTAAGTAATTTCTGAACTCATTACCTCTGATTCTTCTGATCTTTCTGACCATATCTTTCTTCTCTTTGCAGTGGGATGGCATGTGCCAGACTTACATAGACCGTGATGCGGCCCTGGTAAATTTCTTGACCTTTTCTTCTTATCTCATTGCTTTTTCAAACCCCTATACTGATTCTTTTCTTCCACAGGTGGCTCAAGTTAGGCAGCTTCAATCACAGTTGGAGCGGATGAATGCAGGCCCTTCTGGTGGGGCTGGTGGGTCTAGGCGAAGGCGCCAAATTGAAGATGATGATAGCTCTACGGCCTCAGATATGCCTGCTCGGTACCCACGGGCTACTCGTCGTCGCTGATGATGATCATATGCACCCATGACTATCTTTCTGTTTTTCTTGCTTTCTGTGCTGAGACTGATGTTGATGTATTCTGTCTTGATGGGCTTGTACTCTTGACTTTGCTTGATGCTGCTTTATGCTATCCTTCTGTTTCGCTTTGCATCCCTTATCACGAGACTGATTTGATTGACACTTTGCACACTGACACACAGGACTCGATTTTACAGGGAAAGGAAATTTCTGACGATTCCTCTTTCTCGACAATGTCTTTTGACTTGGATATTTGAATTTTCTAAGGATTTGCATGTTTTGAAAATGAGATTTTATCTTGTAGCAGGATATTGTGTTGGCTTTGCATGTAATCTTGAAGCTTTTGAAAATTTTCCACATAATGTTTCAATCTTGACATTAGATTCACATCTTTAGATTGCTAAAAAACTTTTCAACTTAATATCAAGAATTACCAGATTTTTCACTTAGGTGCTTTAATTCTGATAGCCAAGTGATCCAGAGAGGACAGGTAGCGAGGTATGGGCAAACGACAGTTTGCCCCTAGTTGATAGAGATAAATGGAAGTTTGGGCAAAC
Organism: Hydrangea macrophylla; assembly: GCA_033977485.1. NCBI lineage: Eukaryota > Viridiplantae > Streptophyta > Magnoliopsida > Cornales > Hydrangeaceae > Hydrangea > Hydrangea macrophylla. The sequence continues at coordinate 35,915,973 of CM066997.1, forward strand.
GCAGTTTGCCCCTAGTGTGGCAGTGATATCTTGAGGCTTTGGGCAAACTTGAAAGTTTGCCCCTAGTTTGCAAGGTTCAGGGATCGAGAGCCAGGAAAGCTCGCCTACTTATCCCCAAGTGGGAATCAGATCCAAAGTAGTTCGGCCAGGTCTTGAAAGAAAGTATGGTTGAGGGTTTCAGGAGCAGTGACCGAACCGAGCAGGTTGCCTACATATCCCCAAGTGGGAATCAGGTCAAGTGTAGTTCCTCGAATGCTGGAGGTTTTGAAAGAACAGGTTTTGAAAGAAAAGGCTTTTAAGCATAGTATCTCTTGAGACGGTCAATGTTGATTGGCTGATTGAACTCAACTCCATCTAGATCCATCAGGTATGCCGCTCCTCCAGAGAGAAGCTTCTTGATGACGTATGGGCCAACCCAATTTGGCTTGAATTTCCCTCTAGGATCGAAAACGGGTGCTTTTAAGGCTTTAAGCACAAGGTCGCCTTCCTCAAGTTTTCTTGGACGGACCTTCTTGTTGAATGCTCGAGCTATTCTTCTCTGATACACATGCACATGATCAATTGCGGCCAACCTTTTCTCATCAAGTAACATTAGCTCCTCATATCTATCTCTTAGCCAATCAAATTCTGGAATCTCGGATTCTGCCACAACTCTCAAAGATGGTAGTTCTATTTCAACTGGGAGTACTGCTTCTATTCCGTAAGCCAATGAATAAGGAGTGGCTCCTGTAGATGTTCGGATAGATGTTCTGTATCCCCACAGTGCATACGGTAACTTCTCATGCCAATCTCGGTATGTATCAGTCATCTTTCTTAGGATCGTCTTCAAATTCTTATTAGCTGCTTCAACTGCCCCATTTGTTTGTGGCCTATACGGCGCTGACATGTGGTGCATGATCTTGTATTCTTCTAGTAGATCCAAAACCTCTTTCTGGAAGTGACTGCCACGATCGGATATCAACTCATGAGGGACCCCGTATCGGCAGATTATATTTCTTCTGATAAATCTGGCCACATCTTTAGCCTTCAATGTCGCATAAGACTCTGCTTCCACCCATTTTGTGAAATAATCAATTGCTACCAGGATGTATTGATGCCCATTAGACGCCTTCGGGGTTACTTCTCCAATAACATCTATTCCCCAAACTGAGAATGGCCAAGGGGTAGTCATGTTGTATAGCAGTGACGGCGGCACATGCTTCATATTGGCATGGATCTGACATTTGTGACATTTTTTGACATATTCATAGCAGTCCTTGTCCATAGTAGTCCAATAATATCCTTGTCGGATGATCTTCTTAGCTAACATGTGTCCACTCATATGAGGACCACACACCCCTTCGTGAATTTGCTCCATCATCTTTCTCGCACTGTTTCCATATAGACATGTCAAGTTGAATCCATTGTAAGATCTCTTCAATAGACTTCCACCACAAATCATGAACTGAGCCGAGAATCTTCTTATGGCTCTCTTGTCTTTCTCGGAGGCGCTTTCCGGATATTCCCCATTTTCAATGAAGTTCCACACGTCGGTGTACCACGGAAGTTCTTCTGCTTCTTCTATTTCCCCAATCATCTCATAAGACGGCTTTTCCCTTTGTTCAATCATCAAAGGAGTTAGCTTTATCCACACAGGAATCTCAATCATTGACGCTAAAGTAGCCAAAGAGTCTGCTAGCTGATTTTCTTCTCGAGGCAGGTAGAAGAACGTGATATGCAAGAAACGAGTTCGTAAAGAATCAAGATACTCATGATAGGGTTTTAACTTCTCTTCCTTGACTTTCCAATCTCCTCGAACTTGGGATATGATCAAATTGGAATCCCCGAATACATCAAGTTTCCTTACCTCCAAAGTCAATGCGGCTTCTAGCCCCAAGATACAAGCTTCATACTCAGCAGTGTTGTTGGTGGAAGTGTACTTCAGCTTAATAGAGAACGGGGTATGTGCTCCTTCAGGGGATACAAGGATGATCCCCACTCCATATCCTTTCTGGTTTGCAGCTCCATCAAAATACATTTTCCACACATCTTCTTTTAATTCCATCAATCCTTCGTCAGGGAACATGAACTCTCCTTCGTTTTCCAGATTTATCGGATGTTCTGCTAAATGTTCTGCGACAGCCCTTCCTTTAACAGATTTACTCGTAGCATGTATCAAGTCAAACTCAGATAGCATCAATGTCCATCGGGAGATTCTTCCGGTCAATGCTGGTTTTTCAAATAGGTACTTCAAAGGATCCATTCGGGAGATTAAAACAACAGGGAAGGCCAACATATAATGCCTCAGACGACGAGTGGCCCAAACCAAAGCCCAACATGTCTTTTCTAACGGAGAATACTTCAATTCGTATCCAGTCATCCTTTTACTTAAGTAGTAAATGGCTTTCTCTGTACGCCCTTCATCTCCTTCTTGGGCTAACATGCATCCCATAGCATTCTCTGACACGGATAAGTACAACAGCAAAGGCTTCCCTGATTTCGGGGGTGAAAGAACCGGTGGGTTTGATAAATAAGCCTTGATCTTGTCAAAAGCTTCTTGACATTGATTGTCCCATTCGAATTTCTTCCCTTTTCTCAACAAGCTGAAAAGCGGATCGCAAGTAGCAGTGAGCTTAGATATGAAGCGGCTGATGAATTGGATTCTTCCCAGAAATCCTCTTACTTCCTTTTCATTTGTCGGAGGCGGCATATCCATAATAGCCTTGATCTTTGTGGGGTCAACCTCAATTCCTCTCTGTGTGATGAGAAATCCCAGCAGCTTTCCGGTGGTAACTCCAAAAGTACACTTCTGTGGATTCAATCTCATTCTGTATTTCCTTAATCTTTCAAAGAACTTGGCGAGTGCTGTTAAATGCCCACTTCTTTCTTTGGACTTAACAATCATATCATCCACATAAACTTCTACCTCTTTATGGATCATGTCATGTAACAAAGTAGTAGCAGCTCTCTGATAGGTCGCTCCGGCATTCTTTAACCCAAATGGCATTACTCGGTAGCAATACGTCCCCCAGTGAGTTGTGAATGTAGTCTTTTCTCTGTCTTCGGGTGCCATTAAAATCTGATTGTACCCTGAGAAACCATCCATGAATGATAACAACTCATGCCCCGCGGTGCTATCTACCAGAACATCTATGTGTGGAAGCGGAAAATCATCCTTAGGACTAGCCTTGTTTAGATCTCTGAAGTCAACACATACACGGATCCTTCCATCCTTCTTTGGCACAGGAACTATATTGGCTATCCATTCCGGATATTGGGTTACCATCAGGAATCCAGCTTTCAATTGTTTCTCAACTTCTTCTTTGATCTTCAAAGTCCATTCGGGTCTCATGCGTCTCAACTTTTGCTTAACAGGTTTTGAATTTGGAAAGAGAGGGATGTGGTGTTGGACAATCTCTGGATCGATGCCTGGCATATCTTGGTAGGACCAAGCGAAAACATCTTTAAATTCTTTTAATAAGTTGATTAGTTCATTGCTTTCTTGTGAAGTGAGCGTGGTGCCAATATGAACATTTTGTGGATTATCTTCATTATCCAAGTTTATTAGCAAAGTTTCTTCAATAATCTTGCATGCAGATTCATTTTCATTTTCAATTAATCTTTGCAAATCCTCAGAAATTTCAAAATAAAGATCATCAGACACAGAAGAGTAAGCAAAATCCTCGTTCATTTCATTAACATTTTTGGGTACATCAAAAGCAAAAGCAGACTCAACATCATGGCTCATATTGGCCTTTACAGACTTCCGGGGAAATGGGGGAGGGGATTTGTTGACTTCCGATTCTATCACCCAATTGTTCAGAGCTCCCTCTATTGGCTTGATTTCTTTCACATTTCCCGGTGCTTCTTCGGCATCCATCAGCATGTTCAGCTCTTCATCCATTAGCATGTTCAAATCATCACTTGTCATCAGCTCAGCCCAGTCCTTCCTTTCTTTCTTGATAGGCGGAGTATACAAGAACGGATCCTCATAGTCGGAGAACTCATGTTTGAAGAAAATCTCAAATCCAGGCTTAATGTTCTTGGTAGCCGGATCATACCATGGTTCAGGGAACCCACAGAAGGGAAAGTCATCGCCTTCTTTCACGAAGTATCCATTCAGGATTCTTGGCCCAGAAACAACCATCGGCCCTTTACCTTTTGTCATCTTCTTCTTATCTTCTTCAGTCAATTGATACCCAAGCCCAGATTTATCTTTCTGTTCGTGGAAGTTCGGTGGTTCAGTTATTCCTTGTTGACGACGACCTAGTCCCATTCCAGGAAAATAGTTCATCTTCCGCACCATATGAGCCACTTTAGGATTGGCATACTGGTCAAAGTACAATGGCATGACTTCAGGGATCCAATTCTGTCCCACTTCTTCTTGTAGATCTTTGGCAACCGGGTTTCCCTTCTCGAACATCTTTCTATATTCGCGTCCGGTGATGAACGGCTTCTTTTTCTTGATCGGAGTGATTTCTTCGCCCCAGACAGATGCATCAGGAAGTTTCTTCTCATAGCTGAGTCGATCCCAAACGGATTTCTTTTTCTTAGCTCCTTCATTTATCATTCCCACAAAGTTGAATCCTCCCAATTCATTTTCTTCTTCCGGTGTTTGGACTTCTAGCACAGGACCATGGCTTGTCCCTTCTTCTTTGATCCAGCTATCCCCAAAGATTGTTACCACATCCTCTTTCCAGATGAACTTGACTTTCTGGTGGAGAGTGGAGGCGACTGCATCATTCACATGTAACCACGGACGTCCCAATAGCAGATTAAAGCTAGCCGGAATATCAATCACTTGGAAATCAGCTTCTTTGTTTAATGGCCCGACTTCAATTTTCAACTTAATCATTCCCACAATGGCCCTTTTGGTGTTATCATAGGCCCTCACAGTTTGTGTTGATGGCAAGAGTTCTGAAATAGACAACCCCATTCTGAGAGCTGTTTGGAGAGGACATATATTCAAGGCTGACCCATTATCTACCAAGCAGACCGGTACTCTATTCCCCAGGCAATGTACAGTGATGTAGAGAGCTCTGTTGTGGTGTGCCCCTTCCGGCGGTAAATCTTCATCTGTGAATGTGATTACAGGCTTACAAGGCTTTGAAGAGATCATGTTTACTAGATCTTCGGGAGTAGTATTGACAGAAACATCCAAACGATTGAGAGTATCGAGCATGGCCTGCCTGTGTTTGTGAGAGGTCATAAGTAATCCCCATACTGAGATCCAAGCTTGTGTTTTCTTCAATTGCTTTAAGATTTCATCTTCTTCTTCGCTCACGGCTCCTTTACCAGCCTCTTTTGTTTTGACGACTTCTTTCTCATTCCATGTTTCTTTTCCACGATTTTCTAACTCATGAGGCTTGAAATGACGTCCGGAACGGGTCAAGTGGTTTGCTTCATTGGTGATCCAGATAGACTCAAGTTCTTTGGCTAACTTTTCGGTGCCAACAGTGATTTTCCAAACAGAATCATCGGGGATTATGGTATTATTAACGGAATCATCCTCATCATCATACCACCAATCTTCTTCTTCTTCCATCATTGCAATAAGATCGTCATCTTTGATTTCAAGGTTCTCGACAGGCTTTAGCAATTCTTCTATCGGCTCAGTGCTTTGTTTCTCGGTGACTGCTTCTATGGGCTTTTCTTCCTCATACCAGATCGAGTCGTCGGTGATGGCATTGAGATCCCACCATTCAATCGTAAGATTTCCGTTGGCTATTTCTTCTTCAAAAGCCAGTGCTTCTTCGACCCATTCTTCCTCTTCCATATTCCTCAAGATGCAAATTGCAGCGTCTTCCGGAAGTTGAACATCCATAGCTGGTTGATTCGAGGATGTGATGTAGATCTTTGGGTTATAAATCTGAGATCCTTCTTCTACAAAGTTAACATTTGGCATGTTCCCTTTATGATTAGGGAGAGGATTCTTCTGAACATTTGGCTGAGAGGGAGGAGGGGAGATGACCCCTTTTTCAATCAAGTCTTCAATTTCATGGCGAAGTCTCCAGCATCTATCTGTGCTATGTCCACGGCCTTGATGAAAGTCACAAAAGAACTCTGTTTTGAAACCCGGTGGAAGTGGATTTGGCTCTGGTTTAGGTTCCAATTTCTGCAAGTACCCTTTTTCTATCATTCTTTCAAGTGCGGTGCTTAGTGGCATCCCCAAGTCGGAAAATTCTCTTTTCTCTCTCGACTGTTTCTGATTTTGACTTCCTCTTGCATTAGCCATACTTCGACGCTCTTTCTGAAAAGGCTGAGGAGATAGTGTGTTGACGTCAGCAGACTGATGATAGACTAGCCTTTCTGTCTTTTTGTATCGATTGCTCGTGCTTTCTTTCTTGATCTTTCCATCTCTAATGGCATCTTCTATCAAAGTTCCCACATCAAACAGCTGTTCGAAACTCACAATGGACTGAAATTCTAGCCTTTCCAAGTATTCGGGCTGTAGATTCTTGATGATCATTCGGACCTGATCTTTTTCCGCTGGCCTGCTAGTCATTTGAGCAGCTTTAGCTCTCCAACGAGTAAGGAAACCTGCGAAGGATTCCCTATACTCTTGTCGGGTGGTTTCTAGATCTCTTGCAGTTACATCAAACAACTGGTTATATGAATATTGAGCCACGAAAGCTTTGGCCAATGCCTCCCAATCTCTGGTTATGGCTGGTTCCAACGTCAAGTACCATGAAAGTGCTGCTCCACTCAAAACTCTTGGAAACAATAGAGCGAAGAGGTCAGATTCAATGCCCATAGGCTGCAAAGTTCCTACATAAAGCCTCAGATAGCTCTTCGGATTTCCAGTTCCATTGAAAAATTCAATATGCGGCATCTTAAACTTCTCTGGGAGTTTGGTTTTTGGAGCGTCACACAACCCTTCAACATCGAACAAATACTCATCCACCCCTTTGCTCTTTCTGATCACACTCTCTAGTTTGTCGATCTTGGCCAACTTGTCCTGAATTTCCTGATCTAGCTGAACCTTTGGTTGAACTGTCTCCCCAAAATCTTCTTCTTCATGATGCTCTGGAGGTGGTGGTGGTGGATTAGTTAGCTGCTCAATCATTCTCATCATAGTGGCAAGTTGTTCCCGATTCTGCTCCCTGTTCTGATCAAAGGCAGCTTGCATTGCGGCCAATCTGGCTTCCATATCCGCTTCGTATGTCATATCTTCAACCCTAGTCGACTCGGCTGTTCCTTCTTCTAACCCTGATCTGATCAAACGGCTGTTCGGAGCTCTGACCCAGAAAGGAGTACAACTTTTCGGTCCTATCTTTTCTTATCTGGTTTATTTAGGGATTTTCAAATAATCAGGTATCTTTATTGCAAAAGAATTTTTCAAAGAATGATATAAGAAGGTGGATTTACAAAGATGGAAATCATAAATGGAAAATCATTTCCTTTTTCAAAAACATTTTTCTTAAAATCAAAAGAAATCTTTTCAAGCTTTCAAAATTCTGAGGAAAACAAATCTTTTCTTTTGAAAGTATATTAGAGGCGTCGCACTCGTGAGTCGTATATGCAATGCTCGTGTAGTGCATGCAATGCAGATGAAATGCAATCTAATCTAAATGCAATGCACCTTAATCTAGCTTAGACCTAGCACATCAGCACATAAGCACATAAGATTCCTTGAGTATGCTAATCACCCTACTAATCCAATCATTATCCAAGGATTTTGAGTTTTGAAATTCTTGATGGTTCATGTTTAAAAATTGAAATTTTTCATGAAAATCTTTGAAAGAGATGGGGAGATTTGTAATTTTTCAAAATCAAATTGAACCATCAATTCTTGAGGTGTGAAATCATGATTTTTGAAAATCGAGGTAGGAAATTTGAAATTCTGAATTTTGAGAGGAGAATTTGAAATTGAATCATCAAAGTAGGAATTTTGGATTTCTCTAAAAATCTAGGAGAATTTGAAAGTGAATTTCAAAGCGAGTTTTCAAAAGGGATATTCCCGGAATTTTCAAAAGACTTGGGATTTTCAAAGAAGTGCTTATAATTTCAAAAATTTTCAAAATTGTCCTCAAATAGTGATTGGATGTTCGGATAAAGACCATACTATCCTAGAGGAATCCACCATACAAGGTTTGATGATGCCTTCGCATACACGTCCTCATCATCCACATAATCCCTTACGGGCAAGCGCAAATAATTCATCACATTGTCCTAATCAAAGATGATAATCAAGATCCTAATTGAAGGGTTCTATAGAAACTATATGCAAAGGCCGGGTTTTAGTCTCATAAAGGGTCCATTAGCAAGCTCAGCGGTGTGGTTGACCGCCTCCCCGAGGGCGTGCCGTTCACACATGGGCTCTATATACCGCACGCGGTACAAGGCTAACGGTGACTACATGCTACCAAAACTCTTGACAAATAGAGGAAAGAGGGCCCTCTATCTTCAAGGCAATGATCTCAAGCAGTCGCGGTGAAAGAACAATGCAAGTGCAAATGCAGGCAGAAACAACATGATTATTGAATTAATAACAAGGATATTCTTTGGCTCAAGTCAAACCCTCGAAGAACAAGAAACCATCGGTTTCATGTTCAAATCCCCAGCAGAGTCGCCAGATTGTGGACCGTCGCGAATGGAGGAGGAGGTCCTGGCGCTCTCCCTCGATAGTGTCCCGGGACGGATCCCAAGGAGCACACTTCAGGGAAAACTAGGACTTCCTCACGCGATCCTAGAGACAAAGAGTCGCCACCTAATTTTTATCGGGAATTAGGAAACCCAAGTTTGACTCGCCCAAAATTGAATAAGGTTACTCGCCCTTCATTACCAGAAACAAGGTTCGGGGGTCTTGGTACGAGAGGGGAAGGAGCCCAAGCAGGACTAAAGCACCCCCTCCTCGCCCTACCGAATGGTAGGCCTTGATTCAAATATCCTTGTTATTAATTCATAATAGATGTTGTTTCCTCAAACATACTAGATAGATATATACATGGCAAAAAGAAACATCTAATGAAAATCATTTCAAGAGACTAAATCAAGTAGAAAGCGGATGCTCATGTAATACAAGGGAGAAGTATACTCACAGTGGCTAGTCCCGCCCGGGACCGATGCAAATAAAGTAAACATGTCATGATATGCAAAGGGAACGAGAAGACTTACATTGGTTGACTCAAGCGGAGTCGCGAAAGCAAAAAGAATGTAAACGTGCAATGCAATCATGCAACAATCCTAGATAAGATGTCTCTAACAAATAATCATATAAACGGAGACTTATCCTAAAGGAAATGTGTCGTTGAAATCAAAGTTGTAAACCTAGAAAAATTCTAAGAGAAAGGATAGAGATAGTACATGATACATGGGCACTAAGCCACATGTAGACGAGGCAAACCACAAATCGAAGTCCGGGTCCGAGGCACTTAATTCTCTGCACTAAGACACCAAAGAATACCCAAAGCATTGCAAAAATACAAGCAAACAAATGATATGCATGATAAACAAAGAAAACATGTCATCAATCAAATTTCCAGATTCAGCAACCTCTAATGAATCCTATCAAAAGAGGTCTTAAACATGAGCTGGATAAAAACCCTTTTACAGAAAGTTAGATACATGTCTTAGGGAACTTTTCCAAAAAGTGGGACCTCAATATCAATTTTATTGTTTGAGAAATAAATGTTTTGGGAACAGTGGATCAGGACTGTCCACTGTTTTTGAAAAAATCATAATTAAATCTACAAAAATCATATGAAGCTCTATTTGGTGTCAAAAGAAAGCTATTTCATTGTAGTATATGATAAAAATAAACCCATGGACATTCTGTAATCACAAGGTTTCTGAAAAAGTGTTTTAAACAGACTCTGTTATTCTGGAAATTTGGTATCATTTGACAAATGAATGCAAAACATAATAGAAGTATAATAGAAGTTCATGAATCATGTTAACCAAGTTGATTTAAGCTTTTGATCTCTCATCCATTTATCCTAGGTGATTTCTAAACCAAGTTTTATTCATCAATTGTTGTTGAGTGATCAAGGTGTGACCATTTTGTATACATAATCATATTTGTAATTAAACTTAGAAAATTCCAGAATAGTTGTATCAACTTTAAACGCTTAGAAAACGATCCTAACTCGATCGTATGCTCACGATTTTACATCGGCATATAGATATATGAGTTAGGAATCATCCCCAAAAAGCGGAACGTCGATAACTATTATAGATTTTCTGAAATTCAAGCACAAAGAGACGATGTTCAAATCTGTCAACCGATTTCTCAACAATTTCTAAAAATAGTATATGAATCCTAAAAGCTCTCAAAACGGACCGGATGAAAGCTAATTCATCAAAGTTTACCCAGAAAATTTGAAATCCATCAAACTATGGGTTTTGATGGACCAAATCTAATGGACAAAACCAATCTGCTTTGCTGAATTTTTATCTAGTTCATTTTAAAGTGTGAGGAAAACATTTTAGTGATAGTTGAAGCTTATTAGAGAGATCAAACTCATAGATCAACTTAATTATCATGATTCCCAATCAATTTAGCCCTCAAGTTCTATGAAGAACTTTTAGATCAAGGATCAAAGGGACTTATAAATATCATGTTGGAGATGAAATTCAATAGGAATTCTAGGTAATAGGAATAATCAAGAGATAGGTATGAACATAGAAATCATCCTTCTCATAGATCATATTTCCAAACCATCATGGAATTCAAAATAGATATATGTATATATATATAATCATGTATGCATGAATCTAAACTAAAATTGAAGAATGAAACCAAAATTGAAAATCAAAGTGAAAAACAATCTCTAATTGTAAATTATCAATAAAAATCAAAGAGATTTGGATCTAACTATGTGAGTGTGTGAAGAACATGAGAGGAAGAAGATGAGTGTTCTAATAAGTAGAAATAGAACTAAGTTAGATCCAAATCTTATAGATCTATATATACAAAGTAGGAATTAGAGATGAACTATAGTGTTTACCTCTTGGAGGATTCTCAATTACAAGACCAAAATTGATTTGAAGATCTTCTTCTTCAAGTGTTATTCAAGTGTTCTTCAAGCACTCATCCATGGAAGTTGAGGGAGGCAATTGTTGTTCAAATTGTGGTCTAATTAGCCTAAGTTAATCTAAATTCAATTCATAATTTTCTCTCTCTAGAATTCACCTAAATTGAAAGTATATTCAAAGTATACTTATCTCTCTTGTATGTGCTTCTATGTGTGTTTGTATCTCCAAGTATATTCAAGTGTATCTCTTCCAAGTGTCTAGTGTGTTAAGATGTGATCTCATATGAGATGTATGAGATCTTATATAGAGTTTTGAAGACTTAGCTCTTAAGTTTCAGGGTTAAAACAGGATTTTTAGAGCTTAAAAGAGGGTTAAAATGGCCATTTCGGAGCTTAAACGCAATTTCCAGGCAATTTCCTCGCAGTGGGAAGCTTCTAGAAGGGTCTGGAACTCAAAAAGCTCCGTGGAGGACACAAATGGAAGTGGCGGTTATGGTGGGACCCGCCACCCCCATACCCAAAACCGCCATTTACTATTTGGGTCCCTCTGGTCACCCACAAGCTCTGTTTCAAAAATCACGTGCACTGCTTTTCCAGATTTTTGTAAAAATGCTTTTTGGTGTCCGAAATCGTCCGTTTACGTACCGTTGGAAAGCTGTCAGGTTGAATTTCAGTATAAAAATATTTCCAGAGGTTTTATAATGAGAATTGAAGTCCAATTGAAGTCCGGAAGTCCTCCGGAACTTTCGTCGTCTTTTTGAAATCAAATGACGTCTTTTCCAAAATTGCTTTCAAATGTGCGTCGATTTCGAACTTTTCTTTAAAATTGAATCTCTGGATACCTAGAATACTGCGTTTAGAACACTTAATGTTCATATAACCCTGAGAGAATATGAATTCTGAGAGATGATTTTGACAAAACCGGGATTTATCCATGGAAAAGGGCTTTTCTGAGCTTGAAGTCACTTTCCGAAGTCCGATCTTCTGATTGTGTGGAATCCAGTACCTTCCACGGGGTACTTTTCATCATCGAATCCTCCAAGACGTTGTTCACCCTAAATCCTATCAGTGTGGTCAAAATTGGGTGTCTACAGCTTGTGCAATCGATTTTGAAGGAGCTTGGGAGACACACTTACCGTTGGTCGAATTTGCGTATAACAACAGTTATCACTCGAGTATTGGGATGGCACCATTCGAAGCCTTGTACGGACGACCATGTCGATCTCCGTTGTGTTGGGCTGAAGTGGGAGACACAGAATTGTTGGGACCAGAGTTGGTGAGAGAGACCAATGAGAAGATTTCACTGGTCAGGGAAAGAATGAAAACTGCACAGAGTAGACACAAGAGTTATGCGGATTGACGTCGAAAGGATTTGGAGAGTATCGGTGATCACGTCCTCCTTAAAGTTTCACCTATTCGGGGAGTAGTACGTTTTGGTCAGAAAAGAGGGAAGTTGGCACCCCGTTTCATCGGACCATTCGAGGTTTTGGAGCGAGTTGGAAAAGTGGCTTATCGACTTGCGTTGCCACCAAAGATGTCTGGTGTTCATAACATGTTCCATGTTAGTATGTTAAGGAAATACATACGGGATCCTTCACATGTGGTTAATTTTGATGATATTCAGACGAGTCAGAATATTGTCTACAAGGATAGACCTGTGAGGATTCTTGACCAGAGTATCAAGAGGCTGAGAAGAAGAGACGTTCCTTTGGTTAAGATTCAGTGGAGGCATCATGATGAGGGAGAAGCGTCATGGGAGTTAGAGTCAGACATGAGGACTAGATACCCCGAGTTGTTTCAGGATTAGTTAGCTCAGATTTCGGGGCAAAATCTCCGTTAAGATGGGTAGAGTGTAACACCCTGTAATTTCATTTCCTTAATGAATGAATATTTCACTTTTAATTCTCTTTATAATATTTACTTGGGGTCAGACTGTAATTTTCATTAATATAGAGATACTTTTACGGATTTGAAAACAATATCTATACTTTTGTATTAACCGGGAATATATTTCTTAAGTTATATAATTTTCTGTATATTTTTATTTCAACCGTTATATACCAGATTATGTTTTAATCTGCGTCTATACCGCGACTTGGGTGTGGGAGCACGTGAGTTCAACCACACCGGGCGAAATCTTTCCCTTTCTTGGAGCCCAAAACACATACAGTATATGTATGTGTCAACTCTAAATTCTCTCAGAGTTCTCAATCTCTCACTCTCTGTAACTTTCAATCCCTCTCAACTTTCTCTCCCTCTCTCAAGAACAACACACACACACACACATATTCAGATTATATATATATAGATACACATACAAATACATAGATAGATATATATATATACATAGTTCAAGAAACGGAGGAGTTGAGAATTGGATGACGAAGTTTTACGGCAGAATTATCGGTCTCAAATTCTCAGTATAATCACCTTTGTGAGTAATTTAAACTCACTCACCATGTTTATATAAGTGTATTTTAGTTTATATATGTGTGTATATGTGTGTATATATAGATACACCATTAAAGCTTGAAAGTTAGAGTTTTATGAAACTTAACCAAAATGAAATCCGTGAATTGGGAATGAAAGATTTTAGTCCCAATAAGCTACAGTTCGAATCCTACGAAGTAATTTATTCGTATCGCGACGTACCGTTGATTTAAAGTTTTGACACCCTTACTTTAATCGTGAATATCTAGATATATAGTGCATTTTTGTTTAAATTGATCGCATATTCTTAATATATACGGAAAATCGAAGAGATCCATATATTGCACGACATGTTTGAAACAGAATCTGAAAATGGGTCTGTGACAGTTTTGAAAATTAAAAATAGGGGAAAAACAAAGAAGATGAGGTTCTGCAACAACTCGCGCACGTGACCCGCTCGCGCGAGGCTCTCTTGCGCGGTCCGCTCGCGCGAGGTGTGTATTTCTGGGCAGAAAAGGAAATTTTAACAGATCTCTCGGAAAAATCCTTATCGCGCGCGCGACCCACTTGCTCGACACCCCTCCCTCGCTAGCGCGGCCCGCTCGCGCGACCTGGGCATTTTGAGTAGTTTTTTTATTTTTGTATAAGGGACTGTTTGGAAAAGGTTTTGAAAGTTTTTAAAGAACTGTTTGACAGATATACTATTTTAAAGGCTCACTGTTAGAAATTAGACTTATAAGAAACGATTAAGGCTGAGATCTATGTTGAACGAATATCCAGCTTTGAGATTAATAACTGTTACTACAAACTGTGAATATTGACATACATATTAGGGTCGACGTTGTGTCAACATGCATGTGTGTGAGAAAACGTGAAAAGAGTAAAGAGTGGCGGTTTGGTGTGTGACCTCAATATCGATCGGATATTATTCCTGGTATTGGAGGCGACAGTGTTGTGTACGACTTAGATATCGATCGGATATTATTCCTGGTATCTAAGGCGCGCGTTTCGAATAACGATCGGATATTATTCCTAGTATCTGAAGCGATGGTTAGTCGTGATCGACCCAGATATCGATCGAATATTATTCCTGGTATCTGAGGCGATAGCGTGGTGTGCGACCTCAATATCGATCGGATATTATTCTTGGTATTGGAGGCGATAGTGTTGTGTACGACTTAGATATCGACCGGATATTATTCCTTGTATCTAAGGCGCGCGTTCCGGATATCGATCAGATATTATTCCTGGTATCCGAAGCGATGGTATAGTGTGCGATTTTGGATATCGATCGGATATTATTCCTGGCATCTGAGGTAATGGTTTGGTTGAGTCGAGTTTTGTTGAGAGAAAAGAGTCAGAAAGATGAGATGTTACATTCTTCATGCACGGTCGCATATTTATTGCTTACTTTATTCCCCCGTGACTTATGTTGAAGTTGGAACCTTAAATCTATTGTTCTATCATTTTATATTACACTGTGGTTATACATGCTCATATATACATTGCAAGCACTTGTTTATTTTGATCACTAGTTTTGATAAGCTGACGGCGTTGATGCGTCCTAGACTCTATGTCCAGATTTTCAGGATCAGGAGCAGCCAGGATATTTCGACTATGCTAGTTAGAGGCAGGGGACTTTCCAGGAGGCTGCTTTATATTTCCTATGTATTTTTAATTTCGGGTTGTAATAAACTAGTTTTAGACATTTGAATAAGGGCGTTTGTGCCTAAGACCTAGACTTATGTAATAGTTTAGTAAGTTTTAATTTCGGAGCTTATGTTTATTAGTATCCTTTCCTTTAGAAATGTTGTTAAGTTATTTTGTTGTAGGGATAATTGGTCATACTCACTTGTCACGACCTATGAGTCCATAAAGAACATTAAATGCTTTCCTGAATTATGCTACGCCAGGGCGTGACAAACTTATAGACTGCGATAGATGACTTATACCAAGATCGAGAATTTGATTGGTAACTTATAGGTTGCGATAGACGACTTGTACCAAGACCGAGAATTTGATCGGTAACTTATAGGTTGCGATAGACGACTTATACCAAGACCGATAATTTGATCGGTAACTTATAAGCTGCGATAGACGACTTATACCAAGACTGAGGATTTGATCAGTAACTTATAAGCTGCGATAGACGACTTATACCAAGACCGAGGATTTGATCGGTAACTTATAGGCTGGATAGACGACTTATACCAAGACCGAGGATTTGATCGGTAACTTATAGGCTGCGATAGATGACTTATACCAAGACTGAGAATTTGATCGGAACTGGTCCAGCCCAAAAGATTTTCATTGGGGCTATTCAAGCTCAAGAGATGTTTATGTGCTTCTTATTCCATATTTTTCTTCCTCCCCCCCCCCCCCCCTTTTTTTTTTAAAATTTTCTTTTGGATAGATTACTTGCTTTGGATAGCAGCTTAGGTGATTCGAGCAAGAAGAGGAAGAAGTATGAGCTAGTTCTTCATAACAATCTTGCTTTTCTGCTCATTGATTTCCCTTTTGACTATGGTCAAGGCTTTCCGGTACATAAGATGATTAGCTTCTATGGTTTGGTGCTTGATCTGCCGAGGATATTTACCTGATTTTGTTCTTTTTGAAAGTATTATTCGATCTCTGTTCGATCTCTTTGGCAGAGCGAGATCTGACTTCCTGACCTCCATTCTTTTACCCTACTTTTGAAATTTCCAATTCTTGCTAATCCATATGAGGAATGTATCTTTCGAATTTCAAGAAGGTATACTCAAACTAAGTAGAGACACATTTTTTAAATGTTGTGACCAATTCTGCTTTCTTTTCTTTGCGATTTTCTGATTAATTTTAGAAAATTATCATCTCATAGCATTCTTTCACTGTATCTTCCTTTACGATTGGCTTTATGATAATGAAGAATTCTTCTTTTCATGTTTCTTTCCATCTTAAATCAATTTATGATTTATGCATGAAAACTTCAGCTCTTAACCTCGAGAATTTTCAGGATGTCCAAACTTGATCTTTGAAAGCCAATAAACACAGAGATATCTCATTTAGCAAATGACAGTTTGCTCGTAGTTTAATAGGGGGACTTGAAAATGCTAGGTAAACGAAGTTTGCCCCTGGTTTAAAGGAGGTGACGCTGCCTCTGGGCAAACGATAGTTTACCCCTAATTTTCAAGGTAATTTCATGAATTAGTTGGATTCTTCTTTGGATCGAGGGCCTTGGGAGACCGGCTTACTTATCCTCGAATGGGCGTCAGGTCCTATAGTAGTTCGGTCGAGGCCTGAAAGAAGTGCAATGATTGACTGTGTGTGTGCAATTGTGACTGAACCTTGCAGGCTACTTACGTATCCCCGAATGGGAATCAGGTCAAAACATAGTTCATCAACTCTGGAAGTTTTAAAAGAAAAAGGCTTCAAGAATTTGTGGGCTTTTCGAGCTATGTTGCCATTTAGGTCTAGTGAGCGCTCGTCACTTGTAGTAGCCTTTGTGTAGCATGATGAACATTTTATTTTTTATTTTATTTTTATTTTTATTTTTTTACTTTTGACCCTTTTTTTTCCTTTTCACTAGCTAGTCAATCTTTATAACCCTCATAGCACATTGCACTTTTAATCATACTTTATCATCAACTCTCTAAATCTCTCTTTGTTTTGTTTTCTCAAAGATGTCTCTGCATTGCTTTATACTCACTTGGCTATATTGAGTTTTTCACAAAATTTTGAGGCTAATCGATGCTTTCAAATCTCTCTTTTCATTTCTAATTTTTGAAACCTTAAGATAATTCTTATACTCATGATGTACTTTGAAGTGTTCAAGAATTTTCAATCTCATTTATTCTCTCCTTTCCCTTTCCTTTCTTTTCTCTGGCTCATAATCTCTTATTCATGATTTGACTGGCTAGGATTTGGATTTTGAAATCAACACGCATCCTTCTTCTTCTTCTTCTTCTTTTTATTTATTTTTTATTTTTTTTATATATAAGAAGTTCATCTACCACTCAGGGACCAAGTTTATGGCTTTGGACTATGAGCTCATCTTTTAGGCTTGGTATAAAGGGGTGATGTTGGATAATCTCTGAATTTAATCATGGCATATCATTATAGGACCATGCAAAACATTCTTGTATTCTTTTAGCAATGAGATCAAGTTTATGCTTTTATCTTTATTGAGTGAAATATGGAAAGAATCATTTCGAGAGTCTTCTTCATTTCCTAAGTCAATTGCCAAGGTTTCCTCAATGATTTTGCATATAGGTTCATTTCTTTTTCCACAGTTATTAGAATCATTAAGCGCAGTCAAGTAAACAGAATCAAACACATTTTCAATGATAGCAGAAATTTAAAAAGTTTGGCTCATATTGGCCATTACAGACTTCCAGGGTAGGGGAATTCTATCACTAGACTCAAGGACCCGTTGGCAAATCCCCTGATTCTGTCTCTTCTTCATTTTCTGACTTCTCTTCCTTTGCTTTATTTTCCTTGATCTCTTCCTCCAATATCTTTCCTATCAGATTTTTCCTAGTCTCCTTCTCTATGATCTTCTTTAGACTGCTCTCCTCAGTCTTTCTACCTTCTTCGTTAAAAAGATTCCTCATAGCTAGACCATCCTGTGCACGAATCCAGTCTTGGACAGTAATTGATTCTGTGGGCGCTTGCAGATATGGATCTTCATAGTCAGCGAATTCATGTAAGAAAGAGATCTCAAATCCTTGCTTAAGTATTTATCTTTATAGACTACCTATGGCTCTGGAGAGCCACAGTAGGGGAAATTTCCTCCTTTCTTAACAAAGTGTATGTAACGCTTGACCTTCTTCTATATTTTCTTCAAAATCCTTCTCTTTCCCTTTTTCTGAATTGCCCCCCTCCAACTCGTGAGGCTTATCATGATTGATTACTTCTTCAGCTTTTCCCTCTTCTTCTTCTTCTTTAGACCACAGACCGTCTGTGTCACTGTACACCTCCTCATTTCCCCAAATGGAGTCATCAGAAGGGTTATTTGGATCCCACCAATTGATTTGGAGGATTTTATTGTCTGTGTCTTCCTCAAATGCCTGTTCTTCTTCTCCTTCTACCAACCATTCCTCTTCCTCGACTCCTATAAGGCATACCTGTTGATCTTCTAGAAATTTATAAGGTTTGGCAGTCTGCCCTATTGGTATGATTAACATAGACGGGTCGAAGACTTCCTTCTTTTCATCCAAAAGATTGATATTTTGCGGTGGTGGTACAACATGATGATTGGGTAATGGGTTTCGGGTCACATTTGGCCGATCTGTAGGCGGAGGAGAAATGATTTTGTTATCAATCAAATTTTGTACTTCATGCCTTAGCCTCATACATCGATCCGTGGTATGGCCATGTGCTTGATGAAACTCGTAGTAGAGGTTTGTATTGAAGCCTGGTGGGAGTGGATCAGGCATTGGCTTTGGATCCAACGGCTTTAGATACCCTTTTTCCATTAGCCGCTTAAGGGTGGTGGTCAAAGAAATCCCTAAATCTGTGAAGCGACGAGGTTGTCCCCCCAACCTTGGTCTCGACATACCCTCATTCTTTGAAAAATTCCGCCCTTCTCATGGCTGGCTCAGAACATTAACATTAGCTGCCACCTGATTTTCCGTGTTCCCTCCATAAAACGGTCTCCTAGAATGATGCCCTTGGGACTCTTCGTTCTCGATCTTCCCATCTTTGATTGCGTCTTCTATTCTCGTCCCAATCTCAAACAATTCTGCAAAGGTATGAATGCATTGATACATGAGCTTCTCTTCATAGACACTTTGCAGATTCTTTATTATAATCCAGATCTGTTCTTTCTACGAGGGCCGTTGGGTCATTTTTGCGGCCTTCCCCCTCCAACGTGCCAAAAATTTAGCAAACGACTCTTTATTCTCTTGCGTAGTCATCTATAGATCCATCACAATTACATCGAGTTCTTGATTATATTCATACTAGGTGACAAAAGCTTTTACAACTTCTTCCCATACGCGAGTTTTGCTTGGCTCCATAGTGAAATACCAGGATAAGGCTGCCCAAGTCAAAGTTTGTTGAAACAACATGGCCATCATGGTGGGACTCAGGCTGCTCGGCTAAAAAGCCCCGATGCACATCCTCGCGTGGTTTCTGGGGTTGCCAGAACCATCGAACTTATCAATCTCAGGCATCTTGAGACCAACTGGCAATTTTTCTCAAGTGCCCTCAAACAATCCCTCCAACTCTAGTAGATAACTGTCAATCCCATTAGACTTGCGGATGACCTTTTCTAACTTTTTCACTTTTTCTTTCATCTCAATATGCTCTTTCTCAGCCTTTTCAATTTTTTCTTTTTCTGCCTTATTTGCACCAGCTCTAGGTTGTTCCAGATCCTCATACCAATCATCTTCTCCATCTCGAGTAGTAGGTGGTGGATTAACTGCAGGCCTTTGGTGGGTCAGTGTTTTCAGCATTATCATCATTTGATCCATTATCTCTTTTAGCTGAGCTATTTCTGTGGCGTGTTGTCCTTGATCCATTTCTTTCTCTGGCTCTCTTCTTACTAATCTTGCACTCGAATCCCTGACCCAAACTGTGCTTGTAGTTGATTCTATCTTTCACCTACAACCATGTTTCATTTTTTTTATTTTATTAATTTAACTGATTTTAAATAACTTTATTTATTTTTGGAAATGCTTAGTGAAATTCTCATAAATGATTCATATGTCACACGGATGCAACACAAGTGCGTGTGTGCCTATTCTATATGCAAAAGAAACGAAAATCTTAATCCTAACACATAAACCACATAAGCATATAAATTCCTTACCCATGTCAAGTGCGCTAGCTTCTCCTTTCATTATGATCCTCATTTCCCCATCAAAGATTGTTCTCTTCTTCTTCTTTTTTTTTTCTAAAAAAAATATGTTTTGAAATTCCAAAACATTTCTTAACAAAGATGATTGGGTTGGAGCTTTACTTTGAAATTTATTTGAATGGCATTTCTCTTGAAAACAATCCCCCAAGATTTTGGGTTCTCCCTAAAAAATGAGAATGCAAAAATATACCTCAACAAGGGTTGACTTGGAATTTTAATCAAAAAGTGAACTTCAAAGACTTTGAAAGAGTGATTAAAAATTTTGGAATAATGATGGTAAAAATCTGTTTGCTTTTAAAGATGCATTTAAAATTCTTTGGGTATAAGGATCACATGATTAGATTATCACCGTACTTTTCATGAATTCGGATACATACAATGTCGATGATGCTTAACTAAACATGATATAAGAGATATAATTTTTAAATCAAGATTCGGCATGTTCGCAAATGTCATAGGACATGAAGAGGAATTACTCAAACAAGTGATTAAGAGATTATACATCTTTCATCAAGCAAGTATCATCATCATCTCAAATAATCCCCTTCCGGGCATACAAAACTCCCTAGCCATAAATCCTAATTAGGAATTGATTTCCTAAGATTGAAAGATTCTATAGAAGCTATCATGCAAAGGCCTGGTTTTGGTCAAAATAAGGGACCCTTGACACATACCCGATAGGATGCTCCATATACCAAAACATGGTACGAGATCAAGGATGATCACATAGTCCCATGATGGATTGACCGACCAGGTTACCCCGAGCCTCCAAGGTCATAGTTCCGTGCAATCGACTGGCGAGACATGTAAGTGCAATGCAACGGGCACAATAAAATTAATTAATTCGATTAAAAGGATGCTTTCTAGTCTAATCCTTGAATGAACACAAAATCAAAAATTCTGGTCTACGAAACTAGAGATTCTGGGTTCGATCCCCATCAGAGTCGCCAAATTGTGAATACCGGCATTTGGGCTTACATGTTTTAAAACACTTTTTCAAATTTCAAATACACAGAGTTGCCACTTAATTTTTTTAGAAAAATTAAGAAACCATTTGAAAGCAAACTGATCTTTTGCGAAACTAAAGATAAACTGGGTCCGGGGATTATGGAATGAGAGGGGAAGGAGCCCGGCGGACTAAAAGACCCCTTCTGATCCTATCTTGTGATAGGCCTCTACTCAACATCCTTTTAATCGAATTAATAATCTAGGCATGGCCTCAACTAATACATAGATATAAATATATACATTACTAAAGCATGTCTAAAAGGGTGTAAGATTGCTAACAATAAAATAGCGTTCAAAACATGTAATTCAATTAGCAAACATGATATGCAAATAGAGAATAAAGTAGACTAAAGAGGGGTTGAGAAGTCGTACTTCGATAGCGCTACAAAAAAAATGGTTAGTCCACATGCTTTGAACAAGATATCAAGTAATCAATCCTAACTCCTAGCTTAAATCTACTAAGTAGAGGAGGAATTGACATAACTATGAATTCCTTTTAACTAGTTGGAACCATAGCACCTCTATAGATATACAAGTCTCAACTAGGAGCCAATGTAATGTCCATATAGAGATGCTATAGCCCCAACATGATCATAAGGAACCCCTGGTCATGTTCAATTAGGTTCAATCAAGTGCAACGCAAACCCAAATGAGTCCTACTTATGAGTATCAATATGTATGAATGAATGCATGAGCATGAGCTATGAGATATTCATTAGTTTAGATCATCTAGCCTCTGGATTTAAACTTAATTGACATTATTTAAAACATGGTTTAGATCTTAGGACATTAGGAGACCATTAGATTAGAGTTGTTCAAGATTTATCAAAACTGTGACAGAATTGCAGGAATTACAGAGAGCAGAATAGACTTTCAAAAATAGAAATAAAATACTTCCAACAGTTGGATCGTAATGAATGTTGAGTATGTTGTGCCTTTGTGAGTCTAGTTTCTAACCCAAAAAGAAAATCAAAGATCCAACGGTTAAATATCTGGGAATAGGGTCATAACCATCACTCAGGAATTTTCAACTCTCTGTCCAGAGTTTTTGTATGATTTTCTAAAAATAGTAAAAATATCATAATCACTTTGATCTTTTTAGGGTGTCTTCCTAACACATTAATCTTCATTGAAAAATTTATTTAAAGTCAAAAGAAGTTGATTAAGGCTCTGATTTATTCATTTTAATACGAACTTACTGTTCTGAAATTTTGGACAGAGAGCAACATACTCACAAATCATAAGGCCAAACCATCCTAATTATAAGATATCATCAAAGCGAAAATTCTATTGATACATATGTAAGTTATGAACATTCTCCAATTGGTCTCACTCAATTATCATGGACCATGATATAATTAAAAATCTTTGATCTGAGTGAGTTCATGAGTTCACTGCACCATTTGTTGAATTAGTATTCATAATCTTAACTAAACTCAAACTTCATTTAATTCCTCTCCTAAATACATGTTCCTTGAGGAAGATAAATCCATTTTTATTAGTTCTCCTCCCAAGTTAATGGTCCTTGGAGACTATATGTGATCGAATCCATATGAACCTTCATGGAATAAGAGAAGGATTCCATTAAGATTTCAAACTAAAGGGTCCAAACCCTAGATCTAGACTTGGATCCCATAGTTATGTGAAGATATGAACATAATCAACCTTGATT
The DNA here is from genome assembly GCA_033977485.1 of Hydrangea macrophylla. Taxonomy (NCBI): domain Eukaryota; kingdom Viridiplantae; phylum Streptophyta; class Magnoliopsida; order Cornales; family Hydrangeaceae; genus Hydrangea; species Hydrangea macrophylla. The sequence goes on from CM066997.1 coordinate 35,938,876, forward strand.
TCCATATAAATAATGAGACCATAGAAAATCAAAGGACCAAATTCAAAGTGGATTCAAATGAGACATTGAGGGTCTCATGAACCTTTAAAGAGAACATAAACAAGAGAAAACATTATCAAAGTTTGTTGGAAAGTCTAAATCAAAAATCCTTTTATATAATTTTCATATCCAAAGCTCTTATTTAGATCCAAATAAATGAAAACAAGAAAGGATTTAATCACAATTCTATGTGGTGTGTGATGAAATGAGGTAAGAAGAGAGGTTTTGAAAATGTGTAAAGATCCTAGTTCTATGAATTGTGATTGAAATTCTAACCTAAATTTGAGTAAATATAGATGGTTACCTTTAGTAACCTCAGGGATTCTTTTTGATTTGATGAAGATCTTCCAAAGTTCTTCAAGTTCCTCTACAATTTCTTCAATCTCTTCTTTGTTTCTTCAAAGTTCTCTTGATTTTCTTCAAAATTTCTCTCAATTACTGTCGGATCTATTTTTTAGATGTGAGAAGAGCCTCTTTCTAATGGAGGTGAAGGCCTCCTTATATAGACCAAAATTTGAGGGTTTGGGTAATTTTGGGTGGAAAACCTATGTGCAAGAATATTCCATATGTATTTGAAAAAAAACAGGCTGTTATAGTGAGCAACACTCATTGAGTTGTCTGCGGTACTAAGTGAGTGCCGTTCCGGCACTTAGCGAGTGCCGCTGCGACAGTCAATGAGTGTCGGCTTGGCACTTAGCGAGTACTGCCGCCTATGCCGCGTGCCGCTACCAACGGATTTATCCCCTTTTTAATTTATTTTAAAAATATTATAAACTTTTATACTTATACTAATATACTTTAGTAAATTCATTAATATTCTACTATAGTTTCTTTTCTTTTCTTTCTTTTCCTCTTCAAAATTCTTTTCTTCTCTTTATTTTCTTCTCAAAATTATAATATGTATATAAAATTAATTTTGAAATTAATTTTCGGACTATCTTTCACATACGTATTTCATATTCGGGTTTTCTCGAACAACTGATTTCCCTCTATTACTCAATTTTGAAAACTTAGTTTGAAGGATTTTATGAAGAACTTGAATCGTTTGGGAAGTCTTCGAATTTCGCCGGTTGTTGTCGTCATCGGTATTTAGAGGTAACCATCCCCTGAATTCAACTGTCGATCAAAATTGGGGTGTCTACAGCCCTACTTTGGTTTTGTTAGAGAGAGAAATAGTGTTTTCCTTTGGTTTTTTGTAGGGTTTATTCTTGTGTTTTGAAGTTGCTTTGGTTTTTATTGAAGTTAGTACCAAGTGTTCATCTTACAGGTTTCTTATTATTCTTTACATCCTACAAGTAGTTTTTAGACTCTAGTTTCAAGTGTATCGTAGAACTTTGCATGCTAGTTTAGTGTTCATTGATGATCACTAGTTTTATGGTTTTACATGTTTAGATCACAACTAAACATGTCTTTAATATTGAAAATTGTTAAAAACAACTTTTCTGCTACTTTAATAATATCAGAGTAGATTAGATGTTGGGAGATCATGATGAAACGTTGATCTTCCTGCCTCTACCATGCAATCTGCAGAAAAGCCCTGTTCAATCGATCAGACCAGTTTTGATCTATTGAAAAGGAGCCAGAGTAAATTGATTGAAACTTATTCGATCGATTGAGAGATGACCCCATTCAATTGATTGTGTCTATGCAATCAATTGAAAGGGAAATTCTTGAGATGTTTCTTTTAAGCATTCCAGGACCTTCTATTATGAAAGTTTGTCATCAAATTGTTCCAGTAAGTTCAGTTTGTCTAATAGATTTTAGAACCTAAGCCTTAAGGCTATTTTTTCTTAATAAATTTTGCAAACCACTTTGAATGCTAACACCATTTAGAGTGCAAGTCTTAACTATTGATTTGAATAGCAACATGGTATTTTATAACAATTGTAGATGACATAGTTACACATTTGTCACGCCAATCACAACATGGTTAGTGTAAAGGCTATTGATTCTTTATCCTTAGAAAAAAATGGAATGCCGAAGAGGAATGAACTCCATAGCACGTTAGTGAGTATGCATGGTAGAGGTTAGGTCAATGTGAATTCGTGTGATCCTGATGTTTCCTTTAATTAAGTAAAAATTGGTTTAATTTTCATTAATTAATAAGTAAATTAGTAGTTTAATTTAATTGCTTTATTTTCAAGTAGTTAGTAATCTGTGGAACTTTGTGTTCTACATTCCTTTAAACTATAGAATTTTATTTTTCTTGTTTTGTCTAAGTAGTTTATCTTTTCATCCTTCTCTATGGGTTTGACCTAGGCTTATTCAGTATTACTTGATCGATCGTTTACACTTGAATGTAGCATATAAGAGCACACACATTTTAAGTCCTGTCACGGGCACTAATGATGAGAGAAAAAAGACAACTTTTCAAAATTCGGGTACCTTGCTTCCGAATCCACCAACGTCTTACTAATATAAAAGATTTGCTTATGTTTCCCATTATTGGTTCTGACCAGAGCTGAACTGACCGCGCTCTCTGACACTGCTAAATACAGGAAGAGGCTTTCTCCCACGATTGGCTTTGATAGCAATTCCGGGCTGCTCAAGTACTGTTTAAGTTTGACGAAAGCATCCTCATATTCTTGAGTCCACTCGAAACCTATGTTTCCTTTCAGAGCCTTGAAGAATAGTAGACATCGATCGGAAGCTCAGGAGAATAAATGGTTCAGGGTTGTTATTCTTCCGGTTAAAGTCTGCACGTCCTTCTTGTTCTAGGGTGACCTCATCTTCTGTACCGATCGAATTTGGTCTGGGTCTTCTTTAATCCCTCTCCGGGAGACCATGAATTCGAGGAACTTACCGGCTGTAACACCAAAAACACACTTTGAAGGATTAAGCTTTAGGTGATGGATGCAAAGGATCTAAAAAGCCTCCCGCAGATGTTTCGGATGGTCGGTCCGAATGGCACTCTTTACCAACACGTCGTCAATGTATATCTCCATTATTTTTCCTATCTAATCCTGAAAATTTTTGTTCACCAAACGCTGGTAGGTGGCACCAGAATTCTTCAACCCAAAAGGCATTACTTTGTAATAATATATTCCTCTTTCGGTAATGAAAGTGGTCTTATCCTCATCACCAGATTCCATATGGATTTGATTATATCCCGAATACACATCCATAAAGGTTAGTAATTCGTGCCCTGTAGTGGCATCCATTAGCCGATCTATTATGGGAATAGGGAAAGCTATCTTTGGGGCATGCTTTATTAAGGTCAGTATAATCCACATAAACTCTCCATTTCCCATTCTTCTTTGGTAACACCACCGTGTTGGCTAGCCAATCTAGATAATCCACCTATCTGATAGTCCCATGTTGAAGTAACCATTGCACCTCTTCATGGATGACTTCGTTTCTGTCCGGGGTAAAAGATCTTCTCTTCTGCCTTGCTGGGCAATGTTGAGGGTCCACGGCCAGCCGGTGAGTAATAATCCTAGGTTGAACCTAACCAGATCACTTGCAGACCAAGCGAACACGTTCGAGTTATCCGTTAGGAATTTGATGATTTCTTGACGGATAACTGGATCGAGCCTAGATCCGATCTGCAATGTTCTAGTTGGGTACGAATTGCTGATAAGTAAGTTCTCGATGTCTTCTTCGGGGGTAATGATCTCTTCCCTCTTCCCCGAGCTCGGCATGTAGTCCTGCTCTTGTGAAGTCGCCGTTCCCTCTTTTGGATGAGCTGGGACCCAGACTGGGACATAACTCATTCTGTAATTTCTATATCTCTTCTAGCCTATGCATGACCAAAGAGTGGCACTCCTTCAAAGTAGCTTGATCTCCTCGTACGATGCAGACTTCCCCTCTGATAGCCATTTTCATGCATTGGAGAAGAGAGGAGGCAACAATTCCTTGGTCGTGGAGCCAAGGCCTTCTCAGGATGATGTTGTAAGGGGAGTTGGCCCTCACCACTAGGAATTTGGTAAAGTAGGTAGATTGGAGCTTTCCCGACCCGAATACAACTAGGAGGGCTAAAGCCCTGATCAGAGTGGCAAGTTTTCCTGAAAAACCAATCATGATTGCTGTCATAGACTCCATTCTCTGCGGGTCTATGTTCATATTCTTGAAACCGTAGATGAAAATAATACTAGCAACATTCCCATTATCCACTAGAATTCTTCTGACTTCATACCTTCCAATGTCGAGGCTTACAACTAGAGCATCATTATGGAGAAGGGAGATCCCCACTAGGTCGTGGTCAGTGAAGGTAATGGGTGGTACGACCCTTGTATTCTTTGCCAGAGTGAACACTCGCGAAGGAGAAGCGAGGTTGGCATCTCCTTTAAAAGCTCTTTTTCGTTCCCTGTTAGGCAGAGACGACCTGTCAAATGACACAGAAACAGTATGGTTGATGTTACCTGAAGTCTTTAGCGGAACATGATATCCTTTTTTGGGTTCCCCTTGTTTCCTTTGTTTTGGCTGTGTAATTGACTTGTCCAATTCTTGAATACTCTTCTAAAAAATCTATATAAACACGTTTATAAGCCATTAGAACAGATGACGAACAAATCAGAAGTTACAACATGAAAAGCTGTGACTTTTCACTAACCGTGTCTGGTTGACGATGCCGGTCGACCGGTCGAACAACCCTCTAGAACAAATGTTCAAAAATTTCATATATCCGTTAACCCGGTCAATCGATTGAAAGCCCCTCTACCAGAAACTTGAAACTTAATGTTCCAAGCCTTTCCTTGAGCATTGAGTTTGACAGAAGAGATCCTTTTTATCACCTTGAGCTCCCATAAGCTTTCATTCAGACCCCCAATCTAACAAGGATTTTCTTGAAATAAGGGGCTAGATGTATCCATAAAGAGTTCCTATTGGGTTGAAATACCAGAGTACTATATACAACAGTAACATTCACTACACCACATGGCCTGATTACTAAGGATATATCCGTTAGAGTAAATGTTACTAACGGATATATCCGTTAGTATTTTAGCGTTAGTAATATTACTAACCGATTAACTAACGGATATATCCGTTAGTAAATCAAAGGATTTCTAACGGATATATCCGTTAGAAAGCTACTTACTAACAGTTGTTTTCAACTAATTTTAAAAGATTTATATTGAATACTAACAGTTTGTCTACTATTACTAACGGATAAATCCATTAGAAATATGCATAAATTAAAAAAAATTGTTTATATGCTTCCCAATTTTTTTTTGGCACCTAATTTACAAACATAATTAATTGAATTGCAACATTAAAATTGTACATGACAAAAATTAAAGAAGAAAAAAGAAAGGAAGGAAAGTTATATATATCACAAAATTCCATTCCATTCCAATGCTCATACAATCAATTTGTGGTATTCCATTACAATTCACAAACATTTGACAGAAGGTAGAAAACAAATTTTCATTCATAGTTCTCTATTTGGATCAAAATCTCCTCCCGCTCCTAATCCTAGTAGACCCAACGCCAACACACATACATTTCCAATATATCTGAATCTAACACAACAAAAACACTCTCTCCACTTCAATAAACCATTGCTTGGAAGTGGCTCTTCAAAGTCATCTATTTTGTCCAAACGCTTCCTAGCTTTCTCTACCTGAAATCCGAATAAAACATACATTTTAAGTGAAATGAAACCAATAACTAATTATCATAAGCTATAAACAATTCCAAGTCATATCGAGTCATGAGCCAATATTGAATTAGGATCATAAGATTCATGGTATAAATAAGCCAATGAGTTCCAATAAGCACCCTTGATTTTAATCATGAACATCACATTTTCAGTTTTTCAGAAAAGCCTCAAAATAACTGTGTTTGTTATTTGATGCCCACCCTCAGGAAGAGCTTAGGATTCACCAGAGGCAATTCTATTGATTCCCTGAGTTCCTGGATTTGATCTGACAGCCCACCCACTGTAGAATAACTAATGTTCCCAGGATCTTCATGGAGCATATTATATACAACTGGATCAACCTGTAACAATGCCACGGCACAAGTTATATCAGAACTCTAACAACAAGCTGAAATGTGGACTAAAACATTATATAAGTACAAATCAAAGAAATTACTTCACGGGGAAGAGCCCACATAATTGTAAAGTAATCATATCAAGGACCACTCTAGTGCCCGATGTTAATTTTTCCTTGTCCACTTTATTTCGACATCCAACCATGTATCTTGGGCCCTACTTGCTTTAACTATCAATGAAACAATAAATGATATTAATTAGATCCATGACTGTTTCCCAGCTCCTTCCTCACCCCCTGACTTATGAAGAAGAAGAAAAAGATGGAAAAAATCAATTTGAGCATCAAAACAGTGTTTCCTACATCGGATATAATTAAATTGAATGGAACCGGAATAGCTTAATCTGAAGAATAAATTTAGGAAGCAACATATCGCCGCCAACTTCTGAGAATCAGACTAGACCTTACAGTTGAACCATGCAGCCCATAACCCAGTCTCTTTTTTGGGTCCTAAATGTCTAAAAATGTTTTTGCTGAAGAATAAAAGTTCACTTTTCAGTGATTTGTTCAAATAACTGGTTTCAACCAGTGTACTCACTTGACCTGTAGTTGTTTCAATGAGCCATACTATTTTACACATAAACTCTTAAGGGCTCATGTTGGGAATTTAACACGCGGAACTAAATTTCCCCAAATAAACACGCACACATGAGCAGTAATTTAACATGCACACCAAAGAAAAGACACACAGATTTTTACGTGGTTCAGCCAAACACCTGCCTACGTCCACACCCGAGAGATCCATTCTTTCACTATTGAGTAAAACATGGTACAAGTTAGATGGATTAAATCCCATAACCCAAATACAAAACCCTTGTACTCTCCCCACTCAATACCCCAAAGAACCTGACACAATTAATCACTGTAACATAGAGAAATCATAGAGATAAAGAAATACACATCCCTATATAGCTACCTCATATCCCTATCATTGTGAACAACCCTCACAAAAAATCCCAATGATTAATATCTCTCACCCTAGACCATGCACCCCCACGAGGGGAGACCCCTAACTTGGTACACCAAGGGCTCCCTAAATTCCTATACATCCCTATATATAGAGCTTACAACCCATTACTTATTGGACAAGTAATACAACTCTATCATAAAGGAAACCAAATCACAATAGGAATCTAGCCAAATCACAATCCCTAAATTAATGGGATTATCCCACATGTGATATAACCCCAACAATCACCCCCTCTATCACTTATAGGGAAATTGTCCAACCATTCTATCACACATGACTAGCACCCCCTCAACCGGAGCACTCACAAAGCTGACGACTCTGTAACCGTTTGCCATTGACCGTCTTCCGTACCATCGTGCACACCCCGAATCAATATGGTGTCAATACCTCTGATTCGTCAAACTGCGGCCAATACATGTTTAGCTGCCCCGAGTTAATTATACGCATTAACTCCACCAGAGAATAGCCTCGACCTCTCATTCTCCCAAAGCAGGATTTCCCCTCACCATCGTCTATACCGTGAACAAGCCATCCACGCACTCACTTATATAAGAAATTTTCATCGAGGACTTGGGAGTACAACTCTACCAACCAGATGGCACAAACCATCCACACTTCTCTCAACTGCCGTGTGTGATTTCAGCAACAATATAAGAATCCTCCGCAACATTGGGATCAATATCACACCACCCAAATAGCGAACCTGCTCCAAAAAATATTTGATCAACGTTCCTACGTGCAGTATCCTAACAATTACCTCTATCAAATAATTGCGCCTGTGTCTGCCCCCGTCTTCTTGGAACCGATCAAATTATTTTCTCCAGAAGCACATACTTACCGTATCCGGAATCCAATTACCCAAGAGAAATGGCCGTATGAGTGGAATGTGAGAACCTTTCCACCATACGCAACCTGCTACAATCACAATAGCATCATAATTATTTTTTGTCCCTAGATCCCAACCTGCTCTTATATATATAAGATCTATCACCAAGAAAAATAAATTCCAATCTGTGCAGAATCTCAAAAATCCGTACCCACCAGATGAATATGCAACACCCAAAAACCTTTAGGAACCATCTCTGACCCAAATTCCAAGCAACATAGCTTATCCCTACAAGCTCCTTGAAATTCAACCAATCAGATTCAAGTTTCGCTACACCATGCCACATGCCACATGGAATAATTTACCATGACAAACTTCAAAAAATAAATATGAAGTCTATCGGACCACGACCATGACCACCGTCACCATGCTACTAACACGTTCACTGTTCTTTTTTTTTTCTCCCTTCATCATGTGTTATCTTTTAACCACCGTGCTGGTAATCTCCACTGTCAACGTGCGCCTCTGTCACCATGATCTGACCACCATAGCTCTGATACCACTTGTTGGGAATTTAACACGCAGAACTAAATTCCCCCAAATAAACACGCACACATGAGTAGTAATTAAACATACACACCAAAGAAAGACACACATATTTTTACGTGGTTCAGTCAAACACCTGCCTACGTCCACACCCGAGAGATCCATTCTTTCACTATTGAGTAAAACATGGTACAAGTTAGATGAATTAAATCCCATAACCCAAATACAAAACCCTTATACTCTCCCCACTCAATACCCCAAAGAACCTGACACAATTAATCACTATAACATAGAGAAATCACAGAGATAAAGAAATACACATCCCTACCTCATATCCCTATCATTGTGAACAACCCTCACAAAAAATCCCAATGATTAATATCTCTCACCCTAGACCATGCACCCCCACGAGGGGAGACCCCTCACTTGGTACACCAAGGGCTCCCTAAATTCCTATACATCCCTATATATAGAGCTTACAACCCATTACTTATTGGACAAGTAATACAACTCTATCATAAAGGAAACCAAATCACAATAGGAATCTAGCCAAATCACAATCCCTAAATTAATGGGATTATCCCACATGTGATATAATCCCAACAGCTCAAATCTCATTCGCAACCTTTTGAAGCCCATATCTCCAATCTCATATGCAATTTGGGGCATGCATCTAGTTCTAGCGGTTGGGTGTGTGGAAACTCACAACAGACGTGTTTTTCTAAACTCTAGAGCCACGATAAGATTTTTCACCTTTTTGAAGTGGAAAAGTGCATATAAGCCTCAATCATCACATCCCATTCAACTTATCAATAGGTCAACACATTTTTCTATGGTACAACATATAATTTTATACATATAATGAATAATGGGATGCATGTTTCATCAAGAAATGAAGCCATGAGATTGTTGCCATGTAGATGTGAATTATGATCCGTTCACCCCACCCCCCACCACCCTTTCTAAGTTTCTTCCTTTTTGGTTTTCAAGTTTTGGAATTAGAAGAATGATGTCCTGGCAGTTGGCCACTGGGAATTTCATTAATTGTGGTAATTTTTGGAAACTAGTTACCAAATTCAAAAGAAAGGGACAAAATGAAAGAAAAACAAAAAACAGCTAGAATTTTTTTAAAAAATATTAATCTATGTATGTGTATGACCATAGTTCTAACATCCTGATATCCCAGTTAACCAAATGGCTTAACCTCTAATCCTCAACTCATCTCCTTTACAATGCCATAAGCAGTCATGGTTCCAACATATCCACTACAATTTATACATAAAATCAATGTTCACACTATAAGGCGTAACTAGTAACTACAACACTTTGTAGTCCATGTTGAGCTATGAAGCACGAGTGCTTCAAAAATGATGTCGCACGCGCACTTAGTCCGTAGGGAGTGCTTTAGTGCGCCTTAGTACTTTTGTGCAAGACTTTGTTAACGTTTAATATTAATTTGCTTGCATGTGGTTTTGTTGATTGTTGAATTACATTATTATTAAGCAAATAATTTATGTATATTTTGTGTCTTCATTAGAAAAAAATTAGTTGTAGAATAGTTTTATGTACTCCCTCCATCCCATTTTATGTGTCCATCTTTCCTTTTTGGGATGTCCCAAAATTGTTGTCCATTTTTCTAAATTAGTATGCAAATTTTACTTAGTTTCCCAAACCACCCTTCCTTGCAATCAACACCAAAACAAAACAAAACAAAAAAAGAAAGTGCAATGATTATGGGCAATTGTGGAAAGTAGGAGTAGATTCGTTTTTGTCCCCTTAAACGAATATAAATGCTATAATAGTAGTATAATAGTAAAATGGGACGGATGGAGTAGTATAATAGTAAAATATAAATGCTATATAAAAAATATTTTTAGTATTTTTATTGCCGCACTCGCACTCGCACTCGCACTCTCGATTTTGAGAAAATTGCCGAACTCCCCGCACTCCATTCCCTGCATCCGCACTGGTGCTTCCTTGATGTTGAAGGATCCATAGGATTTTCTCTTTGAGATAAATAAGAAAAGAGGAGATAGAATGAACCACGACTCCACGAATGATGTTCAAGTCACGGAAAAATGATATCAATGTAGATTACTTACAACGTTCATTGTCAAGAGGCCTGAGAACTTCGCCTATGACCTGTCCAACACTCTGAAGTGACTTCAAATCATCTTCGGTTTTAGTGTATTCCTTTTTCTTATTCCTCAAGTTCTCTCTAACTGTATATACTACCTCCGTCCCATTTTATGTGTCCATTTTGGGGAATCCAACTATTTAAGAGGACAAAAAGAATGTACACCTACTTTCCACAATTGCCCATAATCATTGCACTTTCTTTTTTTGCTTTATTTTGTTGTTGAGTGTAAGGAAGGGTAGTTTGGGAAATTAGGTAAAATTTACATACTAATTTAGGAAATTGGACGACAATTTTGGAACATCCCAAAAAGGAAAGATGGACACATAAAATAAGACGGAGGGAGTATTAAATTCCAATAATGCAAGTCATAACCATGTTAATAAGACTTGCAAGTTAAAAGATGGCATATTCAATGAAGTGAAAAGTTCCTGATAATGAGTCCAAAATTCCAAATAGTTCCTTGGTTATGAAGCCACAAAGAAAACAGAGCATAACTAAGCGATTACCTTGCTGTGCGTAGTTGTTGCTCCAACAGAAGCTTGCACAGGTCTTGGCTTCACTATCTAATGGAATTCCAATTAAATTTTGCTCCCCCCATTCCACTTTATATGACTACTTTTGCTTTCACTTTATAGTCGCTAAGGTACTCCCTCAAGAATCACCTGCTAAAACTACAAAAAAATATATAAGTTTGTTCCATGAATACAAAATAACTAATAAAGAGATCAATGTAAATATATATATACACATACACACATGACATGACAAGTTCAATCAAATAAGGCATCCAATTTCTAGCACTATTTAGACCCAGTAAATATAAGTACAACATTTTAACATAATGCGAGAAATAAAACAGAGTGCTATGAGTAACCTCAAAAGAAATTTTAAGAAATAAATCAGAGTAAGCTTCCCACCACAGTAACATGGTATTGATAGAAGCAAATAAAGAATAACAGTACAGACTCATCAACTGTGCTCTACATACACATTGAAAATGATCGGACCAAGAGAAGCCGATTATCTTGTACATTCTACTAAGTTCTGTAAAGTTTAATTTCTAATTATATATAATACTCAACAAACTACCAACACATGGAATTAGTGAGAAATAGCACCCCGACCAGGGAATAGTCAAGCTTCATAGAATCATAATCACAAAAATCAAAAGAAGAGTAATCAAGTTTCATTGACTGCTTTACCCCAACCAGGGAATCAACAAAATAACTTTAAAACTTTTCTTCATCAATCTCAATGCAGTGTCTTCCAATATTAATTTTAAATCCTCATACACTATGCAATTCAATAAATCCTATATTAAAATCAATGGACAGAAGAGCCCTCATGTAAGTACAAAACTGGAACAAATTACTTTCATACGTGTCTCTTGCTTTCAAAAGAATTCATGATTACCCCTAAGAACAAAACTTCACGGAGCTTTTTATTTAGGGAAAATTTTCTTAGAGTTCTGGAATTACGTCTATCATTTCATATATGAAAGCAGCTTAAATATGTGACAGAAAAAGCGGGGGAAAAAAAAAGAAAAAAGAAAAGCAAAAAGAAGTGGAAGAAGAAGAGCTACCTAGCTATTGGACTACAAAATTTCAAACTTCAAAACAATGAATCTTGAAGCATTACAAAGACCACTTCTTCCTTCAATCTTTAAACTATGGCAAATAAAAACTTGGAATGCATAATCGTTTAATTAGTAGTTTCCGACTTAAAATTTCATAAAATAATGTAGAAAAAAAACATTCAATTGACAAAAGTATTATTGGAGAGAGAGAGAGAGAGAGAGAGAGAGAGAGTACTAACCTCAAAGGAGTTCTTCAGTGGCGCGTCGACTACAATAACAAAGAAAAAACAAAGCAATAATTAGTTTAATTAATGGATTACCAAATTCTCCAACTTACCATTAGAAAAATAGATCTGCATTAAATGTGACAGCAACAGCTAAGTATCAGTTCTTGGTGTACAATGTATGGCAATCAAACTTGGGAAAACAATTATATATGAGCAATAGTCATTCCAAAAAATTCAATCTTTATGTGTCTGTGCATATATACATACACACATATATATATATATATATGTGTGTGTGTGTGTGTGTTTATAATTCGTGTTTATAGACAGAAATCCACAATAGTACATCCAATAATGCAGCTAATTAGAAGTCGTGGACAGTGATTCGATAAAAAGGCGATTATCAGAGGGTTGTTGGGTGCTTCTGATTTGGACGGCGAGGCCTCGGAAGACGACATTGTCGGAGATTGCAAAACTGTGTATATGCACAAACAACAAAAAAAAATTACTTAGAAGCACGAAAAAAAAACCCAAATAGAAGCCCTAAATCAAAAAAATCAAAATACTTGTTGGTGCTTCTATAGTTGTTGAAGTTGATTGGGCGGAGCCATGACTGAGTAGTGGCTTGGGGGGCTAACTGTGAGAATGAAGGAGAATCGAAGAGAGGGCTTCGAAGCTGTATGAGCGAGAGTATGGGAGAGAAATATTTGAGAGTAAGGCTATGGCAGGGCTTTTTCTAAGAGAGAGAGAGAGAGAGAGAGAAAGAGAGAGAGAGAGGGGTATGGAATCTGTTGATGGTGTCGGCGATGTAGATCTTTAGAATTGATATATGTATATATACATATTTGGGGGGAAATTTTGGTGGGGAGGGGGAAAAATTTAGGGCAAATATTTTTAGTTCAGTCTATTTACTAAACTGCCACTGTATTTTCAATTTTTAGGTTTTATTTACAAAAATGCCACCAAATTTTAATTTTCTTTTGCAGTTTCTCACTTTCAAAGAAAATACTAACGGATTTTCCTATTTCTAACGGATATATCCGTTAGAAAGCTTACAATATGTCCGTTAGAAATTGGTCCATATGGTGCAGTGATTCAAGTTTTTGCCCACTTGTTGGCCTTCAAGCAAACTACCACTGAAATTAAAAACAAAGAAAACAAGTAATACAATATTTCTCAAATTCTTGCCTTCCACAAACAAAAATATTTTTCTTTAAATTATTCCTAGCACATGTGACAACGAAAGATTATTATGTTTTTATTGAAATCTAGGCGCAATGAGGAGTAACTTTAACAAATTTTATTTTATTTTTATCATAATCTCACAAAGTACAATGAGTCATTAGACTCGTTACAAAACATTATGATTGAGCATATTTCACAAGTATCGTGAGCCATTTTACGATATGAATTGAAAAGTTAAAAGCGAGGAATATTAATTTGTTTTCATACACTTTCAAAAGATGAAGGTTTTTCTAATAGAAGATGCAATAGCTAGATGTGAAATCCCTATCAGTCGAAGATTTAGCATATATGTATAATTGAAACTTCATATAAGTGCATGACCATTCTTAATGTAGGATAACTACAATCCTTGTAAGGATTTTATTGTTTGAGGAATTCGATGTAGAACTTCCACGACAGTGTATAAATTGGACTTAGGTATTGATCCCGAAATCGTGAAGGACATGATAGAGGATTTATCTTCATCATCTAAAAAAAGACAATGCATAAATTGGTGACAACATTCACTGGAAGAGCAAGATCATGCCTAGTATTCAATAAATGGATTAGATGACCTATAGAATGATAATAAACCAAGAAATGCTTAAGACTTTATTTGGTCCATAGGTTTAGTGAGGGAAAAGAGAGAAGAAAATAAAACAAATCCATGAACCAAACAAAGCCTAATGAGTATCATCAATAGTAGCTTGGACCTTGTGATTATGGGTGAATAGGAGAATGAGTTAGGTGCACAACCATGCTCCTATCCTATAACAATTAAGAGCATACTTGCATTGAGATTTAAAAAAAAAAAAAGAAAAAAGAAAAAAAAGAAAGTGAGTCCCATTTAATTTCAAATAAAGTAGCAAAGCTGACACAAGTGTTTCACATCAAAAACAAAAAAATAATGCCCCTTTTTTTTTTCACTTTGAAATGAGGATGAAAATGTCGAGCTGAATTGTAATATCTTTTCACTCAGTTGAAAAGCTCACAATGTTATCAAGTTTGAATTGCATTTAATAAATCCAGTTAATTAATGTCAAAAATTCTCCAGAAAGGGCGTCTCTCTTTATTAAATAAAGGGTCTCTGTTTTAACTGTCGGATCTTGTTTAAAAACTAAATCTGACGGCCAAACAGAGGCCCTCTATTTATTATATAAAGAAAGGTAGCCCTCTCTGTAGTCGTTAACTGTAATTAATGTTCAATATAATAAATGTCAACATCCAATCTCACAAGATCAAGATAATTACAAGTGAGTGACAATTGGGCAATAAGTTAGCAAAAGATGTCTATACATGAACATGTCTCTGTCAGATCCCGAAGAAAATGAAACTTCAATCTTAACAACCATTCATCAATTGTACATGCGGCATGCCATTGAATTTGACCTTGAAAGGCCACCAATGATAGTAATACGGAGTAATTGAAAACACAGAATATTAAAAAAAAAAAAAAAGTTTTTCTTGAAATAATATATATATATATATATATATAGGTTGGGAAAGAAATTAATACAATAACTATTAGCAAGTTATGATCACCCAAACACAACCCCCTGAATCTATAGCATTTCTGGTTCCGGAGTTGCCAAAAAGCTTATTAACATAAATAGAAAAAGAAAAAAACTTTTTTTTAGAAACACGAGGAAAAAAAAAAGTTTGCAGTTTGCTCATCTCAAAGTTGTTTCCAAATTCTTTTTATTGACTAATGTAGTGGGACTCATGACATTTATCATTAATTAATCTTTATTTAATCTTGGATCCCACTGTATTAATCAATACGAGACTTGAGTGAATAATTTTAGAGTGAACAAAAATATATTAGAAAAAAAGGGGATAAATTTTTAAAAACCTAAAATCTCAACCAAGTCCTCCCAATCCAGATAAACTACCAAGTATTCCAGAAAGTGAATCTACACTTAAACCACCACCACCACCAAGAAGATCCGCCACACCACCACCGCCACCACCACCACCACCCATAAACGCTTGCAATAAGTTCCCGGCTCCACCACCACCACCAAGAAGATCCGCCACACCACCACTACCACCGCCACCGCCACCGCCCATAAACGCCTGCAATAAGTTCCCGGCTCCATCACCACCGGCTCGGCCAAAACCATTCAGCCCACCACCAGTGCCGCCGCCCATCATCGCCTGCAATAAGTCCGTACCACCACCGACACCACCACCAGAGACACCGCCACCACCCATCATCGCCTGATAAATATTCGCGCCACCACCACTACCACCCATTAATGCCTGCAAATTATTAGCACCTCCGCCACCACCACCACCGCCCATTAATGCTTGCAAATGGTTCGCACCTCCTCCACCACCACCCATTAATGCCTGCAAATGGTTAGCACCTCCACTGCCATTAACACCCCCAAGAAAATCGACCGCACCACCAGACCCACCGCCCATTACTGGCGGCTGGAAATAATTAGCGCCACTGCTGCCAGCATAGCTATTTCTAATCATTGCCTGCATTGCCATTAACGCTTGTGAATTATTAGTCGCTATTCCCTCCATTATCACCTTCAAGACCTCATTTTCCTCTGCACCTCTTCCATAAACACCTTGATTACTAAAATTATTCATCAAATTAGGCTTTTCCGTGAATTGGGTCCCAAGAAATTGCTTCAATCTTGGCTCCATTGTTGCACAATTCAAGTGAGAATCAAACTCACATGAATTACACCTATAAAGCCACTCATTAGACCCCATGTTCTTGCATACATCACAAGAAAATATATTATTCTGATACGGAATCGAGAACGTGAGATCGAGACTGTGACGATGAGATTGGTGGGTCACTTTCAATGGTATCGAAGCACATTTAATGTGGAGGTCAAACTTACATGATCTGCAATGGTAGTTAAAGCCATTGCCTTGTTTTCCACAGGCGTTGCAGGTGAATAGACCCTCTGGGTATGCTGGTTTTGGGAGGAGAGAGAGTGGGTGTTGTTGTTGGTGAGATTGGTGTCTGATTTGGTGAGGCATTTGGGCACAGTTGATGTGGAGATTGTAATTGCAGGGTGTACAAGTGTAGATTAAGCCTGACAGATTGAAGTTGCAGATAGTACAACATGGAGATGATGCGTTGAAAGAGTGGTGAACGGAGAGGTTGAGTGGGTGTGGATGGGTGAAATGGTTGATTGTGGGTTCATGGTGGGAGGGGGAACTCAGTTTTCCCATCTCTCTCTCTCTCTCTCTCTCTCTCTCTCTCTCTCCCCTCTTTCTCTAATCTATAAGTTGATATTTGTAAGTAGATAGTATATGCTGGTGGCTATCAATTTCAAATCCAACCAAGTTGTTGACTTTGAACAAGTCAATTAAGTTGATCACTAATGATGTGATAGATTAATACCACATATGATCATTAATTAGTGCACCTAACTTGAGCGGAATGCAATTAGTACAACTCATTTGGCACCTAATTAGGTTCAGGAAAATCAATATTTCGCTGTATCGAGTGGGATCGCCTTTACTATTTTACAACACAACATATAATTGAATAACTAGATGACTTGCACGTAAGAAACTGCACTGGTGTTGCAAATTTTGTTTTTTTTTTTCCCCCCCCTTCATTTTTTGGCCTACAAGGAACTATTCCAAGGTCGGGTCAAAGGACCATGCCTGCAAGGTATATTCTGGATACCAAGCAACTCATTGAGAGCTTACGGCTCATCCCAATCGTCGCCTCATACCACGAGGCTACACCCAGATGGGCTGGAGTTGCATTTTCCATGAAAATCTCTAGAGGTTGTTTGAATAATATAAAAACTGATTTTGCTGTTCAGGGAAAAAGAGAAAAAAAAAAAACTTGGTTTTCTAAAAACCAATACAAATAAGTTTTAGTCTGCCTGAACCTAATTTTAACAGGCCACCAATTAGCATAAATTTTTTGAAAGAACAAGTAGCATGATTGCAACTTGGCAACGAAGTGGACTTGGCCGGATTCACCAGCAACAGCTGGTCATGACGTGTTGAAACTATCAGTTCTATCGTCTGATCGTTTAAAGAAAGGGAAAATAAAGGAAACAAAAAAATTCCATTCTCATTCTACTACTATGATTTTTTTTTTGTTTTATTTTATTATTTTATACTCTATTATTTAGTGTACTGGGACATAACTGTCAGACTCGGAAGAAGGGGGCAAAGTTTGAACACTAGTATGAGCGTGGAATGAAGATCAGCTTTTTTACCAACTAGGTTAAACGGTTACTCTACTACCATTTGAGAGCCATTTTACCAAATAGAGCAATATATAATACTTTTGCATATATTCTACTATTGAAAAGATCTTACTATCACGTTCCAAAATTAAGTGTCATTTATTCCATTTTAAGATCGATGTCTCATTTTAAGAGTTCTCTTTAAAGTCAATGTACTTTAACTTCATATTTCCAAGTGCACCTTGTAATAGAGTATGATTTGGTCACTGACAACTTTTACAAACAAAATCTATTGATAGTTTATCCCTCTACTGGGTAGCACTGTGGGGTCTGATTAATTTCAATGGACCCTGCAGTGCCACCCAAGAAAGAGAGATAGACTATTAGTAGATTTTGTTTGTGAAATTAAATTGCTAGTGGCCATAACATTATTGCTTTTATTATTATATAAAACCATCCCAGTTTCACTTGATGTGACATTGGATTTTGAAATTAAAAGATGGGCAATTATAAAATTAAAGTTGAAAAATTCCACAACAATAAGAAAAAAATCCATAAATATTCAAAATTACACAACAATAAAAAAATTCATAAATTAAGTGTTCTTTATTCCATTATCAAGCACGTTGAAAACATGCACTAAGCGGGTGTTTGTGCGTCCACCAATTTAAATAGGATCATTTATGATTCGTAAAGGATTTTAGTATAGAAAGTAGAAACTTATCACTTTTGAATTTGTTCATTGAGAAAATAGAGAACTTCACTGCAGACTGCAGTTCTCTTTATATGGTCATTCCTAAGTTCTCTTACGATGATATAATTTGTGAGCTTTAGTATAACTTTTTAGCATAGTTATCATTTTCTAACCGATCTTATTCATGACGATAAATTTCTGTACTAAAATGCTTTGTAAATCATGAATAGTTCCATTCCAAAGGACTTTAAGTCCAATTAATTAGGTTATCAGACAATTTTACTTTTCTTTCTTTCTTTCTTTTTTTTTTCTTTTTTTTTTTCTTTTATTTTTTTTTTTTTGGCTAAAAAAAACCTGCTTTTACTTAGTGTGCGATTAAAATGATAAATTAGTTTAAAGCTAGCCATTGGTCTCATTGCTTTTCAATTACTGCCCATTCATTGAGCAGAATATATCAAAGACTACAAATGTGGAGCTGAGATGAAACTATTGAAAGTCTTCCCGACTTTAAGCATCAGCACATGGGGTTACAATTGTGAAGATTCACGTACATATAGACGCAGATTGCAGTGGACGTGGACTTTTACTTGTTCAAAGTCTCAAAAGGAGCATATAATTCATATCCATGTACATGTCACATATGCCATAGCGAGAAAGAGAAAGTGCATAGAAGCAAACTCCTGAAGTCAATGCAAGCTTATAAGATCATCTCCAAATGCGAATTTTCTACTCCATCTAGATTAATATTTGGACTCCAATCAGGGTATTAAATCTCTATATTATATTTGACAACTAGGTAACAAATCTCAGTTATACAATTTGGGAAAGTGGTTTGGTTGTATGTACTTTTTTTTTTGCCTTGGAGTTTGGTTGTATATACAATCTAGTAGTTTTTTTTATTTGATATAGGGGATGGGGACGAGGTTTGAACACCGAACCTAATAATTTTGAGTAATTAGAAAACATTAATTTGTTCCCGGTAAGAAATATCTATTTTGTGATAAAACATATATACTAATATTTATTACCAAAAACCACTAAGTTATAAGCATAACCAAACCACTTTGTAGTACTGAAGAGTTTTTTCACAATTTAAGGTAGCAAAATCTTGGTTGTTGTGCCAAGATAACTAACAAATAACAGATGCAGGCAGAAAATATGTAGAAGGGTATCACGATCCATCCTCTTATGGGCGGAAATAAGACACCTGACACGCCACCAAGGCTCATCAAACTCAATTAAAATGTTATAGCAGCGGAAAGAACTTAAAAGTAACCACTACAACAAAAAATGGTTTTTGTGTCACAATTTCGTAGCTAAAGCCTTTAGCAAGGAAAGTCTTTCGTTACCAGATTCCTTGTTAACAATGAGTATTCAATTCCTTTGAAACAATACCCTTTAGGTCGTAAAATCTGTATAAATTTGACACGTTATTATATTTCGAAAAGAATGAATTTACATTAAAAGGGGTCACAAAAGTACCCTAAGAACCAATCAAAATATTTATTTTTCGAAATAGGTAGAAAAAGAAAACATGTAGGGGGTATTTCGGCCGGTCGAACTGCCCCGTTCGACTGGTCGAATGACCCTTTAGCAAAATCCTTCCCCTTGGCAGAATTTTGCCTAAGGATCAAACAACCTGACATTTTACAATCATTCCAAAACTCCTGATCCTTAATCCAATACTTCCCAAATCTATCAAAGTTACAAGAACGTATTACCATTCTACTAAACCTCGAAAAGAAACGATAATGAAACGAGTTAAAACTTGTTTGGGTTAAAACATCAAATTACTATTACATTTGTCCAAAATCCGAATTTGACAAGTAAAACATTCAAAACATGAACTCAAGAGTTTGGATACATTCCAACCATAACTAAAAAGAAGTCTTACAACTTATACACCATTTCCTATCTATTCTGGAATTTCTAAGTTAGGATAAAACATAGTTTTATTTTCTCAAAACATATATATTACAATGTTTGTATGGAAAACAAAAGTATAAACAAGAACCATCCCGTCGTTCTATCGGCCTCACTCTTCTTGCTTCTTCTTTCCTTTCTTCTTATCACCTACAATGGAGTAAATCTCCATTGCTCAGCTATATGCTGAGTGTACAATTCTAAACAAAAGTTTATATGACAATTCATGTTATAAATACCAAAAACACATCAAAATAGTCTTAGGGGTGAGAGATACTTTTTCATCTGGTAAATGAAATTGATGCCGTGGAAGGCCTTCCTCTTACCACGCACTCAGTGCCCTAGCTGGATCTTCCTCCAGACCAGGCACAATAACCATCATTACTGATCTTGTTAAAATCAAGATAAAAAAAATTATACTTTACTTTCTAAGGACATGTAGTGTGGAAGTAAAGGTTGAACCCACAGAGATTGAATTACTAAAGCACTTTAATTTCAAAAACCCTAAGTCTAGTTAATTAAGAAAACAGGACTTTGATTTTGATTTTAATTAAACTAAGAAAAATAAAAATAAATCTAAACTATGAAAGCGATTAAAAGTTGTTTTTGATAAATATGGGAATTGAACCTAGGGTTGCAAATCCATCACTAGCTTCATAATAAGATTATCTATGCATTCAATTAGCTTATTACATTAGATGATAATGGAGAATTGTAGCTACAAGCCCAATTCATCCGTTAAGAAGATAACTACGATTCAAGCATCAACATAATTCATCTTCGGTTGGCACGGAGTGTCTTACACTAAACTAAGATTGCGGCACACTCCGTCTTTCCTAGGCATGAACTATTCGACTACTTGATATCACAATTCCAATAAGCACCATTACATATAAATAATCCATACAAGCACAGCAAATATAGATCATTGAGCACATCATATTCAAAATAGATCAAAGACAAGAATAAACTTTGAAAGCAATGATTTAATCAATAGAAGTACGATTTTATTATTCAAAATCCTCGAAACATGTAATCATCATCCATACATAATAAATCTAATAGAAAAACAAAATTAACACCCTATTACTTGGCTAGGGTTTCATTGAAACTTTAGATCTTGGTCTAGTTGGCCATAGAAGTGATGAATAGCAAGGGGTTGATGGAGGAGGCCATGGTATTCCTTGGTCTTCTTCTTCTTCTGCTTGCTTTCCTCTCTCCAATGGCTGAAGTTTTTAGTTATGGAAGGATGTGTATAATGTTGTGTAACCCCAAAATTGATTTAGAATAGGATTTACATAGATTTTGGAGGGATTAGGAAGCTTTCCTAAGCTAATCGCACTAAAACTGCTATATTTACATTTCTGGACGTCATATGCACAGACCACCTTCGCTGGGCGATCTAATTTGATGAAATACGCATTTTTTGTTTTTTCGCAGGTCGCTCGCGCAAGTCGCTCCAGCGAGATTCCACTTTTCTAACTTTTTCTCAGATTTTTGTAGCTTCGCACACCAATCATAGAATTGCGATAACTTTTGACTCGGACCTCGTATTGACTCACTGTTTGCGACCACGTGTCCATAACTCGAAGATCTACATTTTTTATCTCTGGAGAAATTTCTTAAATCCAAAGTCTTCCAAATCCACTATTCATCAAATTTTAGTGCATTTTCAAGTTAAAGCTCCAAAACCTACAAAATATAGAATACATGTTAAAAAACAACTAATAACTAAATGAAATGGGCTAACCAAGCATATCTTCAGGACTATAAATGGGAACTATTCATCGCCGATCAATTACCACAATTCTCAACCATCGAGGAGCTTACTCCCGAATGGAATTGCACTAAACCCCCCTTCAACACACATAGACACATAGCATACTCATGTAACCACATGTACATAGTTTTATTGCAGTTTCACATGAATAATTGACGGGCCTAATTAATACATGATTTTTGCCCAGATCCAAAATGTCAAATCGGATATCTAAAACATGTAAATTTTTGATAAACCATAGGTCTATAATTAATACCGCGTGCAAACGTCCTATAATTTCAGGAGAAGTACTAGAACACCGATTAAACGTCAGATATTCAGTTATACGCAAAACTTATAAGTTTTACATGGTTTTTTCCAAATTCTTAGAATTAGTATTTTTATAAAAACATAGTCAAATGAGGCCTAAGAGGTATCAAAACGTAGCTTGATTCGAGGTGAAAAGTGCATATTTATAGCGTATTACATGGTCTTTTATGCATACTTTTATCCCCAAAGTTCCTATATTAAGGTGCATTCTAATAACAATATTCTTTTTATTATGTTAATGTTAAAACATATGTTTATGCATTGTTTTATAGGTATTAGGATGTAATTCAATGAAGTAAAGCTAAAGAAAATTGATTTTGGTGAAGAGAACAACGGAAGCAGCTGAGAAAATGCCATTTTTGACAATGAAGACTTCCGATTAGGAAGATTTTCCTAGAACTTTGAAATGTAGATCTTTGAGTTATGGTCACGTGGGCGTAAGCGGGAGGTCAATCCGAGGTCCGAGTGAAAAGTTATGGCCATTCTCCCATCGGTGTGCAGAGTTGTCAAAATCAGAGAAGTTCAAGGGCTTGAAGAGAGTTCAATCGATTGAGAGTTCGATCGATCAAACTAAGCTCGATCGATTGAACTAAGCTCGATCGATTGAACTTTATTTAACCCAAAAGTTGTGTAAACTCTGCAGGAACCCTATAAATAAGTCGGTTTGATACCAGACGAAGAGAGGACGCTCTAGAATGCAAAAAATAGCAGTTTAGGGTAGTTTTAGGGTTAGATTAGGAGTAGATTAGGTTAGATTCATGTTATCTTTCATCTTTTCCATTGATTTATTGAAGATTACTGAAGATTCAAGTTTCTTTAAAGTTATTACAAGTTTATTTCAGTTTATTCTAGGTTTTTCTGTTCCTTTTCTTTATTTGATTGTTTGTTAATCTAGTTGTTATGATTGCTATGTTTTACTATTTCTACATTAGTTTTATCATGTTTCTGTGGTTTAGATGTTGGGAATATGTGATGAAAGATTGATTCCCAACCTCTGCCATGCAATTTTTAGAAAACCTGGTCTTGAACAATCGAAAGCATTTTGATCGATTGAACCAAAGCCATAGTCAAGCAATCGAAGACATTTCGATAGATTGAAGGATGTTGTTGTCCGATCGATCGAGGGCACTTCGATCGATCGAACTTGTTGATTCCTGAGATGATTCTTCCATGACTTTTGATTTTAGGATTTTTTCATCAAATTGTCCCTATAAGCTCAGTTTGTCACAACCGTTTTTAAAACTTAAAGTCTTAAGGTTATTTTCTTCAGTGACTTTTGAAAATCACTTTGAATGCTAACACCATTTTGAGTGCAAGTAATAACCATTGTTTTAAACCGTCTTCCAAGTATTTTAAATCAACTGTGATGATATTGCCCCGGTCATGAAAGGGCTATTGATTCTATACCTTTAGAAAAATACGGAATACTGAAGAGGGATGAATTCCATAGAACATTAATGAGTATGCATGGTAGATGGTTAGGATCAATGTGGATTCACGTGTTTCCAACACCTGTAATTTACCTGTTTAATTAATTATGTTTCTTTATGCTTTAGTTTGTTATTTAGTTTAATTTAATTAATTAGAATTCGTTAGAACCTTCACCCATATATTCATCTTTTTCCTTTTCTTTAGGTTATAACTTAGTAGACATTCTCCCTATTCCTTCCCTGTGGGATCGATCTGGTCTTACCAGATTTACTACTAGCACGATCACCTATACTTGGGTGTTGCACAAGTTCGCACAACTTTTTAGTCGTGTCAAGTTTTTAGCACCATTGCCGGGGAAGGCAACTAGGTTAGGATTTTACTACGTTATTTCAAATTTTTCTTACTTTTAAAAAAAATATATAAAAAAAAAATTGGACTTTTTCTCTCACAAGATAAAAAAAATAAAAATAAAATTCCTGTTATTTAAAATTTTTGAGTGAATATGTCTTATCCATATTATCCTCCATACAACACAAACACCACGTATAGGTACACCTTAGGTAATGAAAACTATCCCCCAAGTTGGCAAGCACCCACATATGACGCAGTTTATCAACCTGAGTGCTACCAATCCTGGAAAAATGGTTCGAAGGGTTTACATAGTAACGTAGTGCTCCACAGTTGTTGTCGAATCGTAATGAAATGAGATCTCCCCTATAGGAGCTTAGGGAAACCTGCTTTTACTCGTAACGAAAAGGAGTGCACTGGGTATGGAGTCAAGGCTCTCCAGGCCACTTAGAATAGATTCTTTTTTGTGCGAGGCATTTTGCTTTCACTTAACTCAGGTTGTAAGAATCCATAGGGGGCCCGCCCGTTATGCATTGCATGAAAGAACCTTTCTTTGTATGACTTCTCTTTTGCCTTAGGTCGAATGAATACGAAAGGCCAACAAACAATTAAGCACACGCACAAGGTGCCCTGCCCAGGGCATTCAAGATCAAAATTCGCAGCTCTCTATGAAATCCCTAGCTTTGCGAAGCGAAGCGATCTTCTTCCAATAATGAAGAAGGTTTCGATCTGGCACATCAATCTTTATAATTCCCCAGGACTTCGTTCCACTTTCTATTGGTAACGATGGGATAACAATAGTTGTAGTCCCCCATATTATCAAACGTATCAAGAACCTCCACATGGAAAGTTCTATCAATTGCAATGGGGATAGAACCAAAATAATAATGTTGGATATAGTAATAGTTCCCACGATTACCAAAAGCACCAAGACTTTCCCTTTGGCGAGTCTTACACACAAATACAATGGGAAGGGGACTATCATCAGCAACAATGGGACAAAACTTCATATAGTAATAATGAAGAGAATAACCAAGTTGAGGATAATAGTATGTTAGAATTGCTGCTTAGTGAAATGAAAAGGCTAGATGGTGCACTTGATATATTAGAAACGAGATATCAACAAGCATATGTTAGCCAACTTTTAGAAGACTATACTAGTCCTTCAACATTACAACCTAAATTTCAAGAAATTAACAATGGAAAGGAATTAGAGGACTATGATGGGTTCATGCCTAATGAGGATAACAATCCACTCGAGAAAGTGATAACCCAGCAAGAACTCCAAAACCAAACCATTGAGCATGAAGTTGTAGAACCATCTTCTCCTCAATATACAACCCCCAGACATCAACTCCTTCACTGCCTGGATAAAATTGCACAATCTCTTTGCCCAGAGCACCTCAATAGACGACATACATAGTAAGGAGAGTTACAAGGATGAGAATGATGATTTAAAAGATGATGAGAGTTTAGGTGATTGCACACAACTAGGAAATGATGAGTTACATGTTGACTCTACCCTTGCCATTGATAGTGACCCTAGGGAGGACATAACTAAACAATCTAAATCTGATTTAGATTCTTGTGATATTCATGAACCCTCACTTCTTTCGGCCGAAGAGGTGGTGTCACCAAGTTGCCCATCACCTATCCTCTCTATTAATCAAAGCTCTCATCTCGAGTGTGAAAGTCATGTGTACCCCAATGTTGAACAAATAAAATGTGTTGTGGAAGAGGATGGTAAGGATTCTAGAACATGTTCTTCACAGAATTTTAACTTTCAAAATTCTTTGAGAGAAGACTTGGAAAATATTGGTCCCACACTAGATGATTTTAAACTTCAACAAGAAGCTAGTAATCTTCTAGACTGCTTAACCTTCTTGAATTATAATGACATTGAGGCTCAAATAGATAGCTTTATCCAAGTCCAGTCCAAAACCATGTGTATAGAACAGAAATTAAATTCCTATGATCATATATCCATAGATTCTGTTCTAATACAAGAGGAGGGTAATGAAACTAAATTAGAACATCACTTAGACCCTGCCCTTTTATCGAACTGTGGCCAGCTCCTTGTATTACAATAGAGGCTGTTATAGAAAATACCAACACCAACGATCATTTTTTGAGTATAATTCCTAGAAAGTGTAGTATACCTCTTATAACTGTCCACAAAATGTTTGGAAGCCATAGGTTTTGCATCATCTCCTTTGACCTTGAGCCTGACATTAGTTGGGGGGAGTTGCATTTTTCTGAGGATCCCAATGTTCTTCTCACTGTTAAATTATTTTACTATGAAGATCCTTGAAAATTTCGGTTATTACTTTATGATAAAAATCTTAATTGACCGAATTTATTTACTGAGTAGTTGTATTATATTCGCTAATTTTCCTTGTTGCTACTAGTGATTTTGCAGCTAACTTAACAAAGAAATATAAGAAAATAAAAAAAATCTGGATATTAACGTCTCGAGGTAACATTCTTCCTTCTCTCACTTTACTTTACATGTCTATGTGCTTAGTTTAGAACATTGAGGACAATGTTTAGTTTTAGTTTTGGGGGGGGGGGGGGGGGGGGGGGGGGGGGAGTGAGTCATTACATGCCTCGTTTCTTTCTTTTTATGCTTTAATGTCAATATACCTGCTTAGCAACATGTCTCAGTAAATTAAAATTGATTAATATTGCAAAAATTTTAAAAATTTTTATTTTTTTTAAAGATAATAAAATGGTTCTTATCTTTCTCTCATAGTTAATGTAGTTAGTTATGGTGCATTAGTGTTACTTTCTATTGGTTATTACTATGTCATACACCATGATAGTTTCTTTACTATCTTAGTTATAGTATATTTTATGCCTTTTAATCTTCAAACATCTTTGAGCACATTGTGACAACCTTGTACTTAGCTAAAATGGATTAGTAAGCATAGCTTAGCTTTCTTGAGAGACTGTAGTGGAGGCGAATAACCCAAGTGAGCTTTTGAGCCATTCTTTTGTTTTTGAGGGTTTTATAAAATTACTCTTACTTTTTTGAAAAACGTATTCACTCGTTGAAAGTCTTAATTTTCTTCATTTTGACTGATTACTAGAAGAGAACGTTCATGATTTACTAAATTTTAGAGCTCTTGAATTTACTGAAATGAATAATCCTATTAACTTAGAAGATGATTTAGGCCATCTTTTGACCATACACGCATAATATAGCCTTGGCCTACCTTTGTGTTATTTCTTTACTTCACCTCTTGAGTTTATCATAATCGCCTTGTCTTCACAATCCTAAAGTCTATACCTAACTCTAAATTAGGAGTTCAAGCCTCAGTTCTTTATTTAGGTGTGTGATTGGGATGCGTTATCTGGACAAGAAAGTGCTAGTGTGAATAAGAGAGAGTTGGCAAAGAAAAATAAAAGCATGAAAAAAAAGAAACAAAAAGAAAAAATAAAATAATAAAAAGAAGAGTGTGGGAAAGAAAAGAGAAAAAAAAAACAGAAAAGAAAAGAAGAGAGATATTGCAGATGTGGAGAAGTTTGAAAAGTTATAGTAGATATTCCAATCACATCCTTTGACTCAATTGAAAATCACAAACTTCTTTCTTCTTAATCGAACATCTCTTTTTCAAAGTCCTGATGATTTTAAGTTGATTGGATTAGAAGTTAAGGTAAAGAGAGAGTTCTCCACGGTATCTCGCTCTTCTGGTGAAAAGTATCCTTTCATGAGACTTTGTGCACTAAAATGTTTGTTTGTAATTTAGATATGAGAATCATTAGATTCCATTAACATTTATTCTTTATAACTTCCATATCATGAGTGATAATTATTACACCTAATTCGTAGTGATTTCATTTTAGGAGAGTTGAGTCAAAATGAATGTATTGACAGTGTCTTAGATTATGCGAGTTTTGAAATTAAAGTTTTGTATTTTGGTTGTCCATTCACACACACACTTGAAGATTAATAGGTATGGAATATTTTAATCACTTTGATAGTAGATTAATTGTAATGTGTGTATTACATGGCTATGGCATACTAGAGAGTTTCATAATATTGTTGAGCTTAACCACATTGCTAAATGAGAGGAAAAAATTCCTTGAAAATATTTAAATGAGAACCATTACAATAAATATGAATTTTGTGGGTAGATTCACTACAAACCCTCACGAGACAACACTCGTCCACTAGGGGGAACCTAGGGGTTTAAAGGCTTGTTGCATACGCTAAATGCAATCGTGATTCCTGCCAAGGTGAGTTAGGATTTTTACTTTCTTTTGTTTTCAATTCTTAGAGTTCCAATAAATATTGCTATCGTTCGTTTCATTGCTAGGGACTAGCAACGAGCTAGTTGGGGGAGTGATTCGAGGTGAAAAGTTCATATTTATAGCGTATTATATGTTCTTTTAAGCATACTTTTATCCCCAAAGTCCCTATATTTAGGTGCATTCTAATAAAAATGTTCTTTTTATTGTGTTAATGTTAAAACACATATTTTTCATTGTTTTATAGGTATTAGGATGTAATTCAATGAAGTAAAGCTAAAGAAAAGTGATTCTGGTGAAGAGAACAACAGAAGCAACTGAGAAAACGCCATTTTTGGCAATGAAGACTTCCGATTTGGAAGATTTTCCAAGCAATATGAAATGTAGATCTTTGAGTTACGGCCGCGTGGCCATAAACAGGAGGTCAATCCGATGTTCGAGTGAAAAGTTATGGCCATTCTCCCATTGGTTCTCAGAGTTGTCAAAATCAGAGAAGTTCAAGGGCTTGAAGATAGTTCAATCGATTGAGAGTTCGATCGATCGAACTAAGCTCGAGCAATTGAACTTTATTTCACCCAAAAGTTGTGTAAACTCTGCAGGAATCCTATAAATACGTCATTTTGATACCAGACGAAGAGAGGACACTCCAGAATGCAAAAAATAGCAGTTTAGGGTAGTTTTAGGGTTAGATTAGGAGTAGATTAGGTTAGATTAATATTATCTTTCATCTTTTCCATTGATTTATTGAAGATTATTGAAGATTCAAGTTTCTTTCAAGTTTATTTTAGTTTATTCCAGGTTTTTCTGTTCCTTTCTTTATTTGATTGTTTGTTAACTAGTTGTTATGATTGCTATGTTTTACTATTTCTGCATTAGTTTTATCATGTTTCAGTAGTTTAGACGTTGGGAATATGTGATGAAACATTGATTCATAACCTCTACCATACAATCTTTAGAAAACCTGGTCTCGATCGATCGAAAGCATTTCGATCAATCGAACCAGAGCCATAGTCAAGCGATCGAAGACATTTCGATCGATTGAAGGATGATGTTGTCCGATCGATCGAGAGTGCTTCGTTCGATCAAACTCGTTGATTCCTGAGATGATTCTTTTAAGTATTCCATAACTTTCTATTTTACAAATCTGTCATCAAATTATTCCTATAAGCTCAGTTTGTTATAACAGTTTTTAGAACTTAAAATCTTAAGGCTATTTTCTTCAATGACTTTTGAAAACCAACACCATTTCGAGTGCAAGTAATTACCATTGTTTTAAACTATCTTCCAAGTATTTTAAATCAACTGTGATGATATAGTCCCAGTCATGAAAGGGCTATTGATTCTATACATTTAGAAAAATACGGAATTTTGAAGAGGGATGACCTCCATAGAATATTAATGAGTATGCATGGTAGATGGTTAGGATCAATGTGGATTCTCGTGTTTCCAACACCTTTAATTTACCTGTTTAATTAATTATGTTTCTTTATGCTTTAGTTTGTTATTTAGTTTAATTTAGTTAATTAGAATTCGTTAGAACCTTCACCCGTATATTCATCTTTTTCCTTTTCTTTAGGTTATAACTTAGCAGACATTCTCCCTATTCCTTCCCTGTGGGATCGACTAGGTTATACCAGATTTACTACTTGCATGATCACCTACACTTAGCTGTTGACAAGAGCGCACAACTTTTTGGTCGTGTCATAGCTCTTACTTTGAGGAGTTCGAATATGAAATTTGATAAAAAAAAAATTTGACGGACGAAAGGTCGTCCATCGACATCGCAAAGCCCAGAGAACTAAACCTCCCTTTTTCTCCTAAGCTCCCCAAAGGTTTTCAGACATTTTGAAATGACAAATATCTTGAACTTACTGTATATAGACACGAGTCTTTGAAATTACGTTTACCTTTCCACGAGTTTTCAAAAGTTCTAATTATTCCTCGAAACGTCATACACGTCTAATTTATTGCTTCATGAGTGAAAACTATAAATTATAAAAAATTTCGTCTAAGTTCCATTTGTTGCCGTAGTTACGTTCTGAAATTTTTTTTCGTGAAATTTCTAGATAACCTACCTTTTATGCAATATATTACATGGGTTATCTCTAATTCATTCAAAATGATCTTTAACAAGATCAAACTACCAGAAAAGTACACTACACAGGTATAATTACTATTCACATATACCAAATAATTCAAATAACA
This sequence comes from Hydrangea macrophylla, assembly GCA_033977485.1. Classification (NCBI taxonomy): domain Eukaryota; kingdom Viridiplantae; phylum Streptophyta; class Magnoliopsida; order Cornales; family Hydrangeaceae; genus Hydrangea; species Hydrangea macrophylla. The sequence continues at coordinate 35,969,542 of CM066997.1, forward strand.
TTTAATCCATATAAATGTCATTTAATCGTGTTAAGTTCCTCATGAATTATTGGGTTATCGTGTTCTCACTTAACACCTTTCGTTGACCCCAGTCAACCATTTTCACAATTATTAAACCAACACTAGTAATTTCTAGAAATCAATTATGCATTTAAAAAATAAGGATTTTCTGGGACGGGCGTGACAACTCTTCCCTTCAACAAGAAAGTTTGTCCCCAAACTTATGCTATCTCATCAAGTCACAACGACTTCTCATAAGTACTTCAAACATTTGTCTCATCATAAACAACACATCTCCACCAAGATATTACAATCTCATGAGAAAAATAAATTCTCAAGCTCTGAAGGAAAATAAATCCTCAGAGCTCCCGTCTCAATCCGATTGAAGATTCGAACGGAATACTAGCAATACATCAAAACACCTCGATAAGTAAGAACATCAATACCTGAGTAGAATGTACTCGATAGTCGATCCTGACATAAATCACATCGCAACGTCACAACGTCATCTCACATATCCTTTCCTCGTACTTGTTACATATACTTTCTAAATCCCAAAGGTTTTATCTAAATTACCAAAACAGAGGAAGTAACTCATTGTCCATTCACCTATCCTTCTTGTAGACCAAAAGTCACTGACAATACGTCTCAATTGGTTTAACAACCATACACGATTTTTCATCTCGAAGTAAACCACAACTGACTACTATCATACATATATACCCTATCGATAATCCAATGCTTCAATCAACTATTTCATACACTCTAGATTCAAACCCATATCATATTATTCGCGAAATACTTGCATAACAATCACACGTTTCAACTACTCTCACTTTTTATCAAATTCTATTTCAGCTTAACCAACCTCGTACTATACTTTTAATCATACATGCCCCATATGATACTATTTAGATTCTCAATTGGAAATTTTGTATCATTCTACTTCTTCGAGGCCACCTACTGTCCTGAGCCACTTTCGGTGAGGTCAATCATACTTGTCATTTATCTCTCAAATTCTGTACTCAACTACCATCAATTGACATAGAAGATTATAACTTACAATTTCGATTTAAACTTTTAACAAAGTCAAATACATATTCTCCTTTTTGTTTTTAAAACAAATTATTTTAAAATTTTATCTAACACTTTCACAACATTATTACCCCAATATCCATTTCAACAAATAACATTGTTAACCAGAATTTACTTAGTCAATCATATACGTACCACAGAGTTCATCAAAATATATTCCCATGCTCAGAACATACCTCGTTCCTATCTCAACCTTTTATCATTCACTATCCATTCTCTAGTGTACACACCCCCTGAGTCAATTACTTTTCTGTCGGAGATCTCAACTGAAATGTAATCCCTTCTCATCTCATATCCTACTCCTCTACCATCCTTTAGTCTATCAGTCCAGGTAGATCCACTACCATTCCCTTAGTTATACGACTCCATGCACTACACCATATGGCCTCATTACTAACGGATATATCCGTTAGAATAAATGTTACTAACGGATATATCCGTTAGTATTTTGGCGTTAGTAATATTACTAACGGATTTAGTAACGGATATATCCGTTAGTAAAATTAATTTTACTAACGGATATATCCGTTAGTAATTTAGTTACTAACGGTTAGTTTTCCAACTCATTTAAAGCAGTTTATATTGAATACTAACACTTTGTCAACAATTTCTAACGGATATATCCGTTAGTAATTTCCAAAAAAACCAAAAAAAAATTACTAACGGATTTATTAACGGTTATATCCGTTAGAAATATGCATAAATTAAAAAAAATAATAATTGTTTTAATATGCTTCACAAATTTTTTTTTCCACCTAATTAACAAGCATATTAATCTACTAGATATCGCCCGTGGCTAAAACCACTATCGAGCAATTCAAACCATACTCGTGTTTGGCCATTAGTCAACTATACTTGCATGAAAGCTTCAAATTACAATGAATTGTGCTTACAACAAAATAGAACATCTCACATCAGTAATTCATGTGTTTGGATATTAGTCAACTATACTTGCATGAAAGCTTCAAATTACAATGATTGTGCTTACAACAAAAATAGAACATCTCACATTAATAATTCATGTGGGAAAAAAATGAATGCAATGCCTCTTCACTTTTTGCCCGACTTGTCCTCCGTAATTAACACTTTCGCATTGTCCTTCAGACGCGCCAAATCTCTTTTTCTGCTATAAAATACCAAAGCTTTAAACAGAAATGCACTATCATAAAAATAAATAAATAATAATACATAGAAATCCACTATTTAAAATATATATATATATATATATATGAAAAGTGGGGTGAGAAGATGTGAACATGGAGAATATGTTGAATTTTGAATCTGGCACGTCTTTGCCCAAAAAAACAAAAGAATCAGAATGCTGAATAAATCCTCAAATGAAAAGACAAAAAGATACTATACTTGGACTATTTCCAACCCCACCATGTGGTAATATATCATATATGTTCAAACAGGCTGCATTCAAATAACACATAAAGCCGTATGCATAGAAGAATAAAGACAAATGGGCAAACCAACACTTTCATTGTCCCCAATGTGATAGAAGCATAGGGTACCATATTAACAATACTTGAATAAATGGGCAAACTAACACTTAATCTACATTAGGAACTGTATTGTCGCCATTTTCTGTCATAATATTGCTTTAGAAGTACAAATCTCAATTGACTATGCGCGTGGACATGTGATGCTTGTGCGCGTGTTGTACGCCGTACATGTGTGCATTGCATGTGCGCTATGCGCGTACTGTGTTGTGCACGTGGGCTATTGTGCACGTGCTGCTGTGTGCTTTGAACGTGAGTTGTTGTGCACGTGTGTGCATTTCATGAAGGATATTAGATGGGTCATGAACTCCCATTGCAATAACATGACAAGTCTATAACAGTATAATTCGAAAAGAAGATTTCATTTGCCTTAGTCATAGCATACCAATTACCAAGTTACCCACTGAAAATGTGTTACTTGTAGTGATATAGGTATTGAAAAGTGACCTTAATGAACTCCATTTTAGGTGAACTTTGTTGGACTTAATTCCTTGTTTAGTTCGCAATCAAAGTCAGAAAGGTAGGTAAGGCCCCCAACGTCCCCTATGCCGTATCATCCAGGTAAACCCCCACCCCCCCCCGCAACGGGCCCTTACTTGTTTCACTCTACTTTCTCATTGCCATTTGAATCATTTACTGTAGTTTTTTTTACTCATCTTTGGCACTCAAGTACCTACCACGGTTTTTTTTTACCATCGTTGGTCCTACATCTTTGCACTCTAGCTCTTGTTTATTTTTCTGTTTTCCACTTTTTTTCTACAAGTGACCTTAAGGATAGAGCTCGTAAAAGTTTCTTGTACTCTCCATACCTTTCTCAGACCCTGAATTCTTATAGGAAGCTTTTAAACATGTAAACTCAACATAGAGTAGCAATAAGTTAGAAATGGATTTTAACCACTTAGACTAAACTAATGCATTCAGAAAACTTCTGTAAAAATTTATTTCCAAAAATTAATTGATTCTTCTCCTAAAAATACACTTTCTAGATTTTACTTAATAAGTATTCAATTGTGTACATGTACAAGAGTACTCTCAATTGGGTAAAAAGTTGGTAGAAGTCAACCATAAGAGATCTATGAAAAGCTATGCAAATTCAATTTCCCAAAGGTTTTGACTTTTGAGCTGAGTTTTTTCTATGCAACTTCAAGCAACTTGGAGGTTTGAACTTTGGGTTAGATGCTATGATGCTTCTAAGTTGTCAACTTGTAGTAGTAGATCAATAGAGTTTATCGAATCTATGAAACTTTGGCAGAAAAACTGTTATAGTAACAGAAGTGGCTCTGTCTTATAAAAATTAAAAAAAAAAAGAGAGCTGACACTTAAACTCGTATCAAATTAAGCCACCTAAGCAACTCAGTTGCCTATTCTATGATCTACAGAGACAGGGCAACTTCATCGATGGAAAAAAGATATTAGAAATAGAGAAGACCACATGTTCAAACCACATACCTATAGAAGGATCAGATAGTTTTACCAATGTAGCAATATGCCCATCTGCTAAATCCACGAAGTGAATGCAATCACGTACCTGAACGTGGAAGGAATTTAGCAAGTTAGCTACACCAAGACTAAGACAATTAAAAACAGAAGCTCCATCAAACAACGCCTCAATTACTTATCAAGAAATACCCTTAACTAAAAGCAGATAGCAAAGAGTCTAATCCCGAAGTCAACTACACCTCGGACATCCACTATCACCAAAGAGACTTAATACATGACAAACTACAAACATTTATCGAGACCAATAAATGATGTGAAACAATATGTTCCAAAGATAACTCAAGACCATGAATAAAGAGGCATTTTGCATGTGACCAGCAAAATGAAGAAACATATGCTAGAAAATTTAAATCATTCATGTGTAATATAAATTTCCTTCTTTTGTAGATCTGAGATCTGAGTTAATGGTTGCAAGTCAAAACCTAGAATTTAACTTAGTCCGTCCATATGGATTCGAAGAAAATAAGGAAAACTCCTTTGTGCATGGAACCTCTTTTGGCCAACCATAAACAGTAGCAGATGATGAAGATACAAGCTGCAATGTTGCCGAAAAATTGAAATATAGTCCTTCAGTGAAATAAATGATTTCAAAAGATCAAATAAAATAACAGAGGAAAAAAGAAGAAAATCACAGAAAAAAATGAAAATGTACACAATTCCAACCAAGCCAAAATCTGATCCTGGAGTGATTGTTTAATCCCAGCCTTGATGCCAGCCTTGATGATACTCTTCCTGATTGCCTTGATCGGTATTTGGGACCTTCTGCTAGACATCTCGTAAAAAAAATCTCAGATTCAAAAACTCAGATCTAGAAGCTTGTAAAAACTAAACAAATTAGATCTAGAAGCTTTGTAAAAAAAAAAAGTCAAAGATTCAAGTTCAAACAAACCACATCTAAAAACCTTGAAAAAAAAAACACAAATCACAAATAAATCTGCAAAATCCAAAGCAATTCAAGAAAACAAGAGAGGACTTACCTTAGATTAGGATCTGTGCAATCATCCTTTTGAGTCTTAAATCTTCATTTCTTCATCGATAGGGAGTTAGGGAGGATAGTGGGGAGGGGAGTGGTGCCGGCTGTTAAGGGTGGTGGTGGGGGCGAAGGGGTGAGTTGAGGCGGCTGGGAGGGGAGTGGTGGTGGCGGCGTTGATAATGATTTCGGGGTGAAATGCAGTAACTACCATTCATGCGCCACAGTTTCACTTGCCGATCATCTGCTCCTGATACGATCAGAGGCAATGTGGGGTGAAATGCAGCCCAGTTAACTCCCCGGTCATGACCTTCTAAGACATACTTAACAACCGCATCAACCCCACCAAAAAGTTCTTGGTTCACCTGATGTAACCGTAGAATGTCATCAGCAGGGGACACCGTCTTCTTCTTCAGAGCACTAATATCCCAAACACGAACAGTCTGATCCAGCGAAGCTGATACAACAAGGTCTTCTTTAGGGTGAAATGAAGCACACATCACATAATGATTGTGGCCAGTCAAAACAGAAATACAAGTTTGTGACTGCCAATTCCAGATTCTGATAGTCTGGTCATCACTTGCGCTCACAATCCAAGGATAATTGTGGTGAAACTGCATAGTACGGATGTAATCGAGATGTCCAAGAAGAGTAAATAGACAGCGATGCAGCTTGTAGTTCCAAACCTTAATCTTGTAATCATCTCCTGCAGAAGTCACAATTATAAAAGAAGATGCTTACTGCACCACGAACTCAACGTAGATAACATACCACAACCAAGAATTCAAAAACTCAGAAAGTTTTCAAAATTTCTGAATTTATGTTACTGGCTAATCATATATTCACAACTTGTGACCCACTAAGTGCAAAGCATCCCAATGTATGCATTAGTTCAACCAGAATTCTTATTGAAATAAGACTAGAAAGTTCCATTACCCAATCAAAGCAACTACAAATCACCTATGAATTGACACATATATCATCTTATACTTCAAACAAGGTACTACAATACAGAAAAGTATTTCAAGTGTTGTATTTCATTCCAATTTAAATACATTTCAAACAATTCCCGACATTTTGACACCTTATGGACAGAACCTACAATGAATGGTCCAACCAGTATAAAAAAAATTGGGATAATTGGGATGACGGGGCCTGAGCACAGCTGAACTATATACACACAACCAACTTGCACAATAGATTAATGCTTCAGGAAGCCAAGCGAATCTAGCATGGTGATTATACAAAGAACAAATTCTGGATATATCTAAGGATAATTAACAAGCACTATCTAAAGAAACATACTATGATATTTTCGATGTAACGCACATTACTTTAAGCACAATCACTGTGTCCGATATCCTAATAGTAGAGAAACCAAAATGGCAGATTTGGGAACAGATTATAAACTGAATTAGTTTACATTGACTGCCATGATTTGGTACCTCCAGATACGAATAGTGGCTGTGATTTGTGGAAATGAACACCACGAACAGGACCATCGTGCTCATCAAACCTGTCGATAAAAGTCCCCATCTGGTAATCCCATAACTGGATCACACCGCTGTGAAGACTGGCGAGAATCCACGGTCTCTTAGTGTGGAAAGTCAGTCCCTTCACTCTATTACTCTTTGTCTCGAATTTCGTCAACATCTTAATCCAGTTACAAAAACAAATCCCAAATTCTGTGCACAAATCAACATTCAATCAAACACTACCAAATTCCCAATCAAACAATACATACAATTCACCGCTACAAAAAGCTCAAATCGGGGACCAATCCACAAGCGAATTGCAAAATCACAATAAACTTCCAAGTAATTAAACTTATGAGAATTCAAATCATAGATCTAAATTTATCAAAAAAAGCACATAGATTTGAGTAAATTTAAACAGTGATATAAGCTATTTACCTCAGATCTGATGCGTATGGCGATGGATCAGATTGGATATACTATCGATAGCATTCAATCGCCACAACAGCAACGAATATAGATATAGAGTTATCTACCAGCAGCTTGGTTTGATAACACCCTTAGAGTTATGTTCAAGCACTGAGTTGAGGTAATCCAAATTAGAAAAACATGAAAACCATATATTCAATCTACCTTCATGACGCTATAAAGTATGCTGCTGAGTAGTACAAATCAATAGCATAAGTCAAATGGTATTTCAACCTCAAAAAAAAAAACTTAACAACATATAAAACCTTCTCAAATAAAGAATGCTTTACTAATAGTATATATATATATATTGGAAAGAAAAAACAAGATGATTTCATTCAATTTACCTCTATCAGCCAAAAGCTTGTCAATCAGCACATGGGTGTCTGGAACAAGAACAAATCTGACTCCTAGGCCATGATGAAGAGAGATATCATGCATAAAGAAATTGATTCAAGTTGGTAATCCAAACAAAATTCATCAATTCAAGAGAAAATTTTGGAAAAAAATATATAAATAAAATTGGAAACGTCATCATATCAATTCAAGCAAATTACTACAAAACCATACCTCTAAATAATTGTAAGAATAAACTAAACCCATCAATTAGACACACACACTAATTGGGTAATGTAGGAATAGCATGAGATAGTTCAACATGTTATGTCTTGAATGTGAATTGATAGTTCAACATCTATATCCCAGTGTTATGAGGCTTGAACACTCAGTTCTTGTCTATATCACAGAACAACAAGCTATCTTTGTTAATCAATTGAAACCCATCAAGAAAATCAAATTAACCAAATAAGAAACAAATGTGAAGAAAATGTACATGACATACAATTGATCAAAATGGGATAAAACCTGAGATTCATTAGCAAGAAACCTAATCTTATGCCAGAAAATTAATGAAAAATTAATGTGAAACAAGAAAAAGTCATACACAATTGAATAAACAAGCACAAGACTGTGGTTTCTGTGCAGAGTCTTACAGATTCGTGGGGCCAAAAGTTTGTTCTGTGCACATGTTGGTGGTTTCAATGTGCTCTGCAAACCCTAACAAAGTTTCATCAAAAATGAGATTCATGGGGCCAAAAGTTTCTTACAGATTGTTGCATGTAGAGATTAGCAATGTTAGATCAAAATGAAAAATTAAAATGGAAGTTTCACCTAAATTTGACACTCTAATAGAGATTAAAGGGAAGGGGGATGCCATGAAATGAAGAACAAGAAGACGACGAAGAAGAAGAAGAAGGAAATATCTTTTTCGGCGGCGGTGAGGGGACAGCCAGGGGCCCCGATCTGGTCTCTCTTTCTCAATCTAGGGTTTCTTCAGAGAATAAGAAGAAGAAGAAGAAAGGGTAGGGTTTCTACAGAGGAGGAGAAGAAGATTAAGTAGAAGAAGAAGAAGAAGAAGAAGAAGGAAATCTAGAAGAAGTAGAACAAGAAGAAGAAGAAGAAGAAGGAGGAGGAGGAGAAGATGAACCAAATACCTTTTCCGGCGGACAGTTCAGGCGGCGGCGAGGGGGTCAGGGGCGCCGATCTGGTCGTCTCTCTTTCTCTCTTCTCTCTCTCTCTTCGCAGACCTAAAAGTGGGTCTTTCCCTCTTTCCTTATTTTTAGTCTATTCTCTATTTCTTTTATTTTTCTTCTTTTCTTGTTTTTGTATTATTTTAATTTCTATAATATTATTAATGGAAATATTCGTTAGTATTGTTTTAAAATCCGTTAGAAATAATATATTACAATACAGTGAGTCATTACTAACGGATATATAACTATTCTAACAGATATATCCGTTAGTAATTACTAACGGATATATCCGTTAGAAAGCATAAAAGTTGTCTGTTAGAAATCCGGTCCTATGGTGTAGTGATGAACCTTTGGTGTTTAACTTTTACCCTTATACAAGCCCATACTAATCACGTCCCTGTATCTCAACTCTTATTGGGTTCTTGATTGGGCTTCACACTTAGTGTATGATCTTCGTATAACATTCCAAGGCACCATACCTTATTCAACAATTTAATATTTCATAACTCTAGTCAACCTGACTTAACTCCATTTCAGACTCTCAAGTCCTTTATTGTGTCTATTCGGATCTCAAATCCATTGTGCCCAAATAACCTATTGCTAAAGTATTCATACTATTTCCATAAGCCATTTGATGATAATCCGGTAATTAAATCTTCCCATAAGGTATTATAGTCTCACTAGTTTTGATAAATTCCTTATCAACTTTTAATTCACATAAGACACACTCGTTCAACAGACATCGATGTATCCCCAGCACTAAGCATATCATATCATTTTACGATACCCCGACTTCCAAAGTCCACTTGGTACCTTATAACCAACACTTATTACCACTTTTCTTACTCATACAAAAGTTTTATTTTAAATCGTTTTAAGAACTTTAAAATTTTCTTGGAATGAAATCTGACATTCTCAAAACTCTCCAACCTTATTGGAATCCAAAATAACCGAGATAGCATTCCACTGCATCCACCATTTTCCTCTAGCCGACTATCATATCCGATAATGTACTCAATGTACTACCAAGTCTTCATCCCACTCTTACCAATCATGTTCACTTACTCATCGAAGCCTCATCTTCCCAATTTATAATTTCATCCTTCTAACTTGACTTACCCAAATTATCTTTACTCCTATATCCATTTACACCATCATTCTTGTTCAATATCGTAATATTATTGTACTCCAACTTCCCATTGACCACAACTCGCTTCAAACACTCAACGATATTTTAAAAGCATTAATAGATATATCATTTTATTTGAAATATGCTAATTTGCATAGAAAGTATGGATAAGACATCTTAGAAGAAAATTTTTGTGACAAAATAGCAAGGGAAAATAGTCATTTAGGAAATATTGTTAAATTTTATATTAAAACATAGCTCTTTGGGTCCTGGTTCCAACGCAAAAAATTGAGCGCAAATCCAAATTTTCTAGAAAGAGTTATGCCTGTTTCTGTAAAAGTCGACGAAAAATATTTTTGAAATCATTATTTTGGGCAGAGGGGTGTTCGACCGGTCGAACTAACCCTTTTGACTAGACCAAGTACACTCTGGACCACATTTTTCCCCATTTAACATCCTTAAAAGTCTTCAAACTCACAAGGCATTTGGAGCTACTTCCCAACCACTTTAGAACCACCAAAAAGTGCTCGAAAACATCGAATACTCATCGAACCACGTAATCATTGGAATTCAGGTTCAGGGTTATCCGCACTACAACTCTCTGTAATAACAACCTTCTCTACAAGATTTCCTATCAAGATAATTTATTCTTACTTCCTTCATTCTATTTCCATTGACAAACCACCTCAAAACACCAAGAAATTATTATTCCTACTCATTTCCATTCCTTTTGTAGTACCTATAAAATCCGTATCCCTTTATTAATGTAATTCCCTAATTTTTGAGCCTGACCTTAATGCTAATATTATATTTTTAATATATTTGGTTGTCGCATAATATTATAACTACATGTTATGATATGTAGTTCATTGCCGCTAATTTTATAACCATAGATTATAATATGTGTTTTCATTGTCGTTTAATTGTAGATTTTATAAATCCAACCTCGTATATTAATAATATATATTTTTATATTAATGGACATTTAGAGTTTACAACCATAGGTTATATATTATTCGAACCCGATAGCCTGTGACTATAAATTAGGACGTAATTATAATTATGATCAATGTTTTTATTATTAAACCTGGACAGTTGTGTCAGACTTGAAGTAAGTTTATAAACCCAGACCGTTAAATACAGACCTAGATTGGATTACACGTACACCCGTATAACTAGTATTACCTAGACTAGATGGCACGTGACTCAAGGAATGTCAAATCCAACGATTTTGGGGATTTTTTAGTACTACCTAAACTAGCCTAGTACAACCTATGTGTACCCAAATAGTAACTTAAGGTGTACCCTATTGTACAAACTCTCACCTCACCCACTCAAACACTCAACCTCCCATACCACATCACCTCACCATCACATCACTTACAACTTCTCACCTCATTTCACCACTTACACACTCAACCCCCAAATCCCTCCGTAATTCTCTTACCATATCCCAATTAATGTTATATGTGTTTGTGTATACTCTGTGAGTATATATATATATTAATTATGTGTATGTGTGTGTGTGTGTGTGTGTTAGTATATATAATTACACCATGAGAGAGTTAGTAAGAGTGAACTCGAGAGAAGAATAAAGAAAAAAAAAAGAAAATTAAAAACCCACCAAATAGCCCCTCACCCCTCTGCAACTCTCTGTGGATATCGCAGTTTTTCTTACCCACGACTTTTCTCTTAAAATTGTTTTAAAATTTCCAATTCAAAGCAGGTGAGTCGCCACTTAATTTTTAAAAGGAAAATTAAGAAACCACTTAAAAGCAAACCGATCTTTTAGAAACCAGAGAATAACTAGGTCCGGGGATTATGGAATGAGAGAGGAAGGAGCCCGTCAGACTAAAACACCCTCTCTCATCCTATCTTGCGATAGGCCTCTACTCAACATCCTTTCAATCAAATTTATTAATCTAAGCATGCCCTCAACTAATATATATACATATGTATACATCACAAAAGCATGTCCAAAGAGTGTAAAATTGAAATTTATAAAATATCATTCAAAAACCACATATTTCAAGTAGCAAGCAATATGATATGCAATAGGGAACAAGAGAACTTACCCGGGATCCAGCAGCGATATTAAACATGCAATGTATACATACAAAAGAAAGTCCTAAAAAAGAGGTCTCTAATCACATATACACATAAAGCAAATCCTAATTCTAAGGTGTCGCGCATGAGGTCGAAAAATTAAATAAAATCAAAGAATTCAATAAACTAGAAGGGGGTTGAGAGATCATACCTTAACAGTGCTACAAAACAAAGGGTTAGTCCACATGGTGTACAAGATATAAAGTTAGAGATGACAATCCTAAATTTCTAGCTTGAATCTAGCAAACATGAAATTCAATTTTAATCCAATAACTAGTTCTAGTCATGAGCATTAAAGTACATGGATGAATGAACATGAATAAGAGTAACAACATGGATTTATTCACTAATCTTAGATCACTTAAACTCCGGGTTTAAGCTAAATCATCATTATTCAAAACATGATTTGGGTCCCAAGACATTAGGAGACCATTTGAGTTGAAAGAAATAAGATTAGACCAAAACAGTAGCAGTTTTTCATGAATTATAGAGAGCAGACCAGATCTTAAAAAATAGAAACACCATACTTCCAACGGTTGGATCTTAGTGATATTTGGATATGATATGCCTTTGTGAGTCTAGTTTATAACCCAAAAAGAAAATCAAAGTTTGAACGGTTGGATCTCTGGGAATATGGAAAACACTAGACATCACTCAGGAATCTGCAACTCTCTGTCCAAAATTCTTGCACGATTTTCTAAAACTAGTAAATGAATGAGAAACTCTTAGATGTTTTTAGGGTATCTCCCTAACACATTAAGGTACTTAGAAAAAATTATTTTGGGTCACAAATACCTTATTAAAATCCCGATTTACTTGTCTCAAAAGAGTGTTGCAGTGCTGAAACTCTTGGCAGATTATTGCTACTTCCCAAAAATCATGACCAAACCATCTTAAACATGAAATTTCTTTAAAGCAAAAATTACAGTGGTAGAACCTTGAGTTATTGACACCCTCCCGTTGGTTTCACTTGATTCCAATGGTTAGATTTTGAACTAAAAATCTTTGATTAAAAACAGTTTGTGAACTCACTGTCTTCATTTGTCAAGTTCAACTTTTATTTGTTAACCCCATCTATTGAACCATGAAGTTGGACTTAAACTAAGCCATTTTCTCCTTCTATTTGATGGTCATTGGAGGCTAAAGACCTTTATATTTATAGATTTCAAATGAAGTATGAATAGACTTCATGAAATCTCAAGATAAGGAATCTAAACCATGGAGATGGGCTTAGACTCAAAACCACTTTCTCCTACCATTTGATGGTCATTGGAGATGAAGACATGACTAATACTTATGAGTCTTCAAAAGAATATGGAAAGGATTCCATAAGACATCAAGTTTAGAGGACCCAAGTCATGAGTATGGACTTGGACCCATCTATTTGCTTATAAAATGAAGTGATGATCAAACTTTGACTCCCATGTGAAGCATAAGCTTACATGGGATTCAAAAGATCATGTTCAAGAGATTTCAAGAGAGATATTGAGAATCTCTAAGAGTCTCAAGATGGAAGTATGATCAACAAATAAAATGGAGCAAAGAAAACAAAGTAGTTTGAGGATTATAAAAAAAAAAGAAAGAATGTAAATAAATAACTTATGGTTAGAGGATCACCTCCAAACTATCCTCAAAGTTTTTTTTTCTTTTGAAGATCTTCCAAGCTCTTCTTCCTAGTTCTCTAAACTCTCTATTCTTTTCTTTTGAATCTAACGCGTGGATTCTTTCTTTTCCTTGACAGATTATGGCTAGCGGTTCGGGGGGAAAGAAGAAGACCAAGTATACGGCCACTCATCATCCTAATGCTACGCTCCTGCTCCGGGACCCGGACGAGCACTTATCGGCCCGCGCGTTCAAGCGCTAGGTAAACGCTCCCCCTTTCTCGTATTTCTTTCTCTGTATGAATGCAATGTATAATCGACACCCTGTTTCGAATGTTATGCTTGTGGCGCCCTCGAGTGCCTCGAACACTTTATTCCATACCCCCTTTTTAAAGAAATTTATTATTCATTTTTATTTTATTTCTTATGAACTTCAAAACTTCTTACAAAAAACGAATGCTATGCTTGAATTTTCCTATCCTTTATTTTTTCTTTCGACTTTTCTCAAGGACTTCTGAAAGCCGCTTAATCGAGATTTCAAAACACTTCTCGTAAATACAGAATCTTACGCTCATGAATTTTTTTCTTCCATTGATGCTTAGGATTCACAAGTGCGATGCTTTTTAAACATTCCCCTATGTTTATTATGCTTGTGAATTTTCTTGAGCATTCCCAACGACCTTTTATTATTCTAACCTGATTTTGAATACTTGAAACTATGCTTTCTTCGATCCTGAATTTGCTTCGAACCTTCCTAGGTTTACATATATATACTTTGAAAATGTGAACAAACTTCTCCCCCTTTTTTGAAATTTTCTAGAACATCTGGTATTCTTCTCTTATTTCCTCTTATTATCTTGTGAACATTTGCTGAACTGAATGCAAATGAATGCCATACTTGTGAAATTTCTACGAGTATTTCCAGATTTTTCCATTTCTTTCTTTTTCTCTTTTCTTTGTTATTTTTTTTCATGTCGCTTTTCCTTGTTTCCTTATTACCATTTGTTTTATTTTGTTTTTTTTTTCCTTTATCCAATTACTGACATCAAAACTTGTGATTCTTTCTTGCAGCTGCAGCCCAAGGTCCTAAAGGGGCACGGCAGCCTCGCTCACGTGTATGAGTGGTACACAGAGTTGAGCGAGACTGTGAGAGCTTTAGTGGATGCGGCTGGGTTTGGAGACTTCGTCAAACTCTTGACGAAGAGCTCCATTGACTTACGACAGATTCACGCCCTGGCAGAGAGGTGGTGGGACACTACTAGTACATTCCACTTAGACTTCGGGGAGATGACGATGACTCCCTTGAACTTCAGCATGATCACAGGGATTGACTTTGGCGGTGAGCCTTTACAGTATCTGATGGATCAGGAGTGGGACCAGGTGGAGCCTTTGTTCGGGGTGGTTCCCGAGGAGTCTTTGGTTATAGCCCGGTGGTTCATGGACACGTTTAGGGGTCAGTTGGTTTTCACCGACTAGCAGATGGCTTGGGGTTTTCTTATGTACATGCTAGGGTGCTCTCTGTTGAGCACCAAGGGTGATCGGGTCGATGTTTCCCTGGTAGCGTCCCTGGAGCACCTGGACCGGGTTGATGAGTATGACTGGACTGGTGCAGGATTAGCCATCTTGTACAGGCATATGGGCGACATTTCCAGGGACAGGCCGGCCTCCACCAGTGGCTATTAGAGAACGTGGGAGGTATACCCTTTCCTAGGCTTCATTACTTGTTGCACTTTCAGAAACTTATTTAAATTGTGAGACTAACCCCTTTCCTTCTTTTTGTATTATAGATTTGGTCACACGAGTATCTCCGAATGATGTCGCCTGAGATGCGCAGTACTGACGCCCTCATCATGCCCCAGGGGCTGAAGTGGGCGAAGGATAGAGTCGGGTGGAAGACCGGGGCTCATGATTTTATTTTATTCAGGAACTTCCTGACGAACTTGAGGGAGCAACACGTTCACTGGTAGCCATGGCTTATGGTGCTTCCTGAGGCTCGCACGGAGATTCGAGAGTCGGCTAGATATGACCCGACGAGACGATTGCTTGATGGGCCAGAGGGCCAAGCGTGGTACCTGGGAAAGAGGGTGACTAGGCAGTTCCTGGCGGCTCCTGGATTTTTTGTGCCGTTTCCTCCTCCTGATTCCATGAGAGCCACAGATACACTTCATGGTAGCGAGTTTACGGCTGCTCGTGCTGGCTCAGGCATTCATGGCTTCCTGGAGCCCCCCACAGGATATGCGGCCTTCCGTGCCGCCAAGTTGATGCCGAACTTCCCTCTGATGGAAGTGATGCGGGTGAGTACAAAATCCCTTCAATCTTTTTATGAGTCCTCTTTTATTCTTTATTGTTTATATTTTATTCTTTCTGTTTGCAGCCTGTTCCAGCTGCGGCTCGCCCTCCTGCTTTACCTGAGTGGGATTGGACCATGTCGACTGTCTCATTCGGCGAGCCCTTCTTGATGACGATCCCCCGGCTCTCATAGGGCGCCCCCACTATTCCTCTTCATTACGACGTCATCCCGCGTGCTTACGCGGAGGAGGGCTTGGCGTATGCCCACAGCGTGCGACAGTGGGTTCTCGGGCGAGAGTGGATGGTAAGAAACTAATCCCCGCTTTTCACTTTGACTTTGATTACCCCTCCTTTTGCTAATCTTTTTGGTTCTGGTTTTTAGGCTGAGGGAGCTCGGGCGACTGCTGCGGCCCAGTTGAGGGCCTAGGTATAATCTTTATCCTTTTATTCTTATTATTTCAGTCGTCCTTTCAATACTTTCTGGACTTATCCTCTCTTATTTCAGATGGAGGAGATTAGGGTTCTGTCCCAGCAGGTGGGGCAGCTTCAACAGCGGCTCTAGCAATTCGGCATTCCTGTTAGCGACACTCCTGGAGATGTCGGTGCTGGACGAGGCGTGGAGCGCGATGGTGGTAGTGGTGGAGGTAGCAGCGGGGGTCGAGGCAGAGGTGGTGGCAGCGGCGGACGTGGAGAGGCCGGTTTAGGCAGTGGGACAGAGTCGGAGGAGGAGCCCCTCAGGCGTACGACCCGTCAGACTCGCGGTCGGAGTCGAGGCTGATCCAGCTTTTTTTCTTTCTTATTTTTGAGTGTTTTCTTGGGAGGATACATACATTATTTGGTGGATTGTATATAGATATATATGTTCACTCTTATCTTGATGACAGCTCCATGATAGCCGGTAGGACAAGCACTTGCATTACTTTTATCTTTTCCGCTTACTTCGCCGTATGTGTGACCATAGCTTGGTCCTTCTTTCACCGTATGTGGGACCATGGCTTGGTCCCGTCTTTATTTTAATTTTGAATGCTTTGATCTCTTTTTCTGCTTATTTGCGAAATGAAAGTGAATGAATGAATGAACGAATGAATGAATGTGATTATGGCTTAATCTTTGTTGCACGTGCTACATGAAGCGCACATTTTATTGTCCTTTATCTAGTTTTCTATTTGCAGGTGGGTTAAAAAGTATTACAAATAGACCCTGGCCAATGAAAAACCCGGAACGGCACTCGGTTAGGCCTCCGCGGCACTCAATGAGTGCTGCAGCGGCATTCCGTGAGTGCTGCAACGGCACTTGCGGGACTGCTGCACGGCACTTCGTTGAGTGCCGCCTTACTTTATCGAATGCCGCGGGCAGGTGGGGTTCCATTCTCCTATTTATACTTCTTCCTTCCCCAATACTCTGCAAAACACCATCTTCCCTTCTTTACTTTCTCCCTAAAAGCCCCTATTAGCTCCCAAATCCTTTTCCCATGGATGGACACTCTTTCCGGCGTTGATAGGCTCAACTTTGAATGCTTTAGGCTGAATGATCTCTTCTCTTTCCGACAGATGAATTTGAATGAGGGCCTTCTTCGAGCTACCATCCAATGTTGGGATCCTTCTTTCAATGTCTTTCGTTTTGGTTCTCAGGAGATTTGACCCCTGTTCGAGGAATTTAGCGCCATTCTTCACACCGATTCTTTTGCTGAATTGACAGTTCCTCTAGTTCAGGCCGGGTATGTCCGGGATTTAGCCACTCTTCTCCACACATCTCAGAATGCGGCGAGCTCTTTTATTCGTGACAGGCAAATTGATTTTGAGCGCCTCTATTCCGTTTACGCTCCCATGGGAGACCCTTATGATGGCGGGTACCAAATTGTACGGCGTAGCGCGTTATCGATCGCTATGCTTTCTTATTTTCTCTTTCAGTCATCCTCAGACATTCTCATACCCATTGCCTACGGTTTGAAGGAGATGAAGAGTGCGGTCATGCTAGTTCTTGGCGAGACCCTGATAGGACTGGGTCATGCTCATGCTACGGGGGCATTATTATCTGTCGGGGCACCTTTTGTTATGCAAATTTGGCTCATGGAGCGTTTGGACCTCTTTATACATCCTTCCCATCTTCGTGAGTCACTTCCCTATGATCGCGTGGAGATTCACAGCTTATTTCATTATGTCGATGCATGGCTTGGTTGGCTCCAGGGCCTCTCTTCTAGTGATATCTGCTGGGTCTGTCCTCAGTGGTTTCATTGCTCTATTGCCGTACGCCTTCCCGGGTGACCTGGCATCTGGTTGTCGGGTTTGCATACCACTACTTTCTACATTCCTGATCAGGTGGTCCGCCAGTTTGGACTTTTACAGGATGCCACCGAATCCGTGACTGCTGATTTCACCAGGGGGTTCACTTTACGCCCTTCTATTGTGAAGGCTTTCATCGAAGCTTGGCACGGCAGGATGGCCGCTCTGTGCCTGAGGATTCCTACTCTGATTGTACCTACTACCCAGTTTCTTCTAGAGATCCAGGCCTTGGTCATGAGACGAGCTTGATAGACATATGCTCAATAAAGTATGCGAAAAATAGGAAAAAGCTTACCATTTTTTCAAAACTTTCTAACAGACCCTGCCTACTCTTTTCGCGCTTTCGAATGCGATTTTCTTTATTTTTCTCTTTCAAGAAGTGTTGCTATCTTTAAGAAATCTCTAGCATGTTTAATCAAAGTGCTCACTCCTTCGATTAACCTTTTCATGAAGAATTCTCCCTTTAATGTCTTTACTTGGCTCCTTACCCTGCTTTTTGCTTAAAGTTTTACTCTTTCTATGCCATGAATTCTCATCTGTTTCTTTATAGTCCTTATTTGATAGCCAGGTGATCCAAAAGGAAGGGTCTTGTATCTGTGTTCTTCGGCTAGCAAATGAAGTTTGCCCCTGGTTTTAGGGCTTTAGAGTGGTTCTGGGCAAACACCAGTTTGCCCCTAGTTTAGCACATGTTTTTCTTTTTAGGTTTTCACGGGCCGAAGGCTTTTTGAGAGCCCGCCTACTTATCCCGGAATGGGTATCAGGCCTGCAATAGTTTGATTTAAGGTTTGAAGGAAGACGCCGCTCGGGTGGTTTTATTTTAATGACCGAACCAAGTAGGTTGCCTACGTATCCCCGAGCGGGAATCAAGTCAAGCGTAGTTCATCAAGGTAAGAGGTTTTGAAAGAAGTGGCTTCAAGCGAAATACTTCTTGAGGTGATCGAGGTTAATTGACTGTTTAAATTCAACCCCGTCCAGGTCCATGAGATTTGCCGCTCCTCCGGAAAGGAGAGTCTTAACGATGTACAGCACGACCCAGTTGGGTTTGAATTTTCCTCTGGGGTCGTAAACAGGCACTTTCGGTTCTTTGAGGACTAGATCACCCTCAGCAAGCTTCCTTGGGCGAACCTTTTTGTTGAAAGCACGAGCTATCCACTTTTGGTACCCCCGAGTATGGTTTATTGCGGCCAGCCTCTTCTCATCGAGTAACATTAACTCCTCATACCTCCCTCGTACCCATTCCGATTCGGTGATCTCGCACTCTGCCAAAACCCTAAGGGAAGGTATTTCTACTTCGACTGGGAGAACGGCTTCCATCCCGTAAACCAACGAATACGGCGTAGCACCCGTTGAAGTTCTTACCAAGGTTCGGTATCCCCACAAAGCAAATGGCAGCTTCTCATGCCAATCCTTATAGGTGTTCGTCGTTTTCCCCAAGATTGCTTTAACATTCTTATTTGCGGCCTCTACTGCTCCATTTTTCTGAGGCCTATACGGGGATGATTGATGGCGAATGATCTTGTATTTTTCCAGGAGCGGGATAACCTCTCCCTGGAAGTGACTGCCATGATCGGAGATAAACTCATTCGGGATCCCATACCTGCAGATTATGTTTTTCTCGATGAAACTCACCACGTCCTTGGCTTTCAAAGTTGCATACGAGAGCGCCTCTACCCATTTTGTGAAATAATCGATTGCCACGATTATGTATCGGTGCACATTGGAAGCCTTCAGAACTATCTCACCAATGATATCAATCCCCCACACGGAAAATGGCCAAGGGATGGTCATGCTATAGAGCTGTGACGGCGGGGTATGCATCAGGTTTGCATGAATCTGACACTTGTGACATCTTCTAACATATTCGCAACAGTCTTTGTCCAAGGTCATCCAATAGTACCCCTGTCGGATGATCTTCTTTGCCAGCATGTGCCCATTCATATGGGGCCCACACACTCCCTCATGTATTTCCTCCATCATCCTCTTAGCTTCTCTTCCATATAGGCATTTTAGATTATATCCGGTGTAGGATTTCTTCCATAGTTTTCCTGCGTAAATCACAAATTGAGCGGCGAATCGTCGAATCGCCTTTTTGTCCTTTTTTGAGGCTCCTTCGGCGTATTCCCCTTCTTTAATGAACTTCCACACATCTCCATACCAAGGCACTTCATCTTCTCCTTCCGTGGCTGCGATTATTTCAAACAACGGTTGATTCCTCACTTCTATGGATAGCGGAATCATGGCTGTTTTGGAAGGGATTTGGATCATCGAGGCTAAGGTAGCCAAGGAGTTGGCTAGTTGATTCTCTTCACGAGGGAGGTAGTAAAAAGAAATCTTTTGGAATTGCGCTTTCAGACTTTCCAGATAGTCATGATAAGGTCTCAATTTTTCATGCTTTACCTTCCAATCTCCTCGGACTTGGGATATGATCAAGTTGGAATCGCCGAAGACATCAATCCGTCCGACTTTCAAAGCCAAGGCTGCTTCCATCCCAATTATGCATGCTTTCGTGCTCTGCGGTGTTGTTGGTTGAGTTATACTTAAGTTTGACGGCAAATGGGGTAGGGGCTCCATCGGGTGCTATGAGAATGATTCCAACTCCGTATCCCAATTGATTGGCGGCTTCATCGAAATACATTTTCCATAAATGCTCCTTTACCTCCATTATTCCTTCATCTGGGAACTTGAATTCTCCCTTATCCTCGGATTCTATAGTGAGGTCGGCTAAAAACTCAGCGACAACCCTTCCTTTTACAGGCTTAGTAGTGACATACTTAATGTCAAACTCAGCTAGCATCATAGTCCAACGGGAAATCCTACTGGTTAAGATGGGCTTTTTGAATAGGTACTTTAATGGGTCCATTCGGGATATCAAGGTTACAGGGAAGGCTAGCATGTAGTGGCAAAGGCGATGGGTACACCAAACCAAGGCCCAACATGCCTTTTCTAGGGGCAAATACTTTAACTCATATCCGACCATTCTTTTGCTCAAGTAGTAAATGGCCTTCTCCACGTGCCCCTCTTCTCCTTCTTGGGCCAACATACATCCCATCGAATCTTCGAATACGGAAAGATAAAGTAACAGGGGTCTCCCAGGTAAAGGTGGTGACAGGACAGGTGGGTTTTGGAGGTAGGTTTTGATTTTGTCAAAGGCTTGTTGACAAGAGGTGTCCCATTTAAATTTCTCCCATTTCCTAAGCAATTTGAACAGTGGGTCGCAGGTTAAGGTAAGTTTGGAAATGAAGCGGCTGATGAACTGTATTCTCCCCAAGAATCCTCTTAGTTCTTTCTCATTTTTTGGTGGGTTCATTTCGGTTATGGCTTTTATTTGGGCGGGGTCAACCTCAATTCCCCTCTGAGTAATGAGAAATCCTAACAACTTGCCAGCAGTGACTCCGAACGTGTATTTCTACAGGTTCAGCCTCATTTTGAACTCCCTTAATCTCTCGAAGAATTTCCTCAAAGCCTTTAGATGCCCTCCCCTCTCTTTGGATTTCACAATCATATCATCCACATATACCTCCACCTCTTTGTGGATCATGTCATGTTGTAAAGTGGTGGCAACCCTTTGATAGGTTGCACCTGTATTCTTAAGTCCGAACGGCATGACCCTATAGCAATACGTCCCCCACGGAGTGATGAACGTGGTTTTCTCCCTATCCTCGGGTGCCATGAGGATGTGATTATACCCAGAGAATCCATCCATGAAAGATAGAAGCTCGTGCCCTGTAGTGTTATCAACTAACACGTTGATGTGAGGTAAAGGGAAATCGTCTTTAGGGCTTGCTCTGTTTAAATCTTAAAAGTCAACGCAAACCCTAACACGACCATCCTTCTTTGGGACAGGTACAATGTTGGCAATCCACTCAGGATACTCGGTGACTATCAAGAATCCAGCCTTTAATTGCTTTTCAACCTCCTCTTTCACTTTAAGTGCCCATTCCGACCTCATTCGCCTTAATTTTTGTTTTATGGGTTTTGAAATGGGAAAGAGAGGGATGTGGTGTTGGACTATTTTTGGATCAATACCTAGCATATCATTATAAGACCATGCAAAAACATCTTTGAATTTATTTAATAGGTTGATTAGATCTTTGCTTTCTTTATTGCTTAGTGTAGAGCCGATGAAGACATTTTGAGGATTATTTTCACTTCCCAGATTAATTGTTAGAGTGTCCTCAATGATTTTACATGCAGATTCTTTTTCTTTTTCAATTAGCTTTTGCAATTCAATGGGTGTTTCATGATCTCATATTCATCACATTCATTAAGCGCGTTCGAGTAGGCAGAATCAGTCATGTATTCATTGATTTTCTTTGGAGTGCTTACAACAGACATAGAAATTGTAAGACGCCTCATTTGGGCCATTACAGACTCTGGGTGAGGGGGAAACTTATCACTAGACTCGAAAACCCACTCTTTCTTGTTCTCTCCCCCAAGATTGGTGATTAAGCATTCTTCCAGATCTCCTGTCTTGGTAATCTCTTCCATCTCCTCTTTCTCGACCTTTCCCTTGTTGGTCTCCCTCTGATTTTTCTCATCTTCCTCGCTTTCGGCTGCTTCCTCTACCAGGCCTTCGACGTATTCACCCTTGGCTTTTCCAATTTCCTCCTCTGTGTCCCCTTCGCCTAGCAGAACTTTCATGGCGGAGCCGTCTAACGCACCAATCCAGTCCTTGGCAACAACAGACTTTTCGGGAATTTGCAAAAACGGGTCTTTGTACTTGGAAAATTCATGGGAGAAAAAGATCTCAAACCCTGGCTTCAGACAATTGTCCTTCTGGTCCATCCATGGTTCTGGGAAACCACAGAAGGGGAAATCTTCTCCTTCCTTTATGAAGTAACCGTTGAGTGTCTTTTGATAAGGGTCCATTGGTGCATCCGCGGTCTTCTTCTTTGCCCTCATCTCTTTCTTTGTCGGCTGGTACCCCAGACCATGAGTGTGAGTCTGAGTAGGGATCCTTGGAAACTCAGGCAGGCCCTGAAGGTTCTTCCCCAAACCTAATCCTGGAAAGAAACCCATTCTCTTCATGATCTCTGCGACCACTGGACTGGCATCGAAATGGAGTGGTAGAAACTCTCTCGATTGCCTTTTTTCCAACATGCTGATGAACTCGAACCCTCCCATTTTTGCTTCTTCTTCTTGCAGCTGTAATTCTAGGACCGGTGCGCTTGACGATGCTTCGGACAAACGAACCCAGTTGTCCCCGAGGATATCACAGACTTTATTCTCCCAGACGTACTTAACCTTCTGATGGATCGTTGAAGTTTATGGGGTGAATCTTATGGCCCTTAGGTGAATCTTAACTCACTTGGTCTCACTTATATATGTTGTTACAAGTTTATGGGGTGATTGAATGTATTAACCACGTCCTTAAGACGTTTATATATATATATTTTGTTTTACGAATCTATTGGAGAAAATAAAGTCCCAATCGATTGGACTTTTCCCAATCGATTGACATCAGTTGAGCCCGATTCGATTGGATAGATTCCCAATCGATTGGCATTATTGTATCCCAATTGATTGCCAAAATTACCAATCGATAAGTATTATTTGGATCCAATTGATTGACATGTTTTCTCAATCGATTATTACTTATTTTATCCCAATCGATTGACCCTTGTCCCAATCGATTGGTATTGGCAGAACATGGTTTGTTATAGTTGTTTATTATATAGAGGGTTCGATTCTCAATTCGGACTTTCATTATGCGATTATGGGTGGATCAGGGATAATGTGACAATAAAGATAAGTACGATTAAGAATAATGGATTAACTTAATGACGTTAGATGTTAAGCGGTTCATGTATGAGTTCGGTATCCTTTCATTTCAATCAGAGTAGTCAGGCCACATAGGAAATGTCATGTATCGATAGTAGTTGATCGGGAGAGAACAAATACTAATTATACACCTTAACGCGCATTTGTTAGTACTTTTTTTTTTCCTATTTTTTTTATAATTACTTTGTTTTCTATTTTCTGATAAGTTTTAGAAGAAAACAAGTATTCCAGGCTAAATAGGGTGAAAAAGTAGAAGAAGAGAAGCTAAAAAGGCATATCGCACGTGCGGCCCGCTCGAGCTGAAGACCCGAAATTGCTCGCGGGACCTCCTAAACATCGTGCTCGTGCGGCTCGCTAGCGCGACCTATGTAAAAATAGAAGTTGCATATTTCAGTATACTAAAGACTCCTGTGGAAACGAAACTGCCAAATTACGTCCAGACTATAAAATATAGCAGTTTTAGTGCATTTCGGGTTAGGAAAGCTTCCAAAACTTGTTCCAAACTCTATATATACTTTGTTTTTATTCAATTTTTAGGAGACTATATTATACACATATACATACATCCATATACAACAATATACACAGTCATTGAAGAGAGGAAAGCAAGGGGAAGAAGAAGAAGATTAAGGATTCCCATGGCCTTCTCTATCAACCTCTTGCCGTTCATCAATTCCATGGCCAACTAAACCTAGATCTAGGGTTTCAATGAAACCCTAGCCAAGTAATAGGGAGTTATTTATGTTTTTATTTTAGTTTTATTATGTATGGATGATGATTATATGTTGCGAGGATTTTCATAATAAAATCGTACTTCTATTGATTAAATTGTTACTTTCAAAATCTATTCTTGTCTTAGATCTATGTTGACTGTGATGTGCTCAATGGTCTATATTTGCTGTGCTTGTATAGATTATTTACATGTAATGGTACTTAATTAAATTGTGCTATCAAGTATCTGAATAGTCCATGCTTTGGTTAGACGGATTATGCCACAACCCTAGTTTAGTGTGGAATAATTCGTGCTAACCAAAGATGGATTATCTTGGTGCTTGAACCATAGTTATCTTCTTGACGGAGGAATTGGGCTTGTAGCTACAATTCCCCACTATCATCCAACTTAATAAGCTAATTGAACTCATGAATACCCTTATTATGAAGCTAGTGGTGGATTTGCAATCCTAGGTTCCCTAAACATATTTATAAAAACTCTTTTTAATTGCTTCCATAATTTAGATTTATTTTTCTTGTTCTTAGTTTAATAAAATCAAAATCAAAATCAAAATCCGTTTCCTTAATTAACAAAATATAGGTTTTAAAATTAAAGTGTTTTAGTAATTCAATCTCTGTGGGTTCGACCCTTACTTTCACTACTACAAATCTTTAGAAAAGTAAAGTATACTTTTTATATTTTGATATTGACAAGATCAATTTTTGGCGCCGTTGCCGGGGATTGCAAATTACTACCTCTAGTTTTAGAATTTTAGTTTAGTTAATTCGTAACTATTAGATTATGTTTTACTTTTCTTATTTTTCATTTTTATTTGAGTCACTAAATTTTCTTTGTATTTTGTAGGTTCTCAAGTAATCAAATTCTAGCGTGTCGGAGTGGAAAAGCTTAGCACACCAAAGGAGCTTACGTAATTAAAATAAAATAAAATAAAATAAATATACATTGCTTCCTTTAAATTTCGCATCAAATCGCTACAAGTCAGGGCGTTGAGACGCAATTACTTACATTAGGTTAGGTGTGGAGTGAGCACTGCATTAGCTAGGAAACCCGGTGTGCTGGGCTTTGACGCGAATCACTGCATAAGGATAATTACATGCATCATAGTAGTACTGTGTGCTTGCGTGCTTGATTACTTGTGTAGTTATTTTTGTTTTTGTTGAGTCAATCGTTGTTTTAGTCTATTTTCTTTTAGTTTATGTTTGGTACATGTTCAAGTAAACCTAAATTACATCCGCTTAATCTTAATCTTGATCTTGAACTTGAACGTAGTCTTAGAGTCATTAAGTCTTCAATTCAAGCTTCTAGAGCTCGGTTGATCCATATTATATCCTTAACGAGCGGTGGATGGGGGATCACTGGTATACAATGATAAGTCGTGGCAATAGATTTGATATGCTGCTGTTCAAAGCATTTTATTCCTGACACGCCGTGGATGGTTTATATCCTTAACGAGCGGGGGATGGACTGACGTGGTATCCATGATTACAGTGGATGGTATATATCCTTAACGAGCAATGGAAAAAATGATGGAATGTCTATATATGTGAAATGATTGAGTTTATTCTTTCTAAAGAAAGTATGTTGATTATTAGTCGTAGGATAAAAAGACGATAAGGGTTGATTCACGATGTTGGAATACAGAGAAGATATTATGTAGTAGAACTATCTTATGACATCAATAACTTGTTGTAGGTTATATCATTGATACCTTGTGAGTTTCTATTCACTCAGCTCTCAGTAAGCTGACGGTCGTTATTGCTTGGACATTCCCCGTCCAGATTATCCTGCCCCTTTTAATGCATATAATGGAACTTACGATGACAGCTACTACCCTGAGGAGGAATATGCAGAAGGTGGCCCCACTGATGCCGATTACGCTGAAGAAGGAGTTACACTGATGATTATCCTTACGCTAGTTGAAGATTTGAAGATAGTTATATTTAGTTTATATTTTCGTTATTTTTGTTGAACTTTAGTTTAATGGGTACTTAGAAATATGTTGTCTCCAGACCTGTTGTGATCTTGTGGACCACACTCTGATATTTGTAATCGTTACAATTGCTATATATATTCAGTTTAATTATGCTACTATTCTTGTAGACTAGTACTGTGTGGTGTGGATAATTAGTGACATTCACCCCTCAATCCCTATGAACCCAAAAAGGAAATTTACTTTTCTCAATTTTTACTGCTCTGGGCGTGATAGGATTTTTGGCATCAGAGCTTTAGGTTTATGATACTTTTATTCACTAAACAATTACACACCATTTGGTCCTAGTATTTTAGGATCCCTAAGATGAGATATGATAGGATAAGTTGTCCTCCTGACGATAGACAGTTTTCCTTTATAGGTTAGAATGGATCTAGATTTCCACCTATTCGTGGGTGATTCTTTTAGTGGATATATTAGTCATGGTGACACCGTGGAGCCAGCCATTCTAGAGATATACCAGAGCCACATTTGCCAGATCGCTAGTCATTATTTGGAGAGAGGATGTGAACTTTTCTCTATGTTGTGAGCATGACACACCCAACATAGATGTGTATGGATGCGTATCACTATGCTATGACCCGAGCAGCCATATACTAGGAGATGGCTAGATTGATTCGGAGCAAGCCTGAGGTAGATGAGATCGAGTTACGAGCTATCATAGCAGGGCTTGTTTCACCAGAGCCTATAGCTGCACCAACACCTGTAGCCCTACCATCACTGGTACCCAACATACTAGTTCCGAAGCCTGAGCCGATTCAGGGTAATAAGGACCCAGAGCCAGAGGATGAACGTCCTGACGAGGATGTTGACGGGGATAGAGAGGAGGAGTCAATGGACGAGGAGGACCCAATAGAGGAGGAGTCTGAAGATGATGGCGATGATGATGATGAGCCGGAGGATGACCCCGAGGAGCCAAAGTATGTTCCCGATGAGGAGCCAGAGCCAGAGCCAGA
This sequence comes from Hydrangea macrophylla, assembly GCA_033977485.1. Taxonomy (NCBI): domain Eukaryota; kingdom Viridiplantae; phylum Streptophyta; class Magnoliopsida; order Cornales; family Hydrangeaceae; genus Hydrangea; species Hydrangea macrophylla. The sequence continues at coordinate 35,996,954 of CM066997.1, forward strand.
GCTAGAGCTAGAGTAGGAGCCAGAGGACCCCGAGGCCATTGAGGTAGATGTAGTCATTAGAGGGGATGGCATAGTAGTAGCAGGAGATATGATCATGGAGGTGCTAGAGGAGGATGCTCCTGATGAGGAGGTTGTTGTACTAGGGATACCCATTATACATCAATTACCCGTCGGACCGATAGTACATATGGAAGCCGTGGTTGATATGGCAGTAGGGTGGATAGCTGATATACTTGGACAACCAGCTGGATTTGTTATGGGAGAAGCTGCTTTAGCCAGAGCATTGGATATAGCTGATGGATTTACTGCTGTGGCCGTTGACGTCTCTAATCAGGCGATGATGGCTGAGAACGTAGTTAAGGATTGGGACATTAGAGTGGTAGTTGGAGATCTTGCCGCACCAGTTGAGGATGATCCACTTGAGGAGGATGTTTTAATTGTAGGAAGCCACTGCACAACTTCTAGGGTTAACCATTGGATGGGTGCTAATTGTCAGAACTGTAGTAAGCCAGGGCACTTGAGCAAGGATTATCGTGCACCATGAGGAGGATACTATGGGGCACCAGTTTAAGGAATTCAAGGACTCCCAGATCAAATAAAGATGAGTGCTATTATCCTAACAGAGGCAGGTTTTAATGCTGATGAGCAACAACATTTGGAAGGTACACTTGTACTCTTTCATAGTCCAGTTAAAGCTTTATTCGATACTGGAGCTGCACGTTTGTTTATTGTTGTTAAGATTGTGCATCAGTTGAGTTTAGAACCCCAGACCCTTGAGCCAACACTTAATGCTGTGTCACCATTAGGAATAACCGTTAAGTTGGGTATAGTGTGTAAAGAGTGTCCTTTGACCTTGGGAGATAGGAATCTTCCAGCAGACTTAGTGCTCTGACAAAGTCAGAGTTTGACATTATCCTAGGGATGGATTGGTTGACTAAATATGGTGCCAATTTGGAATTCCAAACCAGGACAATTGTATTTCCGATATCAGGATGACCGACGATCAGATTTCAGTGTCAGTCAATGAGCGATATGTTCTTGAGAAGTGGTTTAGCTACAATCAGGAGTACAAGTATAAAACTAATGATGGATTAGATTCCTTCTGTGTAAGACTTTCAGGATGTTTTTCAGGATATTAAAGGACTTCCACCTAAAAGAGAAATAGACTTCTATGTGGAACTAGTACCTAGCACGTTGCCAATATCTAAGACTCCATATTGGATGGCACCAACTGAGATGTAGGAATTGAAGAAACAAGTTTAGAAACTTGAAGATTTGGAATTTGTGCATCCGAGTATGTCACCTTGGGGAGCACCATTTCTGTTTGTGAAGCAGGACGGAACGCTTCGACTCTATATAGACTATAGGGAGTTGAACAAGGTTACAATCAAGAATACATATTCACTTCCTCGGATGAATGATCTATTCGACCAGTTATAAGGATCAAAGATCTTTTCAAAAATTGATCTACGTTTAGGATAACATCAACTTTTAGTTTAACCAGAGAATGTGACGAAGACTGCATTCAGGATAAGATACAAGCATTATGAGTTTCTAGTTATGCCTTTTAGATTGAAAGATGCTCCAGTAGTGTTCATGGACTTAATGAATAGAGTATTCAGACCTTATCTAGATAAAATCATTATAGTATTCATCGAAGACATCTTGATCTACTCAAAGACGGAGCAAGATCACAAGAAGCACTTACAGATTACCTTACAGACGCTTCAAGTTAGTAAGTTGTATGCTAAGTTTAGTAAGTGTGAGTTTTGGCTACATGAGGTCAAATTCTTGGGACACGTTATATCTTATTATAGCATCTCAGTGGACTCATATAAGATTGATGCAGTCTTGAATTGGAATAGACCAACTAATGCGACAGAGGTTAGAAGTTTTCTTGGCCTAGCAGGATATTATAGAAGATTTGTTGAAGGATTTTCCAAGTTAGCAGGACCATTGAAGAATTTGACAAGAAAGGAGATGAAGTACGAATGGACAGACAAGCATGAGAGTGCACTTCAGGAGTTAAAAGAATGATCGACTTCTGCACCAGTACTCGCGATACCTAAGAGTGGAAAAACACATGTGATCTATAGTAATGCATTATACTAAGGACTTGGGTGTATACTTATGCAAGATGGGAATGTCATTGCATACGATCCAGATAATTGAAGGTACATGAGAAGAATTATCCTACGTATAATCTGGAATTAGCAGCAAAAGTGTTTGGATTGAAGATTTGGAGACACTACCTCTATGGAGAAAAGTTTGATCTATTTTTTTATCATAAGAGCTTAAAGTATCTGTTCTCTCACAAGGAGTTGAACATGCGACAATGAAGATGGATGGAGTTACTCAAAGACTATGACTTCTTATTGCATACCATCCAGGTAAAGCAAATGTCGTAGCAGATGCTTTGAGTTGTAAACCTCGATTAGTGATCGTTGCATAATTATTAATTCAAGAATGAAGATCATTGGAAGTTTTAGCTGAATTCGATCTTCAGCCAGTGGAACTAATGGAAAGACAACATTACAGATGTCTTATAGTACAACCAACTTTGATCAGCCGTATCATAGAAGCTCAGCAAACGACGGAAGATTTGAAGTTATGGTTCACAAAAATGTCAGCCAAGGAGCCAGAGATCTGGTGTATCAGTATAAATGGAGCTTTATGATGTAAAGGTAGACTTTTTGTACCTGATAAAGAAAATCTTTGAAAAAAAATGTTAAATGAAGCACATAAGTCACGGATGACTATTCATCCTGGAGGTACGAAAGATGTACAAGGATCTGAAGAGGAATTTATGGTGTGAAAGAATGAAAAGATAAGTAGCTAAGTATGTAGCTCAATGTCTTACTTATCAACAAGTAAAGGCAGAACATCAGAGACCACTTGGACTATTACAGCCGTTACTGATTCCTGAATGGAAATGGGAACACATAACCATGGATTTCGTGGTAGGATTGTCGAAGTTACAACAGAACCACGACGCAATTTGGGTGATTTTGGATTGACTTATAAAGAAGGCACATTTTATCGCCTACAGTGTGACGTATCCAGTGGAATGTTTAAGCCAGATGTATCTATAGCACGTGGTACGATTATATGGAGTACCTATTTCAATCGTGTCAGATCGAGATTCGTGCTTTACTGCAGAGTTCTAAAAGAGTCTCCAAACAACGATGAGAACTACATTAAACTTGAGTTTAGCCTTTCATCCGCAGACTGATGGACAAACTAAACGAGTTAATCAAGTGATAGAAGATATGCTACGCGTTTGCATTATTGATTTTGAGAGTTCTTGGGAGACACACTTACCTTTTATCGAGTTCGCCTACAACAATAGCTATCATACGAGTAAAGGGATGATGCCATTTAAAGTTTTGTACGGAAGACCTTTCCGATCACCACTCTATTGGGTCGAAGTCAGAGATACTCAACTTCTTTGTCCAAAGATGGTACGAGAAACCAACGAGAAGATTCAGATCGTACATGAGAAGATGAGTACAGCTCAAACCCGACACAAGAGTTATTCTGATAAGCGACACAAAGACTTGGATTTTTCCATTGGAGATCACGTACTACTCAAGGTTTTACCTATTCGAGGCATCATCAAATTTGGTCAGAAGAGAGGCAACTTATCACCGCGATTCATCGAACTGTTCAGATTCTAGAGCGTGTTGAAAAGGTTGATTATTGCCTTACGTTGCCACCAAAGATGTTAGCAGTGCACAATATTTTCCACATCAGTATGCTGAGGAAGTGTGCCCAGCGCATGAGATCAACTTTGAAGATATTGAAGTCAACAACAATGTTCATTTAACGAAGGATCGGTTCACATTATAGATCGAGGAATAAAGAAGCTCAGAAAAAAAGAGATCCCGTTGGTGAAGATTCAGTGGAAGCATCACGACATAGAAGAAGCTTTATGGGAGCTAGAGTCAGAGATGCGATAGAAGTTTCCATTTATGTTTTAAACCTTATTTGTTTTTGATTTCGAGGACAAAATCCTTAATGAGTGGTGGATGATGTAATACCCCAAATTTCTGGAGAGTATTAATAAATAGGACTTCGTACTTGTACTTGTATAACACTCACTTTTCTTTTGATAAACATTGGTTACTAATCGATTGCCTTTAAGTCCCAATCGATTGCTACTCTTTGTATACCAATCGATTTACATCTTTCTAATCAATTGCTATTCTACTGGCCTGAATGCATTACGTGGTAGTATACCTGTAACCAATCAATTGCCATCAGTAACCAATCAATTGGCATAAGCAGAGACAAGTTTTCTTCTTTGCTTGAGCTTTTGACGTATGGGACTCTCATTTCTTATATATTCACCTTCATTTCAGGCCTTGGGTCTATTTGGTTTAGTTGAGTTTGATAGAGAGTGATTGTATATCATATATGTATACACACAAACACCCATACACCCACAACCATACACCCACTAAACACACCCTTAGGTGATTCTTTATTCACTTGGTCTCACATATATATATATATATATATATTGTTACAAGTTTATGGGGTAATTGAATGTGTTAACCACATCCTTAAGATGTTTATATATTTTATTTTACGAATCTGTTGGAGAAGATGAAGTCCCAATTGATTGGAATTTTCCCAATAGATTGACATCAGTTGAGTCCCAATCGATTGGATAGATTCCCAATTTATTGGCATTATTATAACCCAATGGATTGCCAAAATTAGCAATCGATTGGTATTATTTGGATCCAATCAATTGACATGTTTGCTCAATCGATTGTTACTTATTTTATCCCAATCGATTGACCCTTGTCTCAATTGATTGGTATTGGCAGAACATGGTTTGTTTCAGTTGTTTATTATATAGAGGGTTCGATGGTTTGATTCTCAATTCGGACTTTCATTATGCGATTATGGGTGGATCAGGGATAATGTGACAATGAAGATAAGTACGATAAAGAATAATGGATTAACATAATGACTTTAGATGTTATACAGTTCATGTATGAGTTCAGTAGCCATTCATTTCAATCAGAGTAGTCAGGCCACATGGGAATTATCATGTATCGATAGTAGTACTGAGCTTAAGTAGGTTTAATAAGTCCCGAAAATGGTATGTAGGCGGATGCCTGGTCATGATATCCTTTCACATGTAGTGGATGATTTATATCCTTAAGGAGTAGTGAGCAGGACCATGTAGTCCTAAGGTAATCAGATGATCCATGTTATATCTTTAACGAGCAGTGGTTGGTTTATATCCTTAATGAGCGGTGGATGGGGGATCACTGGTATACAACAATAAGTCATGGCAATAGATTTGATATACTGTTGTTCAAAGCATTTTATCCTGACATGCGGTGGATGGTTTATATCCTCAACGATCGGGGGATGGATTGACATGGTGTTAATGATTGTGGTAGATGGTATATATCCTTAATGAGAAATGGACAGAATGGTGGTATGCCTATATATGTGAAATGATTGAATTTGTTTTTTCTAAGCAGAGTATGCAGATTGTCGGTCTTAGGATAAAAAGACGATAAGGGTTGATTCACGATGTTGGAATATAGAGAAGATATTATGTAGTAGAACTATCTTATGACTTCAATAACTTGTTTTAGGTTATATCATTGATATCTTATGAGTTTCTATTCACTTATCTCTCAGTAAGTTGACGGCCGTTATTACCTGGATATTCCCCGTCTAGATTATCCTGCCCCTTTTAATGCAGATAATGGAACTTACAATGACAGTTACTACCCTGAGGAGGAATATGCAGAAGGTGGCCCCACTGATGCCGGTTACGCTGGAGAAGGAGGTTACACTGATGATTATCCTAACGCCAGCTGAAGATTTGCAGATAGTTATATCTAGTTTATATTTCCGTTATTTCTATTGAACTTTAGTTTAATGGGTACTTGGGCATATGTTGTCTCCAGACCTGTTGTGATCCTGCAGACCAAACTCTGATGTTTGTAATCGTTACAACTGCTATACATATTCAGTTTAATTATGTTACTATACTTGTGGACTAGTACTATGTGGTGTGGATAATTAGTGACATTCACCCGTCATTCCCTATGGACCCAAAAAGGAAATTTGTTTTCCTCTATTTTTGCAGCTCCGGGGCGTGACAAATGCACTCTAAGGACACTCATCACCAACGTTTTAAAAAATCTACCGGTACGATCCAAAAAGAAACCATTTTATTTTCGTTGAGAAAATCACACTATTCGTCATTACCAAGATGTCATGTAAACACCCCCCCCCCCCCCCCCTCCTCCTCGTGTTACCACATAAGGTCCATGACAACACATGGTAAATCTAATCTCATCACATAGCTCCATCTCCATATGATTCCACGAATTCATAAATACAATGCATGTAACACTGTATATCATGGCATGCTATATAATATGCATGCGAATCATTATACTATGCAATTCACGTGGTTCATCATGTTTCGACGTGCACTAACATGCCATGTCAATTATATATTTGCATCTTTGTAGGTGATCTCAAACCGTATCATCTCAAAATGCCGTCTCTCATCCCCCAAGGTTCTATACTTAATCGTACAATGCATTATTGTCACTTCTTTTACAACCTATAGCTCTGATACCAATAAATGTCACGACCTATCCCGCTACAGGGAGAAATAGGACACTTGGCACGCCAGGCTCATGTAACTCAACTAAAATGTTATATTTGTACAAAAGTAGCAATGCGTATTCAACTCATTTGAAAATAATACCCTTTAGGTCGTAAAATTTGTACAAATTTGAAAACATAATTATATTTCAAAACGAATGAATTTATATTAAAAGGGGGTCCCAAAGGTACCCTAAGAACCAATCAAAATATTTCAATATTTTTCAGAAAGGGTAGAGAAAGAAAACATGCAGGGGGTATTTCGACTGGGAACTGCCCCGTTTGACCGGTCGAATGACCGTTTAGCAGAATCCTTCCCATTTGGCATAATTTTGCCTAAGGATCAAACAACCTCACATTTTACAATCATTCCGAAACTCCCAATCCTTAATGCAATACTTCCCAAATCTATCAAAGTTGCAAGATATAACCATTTTACTAATCCTTGAAAATAAACGATAATGAAACGAGTTAAGAATTGTTTAGGTTAAAACATCAAATTACTATTACATTTATCCAAAATCCGAATTTGACAAGTAAAACATTCAAAACACTAACTCAAGATTTCGAATACATTCCAACCATAACTAAAAGAAGTCTTACAACTTATTACAACATTTCCTATCCATTCCAGAATTTCTAAGTTAGGATAAAACATTCTAGTTTCTCAAAACATATATATATATATATATTACAACGTTGGAATGGAAAACAAAATTATAAACAAGAACGATCGTGTCATCCCATCGGTCTCACTCTTCTTGCTTGTTCTTTCCTTTCTTCTTAGCACCTGTAATGGAGTAAATCTCCTCTGCTAAGCTATATGCTGAGTGAACAATTCTAAACAAATGCTTATATGACAGTTCATGTTCTAAACACCAAAAACACATCAAAATAGTCTCGAGAGTGAGAGATATGTTTCCATCCAGTAAATAAAATTGATGATGTGGAAGGCCTTCCTCTTACCACACACCTGGTGCCCTGGCTGGGCCTTCCTCTAAACTAGGCACAACAACCATCGTTACCATAATCCTCAACCATCAAGTAGCTTATGTAACACCCGCTCCTACATGCATATTTTAATTGTATTTAGCATACATATGAATGATGGTGATTATCTGTGTTAAGTGAGTTTAACTCACTAAGATGATTAGGGGTGTCCAGTTTGAAACCCAAACATAGGCTAATGTGGCAGTCCCAGTTTGGGATAGTGATGATAGGTCCCCGTGTGATGGGACAGATATGGAAAATAATCCTTATGTGCTTGACTGTTTATTAAGGAATATGTGAATATTTTAATATGTTGATTTTTATAGCATGTTAATTGTTAGAGACCATTTTTATGGTTCATTAGGGATAGCTTTGTGAGGACGAATTGGACACATTGCATAATTAGTAGGTTAGTTGGCAACTTCCTAAATTATGTGGGACCTCTTATGGGACCCATACGTGGCATAGACAAACACCCATTTAAGTTTGTGATAATTTTAATAAGTTTCAGTCATAGCAGGGGTATAAGTGTAAAACTAATAAAATATGGGGAGGCAAGTATAGAAACCAAAACTTAAGTCACGTGTAATGAGACATGCGTCTCATGACTCACTAGGAGCATTAGTCACCATCATCTTCATTCTTTGGACAATGAATTACAGAAGAGTAAATCACGTGTAAAACTTGACTTGGAAATTATACAATGCCAATTGACGCGCTTTACAACGTTTAATTTCAACACATGCTACATATTTGGACTCCTAGAGGTGAGTTTAACATAGTGGTATGAATGTTATTGCATTTTGAGTTATTTTTTCTGTGCCCCAATTTGGGAGCTTAGCTCGTAATTTACTAATTTGATATAGGAATTGTACCTGGTAATTATAAGGCTCTTAATTAAGCTAATATGAGCGAAATCCTTGAGGTAAGTGATAGTAATTATAGAATCTAGATAATTCATTGTTTGAGATGATCTTTGTAATGAAAAGCATCTCTACTTGTACAAATTAACATGTTTAGTTATTATTGGGCAAACCCACGTGTTAAGAAGACCCATGTGCTTGGCAATAACATGGTGTGATGAATTATTTGAGCATGTTGAGTTATATGTTTGGGTCAAAGGGGAACTTGCCATCGAAGTGATGAGATCAGTTGCCAAATTTGGCCATGAGATTGCACGCCTAAAAGGAAGAGGTATGGATCTCGGTTAGTTGCACGGACTAATGGAGTAGTCGCGGGCTCACGTGAAAAGGTGTCTGATACTAGCATTTCTGGAGACCATAGTGATGTGTAGACGAGATGAGATTGAGCATGTCTATTATTCAAATTTATAATTATTGGCATTCACCAACATAAAGTTTATATATTGTAGTGGTTATTAAATAACCATTGTAGGTGATAAAGGCAAGACGGCGAAAGAGTAAATGAATGGAATCGGCAAAGTATTGGCAAGAGATACGAGGTTTTGGGTGTGGTTATTGTAGATAACTTCATGTGTAATATTTAAACTTGTTGTATGATAGTTTTAATTGGCTTTTGGAGTGGACTTATGAATATTCACTTTAACTTATGTTTTTAATAAGTCAAGTTTATAGCTTGGCTCTAGACTTTATAATTTCCAAGTAATTTTAATGGAATTTGTTCTATGTTAAACCGGTTTTTAATCTTGGTTTAAATCTTGTAATAACTTTGTTGAATAACTCGTGGTTGATGTAACATGGTTAGGTAAAGTTTCAAAAGTTGTCGGTGTTAGATTTGATTTGTTTTTATAAAATGTTAGGTAGGTTTGCTTTTAGGTTGTAAACAGAGCTGTTGTAGTTTTTGTATTTTGTGCATAGATCAATCGACCAGACACGCAACCCAGTCGACTGGATTGTGTAGCATAATGTCAAATTCTGGAGTTGAGGGTGTTTAGTCAACTGGACCCAATGTTCAGTCGACCGGGCCTCAAAATTCTCAGTCGACCGGACCAATCAGCCGACCGGACTAGAGGATTCACATAAATGTGCTCTCTGCAATTCGCTCTTCCAATCAATCGGGTCCTCAATTAGTCGACTAGACCACCCTGTTTTAAAATAAATTGTCTTAAACATGTTTTAAATGGGAAAGACTTTTTGTAAATCTGATCTTAATGTTAATATTGGATCTTTAGGAGTAATGGGAGCCTTGGTGGCATGCCACGTATCCTAGAATCGTATGCGCGGTTCCGGTGCGTGACAGCTTACACTTGGATGGAATTGCACCAAACACCCCTGCAACCTGCATAGACACATAGCATACTCATATGACCACATTTACGTGCTTTTATTGCAGTTTCACGTTCATTATTGACAGGCCTAATTAATACATGATTTTCGCCCGGATCCAAAATATCATATCAGATATCTAAAACATGTAAATTTCCTATAAACCATAGGTCTAGAATTCATACCTCGTGCAAACAACCTGTAGTTTTAGGAGAAGTACTAGACACCGATTGAGCATCGGATATCTGACTATACGCAAAACCTACAAGTTTTACATGGTTTTCCCCAAATTCCTATAATTAGTAATTTTATAGAAACTTAGCCAACTGAGGCCTAAGAGGTATCAAAATGTAGCTCTTACCTCAAGGAGTCCGAATATGAAATTTGGGAAAAAACTGACGGACGAAAGGTCGTCGATCGACATCGCAATGCCCGGAGAACTAATCTCCATTTTTCTCCTAAGTTCCCAAAAGGTTTTGAGATATTTTGAAATAACAAATATCTTGAACTTACTATATATAGAAATGAGTCTCTGAAATTACGTTTACCTCCCCACGAGTTTCCAAAACTTCTAATTATTTCTCGAAACGTCTTACACGTACAAGTGAAAACTATAAATTATAAAAATTTTCGTCTAAGTTCCCTTTATTGCCGTAGTTACGTTTCGAAAACTATTTTCGTGAAATTTCTAGATAACCTACCTTTTTATGCAACGTATTACATGGGTTATCTCTAATTCATTCAAAATGATCTTTAACAAGATCAAACTACCAGAAAAGTACAATACACATGTATAATTACTATTCACTGTCACGACCCATCCCACTACGCGTGGAAATAGGACACGTGGCACGCCACCAAGGCTTATCCAGTTCCATTAAAGTAAAATAGCAGCGAAAAATATAATTAAAATCGATTAAATTCAGAGTTATAAAAAGTTTTGTCCATAGAACCAGTTCTAAAAGAATTTAGTTTTGAAAACAGAGGTCCAGTCGACTGATCGAGGATCCGGTCGACTGGTGATCTCAAACAGAAAGGTTTCAAAATATAACAGCCCATCCAGTCGACTTTGTCGGAGACCCAGTCGACTGGTGCCTAAAATTATCAGTCGACTGAAAATGCCCAGTCGACTGGTACCCTAATCCAGCAGGATGTCATGGCCTGGGGCTCCATCCAGTCAACTGTTTTCTCAACCCAGTCGACTGAATCCCAGATGAAACAAAGCAGTAACCAATTCAACACAGTGATCCAGTCGACTGGATCAAAAACCAGTCGACTCGATCAAAAACCAGTCGATTGGTTTATGTCAGCAAAACCCAAAACTGCAGTTTTTCCTACTCAAGGTTCTCCCAAATCCAAACCAACATATATCCATTCCATTCCATCATTCAAAACATAAATACAAGAGCGTTTACTAGGGATTACAAGTACTAAATCTAAGTTCAGATTATATTACAACATATTACCAAAAACCCAAATCCTTATACAAGTTTTAGGATTTAAAACAAAAGCATATACAAATGTGGTTCCCTGGCGTTCCTCAACAGCCTCACTCCTCACGTTTCTTCTTGTCTTTCTTCTTACCTGCAATGGAGTACATTTTCACTGCTCAGCTATATGCTGAGCGTACAAATCTAACATATGCAATATATAACCAAAACATGCTTTAATCTCATAAATCATATCAGTAGTCTCTAGGTAGAAAAATACGCATTCATCCGGTAGCGGCAAGTCCAAGCCTTAAACCACGATGTCAATGGCAAGTCCAAGCCTACAACCATTACAACCAAACAAAGCCCGTTGGCTCCAAAGGCGTAAGTAGTATCAAAACGAAGATCTTACCTTCACGAGTTCAAATCTAAAATCTGGAGAAAAACTGACAGACGGAAGGTCGTCGATCGGCGTCGCAAAACCCGTTGGCTCCAATCTCCCTTCTCTCTCCTCTCTCTAGATATTTTTGGAACATTTTGGATGAGAATGAATCTCACCCCTCACCTATTTATAGAAAAACTCTTCGAAAATCGCGTTTATCTCCCCCACGAGTTCCTTAAACTTCTAATTAGCTCTCGAAACTTTGCACATGTCCATTTTATAACTTTACGAGTGAAAACTATAAATTTTGAAAGTTTTCAACTAGGTTTCGTTTGGGTCAAAAAATAACGTCCGAAAACTAAATTCTATGGAATCTCTCTACACAACTTACCTTTTTAATTAATGTATCACTCACGTTCTCACCACAGTTCTCAAATGATATACTAAAGTATCCAAATACCAGAATTATACTACACAAGTACAATTACTATTCACAGGAATACCAGATAAAGTCAAATAACATTTAAATCATATAAATGCCATTTACTCATGCTCATGCAATATGTTCGGCCATGTTCTCGTGTCCTCATTGACATCTTACCGTTGACTCACAGTCAACCTCATCACCATTATCAACTAACATTGATAAATTCCCAAATTACAAATATGCATGAAAAAAATTTTGAATTCCTGGGACGTGTGTGACAACTCTCCCCTCCAAAAAGGAAGTTTGTCCCCAAACTTATACCTCATGTGTCGAACAGGTACGGATACTCATTCCTCATATCTTCCTCACTTTCCTAAGTAGCTTCTTCTACCGTGTGACTACGCCACAATACTTTTACCATCGGAATCGTCTTAGTTCTTAAGACTTCCTCTTTTCGATCTAGAATCTCTATCGGTTGTTCCACATGAGTCAAGTCTCTCTGAATCTGCAGCGGTTCAGGTACAATGATCTTACTCGTATCAGTCATACAACGTCTCAACATAGACACGTGAAACACATTGTGCACATGTTTGAACTCTGATGACAAGGCCAAACGGTAAGCCACTGGATCTACCCTCTCCAGGATCTCAAAAGGTCCTATGAATCTCAGATTGAGCTTTCCCCTCTTTTCGAATCGTACAATGCCTTTCCAAGGCGATGCTTGCAAATATTCAAAATCTCCAACTTTAAAATTCATCGGTCGTCGTTTAGAGTCCACATAGCTCTTATAATGGCTCTGAGCTACCTTAAGTCGCTCATGAATCAACTTCACCTTCTCAGTAGTCACCTGTATTAACTTAGGTCCTAACAACTTTCTTTCTCCCACCTCGGTCCAACAAATCGGTGATCGACACTTACGGCCATACAAAGCTTCATTTGGTGCCATAGCAATACTTGACTGAAATCTGTTATACGCAAATTCAATTAACGGTAGATGTTTTTCCCAATCACTCCCAAAATCTAATACACAAGTCTCAGCATATCCTCTAGCGTCTGAATCATGCGCTCTGACTGTCCATCGGTCTGAGGATGAAATGCAGTACTGAAACTCAATTTCGTACCCATAGTTTTTTGTAAACTTCCCCAAAACCTCGAGGTAAAACTACTATCACGGTCCGATATGATCACGGCTGGTACCCCATGTAGTCTTACAATCTCTCTCATATAAAATTCTGCCAACTTGGACGGTTTAGTCGTCTTGATTGGTAGAAAATGTGCTGACTTGGCTAATCGGTCAACTATAACCCAAATCTTATCATTCTTATTGAATGATCGTGGAAATCCTGAAACAAAGTCCATTGTAATCTCATCCCATTTCCATTCTGACACTGGCAATGGTTGTAGTAACCCCGCGGGTACTTGTCTCTCTGCTTTGACCTGTTGACATGTCGAACATTCAGATACAAACCTAGCGACTTCATGCTTCATACCCTTCCACCAAAAGTTTTCTCTCAAGTTCCTGTACATCTTATTACTTCCCGGGTGCACTGAATATTTCGTACTATGAGCTTCCTCTAAAAGTCGTTCCTTCAGGTCTTTCACATTCGGTACACATTATCGGTTCTCAAACTTCAGAATTCCTTGTTCTAATACCAAACCAGGTCGCTTTCCCAAAGGTATCTCGTCTCTCATTTTGCATAAGTAAACATTGTAAAACTGTCCCCTCTTGATTTCATCAATAATATCTGGGTGTGCTACAATCGCCATCGTTAAGCCACCACTAATCATTGGAATTACATCCAAGTCCAAAAGTTCCATTTCTTTTACCAATTCCTTTTGTTGGGTTAGCTCATCGGCTAAATTCCTCGGCGTCTTCCGGCTTAACGCATCAGCTACTACATTCGCCTTTCCCGGATGGTACTCAATCGAAAGATCGTAATCCTTCATCAACTCCAACCAACTTCGCTATCTCATATTCAAGTCCCGCTGGGTGAAAATGTATTTCAAACTCTTGTGGTCCGTGAATATCTCGCACTTTTCTCCATACAAGTAGTGTCTCCAAATTTTCAAAGCATGAATTACCGCGGCTAATTCAAGATCGTGAGTCGGATAATTTACCTCGTGTGTCTTTAGCTGTCTAGAAGCATAAGCAATCATCTTGACACCTTGCATAAGCACACATCCCAACCCTTGATGCGAAGCGTCACTATAGATTACAAATCGTTCGGTTCCGGATGGTATTGTCAAAATAGGTGCCCTTGTCAACCTTGACTTCAACTCCTGAAAATTGTCTTCACATTCTTGACTCCATTTAAAGGTAATCCCTTTCCTCATCAACTTGGTCATAGGTAAAGAAATCTTTGAAAAGTGCTCAATAAAACGGCGGTAGTATCCTGCTAATCCCAAGAAACTTTGAATTTTGGATACGAAAGTCGGCCTCTGCCAATTAGATGCAACTTCTACTTTATGAGGATCAACTGATACTCCATTCTTGTCAATTACGTGACCAAGAAAAGTAATACTAGACAACCAAAATTAACATTTCTTGAATTTACCAAATAATTGCTTTTCCCGCAGTCTCTGAAGTATCAATCTCAAATGATTCTCATGTTCTATCTCACTCGGCGAGTAAATAAGAATATCATCTATGAATACAATCACAAAGTCATCCAGATAGTCTTTAAAGACTCGGTTCATAAGATCCATGAACGCAACTGGTGTATTGGCAACTCCAAATGGCATAACTAAGAACTCATAGTGTCCATAACGTGTTCTAAAAGCAGTTTTCTTAACATCTTCGACCTTTACTTTCAACTGATGATAACCCGATCTCAGGTCTATCTTGGAGAATACTTGTGCCCCACGAAGTTGATCAAATAAGTCGTCAATTCTAGGTAACGGGTACTTGTTCTTAATCGTTAACTTGTTTAATTCCTTGTAATCAACACACATACGCATTGAACCATCTTTCTTCTTTACGAACAACACTGGAGCTCCCCACAGCGAAATACTTGGTCGAATGAAACCCTTGTCAAGTAGCTCTTGTAATTGGATTTTCAGCTCTTTCAATTCTATGGGTGCCATTCTATACGGTGCCTTTGATACGGGTCTTGAGTCTGGTATAACCTCAATAGTGAACTCAACCTCTCTCTCAATAAGAACATCTGGTAGGTCATCAGGAAATACATCTGGATATTCTCGCACTATCGGAATGTCTTCTACTTTTAATTCGGTCGCTGAGACATTAGTCACTGAACATAGGAATCCTTGACATCCCTTTTTCAATAACTTTCCCGCTTGGATAGCTGAAATCAATACGGTGGCGGTATAACCCCACTCCCTTGGAAACAAAAGTTCCCATGTACCGGTGATCGAAAATTAACCTCTTTCCATTCACAGTCTATTGTGGCTTGGTTAAGAGCTAACTAATCCATTCCCAGGATCACATCAAAATAGTTCACTACAATCGGTATAAGGTCTACAGTCATCAACTTCTCGCCTAGTTTGATCTCACAGTTCTTATATATAGTAGATGTCATTATTGTCTTACTAAGTGGCACAACAATATACAATTCATATCCTAACGGTGCCGATTTAACATTCAAATGTTCAACAAAGGCAAGCGATATAAATGAATGCGTAGATCCCGAGTCAACAAGTATGCGTGCTAAGTATGAACATACAAGCACCATACCTAAGACAATTGTATCTGAAGCAGTCATATCTCCTGGGTTCATCTGATATGCTCTGCCTTGATGTTGTTCCATCCTTTGTCCCCTGTCATTGGATTGTCTAGGCTTCGATCCACTGGAAGCCATAGAACTAGCTCCTTGTTGAGGATACTTCCTCGGGCAATCCTGGGCTTGGTGCTGAAATACTCCACAATCATAACACTTGCCTCTCATGTCGGGGGTTGCATTAGTACTACCCCCGCCTTGGTTCCTGTTCTGGGGTTTGGTCATGAAACATCGGCCTGAGTGTGGTCGGTTGCAAAGTGAACACAATGGTATGTTACTTGGCGTTCTCCTGAAATCACCGAAACTAGAACCAGAGCCTCTTTGAAATGGCCTCTTGAAAGATCCGCCTTGGTTCCTATCCCTACTCTCATTGCTTCGTTTACCGTACTGATTCTACCTTGACCTTTCCATTCCACTCTCAGCCACTAGCGCTGTTTGTTATACTGATGCCACAGTCGAATGTTCGTAGGTTTCCACCCTTAGACAAATATTTTCCCTTAAATCCTCTTCGAATTTCCTTGCCCTATCTTCCTCCTCTGGCACAAAACCTTTTCCAAATCTCAACAAAGCGTTGTACTTGGAAGTATATTCGGTTACAGTCATATCTCCCTACTTTAGGTTATCAAATACACGCTTCTTTGCATTGTAGACGGCTCACAGAAAGAACCGGCGATTGAATTCCGCCTTGATCCCCTCCCAAGTAATTGGTGCTCCTTGATCTAGGACGTTCACCCACCAGTTCTGAGCTTCACCCCTCAATACGTCACTTGCGTTCTCAATCTTCTCCCTATCTGACATCGAAATAGATCAAAAAATTTGTTCCATGTCGATGACCCAATGTTCTGCCAATGTTGTATCAGGTGTCCCATGAAATTCCATTGGTTTCTTTCGAGCGAACTGTTCGGATATTGATCTCAAACCCCTATTTTCAGGCCCATTCACCACAGCTATCGGTTCTGGTTCCAATGGAGGTGTTGGAGGTAACCGTTCGAATATATTTCGGATCATGTCACCCATATTCCCCATCATTTCTGTCATGTTATTATACGGCGAGTGTGTGGCGATAGTTCTCGCTCTTCGTCACTCATGATTACAATCCTGTAGTTCTCAATGCATAAATACTATGCATGTACTACAATAACAATATCATGTATGTAAAACAACATACATATGCATCAAACATCTCTAATATGTATGGATGCAATCTAGAACATATGATAATTCACTCAACACTCCACTCGTCATCGAACGTTCCCAAAGTTTTGTTACCTATAGATTTGATACCAATAAATGTCACGACCCATCCCACTACGCGTGGAAATAGGACATGTGGCACGCCACCAAGGCTTATCCAGTTCCATTAAAGTAAAGTAGCAGCGGAAAACATTATTAAAATCCATTAAATTCAGAGTTATAAAAACTTTTGTCCATAGAACCAGTTCCAAAAGAATTTAGTTTTGAAAACAGAGGTCTAGTCGACTGATCGAGGATCCGGTCGACTGGTGATCTCAAATAGAAAGGTTTCAAAATATAACAGCCCATCCAGTCGACTGTGTCGGGGACCCAGTCGACTGGTGCCTAAAATTATCAATCGATTGAAAATGCCCAGTCGACTGGTACCCTAATCTAGCAGAATGTCATGGCCTAGGGCTCCATCCAGTCGACTGTTTTCTCAACCCAGTCGACTGAATCTCAGACAAAACAAAGCAGTAACCAATTCAACACAGTGATCCAGTCGACTGGATCAAAAACCAGTCGACTGGTTTCTGTCAGCAACACCCAAAACTGCAGTTTTTCCCAATCAAGGTTCTCCCAAATCCAAACCAACATATATCCATTCCATTCCATCATTCAAAATATAAATACAAGAGCGTTTACTAGGGATTACAAGTACTAAATCTAAGTTCAGATTATATTACAACATAATACCAAAACCCAAATCCTTATACAAGTTTTAGGATTTAAAACAAAAGCACATACAAATGTGGTTCCCCAGCGTTCCTCAACGGCCTCACTCCTCACGTTTCTTTTTGTCTTTCTTCTTACCTACAATGGAGTACATCTCCACTGCTCAGCTATATGCTGAGCGTACAAGTCTAACATATGCAATATATAACCAAAACATGCTTTAATCTCATAAATCATATTAATAGTCTCTAGGGAGAAAAATACGCATTCATTCGGTAGTGGCAAGTCCAAGCCTTAAACCGCGATGTCAATGGCAAGTCCAAGCCT
The DNA here is from genome assembly GCA_033977485.1 of Hydrangea macrophylla. NCBI lineage: Eukaryota > Viridiplantae > Streptophyta > Magnoliopsida > Cornales > Hydrangeaceae > Hydrangea > Hydrangea macrophylla. The sequence goes on from CM066997.1 coordinate 36,015,052, forward strand.
ACAACCATTACATCCTTACAAGTGCCATAGCAAGTCCATGCCTACAACCATGCACAGTAACCGTCGCTACTCAAATTCTCAAACATCAAGAAGCTTACTCCGGCATGAATTTGTATAAGGCTCCCCTTTGACCCACATAGACAACTCAACGTGCTCGCGTAAATTTAGACATACTTTTCCACAATTTAGCGCGTGCATAATTAACGGGCCTACAATTAACGCATGGATTTTGCCCGGATCTCAATTTATTCGTCGAAATATAAAACATGTATTTCTCTATATTTCACAAGTTAGAACTTTATACCTCGTATGATTTCCCCCAAACTTTGAAGGATCGACTAGGAGGCTAATTAATCGTCGGATTTCGAATTTGAGAAAAATTTATACAAGTTTATACCTATTTTTCCCAAAAGTCTAGAATTAAGATTTTTACAAAAATTGGCCAAACACGGCCTAAGTAGTATCAAAACGAAGATCTTACCTTCACGAGTTCAAATCTAAAATCTGGAGAAAAACTGACAGACGGAAGGTCGTCGATCGGCGTCGCAAAGCCCGTTGGCTCCAATCTCCCTTCTCACTCCTCTCTCCAGATATTTTTGGAAAGTTTTGGATCAGAATGAATCTCACCCCCACCTATTTATAGAAAAACTATTTGAAAATCGTGTTTACCTCCCCACGAGTTCCTCAAACTTCTAATTAGCTCTCGAAACTTCGCACACGTCCATTTTATAACTTTACGAGTAAAAACTATAAATTTCAAAAGTTTTCAACTAGGTTTCGTTTGGGTCCAAAAATAACGTCCGAAAACTAAATTCTGTGGAATCTCTACACAACCTACCTTTTTAATTAACGTATTACTCACATTCTCACCACAGTTCTAAAATGATATACTAAAGTATCCAAATACCAGAATTATACTACACAAGTACAATTACTATTCACAAGAATACCAGATAAAGTCAAATAACATTTAAATCATATAAATGCCATTTACTCATGCTCATGTAATATGAACTGCCATGTTCCCGTGTCCTCACTGACACCTTATCGTTGACTCACAGTCAACCTCATCACCATTATCAACTAACATTGATAAACTCCCAAATTACAAATATGCATGATAAAAATTATGAATTTCTGGGACGGGTGTGACATTCACATATACCAGATAATTCAAATAACATATAATCCACATAAACATCGTTAATCATGTCAAGCTCCTCATGAATTATTGGGTTACCGTGTCCTCACTTTACACCTTCTGTTGACCGCAATCAACAATTTTCACAATTATTAAACCAACATTAGTAATATCCAGAAATCAATTATGCCTTTTGAAATAAGAATTTTTCGGGACGGGCGTGACAAAGGGAAAATGGTTGTATATAATAATAAGAAAATATACTGATTTTGTTACATTGAGTTGGATTACAAAACTGTGAGATAGCAAAGCTCATTTTTACTACCTTAAATTTGCTACTTGGGTTGGATATGGTATGAGCCAACAAGAAAATTTGTTAAAATGCTGAAAAATGAGATTAATTTAAAAGCAACAAATTGAAGCTTAATTGAAAAAGTTGAAAAATCATCAATTTTCATAGTAATACAAAATGCTAAAAAAAATTATGAAAAGCTCTCTCGAAAAATTTCTTAAAGCTCGTAAAAATTATAGAACACTAAACTTAATCCAACCTAGGGCAAACACAAAACTTGTTTTCATGGGGGTGCATACATAGATGCGGTTCGATAGCCCCCTACCCCATTTTTGTTGTTTTGATAGAAATGCTATACTTTTATGAATTATATATTAATTTGTTCTGCAAGTTTCACGTATAGGTAGATTGAGGTTAAATTATAATCATGCATGGATAAATGAATCAATCCATCTACTTAACTCTTTCCCAAAAAAATTGTGTTCATCTATGCTTAATTTTTGTTTATTTATTTATCAATGTCACTTATCAAACAAACAATCCTTAATGTGTTCAAAAAGGATATTTATAAAAAATCAAACACTTAGGGCAAGTTGAGTAAATAAATTTGATTGGAAAACAAAAAAATTTCAAAGACCATAGTGAGATTTATAACTTAAGAAAGGTCAATTAATTACTCCTATTTTAGAAGGGGCGAAAATATATTAAAACTGAAACACAGAGTAAAAAATCAAAATTTGAAAGTTGAGGGGGTTGGGTCTACCCTGAACACTATGTAAATCCACCCATGAACCCAACCTAGCGCATAGCCTAAGCCACAGCCCAACCACGCCAAGCCCAACCCACTTGGGCCTTGCTTGTGTGCCGATTTGGTCCCACCTACTTACCTCCCAAACCCCGTCCGGTCCGACATGTATCACACATGGGCATGGCCTGACCCGCTTTACACCTCTAGCTCGTTTGGAATAATTGTGGGAATTAGAAAGTTTATTAAGAGATATTTCTAAAAACTAGGGGAGAGGCCCATGCAATGCACGGGTCCGTCAACATTGAAAAATTAATTAAATGTGTTTATCGTTGACACATTTATAGCTTTATGACATAAAAAAAATTAAATCAAACAACACTAAATCATAAAAAATTTAAATAAAACAACGTTAAATCCTTAATGTATTGAACATGTATCGCTGTGAAAATAAAATTGTAAACGTAAAAACATCAATAATCCGAGATGGAAGCAAAAAATGTTTTATTTTCTTCTTCCTTTTAGTTTTTAATTTTTAATTTTAATTTTTGTTTCCGGATATTTCCTTGGTATTTTCACTACTATTTGTTTTAGCCGCTCTCTCCCTTACATAAACAATGAATGACCAAAAAAAATGTGGACATATAGGGAATTATAGAATTGCAGAGGGGCAAATGGTAAAAAAAAAACAATTCACAAAATGACTAGTAGGGACATTTGAATTGCAAAATGACTTAAAAAAAAGATAATAAGTTTTTTTTTTCAATTTATCATATGTGATGATGTTAAAAATAAGTTACGACTTTTAAACAACATTCTCAACTTTTTTTTATATAAAGTTTATATGTAGTTAAACACCCAAAAAAAAAAGAAGAAGAAAAAATTGATAAGATTTTTTTTTTCAATATATTATGTGTAATGATGTTAAAAATAAGTTATTACTTTTGAACAACATTTAACATTAAAATTATAGGCAATGAGTGTGTAATATCAAAGACTTTGTGTAACAAAAATAAATTTCTCATTTATAGGCATGACTGAAAAATTCAATTTATTTTCATTTTATTATATATATATATATTGAAGTTATACACACATGCCTATAAATTTAATTTAGATACATGCATAGAAATTAAATTTTATTACACTCACATGCCCAAATTTAATTTATAGGCCATAAATGTAATTTGATATTTGGTATTACACACACATGCCTATAAATTGAATTTTCTATTTTGATATTATCAACCCCACTTTTTGAAGAAAGTGCAAAAACATAATAAAAAAAAAACATAAAAATAAAAATAAAAAAGGAGGTCCAAAATCGGATGTGTGTGTAAATTAAATTTTTAGGCGTAACATTAAATTTATAAGCATTGTGTGTGTAATATTAATAATATTGTGCAATAAAAGTAAATTTCTCACTTATAGGCAGGTGTGTAAAATTCAATTTATATCAAAGTGTTGCAAGGCATAGGTGTGCGTAAATAATATTTATAAAAATATTTTGGGACAATTGGTTATGAGTGCCTAATAAAATTAAATTTCTAAGCATGTGTGTAAATTAAATTTTTAGGCCAACCCGCTTTTTCAATAAAATTTACAAAAATACAAAAAACACAAAACAATAAAACAAACCCAAAAAATCCAAAACGAAAAAAAAGCGAAAACAACAAAACAAACCAAAATATAAATATATATATACATTTTGATATATTATACACACATGCTTATAAATTTAATTTAGATACATGCTTAGAAATTAAATTTTATTACACACACATGCCTAAATTTGATTTAGAGGTCATAAATGTAATTTTATATTTAGTATTGCATACACAAGCGTATAAATTGAATTTTGTATTTTGATATTATCAATCCCACTTTTTCAAGAAAGTACCAAAAAAAAAACAAAAAAGAAAAGAAAAAAGAAAAAGAAAAAAAAAAGCCTTGTTTGGGAACTGAAAAAAATTCCAAAGACAAAAGCAAACCCCAAAATGGGTTTGTCAGACTTAGCATAGCCAAAATTGTTGGCTTAGGCACATTAGTGCCTTGTAAAGAGTCGTCAATGAATTAATGTCTTGTTCTGAAAAAAAAAAAGGAAGAAAAAAGAAAAACACTGGCCAAACTTGGATGTGCCAAACAAGTCCCTTACACTAGTACCTTGTATTGAGCCATCATTGTTGTTGTCCAATGAATTAGTGTCTTGTTTGGAAAAAAAAAAGAAGAAAAAAGGAAAAGACAAGCCAAACTTGGTAGTGCCAAACGTACAAGTCCCTTTCTTTTTAGAACTAACTTGTATATATTGAAGCAAAAGTTGATTGAATCCTAATTTTTTGGTAAATATTTTATAAAAAGTTGATTGAATCCTCATTTTGATAATAAATAAAATTCAGAAAAGTGACCTAAAGCTAATTGTCTTCTTGAATTGACAAAAATACCCCCACACAAATCTTTAAATGAACAAAATATTGCTAAGATGTAGAGAATTGTAGCATTTGAGAGGAGAAAAATGGTAAAATCAAACAATTAACAAAATGCCAAATTAGGACAATTGAATTAGAAATAAGGCTCTTCTATACGAAGGTGTAAACTGACAAAAAATACCCCCACACAAATCCATAAATGACCAAAAATGTGTAAAGATGTAGGAAATTTTAGTATTTGAAGAGAGAAAAATGGTAAAATCAAACAATTAACAAATACCAAATTAAGACAATTGAATTGAAAATAAGGCTCTTTTAGATAAAGGTGTATGTATGTATATATATATTCTAATCTCAAAATATCTTGAAAACACAACCTACAACTATTTCAATTGGACTCTATGTCTCACGTTTTGTTTGGAAAAATTATGGCTGAAACCAAATATTGTTGACCGGTAATAAAAATGGGACAAAAAATCCAACCGAATTTCGCATTTTCCTGTCCAAGATGAAGTCGAAAACTTGGATAAATCCAAAAGTTCTTGTCACTTTTCTTGCAGCTTTTGTTGATCATCAGATAAGCAGCCTTCCTACATGCGATTGCAATAGAACATGACTGTTAGCCAAAAAGAAAAAAGAAAAAAGAAAAAGAATAGAACATGTGACTTCTAAAATATGCCCAAATAATCCCCCCTTATCAATAGTTGACTTTAAATTAAAGGCCCCCCAACTCTCCTTCTCTCTCTCTCTCCCTCCCCTGATCAATAGTTGACTTTAAATTGAGGGCCCCGCCATTTATATATATTTTGAATGAAAGTTATTAATTGTACAAACTTCAAGTTTACTTTCATATTGTTTTTAAATTCCTTTCAATCTGGCAACTGGACTTGCTTCAATTACTTTATGACAACATCCAAAGGTTTGGTTGTGATTAAACTATCAAAATATTTAGGCTTAGTAAGTCAACTGAACAGTTGGCCGTACCCATTTTTATTGAGCAAAGTCACAGACAAGTGAACATGCATATTGAAATAGAATCGTAGTTGAAGAACTTGTTGGGCCCTTTAATAAAACATTTACTATTACTATATCCTAAAAGACTGGTTTTGAGGAGCTGTATTTCTGGTCTTTGTATACCAAGTCAACTCCTTATTAATTACAGCTCTTAACGGATTTGACTGACAGGCTACCATTTCTTAATCTCAAGGCATGTTTGGAAATCCATAAAATTGGACAAGGTTGAATCCAATCTCTTCTTTTTTTTTTTTTTTCTTTTTTTTTTTATTTAAAAAATTGAAAATTAAATTCAAGTTGGTTTAAGAAACAACTAGAGATTTAAACCGTATATGCACAAACTCTTATCCAATAAATGGACATCTACCGAACACTTATAGGAAATACTCAAAAGACAAACTACTGGTTCTGTAGTCATAAGTGAACTAATCATATAAACTCTTGCGTTAGGTAAATGTTCACCTAGTGCATACCCGTCTATTATATTTATTAAAATTTGTTCTCTGTCAAACGAACATAACAATATTGATTCTACTAAGAATTTGATAGAAATTGAGTCCGGGATTGAACCAATTCTTATTTTATACATTTTCAACTTTTTCAAACTATCCCTAACAAATTAAAAAAGTCAATAAAGAGCCATCTAATTAAGTGTCTATATAACATATATACCTAGACATAGCCACGAGAGAGAGAGAGAGAGAGAGAGAGAGAGAGAGAGAGAGAGAACAATGGAGTACAAACACTTTAGCCATGACCATGGCTTATGTTACCAGCAAGTGCCAGGAGGCCCTGAAATAAGTTGCTCTGGCTGCAAGATTCAGTGCTCAGGATCAATGTATGTGTGCTGGCAATGCAAATATTTTCTTCATGAACAATGCTTTCAAGCTAGCCGCTCTATAAAACACTATTCTCATCCGTCTCACCCTCTAACCTTAGTTCCATACCCAACTTACCCTTCTGGTTCATTCATTTGCAACTCTTGCAACCTTGTAGGAACTGGATTTTCCTTCAGTTGCTCCACATGTGACTTTGACCTTCATGTCAATTGTGCTTCCTTGCCCAAAACTTCCTTATTTGAACATTTTGCGACTAACCCGAATCCCAATTACACATTCCCTAATACTGGGGGGCCTAATTTTCCTGGCCAAATTGGTGGCACATCTCAGCCAAATTACATGTAGGATCAAAATTAAGACGAGATACATATATTCTGGGTCAAATTTCATCGTTTAGGCCTCAGAAAATTCATGTTTTTCTTTCCTTTTCTTTTCTTTTTTTTTTTTTTATAAAGAAAATTCATGTTCTTACCATCTGCTGTAATTTCTGTTTCGTCAATAAATTCATGTATAAGCCTGCTTTGGATGCCATTTGTAACGTTAGTTTGCTTTAACTTACTAGTTTCTCGATTGATCGAGCCTAGGTCAAATTTGTAATATGGTTAATTTTTCTTTCAGTTTTTTTTATTTGATTAGCATTTCATTTACGCTCTGTTTGTTTTCACATTAATGGGATAAGTTGAATGCATTTTTCGAAAAATATTTTACTAAAAACAAGGAGGTGCAAGCCTCATGGAAGATTTACCTTTTGCCCAATCTTTACCAGTTTCTTGTATTTATATTAATTTGTGAGATTGTGTTCATATTGTTGGTGAATTCAAAGGTTTCATAGTCTTCAAATAAATTCAAAGGGTAATAATACTTAGGACACACCCAAGGATACAACTTTTGGGACACAATCCAAGAAATGTGTCTATCTCTCCTGTGTCACTGTGGTCCTGTGTCACTGTGGTCCTGTACCATCTCGATCATATGTAATTTTGTTCTCAATGTTAAATGTGCTTCCTTGCATAAAATCTTGAAGTGTGAAAATCACAAACATCTGGCAACTATTCAGTATTCCGATCCATACGCACGAGAATGTGATTTTGGCCATGTTTGTTACTGTTTATGCTGCAAATTATAGCTTATAGTTAAGAAAAAGCTCAAATAAAGTGTTTGGCATGGCTTGTAACTTTAAAACTTACAACTTTTTTCAAATATTATTTAAGGTCCAAAAGCCAACTTATTAGAAGATGGATTGAAGGTGTTTTCCACCTTGTGCTTATTTGTCATTTAATGAATCTTTTATTGTACAACATTATCCTTTATTTTTATTTAATTTTATTTTTATTTTATTTTATTTTTCTATTAACATCAATTACTCCAATTATATTATATCCCCCACTTGTTCAAAAACTCTATCATTATTCATTGATCTCTCTCACATATTAAAAATGAATTAGTTGAGATGTGTAAATTAAAGTTCACATTTTTTCAAATTATACCTAGACACCTTTTGAGGGAATTTTGGACAATTACACAACAAATAAGCTATATGGCAACTTATTTACCAAATGCCACTATAACTTAATTATTGTTTCTGAAAAGCCACACCACTAGGGGTTGGCAAATAGTTCAGTTAACCGAAATTCGAACCAAACCGAACTAAAATTTTCATTTCAGTTTAGTTAATTCAGTTAAAAATTTCAGTTCAGTTTCAAACCGAACTATATTTTTTTTTCAGTTCGGTTTTCAGTTCCACTCTCCCAAACCGAACCGAACCGAAAAACCGATTTTTTTTTTTTGTTTATATATTATTAATATTTTTTTATACACAACTATATATATTACAAAAATATAAGTATAATACATATAAGTAAATATAAACATATGTTTTCTTTGTAATATGAAAAAAAATGGGACAAGAAACATATAAAAAAGTTGTGAAAATGAAAAAAAAAAAAAAAAAAAGTATAGTTTTTTCAAAATCCGGTTAACCGAATTTCCAAACCGAACCAAACCGAACCGAATTGACCAAAACCGAACCGAACCGAAATATAATTCAGTTCAGTTTCAGTTCCCATTTCTCCAAACCGAACCGAATTTCTCCAAACCAAACCGACCCGACCGAATGCCCACCCCTACACACCACATGATAGGTTCACAACTTATTTTAAATTCTAAAAACTATTATATAATAAGTTAATATAAAAACTATAATCTATATAATTAAGCTACAACAAACAAGGCCTTTGTGTAATGGAACTTACGCGTTCAGCAATTGACAATTTTTATTTTATCTTAATTGTGACGTAAATGTTTTTCGGGTTCAACTAGGGGTGGCCAAACGGCCCGTGGCCCGCTTGGCCCGCCCAGCCCGGCCCTAATTTTTCCGGGCTTGGGCAAAGCTATTGACCCGTTCAAGCGGGCTTGGGCAATCAATTTTAGGCCTGATTAATTTTAGGGCCGGGCTTGAACAAAAGCAAATGAGGCCCGCTTTGGCCCGGCCCGGCCCGACTATTAGTAAAATATATTTATTTTTTGTATTTTCTATTATATAATATATAAATTAATATAATTTTACATCAGATATTCAATGTATATGTATTATCACAAAAGTTTTTATTGCATTTTTGTGAATAATATGTCTTAATAATCATTCTAAACATTATTTATGGTAATTTTTTTATTTTTTTTAGTTCAAGTTTTTAAAAATAAAAAATAAAAAATAGCAATAGGCCGGCCCGCGGGCCGGGCTTGGGATTTTAGTGGTTGGTGTCGGGCCGGGCTTGGGCAACCAATTATAGGCCCGCCATGGGCCGGGCTAGGCTTGGACAAAGGTACTTACCCTTAGTATAGAGTGGAAGCCTGGCCCATGACCACCCTTAGGTTCAACATACCACTTGGTTAATGTATTTTGATGGCTTAGTTTTGTTTTTGTTTGGTACGTAAGCCCTACAACAGCGGACGGTTGGATTTGATTGTTAGAGCATGTACATCGGGTAAAATATAAATTTAAGTAAAATTTAGCTTATGTTTATTGTACAAGTTGAGTGTGCTAGCAATGGTGAAACTCCCAAACGGCACTCCCAAAGTTGTTTAAGATAAAATGACAGCGTTTTGTATGAAACACAACCGTCACACACACACACACACACACACACACACACACACACACACACACACACACACACACAAATTTGCCCCAAATGGCTCACAATGTGCCGTTTGGGATTGGATGACACAATGTGTGTCGTGTGAGAGATTGGTACAGTTTTGTGTGTATCGCTTGGGAGTGAGATGGCTTTGTGTTTGCTGTTTGGACCGGCACAGTGTCTATACTTTCGGAGACTGTGAGAACATCTCCATCATATCATGAATAACCAAAGAATTTTCACCATCTTTCTCACCAACATCCTTCCTTTTATGCCAAGGACAATGTCTCTTGATGTGACCAAATTCTTTGTATGCAGAGCATTGAACGTCTCTCTGTCTGGAACTAGATCTGAACCTGATACTATCTTCAGATCTACCATTCGTCCTTCCACGATTCCCACCTGCTATAATCAAAATAGCTTCATATCCACCTTCACTAGTTATTTTTCTCTGAGTGTCGTGGGACACTAGTGAAGCCTCCATCTACTCCAAAATCACTGTATCTTTATCGTACAACAACGCAATCGCGAGTAGTCATAAGAATCTGGAAGACTTGGGGTAATAATCTTTGTACTGACTTGGGATAATTATCTTTGTACTGACTTATAAAATAATTAATACCTCATGGCTATTATGAGTGCTTATACTCTAAATCCTAAGTTAATTTATAAATACGTACATTGATATTTACGCTTTGATCCCTAAAATGGTGAGATCCTTAAATGGGTCAATATCTCATTGGATTGGGTGACAATATTAATTGTGTGGTGGATATTAATTAATGATGGAATCCATGTCTCAATTTTGGGTTTGAAGATATCCCCTTGAAAAAGCTTATAAGTTTTGATTATGTCAAACCCTGCAGATGGATTTTGTATCCGATATATCAGATAAGTTAAGTAGAGGATCTCAAGGAATCTTAAGAGATTAATTAAATATGATTGTCAGTAATTACATTTAATTAATGGATTTAACATGGGGAGATTATAAGCATTTAATAACATGGAGCTCGAAATATATTTTTGAGATAAGGGTAGTAGTGCAATTATAATTCTTTAGTGGTATGAATTATAATTTATGGAAATATGAATCTGATTCAGTTCTAATTAGGGTTTCCTAATGCCATAAGAAAGCCTATTCCATATTGACTTCTTATGGTACCTATTGTAGCCTATATATATATATATACTGCTTTGGCTCTTTTTTTATTTTTGGCGTTTTTCCATGAAGAGTATTATAATTCGGAATAGAAAAGGGAGCTGAAAGGGAGAGCAGAAAACATAAAGAATTTCAAAACTGCTCACACTCAGTTCGATACTCTGGTAGCAGAGGAATATGATAGAAGATCGTGAGCTGTTATTGAGCCCGTGTTCTCGATTCGTCTACTACAGCAATCCATTTTTGCAGTTCAAGGTAACCTCAGTTCCGCCCTTGTAGTGTTATTATAGATTTCACGAAATTTTTTACAATACCAACTTATACGCACTGTCAATGGATTCTGGGAAATTAGTTTCCTAACACTTCTATCTTCATCTGGTACAATTGCCGTTTTAGATGTAATATGCTAGTCAAACTCTTTGCCATATAGAGTTTTTCTAACTTTCCCCACAAGCATGACGTAGAATCTTCATCTCAATAATGTTATTTGCAATATAGAGTCACATCGAACTAATACACCGCAACTCCAGCTCCTTCTACTCATTAGTAGTCATGCTTTCCGACTTTCCATCTTTTCGCTTCAAAGCATTGTACAAGTCTTGTTGCACAAGCAGGTCTTTCACTCTTCTTTGCCAAATACTCAAACTGCTCTTCGCATTAAACTGCTTCACACTAGAGAATGTTATGTGGTTCGGCAAAAACTGGTAGGGGTGGGCATTCGGTCGGGTCGGTTCGGTTTGGAGAAATTCGGTTCGGTTTTGTTCGGTTCGGTTTGGAGAAATGGGAACTGAAACTGAACTGAATTATATTTCGGTTCGGTTCGGTTTTGGTCAATTCGGTTCGGTTTGGTTCGGTTTGGAAATTCGGTTAACCGAATTTTGAAAAAACTATACTTTCTTTTCTTTTTTTTTTTTCATTTTCACAACTTTTTTATATGTTTCTTGTCCCTTTTTTTTTCATATTACAAAGAAAACATATGTTTATATTTACTTATATGTATTATACTTATATTTTTGTAATATATAGTTGTGTATAAAAAATATTAATAATATATAAACAAAAAAAAATCGGTTTTTCGGTTCGGTTCGGTTTGGGAGAGTGGAACTGAAAACCGAACTGAAAAAAAAAAAAATAGTTCGGTTTGAAACTGAACTGAAATTTTTAACTGAATTAACTGAACTGAAATGAAAATTTTAGTTCGGTTTGGTTCGAATTTTGGTTAACTGAACTATTTGCCCACCCCTAAAAATTGGCCTACGTCCACACCCAAGAGATTTTTCTTTCACTATTGAGAATGAAATTGATACAAGACACTTGTTGAATTAAATCTCATAACCCAACTGCCTTGGACTCCCACACCCAATACCCCAAAGAAAACCTCTCACAACCCTTTTTTTTCTCTCTCTCTCTCTATCTCTCTCTCTCTCTCTATTCTACCTAAGTGAATCCCACATCCATATATGTACACTACATATATATTTATGTACACACTGTTGGTATTTGGTTTAGGAGTTTCATCTCAAACACTCTATATGGAGATAAAGAGTATCTTGCACATCCATTGGATAAATTCAATTCATCTTGCTAGCTTGCATTCCTCGTATGTGCACATCAAGAAAAAAAAAAGAATCCCAATCTAGGCGGGTTTTCTCCACTTGACCATATGGTAATGGACACCACAAATCTCTCTTTGGAAGCTTGTGGTACTAACATCTTTTTCTATGAGCTCCACCGTGACGGGTTGGTACCTGACATCTCTGTAATACCTGTATTTTTGCTATAATTATAAGTATGTTTATGCAATGAGGTTCTATGTTATTTACCTTGTCTTTAGAGAATATTGAGTACTAATCTATTAGAATGTTTCACCAACTGATGGGTTAGTGTTGAGAACCAATCGATTGCCTCTCTGACCAATCGATTGCCAGTGGCCGCCTTAGTGCAATAGATTGCCACTAAGCTCAATCGATTAGCACTAATTGAACTTGGCCCCCAAGCATTTCTGCAAGGATGACACATGTTGCTTGGTTGGATGCATGTTTTGTCTGTACATACTGCCCAAAATTTGTCCTCAGTCTGTTTGGACAATTTTCTTGAGATATACATATATGCATACACTCATATACATATAGATACTCATATATACACACTTATATCTGCACTTACACATACTCACAACAAGAAGATAAGGAGGAGGATAGAAGGAAGAGAAGAAAAAAAAGAGAAAGAAAGAGAAGGCAGAGAACGGAAGAGAGAGAATCACCATTAAAGCTTGAAGTTTTTAGCTTAAGCACAACACCTCACTTCCATACACAAGTGAGTTTTCAAACTCACTTAGTAGCTTAATTAGTTATGTTTACTAGTTTTTGTACGAAGAAAAGGGACCTTTAACGTATGATTTAAGTTTTCGATTTCCCTCGAAAGTCCTCTTCTGACCTTGATTGCAATATGGATGTTTGTTTCCAAAATTACCCCTCTGTGGTGGGCGGAAGTTAAACTCCTTGTGGTTTGGTCACACGTTTTCTTCAAATTCGGTGGTCCACAAGAGATTCGAATGTCTTGTCCAGGTGCCCAATAGTTATACGACGAATAGGCGGCGCTAACCCTTGATTATATTTCCAGATTTTTTTCTCATCCGTATCTACCATGTGTGGAGCAAACTGGGATAGCCTTTCAAATTGAGTGGTGTACTCCTGCGCAGACTTGTTTCCTTGGACTAGGTCCATGAATTCCCTTTCTTGCTTGTGCCTTTCGATTGCCGGGAAAAACTTCTCCAGGAATTTATTTCTGAAAGTGGTCCATGTCATTGCTTGCACAACATCTTTTCCCATGGTGGCTTTTACTGCCTTCCACCAATCTGCAGTAGCATAAGTCAACTGGAATGTTGCCAGTCTCTTATTCTCTTGTTCTTTACAATCCATAGTCTCAAAGATGTGGTCCATTTGTCTTAGCCACTGTTCTGTTTTCCAAAGTTTAGCAGTACCAGCAAATTGCTCTGGTCATAAAGCACGGAGCCTTTCTAACCTTTTATCTCCCGTTTTGCGAGCCGATACTTCATTCCTTTGATTGCTTTGATTTCGGTTAGCGGCATTTAGGTCTCTAATTCTTTCGATCCTGTTGATGAACGCCTCAAACATACAGGTCGAATCGACCACTAGGGGTGCTCCGTTAATCGCGTCACGATTCCTAGGACTCCTTCTTGCCATAGTATAGCCTGATAGTACGAAATGTCAAAAAATAAGCAATAAGAAACAAATATTCACACAAGACTTGACAAGTATCCAAAAAGTATTTATATACATATGTTTGAAAGCAGTTTACACATCATGTCAGTTAATGCTGCTATCTAGCCAAAGGATGTGGTTTTGTGGGACTACTAGTCTGACGTGCAAAATGTGGGAGTCATTGTCTCGTATGCATCCTAGTGATATTTTTATAATATTCGATAAGACAAAAAGTGGGACTACTAGTCCAATATGTAAAACAAAGCCAATTAAAATCTTGGTGCGCCTAGTAACTGGCCAATGGTGCCAAACTCCTGAACTATGCATCGGGTGATCGGTAACCCCAATGCTACTATCCTTATCATTAGACACTGGAGGTGGAGCCTCATCCATGACCATGAGCTCTATGGGTAGCTTTGGTGGCAGATCAGGTACCTCAACGTCCTAAATCTCGAGCTCAAACCTACCTATAACTGCCTTAACTCTAGCCATCAACGTTGGTGCAACCACCTCCACATCGTCTTCATCATTATCATCATCCTCACTAATGGGCTCAACAGGTATAGCTACCATAGGTGCAGTTGCTACTAGAGCTACAACTGGTGGTGGAACAACAAGAAGTGCCAAGTGTGCTTGTACCATCACCATCTCCATCTCCACGGGTACATAGAGGTCGAAGTGCGAATCCTCCTGATCCTCTCCTCGGCTATGTAAATATCTTTCACGGCTTGATAGAAGGCCTCTAACTATACTCAATTTAGGTCCACTATCCCCTTGGTGTGAACAGTTCTCCAGATACTATTCTCTACGCTGACAATAGCCTGAAACCGTATCATGGTATGGTAGATCTCTAAATCATGCGACTGTATCCCATTCGGGCTAATCACATGTCCTCCAAAATCATTTGGTACGTGATATGGGTCCATGATGATAACTTGACAAAAGCAAACTATCTTATATTAGGGCTAATCTTAATATATCTGGATGTCGGATCCTATGTATGAAGGACACTTGACTTTGTTTATCCTTTTGCTATCATAACCTGTGTCAAGGTATAAGCTTAAGTGTCATGCCCCGACGTAGTATAAATCAGGAAAACATTTAGTTTCCTTTATGGACTCGTAGGTCGTGACAAGTGAGAGTGACCAATTGTCCCTGTAACAAATAACTTAAACAACATGTCTAAAGAAAAAGTTACTAACAAACATAAGCTCCGAAATTAAAACTTACTAAACTATTTCATCAGTCGATATCTTAAGCCCAAACCACCTTATTCAAATCTATCATAAAGTCTATTACAACTCCAAAATAAAAGACATAAGGAATATAATTCAGTCCTCCTGGAAAGTCTTCTACCTCTAACTAGCATAGTCAAAATACTCTGGTTGCTCCTGACCTAGAAAATCTGGACATAGAGTCCAGGACACATCAACGCTGTCAGCTTATGCAAGTTGGTGAGCAAAATAAACATGTGCTCGCAAAGTATATATAAGCATATAAACAATGGTACAAATTAAACTTTAAAAGCAATAATTTAAGGTTCTAACTTCAACATAAGTCGCGTGGGGATAGTAAGCAATAAATATGAGACCGTGCATGAACAATGTTTCTTCTCATCTTTTTGACTCTTTTCTCTCGACAACTTCGATTTAACCATCCTTTACCTCAGATACTAGGAATAATATCTGCTTAGTACCTAAGTCACACATCACATCGTCGCCTTGGATACCAGGAATAATATCCGATCCATGAACTGATTAGATAAGTACTCGCAATCCTCACATCGCACAAAATTATCTATAAAATTGAGAAAATGAGAGGCACCATGACGTGCCTTTACAACCATAGGTCCACAGATATCTGAGTGAACTAGCTCTAATGCTTGAGTAGCTCTACTAGCCTCTCTAAAAGGCTTTCGGCATACTTTGCCAACTAAGGAATACTCATACATAGGTAGGTCAACCTTGGTGAGTGGGCCCAAAAGGGCTTCTCGAGCTAATCAAGTCATCCTGTCACATCCTATGCGTTCAAGTCCAGTATGCCATGTCTCAAAATTAATGAATAACATAGGAAATTATAATTTATTAAAGCGATTCTTATGCAGTTAACCCTAGATAACCATGTCCTAGTAACACTACCACCCAAAAATATCCATCCTATTACCACCGAATTGAAAAACGCCCTCGACTACGCTCTTCCACCTTGCTAGCCTTGGGCGCAAACTTACTAGCCCCACCCTTCCTCTTGGCAGTTGTACTCTTACCATTGTGTTTAGGCCCACTAACCTTGCGCTCATTCCACTTTTAGAAGTTGTGGTCAAGTGTGTAGCAATACGATTCGCCTTATCTTTTGGCGCTCCATACTTCGCTTAACATGTCGGGAAATGTCAAAACAAAAATTTAACATTTCCGTTGCGGATCATGATATATTTTATGTGGTCCCACAAATCAGGCAATGACCTACTCCTAGCCCAAAACTGTAGTTCAGGAGTAAAGATGTTCCTAGCAATATGACATCATGAGTCACACTGACATCGACCTTAGATGTTCAGTCCTCGGGTACTTGGAACGACACTTTTGCTTTCTCGAACTTCATAACTAGATACTCAATCTAGTAGTGAATGTGCTACTGAAAACAAATTTGAGCTGATCCCATAATTCCTTGGCTATTGGGTAGTACTTATACTTCCCAACAAGATCATGGTGCATGCTGCTTATCACAAAGCGCGTGCTATGATCCTTCTTCAGCCAAGTGTCATAGGCTTAACTGCGTGCTATGATCCTTCTCGAGCCAAGTGTCATAAGCTTTCAAGGTTATAATGAAATTAGGCCGAAGGCCCATTATTCGGTATAGTGGGTTGGACTATAGAATAAATCTAAAGCCCATAAGCTCTTACTTTGCGGTGTGTTACTTTGCGGTGCTATGTTACAAAAATTAGTCCCTTTTAAACTTGTTATCTTTGTAAAGATCAACGTAGTGTGGTTTGAAAAGCATTTGAGAACATGTGTAAAGGGTTGACATTATTATTTGTAAATTTCATGAAATTTGTTTTAAAATCCAATTACAAATGAATTTTTTCCTTTTTACAATTTAAGACAAAAAAATTTGCTATTGCTCATTAATCAAATCTTAATTTTATAATCAAGAAAAACATTTATAATCGATTTTTCTAAAGAAACATCAATTAGATGGTTCATAAACCTATCTAAGATCACCCCACAATGATATAAAGTGCTCCATACAACAAAAAATGTGCATGGACCTCCATATGCGTCCAAATTGACAACTTAGAGCTCATGCTAAGGTAATTCAAGTGTATGATGTATGAACAAAGAAAATCATCCATTTATAAGTAGTTTTTTCTAATACAAGAAATATAAACGCTCATCCTCACATTACAGTTATAGCCACAAAAAATAGGGATGCTTTGTTTATATACATACACAGAAACAACTTTAAATATACATCGTGAGGACACAAGCTCCACAAATTCTATTCATTTAATCCAGATTAATGCATTAATCACATACACCAAGCACTCATGCGGTCTATTTAAAATGAATAAACTAATCCATCACTCCATTTAAGGAGGAGGATTAGAGGTTTCAGGTCATCTAATCACAAACAACAGTAATTAAACATGACCTTTAATGCAATGAGCCTCTAAAATAATAAAAATGTGCAATAAAATGATTATTGCACAGTCCGGATTGCCCCCATAAGCTAAGTAAAATCAATGAAAAACCTTGGTTTTTCACTAATTTATACACAATTTTAAGTTTTAAGACTTATTTCAAAACCAATTAGTCAAGGGCTTTTAAATTAACAAATTAATTCAAAACCTCATGGGAAAAAAATTATAAATAACTGAAAAACTGATTTTTCATTATAAATAAAAAAAACTTTCCAGAATTTTATCAAGGCCCAAAGAACATTTTGAATCAATTTAACAAAATAAATTGATCTAGTTAAACAAAAATTAACTATAAGCAACTAAATTCCCAAAAATACAAAAATTTTGAGAAATTTGTTCTCCAAGGATTTTCAGTGGTCTAATGTGGTGTTCTAAACACCCCATATTAATTTTAAAAATTAATAGTCTATTTTGGCTATTTTAAGCAATCCAAAAAATGCCCATAAGCATAAATTTTATGCTTTAAAATATCAAAATAAAAATAAGATAATTCACTAAAATTTTCTCAAGTCTCCAATCAATGTACAAAACACTATTTATTAAATTCATGAATTAACAGCTTCTTTTGTTATATTTTAAGTAATGAAGATCGTGTACTTAACACAATATATGCTCTAAATATATCACAAAGAGCGAGAAAATTTACTAAAAAAATTATCAAGCTACCACTAGTGTGCTAAACACGTTGTGTTAATTCTTTGAACTAATAATCAATAAAAATATTTTAAGCAATTTAATACGTGTCCAAAAACACATGATTCTATGCTCTAAAATATTAATTCGATTTAGATAATTTACCAAAAACTATCTATGGGTCCCACAAAATTTTATATGGTCTCAAAACAGTGGCCCTTGTGTCTCATATTAACTACAAAAATTAATAGTGTATTTTGGCTATTTTAAGCAATTAAATAAATGCCCAAAATCATAAATTATATGCTCTAAAATACCAAAATACATGATAATTTACACAAAAATTATCTTAGAATCCCTTACAGTGTGCTAAACACTATATATTAATTTCAAAAATTAAAATTCAGTTTTGGATATTTTAAGCAATTAAAAAAATATGTACTTAACATATAATTTATGCTCTAAAATACCAAAACAATTACTTGTCCTCAGGTCCCAACACTGTATATAACACTAAAAAAATATAATATTCAAAAATGTTATTTTTCTGAATTTTAAAACTAGTTTAAAACCAGACATACATAATTCAAATTTTAGTAATGTACCCAAAAAAAAACTTGGGACCCAAAAATAAATTCTTACACAGTCTTGCACAATGTTATGTGCTCGTGGACTACATGGCATCATGACAATCCTGATCAATTTGATCCCAGAGTTTAATATAGTCTTCTAATTTGGCAAAACAAGACTGTGATGGTGGCCTACAAGCCATCCAAGGCATGCTCATGAGAACACTCTAGGCCTCTTGCAACTTGTCAGTATTTCGAAACAATATGGGACTCACCCAATTTTATTTGAGTCAAAAATGACGGACGACTTTCTATATGTCAGGCAAAACTGATTTATTTCCAAAAAAAAAAATCTCGATTTAAGGAATCAAACCAAACAAGTATCGTCAATTAAAACAAGGTATTAATAGATCTAAGTTTCGATTTTCTCCTTGATCAGTGTGCAACTAAATTGCACAAAAATGTCACATGCTCATGGTCTGCATGCCAAACCACTTGGGCATTGTTCGGCTATAATAACAATCCAATGTGATTGTCTAGTAATGCAGAATTCAAATTTTAAGTTTTCCAAACCAAGCCTAATAAGCCGCCTGTACGTGCTTACACACACTCGAACCCAAAAAAACTAGGGTTTTGATTCTCTCCCTCTACGGAGATAATCAGCCCATGAAACTTCATGGGGGGACTCTAGAGACCATATAGAACACAACCATGTAAAAAATTTGGACCCCTATTGGAGTTTTCTATTAAACCCACTTGAAAATCGGTTTATCAAAGTTTTGTGAAAAAAGCTTGAAACTCTCTAATGGTAGATGCATTTTGGGTTCAAAAATGGGCGAATCAATGACCTAATGGCTCTGATACCAATGTAGAAAAATCATGCACACAAGCATGGAGTCGGGTTCAAGGCATACCTTGAGCGGAACACCCGATTCAGATCGTCTACGACATTGTTACGAGACTGGCAACTTCAACCACGAACTGTTGCTCCTTCCTTGCTTCTGTGTACCCTCTTGTGCTTCGCATAGGTCATAGAAGATGCTACAAGAGCAAACCCTATGACAGTCACGCGCTAAATCCCATAGCTCCATCGTGGTGGCCATAGAGAGAGAAAACTGTGAAAGAAAGGGGAGAGAGAGAGACCGATTGCTTCTCTTAGGGTCTTAGGTAGGGGCGGACCCATTAAGGGACCGGGGGGGGGGGGGGGGGGGGGGGGCACGGCCCCCGCAAAAAATTTGAAAAGTTTGGGGGTCTATATAAAATTTTGAAGATTTGAAAATATTTTACATAGTGGCCCCCCCAAAGTTGTGACTTTACATGTGGAGGTTCTTAACACATAGTGTTCACTTGACTTTCATTATGTTGAAATGGTAATGTGTTAGGAATCACATTTGGGGTTAAAAAAATTTGGGAAGAATAACATTGCATGATTAATAACAATATCCACTAGTGTGACATTAAAAGTCCTTATTATTAGTGAAGGGGAAGAGTAATATCCCCTTATTCAGCTCAGGAGAAACAATGCCTCAATCGAATTTGTCACAACTACTCATTCGACTCTCTGTCTCACTTAAAAATAAAAATATGTATAAATGACCCCAAAAAAAAAATTTCGGGGGCGCTGCCCCTGAACCCCCGCATAAAACTTGGCCCCCCCTAATACAAAATCCTGGGTCCGCCACTGGTCTTAGGGTGTGTAAGAGGCAACCCTAGTTGTGTGTGCAATATACATATATATATATATATATAGGCACACACCCTAGGTCTCTAATGGCCAAAGTCCATTGGACCCAGTCCAAAGTACGTTGGTGCCCATATGGCCCATAATATTTCTTACAACATAAAAAAAAAATAATAAATAAAAAAAACTAAGTAATTTGGCCAAATGCCACTTAATATAAGCTGGTGTAGCCAAAAGCTATATCGAACGGTGATTGAACGTCTGTCTCTCGAACACTTGCAAAGAAAGGCTAAGCGTGGGAACTCTACTCCTCCTCCAACGATTAAGTTAGTTTGATAAAGGGAAAGAGCAATAGGTATTCAAGAAAGATTAGGGTTTGTATTGTATCTCATATAAAGCCATGCATGCGTTTGTATTGCTGTGCAAATTACCTCATAACAAGAAACAACAATGCTAGGGGCACAAACAAATCTTACTAACACTTACACCCACACTATATCTCTCTTCTAGTGGCATTTTGGGTCCACTGTGGACCTCATAGTACCACTAGGATAGAGATAGAGTATAGGTGTGAGTGTTAGTGGAATTTGTTAGTGCCCCAAATATTACTCTAACAAGAAATCCTTGTTTGGCCCTTGCTGGCCATCTCAGCGAGTTCCATTGGTAACTAGGCCCAAACCTCCGTTGTTAGGCCCAGCCTGGCCTATAATGAACCATGGCTCCATTACTCAACAAAGAGGGATGTGATCAATTTTGGACACGTGACAGACCTTAAGGTCATGATTTGTTATGCCATATGATCTACTCCAAACCCCCCACCCCTCAGCCTTTAACAAATCAACCATATTAAAGACCATTCGATTACACTATCAGAGCTGAAGTTCTGTCTTTTAATTATCAATTTTCCAAAATCCCAGGGCACGTGTCCTTTCTCGAGGTGGCCGTCGCTGGTAATCAACCATTTTTTTCATTCTTAAATATATAATATTAAAAATTATAAATTTTTGAAACAAAATTGTACTGAAAAGGGAGAAAAACGACTCACAAAATTTAAAACGGTTAATTTAATTATTTCTAAATACATTGAATTTTCTTTCCTACTCTTTGAGTAAACATTCGTTGCAACGGGGATACTGTTAGGGATATATACTAAAAGCCATGCTTTATGTAGTTGATTTATTATTCATTTAATAAAATCAGTTAATCCATTTTTTTATGAGAATCTGTGTGGGCAATGTTTGTATTATATTATTTATTTAATATTATGCATGTGTGTCTCTCATTCTATATAGTAGGTGGTTTGGTGTGTAGAGTTTGGCTTACACACGGAAGATCAGGCCATCAGATATTATAGAATGCAA
The DNA here is from genome assembly GCA_033977485.1 of Hydrangea macrophylla. Taxonomy (NCBI): domain Eukaryota; kingdom Viridiplantae; phylum Streptophyta; class Magnoliopsida; order Cornales; family Hydrangeaceae; genus Hydrangea; species Hydrangea macrophylla. Next base: position 36,036,967 of record CM066997.1, read on the forward strand.
GATTTTGGTTTACAGTCTTAGATGGGATTGGACACACCATCGGTAGGACTGCAGCATGGTGTTGTAGTAGGTTTGTCTTGCCTACGAAAAACGGTATAGTTTCAACTCACTATGCTGGTACACTTTGTGTATTAAACGGGACTGACTTGGGGTAATTATCTTTATACTGACTTATACGATAATTAATACCTCATGGCTATTATGAGTGCTTATGCTCTAAATCCTAAGTTAATTTGTAGACATGTACATTTGATATTTACACTTTGATCCCTAAAAGGGTGAGATCCTTAAATGGGTCAATATCTCATTGGATTGGGTGGAAATATTAATTGTGTGGTGAATATTAATTAATGATGAAATCCATGTCTCAATTTTGGGATTGATGATATCCCCTTGAGAAAGCTTGTAAGTTTTGATTATGTCAAACCCTGCAGGTGGATTTTGTATCCGACATATCAAATAAGTTAAGCAGAGGATCTCAAGGAATTTTAAGAAATTAATTAAATATGATTGTCAGTAATTATATTTAATTAATGGATATCTCTAATCTTAACGTGGGGAGATAATAAGCATTTAATAACATGGAGCTCGAAATACATTTTTGAGATAAGGGTAGGAGTGCAATTATAATTCTTTAGTGGTATGAATTATAATTTATGGAAATAGGAATCTGATTCAGTTCGAATTAGGGTTTCCTAATTCCATAAGGAAGTCTATTTCTTATTGACTTCTTATGGTCCCTATCGTAGCATATATATATATGCTGCTTTGGCTCTCTTCTCAGCTAGCGTTTTTCTATATAGAGAATTATAACTCGGAATAGAAAAGAGAGCGTAAAAGAGGGAGAGCAGAAAACAGAAAGGATTTCGAAAGAGCCTACACTCAGTTCGATATTCTGGCAGCGGAGGAATACGGTAGAAGATCGTGAGCTGTTATCGAGCCCGTGTTCTCGATTCGTCTACTACAGTAATCCGTTTTTGCAGTTCAAGGTAACCCTAGTTCCGCCCTTGTAGGGTTATTGTAGTTTTCACGTAATTTTTTTTGCAGTACCAACTTATACGCGCTGTCAATGGATTCTGGGAACGCAGTTTCCTAACAAATACCACATTATAAAAAATAATGTACTAATAGATTTGGGATTTGTACTTGTATGGATGGGATTTTTCCTAGAAATAGGGGGTGCAGATGGATAAATAAAGAATTTTGATTGGATTGAACAAAATGACCGTTACAACGAATATTTTCTCCTACTTTCCTCACTGGCTTCCTTAATCAATTAAAGGAAAAGTTTTCTTGTTTTGTCTGTTAGTTTTTTTTGTTTTTTTGTTTTTTTATTTTTTGTTTTTTTTTGGGCTCACTAAATTCATGAACCAAATAGAGCATTATCATAGTACTGAAAAATGTGCTAAACAATGTTGATATGCCCAAAATTGGCCCTCTTCTATGACCGAGCGATTTCGCAGAATGACCGGTCCTTATCCCGTCCAGGTCATAAACTGCTGCTTGGATAATGACCATCCCGAGCGGTCTGGACTACCCGAGCGGTATATACATGGGGCTCGACTAACAGGTTGGGAATACCGTGTAGGCATGGCCCGTCACAGGGACAGCTTACCTGGGCTCCGAGGCATGATCCATAATATTACTGACAGTTCCCATGATTAATGCCAATCAATTCTGAATCAGATTGTATTACCTAATCTATACAATTCCATGTATGAGTAGGTCTCTTGCATCTATAAAAGAAACCACTCACCCCCATAGAGAGGGATAAACTTTTCAGTCTGTATAGCGCCTCTATAGCACTCATCATCACGTCCAATCCAACCTACGGTAGCTCCAAACTACTGTTGGTTCACCATAGGTCACCGGCTTTTTATAGTATATTGAGCGTGCTCAGACACACACGTGGACGTAGGTTCCTTCATTAACAAAGCCGAACCACAGACAAAAAGCTGGTCTCTCACTCTCTCTCTCCTTAAACTGCTTTAATTTATCTTACCAACTTTTGGCATCATCAGCTTGGCGCCGTTTGTGGGAACCGATAAATTTCTCAAAACACAAATCTCTCAACTGACAGTCATGCCTCCAAAGAAGGGTAAGAAGGCCGCATAGCGGGCTGACTGGGCTATCCCGCCAGCCCTGGTGGTCCTAAAACCAGAGCAGATCACCACGACCCTTGCACAGCTCTTGAAGATCCAGCGTCAAACTCAGCAGCAGATCGAAGCTTTGCTGGCCCAACAAACCAATCCTACAGTGGCTGAGAATTAGCACGAGAACCTTGCGTACAGTCGGGAACCGATCTTGACCAGATAACGTGCCCGAGCCAACCCGTCCCGCATTGAGGACGCCATAGACATTAACGGTAGTCGTGCTGCCCGAGAGGAAAGGCAGGAGTGTATGGCCTGAGAATCGGTCCAGGATCACTCGGTCAAGAGCCGAGGTAGCCTTAGGCACACAGTTAGCCGGAGTCATAACCGAGCCCAATCCCAGAGGCCAGCATTGCCATGAAAAGGAAGCCTCTTTCACTGACCTGACCTACGTCTCGGATACCGACCAGGGAAGCGTGGAGGCCCGTATCAAGAATTTGGAGAAACAGATCGACGGCATGGCCAAAGACCTGGGCCAGAATGCTACTCGTGTCAATACAGAGACAGAGTCACCGTTCACTAGCCGAATCATGATGTTTGCCCTCCCGCCAAATTTAAACAACCTCGCCTAGATTCTGGCAACGGCTCGGGAAGTCCGGTCGACCACGTCCGGACCTATAAGGCTCAAATGGCCCTGTCCGCCAACGCTAACGAACTGTATTGTTTGGCCTTCCCCAACACTTTAAAAGACCAGATCGCTCAATTCTTCTACAGTTCGGTTCAGTTCGATGAGCAAATGCATTGGAGTTTAGTATTTTATATTATTAATTCTTATTTAATATTAAACTCTAATGCGTTAGGTGAACAAAATGTGAACAATTTTTAAAGGGTGATGCTATTGCCACTCCATCATTGAACCAAGGCACTCCATGGTACTATTCTTCAAGCATGTGGTACATGTATGTCATGCATACATGGTACCACATGCTCTGATAGTGGTACCTTGGAGTGCATTAGTTCAATGAAGGAGTAGAAATAACAACTCTCTTTTAAAATATACAAAGATATACTCAATGAGTAAATATTAGATGCAACTGAGATACCATCTCATGTGGCATAGTCTACCAATGCAAATAGAGAGATTGTGCTCCAAGCAAAAAAAAAAAAATAAGATAAGAGAGATTGTGCATTTTTATTTAATTTTTTGCTAGGAAAGGGTGATTGTGCTTAGCTGCCAACAAATACTGAGTTATTGAATACGTTACCATGTGTACTATACGATAATATGTGTACTATGTTTGTTGGAAGAGTCTTAAAATATTGTACTCCGTATCTGAAAGCAATTTATCTTACTTGCAATTATTTGACGTGTGTTCACATGTACCAATGTGAATAAGATCTTTTTTGGTACATAGATAGCAATACTAGGCCTTGTTTGGATGCATAAAATGATATAGGTTCTAATTTCTCAGTCATCTATATGGTTTCCTTTGAAAGTAAACATGTTATTAATTTGAGAAATAGTCACTGTTAAAAGTAATTTTATATTAGAATTGGACTCCCCTGCAATAAATTAGAAAGAGTAATGTAATACTTTCCAAATTTGTCCCAAATATAGTTTTCCCAATACATCGAATTGGGATCACATTCAATAATGGTAGGACCACTTCAATAACTACTAATCAAAATCAAGCGAGTGACGTGTGTTGGGAATTACATTTGAGATACCAATTGAAAAGCATCATAACATTAGATATAGAATAATGTTATTCTTCTAAAATCTAAATCCGAAATTGTTCCTAAATATTTTGTTAGTTATGCGTGCCACTTGCAATTACATGTGGTGCCATTAATCACTATTAAAGGACGTGGTACATCTCTTATAATATTTAGAAATTAAATTTAAGATTTAGATTGGAAAACCATAGCATTGCACTTGATAATACGGAATCACAGTAAATAACAAATCATTATTAGGCTTTCCCAACAGTCCAACCCCTTAAGGAAAATGCTAGGGACGTACACTGATTTTGTATACTTAAACTATCCAGCTACCGATATATCGTGATAATTTTAAAATTAATTTAAACTTTATTTGATAATTGAGAAATAATTTTGGCCATCCACCTCCTTAGGTTGACTTTCTTACCAAAGCATAGAATTCTAAAATCTCTAATCCTCGACTTGCTCACCCACTTGCTCACAACGTTAAATGCATGTGATGGACCTCTAAAGAAATCACTCGGCATACTGAGATAGGGATAGATATAGTGACATACACACTCACACACACACACACAGATGGAGTACAAGCATTTCAGCCACCCTCATTACTTGACTTTCCACCAACTCCAAAATTGGCCTGAAATCAATTGCTCCGGTTGCAAATCACCGGCCACCGGCTCAATCTACATTTGTTGGCAATGCAGCTTCTTCCTCCACGAACAATGTTACCGAGCAAGCCGAGCACTAAACCACCATTCACACCCATCTCACCCTCTAACCTTGGTCCCATACCCAACATACCCTTCTGGCTCCTTCATTTGCAATTCCTGTAACCAAACAGGCGCTGGTTTTTCCTTCAGCTGTTCCAATTGTGACTTTGACCTCCATGTCCATTGCGCTTACAATCCCCAAACAACCACCAATGAATCATCATACCCAAATCATAGTCATCACTCCCTTCCTCCCCAATCATATCCTAATGGATCTAATTCTAGCCCCCCAAATCACTCTCTACCCAATACTCAATACCCTTACTACAATCAAATTGCCACACATGAACCTATTTTCAATAACGTCCCAATGGGTAATATTTCTCAAAACATACCAAATTTAGCACACCCACTGTCATATGAGGCAGTGCCAAGCATTAATCCCCATACACATCCTGAAATGCAATCAAATGTTAATAAACCGATTAATGTTTCTGCTTCGGGTGAGAATAAACAAAAACTGCGAGGAGTGAAGCATTTTAGCCACCACCATGACTTACTTTTCTCCGTAATTAAACAAGGAGATGAGAGAATTTGCTCTGGCTGTGAGCAAAAAGTCTCGGGTTCGGCTTACACATGCACAATCTCCAACTGCAACTTCAACCTCCACAACTCGTGCTTTGGACTCCCTCCTGAGATCAAAAAACACAAGTCCTACCCCGAACACACTCTTTCTCTACTCTCCACCCCACCGTACAAAGAACATCATCGATTCTGGTATGACGGGTGTCTCGGAGATGGCTCTGCCTTTGTCTACCACTGCTCGACTTGCAGTTTCGACCTCCACATGGACTGTGCTTTCTTGCCTGAAATTGTGGACCGCGATGATCACGAGCATTCACTCGTTCTTTTGTACTCGTCTCCATACAAAAAGGTTAAGGAAGACGACCCGGACATAGTCTTCACATAGTGCTGGTTTTACCATTGCCAAGATTGTGATTTTGGGACCCATTTGGGTTGTATCGCAGCTGAACAATGCCCGCAAGAACAAACATCAGAAGCAGTATCAGAACTAGCTAAGATGCTTGAAACCCAAGCCAAGCTTCAAAAGCTTCAGCTACAAATGCAAATAAGTCAGCAAACTGCACAAGCGATTGCCAATCTTGGACAAAGTTTTGTTTATTTGTCTTAGAATATTTTTAAAATTGGAGTTCTTTGGTCTTGAAATTATGTTTGTGTGTAGATTTGAGACTTCAGTTCTCTGTCTTCCAAAATTTTTTATTAATATGTTTAATAATTTTGTAGTGTATGTGTAATAAGAGCAATAGTTCACAATGGAACACATTCATTTTCCTGATTTTTGTTCTGAGTGTGTTTATTTCAATAATATTGATTTAACATGGCTCTATGGTCTACCCCGTAGCCTTGAACTAGAAGACTTTGATGAAGTCTAGCTCAAATTTGTAGAAATGGCATAAATGAGGGAAATGCATTTCATTAAAAGAAATTTTAGTGAAAAATTCGATAAAATAGGGTTTTTTTTTCTTTTTCGTCTTAGGTACGTTTTTCAGTTCAATAAAAAGTCCCTCAACAGAAAATTTTCAAATAACTAATTATGTAAAAAAATAAAAATTAACATAAAGATTTAATGTGATAAGTTTCACTAGTAAGTGATTTCTAACTAATATTAAAAACGGAGAGGTATAATACTTGCGAATGGCGGAATCCTAAATCACCCTCTCCTCACTGAAACCCAGGTTTCAATGCTCAATAACATTACATATCTCAATCTGCCAACCATGAACATCTTTTCAATAATCCTTCTCATGTACAGGTACAACACCCAAATGAAACAGCACTGCAGTGTTTTAATGCATGCCCAAGCGGGTTCTGAAAATTATATCCACGGACCCGATTTCCAACACCCACTATGGTGCCGAGTTTTATTTCCCCAAGGGGTCCTCACCCTATTGTGCACCAATCCTTTCAAAGCATGCCTAATGCAGAAAATACTCTACCATATGAAACGTTGCTGAGTTTTAATGCCCATACGTACGGTCCTGAAACTGGTACCCAAGTGCCAAACATGCAACAAAAGCTATCGAATCAAACAAACTCCAGTTTTTTAATGCCCCAATTGATCTATATCAGCAACTCATTGCTCTAGCTCCCACTTTCCTCTTCATATCACTCCCCTCAACCTCATATGATGCATGTTGCATAACAGTGTATCAGATCAATTGGTTTAAAGACATACAGGGCCCATTTGAAAATTGTAGTACTTCTGCGATTGAATTGTTATAAACTGCTTGTGACTAAAAGTTATTCGAAGATAGTTTTTGGCCAATCGAAATTTCTTGATTGACTCACACCTTATTGCGATTGCATCGTATAAACTGATTTGCCAAACTGTTTTACTTCAATTTTGAAATTCTATAACCACTTATGAACTTCAAGAAACTATTACCAAACAGGGCCATAAGTACCAATCTTTACCGTTATGTGACATGAACTTATTGGTCGCGCTTTCAACTTGCTAGGGATTGTAATAAGGTGGAGAAGGTTTTGGAAATAATGACCAAAAACACACGCTAACACACGAAGAAATTAAACAATCAAAAGAGCAAGAAACAAAGACATAACACAAATATTAATTTTATCCTGTGGTTCGGAAATGCTCACTTTCACCGCTTTCTCACACCAATTTTTTCTATATTTGAAAATTGGGTTACATAATGTTCCCACTACATAGTTAGGAAAAATTGTGATTTACACCATTTCTAACTGAACAGGCTCGACAAACCCAACAGAAATAATAGCAACTAGGGAGCCAAAAAATACCAAAAGTCAACGTTAGTATTTATTCTATATTTGGTGACAATAAAAGAGAAAATGCAAGTTGATGAAGATGGAATTGATCAAAGACTTTGACAAAGGCTAGCCAAGACTTGTACATAATAAAATACAATTAATTGAAGTATAAAGTCTGATCTATTTACTGAAGAATCTTATGTCAGTTAGTCAATGACTTCATTGCAATATAATATAACTCATTGTGTCTACTTGCGAGCACGTTTATAAACCAAATTAATTAACACTCTGACATATCTCTAACTATATAGAAGGAAATATAAAGTTACTATTCATTGATATAGGAAAAGACGATTCTGCCCTTCTCAATATTAAAAAAAAATTTTCCCAAAAAATGTTTAAATAAATCCAAAAAAGAGAATACAAATGTACAAGGGATATACCCCAAGATATTCGACAAGGTCAAAAGCATGGAAAAGTTCATATTTGAAACAAAGCCAACAATGGAAGGCCAAAAGATTCAAAATCAAAAGCAACAAACCTAGGAAAGTCCAACCCTATCAACAAGAGTCAAAAACATGTCAGCCAAAGCAGACATACAAATCGATGATCTTCCGACCGTCAGTTTTTCTCCAAATTACATATTCGAACTCCTTGAGATAAGAGCTTCATTTTGATACCACTTAGGTCTTGTTTGGTTAAGTTTTTATATAAATCATAATTCTAGAAAATTAGGGAAACCAAATGTATACTTGTAGGAATCGTTTATAATTAGAGATCCGACATTGTTTTGGTATGAAAGTACTTCCCTCAAAGTTATAGAACTATAACTTAAGGTATGAATTCTAACCATATGCATTGTAGGAAATTTACATGTTTTGAATATCCAACTTGATGTTTTGGATTTGGACAAAATTCATGTATTAATTAGGCCCATTAATTATGCATGCAAAAATGTATGAAAAACATGTATATGTGATTATATGTGTATGCTATGTGTTTATGTGGATCAAAAGGGGGTTTGGTGCAACTCCATATGGGATAAACTCCTCGATGTTTGAGGATTTTATAGCAACGACTATTGTGCATGGTTTGGGAGAAGGCCCAGCCAGGGCACTAAATGTGTGGCAAGGAAAAGGCCGGCCTTCCACGACATTAATTCCATTTACCGGATGAATGCACACCGCTTTCCCGAGAGACTATATATTTTGACGTGTTTTGATATCTTAAAACATGAATTATCATATAAGCATATGTTTAGAATTGTGCACTCAGTATATAACTGAGCAGTGGAGCAATACTACATTACAGGTGATAAGAAGAAAGGAAAGAGAAAGTGAGAAGAGTGATGCCAATGGGACGACGGGATAGTCCTTGTAAATACTTTTGTTTTCATTCCAATGTGTAATATAGGTCTTGAGTAACTAAAACTATGTTTTATTCTAACTTGGAAACCATGAATGGTTATATAACGTTGCAATAAGTAGAAAACTTCTTTTGGTTATGTTGTACGAATCCGAACTCTTGAGTTCGTGTTTTGGATGTTGAACTTATAAAGTTCGCATGTTGGGTGGATGTTAACAACTCTTTTATGAATCAATCCCAACAAGCCTTAACTTGTTTCATCTTCGTTGGTTAGCAGGATCTAGCCTTGTTGTAATTGAAAATATTAAAAATCAAGTGCGGATGTTTTTAAGTATTACAAGAGTGAAGATTGAATGACTTCCAAGATAAAATTCTGCAGCATGGAAGAATTCTGGTAAGGGGTCATTCGACCTATCGAAGGGGGCAGCTCGATCGGTCGAAATGACCCCTGCCACTTGTTCTTCACTACCCTTTTTGAAAATTATTTAAATGTTTTCATTGGTTCTTAGGGTGCCTTGGGGACCTCTCTCAATATAAATTCATTCGTTTCAAAATATAATTACGTTTTTAAATTTATACGAATTTTACAACTCGGAGGGTATTGTTTTCAAAAGAGTGGTATACTCAATGTTGTTTCTAAGTTTCTTTTCGGCTGCTATAAATTTTTAATGAATTGGATGAACCTTAGTGCCGTACCACATATCCTATTTCCGCCTGTAGTAGGATGGGTTGTGAAATTTATTGGTATCAAAGCTATAAGTAATAAAACTTTGGAAATGTTCGATGACGAGTGGAGTGTTGAGTGATTTGGCATATATTCTAGAATGCATCCCTACATTATAGAGATGTTTGATGTATATGGTATGTTGTTATACATACATGTTCATATTTATTGGCTTACATACATAGTATTTATGCATTGCGGATGACAAGTTGAAAATCGTGAGTGACAACCGGGAACACTCACCACATGCATGAATAGACCATTTGGCCGAGATGATGGAAAACATCGGAAACTTGGTATAGAGTATAGTGGATCGACTACCTCCAACATCTCCTTTTGAGGCAGCACCGATAGCCGTTGTGCCTACACCTGAGAATAGGGTAGATGATCAGTGTCAGAACAATTCACAAGAAAGAAATTGAAAGAGTTTCATGGAACATCTGGCACGATGCTAGCAGAGCATTGGGTTTTAGATATGGAGAGGATTTTCAAATCTATTCTGATGTCTGATGCACTAAAGATTGAAAACCCTATTGATGAACTCAGGGGTGAAGCTCAGAATTGTTGGGTTAACGTGTTTGATCTAGGGGCACCAATAACTTGGGAAGGGTTCAAAGCGGAGTTCAATCGTCGATTATTTCCACTTTTGGACCCATGGATACATGACAAGTTGATTACCTCATGATTGTCCACAATAAGATAGAACTAAATCAAAACAATTTAAAAGAAAGCAATAATACTAAACATGGTAGTCTAGGCATAACATATATTAAACATCAACAGAGTCATAAATCTCATTATTACAATATCTAGACGGGAAAAGAAAAGAGAGTAACATCTTGGGCATAAGCCCTACACCAGGATAATAAGTTTGGCACATAGTGCCTCAACATAACCAAAATATAGATAAACTAATAGTCTTCAGCTCCCGCCAGCTAACTTGTGAAGCCATAGCCTTCATCGGCGTACTCCTCTTCCGGGTTCTTTACCTCTGCAAGATCTAGACATTTGATTGTTGAGGACATGAAAGTTGTTAGCCCAATGCAATCTGAGTGAGTAAACTTACTACACCTGAACATGCTAAAAAAAACATTGTTAATCTTGTTAATAAGTAAAACATTTCCTTTCTAAACTTTTGAAAACATTATCGTCAGGTCTTACTATTCTCGATCTTGATGTTTTACATTAGTCTGGAGACTTCAACAATGATACTCGAACTTGGGAACACAACTGACACTAACCGATTGATCTGTTTGGACTATTGGTCCAATAGATACTGACTTGACAATCTGCTTTGAACCACAGGTTCAATCTTTACAACCTCAACTTGCTTTGGATCATCGATCCAATATTTGGACCACAGGCCCAATCCGTCAACACTCGACTCTTTGCATGAATCCAGTACGAGTGTCGTTGGCCTGAATATCGTTGCCTTATGGCCATTAGGTTACCCTCTAATCATCGTGGCCTTACGGTCTCCTCTTGACATCATCGCCTTACGGCCTATGGTAACCCCATCTTATTCATTTAATCGTGGTTAATTTGTCATCATCGCCTTACGGCCTTATATTGACATCGTCACCTTATGGCCTATTAACTATCTCACAACTGATCACAATAGTACCAACAAGGTACTACTACCACAATCACCACTATTAGTATCCATAACAATGGTACCAACATAGTACGACTATTCTTGCCAGTGTCGCCCATATGGCCCCGGTGACATCCTCAACAATACAACATCACTCATTACTCTTTCCCGAAGGAATCATGGAAACTGGACCGACTGATACGATCGTCTCATTAAAATCCTCGTTATTTCAACATACGCATCATCAACTAATGAGCGCAGTACAAGCCGTGTATGCTCATTATTCTCGGATTATCATACTTATGTATGTCTCATATTATTCTCAGAGGATGAGCATCTCATACATATACGTCTATTAGCTTAACTCATCATCCATTACTAAAGAAAACATGTTCTTTGCTAAACCAGTAAGCTCGAGCGCTCGCGTGAGCTCGACGCCTTTGTAAGTTTCGGGATTCCTTTCCCTTTTCATTATATAAGTACTTTAATTCTAAGGTACAACTTCAACAGCGCAAAGTACATGTCCCAATTAGCACATGTAAGCATATAAATATAGTACAGCATCAAGGTACAACTATCACAGCTCATAGTACAACCAACACAATCATAGATTATCATAGGATATAACATGCAACAAGCTAAACTTCTAAGTACCACTGAAATCGAGCGCTCAAGCCTGGCCCGTTCATTAGACTCGAGTGATCGCGCTTGGTCCAAGCGCTCGGGTTTGACAGTTTCCCAGTAGTTTGTTAGTTTACTCAACATAATTTCGTTTTATACTAAATGCATGTCATATGCAACGTCATAGATCATGATTTAACTTAAGAAAACATGGTTTAAGAATTGAGAGTGAGTATGAGTACTCACTTAGATTAGATGATCAAGATGATGAAAATACGATGGTCAAGCTCCAAATGTAACTTTAATAGCTCCAAGACTTCAATACCACTTCAATTGCTATGATCCTCCTTTGATTCTTTAGTTCTCAATCCTAGAGCTTCAAAACGTATGAAATGCGAGGATTGCAGGGGCTCCTGCTTTTCACAACTTTTTAGCTCGAGTTTATAGAGTTTTCAAGGCCCAAGGGCAAAATAGTCTTTTCACAACTTTTTAGCTCGAGCGCTTCTGTCTCGAGTGCTCGTGGCTCCTGCTTCACAAATGCTTCTAATGTTATAAGGTTTATAAGGGTCAAGTAATAATTGTCCATATAAACTATCATCAATACTCATTCATAAATGTTCGTAACTTACATATACGATTACGAAAATACAGAATACATTCCATATATAGATAAATATAGATAACAGGACTGGTGTTATAGTGTAACAAGAGTAAATGTTCATTTATGGACACATTCATTTTCTTGATTTTGTCGGCGTGTGTTTATTTCAACGATTTGCCATAGCATTACTCCATAGCATTGGAGCTAGAATTTTACATGGTCAAATCATCCAAGTAGAAGGTGGAATCGACCGAAGACTTTGATGAATTCTAGCCCAAATTGTATAAATGATGGAAATACTTCTTCATCTTCTTTGTTCTTCCTTTTTTTTTTTTTTTTTTTTAATTTCTCTGCATTGCACTGCCATGTTATTTCAGGAAATTATAGTCAAAAGTCCTATAGAATAGACTTTTTCTGGTCTTCTGTCAAACAATTTTTTTATTCCAACAAGAAGTGCCTCAACAAAATTTATTTTCAAATAACTAGTTATGTAAAATTTTGTAAGATAAGGATTTGATTTGATCAATTAAGTTTCAGCAATAAGTGACTTTGAACTAAAATTAAAAAGCATATTTGCCTTTAAACTCGCATAATCCATATAAAAGATTTTAAATTTTTACTTATTGAAAGGATGGATAAAAAGTTCTATGAAATATGCACCAAACCACAAAACAATTTAAACATACAAATTTGTGGAGAAATCCCTAAAAGCAACTCTCAAGAGTTTAAGGTCTATTATGCTTCGTAGTTTGTTAAAAAAAAGTCCCTCAAAATGAAGCGATTGGAAACATTAGAAGTATGGGAAATATTATATATTCTTTTCATAACTGCCCTTGACAGTTATGATCTCTATCTACTTCCTTGTAATCCATATAATCTCTCAAATCGCATTCTATCTTTCTCTTCTATATCTTTGTTGTCTCCCTTATACTCTTCTTCCTATGCCTCTTGCTAAACCAGCAACTCATAACCCTAGCTGCCATCAGAGCCGACCCTAGCCATAGGTGGCATAGGACCCAATTTGAACCCCCCACACCACCCCACCCCCCCACAACAACAATAATAATAATAATAATAATAATAATAATAATAATAATAATAATAATAATAATAATAAGTGTCTCAATTTTGGTTTAAATATTTTTTTTACATGTAACGAATAATGCTATGCTTTGCAAATTTTAATTCTAAATTTGATTCTGAAATAGCTTAACAGTTGTTCTATATTTTAGAGAAAAGTAATAATATATGATATATTGGCTCTCTTGTAATCCACATATGTTAAGTATTTGTACCAACTCGATCTTATTTGCTAGTTTTTCTCAAACCAAATTATTTTACCATCAGCTCAATCTAAACTATTTTATATCAGCCCAAATTTTATAATTACAATCAATGATCAACCCTTGCTAGGCTTTGTACGGTTCATGGATTTAGTGAGGGAAAGAAAAGAAGAAACGAAACTAAAATGGAAAATTAATTCTCTTTTATTTTTTCGTGTATTCTCCTTCATGTTTAAATATGTCACACCCGTCCCAGGAATTCATAATTTTATCATGCATTTTTGTAAGTTGGGAACTTATCAATGTTAGTTGATAATGGTGATGGGGTTGACTGTGAGTCAACGGTAAGGTGTCAGTGAAGACACGGAAACATGGTAGTTCATATGGCATGAGCATGAGTAAATGGCATTTATATGATTTAAATGTTATTTGACTTATATGGTATTTTGTGAATAGTAATTATACCTGTGTAGTATAATTCTGGTATTTTGGATATTTTAGTATATCGTTTTGAGAACTGTGGTGAGAACGTGAGTGATACGTTAATTAAAAAGGTAGGTTGTGTAGAGATTCCACAGATTTGAGTTTTCGGACGTTATTTTCGGACCCAAATGAAACCTAGTCGAAAACTTTTGAAATTTAAAATATTCACTCGTAAAGTTATAAAATGGACGTGTGCGAAGTTTCATGGGTTAATGTGAAGTTTTGAGAAACTTGCGGGGAGGTAAACGTAATTTCCGAGAAGTTTGCCTATATATAGGTGAGGATGAGATTTCATTCTCATCCAAACACTCACAAATATCTAGAGAGAGGAGAGAGAAGGGAGATTTGGAGCCAACGGGCTTTGCGACGCCGATCGACGACCGTTCGTCTGTCAGATTTTCTCCAGATTTCGAATTTGAACTCGTGGAGGTAAGATCTACGTTTTGATACCACTTAGGTCATGTTTGGCCAATTTTTGTAAAAATATTAATTCTAGACTTTTGGGGAAAATCAGGTAAAACTTGTAGGAACCGTCCCAAATTTGAAATCCGACGATTATTTAGCCCCTTAGACGATCCTTCAAAGTTTGAAGAGATTCGCACGAGGTATGAATTCTAGATCTATGAAATATATGGATTTTCATGTTTTGGACATCACTTTTGATATTCTTGGATCCGGGCAAAATTCATGTGTTAATTAGGCCCGTTAATTATGCACGTGAAATTATGATAAAAGCACGTATAACTGTTTATGTGAGCATGTTATGTGTCTACTTGGGTCAAAGGGGAGTTTGGTGCAAATTCATCCGGGGTAAGCTCCTCGAACCTTGAGGATTGTGAATTTGATGGAATTGGAATTTTGGTTGTGTCTGGATTGGAGGTGGCCCCAACCAGGACACGGTACCTGGTATGGAGGAAGGCCCAACCAGTGTACGAGATGCGTGGGAGAGGTGGGCCTCCTACGGCATCGACCGGATGAATGCATACCACTCACCCTAGAGACTATTTCTATGTGTTTTAGATGCTTAAACCATGAACTGTCATATAAGCATACATTTAGAATTGTACGCTCAGCATATAGCTGAGCAGCGGAGATGTACTCCATTGCAGGTAAGAAGAAAGACAAGAAGAAGCGCGATGAGTGAGGCCGATGAACGCCGGGGAAATCACACTTGTATATGTTTTTGTTTTAAACCCTAAACTTGTGTAAGGATTTGAATATTGTATATGATGTTATATAACATGGATTAGTTTGCAGTATTGTAATCTTGTAATTGAACGTCTGTAATTGTGTTCTAATAGGTTGAAAATCAGTTGTGGTTGTATTGGTGTTGGGATTAAGAAGCATGAGTTGTTAGTATTTTCAGCACAGGGCTGCCAGCAGGGGAGCAGTCGACTGGACCCAAGGTCAGTCGACTGGACCCCGTGTGTTAGAGACACTGGAAGTGAATAGTAAGAGAAGAAGTCGACTGGATCCTTGATCAGTCCACTGAACCACTGTTGGATTTGGCTACTGCTTCTATTAATGGAAAAGCAGTCGACTAGGTCCCCATATCAGTCGACTGGACCCCTTTTGAGTAAGTTGCATTTTGGGTTCTGCTTAACCCAGTCGACTGGGCAGTCGACTGGACCTCTGTTGAGGATTTAGGGTTTTATTTTTCTGCCAGGCACAGTCGACTGGACCCTAGTACAGTCGACTGGGCAGTCGACTGAACCTCGGTATTTTTGAAATGGATTCTATAAACTCATAAGGTAATGTTCCCTAAGTTTTAAATACCCAGGGTTGTTTTAAAGTTCTTTCCGCTGTGCATAGTTATTTGACGTTTGGATGAGCCTTGGTGGCATGCCACGTGTCCTATTTCCACGCGCAGTGGGATGGGTCGTGACATTTATTGGTATCAGAGCAATAGGTAACAAAACTTTGGGAACGTTCGACGACGAGAGGAGTGTTGAGTGAATTATCACATGTTCTAAATTGCATCCATACATATTAGAGATGTTTGATGCATATGGATGTTGTTTTACATACATACTATTATTTTTGTTGTACATGCATGGCATTTATGCATTGCGAACTACAGGATTGTAATCATGGATGACCGAGAGTTATCACCCCATACCCGACGAATGAATGAAATGGCAGAGATGATGGGGAATATGGGGGAAATGATACGGAATATATCGGAGCGACTGCCTCCCACACCTCACATCGAAGTGGAACCAATAACTGTAGTACATGCACCCGAAAATAGGGGTATGAGATCGATATCTGAACAGTTTACTCGAAAGAAACCGATGGAATTTCATGGAACACCCGATACGACGTTTGCAGAACATTGGATAATGGACATGGAGCGAATTTTCTGATCTATTCTGATGACAGATGGCGAGAAGATTGAAAATGCAAGTGATGTGCTGAGGGGAGAAGCTCAGAACTGGTGGGTAAACGTTTTAGATCAGGGGAGCACCGATTACTTGGGAAGGGTTCAAGGCGGAATTCAATCGCCGGTTCTTTCCGGGAGCCGCCTGCAATGCGAAGAAGCGAGAATTTGATAACTTGAAGCAAGGAGACATGACTGTGACGGAGTATACTTCCAAGTATAATGCGTTGTTGAGATTTGGTAAAGGTTCAGTGCCCGAAGAGGAAGATAGGGCAAGAAA